>CM051459.1:93034618-95534618 GCA_028095005.1 Rhynchospora pubera | reverse complement strand
ATACGACGATATATATATTATTATTTGAATAATTTATTGATCTATAATTATATTATATTTTTATAAAATATAATGTATATAGCATAATTTTGTGTAGTTAAGGTTTGGATTTACACAAATAAATGATATAAACTTGGAGTTTACATAAATAAATATCATAAACACTAATATCAACACATTAAATGTTAACTGTTGACCATTGACTGTATTGGTAAGTACCGGATACGGTACCAGTACCCGGTTCGTATCCGGTACGGGTACGGCTGATGTTTCAAAGTACCGGGGTAACCTAGGCTTGCAAATAATTTGACAATTTTAATAAATGTTTATTTTTCTGTTGCGGCTTCCAATGGTCCATTATGTTACGAGTAAGAAAGAATCTACGGGGCCGTTTGGATGGAAATGAGAATTTGAGGAATTTGGAGAAAAATTTTTTATTTCTAGGCATAAATTTATTATAAACAATTCAAACTCTTCACAAAGTTACACACTTCTCAATAAATTTGAAATTTATTCCTACTTGTAAACACGCAACATGTACTACCACCAAAAAAAAAAAAAAAGAAATTAACAACTATTTTTTAAGAAAACTGGTTTTAAAAATAGTCGGTGGCAATTTCAAAATTGTCAAATTTTATCTTTAACTTCTACCTTTACCCATTCAGCCACTTCAACGGATCAGTCCTTAAGGACTAAGAAGTGTACCAGTAAGCGAGATTGACCAATACCGAACTGGTACCAAGTATGTATTGATCATTTAGAGTTTCGATCGTAGCCCACATGCCATCTAAATAAAACGCAAGTGCTAAAGGAAATTAATAAACAGAAGCATTATATTATTGTAACTTGTACGTGCATCATGTAACAAGAACAAGCTTTTAAACAATGCATTCAATAATCATTCAAATGTATATATATATACTAATACACGTGTGTCATCAATGTGAGATAAGACTAAGCAAAGACAAACATATCTAAAGATTTCATTTTATGTGATCTTACAATTAAATCAAAATATGATATAAGAAATAATAATTCATATAAAGACAAACATGTCTGAGCTAACAACCAAAATATGACATAACTAAATAATACAACAACAACAAATTGGAATAGGCTAGAAATACTAACATACTAAATTAAGCTTGGCTGAAACTACCTCATGCTGCAACCTTGATATAGCGACAGCTCGCGTGGGCCACACTTCTTATTAGCATTCATATTCACCTGGGAAAAATATATGCTATAATGTGATCCAACCGTGCAATTCCACGTATATAGTCCCCATTCGTGCTCCATCTGTGCGGAAACCCTGTCAAGTGAGCCCCAGTCATCAGTGCAAACAGCCAGGCAATAGTCATCTCCATAGAATATGGCTGTGCCGTTGATTGTGTCAGTGATCCGCTCGAGCTTCATCGGTTGCTCTAGGAACTGGTACAGCTCAAACTTTACTTCACTACTTTTTTTTATTTGGTAATGAACTTTTCTTCACTACTGATGGCAATCACATAAACACCAGACATCCCTTCGACAAAATGCTTTCTAACATCTCTTAACCGCAAAGGGACAATCCTCTCCTCAGAGCTGTTCGAGTCAATAATTGACATACATTCCCAATGTGCACAAAGGAAAAAGAACCGTCCATTGTAGTACGTCACATCATAATACCTATCAACATGACCCAGACAGCGATCAACCCGTGTCCAGTAAGGGTCCCCGACCCGACAGCAGATCACCCAGGATCCGGTAAATGCGGCAATGAGCACTGTTATGAGGCAGTTGGAATCGCTTAGATCTGTAGAAAAAGTCATCTTGCTCCCAGAAAAAGAATCCGGATAATGTCGAGAATGATCGAAGAGAGAATTATCAGAGGGGACATCGGAGTCACCTCCAAGACGTCTGACCGGGGCAGCAAAAGGAGGGAGCAGGATGCGGGCCCGGGTTAATGGGTTTATCAAGAAAACCTCATTACCGGAATACTCCACAAACAGAAGCCAGCCACGGTAGCAGGCGCAGCAGTCCACTCCTTCTTCGGTTCCTGGTAGGTCTAAAATGCGCATCATGGCTTCGCAGGCGTCTCTCATGCCTCGTCCGGTTCCTGGGAGGTCGAAAGTGCGATTCTTGCCATCCAAGGGGCAGTTGTCCACGCCTATTCCTGGGAGGTCGAAAGTGTGATTCTTGGCTTCCCACACATCGTTGAAGATTAACCCTAGTGGAGAATTCCAGCAGAGCGGATGCATGATCCAGGGGAGTTGAGGAGGGAGGTGGCGGGGCTTCGGAAGGGAGGCGGAGCGCCATGCGTTACAAACGGCACGGAGTTGGATGAACCCTTTTTCCGCATTTTGGCGAGAAAGGATGGAGGCAGAGGAGCTATAAAGTAGCTTAAACCGTACACTAACCTAATTTATTTCCTTATAACCGTATGGGAAGTGTTTTGGGCAACACGTCATTTACCTAATTTATTTCCTTAACCGTACAATTAAAATTTATTATTCTAATTTATTTCCTTAACAGGAAGAGTCAGGAACGTACTTTCCTTAACTGTTTGCACGGACAAATTTTTCTAACTTATGTAATAAATTAATAAGGGAAATTCTGGCATACGGGACTCCAACACACAGGTGTGTACTCCAGTTTTTTAGCCGTCGGATCTAAAATCGGAAGGCTCAGATTCTGTCGCTGATAAGAATGAAGTCCTGTTTTCTCTCTGTTATTTCTCCTCCGTTAGCTATTATATCGGAAATAATAAAAAAAATGAAGAAACCCTCCTTCGTCTCTCTCTCTGACGAGGAGGAAAAACCTAGCTTCTCCTCCACTCGCCATCTTCTCCCCCTTGTTTCAGATCAAAATCAAGGCAAACACCCGATATCTTCCGCTGTCTCTCTCGCTTCGTCTCTCTCCCGAAGAAGCGGGTCTCTTGTCCGCCGTGCCACCTCAATCGTGCGGCCTAAGCTCGCCTCTCTTGGCCTCTCCATCGGCAAAACCACCACGAAATAGTTTTGTACTCACACCTCCTATTAGAAATACTTCGGTGGAGACATGTGCCCCACGAAATATCAGTTATGATGTGGTGCCTCCTCCTGGCCACATGATGCACAATGCTGAGATATTTCATGAGAGGGGAGGTGATGATTTGCCATTGGCTAGCTCAGGGGAGAAGAAGATCAAGAGAGAACAGTGGCTCGGCCAAGATGAGTTTAATCAAGAAATTTAATGATGAAATGAGATTGCATAGGCATGAATCTTTTAAACATTACATGGATATGGTCAACACAGTAATTGAATTGAGAAAGTTCCAAATTATGTACTAACGAGATGGTACCAATTAAAATTTCAGTCATTGGTCGTGATGTTGACATGTAACAACCAAAGTTGAGGTTTATTCAGGCTTGAACTTAATAGTTTTTCACCTGTTTTATGTTATTTTGAGTTGATTGAGCTTTGGTTCATGTCAATTTTACAACTAATTTGATGTGGAGTGCTACTATTTTGGCTTAAGATGAACTTAATTGACGGTACCAAACCCAATTGTCGGGATCCAATTAAGGACCTTTAAACTTCTAAAGACTTTTGGCTTAAGGGATAATTTTTGTTTGAAAAGAAGAGCTCTTCATATTGAGTCATTTGAGTGCCACTTGATAAGAATTGATTTAAGTCATTTGAAATTGATCTCAACCCCAGCAAGGGATTGTCAGATGTGAGAACCGTGTCGCATTTGACATTACCATAAACTGTCAGAATATTATTTGAAATGTGGTCAATATGTTTAAATGTTGTTAGTCTTTAAACATGAAAACAGGATTATAGAAATTAACTGCTGACCTAAGCGTAAAGAATGTGATAGGAACTGAAACCTAAAACATAGCATATACCATTAGCTGACCTTCATCAATTGGTCTGAAGATCTTATCAGATACATCAGTGAGAAATTCAAAATACTCAATTCAAAATACTTGTATGTCAGGATATTAACATTGTTTCTACTTTAAACTTGTGTATATAAAAGACCAAAACAAGCAAGCACTTGATAGTCATACCCAGGGCCAGTATAGAGAAGCATACCCATAAAAGCACAAGTACACTTGGTACACTTGATAGTCATGCCCAGGTAAACTTGGTACCAACGAGAATAGAGAAAAGACACTAAAAGTCAGGCACATGTTTATAAGATATATTTATGACTTAGTGTCCTTTCTTAAAAAAAAAATCTGATTTGTTAATCTTTGTTTAGGTCCAGCATCTCATAGAAGCATCATCAAATTCTAAACATAATAAACTGTCTTAAAGAAACAGAATTCAGCGAGACATACATTGCTTCATTAAGAAAGATTACAACTTTTCTTCTACTGCTCAAAAGAAAAAAAAAAAAGCTAATACATTATTTCATTAACAAAAATTACAAGCTTCTTTTCATTGAAGATATCAATTACAAGAAGTGACACTAGGCATGCCGTTCCCTATAAGTGCAATTCCAAGAAAAAATTGATTACTAGACGGTTCGGTAGTCTATTGTAGTTGCTATTGCTTTCACTTGTCAACCCTACAATATAACATTAACAAATTGCTCAGTAACAATACAACATTAACAAGCTCGATTTAAATTGTATAGGCCAAACTATTAAAGATCATTACATTAGTTAGGCAAAACTAATTAAAATTGTTGACTTTTACTGTTATGACACACTGGTAGCTGTCATATAACTTTTAACAAATTGAACAGAATCTAACTCAAATTAACAAACTGAACAGAAAATAAGCAATAATTGTACAGAAAATGAAAGTAAGGGTGAGCGTACACTAATTCCAGTCCCTATACCGAGCCATCGACAATAATTGCTACACAACTAAAATCAGAACTCAAAATAAAATATTAAACAGAAAACGAAACTAAAAGAGAAGATCGGATAATTGTACAAGCAATCACCTGAGTTTTAATTGTACCTGTCAATATCTCTCTAGCCAATCCGCCCCAATCTAGGAATTTGATTTTTCGTCTCAGTTTACGAAGCGGAGGAGATCAGATAGGGGAGAACGACAGAGAAAGAGGTTTGCGAAACGTCCAGGAGAAGGGACTTCTTCAGATGTTCGATTTTGCGTCACCAGCACTTAGAGTTCATCAAATCCATCAATCTAGGGTTTCGTTACCTTTTTCTCTCGGAGGGGAGAACGAAAGAGAGAGTCATGTTTTTTTAAAAAAAAATCCTGATAGAGAATTACGGAGAGAGCGAGACATGCGTTTTTTTATTATTTTTTGTCCTTTCCGACATAATAGTCAAACGGAAAGAAAATGGACTAACGGAGATTTTAAATGAGAAAACGGGACTTCTGTTATGTCTTCAACGCTTCAATCTGGACAGTTGGATTTAAAATCAGACGGATGAAAAACTTCAGTACATAGACCTCCTATAGGCTGGAGTCTAATTTATCCTCTATATATATATATATATATATATATATATATATATATATATATATAGAGGATGGCTAATGTGCCATAGATGGCACAGAGGGTCCCGTGCCATAGAGTCGTTTTTCGAGATCCAAAATTCAAATGCTCAATTTGAACCATCCAAATTATTCATCACATTAAAATATCCTTGGAGACCAAATTTTACATTTTTTTGAATTTTTTTGCTATTTATTATGATATTTTTAAAAAACGTTATAATTGGAGTATTTCAGACCCTCCAATTTGAACATATCAAAATAAATACCAAAAAAATTTAAAAAAATGTAAAATTTGGTCTCCAATGGTATTTCAATATGCTAATCAATTTGAACGGTTTGGATTGACCGATTGAATTTCGGATCTTCAAAAAATGACTCAAAAAAGACATCTATGGCATTGCCATCTATGGCACTTTATCCCACCTCTATATATATATATATATATATATATATATATAGAGTTTTGCTATGGTGAGTTGCAACTCACCGAAGCGTCCGTGAGTCGCGCTCAAAATTTCAAAATTTAGTTCAAAATGACCGATCCAAACCATCTAATACGATCTCCCTATTGAAATCTCCATGTAGACAAAATTTTATATTTTTTCGAAATTTTTAAGTATTTTTTTGAAATTTTAAAAAATCATTAATCTAATTAGTTCTGAACCGTTCAAAAACAGCAGTTTTTAAAAATCCGAAATAAATACTTAAAAATTTCGAAAAAATATAAAATTTGATTTACATGGAGATTTCAATTGGGAGATCGTATTAGACGGTTTAGATCGGTCATTTTGAACTAAATTTCGTAATTTTGAGCGCGATTCACGGACGCTTTGATGAGTTGCAACTCACCATAGCAAAACTCTATATATATATATGTATATTATAAATCTTTTGCACTTTTTTTCCTTTGCTTGTTCTAGAGCCTTAAAATTTTCGAAAAATTAATTTTGACGCAATTTGTCATTAGAACCAATTATTAGTATAAGCAAAGAAAATTTTGAATAAATACTAAATCGATAAAGAGAGCAACCACATGTATATACCTAAAAATATGTAAAAAAAAAAAAAAATGAAATTCAGTGGAGGTATGCAAACCTAAATCAGAGAATTTTTATGGTATGAATGTACATTAGTATTATATATTACATCTAATTCTGTAAATTTCGTTATAAAGTTTTCTTTTATTTATTGTTTTGAGGTTTGATTGTATAGTTTCATTTTTGTTTTAGTCTATACGGTTCCGTTTGGATGAGGTGTGGGAAGAAGGGAAGAAGGAAAGAAGTGGGAAGAAGTATTGGAAAGTGTGTAATTTTGTGAATAGTTTAGATTATTTATAATAAATTTCTTTCCTTCTTCCCTTCTTCCCACACGGTATCCAAACGGAGCCTACAAGAATAAGGTTTTAACTTAGGTCCAACATTAATCACGCGAAGCGTGACATTATGGCTAGAGTTTCATCTAAGGGAGCGTTTGGATTGTTAGAAGAAAGAAAAAGAAGAAGGAAGAAGAAGAAAAAAAATTATAAACAATCCAAACTCTTCACAAAGTTACACACTTTCCAATACTTCTTCCCACTTCTTCTCTTCTTCCCTTCTTCCCACACCTATCCAAACGCACCCTAAAACGACATAATTAATAATTGTAAATTGATCTCAGTAGAACTCTTTTTTGGTCTAATATTTGATATTTCATTTTGTTAATTAATTTTGTAAATGTATTTTGATAAGTCAGGTCCCACATTTTAAGGCTAATATTTTTAAGTATTGTTGACCTGACCGATTTTGACTAATTGATAACTATGTTCTTCAAATTACTTCGTGTATATGCACATAAATAATTACTATATATATACTAACTTTATTTTAGTAAGATTCAATAGCCTATCAAGTCAACATTCAACTTTAATTGTTCACTTCAGTGAAATTTTATAAACTTCAATAATTTATCATAACATGTATAGTTGTGATGTAATAATAAGTTATCTTAGATTTCTAATTATTAATTTTTTAGAAATAAAGACGTAATAAAAAATAAAGCCATTTTAATCCAAGTGTGTTAATATGTTTGCACAATCGTGTCCGGAAAGGCATCAGGAGTAAACTCCCGACCCTACGAAGCAAGAATAGCTCATCTGACATTTGGTAGTGATGTAAAATTTAGTTGTATATGATCCTACCTCAATTTTCTGGGCTGATACTATGCTAATTAATGAACGAGCATTTTTTTTTTTATGTGGGCCGTTGGTGGTAAATTTGTAATGAGCAATACTCTTCTTCTGTTGGGCTATTCTGTATAATTAATAGGCCATTTTCTGTCATAACTCATAAACCAAACTTTTTTTTTTCACGAGTTTTTTTCTTTTAATTAAAACGATTTTTTTTCTTTTTTTTTTTTTGGGAAACTAGTGGGGAGCGCCCACCACTCTTACCACTCTTCAATTTTTACTGAACAGCATCCATAATCCAATCAAAACTGTATCAAAGTTTGTTACAGCACACAGAAAGAATCAGCCGAACAACGATTTTATCCCACCCAATAACCTTTCAACGTCTTAAGAAAACTAATCCAAACCCCACTCAAACATGGCATCAAGAACCAGCAACAAACAACTTATTACAAAACTGAAATAACAACCTAATGTTCAAGATGCTAAAATGGAAATTTTAAATCGCCAAAAGGTGCATCATCTCCTCAGAAAGTCTGTCTTCACCATAATAAGTTGTTCCTGCATACCAGGGCAACTCATCCCCTTCAGCTTCACTACCCCAACCTAGCAATGAACCTGCCACAACATCTGCTCACCTCTTGCCATCCATTCCTTGAAAACATCTTGCATGGGTGCTGTCCAAATTTCTGACCAATAATGCATAATTGATTTAATCTTTCTAAAATACTCTTTCAGATCAATAGGTTCTGTCTTGTTAAAGCAACACTTATTTCTTTCTAACCAGCATACCCAACAAACAACAGTACGTACATATAAGTGAAAACTTTTTGCACCTCCCTCTGAAATTTGTATGAAATTAATGGTAACAATTTCTTCTAATTTGTGAGGAATAATGGAACAATTAAAGGAGGTAATCAGCCAATTTCACACTTGATTCACATGTCTACAAGTGAAAAGAAAAAAATGATCTACGGTCTCCAATGTAGTGCAGTATGTACAAACCATAATCTCCCTCCCAACCTCTACAAAGCAAATTATCTTTGGTTAACAATTTTCTTTGAGAAATGCTAGAGTCCAATATATAGGACGGATGGACTCCGTCCAATACGATCGTTTTTATATTTTTAAATTTCAAATAACCAATTGAACCGTTCAATATGTTCTTCTTATTGAAAACTTGTAAGAAACCAATTTTTACATTTTTTCGAATTTTTTTACTATTTTTTTGGTATTTTAGAAAATCGTTGTTATTGGACGATCCATAATGTTTATATCATGAATTTTCAAAAATACAAAAAAAAATAGTAAAAAAAATCGAAAAAATATAAAAAATGGTTTCCTTTAAGTTTTCAATATGAACAACATATTGAACGGTTCGGATCTGTCATTTGAAATTTAAAAACGTGAAAATGATCATATTGGACGGACCCATCCGTCCTATATATAGGACACTAGTATTTCTCATTTTCTTTTACTCAGAAGCCACAAGAACACTTTAATTTTGAGTGGAATTTTCATTGACCAAATGTTCATCACGGGTTTAGTATTCACACCCCCATCACCCAACCACTGATACATCTCTTTTGTATTAATTAAAACGAATGATTGTAAGGGATCGATACTAATTGCATTCTTCTGTTTAAAAAAAAATGAAAAATTGATTTGTCGATTTTGTGATTGTCCGAAATCTGGTTATCAGCGATTTAAATAGCGCCGCTATGAACCGTAATAGCCCCGCTATAGCGGTACGACTTGGTAGGCCGCTACGGTGCTAAATTAAAAGTGCCGCTATAGCGGTGTTCATTTATATAAAGCAAAATTACTTAAAATTATATTTATTTTTGGCCTTTTATTTCTTATGGTGACTATAATGGTAAAAATTAGCAAAATATAAATGCAATATAATGGTATTTTAGAGAAATATAGTGACACAATTTATTACTTGCTAGTATAGAATTAGTATTACAAACATATCTTTAACATATAAACTTTGACTGACTTGATATAATATTAAGTACAATTAGATTTGTCTATTGCAATAATGTATTGTAAAGTATACGTGTTAAATTTAACTATCATAACATGCATATAATGTAATATGATATTTAATTTTTAATTAAAAATATGTATATAATGTAATAAATAAGTATATTTATACATGTCCGTTATGAACCCATAGCGGCCGCTAAATGACCGCTAACCGCTATCCGCTATGATATGAGGTTGTCCGCTATCAACCCGCTATCCGCTATTTAAATCTTTGCTGGTTATTGATAATTTTATGAAATAGAGGTTAAGAATTCTATCGTTAGTACGGCAGAATATCACGTTATTGATTGCATGACTTATTAAAAATACCATATGATCCGTATAACCCATTAAAAAGACAAATAAAATCTATAAACAAAATAATAATTCGATAACAACAAGAATCAATTAATTATACTTAGCAGCTTTATAATGCACTGATTCATGGTCTAGGACTCTAGGGAACCCCGTAATGCATACAATTAGACTGCTCAATCTGTTCCTTTTTTTTCTTATGCAATTTATCTCACACTGATTTGTTTCTCTTGTTTTATTTATTATAATTATTCCAATTTTATACCACTTGAACGGATCACGTAATACATATATATAAACCACACCTTGAACGCAAAAGTACATCAGCAACTAACCAAGAGAGTAACATAAGAGACGGTGATGGAAAACACAAACTGTTTCTTAACCTTGTTGGTGGTGGTAGTGTCGGTATTCGTGGAAAGAAGCCTCGCTGACCTGTTACCTAAACCTGAACCGTTTCCGGATCCGCTTCCAGATTTACCTAAAAACCCGATCCCTTCTCTACCACCACTGGCACCAGTTCTACCGCCTGTTCCGATTCTACCACCTGCTCCATTGCCACATCCACCGATACCTACGCCAGATCTTCCATGCTATCCGGCATTGCTTACATGCAAGAACATCAGCACGAGCTATCCTTCCGAAAAATGCTGTGACAATTTGAAGTTGGTTTACGAGAACGGCACTGATTGCATCTGTAAGGTTGTTGGATCACTGGAACTTAGTAAAGATCTCAGCCTCAATGACAATGATGTTTCAACACTCTTGGTCGAATGCAAAATCACTAACACGTCAACTAGCATATGCACTAATGCAGGTACATATTATGTTAATTAGTTTAAATGTTTAATATACATTGGTTTAGTTAGATAAATAACTTATCGATCGAACCCACCCGTGGATAAATATTTTCTTGGTTATTTTTGAACTGCGAATATGTTATAGATAGAAATATAAAACCAGTATTTGATAAATTATTGTTTCAAATTTCTAATCTATTCATTAATTAGAAAATAGAGATGGAAAAATAACCGGATACTTTGCACTTTGTCGTCTATACAGGCAATTATTTATCGTAGGTGCAACCAAATAATATATAGTACTTGTAACGGTCAAAATTTTTATGTTGGGGTAAACAGAAAAGTTTGTATATCTATATAAGCAAATTAAAACAGCATCTTTATTTTTTGTAAATAGTCTGTGTTTTACATATGCAGATGTATACATCAATTTTGCAAAATACGTAAAGTGACATCTCCCTTTTGTTAGCTTATTTATTTATAATAAGGATTGTAAAGTTCACTTTGTATGACATACATTTTGAATAAAACTGAAGACGGAGAACTAACGAACTGTGTTCATATTAATAATTTTGTCATATATAAATTAAGAATGATCGATATTAAATTATTTTGTAAAGTTTCATAATATAAATTGATTTTTTCTGGAAAACAGCTCCGCCGCTGCCGCCGCCACCGCCAAATGGAGCATCATCTGGAGCTGAATGGATTGGTTTTTCTACATTTTTCTCTCTTCTCCTCTTTATCATGGCATAAGTTGTGCATTCCCAATTAGTTTGTCCCATGTGGAGTGTAACTTGGATTGCCTTATTTACTATTTATACAATTTAATTATATTATTTTTTTAAATACCAATGAATGTATATCCCTAGAATAATTAATGTGATTTGTTTCGCTATTTGTTAACCAATATTACTTATATATTTGCTGAGTTGGTTAACCAATATACTTTTAAGTGCCAAGGAAAGTTATGTGGTGGGCACTAGAAAAGAAGAAAGTCCCCACAAAGTATGTTACCCTCATCCAAGACATGTATGATGGTGCCGTTACTTGCATCAGGACATGTGATAGTGTAACTAGTGACTTTCCTATTAAAATAGGACTACATCAGGGATCAGCTTTGAGCCCGTATATTTTTGCCTTAGTGATGGATGAGATCACGAAGGATATACAAGGAGAGATTCCTTGGTGTATGCTCTTTGCGGACGATGTGGTGTTAGTCGATGAGAGTAGGACGGAGGTCGATAGGAAATTGGAATTGTGGAGACGAACTCTAGAGTCCAAAGGGTTTAGGCTTAGTAGAACTAAGACGGAGTATATGGGGTGTGAGTTTAGTGGGATACGACCAGTGGACGGAGATGTCTGTCTAGACGGGCAGGTAGTACCTACGAAGGATACTTTTCGATATTTAGGGTCGATGCTGCAGAGCGATGGCGAGATAGATGAAGATGTTAGTCACAGGATAAGAGCGGGGTGGGTGAAATGGCGACAAGCATCAGGCGTCTTATGCGATAAGAAAGTCCCGCAGAAGCTAAAAGGCAAGTTCTACAGGACAGCGATTAGACCTGCGATGTTGTATGGCGCAGAATGTTGGGCTACTAAAAGACGACATGTCCAAAAGATGAGTGTAGCTGAGATGCGTATGTTGAGGTGGATCTGCGGTCACACGAGGAAAGATCGGATTAGAAATGATGACATACGAGAGATGGTTGGGGTCGCATCAATAGAGGAGAAGCTGATCCAACATCGTTTGAGATGGTTTGGACATATCCAACGCAGACCTCCAGAGGCACTGGTACGTACCGGAATTCTTAATCATTTCGAGAACACCCGGAGGGGGAGAGGGAGACCAAGATTGACATGGGAAGAAGCGGTGAAAAGAGACCTTAAAGAATGGAACGTCTCCAAGGAGTTGGCGATCGATAGGAGCGGTTGGAAGTTAGCAATTCATGTACCGGAGCCATGACGTAGGAGCTTAGGGGTAGGAGCGATGCCATAGGTTTGTAGGTCCCTCTATTAGGTCACAGTCGAGGTCTAGGTTTCTACTATTACTATTATTATTAGAGGTATTATTATTAGTATGGCTAGTCTTACTATTAGTATTTTTTTTTTTTTTTTTTTTTTTGATGTGTTCTCTTGTTGGGTTTCTTTCTAGCCTACCCCAACTTGTTTGGGACAAAAGGCTTAGTTGTTGTTGTTGTTGTATATTTGCTGAGTTGGTTGTTAATGTACACAGATTCTATTAAATTTTATCTTTTTTTTTCTTTGTAGAAGCAAAAAAGTATCTTTTAGATGCAATTTTTTTTTTCTTTGACGTATTTGGTTGACATGTCTGAACACAGACCTTGCTCATCTATTTAATGATATTATTATTATTATTATCATTAAAAGCTAGGAATGCATATTAACGCATGTATCACTAATATCGTTTAATATGCATGGAAGTTAGGAATGCATATTGGAAAGCATAAATTATTTTGAATTGTGACTCGGATCTGAGAAGTGCGCTCCTTGCATTATCAGTCTGATGACCGATTGACTAATGTTCGTTTAAGGTCCAATAGTATATATGAAAATACTGTTGTCTTGAAGGTTACTTTTAAATTAACATTTTTGTTATAAGAAATTTGAAAAATTATATTTCCGTGATTCGAACTAAAAATCATTTGGTTGATGAAATATAGTCAAATCGCTGAGTCGAACAATCCAGTTTGAAAATAATATTTAAATATAGACTCAACCAGATCCGGCTCATCGACACTCATCTATACATTCAATCTATACTAAGGGGGCGTTTGTTTGTGTAGTAAGGGGTTGCATAAGTTGGTTCCGTTTGGATGGTGTGGGAATAAGAGGAATAAGAGAAGAAGTATTGAGAAGTGTGTAACTTTGTAAAGAGTTTGAATTGTTTATAATAAATTTGGGAGTAAGAAGAAGTTATTTCCTTATTCCAGCACCCATTCAAACGGAGCCTTAAGGATGCCTAAGTGTTTATGTAGTGTTATGTAATAGATGTTTGGTTGTGTAGTAAGGATGACTAACTCAATGCATTCATATATTCATGTCAAAAGACTAAAATGCCCTTATATTCATGCCTTTAATTAATTATTATTCTTAAATCAATATTATTAATAATTAATATTACTTGTTTATTATTATTAATTATAATAATTAATCTTTATTATTAATTATGATTTTTTAATAATTATTGTTGCTTATTAAATATTATTATTTCTTAACTAATATTAATTGTTTGTTAATTATTAATTATTAATGATGATAAGAAATCATTTTATTATTTTGAAATATTTGATGAAGACTTAAAACCTAGGAATCGAATAAATTTATAGACCTAGAGCTAACCTCACTAATCGTTTGGAGTAAAGCTTTAGGGTCAAACCCAAGGGACGGTTTAATTGAATACCGAACTTATCCTTTTTCAAAAGCTAGACAAGAATATTTTGGTGGAGAAATAGTTGAAATAAATCTAAGTGCAAGAAAGTAGATATTTTTTGTTGTTTTTGTCAAATAAAATAATCTAAATAACAAAGTAAAGTTTTTAGGGTTTAAATAGTAATAAAAAGTGTCTTAGGGTTCAGGTTTCACCTCGGTTTGGATTCTAGAACACAAAATTTATCACTTTCGTGCATCAAACTATGTTTTTCAAGCATTCACGTTTCTGTTCGGTCCGAAAAAGAATTTGTTCGGTCTGAACAGAGGGTGAAAGTGTGTGATTTTGACCTTTTATGATACTTTTTGTCTTGTGCTAGGGTTTTTTGGTCAAACCTAGATATTCTAAACCTTAACTTTCGCTTATTGGACTAGACACTTGTTTAATCACAACCTAACCTAATTAACTCGATTGGTTCACAACTTTTGGTATAGAATTCAATCAACTTAAACTTGTTTGTTGGAGTTCATAAGGATATCTAGAGGTCTTTTGGACTTGTCTAAAAGTTACACTTTTGGTGTCAACTAATCTCCCCTTTCGGATCTACGATTTATCCCAAATACTTTATTTGAACTAAACTTGTTTATCCTAACTTAGACTTGACTAGATGCGGCCGTACAACTAGAAGATGATTAGAAAATCACAAGCAATTCAAACAAGCAATTAATATAGGTCTCAACAAAACAAATCAACAAAACATATCATAACATAACGAGTCAAATCACAACATCCAAACCTAAGTTACTACCTTACCCCTAAGACTACATAAATTTAGCCTAACATAGTACTAAAACACACAATAAATAACATAGAAATCACAAGATACAAGCCCATTGAAAATAGAGAAGAAAACATAGAAGTATAAACCGAATACTCCTTTATGCTTTCAAACTACGATCTCTAGGCAGTGGTGTGTTGCAAGATGGTCACCAAACTCGTCTCCTTGCTGCCGTCGCTTCAAAGAACCAAGTTTTGATGATCTCCAATGGTGGAAGAGAGAAAAACGCCTATGGAAAGTGGAATTTTTGTGGTATGGAAGGTAGAGTGCCCTTTCCTTAGGCTTAGGGGAGCTTATATAGTAGTTTTCAAGCACTTGGGAGGTTGCCTGGTCGTCAAGGCAAGAAAACATGCCAAGGTACGAGTTTCCATGTTGAAAATACTTCCAAATATGATTTTTCGACATTCTGGTCGGTCCGAACAGGGTTCTGTTCGGGTCTGACAGGCTTCTGTTTGGGTCGGACAAGCTTCTGTTCGGTCCGACCAGGGATCTATTCGGTCTGACCAGAGAGCTAGAAATTTCAGCATTGAGATAGTATTTCGGCCATAATTCCTCCATCCGGACTCCGATTGAGGCGATTCAAAAACCGTTGGAAAGCTTAGAATGAGCTCTACAATGCTAATGATTCTATTTGACCAATTGCTTCTCTTAATTCCCCATTAGCCCCAAGCATGAGTCATTTGGTCCAAACGGTGGTTTGAAAAGTGCCTTCAAGTGCTAGGAATGAGTCGTCTAGCGTATGCCAAGTGCCAGAAACCTTCAAATAGCTCAAATATCTCCAGAAAATCATCAAAGTCCTGTAAAATGATAGAAGAAGCGACGGTAGAGCCAATTCCTTGGAAATCATAGCAATTTATTAAATAATTTAATGGATTGAGTGTTAATTGAGTGTCAAGTACGGTCCAAATACCAACAAATAATAATGATATCAATATTATTAATTATTTAATAATAATAAAAATATTATTTATTAATTATTTTTAATTAATTATTATTATTAAATCATTATTATTAATAATTAATATGGCTTGTAAAAGTATTATTAATTATAATAATTAATATTTATGATTTTTAATGGTTATCATTACTTATTAAATATTATTATTTATTAATTATTATTAATTATTTGTTAATTATTAAATATTATTATTAATTATTTCTAAGGGGTATTGTTGGGGAAAAAAATTAAAAGGGACCATGCATAATTTATGCAACCTATTTAGGTTGCATAAGTTATATATATGTATCCTTAAGACATCTTATGGAAGAGGTGTTTGGTGTCTAAAGGATGCATAACTTAAGTTATGCACCTTTAAGTCACAAACAAACGGGGTCTAAGTATATATTTTACGCTCTACGGATGTTCTCGCTTCTCATAGTCGAACTCCTGGGCGGGCGGTAAGCCTTCTAAACAGTCTATAGCACTAGAATATTTTTTTTTGAAGTTAAATTGGAGGTTTAAGCCGTCAAACTTATTTTTAAATTAAATGTCTATGAAAGACCCTCCAGCCGGGTTTCAAACCTGTAATCCTTCACTTAAGGATTCAAGGTGCATTACTCTTTGCCATTAGACCAAAAGCTAGTTCTTTATAGCACTGGAATATAAATTTCAATATATATAGAAGCTTGATTGAAAGATTAATACCAAAAGAAATGAAAATGGTATTTTCTATTTTTCTATTTCGATAGATATACCCATGAACGGTATTTTCCATTGAAATAGTATTCTTGCTTATTTTGATGATCCACGATACAGAATAAGCTAACAAAAAAAAAGGAGGATTTGTTTTTGATTGAGGAACTCCTCATTCAACTTCAATCATAAGCTAACGAAAGGCTTTAAGGTAAGACAACGTCACAAGAGTCCCAACTTCAAGTTCGATATTATTATAAAATTAATTTTAATTTTTTTAGTCCCAACTCCAAGTTCCATACACAAGAAAGAATGATAGCTTATTTAGTTTTGTATAAAACCTTAGCTTCAAATAATCTCATTCTCAATTTCTCATCTCATATTTGTATGGGCTGATAATGGGCTATATATACAGTGACGAACCCTTTCCTAGGTATTGGTCGTTGGTTTTTCATAAACTTTCTGCTTCTTTTTGTTCAGTTGGTCTATTTATATATATACTTTGAATTAAGTTGGAGGAAATCAGGAAAAGATCGAATTGATATCTCTCTTTCATATACTTTTTAATACAAAAAAAATAAAAATAAAATAAAAAATCAAAGCGAGTGATAGAGAAGGATACGAAGTACTTGGTTTGGTCCATAATTTATTGATTGGGATCTTTCAATTTTTTCTAGTTATTGATAACTTAGTGATATTATTGTGAGCAGAATACCTTGCAAGTTTTATACATGCACCGTTCACGTTATTATCTCTAATTTCAAATTTTTAAATAACTTCAAAATGTCCGCCAATCACAAAGAATGATTTTAAAATGTGACCAATTATATTAATAGGACCTTTAAATATTTTATTTAAAATACCATATGAACCGTGTAACCCCTTAAAAAAAATGAAATCTCAAAACAAAGTAATAATTAATTTGATTGCAACAATAATTAATTTGATTGAAATCACCTCCCGCGCGGGACTGTCCAGCACAGTGTTGTGAGCCGTTTGATTTAATCTCAATGGCAAAGGGAGCCCCGTGCATGTAACCTGATTGGTAGGCCCGAACCGTCCAGATCAGATCGGACGGTTTGTAGGCTGCGCTGGACGGTCCCGCGCGGGAGGAGATAAGGATTCATGATATCGTAGTCTAGGGAACCGCGTGATACATAGAATGCGATTGCGCAATCAGCTCCTTATTTTTTCAAGCAATTTATCTTGCACTGATTTTATTCTCTTATTTTTTATTTCCTTTCTAGCTACATCGACCAACCTAGTATTTATGTGTGTGTATATATTTAACTCCCCTTTCTTGAACACAAAAGTACAAAACACATAAGCATCAAAGAGAGCCATCATCATAAGAGGGACAGAGATGGAACACACAAACTCTTTCTTAACCTTTTTGGTGGCAATAGTGGCTGCGTCAGTAGTCATCGAAGGAAACCTAGCAGACCCGTTAATTGAACCGCAACCGGATTTACCATTAACTCAATCACCTTCTCTACCACCACTCACACCAATTCGACCACCTGCTCCGAGTCTACCGCCTGCTCCCTTGCCGCTTCCCCCCATTCCAGCACCCTCTCCATTCGCACCAGTTCCGACGCCACCAGATACACCGTGCTACCCGGCATTGCTTACGTGCAAGAACACTACCACAAGTGATCCATCTAAAATTTGCTGTGATAACTTGAAGACGGTTTACAAGAATGGCACTGATTGCATATGTAAGGTTGTTGAATCGCCGGAGCTTCGTAAAGAGCTCGGCCTCAACGCCACTGATGTTTCGAACCGCTTGTTAGAATGCAAAATCACTAACACTTCAACTGCCATATGCACCGCTCCAGGTAACTTATTAGTTGTAAAAAGTATGGTTTTGTGTTAGATAAATAATTCATTGAACTGCACTTTTGCTGGATGAATAATTTCTCTTACTCTTTTTGGTACCCCACCAATTATTAATGAGCTATCAGCTATGGCAATTGTATGCTGGCAGTTATAACTTAACATCAAGAAAATTAACTAATGAGTGATTATAGAAATATAAAAACTAACTTAATATCTGAGAAATTATTGTTTCGAATTTGCAGACAATTTTAATTAATTAAGGCTCCTTAGTTCAACATGTGAAAAAATTTTCTTATGAAAAACAGAGAAGGTACAATATAAACAGAAAGGAAACATCCTAACACTTTGCTTCTAGTGGTCTATATATAAAATATTTATGCGAGGGTCCCATTGCTTGGATACTAATAAAACGTCTTAAAAGAGGAAAAAATAGTCTCGAATTGTGAAAACTGAGATATCTAAAAAACCAACCCAATTAGAGAACTATGTACAGAATACAGATCAAGAGTACTTTTAGTCCAAGGGTTTTAAATTTATCTTTTGGAAAAGACGGTTCAATTTTATTTATTGTTTAGTACAGCTCAGATGCATATTTCATAATGATTTTAACTTTCTAATATTGCAGCTCCTGCACCGAACGAAGCTACAATTGTGACGACTAAGTTGGCCTGAATGTCTACCATCGTTGTTTTATATTTATGTTTCTTAATTGTCTAAATTACTGGTTTGAACAAGTTATGGTGTAAGTTTGTTGTGCTCTTTAATTATCAGTGTTGTTACTTATTAGTGAAAGAGAGAGGTGAGAGGGGCTGAGGGTTTGCATATGCTTTTGACTACACTGAGCGTGGTGTGCGAGGTATTCTATGTTTATATTATTGATTTGATTGTTGTTGTTAGATAATAATAGTTGTAACCATCATATTGTTTTGTTAAAATAAAATAATTATTCGTAGTACGGTTAAAGAGATTGCATCTTGATTAAAGTTAATGTTCGAAAAGAAATTCAAAATAAGTTCGAAAAGAATGTTGCAATAGCCAGTTCTACCCATCAAAATACCACAACAAGATTGCACATCTTTCTTTTAAGTACTGTGTGTCAGTCTGTGTTGATAAAACAAAGTGGGCCTAAATGAGGAAGTTAAGAGCCCAACATTTTGTTTCGAATTAAGTGACGATAAATATAACTTCGACATCAAATTTGGTTGCTTTAAATTGGAGACAAAAAATATATATTTGATTTAGAAAAAGTTCAATTGGAAGGAAGCTAACCACGACTTAATTAACACGAACTCGAATGAGGTGAATATTCAAATTTATACTTGTATTTAGTTTTTTTGCTCAATTTTAAATTGAAACTAGAATATATTTTTGCATCTTTTAAATGAGGCCAGCATGTCACTCTGTTCAACATCTTAAAAGTAAGTCCATATCATTTGAATAAAATGCGCCTTAAATGGGGGAAAAAAGAGCACTTGAATTACTTTTGAAAGTACAAGATTTTAAGATCCGTATACTTCTGAATTCTCAATCAATTCGTAATGAATTTGGTCTGCTCAAATTTAGAGATACGCATTTTGGTTTGGGCTCTGTAATTGCTGCAAAGACTGTTCCTTAACTGCAACCCTGATTTATGTCTCTTTATAATACGAGAAGGTTCTAGTACTCACAAATACTCCAAAACTTACTTTTTTGTTATTTTTCCAAAATAAAAAATTCAAACTTTGAATCCAAACCGTTGATTACCTATATTAATTATAAAGGCACATATCCAAGAGGTGTTAACATACTAGATCTAGTAGGTAAACATGTATTTCTGCCATACGATCGATTTGATCTATGGTTGGATATCAATCACCAGACGCAACAATGATACATTTAATTAGTTTTCCGTCTAATAAAAATAAATTGAATAACATATCTATTTATATTACTGGTAGATTAATAAGCAATATAATTTTATTACCTGACATTATTTTATTTCTTTATTGGCCACTTACGAGGGCATCTTATGTTAGATTGATATAACAAATGATGCATTTTCATATAAGTTTTATAAATTATGAAGTTTATTTGGTACTACATTAAGAGGCGAAAATATGAATATATAAGAATTAATCTGTCATATTTAAGTAGATTCATTCAATATTAAATATTTTGATCTAGTATCAAGTAAACTTCAAAATTTATAAAATTCATATCAAAAGGCATCGTTTGTTATATTGAATGAGATAAACGAAAACTGATTCGAGTTTTGAATTTTATATTTTGAAAAAGTAATAATAAAGCTAATTTTTGAGATATTTGGAGCATTCAGATTATGTGCACCGAAACACTCCTAAAAAATATATAAAAACTGCTCCAAGTTTTCGTCGTTAAAATAATAATTTTCTAGAGGAGCAAAACACTTCAGGATTGAGTCCCTTAATAATGCAACTCTTTTAATCTTCGGAAGCTAGTTACTGGTCCAAATTGTGTATAGAATAATAGCATGACCATATAGCTTGTCCAATTTCCATAGAATGTTCTTTTGTAAACTGTAAGCAAGCAATATTTCTATTCATATTCCTTATTTATATTCTAAAATTTTGCTAGAATATAAATAAGCATCTAAATGAGTCCAAATTCTTTATTCATGTGTTATTTGCGTTTCACGCGAATGAAAAATTTAAAGCTTATTCTTATTCACTCTTTATTCCTATGCATCCAAACACATGATTTCAGTAAAATTCATTTAAACCATTAATAATCCCGAAAGTGTTACGATTCCGAAGAAGACTGACATCCAGACAGTAGTAGTGGTTAGAGTTGGGGCTTTACTGCTGAGGGAATGAGGAATAGGAATCAAACAAAAAATAAAAAGATAGAAAAGAAAAAAAGTTTAGTATCCGACATTGAAAATAATATAACAACCTTTCGATTTGCTAGGATTAGTTATTGCTGGGTGTTTGGGTTATTTAAGAATAAAATTAGAATTAGTTATTCGAAGTAAAAAATATTATTTCTAAACGATAGAGAATAAGCTTTTTAGATACAGTGATATACACCTTCTTATTTAAGTCTCTGTTCGCTCAGTAGCTACCGGCCCTGTTTTAATACTAGTTATGTTTCGACAATTTAGTTCTCTAAATTTTAGCCAAAATTTAGACACATACTTTCAATTAAGCTAATTCATTTAGCCTTCTTCTCAAGTAGCAGATAAATTAGGATTGATGATTTTATTATTTTTTGTTTATTTATTTTTCTTTTTTTTACAAACTGAAACTATCAGTGCGGTGCATTGCAAACCACAGACATATATCCTGGAGAGGGAGATGGAGCATTGGAGCGGGTGGAAATGATGGATGCAGCGGCAGATGTGGAAGCAGTGACAAATCATGTGCCGTGCTTGCAGTTGCAGTTAACCACTTAACATTACCCTCATCGTCGCCACAAGCAACATTATCACAAACTTTATGCATTTGATCCATCTCTGTCTCTCTTGGTCTTTGTCTTGCTTGTGGCTTTAGAGGAAGAAATGAAACGCTGAATTTATAGACACAAGAGGTACCTTTTTTAAAATTAAATAAAACAAAATTAAACAAACAAGAAAAACATAAAAATTTGTGTAGGGTAAATTGCTTGAGATAGTATATTTGGGCCTGGATCTATCTTGTACTTGCTCTGGTTTATTAGATTTTCATTCTTTGTATTTCTTTACACATGTTGTACGGAATAAATCTTTAGTGGAAGTATTTTGATAGCATATACAATGCTACCGGACCAATTTTTTTTCACACATGATCATGTGAAAACAACTTAATTATGCCTGAATTCACATTTACAAGTTAGTGCTGTTCATTTGAGTGAAAAAAATTAATTCGCATCAGTTCCCAGAATCCACAGAATTAGCTAATTAAAACATAAATAAAATTTTAACATACTGGTTGTTATAACATCTAACTGAAATTTAATTGACAAAAGAATGAGTATTGAACTAGTAATAGACATGCATTTGCCCTAGTGATCTCTAGATGAAAAAAAAAGGACAATTAGACCTCATTCACACATTAGGTGCTCTGACATCAATTCATCCATAACATAGGATTCCAGCCAACATAAATCGGTTTCCATGCTTTCGAAATCAATCGGTCCTTGATCAGACGCTTGCTGCTGTAAGTTTGGGGATGAAATGTCTGGTGAAAAACCATTAGAGGAAGATGCAAATTGTTGCCCGAGTGAATTAGAAGTGTCTTTCACGGTAAAGTCCAGCATATTTTGGCAATTATTATCAGCATTGATATCAGTGTTGCACAAGAAAACATTGTTGCACGTGTGCTCATGGAAGTAGATGACTTTGTACATTGGAGACTCATCGTCAGTACATTGCTGCACCTGTTTGGTTGCATTGCAATTTAGGTCATGATAATAGGTGCACCTGTAGTAAGACCTGCACGTTTTTGTTCGCAAAGGGTATTATTAATTTAGAAACATTTTCTTTTTTAATTTTTCATTCCTTTTTCACCACTGAAATGTCCTTAATTTGCTTTCATAGATCGATAAGTGAGGCTTAACTTTAAAAATTAATTATTTTTTTTTCTGTAAGCTCAGTACATTTAAACTCAGTTCGTGAGTGACATATTGTCAACGATATGTATATTTATAAAACTTTGAGGCCCTGATCAAAATCTAATTTTTTTTTTAACATGGGATTTTATTTCGTTGGAAAATTCTTAATAAAAATGAACGGATTTGGTGTCATTTGATTGGAATTTTCATGTAATTAATTAGATACAAAAAAATCTGGTGAAATTAATTGAATTGAATTGAAATGAAATGAAATTCTATATAAAAAACATTTTGATCACGGCCTGAATCTGTTTTACGCAAATCATAATAATAGAAAAACAACTAGTACACCCCCCAAGAGCTCGGCGACAATTATATGTGAAATGTCACAATCAGTTCACACCCACTTAGTTCCATTAAAACAACTCTGAAACTTGAAAGTTTGTTAGTTCAATTACCCTACCCTACAACATATATATATTTTTCCATATGATATCAACGACGATTAAAATAAAATACCTTGGAAATTTGCTGTTAACTATCTTCTTCTCCCCATATTTTCTCCACACATATCCATCATGTTCCGGTGTCATTGTAAACGTCGTACTTGAATTGCGCGAAGTCCTATGGATTCACAGGAAAAGTAATGAGGAAAATATTAAAAAAATTATATATATTGAAGAGGCACTACACAATTAAGCTATGCCTTGCTAACATTCCAAGAACATCCGTTTAATTAATTGAATAATATATTTCAGAATTTCAAGGGAGAAAAAAAATTTGAAACTTGATATCGTTTATGTCAGCCTCTAATCTTACCAAAGTACCATGCATACAATTTGACAGCTAAATGGAACAAAACGGTTACATCATTTTCTATTAAAGCATTAAGTCGTAGTGTTATAAATAAGCATTGTATTTTATGCATGTCGACTATTAATCATTTTCAAATTAAAGTCATCTCATTTTAATAAAATTAAGGGATATCAACGAATGAAATTTGAGAACTCACTTGCTAGTACCATCTCCTTGTGCACAATTAACACCGCCACCTCTCTTAGAAGGGGACATGGAGATCTGTTTTGGCAGTTTACTGGATACTGACTTGTCATGATTCCCATCTGATTTGGCAAAATTGGCATTAATCAGGGAAGAGAGAGAGGATTTGAAATATTGTGAAGATTTCATAGCAAGGTTTATCTTTTGTAGAAGATTCCCAACGCCTCTATCTCTTTTTCCAAACCGGGTTTCTTTGTTTAACTCCATTAATTAGGAGAGGTAAGCTTTTTTCGTTGAATTATGTTAGGTTATAGTGGTAACTTGCAAGGGAACATGAGATCCAATGAATAAGAATCATAAGAATATTATAGAGGCATGTTCAATGGGAACACGATGTACATAAAGTACGTTTAATGTCTTTCTTTAGTTCCACTTGCACAGGTGAACTTTTTTATTTTTATGAATTATAAAGATGCTATAATAAACGCCAACTTGTCTGGCAAGGCGTGAAGTACGTTTTTCTGAGGTGCTGCCTAAAATTTGATATATTTTTTTTTTTTTTGTGACCCCATTTTTGCATTGAAGGGTCGGCATCTGCATTTTCTTAACATTCTTACATGGCATTGATCAATGCATGCTTAATTATCAATCCATCAATTAATATCTATAACTAATTACTTTCTTCGTTAAACCAAATTAGTTCAGGACATCAAAATGTAACATAAAATCTTTTATATTGAACCACAATACCCTAAATTAATTATGTTTGGTTTTGACGTAACCGGCCGGTGCATAATCTAGTAGCTGTTGAACTTTTCATTTTTCTTTTAAAAAAAATCACTCATTAATGGAAAAACTATTCAAATTAAATAAGGTAAACTTAAAAGTCAATACAATGCACCATGGCTCTATTAAACTGAATCTTTCGACATTTTTGATGGACTGATGGTGGTTTCCATGAAAGTATTCATCTGAGCTAGCTCTTATTCAAGTAAAAAAAAAATCTAAAATTAATGTCTCGGATTCAAGATCTGGCTGAGGCCTTTTATAAATATTTAATTTAAAAATAAACTAGCTATTGCATCGCGCTTCGCGCGATGTATGATTAGTGTAAGGTGATTGTATTATTGATTTAGGTGTGTTTTTTGTTTATTTAGTTATTTGGTTTATGTGGCAGATAAATTTGCAAGACCCCCACTTTTACTAATACTGAAAGGCAGAATCAAAATCTTAATGACCGAATGAATACCAATCATAATACTGAAAAGGCAGAATCAAAACGTGGTAAATACCAATCATAATAACAACAAAAATTATAGGAGTACTAATCTATTGCTCAATATTTTTTTATATTTCTTCCATTCATTTTAATGAAAAGTACAACTATAATACTGAAGTTTTAATTAGAAAAGCAAACCCAGAACTTGGCCATTTCATTCCTCGTGACCACAATTGCTAACAATGGGACAAAACATAATGTTGGATTTCATAAAATAAGAAAGTAAACTTTTTTTTTTTTTTTTTGAAGATAAATTGGAGGTCTAAGCCACCCAACTTATATTTTTAAATTAAATGTCTATGAAAGACCCCCCAGCCGGGTTTCGAACCTGCGACCTTTCACTCAAAGAGTCAAGGTGCATTTCTCTTTGCCACTAGACCAAGAGCTGGTTCTCCAAAGTAAACTTATTAGCAATTGGCCAAAACATAATTAATGTATATCCGACTTTTGAGGTTTGTCGAACTCCAAAACAGACATAGTTATCATTTTGAATTTATTACATGTAACCTATATAAGAAGACGATAGTGCAAATTGAGACGTACGTATTTACATAATATAATCCAATTCGAAAAAAATTAAATCAAACATAGCTTAATTGACACATCCAATATATGAAGTATTGTATACTTGTTCTATCTGCCCTCCTTATTAAAGGATAGCAAAATACAGATCAAAATACGTAATATAATCCAATTCGAAAAAAAATAAATCAAACATAGCTTAATTGACACATCTAATATATATAGTATTGTATACTTGTTCTATCTGCCCTCCTTATTTAAGGATAGCAAAATACAGATCAAACTATATGCGTGACCATACAAAAGGCCAAGAAGTTTAATTTCAAAAAGAAACTCCGATTCTCAGCTTAATACAAAATATACAATCTTTATCAAAGGAATCATACACGAAGCTCATATCACAGTTCTCAGCTTGTTGAGACACGAAGCTTATTTTTACAAAAGGTATATTGCCATTACCCTAAATCTTATCTTACTTTTTGAAAATATGCTCTCATCATTTAAAAGATACTAAGATAGAAATAATATACATAATAAAATACCTCTTCTTCTCTAAACAAAAGACCCTCAAATTATCACTTTTTCTGAGCATGGGATGAGATAAGTGCTATTGACATCCAGAGCCTACTGCCTCATCTTTATGAGCTCTGTACTTAACCCATGGTTATCTACATCAAAAAAAAGGGGAAAAAAAAACATTATGTGCAAAGGCCAATTGAAATATTAAGCTTAGATTTTTTTTCTTTTCACAATCCAAGCCCGCAGGCAAGCTTGGATAAAAGAAGAAGAAACAAAATAGTTTTGAGACCACCAACGACATTATTTGCTAGAAATAAGGATAATACATTACCTCTTAGCAATCTTATCGATCAGCCATTGAGAATTACTCCATCCTCTTAAGTATTGCATTTTCTGTACTATTAAAGGAAAAGAAAGCCTGAAATCAGCAGAAGTAATATCAATAAATAATTATCATATATCATATGCGGAAAAAAAACTCTTTATAGTGGAACAAAAGGAGTATGGAATAATACCATGGTATTTATGCATGCAACAAAAGGAAGTCTAGAATAATATTCATGTGCACTCAATTTTTTTTAAAAGTGCCTAAAAAACTGAAATTATATAATATGGAGCTAATCCATCTTTCAGAAAACTGAAATTCAACACGAATGGACAGGGAGAGGAGCTCTATAATCACATTCAAGTAATATGATAAAAAAAATTTGATTTATTGAGCAAATCTAATTGCTTCAAACTGTGCCTAAAATAGTGCTTACATCGCAAATTAGAAGCTCAGATGTTTACCAAAGCAGAAGGCATAGAAATTAGAAGACATAAGCTGCTTCTCCATCATGAAAATGCCCACAGAACTAACCACATTCATGCCTCATGTGTTAGAGATATGTCCTAGAAGCCAATTTTTTTGGCTACTTCTATGGTTTTATGTCATTGATGATTTTATATCATTTGTTCCTTGATTTATGTGTTGACAGTTCATTCAGGTTGATGATCTGAATTATAGATCACTGTGTTTCATTTAGTAGTAAATGACAACAATAAATCTAAAACGTCCATAATCTTGATAATTGACAAGGAACATTAATTATCAATAAAATTAGTATGCAAGTTAAGTGATGATTAAGTTCTATAAATCATGGGTTAAGAGTAACCAACTTAATTGCATATGTTTATGTTAATTGAACATAGTACAGGACATGACCCAACGAAATAAATATATGGATTGTGTTATGTGTCATTATTTATTTCGTTATGATTTTGATTCTAAGTTTGAGATGTTTATCTTTTCCACATGAGGATAGGTTCAATAAATATCGTCTACCGCTGATTCCCGACAAGGGCTGCTATACGGACGTTATTTATGTTCTCTTGAATTGTGCGGGGAAAAGCTAAATTATCAAGAAAACCATATGTCCCTCATTAATTCATTTAGTGAGTGACGATATCTATTTGGGCCCCTTGATGGAGATAGATTGTTTGCTAGCAACTGATACAATTATCTCTAGATCAAGAAACGTATAATCTGCAAGAATGACACATTCCTATCTTGGATTATACGATGATATTGTGAGACATAAAAATCAAAATAGAGAAATACTTTTATTCTCTTATGCATGATTTAAATACTGTATCAGTACATTATTTATGTGAATTGGGAATCATAACGTGTTGCTAGATACCGCTTATGATTATTGGAATTAAATAGCGATTTAATCCCATGTCCAACTTAGCATAAATCCTCAAAGGGTCACACAGATCGAAATATAACCAAACAGTGCATTAATCATTTATTTGCATTAGTGTGCTTTTGCGAAAATATGATAAGTTGATTAATTGATTATATGTCGATATAATTAATTAATTCAAACGAATCATATCGAAATGATTTAATGCATAAGCTAATCCCATGGTAATTATTAATTAGTTAATAATTATTCAACACAACACAATTTAATATAAATAGTTATATTAAATTAATGGGTTGATATTTATTATTGAATAAATAGCCCAAATGAAGAGCATCAAATGGTGGATTAAATGGATTGAATAATCAACCAAATAATTGAGTGTGTGAAGCCCAAAAGGCCCATTATGTGGCCGGCCATAGAAGGGTGTGGTAGGTAGGTGGCATTTTGGTAATTAGTTCCAAGTGTTTGCTAGGGTTTGAGCATTATAAAAGGGCCCTTGTGGAGGCTCTTGGCTCCTCTCTCTCTCTTCCCTCTTGAGGCCGCCACCTATCTCTCCTCTCCCTCTCTTTGGCCGCCACCAAACACCCTCTCTTCCACCATTAATGCTCATGTGTTGAGCTCCATTCTCTCCACTTAATTAAAGAGTTATTAAGAAGGCGAGAAAGCTTGGGATTAGCCTAGACCTTGTAGCTTCTAGCAAAGCTTGTAGGTCTTGGTTAATTTCGTGGTGGACTCGAGGACGAGCTTGGCACGAAGGAGGAGCTAGACGCGAGCACACCACCTACAACCTAGCCGGTTCGAGCCTCTTGATTACGATATCAAGAGAGGTATACCTTTGAACCTTTCTCTTTGTGTGAATGGCTAAGTGCAAGATCCGTGTTTGTGCATGATTAAATAGGCTAATTAAGAGTAATTAACCACAAAATTTAAAATTATGCACTTAACTAACATCATGCTCCAGAACATCGAGGGTAGTTTCTACATAAGTAAAATCAGTTTAATTTGTCTCATAAATAGCCAATCAATATCTAAATAGATTAGAATTTCTATCTGAAGACTCCTTACTTGAAATTCCTCTTCAATCGAATAGTTTTAAATTAGCAGCAATTAACTTTTTATCAGTACATAAATATATCTTACAATGACATAGTTTCAAATCAGCAACATCATAGTGAAATTCAAATACAATACAAAAAAAAAGAGAAGAAGAAGGATATACATGGTCTGTACATGCCAACAAAGATGGTACAGACCCACATGAACAGGAACACGAAGATCTTCGACTCCACCCGACACCAGCGCACACAGCCAGATCTTCGACTCTATAGAACACAGAAGTTGTAGGATCTAGTTGGTGGAGTAAGCGCATACAGCGAGACCTCATAGAGAATTGGAAATACATGAGGCATGTGCTCTTTTCCTACCAATATGATCATCAGAATGAGAATGCTATTGTAATTTTCGTACCACCAATCATCAAATGAGGAACATGCCTCTCCATGCCTAATTCGCAACAAATTTAACCTTAAATCAGCTGCAAAGGACGACTAATATGCCGTGCCAACTGGAATTGAACCCTAAATGCAGGGGAAAAATAGATGACAAATTATAAACCAAAGATATCAAGAAAAGATTTGATCACTGACCTTAGAAATTCTTCTCCAACAGATGGCAAGACCTCCTCTAACCTGCACTCAGCATCCTGTGCAAGAAAAATCAATAAGTAACATTAGGAAATTAGAACCTAATGAAGAATGAGAAGAACCAAAAAAAAAAAAATTATGAGAACAAATGTAGAACAACATTAAAGAGAATAAACATAAACAGAAAAGGGATGCTTAAAGAAAGAGAAAGAAAACTAAAAGCATTGATATTTCCCCTTAGTTTCAGAGAAAATGATGAAGTGAAGTTGGTACCTGTGATATTAGAATTTACTGAGGTAAATTGCCCTATGATGCTTCACCCTAGTTTAGAGTTCATATCATCAGCTCATCTAAGAAACACATTTGAACACATCAAGCAAACTTGTATATATTTTTCTTTGACTACTACCTTCTTAAGAAATAATTTTTGTATTTAATTTACTGAAATACTATTTTTTTTTCTAAAAAGTTTCAAGTTGATCTCTTAATCTATAACCATAGTCTTTTCATTTGGTGCAAATATCTTTTATAATTCTATGCAAGTGTTTGCCATGGAAAATAGCTGCGAATGGATTGCAAAAACATACCTTATATTTCTCACCATCTTCTCTTGGGTAAAAATATCCACACCAGACAAATTAGCTGCAAAATGGATAAGAGAGTGACAGAAAAGAATCCAGAAGTGACTGGATATACATATCATTTTTCAAGGGTTGCGCATATAAAAATCATGTACTTTTCTGTATATCTAGTCACTCGAAATTATCCATCAAGGGCTGCGCATAAACATAGCATTTTTGACAGATTATTTGCAAGAAATTAGCCAGAGTAACAACTCTCTTGCTCAATTTGTGAAACGGCAATGGGACTCTTAAAAAGAAACTAAATGTAACCAACCTGTAATCAGCAGAATTCAATCAAAGAAAACTGTGAAAAGGTAACTGGACTTTTATCCAGCACAATCTGTGTAACCAACCTGTAATCAGCACAACTCAAAAAGAAAAAAAATAGAAAACGGAGTTGACAATTATAAGTGAAATTTGGAAAAAAAGATGAACTGAAGAAAAAGAAAGGGAAAAAAATAGAGAAAGTGGTACCTCAAAACTCTCTTGGCCGGCAATCGGAATTCGGACCCAACTTTCGATGAAAGGCAAGGCAAGTGGAGAGAGAAGAAAACCACCACCGTCCATCCAGGACAATCACCCACCTTCCTCATTCACAGCCGTGAATAAAGCTAGTAAAGTCTTGCTGAACAGGGAAAGAGGATCCACGGTTGTGCTCCTACGAATTGGCAAAAAAAAAAGAGGGGAAATAAGAGAAGAGGAAAAGGCAAAGGAAAAAAAGAGGGGAAAAAGCCGAAAAAAAACACCTGCGAGGAAAATTTTCCAAGGAACGCTGAGAAGAGGAGCGGCGCGAGAGAGAAAGGAAGAAACCCAGAAGCTTCTCACAACAACAGTGCTGCCGAGAGGCTTCTGGAGGATCCATAACACACACGAAAGGCAGCCGTACAGCTTCGAATGACCGCTACAGTAGAGAGGCGTGGCTCGGCAGAGAAAGGAGGAGATCTAGATCCGCTGTGCCGATCAAAAGAAAAACGCACAGGAAGCAGGCAAACGCGAGACACAGACCAAAGGCAAAACTCGAACACACACAATCAAACAGACATAAATCGGAAGAGAAAACCAAGACACGCCCAGCACAAACACTAAGTAGAAACGGACGAAGGAGATAAGATCCATCCACACACAGAGGGAAAATATACGGTTCAGATAATTGAACAGTAAGAGTCTGACTTGAAATTGAAGTATTTAAAATTAGAAAACTTGATCCTATTTTATAATAAAAAAATTAGTAACACAGAAATAAAATGTTTGACAATTAAATAGACAAATTATTAATAGAAATGTCCATCAAATAATTCTAGTAAATTAATAAAGGTAAGATGATAAATATTGAAAATATTAAAGACATATATAATACATTATCTAAATAAAGACTATGGTAATTCGTAAAGTAATCTGGAAGTTTTACGTCAAACACGTCTCTTGGAATATGATTTTCAAACAATCGTTCTGAACTATTTATTTGTTTCCTAAATTGAAATCTTATTAAAAAATAAAGCCTTCACATGATGTGTAAATTAAATATATTCAATTATTATTTTTTTCTCAAAGAGGGCAAAATAAAGCCTTCACGTGATCTGTAAGACTGTAACTTTGGTGGACGGCGCTTTGGACACGCCATTTAACGCTGGGAGCATTCTTCTAATATTTTCTTGTCACATATACCCTTGCACCCTCCGATCCACATTTGGAAATTATAAAAGAACCACGCTTTATTTCCCTATTTGTTGTTCCAACCTCGCCCCTTGGGCCTTGGCCCTTCTCCGCACTATTAGCCTAAGACATATTGAAAAAACGAATATAGTTCGATACATATCGGAAGGGTATATTAATCCGCCAATATATAATTCAATACGTATTTGAAACATCCACCTGGAATAGATTTTTTTCTTCTTCTTTAGTTCATCTGAAAGTTTTGGAAATTTCGATAATTACAAATGTTTGTCATTAAAAAATGAATATAGTCCGATCCTGGAAAAGTTTCCTCTAATATAATAAATAAATGATATATCATGGTTAAATTTATACATCATTAAAAATCTAGCATTTATGACAGAAAGTAGTAATTCGTACCATTAACAAATGTTTGTCATTTACTTCATGGTACATCCGAGATTAGCCTTATATATATATATATATATATATATATATATATATATATATATATATATATATATAGAGGTGGGCTAAAGTGCCATAGATGGCAATGCCATAGATCTCTTTTTTTAGTCATTTTTTTAAGATTTGAAATTCAATCAGTCAATCCAAACCGTTCAAATTGATCATCATATTGAAATACCATTGGAGACCAAATTTTATATTTTTTTGAATTTTTTTGCTATTTATTTTGATATGTTCAAATTGGAGGGTCTGAAATACTCCAATTATAACATTTTTTTAGAAATATCATAATAAATAGCAAAAAAATTCGAAAAAATATAAAATTTTGTCTCCAAGGGTATTTTAATATGGTGAATAACTTGAATGATTCGGATGGATCATTTGAATTTTGGATCTCGAAAAACGACTCTATGGCACGGGACACTCTGTGCCATCTATGGCACATTAGCCATCCTCTATATATATATATATATATATATATATATATATATATATATATATATATATATATATATATATATGTTGATAGGAAATAAAATATTTTCAGATCCTTAAACTATCCTAATTGAAAACAAATTTAAAAATAACATAAAAGAGAAATTATAAGTCTCATCATCAATAAATAATGACGGTTTAGAACCAGCCTAGGGATGAAAACGGATCGGATACGGAGCGGATGTTGGTCTTCCTATATCCGCATTCATATTTTTTTTCCGGATACGAATACGAATTCAGATGCGTTCGGATACGAATACGGTTCGGATATTATCGGATACGGAGTCGAATACGAATATATTTTGTCGAATACGGATTGTAATTTAATCTTTTTTATTCATCTTTTTTAGCATTTTTCGTAAAATTTATTCCACATCAACATAGCACACATAATTGCATTCTCTTTTTAATAAGAATAATAAAAATGTATTAGTTGCATTTGTATATTTGTAATCCAAGTAAAATAAAAATAGCTAGTTGTATATCATAAATTACGTGACTAAGCTAGCCAATGAAGTAATATATTGTCCAACCCAAGTAAAAACCAGTGAACAAACCCAGAAAAAAGTGAATATATATATAGTGATACACAACCTATTTTCACTCCTAAGTTTGACGTTTGACATAAACAAGAATAATTCTGATCCAGCTAAGCAACGAATATTTTATTTACATATCAGCAACGAAGTTACCATAAAGAGAAAAAAAAAAGGCTTTTCATTGGTCTAAACCTTTCCCTTTTAAAACATTCATGTGAATTTAATTTAACCATATTTGCCAAATTCATGACTCAATGTTAAAATTTATTTGTACTAAAAATTCCAAATAAAGCTGCTTTAATCCCCTTAAAATCTAATCCCAATTTATACATTGTCAAGTGTAGGCGATAATGGAGATATATATATATATATATATATATATATATATGTAAAACATAGTTATCGAGTGTAGCAAAGTAGTCAAGTGGTGGTGTCGCTTGATTATATCCAATGCATCGTGGGTTCGATTCACAGATCTGAAGATCTTAGTTTTGCATTAAATATAGTTGGACTACGGATTGAGTAAATGAAAAACGGATATCCGTTTACCAAACATTTGCGGATACGGATAAAATATCTATTTCCGCATCCGCTAAAATATCTATTTCCACATTCGCATCCGCATCCGTTTAAAAATATCCAGCTAAGCAACGAATATTGGTAGTTGAGAATCAGTTTTTGGTATAGCGATAAAAAATAATACACTTTGAGTGAAAGTTCACAAGTTCGAAACCGGCTGGAGGGTCTTTTAAAAATATTTAATTTTAAAAATAAGTTGGGAGGCAATGACCCAATTTATCTTAAAAAAATAATACGGGTAGTTCTAACTGAAATTCATTTGACAAAAGGTTGAGCGTTTCATTAGGAATAGAAATGTATATAGATACCCATATATATATAGAACTCATTCATACATTCAATGCTCTGACAACATTTCATCCATAATATAGGATTCAAACCAACATAAATCGGATTCCATACTTTGAAAATCGTTCGAAGAACTTTGATCAGACGCTTGCTGCATGTTTGAGGATGAAATGACTGGAAGACCATCAGAGGAAGATGCAGATCGTTTGCCGCGTGAATTGGAAGTGTCTTTCACACTGAAGTCCAGTATCTTTTGATAATTATTATTAGCATTGGTGTTGCACAAGAAAACATTTTTGCATGTGTGCTCTTGGAAGTAGGTGACTTTGTACATGGGTGACTCATCATCAGTACATTGCTGCACTTGTTTGGTAGCATTGCAATTTAGCTCTTGATAATACGTACACCTGTAGTAGCACCTGCATATTTTCATTCGCATCATCAGATGAGAATATTATTTAAGAAATATCTTCTTTGTTCAATTTTTGTTTTCTTTTGCACCGCTAAATTGTACTTTCTTGCTTTCATAATAAGAAGCTTAGACCTGTCTAACGTAGACAACGGTGGCGAAACAAGGGTGTTTCGTCAACCGTTTCGTTTCGGTGACGAAATTAATTTCTATTTCGTTAATCGTTTCGTAGGGCTGAAAAGGTGCGAAACGGTCAAAATTTACGTAAATTACACTGTGACGAAATTATTGGTTGTTTCATTGATCGTTTCGCTATACCAGACGAAACTAGATTTCCTTTCGCAAATACGGTTGACAATGTTGCAACCATAGTGCTGGCAAAGCAATGCATGTACGTACGATCTAGTATTCTAGTATACTACGAAAAGCTTGGGAAGAATTTAATTGCAATATATTGTGATAAATTTAAAGCAGGGTCTGGAATTATAAAGCAGATCCTGCAATTAATATTAAGAGGCCGCGCGCCAGTTCGACACCCTCCTCTTAATTATAAAGCAGCTCTGAAATTGCAGTTTTAAGTTCGTCGATTCAATTACATCAAAATATGCAATTTTAAGTTTGTGGATTCAATTAAACCAAAACATTTTTTTTCTCTATCTTACATCGATCAATGATGGTTAAAAAATGTACCTTGTATACTTGCAGTTAGCAATCTTCTTTTCCCCATATTTTCTCCACACATATCCATCTAGTTGTGGTGTTATTGTAAATTTCGTACTTGAATTGTACAAATTCCTATCAATTTACAGGGAGAGTAATCATGAGAAATGGAAAAGAAATTGCTGAGGCTAATTGAATTACAATTAGAATTTCAAGGGAAAATATTGTGGAAAGTACTGTGTGCGTCTAATTAATTTTGCCATCCCTATAAGCTAAGTGGGCATATATATATATATATATATATATATATATATATATATATATATATATATATATAGAGTTTAGCTACGGTGAGTCGCGACCAAAACTCCTAGATCTAGATCAAAATGACCAATCCAAACCGTCCAATATGATCTCCCTATTGAAATCTCCATGTAGACCAAATTTTTCATTTTTTCAAAATTTTTAAGTATTTTTTTAAAATTTTAGAAAATCGTTAATCTAATTGGTTCTGAACCATTTAAAAACATCAGTTTTTAAAAATCCGAAAAAAATACTTAAAAATTTCGAAAAAATAAAAAATTTGGTTTGCACGGAGATTTCAATAAGGAGATCATATTGGACGGTTTGGATCGGTCATTTTGATCTAGATCTAGGAGTTTTGGTCGCGACTCACCGGAGGGTCCGTGAGTCGCGACTCACCGTAGCTAAACCCTATATATATATATATTTGTAAGGTTGTCATAGTTACCAACTTACCATGGGTAAAAAATTTGAGAGGATAAATCAAAGAAAAAGGATTTTGCATTTTACACGTGATATATTTCTTAGAGAATATTTATATTAGTTTTTCTACAAAGAAGTTGTAGTGTTATAAATAAGTAATTGTATTTTATGTAATTAATTCCTACTATGATCTTTTTCTAGTAAAATTTTATATATTTTGTATCGTTATATATATATTTTTTTCTTCTATGATCTCTCTTTTTTGAAAACCATAACAAAAATCAGTTAAAAGTAATTAAGAAGAACGAAATGAAATTTGAGTACTCACTTGCTACTACCAACTTCTTGTGCACAATTAACAGAGCCACCTCTCTTTGAAGAGGAAATATTGCAAATCTTTTTTGCTCGAGGTTGATCTGACACTGACTTTCCATGGCCCCCGTCGGATGGGACAATGTTGGAATTAATCAGGGAAGAGAGAGAGGATATGAAATATGGAGAAGACTTTACAGCAAAGTTTATCTTTTGTAGGAGATCCCCAACGCCTCTGTACCTTTTTCCTAAAAGAGTTTCTCTGTTTAACTCCATTGATTAGGAGAGGTGAACTTGTTTTTCGTTGAATTATGTAGGGTTATGGCGGTAAGTTGCAAGGAAAAATGAATTTCATGGGAGCACAGATGTGAAGTATGTATGTTACGAAGGTTTTATATCTTTGTTTAGCTCCACTTGGACAGGTGAAAATTTATTCCATTGAAATATCATATATAGAGTAATAATGCGTGGTATTTTGCCATCTGACCGGCCCTAAAAAAAAAATCATATAATAGAGTAATAATGCCAACTTGTATTGGATCAAACATGAAGTATGTGTTTTTGAGATACTGTCTATATGCTATTTTCATTTTCTTATTTAATTATTATTATTATTATCATCATCATCATCATCATCATCATTTTAATATTTATTTTTATTTTATTTTTTGCAAATGATACACAATTTGAGTTTCTGTGTCCCCTTTCTTGAATTGAACAGTCGGTGTGTGCATTTTCTTATAGTTACTTACAAGGACATTGAGCAGTCCTTAATTAGCAATCCATTATTTTCTCCATAGTGTAAGCATGAGCATGAAATAAATAATTTAGTGAAAGTCTACCGCTAGTTTCCAGCTTGTTTTGATCTTTATCAGTATTTATATATGTCAAAACACATGCATCCACACTGTGTAAGAGAGAGATCCAGCTGATGGAATCACCAAATTATTGAACAGCTTATTTATTTACGTATATAGTCGATATATTGATCGAAGATGATAAAGAATAATAAACATTTAAATTCATCGATCTTTGAACTATACTTAATTTTTTAATGACATACCTTATATTGAATAAACAAATATTTTCAAATTTAATATTTAAGCACATCACTCGAATTCATCTTTTATCTGAGTGGTTTTAATAATTAAATTTTGTTGTTCGAATATGAATATACTACTTTTGAAATTATTTTCTGAAACACTTGACATGTTTTCAACTTATAATGATAAATAGAGTTCAAGAGAAGAAAATTTAACAAATTAAAATTATTTAAATAGGTGTAGTAATTAATTATTTACATGAATGTTGGAAACAAAATTGCAGTGGATCAAGCCTATGAAAGCAGACTCTTTCTTGGCTACTGCCACAAAAAAAAGATGCAACCAAGTGTTTTATCTACACGATTCTTGGTAAAGATCGATATAGACAATTAAGACGTTAAGTAAAAATCTTTTGGTTTGCTTCACAAAGTTTTATACTATTAAAATTAGGTCAATCAGGTACGGAAAAAAAAAAGCAGTAGTTAATACTAATAAAATTAAGTCCTTTGTAAGAAAAAAATATTTAGGTAAGAAGGAAGATGAGAGAGATTAACGCTCTGTGCGCACGGGAACATGCAACACGCATCTTTCATAACATTTTTAGATCACACAATTGATGGCGTCATTATTAATTAATCAGATTTCATCTCTTGATGGCGTCGTTATTCCAGCTGTTCCTCCGTTATCACTTTGGACGATAAAATTCGAATCTTCCGAAGTGAAAGCTCCCCTACTACGTCACAGTTTTTTTTTTTTAAGATAAATTGGAGGTCGACGTCACAATTTTATATATTTTTTTCATTCTCTCTCCATTTAGCTCCCATGTTTGGTCAAACAAGGTTATATCTGGACTAGGTTTATTTCGTTTTTTTTTTTTTTTCATTTCCTGGTCGAATGTAACAGAGTGTTTGAGTTTATCTGGACTAGTGTTTTCAGTTGCAAGCTTTGACGACCATTTGGCAAAATAAATTGCTCCCAGAAAATCATGTAAGAGCAAAATTGCTTACACATATTGCAAGATTAGGCAACGCATTTATTTGGTCTTTATTTAAGGCTGTTCAAACCCAATATTTGTCTTCCTATGTCAAAAATACTTAAAGTATCAGAAACCCCAGACAATTTGTTTAAAATAATGATTACTGGTATATATAGTTAGGGATATGTGTTGTAGTCTCTAGTAAATTAAATTGCTAGAAAGTGAAACGGGATTAAACTTTAGCATTTTATCCAAATAAAAAAAATAAAATAAGAAGTGAACAGGTCTTAACGCGGGAAAAACTGTAATTAGTACATTAAGACATCAATAAATAGCTATTATTATCGGATACTGTTATAACAAATGATTTCAACACTGAAAACCTATTTATAAAAATGTATATAATAATTAGATAATGAAAGGACATAAGGGTTCACAATTAGTTATAAACGAAAATGTTGATTTGTAAACTATAATGCAGTGATTCAAATATGAAAATGAAAAGAGAATAGGCTAGTTGAGAAAAAGTTTGTTGGTCCTAGCTAGCTCTATTTTCCGTCCTTAATTAAAATGAATGAAATTTTTATTACCATTCCTGCATTGATTACTTTCTTTTCATCTATTAGTGCTATTAGCGCTCGAGCAATATATATCCAAAAAACAAAATATAACTATTATTTTTTCATAAAATTTAAAGTAACATTTAAAATGTATTATTTTAAATTAAAATTGTTATAAATACTTTTTTTTTGTCAAAATAGTATGTGAGCAACCAATAAAATCTTCCCATATTTTTCTCGAAGCGCATATAGATGATATAGGTTAACTATAGTAGTTGGGAATTATTGAATTAATGTTTGAACTGTTTGAACTGAAAGAAATGCGCATTCTGGCTTGAGGCTACAAGTAAATGTGATGGAAGTCCTTGCATATGAGGCAATGAATAGTTGCTCCTACTTATAATTATATCATGCATATATTCTAAAACTTACTTAAGGGCTGTTTGGATCATATGAGAATAGGAAGAATTTTCTATTCCTATGCATAAATTTATTATAAACAATCCAAACTCTTCACAAAAGTGCACACTTTCCAATACTTTATGCCTAGGAATAGAAAATTTCTCCTATTCCTAAGCGATCCAAACGGCCCCTAGGTTAGGTCCCAGAGTTACCTAACCTAATGATACCGGTCATCTTAGAAAGAGAATTAGCCTAATATATTATCCTTGCCAACTTGTCATATATTCAAATCAAGCTTTTAAATTTCATCGAAATAACACCGTTATGACTTAAATAACGAGATTTTAGAGTAAAACTCATCAACATTACAACAACCAAGAACGAAATAACAGTAGCATTATATTTCCGAAAAATCAGCGAAATAACTTAAAATTTTTGCATTTGGCTACGAAATAACGGATCGGTCATTGAACTTACAATTTTTTTTATGCTGAATACAAATCCATACCAAACTCTAATTTGTTTAGCGTTTACATTTTTTATTTTGTCTATTTTACTTTTTGACTTGTTAATTTTTTTATATTTTAATTTTTCAAGTAATTGATAAGATAGGCTAGTAGTATAATTATATTTTTATATACACTGTTTTTTCTCCGTTATAACACCGATATAACACCGAATCACTATATCAATTCTGTACCGTTATACCGTAAAAACTGTATGTTAAAATCTTGATTCAAATACTGTAACCTAGCTTAGTCAAAATTCCATAGAATGTCCTTTTAGGGCAGGAAATTAGCTCAATTTATTATCTCCGAAGTGTAATATTTATAAACTTAAAAGTAACAACAACGAAAATTAAAATCTAAATTTATCAAAAAATTATACCGTAGAGAGAAAATTTTTTTAATTGCATGTTCTAATTATGTCTATATTTAACCTAGCTTGCTTTTCTTCTTTTACCCCTTCTATCAATTGTTCTTAGATATAAAGGAAATCAAGTATCTATGCGCATTTATTAACTAATTATATTAGTTCGGTGCATACTTTTTTTTATTTAAAATCGAGCGCGCTTAGTATTAATGAAGCCCCGATTTTAACTCCATTTGGATGTCTACTTTCTTAGGCATAGTTTTGTTTTTGAGTTTATTAATTGTTCGTAAGTAAAATAGTTTCTAAACACCTCAAAATTGGATGTTATATATTAACAATTTAATTTAAGAATAAACATAGAATGGGATAAATAATTGCCAGGTTATGACAAAACCGACTCATTTTTTTTTCACATTAGCATTCTATGCAGCAAAATATATGTGACACGCAGGAAGTTAGTAGAATGCATTCGTGTAACTTTAAAATGACAAAATTAGGTGTGTAGATATTACATGGAAAATTATAAATAACAAAGAGTTTTAGTACATAATAATGGAACCAATTTTTTTTTTTTAATTTGTGGTGGATCAGAACCTGAAAGGTATGGTACGAGGGATCAATTATCGTATCCTTTTCCCTATTATATATGGGTCAATTAGTCTTTCTTTTTTCTTTCTAAATTGTGGGTCAATTCGTGGATCCTGCTGCTCATACGATGCATGTTTTGGGCCTTTGGCACAATGCCATAACAAAGTTTAACACCAGTATTTTATTGGAACTTAATGGGACGGGTCCGAAACCAAAAAAAAGGAAAAATAAATTAAATTGTTGAATATATTCTACAATGTATATATAATATACATATCGAATTTTACAGTATAAATTTATTTCGATAATTATCATAATATCAAAGGTATTTGCTATTAGTTAACAATATTATGTTTTATTTTGATAATCACTATATCTGTTGTAAAAGTTATCCATGTAAACATGTTGGTTTTTTAATTCTTTAGTACATTAGGTGCACTGGTATAGTATATCTTATTCATTTCGCAATCGTAGACTACATGTTTATTACATGGATAACTTTTACAACAGATAGAGTGATTATTAAAAAAAAAAAACTGTATAAATTTTTTTTTAAGTGGTTTAATTGAGGAAAATAATCGCAACATTCATTTCGTATACAGAGCGAAAACTCGAATTATAATTTCTCCCATTAACTGACTGTATCTTGCTGGAAAGAGCGAGAGAGAGAGAAATAATCGCATTAATAATCTCTTAGGCTTTGCTCCAGAATTTGGAATTAAAAGGTAAGGAAAAGAACAGCATAGATAGGAAGATGGAGCCGGGCGAACCAACTTTCCACACACTTTTTCATTCTTTTGTATAGAATTTCTCCAGGTTCTCCCAGGTTCACCTCTATTTTCCTTGGAAATTCATTGTCAGTCGACCAAAGCTAGGGAAAGTCTTTTCCATTTATCATTTCTTTTAGCTCTTTATTTTTAATATATTTCAGATATAGAGAACCAAGTATTATCTTTTTAAGACAAAATAAAAATACAAATAAGCATATAAATATAATTTACATCCTGGCAAGTATACCTGTCTAACGTGGTTAAATGGCACAGAAGGCGTCCTGCCGTTTGCCATTTCGTTTGAGAAACGGTAAAAAATGGTATGCCGTTTATCATTCTGTTTATTAAACGAAACAGATTTCTGTGCCACTTACCGTTCCACTTACCATTTCTATTGTAATAACTAATTTCAGTTCTCAATTTTCTGATAACGGTATAATCATGCATGCTACTTGCTGTTTCGTTTAGATGGTACAATTTTTTATGCCACTTAGGTTAAACGAAACAGCATAATGGTAAGTGGCACACCGTTGACAGCCTTACTGGCAAGGCACTTATTCCGGTACCCTGAGACACCTAACGTCAAAATCCTGCAGATTGCCCTTCTGGTTACGCCACAAGCTAAACAGGCGTCTTTGGCTAGTGAAGAAATGTTTGCTAACAAATTACAAGTTTATGAAAACTCATAAACGCCTCAATTAAATAATTGAAACAACAATAACAACAATAACCAGACATATACACTACCCATAAGATTCTTTCGCCGTGGATCTGGTTTGTAAACACCGGTACATTGACATATGTACTCATTACTCAACAGACGTTCATTTGTCATCCTTTGACAAAAACCAAGTCCTCCCAGAGCCCTTTGTTCCTGATTTTCTCAAGCAATTTACCTTGGTCAACATTCTTTCTCAACATTATTTTAAAATATAACAAGTAATGAACTAGTTCTAGAACATTTTTCCTCAAAAATAACTTGACTTAGAACTTCATTATATATGTATATTACTTACACATGCAACAGAGATGTCAAGAGACAAATGGAACACATTAAGTCTTTCATAGTGCTGCTACTGTTGGCAGCTGCCTTGGCACCAATAGCAGTAGATGGAAGCCTAGCACGAAATCTAAAACCAGTTCCACCGCCATTTTCACCACCAGCTCCAGCACCACTTCCACCACATCCAACCCCTTATCCACCATCCCTTCCACCACATCCATGTCCCGAGCCACCATCATTTCCACCTAATCCATTCCCTAAGCTGCCGCCACCTCCACCAATTGCACCTGAGCCACCATCATCTCCACCAATTGCACCTGAGCCATCATTACCTCCACCAATTGCACCTGAACCGCCATCACTTCCTCCACCAATTGCACCTAAGGTACCATCTCCTCCACCAATTGCACCTGAACCACCCTCACTCCCACCAAATCCATCACCTGAGCCACCACTTCCACCACATCCATCACCTGAGCCTCCACTGCCACCACAGCCATCAACAGAGCCACCCTCACTTCCACTGCCTAGTCCACCAGTACCTCCCCACGCACCCCCACCTTTGGCACCAAATGTGCTGTGCTATCCAGAGTTGCTTACATGCAAAAATACCAACACAAGCAATCCATCAGTCATCTGCTGCGACAACCTCAAGCTTATTTATAAAAGTGATGATCAGGATTGCATCTGTACAGTCCTTGAAACACCAGACCTCAGTAAACAGCTCAGCCTTAATGCCACGGATATATCAAATCTGTTAATAGAATGCAATATAACTGATGGGCAAACTAGCATATGCAACTCTGCTCCAGGTATATGAATCAGAAGATAAAACATCAAAATCACATATTTTACTTATAAAGCATACTGTTATTGTTATTTTTATGGCCAGAACTGCTGCTTTTACATGTGTAAGAAGTCTAAAAGGAAAAAAAGAAGATAAAAGTAATACGCCGTCGAAAAAATTTAAATAATTGATGTCTGGTTAGTGACCAGTAACCAGTTCCTAGCAAACTAACACTGCTTTCTTTTTTTTATATATAATTCATTTTTTTTTTGCTACATAACTTTTAAGCAAGTCAGATGACTAAAAGTTCTTCTTTTCATTAATGCAGCTCCTGCTCCTAGCAGACCGAATCCACCTCCTCCACGTAAGCCCTGCTTCTTATATAGTTTTTTTTTTTTTTCTTTTCTTTACCAGCTATAGAGTTCCAGTCAGTTTCCTTTTACCAGGCCAAAATTTTTGTTGCACGACTAGTTATTATCAAGTGTTTCTGAAATATGATGCTTTCAAGTCATGATTTAATTCTTCTCCCATTTTTTTTTCTCCTTCTTGTTTATTTTAAAAAAAAATTTGGATTAAGATTCTAATTTACTTTCCAATATTTCAGCTCCGCCAAACGAAGCCACAGTGATGAGTACACAGGTGTGGACAACTAATTTCTTTAGCATCATCTCGTTTTTGGGTTTTGTTCTGTTGTAAATGATTTAGACTAATTGATGATGTAATGCTTTTTAGGTTTATTTCATTTTTTAATCAGTTGTATTTGGTCTAATTTGAATATTACTTTTTGGTTTGGTGGTTTCCAAATGAGAGAAACAAAAGAGCATGTCCCATTCCATGATAGCTCACACAATGGAGCAAAAGTGGAGCAAAGTGGCTATTTTCTAATAATAACAAACTCAAAAAATATTATACAAGGCCCAAGAATTTACAGTATTCAATTAAGTTGAACAAAACATACTGGTATTGCTGTCTGAAAATTTCTTCAGCATCATCTTGTTTTTGGGTTTTGTTCTGTTGTAAATGATGTGATGCTTTTGGATTTATTTCATTTTTATCAGTTGTGTTTGGTCTAATTTACATATTACTTTTTGGTGTGGTGGTTTTCAAATGAGAGAAATTTAATACAAGGCCCAAGAATTTACAGCATTCAATTAAGTTGAACGAAGCATACTGGTATTCTTGTCTGAAAAGTGACTACTAAATAGATAAGAGGTGACATGAATGGGCTTGTCTCAAATTAATTACTTCAAGTTAAACAACCTGGATATAGCCACAAGTTACTTGCTTTATGATCAATGGGCAAGAACCCATTTATCACTCTGTCACGTGGTAACTAGGACAATATCACCTGAATAGAAAAACTAATTCTGCTTCCGCAACCAAAAAAGTACTACCAAAACACTTACCACAGAATAACAAATTGCAGATGTGAATGTAACTGATAAATAAAGATCTTGTAAATTCAACCATGCTGGTACACACGAGTAAAACATACCTGAGATATATTCTTGTCCAGTTGACCCTCCATGAGGTTAAAACCTGATGCAATTCCAGCCATGGTAATGTGGTGTCCTATCTTATCCAGGCGGCGGCAAGTCTTGTCAAAACCATCGGTGCCACCATAACAAGCCATGTCCTATGAACTTGCTAACATCTCCAATTGCAAAGGGAAGTCATTTTTTTCCTAGCAATAAAGGAACAATCATTCTCATTTCCATGATAATCACTTTATAAAAGTAAAATTAGACGTCTGAGAAAACATCAATACTCAAAATTTGATTAAAACTCACATAAAATAGTTACATAAATTTCGACCTTAAGTAATAAAAACTTTCAATTCAATAATGCAGAAATGAAGTAAAGAAAACGTCAAATGGAGGTGCTTTCTTCATCCATATATATAAACATGACATCAAACAATCCTATGTTGCACCATTATCTACTTTATAACTATGAGTTACATTTCCGTAATAAACACACCTCTCTACTCAATATTTGAAAAATATTACAATAATTGCTAATCACTGGCTGCTATGGTGGCTTCATAAATGTTCCAATTGAAATTGGCATAGTGAATCTCAAGCTTTTTTTTACAAAAAACAGACCTCACAAATGCATCTAAAGTTTATCATGACTATTTAAACACTACTCAACCAAATGATCTGATCTCAAAACAAGTATGCTTGAATTTCATCATGCATAAGACCCAGCCAGCTCAGACCAAAATATTAGGTTTTCTACAATCTCAAATAAATATTACCAGTAGTCCAAAATATTTCTGGCCTGGTTGGGTTTTAGACACATGAGAGACCCACTTGGGTTTTAAACACATAAGAGACCAACTTGGCCTGATTGAAATAGAGCCAGCTGGTAAAGCTCCGTGCCAAGGCCAACTGGTAGTATGGTTTGTAATATACTAGCACAGTAGTACAGCACATTATAAGATACAAAGACAGCAAGTTGCTGTAATAACAGAATAAAATTTGACTAAATTGCAACACATCAAGTCATCAATCTCATACTTGATTTGGTTACATCCCGAGTAAACCACATGAATTTTATCAAACAGAATAGTACCCAACGCCTCAAAACAGCAAAAGAAGACATTTGTTTTTTTTTAACATTAATCACTTTGAGTTAGCAGTTTACAGCACACTCATCAGCACCAGAGATATTGCTGGATTACAATTAATCTAACCCAAACTCCTCACCCAGTCATTTTGTCGAACACCTTGAGTGCGACATGGAAAGTTAATAGAACGGTTTCAATCCAGCTTAAAATGAGAAAACCATAAGAACATCACATGGGAAAACATGAATATAAAGTTAATCACATCACATTCTTTTGTTTTCCTCTATTTATGGCTGAGTGAACAAAAAAATTTGCAAAGAATGTACCTGTTTGTTTAAGGAATAGCAATGAAGTTGGTTTGGAATCCGAAAGGTGCGACTACATGGCACCAAGATTACAAATGTAGATCAACGGGTTGGATCGAGGAAGAGATATGTAGTGAGAGTTTGAGAGGATTGGGAATCTATTCTAGTTCTACATATGCTGAAAGAAATAAAACAATTATTCAACCAAATAAAAAGAAAACCCCACAAACTAGCGTGTGCATCTAGCTTCATGAAAACTTCTAATAATTATCAATTCTTAATCATGTGAATAATTTCCTTAATTATTAATAATCAAAAGTTGAAGGGCTGAATGGAAATGAAAAGAAAAAGCTCATACTTCTGCAATTCTGCTGCGGTGCGGGAGGCCTCATTATTTTTAGAAATGTCTTCTGCAGATTGAACTGTGTAGTACTCCGTGCAAAGAGTAATAGTATTACTTATTCCGAACCATTTGTTCCCGCTACACTCTTCACGTTAAAAAACTCAAACAGAAAAGCTACTGTAGTACTACTGTTGATCTCGTCCCTTTGGGAATCTCGTGAGCCCGGTGCCCGGATACATTTTCGGTACCGTTACGCTTTTTAATTAGGTTCAATTTCATCGATTACAGTTATTTAGGGTGCATTTGCGTCGCCTAAGAATAAAATTAGAAATAGTTTTTTAAGTAAAAAATATTAATCTTAAATTATCAAGATTGTTTTTTAGAATTTAGAGTGTTATTTTTAAGCGATCTAATATTCGGAATAATTCTTATTTCTAGTGTGTTTTGATCATCTTTTAATGGAGATTAAAAAGTTATTGAGATCACTTTTTAATCCAAAAAAAATATCTAAACACATCTAGAATAAAAATTTATTCTGAATATTGAATCACTTAAAATAAGATCGTAAATCATCACAAAATTTAGTTTTGATCGTTTACTCCGAACAATAATCATAATCTATTCTTAGACGATCCAAACGCGCCGTTAACAAGATTTTTTTGCTGGCGTGGGATTTGCCGGTCTTAAAAAGAAATAAGTCATTAAAAAAAAGAAGAAAAAGAATTTGAAGGAAGATATATATAATATGACAAAGGTGAAATAAGAAGCATTATTCCAACATATACATGGCACACGGGATTGGGTGGTTTAGCAGATGACCGGAACAATATACTAGCAGAGATGTATCCATCCGAACAACCCAAAAACCAACATTTACAACAATACCAAAAATAAAAGATGGACGGCCCAAATAAAGTAATTTAACTTCAATAATATAAATTCATAAACCGCATATTAACTAACTTGAATTTCATCACTGTCAACTCTCAAGAGGGGTCCAACCAAGACCAATAAACCAATTTCTTTACAAAGGCTCCGTTTGGATAGGTGTAGAAAGAAGGGAAAAAGTGAAGAAGTGGGAAGAAATATTGGAAAGTGTGTAACTTTGTGAACAGTTTATATTTTTTATAATTTATTTCTTCCCTTCTTCCTACCTTCTTCTCAACGCATCCAAACGGTGCCAAAGTCTGCCCAATTTTAGTCTAGAGTGGTTTTATCTAATATTCTAATCCTTACTTCACTTTAGTCCGTCCCAGTTAATTAATAGACAGAGCTCATACAGCCTAATTAATGCAAGCATCCTTGATTTATTTTAATTAGACTAATTCCTTATTCTTTTCTTTTCTCTCATTATTCTTATTTCTTTTATCATATATTAATTAATTAATGAAACCCATCTACATCAACATGCTACAACCTGAAAAAGCCTAAAGCTTGCTGTACAAACTTCAGGCCTGAGAAGTAAGCTATTGCAAGGTACAAGCGCAAAGTTCTTCTGTTTAAATGATACACAAATTGAATGCAGCTTGAACGCCAGAATTTAAGCCCTAATAAGCAAATCAATTAAATTTGCAAGAGTTCAAGTAAAGATCTTAGTAACAAAACAAGTAATGGAATGCAACCAAAAACATGACGTCACTAATTTTAGCCAGTGAACAATTTTGAAACAAAGTTTGTTAAATCTGGTGTTGCGGATACATGGTCAAAGGATCAGGTCTTCAAAGAAAAAGTCAGAAACATTTGGCCAATAATTAAATCACGATACAGTTTTCAAGCACAAAACCCATTAGCTGTGCACCATTATTTCAGAATTATTCTACATTTTTTCCCCCTAGATTTAATAACAAATCCAACTGTAAACCTCTACTAAATTGCTTCACAGCTTCTCTAAGCTTACTAAATCATATTATTGTTAATCTTGGACGTGTCAAACAACATTGAAAATTTTGAACAAAAATTAATAATTCCCTCACATTCTATGCATTATTTCAAGAACACGTTGACCTGACAATTGTATGACAATTGATCTGTGAACCTTGTCTATGGAAAACAATTTACCCTTCCTGAGTAAAACCTCTCTTTTCTTCCATATAAAACCTCTTGTACTCATGCATCAGTCGCAAACATACATAAAATACACAGGAATAATCTCAAAATTAGACATACATGGAACATAAGATATGCATCATGCTGCTTTTTATAGCAGGTGCGATGATGATAGACAGGAGCTCGGGCCAATCGTCTCCACCTCCACCATCAGCCGACCCGACGTGCCTCGCTCAATTGTTACTGTGCCAAGGCACAAATACTAGCACACCATCTCTTACTTGTTGTACTGCTCTGAAAACTGTCTACTCCATGCAAAAAGACTGTCTTTGTCTAGTCATAGCGTCGCAAAACCTAACCAACCAGCTTGGTCTTAATAGCACGCAAATCTCTGACCTCTTGGTGGAGTGCCAAGTCACCAAGGACTCGACTGCCTTCTGCAATGGTACCTCCCCGTTTGCAGGTACCAAAATTTATAGTCATGGTGTCATCACTGGTATAAATTATGAGAAAGTTTAATATGCACCATAGTGCACATGGCTTTCTATACATTGCGGACTTTTTCGGAATTATTTTTGTAAATTGACAAATCTAATTTAACCAATCTAATCTACATATTGAAATCTCATAGCAAACCAAATTTTATAATTTTTTAAATTTTATTACTATTTTTTTCAAAAATTTTAAAACATGTAATTTTTAGAATGTTATATTATTTACAATACGAAAAAAATAGTAATAAAATTTCAAAAATGTAAAATTTGGTTTTCTATGAAATTTCAATATTTAGATTAGATTGGTTAAATTAGATTTATCAATTTATAAAAATACTTCTGAAAAAGTTCGCGATGCATAGAAAGTCCTATGCACTATAGTGCATATTAAACTTTCTCATAAATTATTGCAAGATCATGCTCAAATTGATAAATGGTAAAAAATTTAAATGCAAGTATTGCTTGTCAGAGAAATCTTATCTTTTCTGAGATAACTAGATGAAATTGCCGTGAATAAAGACTTACACCTAAAAAACTAGAATTAAGAACTAAGACACACACACACACACAAAGCTGACTGTTTATATATTATAATTTTAAGAAAACGCAGTTTTATCTCTTGTACTTTTCAATTATGTTGTAAACTGTCAGTTATTCTTCACATGCACTATAATTATTTTGCAGCTCCTCCTCTACCTCTTACTCCAGGGGGTCCTAATTTACCGATATTTCCTCCTCCCGGCAGCTTGCCACTAACCCCTCGTATGTACCTTGCAGCTTGTTCTATTTTCGATTCTTTTTTTAATTTGAAGCATTCAAAATACCAATTGTTGTGATATATATATCACCGAATTTCAAGTTGTCTTATCTTGGAGCTGTTTGAGATTCAAATAATGTAGAATATGACATGTTTATAACTCTCTGCCCTCGAAAAAGAAAAGACATATTTACAACTCCAAAGAATATCCTCGATCAGGATTCTCTTCAGAACCTTAATTACTATATATACATTACATTTTGCTGAATTAATTGATCCTCATAAATTATTCAATTTAAGAATGGTTGAGTTCAACATTACGTAGATTTATATTACTTGACCATTATATTGCGATTATCAGAAATTGACTTTTTATAATAACATATTTGTCAGCTCCACCGAGCAAAGCTCCTGTTCTGTACGAGGCCATGTGGATACGGCTGTCAGGTTTTGCAAGTTTGTTTTTGTTCAGCTTCGTCATTTGGTATTAATGAAAATTTGGTGCTTTAATGGAAAGATTTTTATGTCAGTGAGATGTACCATTAGTTAGTTATATAAAATATTGGATTGGATTTAATTATATCTTGTATGAATTATTGTGTTATGAAATATATAGCCATTATTTATTTGGGAATGCCTGCTTTATCATTTTGGACTGAAGTTTGCCATGTTTGTTATATATGTATGTATACGCAAGATATGGAAATGTGGACTGAAGGTCTTTGCGCTTGTAAATTGCAATTGATAGCTTATTTCTCAGGCCTACCAGGTCCCAGGAATTAAATAGAGAGTGGCAGAGTGCAAATATGTGGGCCTAAATTGATGTGTATAGAGTATAGTTTGATATCTTTATCTTTATGACAGATCAACTATGTCAAGGTTATATGAAATTATGAATATATGATTATATATATATAGGCCTTCAGCCCATATCTTACCTATAATGCCAGAACGTACGGATCCTGGCCCGTTCTTAATCTTTTGACATGTTATGCACAGTCACAGCTCAGCGATGTTGGTCTTTGAATCTGCCCCTTATCTAAAGATTTACTTCTTCTGGCTCGATACTCTCCAAGATTAGATCATTTTGTCGAAACCTTTTGCCTCCATGGCCTCGGGTGATAGCAATGAAGCTGGATTTAAAACAGAAAAGGGTGTGATCGCTACTTGTATTAAAATTACAATAGAGACCATTAGACCAACAGCTTTGACTTAGGAAGGGCCATATACCTGGTACGATACAGAGTTGTCTGGATTCTCTCAGGCGTCTATTCTAGATGTGAAATGATGATGATGATGATGATAAGTTACTGCTAGTTTTTGGAGCGGAATGATATATTCATTGATGTATCGATCCTTAACATACCAAAATACTAGCGCGCCAAAAGCGGAGCTGATATACACCATCCAAGTAAAAAACATCCAAGCATCTAAATGGATGAGTTCAGTTTTTTTCTTGATGACGTCATCAATTCGCATGATGACATCATCAAACTGCTGCTGACGTCATCAAAAATTTTTTCCAAAATTTCTTTTTTTGCGTGATGACGTCATCAAATGGACGGAATTTTTTTTCCGGTTAGATGAGTCAAGCGATGGGTTAATTTGCGTTAAGTGTTCAGTTTGATGCAGTCGTAATATGAAGTTTTAAGTTTTTATGTTCAGTTAAACTCGATAATGGATGAATTTAAAGTTTGTATGTGTTCAGTTAGCTGCAGCAGAAATTTGATTTCATAGTTTTTTGTACTCAATTTACAACGTTAAGGGATGAGTTAAATTGAGTTATGTGTTCAGTTAGATGCATCAGTAATATGACAATTTAATTCTGATATGACATAAATATGAATATTTAAAACAACAAAACAAACACTTACAAATAAAACCAACACTTACAACAACAAAGCGAATATTTACAATAATAAACATAACACATATACAAAAGAAATAATCTACAACCAATTAAAATATTTTTTTAATTTGAGCCGCCTTCTTCCTCTTCCAAGCAATTGAATCCAACTATACGGAAATTGACAGAAGCACTCATTATGAAACATTTTAAATTTTTTTAAAAAAATATAATAAAACAAGATGAACCCTTATAGATACTAACTTAACATATACCATGCAGATTGTTGTAATTGATGTAATTGATTCCTAGATGCAATAAGAAAAACATATATGGGTACTAACTGAACACTTGTATAACATAGTTATTTTGCTACACAATCCTAGTGTGAACATTGTGAACATATATGATGACTAACTAGTCCATTAGATCACCGATCAGCAAAAAGATCACTGATTCAATTTTTTTCGTTGAACAGGTTTCCAGATATAGTCTAGTGCTTAAAAGAGGTTATTTTCATACACAAACTGAAACTATTTCCATCTAGCATACAATTGTACCAAACAAATACATGAACCTTGCTAACTTTATTGCAACTAAGTGTGTACTACCATCTAATTCACTGAAAATGTTAATGTGTCGAAATAGTTCAAATTCAATGACAATCTTAACATGGAGAAAGATAATACCTTGTACAATTGCACCAAACAAAGCGTATCATCTCCCTTCCCCTTCGCCAAAAATACACCATCGTGTCTATGTGGCAACCACTATGACCTTAGATCTACCCTTCATACCATCTCCTCTGCCACCTCTCCCGCCCATTCCTCCTCCTCTCCCGCCGAAACGGCCTCTTTCGCCGCCGCGGCCTCCACCTCTACTGCCATCGCCACCATGACAACCATCCTACCTCTTCCTGCTCTGCCTCCTCTTTGGAATGGAGGAGCCTGTTAGTAAGTGGTTGGGATGCACAATTTTATTTTTATTACAATTAACAAAGATAAAACAAACAAACAACCACAAGAAAAGATCTTGCGAGCATGTAACACATCAATTAACCATGAAAAATGGGATTATGGATATACCTTTTCTTGAATCGTATCAAGAAGGAAAAATCCATGGCGTAGGAGTCGGTGGCGTGCTGCGCCGCTCTTTCTTCTTCTCCAAAGGATGACCTCGAGTCCACCAAGAGAATCACCACGATCTCGAAACCGTGCTAGCGATTAGAGATCACGTCTAACCCTTTCTTCATTTTCTTTCAATTAAACTGTTTTAATGGAGGAAGAGATTTGCTCAACACATGAGCCAAGAGGATGGAAAGAAGAGAGCAACAAGAGAGAATTTCGAAATTATTCTCTCTTGGAAAATTTCAGCCAGCAAAAGAGAGAGAGAAAAATCAGCATTGTTCCCAACCTGAACCTCCTTTATATAGCTGTCCAAGAACTTAGTTTCCATAATTAATTCATGGACATTTTTACCCTTCTATGGCCTACATTGGATAGGTCTTTAATGGGCTACAACAATTGTATGTAGTCCATTAATTAATTACTATAATTACTCATTTAACCATCCTAAATTTGGACTTCTAATTAACTATTTAAATGAAGGCTCAAATGGCTCAATTAATTAAATTAAGTTGAACAAAATTAATTATTAACTTATTAATAATTATTTAGGGATTAGATAATGCACTAATTTATTTCTATATGATCATTTAACTTAATTAATTATAACGGTTCGCAACGGTATATAATTAATTAATCAACTTATCATATTTTCACAATACTTACTGTTGCGAATAAATAAATAATGCATCGTGTGGTTACAACTCTATTTGTGTGACCCTTTTAGGATTCATGCTATGTTGGCCACGGAATTAAATCGTTATTTAATTACAATAATCATAAGCGGTATCTAGCAATACGTTATGACTCCCAATTCGCTTAAATAATGTACTGATACAAATATTCAAATCCTGCATAAGAAATAAAAATATTTTCTTGTCTGATTCTTATGTCACATGATATCATCGTATAATCCAAAATAGGAATGTGTCATTCTTGCAGATTATACGTTTTCTTGTTATAGAGTTGATTACACAAGTTGGCCAAACAATCCAACTCCATCAAGGGGCCCAAACAGATATTATCACTCACTAGGTATACTAATGATGGACATACGATTTTCTTGATGAACAAATTTTTCCCGCACAATTTCAAGAGAACATAAATAATGTCCTATAGCAGCCTTTATCAGGAATCAGCGGTAGACGATATTTATAGAACCTATCCTCATGTGGAAAAGTTGAACCATCTCAAACTTAGAATCAAACTCATATGAAATAAACAATGACACATAACACAATCCATATGTTTATTTATTGGGTCATGTCCCGTGCTATGTTCCAATAACATACACATATGCAATTAAGTTGGTAACTCTTTACCTATGATTTGTAGAACTTAATCATTACTTAACTTGCATACTAATCTTATATGATAATTAATGTTCCTTGTTAATTATCAAGATTATGGACAATTTAGATTTATTATTGTCATTCTAATGAATGATCCATAATTCAGATCCTTAACCTGAATGATCTGTCAATAATAGATCCTAGGAACAAATGATCAAATATCATCAATAACATAAATTAAGAAATTAAGTCATTCAATATTGACTTCTAAGACATAACTCCAACAGAGCCGCCGCGACTGCCGCCTCTTGGAGCTCTCATTTTATCTTTGATTTAGAGAAAGGTTTGAAGGAGGAGGATTTGGAGTTAGGGTTTAATTGCGTAGGTCTGGATCCGATGGAGACGAGGCTGGATGGAGAGAGGAGACGAGAGGAGAGGTGCAGCGATGGAGAGAGGAGATGCAGAGGCGAAGCAATGGAGAGAGGAGACGCGACGCTACGCGAGAGAGGTCAGATCTGAAGCGGCTAGGGTTTCAAGAGAGAAAGTTTCAGTATTTATTTAGGTGCGATTTTTAAAATTACCAAATTGTCTCTAAATTCACTAAATAAGTCGAGTGGATTCTATGGATGCAAGTAGTAATTACCCGCCAAAAGTACCAAAATTCTCACAGAATGGACGACCAAAACAAGTTGATAATTATCTGCTCAATACAAGAGGTCCAGAGTGGTTTTGTTTAATCAAAGGGTGGCTAACTTAACTTGCTCCGGCCCAGGTAAACAGACAATAGCCTACCATACAGCCCAATCCAATGCAAGCACCTCCTTGACTAATTTTGGGGCTTGTCTTTTGTTTGACCAATGACCAATCCCTTGACCCTTGCTCATTTCTTTTTTTTTTCTCTCATTATTAAGTCATTATTCTTATAATAAATCCCACCTACATCAACATGCAGCAAACCAACCAGCTGAGAAAAACCTAAAATTATAGAGGAATCAGACCTGAGGGAAATAAGCTATCAATTGCAATTTACAAAGCACAAAGATCTTCTGTTGAATGATACAATTTATTTCTGCTTAAAACCCCAAAATTGAAGGCCTAATAAGCAGATCAATTGAATTTGCACAAAATCTCTAGATAGCTTCACATTTTTTTTTCAAATAACGATATTATTTGACTTTTACTAACCAAACAACCATTAGACGTTAAACGAAAAATATTTAATCATAATAGTATTTCAAATTAACATTAACAAACATCCAAGATCATGTATTTCATATAAAATTAACAAATCATAATTAGGACTCACACCTTTGAAGGGTAGATATGACGTTAAATAGAAATTTGATCTTCTTTAATTTTTCTTAGTCCAAAAAGATGGCACAGAAATGAAGATTTTTCTCTCTGTTTATTTCTTTTTTTAATTAGCTAGACGAAAATTAGAGAACAGGTGCTTTTTAATGACATGAAAGATGTATTTAATGACTAAGGCAATTAAAAAGATCTAGATTAAATGAAACTGGTCCATTAGATTTTCTATCAAAACTTGATGCAAATTAAATATGTTAAATGAACTTTGTTTATATTTAATAATATATGCAGCATTATAACAATGGAATGTAACCAAAGTCATGACCTCACTAATTTAAGCCAGTTAAACCATGCAGTGAACGAATCATAACAACGTTGGTTAAAGTTGGTGTTAAGAGCATATGGTCAAACCATCTCAGTTTTCTTTTTTCATTTTTGTCTTTTTTTTTTTCCTTTTCTTTTAATGCATTTCAAGGATGATGACTTCAAAAGAAAAGTCAGACACACTAATAATTAAATTTTTGCGATACAGTTTTCAAGCACAAAAACCATGTGCGGTGTGCCCCATTTCGAAGTTTCTGTACAATTTTCGTAATCTCTACTGAATTGCTTTTCAGCTTCTCGAAGCTTATTAAATCAAAATGGACCAAATCTAGGACATGTCAAGCACTATTGCTTCATATTTCGTGCTCTCAAGAACCAGGTTGACCTGACATTTGATCTGTGAACCCTGTTAATGAAAACAATTTACTCTTCCTTAGTAAACCCGGCCGCTCTTATTTTCCATATAAAACCTCATAAATATGCATCAGTTGCACACATAACAAAATCACATAAATAATCTCAAAACTAGTGATATCATGGAGCATAAAATATCTATGATGCTACTTCTTATAACGGGAGCTATGATGCTAGGCAGGAGCACTGGCGAATCATCTCCACCTGCACCGCCATTTGACCATACATGCATCTCTGAAATGACAGTGTGCAAAGGCACAAATACAAGCACACCATCTCCTGCCTGTTGTACCACTTTGAATAACGTCTACTACACAGAATTTGAGTGTCTTTGTCTATCTGTCTATACCAACCAGCTTGGTTTTACCAATACTCAAATCAATGACCTCTTGATAGGGTGCAACATCACCAGTGACTTGATTACCTTCTTATGCAATGAAACCGCCCCTATTCCAGGTATCAAAATTAATAGCCATGGTGATGACACAGCAGCATATTAGTTGTTCTTATTATGAATGGCATGATCATGATCTAAGATTGAAAAGAAACGGTCAAAATATTAGGCAAGTGGTGCATGTGCATGTGTGTGACATACTGCCAAGCACATTACTTTTCTTGAAATAACCAGAGGAAATTGCAGCGAACAAACAACACTAGCACACCCAAGTCTGCCTGATAATCATTTTTAAACATTCCAATTTATAGCTTACTTCAAGTAATTATATGGCAAATTAAATACTCACTTATATATTCTTCTTTCTTTTTTCATTCACATGGATCATTGTTTTGCAGCTCCTTCTCTTGATTCTCCACCTCTTACTCCAGGGAATTTCCCATTTCCTCCTCCTATTGGGCTACTATCCCCTCGTATGTACCTTGCAGCTTGTTCTATTTAATTTCTTTTTTCAATTTGAATAATCCAAAAAACCAATTTCTTTGATATATGTAGAATTTCGAGTTATATCTTGGAGAACTATTTGAAATTTAAATAATATATAATAAGACATATTTACAACTTGAAGGGAAACCCTCAGAATACTAAGAACCTCACTAATATATACATTACATATTTAATTATTGAATCGATCCTCATAAATTATTCACTTTAAGAAAGGTTAAGTCCGATATATAGCGTAGATTTATATCACTCGGCCATTGTATTGCCATTATCCGAAATTGACTATATAAAATATACATTTTTTTAGCTCCACCACCGAACAAAGCTTCTGTGCTATGCACGGCCAAGTGGATTCGACTGTCAGGTCTTGCAAGTCTGTTTTTGTTCAGCTTCTTCATTTGGCATTGATGAAAATTTGTTACTTTCATCTGAGGATTTTTATGTCAGCGAGATGTACAATTAATTAAATATGTAAAATATTGGATTGGATTTAATATCTTGTTATGAAATATTTGTTGCCCTATGACAAATATGGCCATTATATATTTGGGAATGCCTGCTTTATTATTTTGGACTGAATTTTGTCATGTTCATTATTTTATACGCAAAATATGGAAATTAATAAAAGATCCAGTCTGAACTACAAATAAAACTGTAAAATTAAAGAACATGAACTTTTTGTATAGCTAAAATTAGGATAATTCTATCTTTGATTGAAATCTTAAACGGAGTTTGAATTATAATTATTCAACAATAAATTTAAAGTGAACAACTTGAATTTAAATTCGATTATAAAATTAATTATACAATAAAATTTGCCATAAAATTATATTCTGTTCGAGTAAGCTTGGATTTCCAAACGGTTAGGATATTAATTGCCTACCAGGCTACCAGAGTACCAGTACCAGGTCCCGGATATTAAATTGAGAGTGGAAATATGTGGGCCTAAAGTAATGTGTGTGGTTTGCTATATTTATGAGTTATGACAGATCTAGTATGATAAGGTTATACATACCTTCAGCCCAAATATAACCCATTAGGCCATAACGGATTCTACTCTGTCTGACCGGACCAGTTATGAACAGCTGAACCTTGTCGGTTGGTTGGTCTTTGAATCTGTTTCTTATGAGGTTTCACACTCTTCAAAAAATTCTGAGTAGTTTATTTATGTGTATATATAATGTTCAAGGTAATATTTTGGATGGACCCTAGAGTTTGCCTCATTTACAAGTTTTTACTGAATTATTAATATTCATCTTTTTCATAACAATAACTTAATTTATAATTCATTCCAAGTTTGATCTTTTATCGAAACCTTTTTCCTCTAAAAGATTACTAGAGTAGCTACCAATATTAGCAAAAGCAGCTATATGTAATATTGCATATGTGAAAAGTAGCTATCCACGCTAACAAAACAAAATGAAGCACTCAACATAGTAATCATTCTTCAACCATTTGTGCTTAAAATTCAAGCCACTAATCAACTTATCTTACAAATTAAGAAGATCAGCGTCTATTAATTTTACTTGAAACAAGGCTATTGTTTGTTATATCAAATTGAAGATGGCCATCCCAAGAAAAAAGTATTCTCTCTCGAGGGAAAAAAAAAATTAATTTCACATATTTTCAACGATAGACATGCAAATATGCCACATCGCAGGAATAATGAGTCATTAATACAGTCAGTCATCAGTAGGACCCAATCTAATTTGCCAAGGTTCTTAAATTTTGCTCAGAAGTCCGAAGTCCCCAACCTACACTTCACAACTAAGAACCAAACACACTCACAAAAGGAAAGGAGGGAAATAGGAAGGAAAAGAAAGAAAAATGAACCAAACACATTCCCTTGTTCTCATCCTCAATCTCACTCTACTCTGCATGGTAGCAATCCATGGCACCACCGGCGCACCGATTCAATCTGATTTCATCCGATCTTCGTGCAAGGCCACCCATTACCCAGCTCTTTGTGTTCAATCCCTTATGACCTATGCACCTTCAGTTCGCCACAGCCCACGTCAGCTGGCTCAAGCAGCGTTAACAGTGTCTCTTACCCGAGCCCGATCCACATCGGCCTTCATAAATCAATTGTCCCCAAAACCGGACCAAGCACGGTCAAGGCAAGCCGGAGCAATCAAGGATTGTCTAGATACCATGCAGGATGGAGTCGACCGTCTTAGACAATCTATCAAGGAAATGAATCGGATGGGCCGCATACACACCCGTCAATTTAGGTTTCGACAACAAGAATAATAATCAAATACATTTTAGTTTCTTTCTTTTCTGCTTTCTGATTCTGTCTTTATCCTGATTTGAGCTCACAATAACTATTAATTGTTCAGATGGCACTTGAGTAATGTGCAGACGTGGGTAAGTGCAGCGCTAACAGATGAGAACACTTGTCTCGACTCAGTTTCGCACAATGCAGGGCCTGCAGTCAGGGCCGCCGTAAGGAAGAGAGTGGTGGAGGTGGCACAGGTCACCAGCAATGCACTGGCACTGGTAAATCGGCTCGCACCCCGGTACTGAACCTTCAACTGCTCCCCTATGTGAGATCTTGTGATTATATCACTTTTTTTTGTGTGGTAATAATGTACTAAAAACGAGTAATGTCTTTATCATCATGTGTGTTTTGAGCTTTAATTTTCTGTGATATGTACTTTAGACGTACTGTATATAGTAATTAGTAAGTATTACTTAGGTATAAAGTTTTGATGTATTGTAATACTCTGGTCTTGGTACGGTATTAAGAGATTCGGTTTTCCTAGTATCTATAAGAATGATGATATCAGAGCAGATTTGTATTTTTTATATAGTTGGGTCAAGAAAAAACAACAATTTATCAGTCAAGTAGGAATTAATATATTAACCATTAGGAGTGGTAACGTTAGGTCAAGCAATAATCAACGTTTCCTTGTTTTTTCCATGTGTATCACTCAGTAGATGGTAGTGCACGTCTCTATCCATTTTATTCTTTTCATTCAATTTCGTTTGACAATTTGACGAACTAACCGTCTTTCACGGATCTTTTCACAAATTGACTCCCCATGTGAGAGGATCACAAGACGGGCCATAACTAGTTGTGATTAATTTTTCAGGAAAACTTTATAAAGAAAGAAAGGGAAAGCACTCAAGTTTTAATAGACCTCTAGGGTCTAGAGGACTGGACATTGAAATGCTGATAAACGAGGGCAAATATGCAAAATTATGGGTTCTTCACGAAGATCCTCGAATGAGATTATTTTTTTAACTCCATAGATTCAAGCTCTGTTTTCAATACCGTACCGGTTATCAGAAAATTCCGGTAATATCAGGTACCAGAACAGTGAACGAAATGACAGTATCCAGTATTGTGAGTCAAAATACCGAGAAATTTCGGGAAATACCAGAAAACGGATTTCAGCCATATGGCCGGTTTAAGTGCCGGTGTGAGTACCGTGAAATTTCGGAAAATACCAGAAAATACCGGATTTCAAGAGACAGGAAAGGATAAAGGAAAAATAAATGAAGGGTATGGGAAACAGATTAGAAGTGTCAGAAAAAAAATAATTAAAGCAACAGTTATGGGTCCAGGTTCCGCACATGATTTTGTACATTTGTCCCCACTCTCCAACTTCATCATTTTCTTATTTTCCCTCTTTCCCACGCAATCGTACAATGAGCCAATGACCGCACTATAATTACTCCACACCACAAAATTATTTAGTTAAAAGAAGATTTGAGATAAGCAGAATCATTTTTGTCATAAATCAAAATTTTATAATTAGAGGGGCCGTTTGGATGTGGTAGGAATTTGGGGAATTTGCAATTCTAGGCATAAATTTATTGGGAAGTGTGTAATTTTGTGAAAAGTTTAGATTGTTTATAATAAATTTGGCATATGAAATTTCGGAAATTTGCAATTCCCTCTTATTCCAACCCCATCCAAACGCCCCAGAAATGTTCGAGATGCTTTTCTTGTGTTAGTAAAAAGTGAGAACGATTATAAGAAATTTATTGTTCCTGCGGCGCAGAATAGGTGAGATAGTTATTAATTGAAAATTCTCCTACTACCTCAGAATTGGATCTACTACTAAACCATCTACAATTAAAAATATTCTTTTCTTTGCCACTCAAGCTCTTATCAGCACAATCCAAAATATTTTTGTGGAGTTGTCTCAGTCAATAGAATCTTCATTGTTGGTTTTTCATGATTATCAATTTATCATACCATAAAATTTCACAGATCTTACTTAAGGAGTTTATATTTACATTTTCCGAGAAATTTCATGTTTTAGATATTTACCACAAAATCCTATATTATAAATATGCGAAAATGTTGAAATCCTGTTGGAAAGGTAGTGCTAGAAGAGATGATTGATATAACCATAAATGTGACAAGTGTCATATACTAGAGGATTTGGCTTGGAAAATCAAATATTCGATAGTAAGAAATTTGGATCTATAACCATGAGTTCGAATGCACAACATCTTGTAGCACTTACCAATAAGGTCCTATCAATTAATATTACACATAGAAAATACATAATAGAAGAAACTAATTCAATTAGATTCGCTTCTTTTAGACAGACTTGGGATTTTCAAACTCACATAAGATGGTTTCACAATCATAGGATCTTTTTCTATCAGATAGGAAGAGTTTTTGCACAAATATATTTCTACTGTGCAACAAGATTTTACCAGATTTTTGCCTGATTAAAACAATATCATTATATCATCCAATGGTATGCTGAATACAGCACAGCTGATACAAGTGTGCCCACGATCATAGCATAGTTAAAAATATGCTACAGTTTCAGTGAAAGAAATAAATAAACAGTATGCTACAGCAAAATGGATACAATGCAGATACCATGGCCACTCTAATACAGTACAAGCTAGTACCAAGGTAACCAAATCTGTGCAGTATCGGTAGTCTACTAGTCTCCAATATACTGTGTGCAGCTATTTGAATCTTAGTACAACAAAATATTATAACAATTAGTATTTAGGCTTTTTATTACACTAGGCTTGGATTTTTGGAAATGAGGATGAACTGTTTGTTTTGAATATCGAGTAGTACTTTCAAGTGGATAGCAGGATAGGGATGTTTCTGGACCAAGTTCAAGCATCACCACAATTCAAGAGTTTGTTTGATGTATATTACTTGCTCACAAGAAGTGATCAATAAATTTAACCTTTTATTTCGTCAAAACATTTTAAAGGAAATGCACCTAGTTTTTATTGTCTCATTTTCTCTCCTCTCATCCCTCAACCCTCTCATGTCCCCAAGTTTTACACAAAATTGAAAGATATTAATAAATCAATATTTTACGAAAAGACACTACTAAATTATAATATGAGGAGAGTTCTAGTGCCACAACTTTATAGTGCCATCAAATGCCAAAACTCTCTTTTCTATTAATATTTTATAATTTATTTAAAAATTTAAATAACAAATCCAAACCGTTGATCTTGTTCAATTTAACAAGCGATGCATTTTGATATAAATTTTGTAAAATTTGGAGTTCATTTTATACTCGATCGAAACACGACAAAATGAATGACTTTTGTTAACTATAACATATTAATTCTAATACATTCATATTTTGACATCTTGATCGAGTATCAAATGAATTTCAAATTTTATAAAATTTATATGGAAACCAAGGTTTTAAAATGCGGTTTGTGCGGTTTAGCGGTTGGGTGGTGATTTAGCGTTTATCGGTGATAAAACGGAAAAAAAACGGTGATATAACGGATAAAACGATTGTGCGGTGTGAACAAAAATCTTGATAAAACGGCGATAAAACGGAAAAAACGGAGTTTTTAAAAGCTTGATGGAAACACATCTCTCATTAAATTGAACAAGATCAACACTTTGGATTCATCACTTGAAGTTTAACATTGTAAATTATTAATAAAAAAAAGAGTTGTGGCATTTGGTGGCACTAGAACCCTCCTCTTATAATATATTACTTTATAATATATTACTTGAAGTCAAGACTCAGGAACACAAAAAAGAAATTCCCAAAGTATTCAGAATTTTGTAAATTACTCAAACTATTATCATATTACTATTTTTAGGGAAAACAGATCTATAGTATATTAATATATACACATTAAGTAGAAAAGGCTCAAATCTTAGAAAAAATATATATTTAATTTCCTAAGGGACAATGATTTCAGTGAAAATATGAACTCTAAAACCAAGCCTAAAAGATCCTTTGTTTTTTATTATAACCTGATAAAATCATTAATACCTCATTGGGGTAAAGCCATTGAAAATAAAAGAATACAGTAATCAAACGAAGCGAGGCTCATAACAACCTAAATGTGGTGCAAATAAGCGAAGTTGTTCTTCTGTTACTGTCAAAAGATTGTCATTTGCTTAACTCTACCTAAAGCCAATTTTAAGCACAGTTCGTCATTAATCAACTTCTAATAAAGTAATAAGCTAAACACCAAAATCACTAACCAAGAGAAAAGAATGTAGCTATTACTCCTTGCCTGAGCTGAGGTTCCAGTATTTTAACTATGAAATCAACCTCTCTGCCAAAACCAACAAAGAAAAAAAAGAAACAAAAGCACACTCCCTACGCAGGAATTATCCTGGTCAGGTTCAAAGGGTTTTTCTCAGCCCCACCCAGATATGTGTCCAGGTGAAGCACCCCCGGTGCTGAACTATGTCAGTAACTTATTCAGAACCAAATGCTTCAAAAAAGTATTGATCATCTTATATTTCTCTTAATAGTTCAAGATAGTGATTGCAGTTGATTCTTAAACCAAAAATGATGTCGTAACTATGTGATACACTAAGGAGAATTAGAAGAGTAATTAACATCAATTGCAACCATTTCTTGAAATTAAAAGGAACAAGGAATTATGATTGGAAATATGCATATATATTACTTCCCAGGCATTACACAGCACAGCTGTTAAAACTTGCAGAGAAAGTGCAGCGTCAGGTAGTGGTCCCAGGCATGTGTGCCAGTCTCCTGGAAACAGTAAGGAAAAGAAAGAGCACACTCCCTTCGCAGGCATTATCCTGTTCAGGTTCAAAGGGACTTTCTCAGCCGATACATATGTAATAAATTACATACATATCTGGCACCCCTGGTGCATTTTCTTGTTATTTACCATGTCCACCAACACGTATATATAAATATAAGAAGAAACAAAGAGAAGTACATAACTAGATTCACAGCACACAAACGTTTGATAGCTTCACTTATTACATCCAAAAAGCTAATAACATAACAAGGAAATTCTTATTTTAAGTAATAGTTCTTACCAATCTCCACATTGAAATGCTGATAGGTAATCATTAAATTCCCTTGTTTTTACTGGAGATGCTATGCAAAACTAAAAGGAGTGCCCAAACCTGTTTGGAAAGCATATATAAAATGAAGTTACATTAATATTTCTCTAATGCCGAACACCACCATAATTGTAATAAGATAAATAAGGCACTAAATAAGAAATAAATAAACCTTTTCAAGTGCGAGCAATATAACTCTCAGGCAGATAAATCTCTCCACCAACCTCCCCATGCTGCTCCCCACTGACTGTCTTCTTGGCGCGTGTAAATTCGGCACTCATCGCCTCCATCCCTCCCTTCACAGCATCCTCTACTGTACCATATCCATGCTCCTCTGCATACCTCCTAACATCCTCTGTTATCTTCATGGAGCAAAACTTGGGCCCACACATGCTACAGAAATGTGCCACCTTAGCACCATCAGCTGGCAAGGTCTCATCGTGAAATGCCATGGCTGTCATTGGATCAAGTGAAAGGGAAAATTGGTCCATCCACCGAAACTCAAACCTAGCCTTAGAAAGTGCATCATCCCAAGACTGTGCATATGGGTGGCCTTTCGCCAGGTCAGCAGCATGGGCTGCAATCTTGTATGCAATAACACCAGCCTTGACATCATCTCGGTTAGGGAGGCCTAGGTGCTCTTTCGGGGTCACATAGCAAAGGAGGGCTGTGCCAAGGGACCCAATATTGGCAGCGCCAATTGCAGAGGTGATGTGGTCATATCCAGGGGCAATATCGGTTGTTAGTGGACCCAGAGTGTAGAATGGAGCCTCATTGCACCATTCAAGTTGTTTTTCCATATTTTCTGGGATTTTGTGCATTGGTATATGCCCAGGACCTTCATTCATCACCTGCTTCCAATAATAATTAACAAATTCAATTAATAATCAACAAATATCACCCCACTAGAAAAGTCAAGTATAGTTAATGGAAAGAATATATTTCACCTGAACATCTTTATCCCATGCTCGGCGTGTCAGTTCTCCTTGGGTTAGTAGCTCTGCAAATTGAGCAGCATCATTCGCATCGTAAATTGAACCAGGCCGCAAACCATCTCCAATCGAAAGAGCTACGTCATACTGGTTGCAAATGTCTAATATATCATCCCAATGCTCATATGCAAAGTTCTCTTTGTGGTATGCCAGGCACCACTTGGCATGGATTGATCCACCACGCGACACAATACCGGTCATCCTCTTTGCAGTAAGTGGTATGTACCTGAGCAACACACCGGCATGTATCGTGAAATAGTCAACCCCTTGTTCTGCCTGCTCGATTAGGGTTTCCTTAAACACCTCCCAGCCGAGATTCTCAGCTATGCCATTAACTTTCTCCAGTGCTTGGTATATCGGTACAGTACCGACTGGTACTGCTGAGTTTCGCAAAATCCACTCACGTGTCTCATGGATGTGGCGTCCAGTGGAGAGGTCCATAATAGTGTCAGCACCCCACATGGTAGCCCACTGTAGCTTGTGCACCTCCTCTTCTATTGAACTGACGACTGCTGAGTTGCCTATGTTGGCATTGACTTTGACCAGGAAATTACGACCAACTATCATTGGCTCCAATTCCAAATGTTTCTTATTTGAAGGAATGATTGCACGGCCCCGTGCCACCTCCGAGCGAACAAATTCAGGGGTTAGGCCTTCACGGGTGGCGCAATAAAGCATCTCTTCAGTTATGATCCCTTGTTTAGCATAGTACATTTGGGTGTATCTGGGGGTTCCAAGATTAGATCGCCTGTCAATCCAGTCCTTTCTGAGCTTTGGCAGGCCTATACAAGAAAGTTATTAAAAAATTACAGCAATTCATATCAGGTATTCCTTCTATTACTGGTAATTAATCCCAAAATGTTGAAAACTCGTACAATCCAACTTACCCAGTCTAGGGTTTATGTTCTGTGGGCCGCTAGTATCATAGTTATCAAAAGGCTGGTTGCCACCAGATAGGTGGACCCGTCTGAATGGTACCTTCAGCACATGTCCAGATTCTTCATGAACCGTTTCACTACAAATAATTGCAACATGAAAAAAACAAAACCATTAGTTATCAGTGCTATAGTTTTCCAGGCAATATTTTTCAAGTATCCTAGCCACTAGGCTTTATGACAATTAAGTTTTTTTGTAATAATGACTAAATTAGAAGATATTACAAATGGAAGCATGATACACACTTTTTTTCTTTCCAAACAAAGAGGGAATTAAGGGAGTCAGTATCCAAAACAGAATATTACTAGAAAAGAAAATTTCTAAAATTTGTCTACAGACCTTTTGCTTTGTTTACTATACAACACTATTAGCAAAGGAATTGTCCTCACATTTTCAATGCAGACTCCCAATTTTAAGATTTTGGTGTTTGGTTTAATATTAACAGAAACTGCATTCAGGATTTCTGGTTCTGTACCAGTACCCTGTTAAAGAAGTAGTTGAAATATGCATGTTATCTACTTTTCAGTTCAATGTACTAATGCATGAAAAGGAAAAGAACAATAAAATACCCAAAGGTGCAGTTCTTATTCTAAGTATTGGCACTATATTACTAGAAGACTCCAATTTTCATAAATATGTGACAGGACTTTGAGCCTTCAGCCAATCTCAATTCATTACAACAAGAAATAATAAAAGAAAATTCCACAAAAAAAAATTAGAAATTAAGAAGCATACGTATACTCCTTGGTGCTCCTAGGGAAGCATTCTTCAAAAGACGGGAGTGGCAGAAAATCAGGTGCTGCAGGGTCGACAGTATGCTTTCTCTGCTTAGGTACTGTCAATCCTGGCTCGCCAACTGAAACAGGTCTATTGGCAGCTAGAGTAGCTTTTGGGCTGATAAGTACCTTCGCCCGATAGTCCCTATCAGCAGCTTGAGTGGTTCTCGGCTCAAATACCGGTACAAATTTGCAGTGGTGGCAATTGTTATGCTTCTTAGTCACGAGTGATGTGAATGAAGTCTGTAGACTTGCCATTACTTCACCAATCTGCATTTTAAGAGCTCATGAACTCATACATAAAGCAATTCAATCTCTTGTATCATCAAAAAATAAACTGTCATGATAATTATAGAATTGAAAAGATAAATTCTACAACAGCTATAACAGAAACTGAAACATTGCTAAGAAATACCCAGAATAATATCCTCAAAATGTCCTAATAAGAACCAACAAAACAACTATAAATTGATGAAATGTTCTATTTCATACTTTCTATTTCTATGTTTTAGCTCTTTCATTACAAAATGGGTCATAAGACAAACATATAGATGAAATCAAACGGGTATATCCCAAATCCAAAATAAGTAAAGTGCCAATGTAGGATATGGTTGAATACAAAAAGAAGCACAAAAGAGTAGAAATACCTCGCCTTCTTATCTTTAGAGAGTGAACACCGTTAATGGCAATGAATCGCGCCTGATTCTCTTCACTTTTATAATATGTAAAAGGAAAGAGACCCCACAATAGCGACATCTTCTCGGGAAGAAGATATTTCTACAGATATTTTAAGGGGCGTTTCCAGATAAAACAAAAGCTCGACTCTCTCCAATCGCCATTGAACTCTTAGAAAAATTAGAGTCGTTCATATTAAATTGAACGGTTTAAATCAACTCCTTTTATTGTATCTGGTCTGTCAGCAACTGGAGAGGACGCAAACTGAACGAACAATCCACCAGGCCCAGCCCAACTTCATAATCGTCGGCCCAAATATGATGTCGCCTCCGTCTTACAAAAATCAACCACGTGTCCTCTTGATTGGACGGTTCAGATCACTCACAAAATATTAAATTTTCTAGTCTTTTTTTTTTTTTCTACCCAAAACCGAGCTCTTCCATCAGACCTCTTACTCTCTCTCTTGCCAAACCCTAGAAATCAAAGAAATGAAGCTCTCTTTCTCGATCAACGCCAAATCCAAACCCAAACCCGCTTCCCTCCCAAAACCCGAATCCGCCGACGACAACGACGCCTCCACCTCGACGGTGCCTCAGTTCGTGACCGAATTCGACCCAACCAAACCTCTTTCATCCAAACCCGATAAGCTCGTTATCGCGCCAATTCCGAACACAGATTACATCCGAAAGTTCAAACCTTCGCTTCCATTTCCTTCTGCAGAGGATGATCCCTCGCAGTTCTGCGCCGAGGCGAATTTCGTGTTGGATACGAATGCTTCTGCCGAGCCGTCGGGGCTGCCGTATGGGCTCTCGGTCCGATCCGATAAGGAGGACGAGGATGTGGTAGGGAAGGAAGAGAATGGGTATGCGAGGAAGAGAGCGGAAAGAGCAGAGAATAGGATTCTGAAGAGCTTTAAAGAGGATATGCTGACCTTGCCTGACGAAGGCGGCCCGGTAATTACCCATCAATCTCTTTTTTAAACAAGTTAAGTAAATAGTACTTTTTAGTGGTCTGTAGTCTGTACTGGTACTGGTATCTTTGTTCCTGCACCATTCCTTGCATACCTCTGGAAACTGTTATGTTCAAATGAGGAAATTTTTTGCTCCTCTTGTAATGTTATTATTTTTTATTTATTGGTTGTTGATTGTTAGCAAGACTCATGTTAGGGTATTTAGTGCTGTTTAATTTTATGCTTGTTCCATATTTGGTTCAGTCAAACTGATGCATCTAATTTAGAGTTTCTGTCTGGTCTTTGTTTGTCAGATCAGGTTGTCTTACCAGTTGGGTTTGTGTTTGGGCTGGACCTACCAGTATCTTCTTTATCTGGGCTCGATAAGACTTTTGCCAGATAGTTTATGTGCTGTTACTGTTTACTGTTTAGTTTTTTCTGACAAGTTGTTTGGTATATGATTTTCAGGAGGAGTTTAAGGGAGCCGAATTAGGTGATCTTGCTGCTGCTCTTCTAAGAGGCTATGGCTGGACAGAAGGCAAGGTACTTGGCCGTAACAAGAACAGAGAGGATACCAAGATAGTTGATTTTCAAAAAAGAAGTGGTACTTATGGCATTGGCTTCAACCCCACTGGCTCCGACCCTAAGAAAAATCGCAGTGGTGAGTGGATCCTGCCTGACAGTGATGCTCAAGAGAAGAGAGAGAAAGATAACGTTAAGGAGAGAGAGAAAGAGAGAAATAGTAGTAGGAGAGAAGAAGATTTGGAGAGAGAAAGGGCAAGTAGTAGAAAGAGGAAAGAAGAGAATGGCGATAAGGAGGAGGATAGAGTTGGTAGTAGGAGAAATGAAGAGGAAGGGAGAGAGAGGGGCAGCAGTAGGAGGAGGAGAGAGGAGAAGCATGAAGAGAGAGGAAGAGAAATCAGTAGAAAAAAAGATAGGGAAAGCAAGAGGGAAGAATTCAAGGAAACAAAGGTAGTCAGGTGGCTGAGAAGTCATATTAGAGTTAGAATAATTAGCGAGGATTTTAAAAAGGGGAGATATTACTTGCAGAAAGGAGAGGTAGTAGATGTTGTAGGGCCCACTACCTGCGATATAACCATGGATGGGACACGTGAGCTCTTACAAGGTGTAGAACAAGATATGTTGGAGACGGCACTACCTAAGAAGGGTGGAGCAGTTCTTGTATTATATGGGAAGCACCAGGGTGTTTTTGGGAATTTGGTGTCGAAGGATTCGGAACGGGAGACAGGGGTAGTGAGGGATGCTGATAGCCATGAGTTGGTAAATGTGCAGTTGGAACAAATTGCCGAGTATTTAGGTGACCCTACTTATCTCGGCTATTAATTTGTTTATTGTATCTAACAGTTCATTTTACTCAACGCCAAGAGTTTATTTATTGAAGTATTCATGGCTTTATGATCTAGTTTGAAATCTTTGATGGCTATTTTTAACTAGATAGAAATCATTTTAAACGATGGATGGCTTTTTGATGGTTCCTTTCAACTATATATAAATCATTTCAAGTAATGGATATTGGATGCATGGGTATCTGTTTATGACCGTGTCTTCATTGTAATTAAGAACATTTTTCAGTGATCCTGTTATGACTTCATTGTAAGATTTTCCAAGCGTCTTATTAATTATTATTGTAATAACCATACAATTCCTTTGTGTTGCGTTCGATCAAATCATTTTTACAAAGATATAAGGCAAGATATCCTCTGAATATTTCAAACTCTCTCTATTTTTCCATATAAGAATCCTATCAGATATGCTTCAAATAAAACAAAACCAATTAAGTAATTTCTTATTGCTTCAAAATCATGGCTCAATACGGATCATCAAATGATCACAAAGTACAACGATAATTGCAATTCACCTGGTTATCATTCGTAACAAATTAAGATCACATAAACATTACACCTAAATTTTACATATGACACACGAACGCTATAAATCTGTTATTGGCTACATCAACCTTTCAAAAAATTCACTTAAAAGAGTTCTCGATATCTATAACAAAACGGTACTTCACGTCGTTCTTGGTCATTCTCTCAAGTGCCTCATTTATGTAGTTAATTTTGCTAAGCTCAATTTTTGGGTATATCTTATGTGCAGTATTCTAACATCGACTGTGTGTCCTTGGTGCCTCCTGTTACACTCCCTGCAAGATTTCTAGCTCCTACAATCAATAAGCATTATTTTGATTTAAATGATTTGGAAATCCCAATAACACAAAATTGAAAACCTTACCGATGCTAAGGCTGATGGGACTCAGCTTAATTTCACTAGGGAAGCCGACGAGTACCATGATACCATGTACATCAAGCATGTTTAGATACGGGTCCAGTGGGTGGTCCCCTGCTGCTGTGTCCACTATGAAGTCCAGTTTACTTTCCATTTCCTGCTCCAACAAAATTCAATTTGACAGCTTTAATTCACTTCACCGTTTTGTCATTATATCAGGATGCTGGTTTAAGGTCATTAACCAGAAACTCAAATTCAATATGTTTATCCAACATGGAACAGTGCAGTAAGTTTCATTATGGCAATTATGCCCTTCATAATAAGGCCACCAATAGTTATGAAGGAAGAGCTCCATCCAAGGGCAAGTTATTTATACTTTTTCATCTACTTAGCCCCATTTTATAAAAGTTTACAATCAAGCTTTATTTGCAAACAAACACCATGCCAGTAATCTTCCCAATCAACACAAGCCACAAGGTATACACACTGAACTTGTTTTTCTTTTCTTTGGCTTCATTATTTTCAAACAAAATGCTATTAGAACCTGCATCTGCTGTATATCGGAAGAAAGGACAAACTTCTCAGCTCCTAGAATATTAATTGCTTCATCCCTCTTTGACTCACTGGTGCTAAAAACTGAGACATTCAAACCAAATGCCTTTCCAAATTTGACTGCCATGTGGCCTAAACCACCTAATCCAACCACACCGAGTGATTTGCCAGGCTGGTTCATTTTGTGGTGCATCATGGGTTTGTAAACTGTAATCCCTGCACACAGTAGAGGTGCTGCAAATTCTAACGGGTACCCATCTGGTATCTTGAAACAATACCTACAGAACAATTTAAAAAGAAAAGTCATGACCTGATAATTTTTTAAAAATGTTCAGAAACATGAGAGTTCTAATTGGTAGTTACATCTCGATGCCAGCAGATTTTGCAATAGTTTTTTTGTAACAATACATAAGTTCAAACAGAAAAGAGAAGGAAAAATATATTGGGATACCTTTCATGCACAACAATGAGGCTAGAATAGCCACCCTTGGTGATTGTACCATCATAATCAATTCCATTGAATGTGAAAACAACTTTCTTACAATGAACCTCAAGAAAGTTACTGCAACGTTCACAATCTTTGCATGAGTTAACATATGTCCCCACGCCCACATGGTCTCCTACTTTAAACTGGGTCACATTGGATCCCACCTCTGTTACAACCCCAGTAATTTCATGCCTGAAAAATGAGTTGTATTCAGTGTTGCCATGAACAATTATAAAATTTAAAGAGTATAATTATTGTCTGATGAGATGTGTGTATGTGTGGAGACTGGAGACATAAGGGAATACCCAGGAACAAGCGGATAAATAGTACCATTGTGTTGGTGTCGGGTCGAATATACATCTGCATAACAGACACCGCAATACTTAATCTCCAATGCAACATCATCACTACCTACAGCTCTGACAAAAAAAACCAAAAATCAAAGAACATTATTATCCTAGATATAGAATTTGCCATAGATAATACAAATTGAATTGCGTAATATTCTTAAGAGACGAAACCTTCGGTCGAACTGGTAAGGTGAGAGGATTCCAGAAGGATCCCTGGCTGCCCATGCAAGACAATTCCCTTTTGCTTCTTCACCTTCCATCCCCTAATAGACCTATCAACCCATGGCAATTGCAAAACTGAGAACTTTTACATGGTTTTTTTTTTCTCCTAGTTAGCATCAAAGGATTTCTTCCAGTACTAAATCATGAAACCATTGGAGACATACCATGCAAATTATGCAAAATTCTGTTAAAATGAAGATAATAGAGTAGGAGACCTTACCTGAGCTGTTGTTTGATTTAGCTATTTGTTTCTTTCTCAATTTTGTATCTATTTGTGCCTCTGGCTCTGAGGTATAATTAGGTGGCAACATCTCTATCTTGCTGTGATCGTTGATGGCTCCATGGCATGTGCAGTAATTTCACGGCAGTATACTATCAAAGACTAGTCGACAGTGTCGACTCAGTTTATAAAAATTTAATAATATTTAATAGCATCTGCTGTGACGTCATAACGTCAACCTCGCTTTAACTGATGTCCTCTTTGGTTCGTTCATGGCCACAAATGGCACATTATGCTTTAATGATGATTTAATAGTTTAAAATATTTTTTTCAGGATATCTACGTTTGTATACTTTTCAATATGATCAAAGGAATTAAATTGATCTTCCCAATTAAATTTAAGATCTAACAAAAAAAATTATAAAGCTTTTTTCCTCTATCATTTTATATCGACTTTCTGTTATTGGTAATAACATAGAATAGTTAGAGCTAATAAAGATGAACTGAATAATTCGAAAAACATTACATATTTCCTCGAAAAAATGAAAAATAATTTGAAAATTCAAAATTATCATTAGCAATTTAATTTTGTTGTGCCCAGAAAAAGAATGAATTTTTGTTTATCTAAAACTCTAATAATGTCGAACAAAAGTTTTAAAATATTTTAAAATGGTATAAAATTAAAAAGCTTTAAACAATTTAAAATTTAAAAGTTCTAAATTATTTAACGTTCAACTTTATAATTTATATTATAAAGACAATTTTTTTTTCAATACTACATTTAATTTATTCTTTTCAAACCCCATTTATCTAAAATTGATTTACCTTTTAATTCGATTTGTTTTGATTTTATTTATCAAATGCAACCTAACATAACAAGAGGAGAGTTCTTGTGTCACCACTTTTAGGTGTCATAAAATGCTATAATGATTTGGTCATATACAAATTGTTGATCTTGTTTAACTTAATATTTGGAAAATATCGTTGGGTAAATTAAACAAGATAAATGATTTGGTCTTGATGTTTAAATATTAAAATTTTTAAAAATTAATAAAATATGATGTTTTAATTATTGCATGTGGCGACATTCAAAAGTGGTGGCATTGGAACCTTGCAACTCATATTTGTTTAAATTGTATTTGGATTTTTGAAGGTGTTCTCGGTAATTTTAAGAGTGCTTCCTCTCTTTAATACGGAAATGATTAAGTAATTTGTCAAAGTGACCGTCCATTTTAGATTGAAGCAGTATTATGATCATGCATGACAACCTTTTTTAGTCTCTTCCGAAGTATGACTTGAGATTGATTATTGGTTGGTGTCTTCACCTGTTGATTCACAGTTGACAAACACGCATCTGTTTCGACATGCTGTATACATACACATGACATTAAGATATGCATGTTAAAACAAAACTATTAGACTATATTCCATTTATCCCAAAATCAACACAAGATGTTGAATTATTGTGTGATCATAAGACAACAACAACGTATCACTACACTTATTGCTATTCATGGCATGATAATACCAGAGACCCGTGACAAAGATAAAATAGTTACATCTAAATTTTAACATATGACAACTATAAACTCTGATTTTAGCTACATCAATCTTTCAGAAATTCACTTAAAGGAGTTCTCGATATCAATCACAAAACGGTACTTAACATCCCTCTTGATCATTCTCTCAAGTGCCTCATTTATATAGTCAATTTTAATTAGCTCGATTTTTGGATATATTTTTTGTGCGGCACAGTATTCTAGCATCGACTTTGTGTCCTTGGTGCCACCTGTAATACTCCCAGCAAAAGTTCTTGCTCCTACAACAATTAAGCATTATTTTGAGTTAAATCAATTGGAAGTTCCAATTGCCACTTTCATGGCCAAGATAGATAATTTTGAAACAAAATTGAAAAACTTACCAACATTAAGGCTACGGGGACTAAACTTAATTTCACCAGGGAAGGCAACAAGTACCATGATGCCGTGTACCTTCAGCGTATTTAAATATGGGTCAAATGGGTGGTTCCCTGCTGCTGTGTCCACTATGAAGTCCAATTTACCTTCCATTTCCTGTTCCAACAAAATTCAAGTTGAAAGTTAGTTTCACTTCTTCATTTGTCATTATATCAGGATGCTATTATTTAGGTTATTAACCTGAAGCTCAAATTCAATATGTTTATTCAACATAAAACTGGATAATAAGTTTCATTGTGACAATTTTGCCCCTTTTCCTAACTCTCATTGTGTATGGTTTCAGACCAAACAATCTGAAACAACAACAACAACAACTAAGCCTTTTATCCCAAACAATCTGAAACCGACCCATTAAAAGGCATCATACATACTACCTACATATTAAGCCCACCAGATATTTATGAAGAAAAAGCACTTCCCAAGGGCAATTTTTTTATGATTTTTCCATCATCTTAGCCCAGTTAAGAAAAGTTTACAACAATGCTTTAGTTGCACACAAATACCATGTCAGTAATAAGCTTAACAAGAATGAGAAATATACATTGAACTGGTTTTTCTTTTTTTTTTTACTCAATTTATTTCAAAGAAATTGTTAATAGAACCTGCATCTGCTGTGTATCAGAAGAAACGACAAACTTCTCAGCTCCTAGGATGTTAATTGCTTCATCCCTCTTTGACTCACTGGTGCTAAAAACTGTGACATTCAAACCAAATGCCTTTCCAAATTTGACTGCCATGTGGCCTAAACCACCTAACCCTACCACACCTAGTGACTTGCCAGGTTGGTTCATTTTGTGGTGCATCATGGGTTTGTAAACTGTAATTCCTGCACACAGTAGAGGAGCCGCAAATTCTAATGGGTACTCATCTGGTATCTTGAAACAGTACCTACAGAAATAATTTAAACAAGTAATGATCTGAGAATGTTAGAAGTTCTAAATGGACTTGTGAAACTTTTAAACTGAGAAACAAACAAATTAGTACACTCTCCATCTAGAGAGTTACCCTCAAATACTTTTCAATATGATCATTGCCATGAGCCAAAATAAATTGAATGGTGGTCAAATACCACTCTAAATGTTGATATCAATACAATGATCACATCTAAAGTATAAAATTGCAACTATGTTGGTCACAGAGTAACAATGTTCACAAATTTATGGGGGTTCTATATAGATTCTTAAGAAGAGTTTTTTTGTATTTTTATCCAATGAAAAGTGTTTAAAACTGCAAGTACTGTACCAATCGGAATTAATGCCAATAAAATGGGCAGTTAGATCTCAATGCCAGCAGATTTTGCAATAGGTTTCTTGTAACAATATATTAATTCAAAGTGAATGAAAAAAAGAAAAGAAAAAGCAAAAGAAATGAATACTGGCATACCTGTCATGTACGACAATGTTGCTAGAATATCCACCTTTGGTTACGGTACCATCATAATCAATTCCATTGAATGTGTAAACATTTTTCTTACAATGAATCTCAAGAAAGTCATTGCACATTTCACAGTCTCTACATGAGTTAACATAGGTCCCCACACCCACATGGTCTCCTACTTTGAACTGGGTCACATTGGATCCCACCTCTGTTACAACTCCAGTTATTTCATGCCTGAAAAAGAGTAGTACATGATGTTTCCACCCATCAATCAAAAAATTTAAAAAGTCCCATATTCTTGGATGAGCTATTATATATATTTCATTGATATGTGTACGTATGTAGAGAGAGAAAAGGAATACCCAGGAACAACAGGATACATAGAGTCATTGTGTAGGTTTCGTGTCCATACAACATCAGCATAGCAGACACCACAATACTTAATCTTCAACGCAACATCATTCGTCCCTACAACCCTATCAAATTACCAAAAATTAAAGAACACTTTCTACTTAGATATTGAAGTTGTTGTCAATAATAATATAAATTAAATTGCCTAGTATTCTTAAGAGACAAAACCTTCGGTCGAATTGGTAAGGGGAGAGGATTCCAGAAGGATCCCTGGCAGCCCATGCAAGACAATTCCCTTTTGCTTCTTCACCTTCCATCTCCTAATAGACCTATAACCCATGAAAATTGCAAAATTGAGAACTTTCACATGGTTAATATATGTTAGTTAATCAAGGAATACAAACTAATCATGGCGATTATCGAAGATTCGAGTATGAATTGTTCCAAAGAACATAAAAAATAATATGGCGAATCCCTTGAACCATAAAAAAATCTTATTCTATGTAAATCGAAAGACGCCTTATCGAGAAATTATAAATAAAAATACAAAGGAAATCTCATATGAAGGGAAGAAGAACCTTTACCTGAGCAGTTGTTTGATATCGCGATTCGGTTCTTTCTCACTTCTACCTCTCTCGCGAACCTGAGGTATAAATAGGTGACAACTGACAACTCTTCTACTAGATAGCCTCTATCTAGTATTTATCTAAAAAAAAGACAACTGACAACTCTTATTTTATCTGGATGTAGCTAGAGCACATATATAATTAATTAATTATATAATATGATGGTATGTGTGATTGTATGAGTTGTAGTTGTAGACTTGTTGCATGTCGAGTCATGAGTACTGTTGTAAATTCTCCGGAGTGTAATTGGGAGAAAAAAGCCTCCAATGTCCAATTAAAAAAAATGAATAAAATATTAATATTTGGATACGCTGACTGTCCCTAACTTCTAGAACCTGGCTTAGTTCAATGATATAATAATAATGATAACCAGTATATGTATCTATTACATCATATACTAATTAATTATATTTTATTTTATAGTTATCTTATCAGGTGATGAGATAAAACAATAAAAGATTTTTTGTTAAATGTTAAAATTACAATAAAATATATTAAAAACTTATTATTATTTATCAAAAAAATCTTTATTTTTGATATTACAGCCTGGTATTAGTATTTTATTAGTCACCCGTTTATTACCTATCATTTTTAAATTTTCATTAATTACCATTTATATATTTATTTAATTTATTATTCCTCAATTATCAAAATCCTACCATAAATTTAAAATCCACTTTTTTACAAATTTTAATCTGAAACAGAATAAAATAAATTGTATAATCGAATTATCTTATATAATTAGTCAAATTAAATATAATTTGATCCGTTTAAACATCCTATGAAAATCAGATTCATCTTATTGCTTTTAATGAAGAAGTTAACAATCGTTATAAGGCATGAATGACTCTGTTGAAAAGAAAAATTGCACAATTATTGGCAATCTCATTACAAAGCGCCTGTCAAGTCTCAGCCAGACTTTTCTACATTGAAAAGTATAAACGCAATACGCAAGCAAGGATAACTGGATAAGGCGTCGTCCGTTACGTCATAACTTCTTCTTTACAAATGCGTGACGTCATAACTTCAACCTTGGCTTCAGTTCTGTCCTCCGTTTCAAATAAAACAAGGGCATTACTAAAAAATAAATAAATAAAATAAAATAAAATAAAACAAGGACATGCTCTATACAAAATATGATTTAACGATAATTTAAATTGCATGTATATTATATACTTCAGAAAAATCATTTCGAGACATCTATGTATATTGTATACTTTTTCTATATGATCTAATTGTAATCCTCATTTCAAAAAAAAAAAAATTTTAATCATCTCTATTAAATTTGAGAAGATCTAGTAAAAAAAATAATTAAACCTTTTTTTTCTCTAATACTTTATAACATGCATCGTACCAGGCATGCATATAAATTAAATTAGCTGGAGGTAATCATTATCAATATAGTTTTATTGTCGGAATAGGATCAACTAAGACAGAAAATACGTATTTTTCTTAAAAATAATTTTAGTATGCATTGAAATAATTGATGACGGGTACAAGTCTTATTTTTTGCCAACTAAGAAAGAAAATATAGCATTCAATATCATTTTCTTGCCGGGTACGAGTTCGTATTTATTTTTAATGTATTTAAATATTCATTACTCATTTAGTATGGGAGGGAGATGAGAGTTGTGTTTTTTTCTGTTAATGAATCTGCAGATCATTTATTTATTAGATGTGCTTTGGGTTGGTTTTTTCATAATTGTAAGATAAATAATCATCTTATTTGGCTTAAGAAATTTTTCATTTCTCAATATTCTCTAGCTGTTGCAAATAGACCAGCTTGTAAAATTATTTGTTCAGCTTTTTTATGGTCTATTTGGCTCTATAGGAATGAGATTTGCTTTATTAATGGCAAGATAAAAATTTTTAGATCATTGGGTTTGAAGATACAATATTCGTTAACTTATTATTGGATAGGATTAATTTCTCTCTACAAAATTATGAAGATGTTATGAAGATGTTTCCAAAGACTGAACTGCTGCCACAGTAGCTGGAGGGAGGAATTGCACTTTGATGGTAAATTTGCTGTCACGAAGAGAAGTGAAGGGAATGTGCATTTGGGCATCTGTTTAGTGCTGGAAAAAGGTTTTGTTTTTGTTGTAATAATTGATACAATTGTGATACTCTCTGTGGTGCTGCTTTGCTTCTTTTGCTATTTGTGTTGTTTTGTTATTTTGATTTAGGGGATTACCAAAGAATAAAGGCGTTTTTTATGCGCATAGATATGTGATTGGGAGTAGCAAATTTATGGTGATGTTAGTTAGTAAGCAGGTTTTGATAGGTTGAGTAGTAGGGGTTTGTTAGAAATTAAAGAGAAGGATAGTTGTGGTTACTGTATGTGATGTATTGTGTTGCTTTTATTTAGCCTTCGTTTGGATGCGCTGAGAAGAAGTAGGAAGAAGGAAGAAAGGAAGAAAAAAATTATAAATAATCCAAACTCTTCACAAAGTTACACACTTCCCAATACTTCTTCCTTTCTTCCCTTCTTCCCCATCTATCCAAACAGAGCCTTAATGATGAAAAGTGGTGGGTCAAAACCCAATTGTTTAAAAAAAAATTACTCATTTAGTATCTAAGATTTATTAAACATTCTATTGATATTTTCAGGTTATTTTCTTAATTATCTTTTTCGAAGGTTATTTATTTTTTAAAATCATCAAAATCAAACTATACATAAGGGGCCGATTTTTCACAATTTAAAACTGAATGAACCACATAAATCGAAACAACCGGAAAATTTTATAAAAAATTAATTTAGTTCCAGTCAAGTCAAAATAACAAAGTCATATCACATGTACGTGATACATCAGTTTACCCAAATCATTCATTTTGGTAATTTTTTATGAAGAAGTTTTACATTTTCCTCCAAGCCTCCAAGGCATGACTTTATCAAAAAATAAAGACATGGACATATCGCTGATCGCCTGATCCAATTACGAAGTACCACGTCACTCAAAAGATAAGGCGTCGGCCATGACGTCATGACTTCAACTTATCGGCTTCAGTTCTGTCCATTCGGTTTAAAATAAAACCTATAAATGACAGAGTGTGCTTTAACGATAATTTAAATAATTTAATGAACTTGATCATTTCCGGATATATATCTCTGCTTCACACAAAAAGAAAAAAAAAAACACTTCGATATTTCGCATGGTTTTTAAAATAAGTTAATCGTCCCTATTAAAATTTAAGAAGATTCAACAAAATATATACCCAGTTTATTTTTGAAATTAAATAACTATAAAAATCAGGTCTCGAACTTGCAATATTCCACTGCAAGTTATATCGTCTATTAATAATTACAAGAGTGTTTTTATAGATTTCCCGTATCTTAAAAATAGGGGGTTCAATAGTTCAACGCTCTTCAGTAATATTGTATAAATCATATCGTTATGGCTCTGAAAAGATCAAAAGAGAATAAGGAAAAAAGGAAGGGGGGAAATGTTTTTCTCATCTACACTTCAAATACAAAGTTGCAAAATGTCGTCTATTCAATGGCTCCGTTTGGATAGGTGTGGAAAGAAGAGAAGAAAGAAAAAAGTGAGAAGAAGTATTGGAAAGTGTATAACTTTGTGAAGAGTTTGAATTGTTTATAATTTTTTTTTCTTCCTTCTTCTTCTTCTTTCTTCCAACGATCCAAACGCACCCAATGGAAAAAAAATTTACATCGTCTACATCCCTAATCATCATTATGTAGAACAAATAATGTAAAAATGACCAATCGTCTTAGAAATAAACTTCAATCTGTATAATTTGTACTAACATGATAAAAGTAAAATAGCGCTTAAATCGATCCAATTTAGTAATCCGTACTAGAAACATTACTAAATTATGTCTTGTTATCTTATTAGAGGCTCCGTTTGGATGGCTTCTTCCCGGAATAAAGAATATGGAATAATCACTTTTTACCAATAAATTTATTTCTAACCATCCAAACTCTTCACAAAAGTTACACACTTCCCAATAAATTTACCACTTCCCAATAAATTTCTTCCCTTCTTCCTTCTTCCTACCTTATTCTCAACCATCCAAACGGAGCCAGAATAAAAATTTGGTACCGTCACGGTCTTAGTAAACGGAGAGTTGCGATCAATCAGCCATGAGCCATTGTGTCTTGTTATCATCACTTCCTCCTCCCTCCCCCCTTTCTCCATATCTCTCTCTCTCTCTCTCTCTCTCTCTCTCTCCCTCCCTCCCTCCCTCTCTCCCCGACTCTTTCTCTCGCGCTCCAATAGTCCAATTACACTTTGCGCTTGCACTCTGTGTGTCCATTTTTTTTTCTTTTCTTTTTCTCTTTTCGCGCATCGCGCCAGTTTGTTTTGGTGGGCCATTTTCTTCTTTTCTCTCCTTTTTTTACCGAAATTTTAAAAAATAATATTAAAATAATATAATCCAATAAAATTAATATCAATTTAATCAGTTTAATATAAATAGTATCGTAAGATCGGAATCCTGGATTCCGAACGTTAGATCGGATTCCTGGATTCCGATCTAACGTTAGATCGGATTCTCGGATTCCGATCTAACGTTAGATCGGAATCTGGGATTCCGATCTAACCTTTACTATATATATAGGGGTTTCCGATCTATTTTTTCGCTGCCTTTCGCTCTCGGACGCTTCCACGCTGCTCCCTGATTCACAGTAAGTTTTTTTTTTATTAATTTAATTATTTATTTATTTATTTTATTAGTTTTTAATTTAGTTAATTAAATAAAAAAATAGGAAAATATTGGAAAAATATTCAAAAAATCTGAAAAATTCAGAAAAAAATCAGAAAAAATTTATATGTAATTTATTAATTATATTGGATATATTTTTGTCTTTTTATTTGTTTATTCACTACTTAATTAATTAGAAAAATAGATAATAAATTGTAAAATTATTTGAAAAATACGGAAAAATAAGAAAAATTCATATGAAAATTTATGTGTAATTAATTTTTTTTTTTTTTGCTTTTAATAATTAAGATTTTGATAATTAAATATTGGAAAAATTAGAAAAATGATAATAATTGATGGTATTAATTAAAAATGTAGGTAAAAAATTGTTTAGAAGAGAGTCAATGATTGTAAAATATGTTTATTTTATTATTGTTTGAATAGAAATGTTTGTGAATTGGTTGTAGATTGATTGATGGATTGTAAAATTGTGAAATACAATGATTGTAAAATTGTGAAATGCAATGTTTGAAATGCAATGTTTGAATTATTGATTCATTGATATTTGTGAAATGGTTTGTGAAATGCAATGATTGTAAAATTTGAATGATATATTCAAATAGGGTTGGGTTGGGTTCAAATTGGAATGAAATTGGGTTGGGTTGGGTTGGGTTCAAATTGGGTTGAAATTGGGTTCTAATTGGGTTCTGATTGGGTTCTGATTTTTTGGAAAACTCTCCCGGTACAGGGGAGATGCTGCCGAATTTTTTATAGATTTTATACTTTATTAAATTTTAATTGTAGTAACAGTCGAAATGTCACCGCGAAGAAGAATACCAGAGGATCCACGTCGATCCACGAGGCGTCGAGGAGATCCTGGCGCATCTACATCAGGAGGAGATCCTGGCGCTTCTTCATCTGCCCCCCCTGCTGCCCCCCCCCCCCCCCGTTCCTCCTCCTGCTGATCAGCTTCTGCATCTCAGTCAGTCTGAGCTTCGAGGCGTACGAGTAAGTTTTTTTTTTATTTATATAGTTAATTCTTTTTTATATATATATATTTTAATAGTATATATAGGAAATAATTTATTTTTTAAATTATTTAGGGTATAGGGTTTAGGGTTTAAGGAAATAATAAAATTTTTTAATTTATGTAGTTAATTTTTGTATATAGTGAATAGTATATATAGTTAATAATATGTTTTTTAACTTATTTAGGCGTGGACGCCCGAAATGCATAAGGCAAAAATGATACGAACCGAGGAGGTGGACCAGCGTCTTGTGACATTGGGCCTTATTCATTTCGTTGAGTTAGGTCACATGCCATTGGATCGTTCCATGATACAGGGTCTAGCCATGTTCTGGAGGCCCGAGACCCACACGTTCCACTTTCCCCGCGTAGGCGAGATGACCGTTACTCTTGAGGTATTATTTTTTCCAAGTTCTGTTGGTAGCTATTTATTTATTTATTGTTTTTTTTGGTTGTTTAATAAAAAATGTAAATAAAATTTGCAGGATGTCGCCTTCATTTTTGGCTTGCCTACGACTGGACGACCGGTGACCGGTCGTACTGATTACGACGATGTGCAGAAGCTAGCCGACTTTGCATTGCCACGGGACACTCCTATAGAGGATGTTCTAGATTGCTTTAGAGAGAGGGCTACTGATCGACGTGCTGGGAGGTAACAAACGTTTTAAAATTTAATTTAAATTTTGAGATATGCTGCAATATATATATATATATATATGTGTGTGTGTGTGTAATGATTATGTAATGCAGGAAACTTCACGCAGTACAGTTTGGAAAACTGCGTGATATGTGGGCACAGGGACCTGGGTCAGAGGACGCAGATATGATCGATAGATACACACGGGCCCTGGTGTTGGAGTTGATGGGTTGCGAGATGTTTCCAGATACCACAGGAGATTCTGTTCCTTGTTTTTATCTGGAGTTACTTCGGGTTAGTACTTGTAAATATTAAGAACATCTCTTACATTAGTACTAACTTGGATAACTTAGTTTAAAATGTGGAGCAACTAACGAAAATTTTTTTTTCTTATTTGCAGGATGTTCATGCATCGGATTCAGTGAGATATAACTGGGGTGCGGCCACACTTGCTATGTTATACCGCGGCCTGGACTTGGCAGTCCTGGCAAATGGCGCTCAGAAGGTTCCTGCTCCGTGGCTTCTGCTTCAGTTGTGGTCGTACACTCGGTTATTGCTTTGTCGCCCGTCTGTTACGAAAAGTTTCGAAGGTTGGGGGAAGCCGTCAGTTGAGAGATGTCCGCCGTATGGGAGGTATAATATTTTCTTAAATAAAGTAAATGAAATATTGTAATATAACATCAATTTGTTTGATAGGTAATAATTAATTAGTTAAAATTAATCTAAATTCGTTATTTTAAATTAGTTAGTTAAACAATTAACATTAGTCATAATTGTAAAAAAATTAAAATTAAATTAGTCATAATTGTAAACAAATTAAAATTAAATTAGTCATAATTGTAATGATTTGGCAGGCAATGGACGACACGGGTTAGGTCGAAAAAGGTGAAAGGTCCCGTTCGCAGCGGTATTGAGTACGCTCGAGACGTACTAATGAAGATGGAGCATGCACACGTGGTGTGGCGGCCATACGAGGATGAGCTCAGACAGGTGGTCATGCCTCCTTATGCCCGCTACGAGCAGAGGTACTACCGGCTCCGCGTTCCATGCATCCATTTCTGGGTCGTGGCGTGGCACTATGCCGATCGGGTGATGCATCAGTTCATGCTGTTCCAGACTGTTCCGCCTCCTCTTCCTACGGTACGTTATTCTTTTAACCTTCGTGATTTAAATTGAAATATTTATAATACGTGCATTAAAATATGAAATAAAAAAACAGGCTTGGAGGAGGATGGAGGCTTTGCTACAGTACCGGCACAACACATTTCGTTAGAGAGATTTGCAGGACCTTTTCTCAGTAGAGGTAGCGATGTGGGCCGACACGACGCAGGTCGAGGTGGCAGAGGCGCGGCCATGGAGTGACGATATTTTGCCCGCATACGATAGATGGATGCGGATACATGGAGGTGCTCATCTTGTCCCCATCCCGGGAGTGGCACAGCAGATTCCAGCTAGCCGGATGACCTATCTAGAGGATGCGCCCGAGCGGGTGTCTATGGTAAGTTTTTTACTCAATTAAAATGAATTGATTTGTATTTTGGTCACTAACAACAAATAAACAGGTCAAGCACATATTGACGCAAGCTCTGCGAGCATGTGCATGGGCGGTGAAAAAAGGATTCAGACGGGCTGGGAAGGAGATGCTGAAGGGCTGCAGGACGCAGTTGGAGCTCGTTGGGGAGCCGCATCGGTTACCTCACCTTTTAGAGTCGAAGGGTCTAGCTACAGACATAGACTCCATACCTGATTCGCCTGAGGAGGATCACGCGCCAGAGCCTGCATTTGAGGAGCAGCAGTTTATGACGGTAACAAAAAATTTGTAATATTATTATTTTTTTTTATTCTGTTATTGATAATATTAATATTATTTGTAATATCATTGTATGTAACAGCCATCTGGGTATACTTTACACGACTGGGACACATATTTTGATCAGCCGAGACCCAGCCAGCCTATTGTGCGGAGCAGACGGACGGAGAGTCAGCCATCCACACAGCCACCCATCCACACATTTACACAGCCACCCATATCCACTGGCGAGTTACCGACACCACCAGGCCCACCTCCTGGTCCATATCCAGACCCACCTACCCATTATGAGTACCAGACCCAGTACCCACCATACCAGACACAGTATCCACCTGGACCACCACCATATTCTCAGGGCGAGCCTATCTTGAGCCCGGGTGACGCACCTCCAGTTCATCCATTGGGGTACATTTGGACTAGCCGTACACACCTCCAGTTCATCCATCTCCTTTCGGTCAGAGCTATGGTCCATTTGGTCAGACATATGGCGGAGCCTCTTCTTCTAGTGCACCGCCTCGTCATTCCACTCCTCAGATGGCTCCTCGTCCACCACATGTCGGACTTGCTCGCGGACGAGACCCCCGTCAGCCGCCAGGTCCTCCGTATATTTGGTCCCCTAGTGAGGGGAGGTGGATCCACCGTACTGGACATATTTAGGATTTATTTGTATTTTATATTTTATTTACTTATGTATGACTTATATATTTATGAGTTCTATATTTATGACTTCTATATTTATTTGTATTTTATAATAACTAAAAACTAATTAGGACCAATCACAACGAGTACGAAACACCTAAGTACGACAAACGCTTTCAAAAATATGAAGTTTGGCGCTATTACACCTAAGTACGAGATAGTCACACTTTCAACAGCTCTAGATTCGAAAAGTTTGACGCTACAAAAAAATGAAATACGCTGTGAAAAATTCTAACAAAAATACTGAGCTGTCAATTGGCGGACGAATTTTCCTAAACTTAAATTTCAAAATTTTTAGGCGTATCATTTGTTCAAAACAAAAATGACAAAGGACCAAGATAGTGACACTTTGAACTGAAAAAACAGCTCTAGATTCGAAAAGTTTGGCGCTACAAAAATATGAAATACGCTCTGAAAAATTCTAACAAAAATAATGAGCTGTCAATTGGCGGACGAATTTTCCTAAACTTAAATTTCAAAATTTTTAGGCGTACCATTTGTTCAAAACAAAAATGACAAAGGACCAAGATAGTGACACTTTGAACTGAAAAAACAGCTCTAGATTCGAAAAGTTTGGCGCTACAAAAATATGAAATACGCTCTGAAAAATTCTAACAAAAATACTGAGCTGTCAATTGGCGGACGAATTTTCCTAAACTTAAATTTCAAAATTTTTAGGCGTACCATTTGTTCAAAACAAAAATGACAAAGGACCAAGATAGTGACACTTTGAACTGAAAAAACAGCTCTAGATTCGAAAAGTTTGGCGCTACAAAAATATGAAATACGCTCTGAAAAATTCTAACAAAAATACTGAGCTGTCAATTGGCGGACGAATTTTCCTAAACTTAAATTTCAAAATTTTTAGGCGTACCATTTGTTCAAAACAAAAATGACAAAGGACCAAGATAGTCACACAATCAAATTAATAATTATATTTTAATTAAAATTATAAAATTAAATTAATAATTTATATTATTTTGTAAATTAAATTAAAGTAGTTAAAAAAATAATAGCTCAATCAAATTATATTAACTAAATGAAATTAAATTAAATTAATTACTTCAAACAACTAAATAAGATTTTATTACATTAAATTAAGTCAAATTATTAAATAAAAGCTCTGATAAAAGCTCAAAAGTATACTGATGCCTACCTAAGCACTACAAAAGGACAGGCGTGCTCTGATAAAAGCTCAAAAGTATACTGATGCCTACCTAAGCACTGCAAAAGGGACAGGCGTGCTCTGATAAAAGCTCAAAAGTATACTGATGCCTACCTAAGCTATGCAAAAGGACAGGAGTGCTCTGATAAAAGCTCAAAAGTATACTGATGCCTACCTAAGCTATGCAAAATGACAAACGTATTCTGATAAAGTCTGAAAAAATATCACATTATATTTATTAATTTTAAATAATTGCAAGTCTAAACTGATCTATAAAATTATTCTTCCTCAGCAAAAATATGTCACACCCACTCAATCCTACTTCCTTCAACATTCACTATCATGGAGAAAGGAAATACCTCCGACAGTGAAGTGCGGGAATGGCCATCTACTCGACATGAGTACTTGCCAAATTACAAACATTCCCCTGCCAATCCAAATGAGATCGAAAAAGGAGATTATCATGCGATATGTAATAAATGTTACCGCAAATTCGACTACAATATTCATTCGCAATATGGTGGCGAGTGGCCATTATACACCCATTATCAGTGGCACATTCATGGTGGCCCAGAAAGAGACCGCAGGGAGAGATTGCGACATTACCTTACTAAACCTGAGTCCAGCAACTCTGAACTCTATAAAAAGTACTACACAGAACCTGAACCGATGCCGGAACTCAAACCGTGGAAACCAGATCCTACACCCATGATTGTTTACGAAAGCATATACGATTTTCGTGGAGACCACACAGTGAGTTGTACAAAGTGTGGTCAGGTTTTCAATTTCAAAGATACCATTTTGCGTGACCACTACGATGAACACAAGAAACAAGAAGAGAGGGATGAAATTGTAAAGAGATTCAGAGTGAAAGAACAATGGTTCGAAAGGAGAAGAATGGAAGAAAAGGCCGCCGAAGAGAACCGGAGGTTGCAACAAGAAAAAATTGGAAAAAAAATTAAGGAGAGCCTAATCAAGATCAAGAAGAGAGATGAACAACGCAAAATTGCAGTAGCTAGAATGGCTGAGATAGAGCAACAAGAAGCCGAGGCAGCTTTCTGGAACGAAGCCGCTCAATTCGCAGACAACCCGGCTGCGAATAATCAACAAGAAAATGATGAGGCTTTTTGGAACGAAGCAGCTCAACTCGCCGACAACCATGGTGCCAGTAATCAACAAGAAATGAATGTGGAAGAAGATCAACCCTGGTGGGAGGAAATTCTGCAACATGTAGATGATCAAGATCTCTAAGTTTATTTATTACTTTGTTTTTAAGTATCCTGGTGTGTTCATTTATTTTAGTGTGCTAAATTATATTATGATTTTCATGTATTTTTCCCTTTCTTTTATTTTAGTGTGCTAATCTATATTATGGTTACAAAATTCAATTCTTCTTCTAATGGTGAACATATACATAAAACAAAGTGAACATATAAACGATCTAAGTGAACACATACAAATAAATAAGTTCTATAAAAATAAATTATTACATAAATGTTATGAATTAAATGAAATAAATCTAATATTTAATTATAAGTTTATATTATAATTATTGCCATAAATAAATTATTACATAATTGAAATAAATTATTAAATGATATAAATCTAATATATTATGTACTTATTATGTACAATATTTAACATAATTGAAAATTTTTAATATTAAAAATAAAACCATCCATATCAAATTAATATCAAAACTTTAAATATTAAAATATTATTCATAAAATAGAATTATATTATACTAACATTCTTCAAAATATTTATTTAATTAATGTTTATAATATATTAATTTAATATTAAATTTTTATAATATATTAATTTTATATTAAAATTTTATATATTTAATTAATGTTTATAATAGAAGTAAAATAAAATATATTAATTTAATATCTTATCTTCAAAATATATTACTAAAATTTCATAATATATTAATTTAATATTAAAATTTCATATATTAAATTAATTTTTATAATAGAATTACAATAAAACCATGAAAAAGGCAAATTTGAGCAGTTACAGCACTGTTCGGAATCCCAGATTCCGATCTAACGTTAGATCGGAATCCGAGAATCCGATCTAACGTTAGATCGGAATCCAGGAATCCGATCTAACGTTCGGAATCCAGGATTCCGATCTTACGATACTATTTATATTAAACTGATTAAATTGATATTAATTTTATTGGATTATATTAATTTAATATTATTTTTTAAAATTTCGGCTTTTTTTACTCGGCTAGGATGGGCTTCTCTTTTTTCCTGTTTCGGTTTTTGGGCTTCTTGTCTTTTTTTTCTATCATTTTTCTTACTCTCTATTTTTTTTCTCTTCTTATAATGGAAATACCCATTACTCATATTTTTCCAGTTTTTTCCTTTAATGATTTTTACTTTAGCTAGTTCATAATTAAATTTGAAAGTTATTTTTTTTTTAATGATAATTTATGTATTGTTTCTTGAGATTAATATGTTATATCTTTAGAAGTGTTCAAGAAGATGCTCATGGTCTTGAACCATAGAACTTTTAAGATGAAAACATATAATCCTAAATGTATTCACAATCGTGATAATTAAAGAGGAATAATAATTACCAAACAAGATTGTCATGTCGATTGAAAGTATATTGTAATTCTATAAATGTTGATAAGTGATTATCATTCAATAACATGAGTATATATAAAATGAGTATGCTTTATATATATTGAACATGATCTAACCGGATGGAATATTATATGGATTGTGTTTTGTGTCATTAATATTTTCATCGTGTCTTTGAATCCAAGATATGAGATGTATAGATTTCTCACATGAAAAGCATACAATGTAATTACTGATTAATACCATATTTTTACTGATCTTAGTTATCTGTTGATGGAGAAAATTAGTAGTTCATTGTGTGACTTGTGCGGGAGAAGTTTATATGTCGATTATCATTGTTCCTCAGTTATTTGAGTTATGATATTACTGGGCCCCTTGGTAAAGTGGAATTATATAGCCTGCAATATAACTGATGTAGTTATAATTAGAGCAAGGTTCTAGTGCCACAAGTTTTTTTTACCACAAATGCTACAATTTTTCTTTTTCATTTATATTTAAAAATTTTAAAATTTAATTTTTGAATTCAAACCGTTGATCTTATTCAATTTTACGAATGATGCATTTTAATATAATTTTTATAAATTTTGGAGTTTATTTGATATTCGATCAAGATGCTAACACATGAACGTATTAAAATTAATATGTTATAATTAACAAGATTCATTCATTTTTTTGCCACTTGATCAAATATCACATAAACTCCAAAATTTATAAAAATTATTTAGAAATGCATCACTCGTAAAATTGAACAAGATCAACGGTTTGGATTCGAAAATTAAAGATTTAAATTTTGAAATATTAATGAAAAAGAGAAGTTGTCGCATTTGTGGCACCAAAAATTTGTGGCACTAAAACCGTGCTCTTATAATTATAATTCACTTAAGAGACCAAGAAAATAAATATAATGCAAAAATGACACGATCCTATTTTGCATATTATTCATAATATCATGAGACAAGGATAGACATAGATCAAGTGGATCGAGTACGTAATGACTATGTCGTTTGGGTGACTATAATGTAGTGAGAACCTCTTATAGTCTATAATATAAAATATTTTATATTATTACCAAGATGACGTAGATCCTCTACAAGGTCACACCAACTGAAGAGAAACAACAAGTGTTTTACATTTTATATGATGCATGAAAATGCATGTGATAAAAAAGTTAAAATAATATGTCATGAAAAATGACATGCTTAGACCATAATTAAATTCATGAAAGTATATGAATATTATTGGTATAATGTTAGAGAGCATTATAGAAATAATATTGACATCATATATTGTAATAATATGTTTCATATTATTACTTCATGAATTAATTTGTTAAACAAGTTGAAAATATAATTATGAAAGTTTTTGCTAAAACTTTTGTATAAAGGAAGGTGATTTGTGAAAATTTCAGAAAATAAGGAAATTTATTTTTTTGCTTATTTAATTTTGTTTGCTGCACAAATCTCAATTAAATATGGAAATTTCCATTTTGTTTTTCTCTTGCGCAACGAAAAAGAAAAAAGGAAAATAAAAGAAATCAATTTCTCTCTCTTATTTAATTATTGACCGAAATTAATTTTTTTATAAGCTTTCTTTACCAATCATTTTTGTGTGGTTCTGTTCACTTGCGCAAAAAGAAAAGAAAAAAGAAAAAGGAAAAGTTAATTTTCATATTTCATATATTTTTGCATATTAGTTTAGCCACCAAAAAATCAAATAGTTTGTTGATTGAAAATCTAAGGTGCTTGGATCTAAGCTTGAAACTCATCATCCATCTATCAAAGTGTTGGTTGAGTTTGTTGTTCATCTTCAAGGTGAACCAAGAGAAAGAAATACACTAAAAGGTAACAACAAAAATCGAAGGTGTCCAAGAGACCTAGAGAGAAATCGACTTCTCTCTACCAAGAGATTTGACAATCTCTTTAGGTATAACATTCCTCCTTCTCAAATAAAGTTATTTGATGATTTTTTTATGCACATGAGATGCTTGATTAAATGTTTAATTGTTATCTTCTTACTGTTGTCATATAAATAAAGTCTTTTGTGTATCGAGTCAAATAAAATTTTAAAATTCCGCTTCCTTGACATACACACAAAATCCCAACAAATCATACTACTAGCAATTAAGAAATAGCATTTTTAATTTATTTAAAAGATAGGGCTTTTCCTCAAAGTTTTTAATTAGGTCAATTGTAGGAGAATTAAGCATACTTGCACTTTCAAAAAAAAAATTTAATTTGAACAGTTGTAAAGAAAGTATGAAAAATTTAGTGTCAATGACATTGCTTCTTTTGATCCGTAAATCCAAAACTGTCATTACAAAAAATTTAGTGTCAAAACGTTTAAATTCAAAAAGTTGGATAATTTTGACGACATCTCTGTTATACAAAAATATATATTAAAGTATATATTATTGATCCGAGGGATGAAATGAGCTTGAAACTTGCAACCCCCCCCCCCCCCACCCCCCCCAAAACACCAAAAAAAAATAAAAAATTAATGCATCCTGTTGAGAGAGTGAATTCGTTGAATATGTTAAAGTTAACAAAAAATCAAACAGTCTGGGGCTGGGGTTAGCTATAATACCGAAATCATTCTTTCAAAAAATGCGAGCACAATCAGTCAATCACCACAAAGTTAAAAAAATCTTTTCTATTTTTGGGAAAAGACATTATACCTAAAACTACCCCCATTAGCGCATGAGCATGCTACTGTTTCTTGAACCATCAATTAAATTAAAACTATATAAAGCTTGTCTGGCGTGCGATGCACGTGGAACTGTAGTTAGTACAGTAACTCATCCTGGCCATTCATTTTTTTCGCTCAATTGTATCCGTCCATTGCAGCACCAAATACGAAAACCACTCTCTCGCACGCACAGCCTCAGCCGAAACCCTCTGCCTCTCTCATCGCCTCTCTCACCAGTCACCGCTCTCTTCTCTCTCTCCGCTGCCGCTTCCCCCTCTCTCCTTCTCCGTCACTTACTCCGCCAAAGCGCCACCAGACCCCACCTCACTACTCCTCTCCTCTAACAACCGAGCCCCAACTGAGCACGCTCCCCCTTAGTTAACTGTGGTTAGAACAGTTCTGCGATCCTGGCCGTCCGTCAGCGCCTATTCGTCTTGGTCGTTAGATCGCCGCTAGCGAGTGTTTCTTGGCTTTTCCCTGTCGCGATGTGCTTCGCCAGTACGAGCAGCATTCCTTCGATTTAGGTTACCTGCTCTGACACTTTTCGCTTTGTGTGTTGTCGATCGCTGGGTGGCTGGCTGTCCTCGACACAACGTGGTTGCGCACATTCGCTTCGCTTCGATGGATTCCATGTACCATTTTTTTGCTTTCTCTCCATGTTCCACGCCTCCTTACTTTTCTCTCTTTCTCTCTCTCCCCATCAATTCCGATTTTTAGCACAAGAGAGAAAACACCGCTGGTCCTCTTCGTTGCCAGATATTCGTCACCTCTGATCTCCTCTCTCGGCGTCGATTGTGTAGATGAATAGATCACATCATCCTCTTTCAGTGGAGCTCGAATTTTTGTCGGTTGCCTGATCTGACCCAATGGCCATCCAGAGCCCTTACTCCTCTTCATCCGCCTCATCTCTGTATTTGTCTTCATCAAAGGATGGAGACCTCAAGATTCCAACCATCTCATGTATGTCCTTTTTAATTTCTCCATTTTAAACAATCAGTTTAGCAATTAGGTTTTTAACAATCAGTTTAAACAATTTATGAATCAATTTTGCTCCAATTCCCTTCCAGTGGTCTCTGGCTCCTATTGAGATGTTATTTGTGCTAGATGAGATCGAAGCTCCAATTCCCTTCGATGTCTTTCTGCAACAGTCCTTCAGGCAGTTCTCGCCTCCCTTTTTCACATGAGGAAGATGGGTGGTTCATCAACCCTAAGCAGGTATTGATTTCTATCAGGTTGAGTAAAAGAGAGGAGAGAAGATTGACTTGATTTTTAGGAAATTCAGAAAAATTGCAGATTAAAGATTGATTTGATATTTGTGATTCTAGAAAGTTGGTCTGACTTGATTTTATTAATGTCAATTTTTTATGTAGTCATCTAAAAGAAAATTTTCACTTTATTTTTTAGTAAAGGAAATTCTGACAATTGCATATGTAAATTTTAGTAGATTAGTTGCCTCAATCATGTTGTGCATGGAGGCAATTCATTCATGATTATAAAATATACATGGGCTAATTTTATATCCTATTAATTAATACAATAAAATTTTGTGGTTCTTTTTCCAACTTTGTCTCGCATCATAACTTCATTTCGAGGCTTTATTTTTCTCATTGCTTCAAGCACCCACAAGACTGTTGATGGACCCTCAAGCAAGGACTGTGGTGCCAGCTTCAAAATCATTGCCAGCAGCACTGGTACTGCCAAGGAACTTTCTCTCTCTCTCTCTCTCACACACACACACACAATAAAATGAAAAATGTAATAAACACTGTCAATGAAATTTTAATGTGATTAGAAATTCCTGACTCTCTTCCTGATATGTTCAAATTCCACTGGAATAACTGTATTACAAATGAAAAATGTATAGGCTGTAGTAAAGGTGCTCTCAGCTTTGAATGGCAAGCTGATAGGCATAGCATTCTACATTCCGCATCCCCACTGTAGATGTGTCAGTAGTCGACCTCACTATCAGTCTCGAGGATGTAGCTACCTACCATGAGATCAAGGCTGCTCTCAAGTATGTTGTATCCAAATAATACCATACATCTTATCTCTACTAAATATTTTTAATTCTGTGCTTAGTGAATTAGTGAAAAATATAAATTTCAATTTCATATGCACTGGTCATTATCTAAGAGTTTAGAGTCTTCTTCCTCTCTCTCCTTTTCATTTGTTATTTATTTATTTTTTGTCCAAAGATTTCTATATTGCGTTTCCATTACCTTTTTTCACTCCATATGTAGATTGTTATTTCATTTCCTTTGTTATTTTTCAGAAAAAAATTGGCAGCACTAAAAAGGTACACTACAGAATGAATTGTTGTTGGTAATTTACTTAACAACTTTTGTTTTCGTTCGACAAAACAAGTGGAATCTGACGCTACGTTTATTTAAAAAAAATTGAAGAAACGGTTGTTGATTACAGGTGCTCTAGAAAGAATTTGTCAAACACACATGTGAATTTATTTTCCTATTGTTTCTAATTGCATGCTTTTGATTTATAATATTTTAACATTTTGTTAGATGAGATATTGCAACAAGCCAAATCAGCACTCATTTCTGTTTAAGGTATGAGATTGTTAGTTTGCCTTTTAATATGTATTCTATTGATTCAAAGCAAAACGAAGTAAACATTTAGTTTGAGGGTTTGTGTTGTCATTGAGAGTTTTTTTTGTCATGGGTATGTAGCAATTTTTAGAGTTTTCAACATTGAAGAGTTCCAAAATTTTGGGCACTTTATTTCTTTAACATTCATATTTCTTAATTTTTCCTGTTAAATTATTGTTTGTCGTTTCATTAATACAATATTGTTTTATTTAAATTCCGTAGGCGAGAGACAAAAGAGAACCCGTTGTTGTCGCTTTTCGTTGTTAAATCGCGGTCGCCTACCATTTCCCCTCGAAACTTGGACTAAGGCAATGAGTAGATCGTCTGTTCCTCTTTCGGATGTGCTCTATTTTGACCACAAATCAGGTTCGAGAACTATCTGACCACGTCTCTTCTTCCTTTTTTCTCCTCTCAGTGCTCGCTCTCTATTGAGTTTTAATCCTCTCAACAGCACACAACCCAGGGTTGAGAATCTAAAGCTTATACTTCTTGTAGGGTTGAGAATCTAAAGGTGTGAGCAAACAGCTGAGAATTAGTTGGCTGATTTACGAGGGATGTTGTAGTTGATTTCTCAACTAGCTCATGCTGAGTATTGCAACGAAATTGAGTTTTATTCAGGTACAACAATCATTTAATGTTATTAAACAACTAGCTTCATGTTTCTCTTATTTAAAACAAACTAATAGAATACCAATTTATAAAAATTTAATTAGAGAATATCATATCATTTGTTCATACTGTATTTATTTGATTGAAAGCAATTACTAATAGGTGGTGGCATGAACAAAATTAATGTATAAATTCCTTATTTAAACTGCATTTTCTCATTTTAATTTTCAAATTTCAACTTTCAGGAATTGCTTTTCTTGGATATTGATGATGTGTTCAGAAAGATCAGCCACGCCAGCTAGGTTTCATGGGATGGACTCTACCCGATTCTAGAGAGAATCACATGCAATGAGTTAGTTTTTTTACTTTTATTGTGCTCAGTAAATTATCATAGGTGCAGAGGGTGCACATACTTGATTTTTTTTTTTTGTGGGTTTAGTTTGTTAGAGAAAGCAAGCACACAATAATCAGAAAACCAATAAATTAATTAGATAATAATCTGATTAATTTCTTTTCTTTCCATTTCTTCTAGCATGTTTGTTTCAAAAGTTGTAGTAGCAGTTTGTTTTTAATCGGGATCAGAGGGGATAGATTTTGGTGAATTAGATGGTTATTTGATGTGTTTTGGAGCATGTATTTGTATTTGATTGAGTATTAGTAATGGAAAAAGTGATCCGAGATGCTAATCAAGAACAAAAGTAATCTAATCATCTTTATTCTTGATTTTTATTTCTTCCCATTTGAATTGGGATATATCAGTGTATATAGTGCTTTATTCTAATATTCTTTTTTCATGTTCACTTCTTTAAGGGTGCTTGAGGAGAGCGTTGAAGAAAGCAGTTAGGACCATCTGCTGAAGCAACAAGGGTTAGTAACTTAGTATTCTAGGTGTTTGCAATTAGTTAGTGCAATCTCAAATTTTCAAGTAATAGATAACTTGCAACCTTAACAACCATTATTGTTATGGCATTTACTGACGCAACCTTCTGTTTGTATTTTGGCATATCCCTCATATGATTGTGGGAGCTCATATGACAAGCACATACTGATCCATCAAAGTCATTTTCTCTTTTCTCTTGAATTGTTTATATGCCAAATGTTGCATCAAAACATACAGCGAATAAAAAATGCAGCTTCTGGTTAATAGCGAATTAGCAGATGCTATTGTATTTTCCAAAAAAAGAAAAAAAAAAAAAGATCAAGAACACACTACAGTATTTGGTATGGATTTGTTGGAGCAATTACTACTGATTCCAGTACTTATCATATATCTTTTTAAAAAAAAAATCCACTCCAGACTTCATAGCAACCTTTTAGGGGCATTTCGGTCAAGTTAGGTAAGAATATGGGAAATAGGGTATATAGTTTCCACTCCAGACTTCATACCAACCTTCCAGGTACGGTGTTTAGCACTGAATCAGTTTTGTTTAATTAGGTTGTTCAGTTAATTTGTGATTGTATTGAATTTTTTTTTAATAAATTCTATAGACGTATCTTCATCAGAAAAAAAATAGATTCATTCTTGCAGCTGACCAACAAAGCCAGCATAATATCATTCTAGCATTCAGAAAAGCTACTATACCTGTTTGAATCTGTTAAAAAAGTGATTCAAAATTCTTACGGTGAGTTTGTTAAAAGGTCTTTTATGAAGTTTAAAAAAATGTCTTCAGTTGAATTTGCTTAGGAATATCCTCTGTGCAAAATTTTCATATTTCATTGCTGATTTCTTTTCACATAATTGGTCGGTTCCAGACCATGTGATATAAATGCTGAAAATAATTAATAGGTCCTTTGGTGGTTTCTAAGGTGCTTGAAATATATTTTATATTTACCATTATTCTTTTGTTAGTTAATTGATGTTTTTTGGTGGTGTTCTTTATTAATAGATATTTTGTGTATTTAATATGTGTATATTGTATATTGACATTATTGTTAAAATATGCGCAAAAACAAAGGGCTAATATGAGCAAGTTGAGATTTTATTCTATGTGCATTAATTTGATGGATCAACTACATAATTTCACTTTTGTTCATGCAGGTTTGTCTAACCTAGGCTTTGCAGATTTATCTTGATCAACATGCACAAAGGAAATTAAAAGGCAAAAAGATGCTTTTTCCGTTCTATTTCTTAAATATTTAGTTCATTTCATTTGCCGAGCTCTACTGCAGTTAAGGTGCTTAAATAGTGACAAATACAATTCATTGTTGATGTTGTACAAATTTGACTGGCTTAATCATGGTCTAATTCCACAAGTTATCTAAACAAGTTCTTGGTTCCATGCTATAAGAGGCAGAAAAAGAACAATTGTTTCCTTGCAATGATGATTTTGTCTCTGGTTTAGTTGCACAATTGTTTGCTTTAGATTTCAAATATGTCTTGGTTGAGTAATGAAAATTATATGGAGGTTGTCTTCTTACGGTTTTGTTTGGTGCTGACAGTCCTCACTGTTTGTGGTGTTTCTTTTGGGGAACAATTTCATCTCATTTTAGTTAAGAAACGTCACAAACCAGTTCAATGGCTAACGTCTCATTTCATCTCATTTTGGGGAACAATTTCATCTCATTTTGGTGACCATAATGTCAGAAAAATTAACAGTACAAGGGCTAATTGTAACCATAGTCGGTATCAATTGAAAAGGGTCAAATCATGGGCAAATTTTAGTTTTTTGTAAAATGTGACAAGCCATTATTGGATATACTCACCAATGAGCATAATTGTTCCAGTTTCAGGTAAATAGTGAAGAAAGAAAGAAGTCAAGAATAATTGGAGCAGGTGACTGCTATCGCATCTCAATTTCTAATTTTACATTGATTTCCTTAGATCCTTTGGTTGCATGTTGGTATCCTTTGTGCTAAAGCAAAATTAACTAGCGAATGTTGTAGGGTTTTTTTTTTATTTGATGTGTGTTAATGATGAAATTTGATTAGAAATTCCTAAATTGTATCCTATATATCGGATATTTTGGGATTGAATATTTAAGATTAATTCTATAATTTGATTGGAAGACCTATTTCCGTTATGAAAGATTGATTAATTATCCAATATCACAAAATGACCTTCATTTTTTTTATCGCGCGAAACGTATTTTTTTTTGTACCAAAAGAAAATAGAATATATATATACTACTTGCTTAAACTACTAATTACATTTGTTTCAACAATATTGCAGATCCGTTACATCAAGCAAAGGTATAATGTTGGATTTATTCCTATTCTTATTGCTTGGTTAAAATACTAATTACATTAGTAGTTGAAATCAGAACTATTGGAGTTTGGACATTTATACCATTATCAATAAATATTTGATTTTTTTCCTGTTGCAATTGGTTTGGCATTCTTTATATCAATGATACTTTTGTGCAATTTTGTAACTGTTAATAATAAGCCACTGTGTTTGTGTCTCAAGCAGGCAACTTCATAGTATATGCCACTGTATTTATGTGTAGCTATATTTATACGACTGTATTTATGTCATCCATAACATATCCACACTCATTAGGAAATCGTTTCGTCGCATACTCAAATAGAAATGCATCGCGCAACGCGCGAGAATAAAACTAGTTAATAGTAAAGCACGCGTGGAATGACAAAAAGATCCATGGCATGACTTTATCAAAAAATAAAGGCATGGACTGATGGACATTAGGACATATATATCGCTGATCGCCTGATCCAATTACGAAGTACCACGCCACTCAAAAGATAAGGCGTCTCCCACAAAAGTCTGTCTTTCCCTCCTTTTTCTATGAATTCTGGATTCTATGGATTTTATTACCTATTTCTAATTAAGTTATGTCGTCGTGTAATAATTTTGAAGATTATTTTCCATAATTGAAAGAGTACAAATTTTTAAATATTTTAAGGCTCTAGACAAACAAAGAAAAGAGGTGTAAAAAGTATACTCAAAAGAAAGCAGTATATATAACTATTTAGTTAGTCAACGACTATTACATAAATTTTTAGTGCACAATCATATGTGAGATAGCAGCCGTAAAAAATCTCAAGAGAATATAATTGTCTTTTTACTTTTTTTAGCAGAAAATCTAGAAAAAAAAAGGAAATCACAATAAAAGAAATAAAATTAGAATAATAAATTTTGATTTATGCTAAGGGTAATTTAGACATTTAGAAAAAAAATATGTTGCTTGAATAAAAAATCTCGTTGCCCAAAGCACTAGCCGATTTTATTACCTATTTCTAATTAAGTTATGTCGTCGTGTAATAATTTTGAAGATTATTTTCCATAATTGAAAGAGTACAAATTTTTAAATATTTTAAGGCTCTAGACAAACAAAGAAAAGAGGTGTAAAAAGTATACTCAAAAGAAAGCAGTATACATAACTATTTAGTTAGTCAACGACTATTACATAAATTTTTAGTGCACAATCATATGTGAGATAGCAGCCGTAAAAAATCTCAAGAGAATATAATTGTCTTTTTACTTTTTTTAGCAGAAAATCTAGAAAAAAAAAGAAATCACAATAAAAGAAATAAAATTAGAATAATAAATTTTGATTTATGCTAAGGGTAATTTAGACATTTAGAAAAAAAATATGTTGCTTGAATAAAAAATCTCGTTGCCCAACCTATTTCTAATTAAGTTATGTCGTCGTGTAATAATTTTGAAGATTATTTTCCATAATTGAAAGAGTACTAATTTTTAAATATTTTAAGGCTCTAGACAAACAAAGAAAAGAGGTGTAAAAAGTATACTCAAAAGAAAGCAGTATATATAACTATTTAGTTAGTCAACGACTATTACATAAATTTTTAGTGCACAATCATATGTGAGATAGCAGCCGTAAAAAATCTCAAGAGAATATAATTGTCTTTTTACTTTTTTTAGCAGAAAATCTAGAAAAAAAAGGAAATCACAATAAAAGAAATAAAATTAGAATAATAAATTTTGATTTATGCTAAGGGTAATTTAGACATTTAGAAAAAAAATATGTTGCTTGAATAAAAAATCCCGTTGCCCAAAGCACTAGCCTTCAACTTCGGCTTCAGTTCTGTCCTTTCGGTTTAAAATAAAACCTATAAATGAACAAATAGGGGTTCAAGTTCAACGCTCTTCAGTAATGTACAAATCATATCGTTATGGCTCTGAAAAGAGAATAAGGAAAAGGAAGGGAGGAAAAGTTTTTTTCTCATCTACATTTCAAATACAAAGTTGCAAAATGTCGTCTATTCAATGGAAAAAAAATTTTACATCCTCGACATCCCTAATCATTATTATGAGCATCGTTTGGATGCATTGAGAAGAAAGTAGGAAAAAGAAAGAATGGAAAAAATAAATTATAAACAATTCAAATTCTTCACAAAGTTACACATTTCCCAATACTTCTTCCCACTTCTTTCTTTGTTTCCTTCTTCCGACACCTATCCAAACGGAGCCATGAAGAACAGCCTAAATGATGATCATGTAAAGATGAGCAATCGTCTTAGAATTAAGCTTCAATCTGTAAATAATTTGTACTTTTTTATTTTAGTAATAAAATTATCATCACGTATTTATCCATCGTATTCAACCCACTCTTCTTTGGTTCTTTCTGGAAGTAACAACTGTATAAATTTGATAATAATTATAATCTTATTTATTATTATTGTTATTTTTATTATTTTTTTGAAAGTGACAAACATTCAAACAACTACTAGCTTACCTTTTCTTAGTACCAACACTTTAATGATAAAAAGATGAAATGAAAGGAAACTACAAACGTTCATCCGGACAACTAGCTAGCACATATGTTGACTAATGGTCTTGGGCCTACACAAGGGTAAGATGTCAATTGACATTGCTATCACACATACCATTCATGCCAAAATCAAAGCATTCATACTACATTACTACCATCAATAATTATATATGAAACATTTGAGTATCCACATTATAAATACATAATTGGTAAATATATCTTTTTTCATTTTAAAATTACTAGCAGCAATGTCCGTTCAATGTACGGGCAATTTTGTTTCGATATTTTTTTTTCAAAAAGTTAGTCTTTTAGTACATATTCTTTTTATTAGGATTTTTTTGTTTCTAAATAATTGCGCTACACATAATATAATAAGGACTTTTATTATCTAAAATAAAATTTAAATTTTTTGTGAAATACCTTCAGGTCCATCAGTAAAAAAAATATTTATTTAATTCATTATGCAACATCAAACAATGAACACATTTGTGTCGTAATGTGAAAAAAATATAAAATAATTTATAATTAGAGAAAGTTTAATATGCACTATTAGGACATTCTATGCACCGTGGACTTTTCGAGGGTATTTTTGTAAATTGATAAATCTAATTTAATCAATCTAATCTACATATTGAAATCTCATAGCAAACCAAATTTTTCAATTTTTTAGATTTTATTACTATATATTTCTAATTTTTTAAAACATGTCATTTTTGGAATATTGTAAATAGTATAACATTCCAAAAATGGAATGTTTTAAAAAATTCGAAAAAACTAATAATAAAATCTCAAAATTATAAAATTTGGTTTGCTATGAAATTTCAATATGTAGATTAATTGATTAAATTAGATTTGTCAATTTATAAAAATACGTCCGAAAAAAATCCGTGATGCATATAACTTCCTATGCACTATGATACATATTAAACTTTCTCTTTATAATTAATATAATGACATTGGACAAATTTTTAAATGAAAAATATTTTAATTTTTAACATTTACTCCAAACAATTATACAGTAATTCGGTCTATATAAGTGTCTTTATAAAAAAAAAAAAGCAATATAGAAGCGACTTGTAAAATAACATATAAAATTCTTAATATTTTACATGGAATATAGCTTAATCCAAAAAGGAAGCACGTGCACTGATGTTCAAAGATCAGTGCACGTGCACCCATCAAAGGCCATGCGGCATATGCCGCCGGTCTCATCCTGGGCATCCCATCAAAGATCCTACCACATGCCACTGTAGTATATATCTTCACCTTCATTCTCTTCTTATTCATCTTTCCACTAACTGAGGAAAATAAATGCATCCAAATATTGTTTGAGGCTCTCATTTAATCCGTTTTGAATAGTTAAAATTAAGATATCTGGCCTTGCCTCATACAAGCTACCATAGTCATGGGATGGTACCGGTAGAAAGATTTTTAAGGAAAAAGTTTATGACAAAAACTGATTAAATGATGCTTACTTTTATTGCAATTTACCTCAAAGATGTAATTTAGTACCGGTAGATATCTGGCCTTGCCTCATACAAGCTACCATATAATTTAGTACCAGTTTAAACACATTTTTTTTTGTCATGCAAGCATACTAAATAATAAAATAATCATGATCATAAACTTGTAACTTGTAAATCTGTAAATCATGGAGCATTCCTGTATATGGGTGAAATTAATAAACTAATGAAAATGAAATGCAGACCATGACATTTATAATTTGACATTCCATTTTTAAGCTGTGGTAAATATACTATATGAAACAAGTAAATCGATATGGTCACAGAACATCGTTTATTCTGAAGTTTATACAAGTGATAAAGTAAAATAGCGCTCAAATCGATCCGATTTGGTTAATTCGTACTAGAAACATTGCTAAGTTAGGATAAAGATTTGGTACCAGCGTACCGTGAGAGGTCTTAGTAAACGGAGAGTTGCGATCGATCAGCCGTTGTGTCTGGTTATCTCGCTTGCACCGGACTCTCTCTCTGTTTTTTTCTTTTTCTTTTTTTTTTTTGTTCGCGCCGGTTTCTTTTGTTGTGCCGTTTTCTTCTTCTTCTTCTCTCCCTTTTTTCATTGGGCTTGGATGGGCTTCTCTTTTCCTGTTTCGGTTCTTTCATTTCGGCTTTTGGGGCTTCTTATCTTTTTTTTTTCTTTTCTTTATCATTTTCCTTATTCTCTATTTTTTTTTTTTGAAAATGGAAGTACTCATTACTCATATTTTTCCATTTTTCGCTTTACTGATTTTTACTTTAACTAGTTCATAATTAAATTTAAAAAATCATACTACTAGAAATTGAGAAATAACATTTTTAATAAATTTAAAAAATATGGTTTTTCCTTTTTATAATTCAACCCATTATTATACATTTAAATTTTTTAAGTAGGTCATTTGTAGGAGAATTAAGCATACATGCACTTTCAAAAAGAATTAATTTGAACAGTTGTAAGAAAGTATGAAAAATAGCGCACCATTTACGATTCTTAAATCTGAAAAGTTTTCCTAGTGCCAATGACATTGATTCTTTTGATCCGTAAATCCAAAACAGTAATTACAAAAAAAATTAAGTGTCAATACGTTTAAATCCAAAAAGTTAGATAATTTCGACGACATCTCTGTTATAAAAAAATATATCAAACTATATATTATTGATACTAGGGATGAAATTAGCTTGAAACTTGCAAACCCCCCGCCCCAAAAAAAAAAATTAATGCATCCTGTTGAGAGAGTGAATTTTTTTTGCGTTGACTATGTTAAAGTTAACAAAAATCAGACAGTCTGCGGTTAGCTATATTAGGGGTGCCTAACGTGGTAAGTGGCAACGGAACAGAGTGTTCCGTTTGCCGTGCCACTAACGAAACGGCACAATTTCGACGTTCCGTTTGCCGTTCCATTTACCATTTCATTAAACGGCATGTACAAAATATATGATTTCAATAAACGGCATGTGCTATTCCGTTCCACTACCCATTTCGTTTGCCGTTTCATTATCGAAACGTCACAATTTTCGGTGCCGCTTACCGTTCCACTTACCGGTAATGTGACGGCATAACTACGAAACAGTTGTCATTGACACCCTAGCTATAATACAGAAATCATTCATTCAAAAATGCGAGCACATTCAGTCCATCACCACGAAGTTAAAAAATCTTTTTCTATTTTTGGGAAAAGACATTATACCTAACACTGCCCCCATTAGCATGCTACTGTTCCTTGAACCGTCAATTAATAGTGAAGCACGCGTGGAATGACAAAAAGAATCGCATTTATAACGCTCAAAAATCAATCTTGCTGGAGACAACTGGATTTTTATGAACCTCTAACTTTTTAAAGTATAAAAAGTACATCAGATCCGTTTAGGGCGGTATACGAGTCGAATTCGAACACTGAGTTGAGCATAACTCGAGCTCGAACTCGTTACAACTCGAGTCAACTCGTGACTCGTTCGGGAGGCAGTTCCGAGTTAATCGAGCTAATTCAAACTCGTCATGTTGTAACTCGAGTCAACTCGTTGACTCGGTATTCAACTCGTGAATATACGTTCCGTTTGGATGCCTTGAGAATAAGGTAGGAAGAAGGAAGAAGGGAAGAAATTTATTGGGAAGAGGTAAATTTATTGGGAAGTGTGTAACTTTTGTGAAGAGTTTGGATGGTTAGAAATAAATTTATTGGTAAAAATTGGTTATTCCTTATTCCTTATTCCGAAAATAAGCCATCCAAACGGAGCCATAGTGAATAGATGCAATAATTATTTATGAGTATTACAATAATATAAAAAATAAAATTTATTACCAATTTTATTCTTTTCTATTGATTTGAAGCAAAATATGTCTTGAAACTCAATATTAATATTCATAGATCATGGTGATGATCTCCAAAAAATTAAAATTTATTACGTCACGAGTCAGCTCACGAGTCAACAAGCTGAGTTGAGTCTAACTCAAACTCGACTCGTTTATTAATCGAGTTGGTTCAACTCGAGTTCTTTTTTGCTCGAGTTATAATCGAGCTTTTCACGAGTCGAGTTCGAGTAACTCACGAGTTACGAGCTTTTTGCTCACCGCTAGATCCGTTAAACAAAGATATCATACGTCGCAGTCGCAGATCGTCCATATCTACTTTCGAAAAGAAAAATGGTTCAATTTTTTCATGAACGTTCCAGACAGGGGCGAAGCTACATGAGTTTTGGTGGATCATGTACCCACCTAAAAAAAAAATACTTGATATTATATTTATTTGTAATTAAAAAAAACATACACAAGAAGTTAGGGATCCATCTCAAAAATTTGAAGGACCCAACTGGATATATATGTCGTGTTTGATTTGAATTGCATAACGACACCTAAAAAATCGCATAGGGACTCAGGTAGCATTTGCTCCTAACTAATCGTCTTCTTTCCTCCTACCTATATAAATTTTATTAAGACAAAACTTAAAATAGAATGAAATATTTAGATGAAAAATTATTTGTAGCATATATATATTATCGCGAATCTCGCGCATTACGTGATTCGTGTATATAATATTTTGTGAATTTTAGAACATTATAAATAAAAAGCTGCCACGAATGATAAAAAATAAAACTAAGATATTATATAAAAATTATAACTAAAAATTAAAAAATAAATGCTTCATGAGATTTCTAAAGAATTTATTATGCAAAATTATGAAAAAAATGAAAATTCATTGAAAATTGTTGTACTTTTTTTTGTCTTGACTTTTGAATTATTATCTTGTATATTTTAATATATTATTTTAGATTTTCTATTGTTATTATAATATATATGTGATTTTTGGTGATTTTTTTACCTAACATTATTTTAGAGTTGTTTATTTAAGAATTATTATTATATTATGTCTATATTAGACGTTACATCATACAAATAATTTCAGCAAAAAAAAAAATATACAGATCCTACTGACACGAAATTTTAACTTCGCTACTGGGTCCAGATCATGATACTAGAAGAAAATGGACGTTCTATATGTAAACAAAATGATTTTGTAGATTTGGTGTGCCGCTGAAATGAACGGTGTATAGGAAAATGAAAAGACATAATTATAGTGCGAGTGCGACACTCAACTATCGTGCAAACTACCATTAGAAGGTTAGTGATATCATGCAGTTTTGAGCGTTTTCGTTATTCTGTCTGAGACAGAATATATAGAAACAAAGAGAAAAATAATTTCATTTTAAAAAACAGAACGGAAACGAAACAATATTCCATCTAGCGACGGAACACCTAAAAGAATTTACAAAGAAAAATGAATGGGGAACTGAAATGTAACGTTAATTTTATTTTGTTCCGTTTTACAAAACACGATTTCTGTTTCGTTATCTGCAATGAAACGAAAACAGAACATATCAGTTCTGCCATTTTGCATGTTTGACATCTCTAACTACCATGTTATGCTCAACAGGACCACTATGATAGAAATTTATGCGTTTTGCCAAAAATATATAAGCGACATTAAATTACTCGTGAAAATATAACTTGCCGTATCTCTACGACTTTGAAATAGATCGCAAGCTGACAAAGTGACAAGTGACAAAGAAACTCAGATCGCCTCGTGCATTATTCAGGAAATATGAGTGCGGCGTGACCGCGTGAGCGTGACTGCAAATTGAGATTCGCTGCCGCGCGACTCATGGTGTAGCGCGGCATGCTGGCCGTCTGATTAAGATTCAATGGACAAGGGAGTCCCGTGCATGTAACTTAGATTGATAGGCCCGTAAAAAGTGAACCGTCCGATCAAGATCAGACGGCTCGTAGTGCGCTACACAGTGTGTCGCGCAACAGCGAATATATATATATATATATATAGAGTTTAGCTACGGTGAGTCGCGACTCACGGACCCTCCGGTGAGTCACGATCAAAACTCCTAGATCTAGATCAAAATGACCGATCCAAACCGTTCAATATGATCTCCCTATTGAAATCTCCGTGCAAACCAAATTTTTTATTTTTTTCGAAATTTTTAAGCATTTTTTCGGATTTTTAAAAACTGATGTTTTTGAATGGTTCAGAACCAATTAGATTAACGATTTTCTAAAATTTCAAAAAAATACTTAAAAATTTCGAAAAAATGAAAAATTCGGTCTACATGGAGATTTCAATAGGGAGATCATATTGGACGGTTTGGATCGGTCATTTTGATCTAGATCTAGAAGTTTTGGTCGCGACTCACCGGAGGGTCTGTGAGTCGCGACTCACCGTAGCTAAACTCTCTCTCTCTCTCTCTCTATATATATATATATATGATAGGCAAACTGGAGAAAAATTTATTTTGAATAATTTTTTGTTTTGCGTCCATAAAGAATAACTTGTAAAGATTTTTGCGTGAGTAGAACGTGCGATAAGCAAGAAACTGTTGTATGTTTTTTAATTAAATTTTGTAAAAATATATAAGTTGAGAAATTATAAGCAAGCGTGCCTTATTGGAGATGATAATTGAAGAAAATTTCTATATTTTGAACAGGCATGTATATATTATTGAAACTTTTTTTTAAATAAGATGCTATTTATTAATAGAGACATAGGTCCACTCTGTATATTATTGAAACTTAGAACAATATTTTTGTAATTTAAGTGATATTAACTAGAAAGAGCAATATTAATTGCGAGAAAATAATTTTGGTGTTTATTCCTATAACTTAGATAAGAAATATTTTGACATGCAATATTAATTCGCAAATATAACAACTGATTGATGTTAAATTTCAGAAAAGTTTGAAAAAACTAATTAATGTGAATAATTACACAATCTATCAAATTTACAAAGAAATACATAAGTACAATTTCTTTCTAATACCCTATTTTTTGTATAAGCATTGTGTTTCTTATTAATAATGGTAATTAAACATATTTGTGGTTGAAATAAAATATATATGGAAATTTCAAGTTTAGACATAACTTTGGTTATGAGAGATATAGAAGAAGTTTCTTATCCGCCAAGTGAGTGGGAATTTGGAAATATCCTAACCAATAGAAAACATAATAATGGTGTACACATGAGAAACGGGTTTGGAGAATATAGTAATCTAATAGAGGGCAAATGCATGTGGACAGTGGACATCAAGCTCGAAAGTATAAATGCATGGAATTTTGTTACTAATGGACAATTGCAGAAAGAAGAAAAATAAAACCGAATAGAAATTTTATATACCAGCTCGTAAGATATACCCTAATTAGAAACAGAGAAATCAACACGCAAACAAAATAGGTAGATTAAGTGTAGTTTTGTTAGGAAATGCTTCTGCGCGAAGCAGAAAGTTCGGTGTCCTTTTTTTTTTTTAATATCAAGCTTTTAGGTATCTCGTCAAAAATTAAGAATAGAATTTAATGTATTAATACTTAAATAACTTGCATAATTCAGCTGCTAATAATATACAATGGTGTACATAAAGTCGAAATGGTGGCTATTAAAAGAAAGCAAGTCCGATTGGTCAAGATTTATCAATTTACAATTCAATTCACATTAATTATTTATATTATGTCATTTGTGGTACCAAAAAAATAAATAAAATGATTCACCTCTCAATTCAATTAACATTTATTTTTAACAGAATAATGATTCACTTCAAAATATACGAGTAACCAGTTTAAATTGATTTAATAATTCAATGTAAAACAACAGTTTAATTTAATTTGAACGATTTATTAAGAAATAAATATCTCCACTCTAATATCTGATGTAATATGTTTAACTTCGATTTGAGAGAAAATTAAGCACCACATACATATATATATATATATATATATATATATATATATATAGAGGTGGGATAAAGTGCCATAGATGGCAATGCCATAGACGTCTTTTTTGAGTCATTTTTTTAAGATCCGAAATTCAATCAGTCAATCCAAACCGTTCAAATTGATCAGCATATTGAAATACCATTGGAGACCAAATTTTAGATTTTTTTGAATTTTTTTGGTATTTATTTTGATATGTTCAAATTGGAGGGTCTGAAATACTCCAATTATAACGTTTTTTAAAAATATCATAATAAATAGCAAAAAAATTCGAAAAAATGTAAAATTTGGTCTCCAATGATATTTTAATGTGGTGAATAACTTGGATGGTTCAAATTGAGCATTTGAATTTTGGATCTCGAAAAACGACTCTATGGCACGGGACCCTCCGTGCCATCTATGGCACATTAGCCATCCTCTATATATATATATATATATATATATATATATATATATATATATAGCATTAATTTTCTTTATATAGTCCAGGGAATTATATATATATAGTTTACCACTCGTGTATATAATACCAAAAAATTGTGGCAACCCAAGAAAAAAAATATACATGAACCTTACGTTCTGTTCATTCTCACCTTTAAATTCCACCTATTAATGCATGTGACATAATCAGTGCCGCGTCTGTTAAGTATCCCTATATAGCTTCAGCTTGCCTTCCCCATGCACACCTTCCATTGCATGCGCGGTTAACGCACACAACATCCCTCTCTCTCTCTCACTCTCTCTTTCTCTCTCTCTCTCTATCATCCGTCCACTTGATGGATGAAGCAAAAAACGAAGAAGGATGTTTGGATAGATGGAAACCAGCTGTAGCCATGGTTTTGGTTCAGATTTCCACCACAGGCATGATCCTTCTCTCGAAGGTTGTTATTGGCGATGGCATGTTCATCTTTTCACTTCTCACATATCGGAGCCTCTTTGGTGCTCTGTTCATTCTCCCATTTGCTCTTTTCTTCGAGAGGTAAGCATTATTTTCTTCTACTTAAATTTGCTTTTCTTGGATATAGGCGATTACAGCATTTTTTTAGTTTTTTTTTAATGTTTAAAATGGGTGTAAAATATGATAAACTTTGGTATATGTATATTTAAATTTAACATCTATGGATGTATCCATCCAAAGTTGCTATTACATATACCAGGTTTGTTTAAGTTTAGTTAAGTTCATTTTTAAAGTGTATAAGAAATTAGACTTGAATAATTTCAAAAATTTAGCAATGGCCAGCCAACCTTACAATAGCGGCAAGCATGCACAATGTTTGAAAGACAAACAGAACATGTACATGTTTTAGCAGGACATATTATACCAAACTAAAGTTATAAATCTATCTAGTTGCCTTGAATTTTAATTAGGGAAATTGTTTATGTGATCGATGCAAATTAAATTCATTGCAGTGGTGCATGGAAAAAGTTGGAACGGAATTCCTTGTGCTGGATATCCATAAATGCATTTCTTGGGTAAGTGAATTACTTGAAACTCTTTAAAGAATTACCAAAGTGATGTTTTGTATTATAATGAGACCGACTAACAAAAATGAAGTAAAATCGTCTTTTAATCGTGTGATTTATTTATGTCCCTCATTTAATATATGTTCTTGTACGGAGTTTAAACTCAATTTGATTGATCAATTTATATATGTTTTATATCAACTTATCGTTAATTTATTTAGAAGTTATAATTAATATGCTTTAATTTGAATGTGTTTGGATATATAAAATTTCATAAGAATAAGAACTCTTGTAAATCAAACTCTTGTGTAATTATAGGTTTGATTTGGTCGTACATAATTTTTTATAATCATGTCTTCTATACTTTGCTTCACAAATATCAGAATAAGAACCCACCTCAAAGTTAACTTTCTGTAATGTTCTGTGGCACCAAGGTGGTCAACTGGTTATATATCCATAATATATGAATATTTAGAATCCATATCCTCTGCGGACTTCAAAAGATCTGCAGAGGGAAAACTCTTAATTCGAACCTTTTGATCAATGACGGGATCCCGTGATTAATATTAGATCCGTCGAGATTCGCGTGGTCTGTAAAAAACTGTCCATCGAAATTAGATCGAACGATTCGGATCAAGAATCTGCACGCCTTTTAGGATTCACATAGGATACTGGTCCGAATATTTAACCTGCTACAACTACACCTACATAGCGCAAAACATTAAAGAGGGGGACTCAAATCCTCTGTTGTCGTAAACGACAGGAGAGGTCTATTGTCCCTCACAATTTTATTAATATTTACAAATTTTAAAATTTAAATGTTATCGTTGATCTTGTTTAATTTTACAAGTGATTCGTTTTCATATAAGTTTTATAAATTTTAGAGTTGATTTAATACTAAATCATATGACTAAATTATGAATGTACTATAATTAAGGAAAATTTTTATCAAAGGCAAAAATACCCTCAAGAATTTTAAAAAGAACAAAAGAAGACCAGAATTTTCAAAATGAGCACAGCTATAGCTGTAATAACATTGCCGCTATAGCCCAACTGAATTATTGCCGCTATAGGGCTTTTTTTTTCCTACAGTTTTATTTGGTTTTTATTTTAATGTCGGCCAGATTTTATTTTTATTTTTCGTTTTATTTTGTTTTTTTACTTTACTAATTTTACATAATGTTTATATATATATATGCATAATTCATATTTTTTAAATTGTTTAATTTTATATATATGTTGGGTTTTTCAAAATGATACTATACGATCGTATTGGTACGACATGATACAATACGAGTACGAAATTGACACGACAATATCGTGTTATGGTGTCATGTCATAATCGTGTCGCGTTGGCAATCTTGAAAAATTAATACGATTTGACACGACACGACTAATACGCAACACTACACGATCGTGTATTGTCGTGCCGAGTGGTGAGAAGAGTCAACACGACACGCATTCTGATACGACACGACTGATATAATCTTTTAATAAAAATATTCTAGCAAATTTGTACTGATATATATACTCAGAATTTGTAGAATAGTCAAATAAACTGCAACAATATTTTTTCTTCATTTTAATATTTTAACAGTTTCTAATAAATTATTATAAAAAATAAAGAAAAGTTTCTGATACGACGTGTCAACACGACGCTACATGTTCATGTTAGTCGTGTCGTATCAGAATGTGTGTTGTGTTGTCTTTACTCACCACTTAGCACGACAATACACAATTGTGTCAATCGTGTCGTGTTAGAATGTATGTCGTGTTGCCTCTTCTCACCACTCCGCACGATAATATGCGATCATGTCAGTTGTGTGGTTTCATGTTGACACGTTATGTCAAAAAATTTTCTTTATTTTTAATAATAATTTATTAAAAATTGTTAAATATTAAAATGAAGAAAAAAATATTGTTGCTGTTTATTTGATTGTTCTACAAATTCTTAGTATATATATCAGTACAAAATTGCTAGAATATTTTTTGTTAAAAGATTATATCAGTCGTGACGTATCAGAATGCGTGTCGTATTGCCTCTTCTCACCACTCGGCACGACAATACACGATCGTGTCGTGTTGTGTTGGTTTGTGTTCATGTCGTGTTGTGTTGCATGTTAGTCGTGTCGTGTCAAATCGTATTAATTTTTCAAGATTGCCAACGCGACACGATTATGACATGACACGATAACACGATCGTGTCGTGTCAATTTCGTACTCATATTGTGTCATGTCATTCCAATACGGTCGTATCGTATCATTTTAAAAAACTCTACATATAAATAGAATTAAACAATTTAAAAAATATAAATTATGCATATATATAAACATTTTATAAAATTAGTAAAGTAAAAAAAATAAAATAAAACAAAAAAAATTTGGCCGACATTAAAATAAAAACTAAAGTAAAACTGCATGAAAAAAATAAAGTCCTATAGCGGCATTTGCATTCCACTATAGACAAAGTAAAATGAAAAAAAAATTCAACTGGACTATAGCGGCAATGCTATTGCCGCTATAGTTGTGCTCATTTTAAAAATTTTTATCCTGCTTTGTTCTTTTTAAAATTCTTGAGGGTAATTTTATTTTTGATAAAAATTTTCCTATAATTAATCAGTGATAGTTAACAAGGTTCTTTCATTTGTTGACCACTTGATCTAATATTAAATCAATTCTAAAATTTATAAAATTTATATGAAAACGCATCGCTCATAAAATTAAACAAGATAAACGATTTGAATTCAGCATTTTAATTTTAAAATCTGTAAATATTAATAAAATTGTGAGAGTGCCAGCAGAGGATTTGAGTCTGGCACGCACATTCTCTATAGAAGGCTCACAAATGAGATGTTCAACAAGCCCACAATATTAAGGTTTCAAACGCATAGGTTGATCCTCAAAAAGCCCAAAAAAAGAAAACAGGAAAAGGTTGACATTTAATTAGGGGTGAAAACGGTCAATGATTTTGGTTGCATTTCAAAAACGAAATGGTTAACGAAAGCTTAAAATGGTTTCGTCCATGTGTATTTTCGTAGTTTCGATCGTTTCGTCCAAAACGAAACGGTTAACGCAAATGACCATTTTTGTGGTCGTTTTAGACGTTATGCAGCCCTACATTTAATGAGTAATATAACCAGACAAAATTGTTTTTAGGAAAAGGAACGCCATATAATTAATAAGGAGAAAGGCTAAAATCAGCCACGTCACGTCAGTCGTGATTATATTTTAATTTTTTAGGTTCCAATGGCTAATCCAGACTGTTCGATGCATTCTCCATATTGAAATCTCATTGGAGACCAAATTTTACTTTTTTCTGAATTTTTTTACTATTTTTTTGAGATTTTTAAAAATCATTGTCATTGAAGGGTCCAGAATTGTTTAGATTATGAATTTTGTAAAATACAAGAAAAATACTAAAAAATGTAAAATTTGGTCTCAAATAAGATTTCAATATGAGAAACACATTGAACGGTTCGGATCGACTGTTAGAATCTTGAAAATTGAAATTTAATCGACCGATTTTAGTCTACCTCACTAATAAGCAAAAAGTATAGCTTCGAAGCATTTTGTGGATATTAATTCCTTCTGACTGAATTTCATCAAGCCTTGTGCTAATTCCTTCTTTCTGCTGGGATTTATATTAAAGGAACACCATATATCAATATATCATATATAATTTTTCCCCCCTTTTTTTAATTCTGATATTTGACTATTTAAGCTTATTCCTTCCATTCTGTGCAGATATGCAGTTCCGATGGGTTTATATTACTATGGTCTCCATGATACTACCTCTTCTTATTCTGTCATCTTCTTGAATTTAATCCCTATTGCAACATATATTCTTGCTCTTATTTTCAGGTTAGTTGAATTAATTCTCTAACTATTTTTCGAGAAAATTAATGCTTTTTTTAATCTCTTATCAAACCTAACTTACAAAGCAGATAATTACTGAATATGTACCTCATTGGTTGTGATTTAATTATAGTAAACATGATAAATTATAAATTAATTAAACAGCATTTTTAATTTGTTTTCCAGGATGGAAACATTAGGGCTTTGCAGTTTGCCAGGAAACATGAAAATTGTAGGCACTCTAGGTTGTTTTGGTGGGACATTACTTGTTAGCCTATACAAAGGAAGAGTGTTGCATTTGTGGCATGCTATTATCAGAAAACATCAAGTGAAAACAGAGCCTAGTCATGTAAATCAATTACACGCAAGTCTGTTACTAGCAGGAAGTTGCTTTACTTTTGCTTGTTGGTATCTTCTTCAGGTATATAAGCTTTGGTTGTATGATATTTTAGCATGGATTGATTATTTGGCAATTTCATTATACTCTTTTGTGGCCCACAAATTGTGGGAGCCAGAAAAGTTATCAACTTAAATAATCATCAATTTAATCAGAATAAAGTTTTCCTTAGTACTTCATGAGTTGAACGTAATTAATTAATATTTTATTTGTTGTAGGACAGTCAAAAGTTCTGAAAGTATACCCATATAAGTATTGGTCATCAATGCTTACATGCTTACTTGGTGGCCTTCAAACTGGCGTTGTGGCTATAATTTTGAAGAGAGATGAAAAATCATGGCATTTAGGATGGGATCTGCAATTACTCACAGTCATATACTCGGTAAAACGCTTAACAGTTCTATCAGTTTATTGAAAATACAAGTCAGTACGTACCTAACAATTCTTCTTTTGATAAAAAAAAATGTATAATAATCATGCTTTTTAAAATTGAATGTTCAAATGTTTTTTTGAAAAGTTTTCAAAATGTATGAATTGGAATATTCATGTATTGTCTAACAACACAGTTTGTATAATTAGAAAAAAAAAAATGCAATTTGTTTATTTTAGTGACCATATGCTTTCTGATACTACTAATTATGAGATGTGCAATGATTCCACTTACAGATAACAAACCTCTTGTCCGCATATTATATGATTGTATTCATATGTTTCTGTTTCAACAAGTCAATATTACATGACATAAATTTAGTTATTCCAAACTAATTGCAGGGCGCTTTCAGTACTGCTGCAAAATACAGCTTGAACTCGTACGCTGTTGAAAAGCGTGGACCGAGCTATCCCCCAATGTTCATAGCGCTTTCTCTTGTGTTCACAACTTTCTTCGGCTCTCTCTTGTTAGGGGATGATCTCACAATCGGAAGGTCAGTGTATATCATCATGTGTATAAGAGCATTATTATGAAAGATAAATTATTCTTGTATTAAGTGATTTGAAATGTCGCATATTCATTAAAATGACTCCAATATATCGTAATTGTTGCCTCTTGCCTGGCTGGTCATATTTAAATGGGATACATGGGTTGTCTCTGTTATCATTTTATAATAAATATTAAGTTAGACTAAACATTCAAATCATTTAAAGATTTTTGCTTGTTTGCAATTGAGTTTGAAACTTTTATGAACCTGCATATCACATATCAGTAATGGATGAAATATTTTACCATAGTGATGATGACAAGAAAGACTTATTTAAATATAATAAATAAAAATTGCATAAACTCTACTAGATTATTGAGGTTCAAATTAATTGCAATCTTTGATAAATCTTTCACTAGTCAATAATCCTTAAATGTAGATAACTGTGTTAGCCAAATGGGTTTACTTTACGAAAAATATAGACGAGAAGTTTTCTTACATACGATCGACTTCCTTATTCATTGCCTCTGAAATGAAATTGCAGTATTTTAGGTACGGTTGTGATTATTGGAGGATTATACCTTTTTCTTTGGGGAAAAAGACAAGATGTACATCCTGAAAGAACTAAACAGGGAGGATCTGACAACAGAAGAGAGGAGCTATCAAATATATAGCACCCAACAATCCTTTAATAGGCCATGATCCCATTGTAATTTTCTTGAGGATAATAAATGAAGGTTGATAATATATATTGAAATAAAAAAATAAATAGACAAGGGAGATCATCCTCAGTTGTGTTTGGGTCTTTCAGGTACATCTCTAGACTATTGTATTAGTTACCAGAGCAGCGTTTTATTATAACGTCCAAGATGGCTAAATTGATTTTTTTTTTCCCCTGATATCATAGCTAAATTGTTTTAGTAGCTAGCTAGCTAAAAGCTCTATATATACATGAAGGGACCAAATCGAAAATTTATAGAGGGAACTGAAAATCAAATTGTGCAACTCAGCCAATTTCACCTTTTATGTAAAAAAAAAAATAATAATAACGAACTAATATGAATTAGTATATCCTAAAAAAAGAGAATTGTTTTAAGAATTGCAACGACCTCTATGTGCTATCTGCCTATCTCCAATTCTCTGTTATCCAAAACCTACGGGAAACAAAATTTTTGTATCATCTGTTTATTTTAGATGGGTCCCATAGCAACAGATGTCTTGTCATTTGTAATGTACTTAGCTGAATTAAGTAGCCAACTGAAGTAATTTGGGAATTTAGCAGAGAATTTGGGAGAAGAATGAGCTAGAAGAAGAAATGGGGAGATAAGGAAGAGATGAGATGAGACGAAGAGAGGAAGAGATGAGAAAGAGCTTCTTGAATTGATTTCTTATTCCATAATCTGTTTATTACAATCTATGTTCCTTTTGTACCAAGGATCAATTCTCACATAACAACAATCGACTATAATATGAATGTACAAAAGTAACAGGACTAAAATGAAAAATGCCATAACAGTCCAACGACTTCAAATAAATGAGTTATTATTCCTCTCGTGGGCCCTGCTTGTCAGTGCGGAAAATCGTTACTGCCCATAACCCCGTGGGTCCCTCACTCAGACATTTGTTTAACTTCTGACGCTGCTCGGGTCAGCTCGACGGGCAGTTGTTCCATCTTTTGCATTTGAACTTCATATCCACTCTTGGTCTGTACCGATATAACTGGTACGAACGGTACCTGACAGTCCCATAGCAACAGTTGTCTTGTCATCTATAATTATGTTTCTTATTTATATAATTCATGCAACAGGAAAAGTTAATAAATCATTAAGACGCTTTAAATGATGGGGAGATGAACTATATCGCATATCGCAATAATCAGATGAGAAATTAGTTTTAACTAAAGGTGAATCTTTTTTTTTTTTTGGAACTAAAAGTACCTCTCAAAGGAGGTACCAGCTTTTACTAAGCGAAAATAAAGTTTTTACAACACAAGTTAAAAAAACGAAACAAACATCCGCAACAAACTAACATAAGGACATACAATCCAAACAAAACATGTAACTAAAAAAAGCCAGTCAGAACTACTCTTCATCAGGATCACTTATGATATGACCATCCTGAAGATCATCCAAGGCTATGAACTATGCTGCCATGTTAGAAGGAACACCTGTCCACAAATGAAAGAGGAGAAAGTTTAATATGCACTATAGCGCATAGGGTATTCCGTGCACCGCAGACTTTTTCAGGAATATTTTTATAAATTGACAAATCTAATTTAACCAATCTAATCTACACATTGAAATCTCATAGAAAATCAAATTTTACAATTTTTTAGATTTTATTACTATTTTTTTCGAATTTTTTAAAACATGTCATTTTTGGAAAATTGTAAATAGTATAACATTTCAAAAATGACATGTTTTAAAAAATTCGAAAAAAATAGTAATAAAATCTCAAAAATTGTAAATTTTGGTTTGGTATGAGATTTCAATATGTAGATTAGATTGGTTAAATTAGATTTGTCAATTTACAAAAATATTTTCGAAAAAGTCCGCGGTGCACGGAATGCCCTATGCACTATATATGATGCATATTAAACTTTCTCAATAAAAGAGATGCAAAATGTTATAAATAATAGCCATACGAGAAGATTTAGAACTATCTTTGAAGATGATTCTATTTCTCCAGCCACTGAGCCCAAAGATGAATCTAATTTGAGCTTTTCTTATATTAACTTAACTCAGATCAATAAAATACACGCAACATAATTTTCTATAAATATGATATTTACTCTATATAGATTATATTTAAAAATTAAATTTCATCTTTTATAATTTTTTTTGAAGCAAAAACGAGGGTCAAAGCCCCCATCTTTCTATATTGAAACTCAAAAACTAGCCAGAGGCTAATTGCAAATAAAAGTTATAAAAGTAAGAACACCGACTTATCTCATATGGCAAGTTTTCATGCATGGAAATGATATTTTTGGGTAGTTTTTCTTGCCTTGCCGCCCTATATCTCTTTCCTTGTGCGTGGAACCATTATAAAAGGCTCTCCCTCTGCCTGAAAAGGGATCCAAGCCTCCACAATTGCAATTTCTCCTTTCCAATCTTTGTTAGCCACAGAAACCCTAAGGAACCCTAATCTCTAAGCGATGGCAGCGAGAAGAAGGTTCAGAATTCATCTTGCATCACCCCACTGTCCTAGAAGACGGTGTTGAAGCATAGAGGGAGTATTCAGATTATTCTTCCTATGTTTTCTTCACTATTTTTGATGGTCTTGTATCTTGTTATTTATACTCTTGTTGTTGTTTGTTCTAGCACTATGTTAGGCTAAGTTTGAGTAGTCTTAGGAGTAAGGGAGTAGTTAAAGTTTGGATGGCGATATTTGACTTGTGATGTTTTGTTATGACTTGTGATTTGTTTAATGAGTAGTCTTTAATTGCTTGTTTGAACTGCTTGTGATTTCTTAATTAACTTCTAAATGAATGACCACGTTTAGATAAGCCTAAGTTAGGATAAACAAGATTAGTTTAAGTCAAGTACATGGGATAAATCGTAGATCCGAAAGGGGAGATTAATTAACACCAAAAGTGTTATTTTTAGACAGTGCAAAAGACTTCTAAATATCCTTACGAAAACCATTAAACAAGTTCAAGCTAATTGTTTTTCCTATACCAAAAGTTGTGGGTTAATTAGTTTGATTAGAAGCGGTTGTTATTAAACCATTCCCTGGCCAAAAAAGCGAACGTTGAGGGTTAGTAAGTCTAGGTTTAGCCAACCAATCCTTGCATGATTCATAACAGACCAAATCAAGTCAAATCGAGCCACCTCAGTTCTCAACTTGGACTGAGATAGACACAACTCGGACCGTGTTGAAATGTTGTTGCCTATAAAACTTGGATTTTTGCATGAAAGTGTTGAACTTTGAGTTTTAGAAGTCCAAACTAAAACGAAACCTGATCCCTAAGACGTTTTTATACTATTTGAAAAACCAAAACAATCATTTAGATTTCTTAATTATTTTAATTCACAAAACACCCAAAAATATTTATCTTAGTGTATGTTTATTTAATTAGTTTGTTTTACAATTAAATCCACTCCTTTTTAATTGTCTAGCTTCAGAAAAAGAACAAGTCCGGTATTCGTTAATCCGTCCTTTGGGTTCGACCCTAGAACTAAACTACAAACGATTAGTGAGGTTATGTCTAGGTATACAAATTTTATTTGGTACTATGATTTAATTCCTTCATCAATCAGTTTCCCTGTTTTTGCCCTCTCTTCATAAACCCAATACTTGCATTCCTTGAGGAGCATATTGTAAGTAATTCGCTGAAACCAAAAAACTAATTTGGTGAGTAAATAAAAATTAAAAGAAACAAAACATATGAAATCGGAATGTTACATTACACGAGACTTTTAGACAAATCATTGCCAGCATGGGGTCTACTCAAGGGTTTTCAAATCTAAGATGCACATGAAGAATGAATTATTTAAAAAATCTGAAACAACTTTAGAATGTAGACCCTAAATAATATCTGAAACAACTTTAGAATGTAGATCCCCTTGTTGCTTCTGTCCCATATGAGCTAAATTTATCCATAGTTTCTCTAGACAAATTTTAAATTGAACTTTAGCAGATTAAGAGACAAAATTAAAATGTCAAAATATTGAAGTATTCATAAAATCAAGAATTCAAGTATAGATGATTGAATTTACTCAATTACGTATTGTCTTTGAGAGCCTGAGATTTACTTCTTCTAAGAAATTTAAGACTTTCAAGTGTTACCTCGTTTCCTCTGAACATCTTCTTCTCGAATAGAAGGGTTGGTGGTGGGAAAGGGTGGCAGAGGAGGAGGCAAATGGGGATCGAGCTAGAAAAAGAGGACGGAAGGGGAGGATGAAACATGAGAGAAGGAAAAGACTTGAGATCCACGCCAGGAGATCAGCCCTAGCCGAGCATGGCGCGACGGAGATAGCTATTAACATGAAGGCTAAAATGGACACCAAGTATTTTGATCGGGTGCTTAGACAGGAGGAGGTGTTGACCAAGGAGATGAGGTGGAGGTGCTTCGAGAGGGAGCGATGGCCGAGTGGTGGACGGGAGGAAGCCGCATCAAGGAGGGGTTATGGTTGGACAGTTTCCTTTGCGGAGAAGGAGATGACGAGGCAAGCTCTAGCGAATGAGAGAGAATGAAGGAACAGAGACAGAGAAATGAACGGTCAGATTGTGATTGTCGTAAGAGGGACGATTCAGATGCCGTGTCGAACTTGAAAAAAATTGCGGAATCGGACACCCTCAGGATTTAATTAATACTTTAGATTAGTTAATTTTAGCGTGCATTGATAATTAAACCCGTGTGAAAAGCAACACCCGTTTTCTTTTTCTATTAGAATCTAGTGCTCAGAAGTCATATGAATATTTCTGGTTCAGAAGTTGTTGGAAAAAAGTCAAAGAGCTAGGCATTGCAAAACTAGGCTTTCTGTTAGGCGGTGTCAGTTGTGCGCATAGTTTAAAATGTGACAATTCGCGCCGACCTATTTTATTTTATTTTTTTCTTTCTGACATCATGATAGTAAGGTCTTCTCTGAAAAAATAAAAATAAGATGCGCACAGTGTTTCCTTCTTATTTCATGGATCTGTTCACATTCCTTTCAACCCATCCCACATGTATATATTCCTTCACTCTCTCCTTTTTATTTCAGAAAATTTTGTAGCGTCTCTATCTAGTGAAGTAATCATACATTCACCATTAATTATCAATAGTAGCACAGCTGATGGAAGAAGAGAAAAAGGAATGACCATTGGAGAAATGGAAACCAGCGGTAAGCATGGTTTTGGTTCAGGCTTTTCTCTCAGGCATGTTTCTTCTCTCAAAGGTTGTTATCACTGATGGCATGTTCATTTTTGCACTTCTCACATATCGAAGTCTTTTTGGTGCTCTTTTCATTCTCCCCTTCGCTTTCTTCTATGAGAGGTACTCAAATTTTAATTGTACCAAGCTGCCAAATTTTTCTCTATGCTTTTAGTTTGCGGCAATATATTTCTAATTCGAAGATGGTAAAAGGTATGTACCAACAGCTGTCTAATTTTGAATAGTTCGAATTCTTCTAAATCTCCTTGGAAACTAAATTTACAATTTTGAAATATTTTGCATATTGTGATTTTAAAATTGGAGGGCTGAAATTATTTAACTATAGTATTTTTTTAATATCATAATAAATAGTAAAAATAAAAAAAATGTAAATTTTGTTTCAAAAAAATATGAACGGTTTGGATTAGTCGTTTGAATTTTAGATGTTTAAAAACCAGTGGAGAGTACAAATGCATTAGCCAACCTCTTTTTAATTCCTATATATACTATCATAGGATATTGTTAAATAACAAAATGTGTAATTTTATAGTAATATACTCAAACCAACTTAGATTTCAAAAAAAAAAAATCAAAGAAAAAGAAATGTTTTTTGTCATTCAACTTTTTCTGAAATTGAAGATGCATGTAGAACTTGAATCTTTAATTTTTTCCGAGACTAACATAGTGATATTATCGCTGAACCACTGGACTACATGCGGCTTCAAATAATTTTAACAATATTTTCACAACAAATTATCAAACGAGAAAATCCTATTTAGATATAAAAGGGCGCGAATTCCTAGCAACAAGTCTCCAAATTTGCCTCTATAGAAACTTTATCGAGTGAAAAATGATATTTTGTATTATAGTATCATTTAATAGTGCTAAGACGTGATCATGTTGCACCAAATTATGCACAACAACAGCCGATGAGGGTTACCAAAGCAAATTAAATATATATATTTTTTGAGTCATAGAATAAATTTTCAGGAAAACAGAAATGCAAGTTTTATTTTTCCTGAAACACATCAAACAATACGTAGACAATAATGATGTGATATGGAACTAGAAGCTCAATTGATATGTTTATATTTGACGTACTGATAAAATTGTTTTTTCTATGTATAAATGCAGGGGTGCCTGGAGGAAGCTGGATTTGAAATCTCTTATCTGGATTACCTTCAATGCATTTATTGGGTAAGCCAATTTATTAATCATATAATTTTAAATGGGTTTTAAATGTTTAAGAGCATTCTGAGCATACACGTCAGCTATTTAATCTAAGGTCTAGGAGGTTTGACTTAATTTCCCAAAAACAATAAAAAAAAGGAAGATCAGCCCTATACCCCTCAAATCATAATTAATTAGAAATATAGCCTTCTAATCTTCAAATTTGGAAATACCGCTCTAAAGACTAAACATACTTATAACAGATATTTATCCTTTTGTTGCATTTTTAATAATGAAAAACTGTTTTTGAAAAAATTGGACTAAAGTACCCTCAACCTTGAATCGCGATTCATCTTCACAAAATTAGGGTTGTCAATGGATAGGGTACGATACGGTAGAGACATGTTTCATACCCGTACCCATTAAAATTTTTTTTACCCATACCCTACCCTTACGCATTAAAAATTGACTTTATCCGTACCCTATCCTTACCCATTAAGAATTAACGGTAAGGGTAGGGTAACGGTAGAAAATGGATAATAATATTAATAACTCAATGAAAAAAAATTGTACAATATGAATAAATAAATTATATCAATTAAATATATTAATAAAATGCAACATTAAATAATACTTTAAATACAATAAAATCCTACAATATCTTCTCGTGTCAATAGTAACAAAAAATACATAATTAATTACTAATTATACTATATTAACCAGAACAGAGTGCAAATCAATTTCTTCGTCAATGCAAATAGATTCCGATAATGACATAAGTGCTCCATCTTCATCAGCACACTCATCTGTTGAAAACGTAGCAAGTTAAGAGCATTATTTATATAGTTGAAATGTTAAATAAATATTCACATGCTAAATTTTGAAAAGAGGTATACATACCAATTGCAAAAGCTCTCAACCAATTTTGAGTACAGATCAGTGCTTCTAATACATCATCTTTTAGAGAAGTTCTATAATCATCAAGAATCCTTCCACTGGTGCTAAAAGCAGACTCAGATGCAACCGTCGAAACGGGAACGCCTAAAATGTCTCGCACTAATTGAGCCAAAAAGAATTCAGGTTTTTCTTCCTCAATGACACAATGTAGCCCAATGTAGCGTGCCGTGTGAATTGAAATTGGAAAGAAATAAATAATATTTTAATATAGTATTATCTTAAACGTGTGAATTAAAATTGGAAAGAAATAAATAATATTTTAATAGTATTATCGTAATCAAATTTAATAATTTAATTGCCTAATTAGTTATTAGCTTATTAATTAAAATCTTACAATAATATCTTTCCTATTATGATAAAGATTATAAACTATATATACATATATATAACGGTACGGGTAATTAACGAATACGAAATAGCCTTACCCATACCCTTACCCAATAAATTAACGAAAATTTTTTTTTATCCATACCCATACCCGATAACTTAACGAAAATAAAATCTTACCCATATCCGTCTTATCGAATACGATACGGGTAGGGTATACGGTTAAAAGGGTACCATTGACAGCCCTACACAAAATTGGACTATATATTTCACTCTATTTAATCGGAAGAAAAATATTCATAAAGGAAATAAAAAGAACAAAAGTAAAATAAAATAAAAAATGGAAATTAAAAACTATACAAGTAGAGCTAAACTAAGCATAATATTTACGATATTTATGACGATCCCATTAAATAAATTATTGGTTCTTGCGTTCTTTTTTTTTTTTTTTTGGAGTACACAATGCATTTTTAAACAACAATAGGACCACGAATAAGGTATTGTGAGTTTCATATAAAATCAAATTATTGTAGATCAATATATGACCGTACTCATATATAGAAAGAGAAAAGGGGGGGAAAAAGAAGGGAAAACAAAAAAAAATAATAATAAGAGAGAGAAGGACACTGGTTACTAGAGGCATTTACAAAACTCTGTTATGAAATGCTTTCTCCTGATTATTAAGTTGTTTTTGTCTATAAAACCTGAAATTGTATATCCAAAATTGCTAGATCCATGCATCTTGTACCGTACTATATACTAGCATGCGTTTAGTAAATAAAATAGGCAAGCCCTTAAACTAATGATTTTTTTTTTTCTGACAGATATGCAGTTCCAATGAGCTTATGTTTCTATGGCCTTCAAGATACCACCTCTTCCTATACTATTATTTTCGTGAATTTAATCCCCGTTGCGACGTATATTCTCGCTCTCATTTTCAGGTAATTGATTAAGTCGACTTTCTTTATTAGTAATCCAACTTGAAACGTACAAAACTTTAGCACACCAACCATTTAATAAACACTGATATCTTTTCAGTTGATCTTTCTTTTTAATACTAAAATTCTTCATAAAGTAATTTTCTTTTTCTTTGATTTTATCTTAAGAAAATGCTAAATAAAAAGTTCAGCTGAAAGAATGAACCAAGTAATTTAAACTATTCCTTCGGCTCAAGAATATCAACAAATAATAAGCAAATAAAGTTAGTTAAATTTAAATAGAAAAGCAGCAAATGGTCTTTAGGGGCGGCAAAGCATAAAGGTGTCATCATTTGGGCTCTGTACATTGTACAAGAAGAGGTTTAAGTTTTTTTTTTTTCTTTTAAAAAATTCCTGATTTGATTAGTTCTAGACTCTATAGTACGTAACAATGTTTTTAAAAATAAAAAAATATAAAAAATTTTGTAATAAATATAAAATTTATTTTTTTACTGAAATTTTAGTATAGAGAAGATTGAATAACTCAGATTGGTTGTTTGAAACATAAAATTACAAGTCGGACACGCAGTGTGAGCTCATCTGTGTTATACCAAGCATTTTAGCAAAGCTCTATATATATATGTAAAAGATATGAACAAACATACATTTTATTTGAAAGATAATTTATAGTACAAAAGTTACAATTTATTTGGATTGAGGCGTGTAAATATGGGATATATAACGATGTTGGAGAAAATAAAATTATGTCATTTATTATTTGCTACTTTCTTATATAGGATGGAAACATTAAGACTTCGCACTCTTCCAGGAAGTTTAAAAATTATTGGCACATTAACTTGTTTTGGAGGCACCATTCTTGTTAGCCTGTACAAAGGAAGGGTCTTGCATTTGTGGCCTCCTGTTGTAGCAAGACACCACCAAGTAGTACAGCAAAATGCATCAGGAACTAATCAATTACGCGGTACTATTTTATTATTAGCAAGCTCCTTTACTTTCGCTTGCTGGTACTTACTTCAGGCAAGGTTTTCAAATTTGTCCTTTCTGTAATTACTAGTTGTATCGATTCTGTATTTGATGATGAAATCAATATTAATTATAATCTTCTATTGTTTGACAGTCAAAGGTTTTGAAAGTATATCCATACAAGTACTGGTCATCAATGATGACTTGCTTATTCGGGGGTATTCAAACAGGATTAGTGGGTATAATTCTGAAAAGAGATAGAAAAACATGGCAGTTAGGATGGAATCTTCAATTGCTCACCATTCTTTACACGGTAAATCTCTAATTAGTTCTTTCCCTTAAAAATAATATAAGTATACTACAATCTTGTAATACTAAATTAATAATCATGTGTTGATGATTAAATTTTAAGACATTAATTAATTATTGTTTCTTCCAAAATATTGTGTATGGAACTATAATATTTTTATCCAAACAACAAATATATATCAACTGCGATCTTGCTTGTACATTTTAGTTTACTTTCTACTCTATTAGCCGCTGGCTAATTTTTTTAAAATTTTTAAATGGAAAGATGAGGGGTTTGACCTCCATTTTTTATTAAAAATATATATATATTTGCAATCGCACAACATCAGCCATTTCATTATTGAGTGTTGATCCACAATGATACGAAGATAGTTGACTACCAATCATTAAAACCTTCGACTTAGTCCTACAACCCGTACTTATATTAAAAAATAATAATAAGATTATTAACCTAAACAGAATCATTTCACATGCTTTGTGAGAAAAATAATATCGAATAGTCACTAAGACTTTTAGCTTACCACAATATATATTTAATTATAGCTAAAATTATTGTTTGCGATTGATTGATTAAATTACCTAATTGTGATGGCATAGTATAGTAATTTGTGTTGTTTGGAACTAATTTTAGGGTGCTTTCGCCACTGCTGGCAAGTATAGCTTGAATTCATATGCTGTTCAAAAGAGAGGACCTAGTTATCCTCCAATGTTCAATGCGCTTTCGGTCGTCTTCACGACAATTTTAGGATCTTTATTACTGGGTGATGCTATCACAATTGGAAGGTCAGTGTTGATTAACATATATGATTTTCTCTTTTCTTAAGAAAAATTTTACAACTTGCTTATTTTAGGAGCATATATCTTAAGAATTTTAAGGTTTTACATATAAGTTTCTCGAAATTTCAAAATAGAACGGTAAAGGTATTAATGTTGCTTTCTACGATATTAGTCAATGTAAGGAACTAAAATGCAAATTTAGATTCATTAATTTGGTCCCTAGCAATTTACTTCCAATTTCCGCTTTTTAATTATTTAAGCACAATTATATTAATATTTTATACAAGAAGACGAAATTGGTTTGCCATGAGAAGCATAACTTACAGTATTTTTCTTTTTCATTTGCTATTGCAGTATCTTGGGTGTAATCTTCATCATTGGAGGATTGTACCTTTTTCTTTTTGCCAAGGGAAAAGATTTACAATGTGGAGATGATAGAGAAGACAAATCAGCTGTCTAACGGACTACATATCTATTTTTACCTCATAATAAGACGGAAGCTTTATAAAAAATTAAAGTACGATATTGGTATCGGGCTTTCAAAATTCAATATAGCAATTAGAAAATATAATTCTGATTATTTTAGTACTAAAATCTAAATTTAATAATATTATAGTATTATTTTTTATTTTTCGGCCTTTAATTCATAATTTATATATATTGGGTCTTGTTTTGTTCTGAGAAATTGTTGAAGGGACTTGACAATTGAAGCAGTAGGCCCAAATTTTGTCGGAGGACTTGTTTTTGACCCGATATTCAATAGATTAAGTTTGGACTTTGAATTGACTGTAAGTCTGTAACCACGTGAAATTTGGGTTAGTCGGATATACTCTGCTGTAATTAGCTATTTCAACTAAACTAGGCCAGATACTATTTTGAAATCTAGAGTAGCACTCAAACCATCGTTTTTTTTTTTGTGAAAAGAAGCTGCCTAAAAGGAGGGCAGCCGGCGTACTTTACTGATGCTACCAAAAAAACACATACAGAGTAACACCAGAGGTGATTTAAAGTATCAAAAGTAAAGAAAGAAAGAAAAGAAACAACAAAGCAGCAGGCATTGCGGATTACAATCCAATCCTACTACAAAATTGCTAAAAAGAAAAAACGAAAAATCAGAACACTAAATCAAAAAAGAGCCCCAATACCCAGCCGAGCAAGAGCAAGTCAAGTGTCTCCCAGCAGATCCTCATCATCCATATTGATGTCAGTGCCAGGATGCCAGCATTGTCATTGATCACAGCCCCTCTATTGCTCTGACCTGTGCCCCTGCTATCAGTATTGGTTCCATGGTACTAGTTGAGAGCCCATTAGTACCAGTAACTCCATCTCTTCTAACTCTTTGCTCCAAACCAGTTCTTGTTCATGTCGAAACAAAGTAAAGATGCAATGCTGCCACAGTTAAGCTAAAGGGGTTTAGACCATCATTGGAATTAAAAGTTCTACTGTTCCTTTCATTCCAAGTCGCCCATAGCCATTCAGCACAAAGAGTTTTGAAAAAACATCCCCTTTCCTTATCTAACTTTGAAGCTGAGTTGGAGAAATTAACTAAAGAAGTGCAATCTAGAGGATACACCTGAGGTATACTACCTATTATAGTATTCAAGAAGGTTTTAGTATGGGCACGGTTCATAAACAAGTGATCAACAGATTCATTATGATTACAGAAATTACAAGTAATATTGCCTTGTCAACCCCTGGTGACCAAATTATCCCTGATTAACACTTTGTTATTTAAAGCTAACCACATGAACAATTTACACTTGAGGAATCTTAAGCCTCCAACCTGTATGTTGTACTAAACGTCTCTAGGTTTGTCGATTGCAAAACAATATCATTTGGCATTTAACAATCTTCTTTGAGTTTTATAGGAAGAAGATACAATTTATGAGGACTTGGATAAAAGCTTTAAGAAAGATCAAGATCAAGTCATTAGAGAGCTTGTAGGCTAGTTTAGACTAGGATAGAAGGTATACTTTAGTCCTTGTTTATCCTTAAAATGGTCTAGATAGCGAAAAGCTCAATAAACCAGCAAAATCCTGTTTTCTGTGACCTAGCGTCGTACAACGCTATATAGAGTTACACAACGCCAGAACAGCTAAATTCATACTTTTGTGAATCAACGTTGCACAACGCTATATAGAGTTAGGCAACGCTGATTCACAACGTTGTACAACGCTAATCAGAGTTGTACAACGCTGCAGTTAAGAAACTTGGAAAATTTCCTGAGTACCATCGTGCAACGCCATATAGCGTTGCACAACGCCACAAAAATCCCAAGTTAGCTGTGCTGTTTTTACATGCAAAGTCTCTGGAGACGTTAGCCAACGTCTTTCAGCGTTGGGTAACGTTAGCGTTGTGTGACGGCATATAGAGTTGTACAACGCTCTGTTGAATCTGTCAGAGTTGTTCCTTTTGTCTCCCTTTAGCGTTGTGTAACGCCATTCAATGGCAAGCAACGCTCTGACAATTTCCAACGGAATTGTCGGAGCTTTCCTTTGGTTTTACACTCCTGCGTTATGCGACGGCATATAGCGTTGCACAACGCTCTGACAGACCAACGGCTATATTAAAGAGCCATTAGAATTTACAACGGTCATATTCCAGCGTTGTATAACGCTGATCAGCGTTGTACAACGCTGTGGCCTGTTTTTGCTGGGGAACTGCTCATTTCGAGCCCTATATATATCCACCCCTTGTTCTCTCTCTAAAAGAGCCTAGTCTTGCAAAATTAGACCAGAATTGAGCCTTTGAGCACAGGGATACTCTCCCACTTGAGCTTTTCATAGCTAGACCATCTTGAGAGATTTAGTAGCCTCAAACACCACCGCCCCGACATTGTCGCTAGGTGTAGGTTGGAATAGGTTGAGAGCTCTTCTCCTTTGAGGCCGTTGTGCCATTCGAGTTAGGCCGATCCGCCTCGAGTGTCCTTGTGACGAGGTGATTCGGTTCGAAGTTGTAGTCCCGTTCTTGTTGGAATTGAACGGAGCGCGCCCTTTGGTGGTAGCGAAACTCCCGGAGACGTACGACTAAGGCTAGCTTCTTCTAGCGGGTCGGAACTCCGTAATCACATCGCGTGTTTAATTCTCTCTCTATCTTTTTTCTCTTTATTATCTTGCTATACTTGAATTGCTTGTGTGCTTGCTTGTATTGGGTACCAATTGAATTGTGTTAGGGTAGTTCATACCAAACCGGTCCAAAACCATTAAATCGCTTCCGCTAAACCTTGTTTAAGCCGCCTCCTTAGGGACAACACTGTATTATTCCAGATAACACTAGTTCCACCATTGTTAAGAAAATTGTACATAGATTTAACTGCATGTATCCCCGTCTTACCCTGTTGCCAAAGGAGACTATCCTCTTGATCAGAGAAGTTGACATTATTTAAAAGCTGAATAGCTTCAACATTTTCTTTTCTTAGCTCACTAGACACACCCCTTTTTAACCTAAAGTTTGGAGTGCCATTACACATAATTTGAGCCAGAGAAAAGTGATCTTTCTTAGTCTTATTAAACAGAGTAGGAAACTTAACGGCTAGTGTCTCAAACCATCGTTAATTCAATTTACGATCCAAATGTACTTATTGGTCTCCTTTTTTTTTTAAAAAAAAAAAAAGAAAGGTGCTCCAGTACACTATCTTTTTATTGGATGTTTCATGCTTATTTGATTAGTACATGGTTGCATTTTATTATTCAAGTTTTTCTATAATTCACTGAAAAAATATGGAAAAAAATTACAATAATTCATATTACTTCTTAATAATTAGTTTTCAAAATTAAGAAAGGAATCTTAAATGAAAAGGGGTCACTGATCCTAGTTCTTGAATTTGTTTGATTGAATACTAAAAGCAGTTATTGAATTTTTCTTTCATGAAATGTAGTGTACTGAAAAATTGGTAAGAATATTCTGAACTGAAAATGAAGCAAATGAGGCCGCCGCACGCTTTACTCATGAAGTTAATTATTTGGCATAAGCACTTGATCGTAATAACTTGTGCCCAGCGTAATTAATTGATCATACTCACTTGATCGTAATAACTTGTGCCCAGCGTAATTAATTTCAACCACTACTGTTATGGAAAGGATAAGAACGTCTAAAACGACCACGAAAACGGTCGATTTCGTTAACCGTTTCGTTTTAAAACGAAATTGATCACCCATTTGCGTTAACCGTTTCGTTTTGGACGAAACGGTCGAAATCACGAAAATACCACGAAAATACACATGGACGAAACTGTTCTAAGCTTTCGTTAACCGTTTCGTTTATAAAACGCAACAAAAAATCTTAACCGTTTCGTTTCGTTTTGGACGAAACGAAACGAAAGAACGGTCGAAACGGTGACCGTTTTCACCCCTAATTATGAATATATACAAATTAAGTTCATCAGGCCCAAATATTAAAAAGTGCTTAAAGAGCCCATTTTACAACCTTGCCACTTGCTCTATTTGAAATTAAGCTCATCACCATCCTTTAAGTTCATCACACAAGTTTCAACTATTTACAACATTACCACTTTTCCTATCTGAAATTTTAATGGGCTCAAGAGCCCATTTTATCAAGTGTTAAATAGTCCATTAATTCAATAATTAATGGTCCATATAATTGCTCTCTTGTTGGACCTTTAGTTCATCAATTAAATAAAGGCCCGTTATCTCAATTTAATTCCATCAATTAAATTATGTTGAACGAAATTAATTATCAACTATTTGATAATTATTTTGGGATTAACAAATGCATTAATTTATTTCTACATAATCTCTTTGACTTAATTAATTATAACGGTTCGCGACGGTATATAATTAATTAATCAACTTATCATATTTTCACAGTACTTACTGTTGTGAATAAATAAATAAATAATGCACTGTGTGATTAAAATTCTATTTGTGTGACCATTTGAGAATTTATGCTATGTTGGCCATGAAAATAAATCGCTATTTATTTACAATAATCATAAGCTGTATCTTCCCAATTCACATAAATAATGTACGGCTACAGTATTTTAATCCTTCATATGAAATAAAAGTATTTTCTTGTCTGATTCTTATGTCACATGATATTACTGTATAATCCAAGATAAAAATGTGTCATTCTTGCAGATTATACATTTCATCATCTAGAGTTGATTGTACAAATTTGGCCAAACAATCCAACTCCATCGAGGGGACCAAACAGATATCATCACTCACTATGTATACTAATGAGGGACATACGATTTTTTTTATGAACAACCTTTCCCCGTACAACTCAAGAGAACATAAATAAAATCCATATAGCAGTCCTTATCAGGAATCAACGGTAGACGATATTTATAGAACCTATCTTCATGTGGAAAAGTTGAACCATCTCAAACTTAGAATCAAACTTATATGAAATAAACAATGATATTTAACACAATCCATATGTTTATTTCATTGGGTCAAGTCCTGTGCTATATTCCAGTAACAAACACATATGTAATTAAGTTGGTAACTCTTTACTTATGATTTTGTAGAACTTAATCATCACTTAACTTGCATACTAATCTTATATGATAATTAATATTCTTTATTAATTATCAAGATTATGGACAGTTTAGATTTATTATTGTCATTCTAATGAATGATACACAAAAATATACAATTCAGATCCTCAACCTAAATGATCTGTCAATAATAAATCCTAAGAACAAATAATCAAATATCATCAATAACATAAACTAATATTTAAGTCATTAAATTATTAACTTCTAGGACATAACTCCAACACCAAATTGGAGACGAGTCAATCAAATTCAAACATATACACAAATGATTAAAAGATTATATTAAATCATAACGCAGTATAGTCTATAGTAATCAATGGAATATTATAGTCTTAAGGAGAAATGATAACTGTCATCTGCAGTTTTTACCATCATTTGTCATCACTTAAACAAAGTGAACATATAAAGCAGACAAGATGAACATATAGGTGATCAAAATGAACCATACAAAAAATAAGTTTTATCATCTTTAATTCAAATTTTTATATGCATATTCAACTTATTTTTAATGAACCTATTTATTTATATATGTTTACTTTCAGGGGCATGCATAGTCTGGTCTATGCCGCGAAATTTTTTTTTAGTGTTAAAATATTAAAAATATAGTGATAATTAGATTATCTAATGTATCTGGTCTACTTTAGTATTGAAATTTTAAGTTACTAATGTCTAATTGAGGTCAATCTTGACAACTCGGCCTACCTTATTTTTAAATTCTGGTTCCGTCCCTGTTCATTTTGATCATTTATGTGTTCACCTTGTTTATACTCACTTTGTTCAAGCGATGACAAAACTGTACACGACAGTAATCAATTTCCTCAAAGCATTTGCCATCATATTCGACAAGAAAATTCTTGGCTTTATGGATTAAAAAACACAAAGCCTTGGATTCAATTTTGTTTTTGACTTTTACTCGGCATTTCGGGCCTCCTACATTTTCTTCGATTCGGCTCTATGGGACCCGAATCCCGTGTAGCGCGGGACACCGTGTAGCGCGCGTACGGACCGTCTGATCTTGATCGGACGGTTTATCTTTTACGGGCCTATCAATCTAGGTTACATGCACGGGGCTCCCTTGTCCATTGGATCTTGATCAGACGGCTACGATGCCGCGCTACACGGTGTGCCGCGCGGCACCAGATCTGAACTCCGGCTCTATGGACTGAACTTTTGCTCTCTCTCCTCCGGGTTTCGTCAAAATCTTGGAAATCTGTCAAAAAAAAAAGTTTCTGACTTGGAAGGATCAAGAATTAATCCATAATCCTTACATATCCAACCAACGCATGAGTACCTCCTCCAGTGCATAAGAATTCTCTTCCAGCCACGAGGAGACGAAGGAAATTCATTTCTTTAAATGGAACGAATATGATTAAGGGCACTTTCGGCATTTTTTAAAAAATCTGGCACAAAACTCTTTTTTTTTTTTACACAAATTATTTTTAGTGTGTTTTTATTACAAATAATGGCATACATCCAATTTGTACAGTTTTATAGTGGCATATCTCATATTAGTCATTTTGTGATGGCATATTTGAAATTGAAATATTTTACAATGGCATATATTAATTCTTTTTCTATTTTTTTTAGATGAGATGTAATTGTTAAGACTCTTCTAATTAAGACGCATTAAAAACTCACCGTTTCCATTGTTTATAATTATAAAAAAAAAACAAAACTAATTTTCATATTTGGGAGTGGTTAGTGTCCAACATGTAGGCTAATATTTTAGATTAAAATGGCTAATATTTTTAGATTAAAACGGCACTCGTTAAAAATTTGATTTTTTTAGATTAAAATGGATAATATTTTGGTCTATTAATTATTATAATTAACAGATTTAATTTCCATATGCTATTTTTAAATTAAAATCCAAATGAGTCCGTGAATTATACGACTTACAAAAAATGGGTCTGTGGCTCTGTGTCTTACGTGTAACGTCTTATGATATGATGAGGTGTATGAATCGTGTAGAAAGCGACAATAAGCACCGAGCATTTTTGTTACATCCCTTCTGAACCCTTGTACTATCTATTGAAGACGTACATTTTCTCTTTCCTTTTTTTTTTAATGGATCCATCGATTTTCTATTTAATGCATCATACTGATCATACTCAAACATGCATATATACTCCCTTTCTCCTTTCTAACTCCAGCCTCTAGTCAATTTGATGGAAGAAGAGCAAAAGGAAGAAGGTGGATTGGAGAGATGGAAACCAGCAGTGTGCATGGTTTTTGTTCAGGCTTTTATGACTGGCATGATACTTCTCTCAAAGATCGTTATAACTGAAGGCATGTTCATTTTTGCACTCCTCACATATCGGAGCCTTTTTGGTGCTCTTTTCATTCTCCCTTTTGCTTTCTTCTTGGAGAGGTACGTAATTTAAAAATCCTTTTTTTTTTCCGCACTGTTCTAATTTTAGTTATATAGATTCAGTCAAATAGCTTCCTGATTTTATGTTATAGGCTATTTGTTTGAGTAAAATATTTCCTATGCTATCATGGAATTTACATATATTGTGTTACAATTAATTATATTGCATAGCTAGGGAACCTGTATACAATTTATGCTACATTTATAGCATTTCGTCAAACAACATATACACTATAAACTTTTAACAAGAATTTCAAAATTTTCTAATTACTTTATATATTTATTTTTATTTTACTAATAAATTTGTTTCCCTAAATGCAGGGGTGCCTGGAAAATGCTGTCATTGAGGTCGGTTGGCTGGATATCCTTGAATGCCTTTCTTGGGTTAGTTAATCTATTAATTATTTACCAAAACATGGTAATGGTAAGTTTTATTATTTGTTCTTGAGAAAGTACAAATATCACAATCGCCGAAACAGATATCCACCGCCCTACTTTTTTGTGTTTCCGAAAGATACGACATCTTATTTTAGCCGACCGAAGTCATGCATGGTTCCGAATTTCTTTTTTAACGAAAAGGAATTAAATCTGTTTATTAACTTAATTATACAGAATTAGAATTCTTGGTAATACTCACTTACTCAGTGATCCAACCATTATCCACTAAATCATGGATTGAAATTTAAGGCCCCGATCAAAATGTTTTTTACACGGGATTTTTTTTTCATTTCAATTGATTTCGCAGGATTTCGTTAGATCTAATTAAATTGGAATTCCAATCAAATGACACCAAATTCGTTCATTTTGATCACAAATTTTCTCATGAAATGAAATCCATGTTTAAAAAAAATAATATTTTGATCAGGCGGCCCTAAAAGTATACAAAAGAAGGCTAAAATATGGGGTGGACAATGGATTCGGCGTCACAAGAAAATAAAATAAACGGACCGGTATCCATATTTGGGCCAGGCGCTGGATTTGCATGTACAGCCCCAATTAAAATATAAAGGCCCTCGATTTGGAGGAGGAGATGGAAGTTGGGTTTTAGAGGCATTTACAAAACTCAGTCATAAAACGCAAAATCTTGCTTATTAGGTAGAAGTATTGTTCATAATTCCAAATTTCGTATGTCCAATCTCCAAGGCACGTATCTTGTCGCACATGCATTCAGTGAATGTACCGCGCAAGTTATTTACAATAATTTTTTCCCCCACTAATTTAGTATTTTTAATGGTGTATCGCACTTTTTTTTTTTTTGTGACAGATATGCAATTCCAATGGGCTTGTATTACTATGGGCTCCAATATACAACCTCTTCTTATTCTGTTATTTTCACAAACGTAATTCCCATTGCGACGTATATTCTTGCTCTCATTTTCAGGTATAATTAATTAACTTGATTTCTTTAGGAATTTCTGGTTGAAACGATAATATTTTCAGCATACCCAAATATTTATTTAAACTAATGTTAGATTTATTCTTTGAATTTATATTTTAAAAAAATGTAAAATAAAAAGGTCTTTTAAAGGAATGTTTACTAAAAGTTTGAAGTATAAATAAAAAATAAAGAGGCCAATCGAGCCAACAAAAGAACTGCAAATAATCTTTGCAAGGTGTAAGCATAAAGAGTAACTCCCAATTAAAATAACTCATGACACATCCAAATTTAAAGATTAGGAGGACAATTTTCCAAATTAATTAGATTTGAGGGTATGATTTTCTCAATGATCATTTCCTTGAGCAACAGTTATGACAAGAGGATAGAAGGTCAGCTATGTCATCATTAAATTAATCAAATCATAGTTTTCAACTTATTTCAATATTTTGGCATTTCAATAATATCCACAAAATTTAACAGAATGATTATAACTTTATAAGATTCCATTTAATGTATACTCGTATATAATGGAAATTAAATTAAAGACTAAATGATAAAAGGCTCTTCCTGTTTTCTGTTGCTTGTTTACAGGATGGAGACATTAAGACTTTGCACTCCTCCAGGAAGCGCAAAGATTATTGGTGCATTAATTTGTTTCGGAGGCACAATGCTTGTTAGCCTGTACAAAGGAAGACCCTTGCACTTGTGGCCTACTGTTATAGGAAGACACCACCAAGTTTTGCAGCAAAATATTTCACGAACCCATCAAGTATACGGTACAATTTTATTAGTTGGAAGTTGCTTTAGTTTCGCTTGCTGGTACTTACTTCAGGTAATGTTTAACTTATTTTCTTTCGCATATATAGTTGGATTGAATTTCTCTTTGATAATTAAGTCAACAAAATCAACGGCTTCTATTCATATTTGACAGTCGAAGGTTCTAAAAGTATATCCATACAAGTATTGGTCGTCAATGATGACATGCTTACTCGGGGGCATTCAAACTGGATTAACAGGTGTAATTGTGAAAAGAGATAGAAAAGCATGGAAATTAGGATGGGATCTACAATTGCTCACCATCCTTTACTCTGTACATCTCTTAGCTTTTTCCATTAAATCATATTTTGGTATACAACATTTTGCGATGACCGCAATAACCTTACTATAGTAGTATGACTAGGTAGACCGCTATGCTGCTAAGATAAAAGTGTCGCTATAGCTGTATTTATTAGCATACCATAATACTACTTAAAAAAAAAGGATCTTTTTTTAACGTTTTATTTCTTATTGTGTCTAAATTAGTAAAAATTTATGACATATAAATGCATTTAGTGGTATTTTAGTGAAATATAACTATGCAATTTCCTATTTGCTGATATATAATTAATATTACGAATATATCTTTAACATATAATGTATACATATATGAACTGCATATTAAACTAAACTATTAAAATATATATAATGTAATAAGATATTTAATTTTTAACTAAAAAAATGTATCTGATGTATATGATCCCATAGCGGTCGCTATACGCTATCTGCTATGACTTGAGGTTGTCCACTATGAACTAGCTATCTATTATTTAAACCTTTGGTAAAACAAAATAATCATGTATCGATGCTAATTCTATCTTTATTGTTTGTTTGAAAACTAGTTTAGCGGTGCATGCAAATCAGGAATTTTTATATTTTAACCTAGAAATAACTAAGTTTCACTCTTAAGTCTTAAGCACAACCTACTCCTATAGTGTACTCCGTGTAGAGTATTGATCCTTTAACAATTACAATAGTTAGCCAGCCAGACAATTAATGTGTATAACACAGCAATTTTGTATTGTTTTGAAAAATATTTAGGGTGCTTTTGCTACAGCGGTCAAGTATAGCTTGAACTCATACGCTGTTCAAAAGCGTGGACCTAGCTATCCTCCAATGTTCAATGCGCTTTCGGTCCTCTTCACGACGTTTTTTGGCTCTTTATTACTGGGTGATGATATCACAATCGGAAGGTAACTGTAGGCCATCATTAACTTCCTTTTCATTTAAAAAGTCACAGCTATTTTTTTTGGGATAAGTTTGAAAATGCGATAGATGCAAGATATGTTATGTTAAAAACAATTTGAAATTTTTTTTTTTTTAGAAAAACTAATAGAGGCTGTCTAGTGCATAAAGGGTAAATTATTGATGCTATCTTTGTGACTATGTCAGTGGAAGACTGCACGGAGTTTAAAAGCAAATTTAGATTCATTAATTTGTCCATAGAAATTTCCAATTTATTGTGTTTTGACCATTGCAAATTAATATGTACTTTGTGAAGCATACATTACAGTATTTTTTTTTTTTTTTTTTTTGTTCTTTCACCATTGCAGTATCTTGGGTGTAATCTTAATCATTGGAGGGTTGTACCTATTTCTTTTTGGGAAGGGAAAAGACCTACATCGTGGAGACGATACAGAGGAAAAATCAGCTGTCTAGCACACCATATATTTTCCTCCTCATTACCTGCAAATAAGAGTGAAGGATGGAAATTTCTAGATAAAATTGTATTTAAGTGTTGTCTTTTTCATTTAAAATAGAAACATACAGGTAATTTATTTTGTGTTCACAAATTTTCCAAATGAAAATTTGCCTAAATCAATTGTTTCCTCCTAAAAGTTCAATTATCCCGTGCAACAGCCAACAGGTTTGGGTGCCTGTATATTAAAATAGTATCGACCCGCTACATCTCATGACGCATGTATAATTAGCTTCATGAGAAAAAGCAAAAGCTTTCTTCATTTGCTTGTCCCGCGGAATTGGAAATTGCTGCCGAACGGTAAGCACGCGTCTCCCTCCTTTCAGCATCTCCCTCCCCGAAATGAAATCCAATCCCGTGCGGGACCGTGCAGCGCAAGAATCACAGCCGTCTGATTTAATCTCAATGGCAAAAGGAGCCCCTTGCATGTAACTAGATTGATAAGCCCGAACCGTCCAGATCAGATCAGACAGTTCGTAGACTGCGCTGGACGGTCTCGCGCGAGAGCGGATGGGGAGTACCTTCTTCAGTTGTAGCTGATGCCATATCAGCTGATTTGCCTATATGTTTTTCTAATTTTAAGAATTGTTTTTTATTGCATTCAAAATCAGTAAGGACCAAAGCCCAAAAATGTGTGATATGAATAATAGGAACCTTGAAGCCTTTAATTAAGAAATTGATACAGATCGTTTACACTTTGGGCCCACAGTTTCAGATCTCTTCCATGAATTTAAAACGGAGCGTAAGAGTCTCTGAGTCTGGATGCAGAATTATTGTTTTAGAGAGTCAACTCCGGGACCCATTTCTGACACAACATTTTAACACCTGAAACAAGGATTGTCAAATCTGAAAGACTGAAACCTCTTCCCTTGTATTCAAAGCAAAAAGGAACGCACAACCACAGGGGGAAGAGCTACATTATGACTAGATAAACTTTCTGATTTCACTATGCCAGAAAATATGCCTGTAGTAAAGTTTACTAGAAAATGATGCGCCCCAGTGTAAATTTTTATATTTCTATACGAACAGAAATTATTTGATGTTAATTAAGATTATATACTTATTATTTTATCTTAATCTAAATTATTTTGCTCGTCCATGCAGGAACGAAGGAAAACGTTTCAAAACAAACTCAACGCTTTAAAAGAGTAATAAATGTAAAAGAATTTAACCCAATTGGTAAATTCATCATGTGAAAAAGAAAGCAATCCCCAAGTCAATGTTAGAGATAGCAGAAAAGGAACTTACAATAAAATGACAATTCTCTGAAAGCTTTGGCCTAAAAACGCCCACCATGAAATGAAATTTAACTAGTTTTATCTACTTACCAGAATAACAGTGAAAAAGACGTTCTGATCTTGAATGAGCATTCAGCTGTACATTGAAAAAGAAGAGAAAAATGCCAACCTAATGTTGTACAATGTAAAACTCCCAGCTATTACATGGTTACCAATTATTAGTCCTTATTTTTCTACTGAGGAACAAGTCTTCCCAATCTCCATGAAAAGAATTAGAACGGTAATCAACAAGCCTTGAATTTTCTTTACAATTACATTGAACTGGTAAAAAGAAAAATTATGAAAAAAAAAATTATCAAGGAATGGAAGAAACCTCTGCCTTGCGTTGCATCCTTCTCAATTCCAACCAGCCCAAGAACCTATACACCTTCCCAAACACATTGAAACAAATTAACCCCAATACTCCAATACAAACAACTCTGCAATTGACCCACTCGGGGCTGGCCCGAATCAAAAATACTGAATCGAATGCGACAAAAAACCAACTTAATCCTTCCAATGCATTTCTGATAACCACACTAATCCTCTCCTCCCCATAAATCCTGCAAACCATCCTTGAACATAGTGCAAAAATTATAGACAAAGTCGTTCTTGACAAGCCTCTGTAAAATGCCGACTTGCCGCCAACAATCAAAGGCTCATTTCTACACACACATTGTTGAATATATGATTAGAAAACTCAAAATATTTATTTATTCTATAAAAAGTAATTTGAGCAATATGCACGAATCTATATTTTATATATCTACTTTGAAGTCCTACATTTCTGGGTTTATTTATTGGTTTGAATTTCTATTCAAATTAAAGCATGAGAACATGTAAAATCGCAATTCTTAAATTTTGTATGCCGTTATTCCATTTAACCATTATTTGATAATACATGTTTCAGTTTTGTAACGTGTATCCGTTTGATAATTAAATACAGAAATTTAATTCGTCATTTATCTCCATGATGTTTTCCTTAATTCAGAAATTAATCATGGCATGTCTGAGCCGTTACTTGTTTTGCTATATAAACAAGCCATTTCGTAGATAATATATATACACACAAAAAGTTATACAGCTTGTCTAATCTCTCATATTCCTCTTGATAATATTTGATATTCCAAATCTCGATTTTGTTGTTCTGCTGGATATTTTTTGGAGGCTTTCATCAGTCACCTTCATGGTCGTGCCCTAAAAGGTGACAACCCCGTCTTATCTTGGTTGCGGTTCCTGTCGCACGTTGAGACGGAATACGCTTAAGGACAGCGCCTAGCGCGATTCGGGTAACTTTGTTCCTTCTATTTCTTTTAGTCATTTGACATTTTTTATATTATCCGATTTGATATTTGAATTTGCACCAACAATCTTAAGCGTATTTCTTATTCGGATAATAGTAATTATTATTTTGAAATAGTTGAATTAAAAAAAAAAAATTAAATTTTCTGATTAAAAACCTTGAGAATACCGTATATGTTAATATCAATTTTAATTTATTTTTGTTTGTTCATTAGTTTAATTGTATTGCTATTGAATTATTGCAGTTAATTTTGTCATATTTTCTTCTTAACTCGAAAATGGGTCTGGATGATGTTCAATCACTGAAACCAGAAAAATTTAATGGAATAGGATTTAATAGATGGCAAGAACAAATGCAAGCATGGTTAATTACATTAGGACTAATTACTGCTGTAGGAAAAAACTTCTCCATATATAATTAAAGAAGATGATTCTGCACCAAAACGTAGTAAAGAAGAAATTGAATTTCATTGTCGTTTTAGAATTTTAAGTTGTCTTTCGGATGACATTTATGAAACTTATAGAAAATATGAAAAAGCTAAAGATTTATGGGATGCATTAGATGATGCATACAGTAAAGATAATGAAGGAATTATTAGGTTCACAATATCTGATTTTCATAATTATAAAATGATAGATGATAAACCGATTAATGATCAAATTCATAAGTTCCAGAATATGATTCAAGAAATCCACAGAGGAGGACAAACAAAATTAGATGAAAATTATCAAGTTACATGTCTTATAGATAAATTACCACCATCATGGTCTAAGTTTGCTCAAGAATTAAGAAAAACACAAACAAAACTTGAAATGCGATCCGTAATCCAATCAATTAGAATTGAAGATCAGTTTAGATTTAGACAAATTGAAGAAAATCAAATGTATTCTAAAATTAACTTAATGGAGAAAAATAACAATGATACTAATAATAAACATTTCAAATATAATAACAAAGACTTCAAACCTGGAAGAAACTTTAAGAAAAATGGAAATTTTAAAAATAAAAATAAATACAATAATAACAAGAAATTTTCTAGACCCAACAATGAGAAGAAGAAATATGATGATGATCAATTTTGCTATGTTTGTGGTCGAGACAACCATTTTGCAAGAGATTGCTACCATAGAAAGAAAGAGAAAGTTGTATACAACAAGAAGCAAGCATCAAATGAAATCAAATCCGAAGTGCTCATGATAAAACATGAACCATACGAATCACCTTTTAGGTAAGTATTTACAAATTATTCTTCAATCAATATCACTTATAATTATTGATTTGAGGATTAGACAATATTATCTAATCTTGACAGCTAAAATACATATATGCGCTAATAAATTTTGTTATTATCAGATCACAAGTGGAGGAAGTGTAACGACGCGAAATATCTAGCAAAGAATTTAGATGCCGAAGATACAAATAATGTTAACATATGAAAGAATAAAGAAACTTTGTGACTTCAATTTTATCCAGAATAAGATTTGTTTGGTAGATTCTTTAGTTCAATTAGAATTAGATTATGGGTTATATTCTGAATCAAATTGTAATTTTTTTTAAGAGATGTAACTGATTGACCAATTTTATAATCAAAGAAGTTTCTACCTTTTATACCGATCCTGCACAAATAAAAATTTCATATAATTTTGGTGACGTTTAGCATTCATGATTTAGCTAATTAAATTTGAAGATTATATCTGCCACGAATATTGTTAAATATATTGTATATCTCTTGTGAATAGAAGATTCAATGAATACAATTAAGTGATGATTAAAATAATAATAATAATAATAATAATAATAATAATAAACAAATGTATTGATGAAGAATTCATTGTATAAATCGATACTATATTTGGAAAATTATTTATGAGCATACTAATTTGTTGATGAAAAGATAATTTCATCAAAGTACTTTATAGCTCATATTTGATCAATTAATTATGGAGTAAGAATAGTTTTATAAGAGGATCATTTAATTAATTTATGAGTGTTGTATATTGAGCCGAAATTAATGAATTGCCAGAATTTAATTGTAAAATAAATGACATAAATTGGATTGAAGAAACAAGATATCATGATCTATTGAATCAAATTTTACTGTTACATTAAATCATAATAAAAATAAGTTCTAATTATCTTGACCATCAAAATACTATATAATATAAAATGTTATAAATTCCCTTTATAAGAATTATGCATATTGGAAAAAGAAAAGAGTTAGAAAATATATCTTAATCTTTTATCCAAAATATATAAAAAATTTTATAAATAGACCTTGTAAATTTATTTATATGAACTTCATGAATACAAAGTACATTGTTAAATATTCAATAATCATAATCATAATTATAATACAACTTATCTAATTTTAATATGGTGCATTGGTGTTTTACACAAGCATTAAAAGGCTGGCCACCTTTTAATTCTCGTTGCTCACCATGACTTTATTAATTGTCCCTTTAAGAATTAAATTAAATATTGGTATTATTAACTGAACTGATGTTAATTGAGAAAATTCAACCGTTTCTATACACCACATAATTAATCAACATAAAAGATGTTGTTAAACAAAATATAAAAAAGGAAAATGTGGGGGTTACGAATAAAAATAAATAAGTGTCTAATGACTAAAAATAATAATCAAATTACTTATACGAAATTTAGACACGATGATTATATATATATATTATGGCATTAAAATATACGAATTTTGACAACATCTTATATGGTCATGATGAAAGAAATATTTATATGACCAGTTTAAATTTATCATATACAAATAGATATTAAAATCATATGATATGATTACAATGATTATACGAATCATCTTTCAAATTTAAGATTTTTACAAATCGAATTTGATATCAGATTATTTATACATTAAATAATAAAAATAATTCGAACAAAAGCATAGTGGAAAGTTGAATTGGCATATTTAATATACCAAAACTGAATTATTATTATCTCACAGATAATTCCATGAATCATAATTAATTGCCAATAAATGGCAGCGATTGAAAAAAAAAAAAATGATTGAGTCTAATTAAAAGACTTATATAGAGCTTAAGCTCTATATTCATCGAGGGGGATGGATTTGCCCTAATAGGCAGCTTGCGGTGGCAACCCAATCTCCGAAAGGGTGACCCCTGGAAAGAGATTCAATGGGTAATAACAAGCCGTAAGTTGGCCACTTAGCACACAATTTTGGAGCAATGACTCCAGCCCCATCCCTATGGTGAGTGTGCTTTATGTAGATGTTAAGGATGAGCACTTAGCTCGAGCAATGCTCTTAATGAGGACCAAATCGGTAATTTCCGTGGGATGTGAATCTGCACACATCCTTGGTAGGGACTCACCTATATGAGAGTGCCTGTATACGGCCGCAGTGCGGGGCATGGGTAAGCCCTTAAGACTCTCATGAAAAATCCAAGTTATTTGCGTATGGCCATTAATGCGCACCCCGCGATGACTGACTCTATATTGCGTGTGTGATGGTGTAATTTGGGTTCAAGGAACGAGTTCAAGACATAAGTTCTCTCTGTCTCCTCCAAATTTAATCCATCAACACTAAGTGAAGTTCAAAGTTTGTAAACTACTTCTATGATGCGCAATATAAATATCCAGCTATTTGTTTCATCATCCGATTGTATGAAAATTCATTTTGTTTCTTTAAAATTCATCATTTGAATATATATATAAAATCCCCAATTCGTGTCCTTTTTATTTTGTGAATTTTGAGTTTTGTGGGGGATTGTTGAATATATGATTAGAAAACTCAAAATATTTATTTATTCTATAAAAAGTAATTTGAGCAATATGCACGAATCTATATTTTATATATCTACTTTGAAGTCCTACATTTCTGGGTTTATTTATTGGTTTGAATTTCTATTCAAATTAAAGCATGAGAACATGTAAAATCGCAATTCTTAAATTTTGTATGCCGTTATTCCATTTAACCATTATTTGATAATACATGTTTCAGTTTTGTAACGTGTATCCGTTTGATAATTAAATACAGAAATTTAATTCGTCATTTATCTCCATGATGTTTTCCTTAATTCAGAAATTAATCATGGCATGTCTGAGCCGTTACTTGTTTTGCTATATAAACAAGCCATTTCGTAGATAATATATATACACACAAAAAGTTATACAGCTTGTCTAATCTCTCATATTCCTCTTGATAATATTTGATATTCCAAATCTCGATTTTGTTGTTCTGCTGGATATTTTTTGGAGGCTTTCATCAGTCACCTTCATGGTCGTGCTCTAAAAGGTGACAACCCCGTCTTATCTTGGTTGCGGTTCCTGTCGCACGTTGAGACGGAATACGCTTAAGGACAGCGCCTAGCGCGATTCGGGTAACTTTGTTCCTTCTATTTCTTTTAGTCATTTGACATTTTTTATATTATCCGATTTGATATTTGAATTTGCACCAACAAACGTGCATTCCCCCGAAAGCCGGGAACCCATTAACGCATCCAGCCCGGTATAGTATGGGAGTATAACTGCATCTACATACAGGCTTGCGTGCAGTATGCCAGATACAGTAGACGCCTCGAGAACTGCATATCTAAGGTCTTGGTCGGCCTCATTTCGGAATGCGAGTGCAGAAACTTGGAGCAGGAGTAATATTGCAGGTCCCACATGTGCAATTGGGAATATGGTATTGATCCTCTGACCCTTGGCTAGGATTAGGAGTACCAGCGGAAGTAAAATTGGCCCCGACGGTACCAAGTATTTCCTCTTTCGAAGGATTAGATTATTGGGTACACCTCGTTTGGTTGTGGTGAGGTCTACAAGGGTGAAAAATGTGGTAGCCATGAAACAATAAGTAATGAATATGAGTACTACTAGGTCTATAAATGCGGGGTAGTCGCCGACATAGTTGCTGTCACAGAAGTAATGGTAGGGGCAATTGAGGAAATCTGTGGTTTCCTCTACTTGCCATCTAGTACATTTGAGAATTGAGGTCTTGCTATCTTGGAAAGCCCATTCATGGTGCGCCGGCATTTCATCGAGCATGTACTGTGCATAGTCCATCTTACTCTGGATAATGTCAGTAGGGTCTCTTTAACCATGTCTCTGGGAAGCTCTTCTCTGTACAGGTGGTTTCATATATCCCCTTTTTCTAGTTTCTCTCTCTTGCTTTCTATTTTCTATGACTCTTTCTCTCTCTGTTTGTTGTGATGGTGTTGTAGCTTGAAGGGGGTAAGAGAAGCAAGATGGAGAAGGTCCAACTGATGGGTCTTTTGTTCTTAAGAGGGGTATTTTGGTCAAATACCTGGCCAGAGAAGAGTTGCAAGGTTTTGCTGTCATGGTGGTTGAGTGGAGAGGGAGAGGTTGAAGGTGTGCTTGACTTTATTTCTAAGTTAATACATCACTTGATTGGTCCAATTTGGGTTATTGGGTACCTATTCTCTCTTTTTTTTGGATCGTATTTACTTAATTTGGTTTTCCTGTGGCGCTTTTCAGTAAAGTATCTGTGTTGTTCTTATAAATTTGCTCTAGGGAATTATATTGGGACTTGGGAATTTCATTTGGTTATCTTCATAATTTAATCTCTATTATAACATTTGAAGTACTTGCCTGTGGTATCTATGTTTAGCTTTATTGATTTAATGTTTTGTGGAATATGAAATTTATGCAACGTATTAAATCATGTGAATTTTATTCAATAAAATTACAAGTTGTGACGAAGGATCTGAGTGGGAAAATGTCAATGATTTGGAACAAATTAGAGAATATATGACATGAATAATTGCACATGGTTCCATACATGCTAGCGCCAAAGAAGGACTAACATAGGAATATGTAAGCGCAATGTGAGTAATTCCTTTATAATTATAGGTGGATAATTATTTTAAAAGTTAGTTAAGGTAGGTGTGGAGCAGGTTTTGTGAGAGAGAAGTTTACCTTCAGACGCAATAACATGGCTCATTCTTTTCTTTGAATAACTTAATTATTCATATTATATGTTACATATGACCCTTCTAGTTTTAAGTGCATGATTGATTGCTGCTTCTAAGATTAAAACATTATTATTCTTTCCCTTATGACTTTGTCAGCTATTGGTTCTTATCCTTTCCATATTGCATTAAATAATTCATGAGAGAAGCACAATTAGACAAGAATCGAGTTATAAGAAAATTCTCTATGTTTTACAAATTGTACTTTTATTTTGTCAAAAGGACTATCAAAATAATAACCTGACATCACTTCCAAGAAGCATTTTTGGTGAATATAAACTTTAAAATAATTGAGTGTAGGTTTTTAAGATATGAAAAAATAATTTGTGTTGGATAGTATATGTAGATTAGTAGATAAGAGTTTGATTTTGGTTAGTTGAGCTGTATTTTGTCCTACATTGTGTATAATACAAGGAAGAAACTCAGAAAACATATATATAATTTTTCTACTGGATCCGATGTGAACTAGGATATAGGTTTATAAACAGTAGGTGACAACAACTTGTGGGTCTGAAACAAGAGCAGGTGTGGAACGCCAGGCGGACGTATTGAAATCAATAAATGAGTTGCATAATTTTGGCTGCTATATCTAATATTCTTGGTAGTTAGCTATTGTTTTTTCCGAAAATTGTTGTTAGCGTATTAATTAGCTAGTTTTGTATACTTGTCATGTGTTTAATGATCAATATTAATGAATTGGTGCGTACTATGAAAAATGCTGCGAATAGGGAGGTTTGTTTTTTTATTTTCTTATTTAATCGAGAGAAATCAATAATGAATATTGGCATACCAGTACTTAACATTAATTTAGATTGTAAAAGAGTTGTATTAAACTATATAGCATATATATTCAAATCCAAACAAATCGGAAAGAATCGATTTCTGTTTTTTTTTTAAAAAAAAAATCTTTGTTCAGAGTGAACATATGTGGATAACACGATGAGAAACAATTTGCTCTATTTAATTGGCACATGTTAATGTATTTTTTAGTCTTTTTATTCTGTTTAGAGTGGAATAAGGACATGATTTATCCTTTCTAATTATTATCATCTATCTTCAATTCAATTAGCAAAAACTGTAGATGAACAATACCAATCCTTTTTGAAAGCTTTATTCTGTAGATGCCCATCTCTCTACAACAAAATAAAAAGAAAAATAAAAATAATAATAATAATAAAGAGCCAGAGAGAAGAAATTATACATTATGAAGGAATTATACCCTTGTCCAAGTGGGGCTAAGGTCAACTAGCTTAAACATGATTACAACGGGGCACTCGTGGTCAAATTGGATCCAAAAAATAAACTAAAATAGGAAAAGCAATAGATAAAGGAACAGTGCATAAATAAAGGGGAAAAACAGGGATTCAGATCTGGTGCCGCGCGACACACCGTGTAGCGCGGCATTCTAGCCGTCTGATCAAGATCCAATGGACAAGGGAGCCCCGTGCATGTAACCTAAATTGATAGGCCCGTAAAAAATGAGCCGTCCGATCAAGATCAGACGGCTCGTACGCGCGCTACACGCAGTCCCGCGCTACACCGGATTCGGATCCGAAAAACAGAGGGTTCGAGCTTGGACACGGAAAGCTTTATGTCTGCGATTATGAGATTACGAGTACATAATTACATTGATTATTTAGGTCGAATAAAGGGGAAATGTTTACAAGTCATAATGATGGTAGAGTAAGGACTCAACTCAGGGAATAATTCCAGCTCTAACTCCTTCAAAGTACTTGCCACATGTACAATATGTGCTTTATTTCTCTTTTTACTTTTTACTTTTGTTAGAATGGACTTATTTATTTGGAAAAACGAATGTTTTTTTTTTTTTTGGTACTATGCTTCAAGAGTAACCCAAGGAAAATTATTTATTAAAGGAACTTCTGAAATAGTTACTTAAAAACTTATGCGCGAATTTAATAAATAATACTATAGCTTTATCTAGATGTCTCATTTCTCAATTATACATTAAGCTAGAACATTTTGATATCGTACGCAAATGGGGTTTGGTTTATTTAAAAACTTCTTTTACAACATACATAGAATAGATTGTTTGAATTTCAAGTGTAAGACATGATTAGCTAAATTATATAATTTTTTGAGATTGCATGGTACTGATTAGATTTTTTATGATGATGGCATTGAAGTTTTGAAGACATGTCATAAAGATTAAATATTGTAACACACTGTAATGTGGGACAAAACCAAGTTTGTATGTGTACCGAATAGAATTTTTTTTTTTTTTTACAAAAAGGTATTGCTTTTCTTATGTGAAAAACTTAAGTTGCTAGCTACCGGTCATATAGTGTTAATAAAAACGAAAAAACTGCAAATTTTTCCATAAGTAGCACCAAATTTATTTCAGAATTCGGCCACCTAAATTTTAAATTGATATTTTATTGTCTGGTCAATCGATCACTTCAAATCAATATGTTGTACCTTTGCTGATATGTCATGATTGTTCATCTCTACTGCTGCTGTCCGGTAGACAATAAATAAACCAATTTTAAATTTACAAATCTTCATTTCATTCAATTATTTAAGGATCCTGAAGCAGTAAATAGTTTGAAATATGACACACACTGTGTATTAATTGTGCATATGTAAAAACTAATAAATTTGATGCCAGTTTTTTGTCTTCATTAAATTACATGTAATTTACAATGTTCCATATGCTACGGATTTCCTGAAATATTAAATATACTCAAATTGCACAAAAATTTATAATAAAAATTGATAAAAATACATTAATTTGATAATATCGAGAACCATCAAAACTTAACGTTTAGTTTTACGATCCTTTAATCATATACACTATATATATTCTGCACGTGAAAAGATAATATTCTATATATGTGAATTGTATTATTCAGTAAATAACTTAAAATTCACAATGTTTCATATTAACTGATTTTCTGGAATGTCTAATTAACTCAAATTCAAAATATTTGATAAACAACAAATTTATTGAAGTAACAATATGCATTTTTTTATTTCTAGTTGACTTAATTATCAATACATCCAAATTCTTGAAAATAATGCTGAACTTATAAAAACAATTGTATTGGGACATTTTTCCAAAATGAATATTCTTTTGGGTTGTGGTCTGAGATGAATTTTTTATATTTTCATGTATGTCTGCATTATGTTTTCCGTTTCTAAGCAGCTGGATACTCTTTAAAACCAAATATTATTTGAAAATAAATCTAGTTCATGTGAGTATAACACTTTAATAATGTGCACTATAATTGGCGTGTTTGGATGATCCGAGAATAGAGAATAGAAATAAAGAATTTCGATTTACGTGTTTATTCTTATTCTTGTGCAAAATAAACGGTATATAATTATATATATATTCAAATTCTGTTTCCTTCAATGCTGGTGCCCCACGCAACTAACAAAAAGAGCACCCGAGCTGCCCAGGTACCATTATTTTAAGAGTTGCCAAATTAAGATCCAACAGTGTTGGCTTTTCATGCCTTGTCAGGGTTCCTATGGAGCATTACACTAATCCATAAATGGAATGGGTCGCTGAGCTGTGGGTAGGCCTGTTTAAAGTTTCAAACGGAACGGAATGGCCTGTTTCGTTTCTGGTAGCGGAATGTATCGGACGATTCGTTAACCGTTTCTTTGGACGAAACATCACGGAACGTATATACTTGCACTGTATTTCAACCAAACGAATGACGAAACAAATTCCGTTTGCCGTTCTGTTCCTGAAACGGATTGAAATTTCATACTCGTTTACCGTTCTGTTTAGACGGAACGTGCACGGAAAATGGTAAGGTATACCGTTTGCACCCCTACCTGTGGGCTCTGTGCATTATTATTTATAAATCCATTAAAAGTCGACGTTCGTACATGAGGTCTTGAAACGTTCCACATGTATGAGATACCAAATAAGTACATGCTATGTCAAATTTAAAGTACTGTTTAAAATGTAAAGACACCTATATTTCCATATATTCATAATCTTAGTTAAATGAAATGGAATGATCCGAAGAAAAAAAATATATTTTCATTAATTTTATTAGTTAAGAAACAAAACATAGTACAAAAAAAAGAGTTAGTTCAAATTCTATAAACAATAGGAGTATTTTTTTTTTTAAGAACATACAGCCGTACAAATTCGTAGCAGACATATTAAATAAAATTGTACAAGTGTCGGTCATATGATTTAAAAATTAAAACGATTACTTTCCCAACACACATTTTGTTTCAAAATTAAGAGTTGAGATAGAGGTCATATGATTTAAAAATTAAAACGATTACTTTCCCAACTCACATTTTGTTTCAAAATTAAGAGTTGAGATAGAGGTCAAACTAATAATTTTAAATGAAAATTGATTATTGCCATCTGTAATTTTGCCCATCCTGCCATCGCTAAATATAAAGTGAACATATACAGGAAACAAAGTGAACATATAGATGATTTAAGTGAACACATACAAACAAATAAGTTCAATGAAAATAAGTTGAATATGCATGTAAACTTCTAAACAAGTGATAACAACACTTATTTGTTTGTAAGTGTTCACTTAGATCGTCTATATGTTCATCTTATTTGCTGTATATGTTCACTTTGTATTTAACGATGGTTGAAATGGTATATTTGCTAATGACACTTATAATTCCTGATTTTAAATTATACCAGTACTATATGAGTTCTTGGACTTTATTTTATGCACGAATTGTTGCTAAAATAGAACTCAGTCCACTTTGACTAATGTTAAGTTGTGTCCTTATATTTTGTTTATGAAAAATATGGATTGAAAATAAAAATTAAATTCATTAAATATAGTAAAAGAGAGAGAAAAAAAGAAAGAAGATATATAACAAAGCATTTTTTTTAGATTTAAAAAAAAAATTACGCGACAGAGGGGGAAAAAATAACAAATATCGAGCTCCCTAACCACACAACTCGCTACAAATCGACGGACTCTACTTTCACCACCCGCTCCTTTAAACTAAATTGGAAGCATCCTTAAAAATACAGTTGTTTTGATAAATCATACGGAGATGCAAAGAATTGCTTTTAGTTAGGAGATGTCTAATCTCAACCTAGGTGTACCCTCTAACTGCCGATTAAATTTTGTACCACAGCAAATGTGCAGTAATGTCTATAACCGCAAAACATCTTTTTTTGTTTCCTCTTTTTCTTTTTTCTTTTTTTCTTTGTCATGAACCCATATGCCAATCTTTCCCAGTTTAACCAACCAACTACCTTTAAATTTTTTCAAAAGGTCGGATGTATAAAGCAAGGTTGTAACCCCGTTGAATTTTTCTTCATCATTGCCGAATCTTTCACATCTGTCGTGTAGGAACAGGGGAATAATAATGATAAGGATACATTGACAATTGACTTGATTTATTAACCTTCAATGTAACAATCTATTGAAATTCCGAACTAGATTTCTGTGTTTTTTTTTTTTTTTTTGGACAAATCATATGTTAAGTTGGAAATTTAGAAAAAAAAAATTTGATCAATTAAAAGTTCATGAGACTGAATAAATAGTTAAATTTAAATGCTCGATAGTTATAAAAAAAAAATTTAATTGCACCAAGTTTGATATATATACAGACAATCTAAAAGATGAATAATGTACTCATAATTTTGATTTCTTAATAAATCACATGAAACTTAAGCCCAAATGAAATTTTTAGCCCACTGCATAATTTCCCTATGAAAATTATTTTAAATTGATCTATTATGGCCATGTAATATCAATGTTAGTATCTTTTTAAATGATACATAATACAGAACATTGTGATATTTTGTTTACATCATATTTATTACTCGGATGACTATAGTAATACTATTCTTTACAACATATTTATTGCTTCCATGACTACATCCACGCTATTTGCAATTAGGGGCGTCAAACGTGCTAAAAACAAAACGGAACATACCAGTTCTATTTTCGTTCCATTTCTGATCACGTAACATATACTAGTTTCATTTCGTAAAACGGGATAGTTTTTCATTTCGTTTTATGTTCCGTTCTCTATTTTCCATTTCCATCACAATTTTCGGTAAATAGAACACTAACGTTTACCGATATGCGTTCCATTTTGAAAAACGAAATATATTTCTCTTCCGTTAGTTATTCCGTTTGGACGAAACGGAACGAAAACGTGCGAAACGGTATTCTGTTCACAGCCCTATCTGCAATACTACTGGCCTACTTGTGCTTGATAAAGATGAAAATATTATATTTTTGCGCATACCAAAAACCGCTAGGCATTATATAGTCCGAGCTCGTTCACCAACCTAAGTGTGAATATAATATTGCTATACGGTTCGCACTTGTCAAAATTTTACAATACGGGCGTCAGAGGTTTGATGGACGTACTTGGTGCAATTTGGTCACACGATCAAAAGCACTTCCCTTATGCTTTTTTAATGAATATTAAATGCACATATCTAATTAAGTACAAATTAAAAATAACAATCAAAATAATATTTATAATACTTTTTAAGGATCAAACTATGAAACTTATGATACTTTAACCATTTTTATTATAATCTTTATTTTTCTAAATTTGCTATTAATCGACGCGATGATTATCATATTTATTGAATAAATTTGTTATTATTAATATAAGCTTGCTTCTACAATAATAAGAACTAAAAAGCCGTTTATTTGTCTCTTTGAAGGGGCTGATCCAGGCGTGGAAGGGGAAACGGAGGCGGCGAGGCTTATATACTTTTCTTTGTATTTATTTGAGGTCCGAATTTTTAATTGATATTCACTTAGATATTATCTGCCAGTTCATTGTAATATTCGTTATATAATTTCTCTGTATTTATTTTTTAAACGTCATCCAGATTTAAATATCACTGCTTGGTATAATATTTCAACCCCATCTTTCAAAAATTGCAAATGGACAAATTATCCACCTACAACTTCAACTAAGAATGGATTTTGCTTAGTTTACACTCAAAAGATAGTCATATAACAAAAGAGAAATAGATATGTAGGTCCTTTTATCCTACATAAAATGAATTTTTCATTTAATAAAATGCATTAGTTATCATGTCATTATCATAAAACCGGTACCATGTATCTTACTAATCCATTGGGAGTTTTCTGTGGCATTTGCCATTTGTGGTGCATCTTTCTTCTGATTTAGCGATGTAGAAGCACAATCTAGGTAACGAATAATAAAATGTTCGTCATATCATGTTTTCAAACATGAGCAACTTAATTTTGCAATATTATTTATCTTTCCTAATTTTCAGTTGTTGTTTTAAGAAGTAACGAAGACTGAGAAAATCTAGAGTGCTCCAAAGAGGCATGTCTCAATTAACCAAACTTGGTGTATGTATTATAATTAAGAAAATCAGGTAAACTTTGGATTTAGTAAATTAGATGAAAGGGATGGCAAACCCATTCTTGGAAGCGAAACCAACAAACGTTTGAGTATAGCGAACTTAATATTTATAAATTAGTTCTTAAGAGAGATGCTTTAGCTGGTATTAAAGATATAGAGGATGTGTTAGACAGTAGAGATTTATCTGCCTCTGAATGGGAGAATTATTTCTCTTTTAAGAAAACTCTTGCTGATTTTTTTCATCAGGAGGAAATTCATTGGAGACAACGGTCTCGGGTCACCTGGTTAAGAGAGGGAGATGCTAATACAAGATATTTTCATAGGTTAGCTTCGATTAGGAGAAATAAAAACTTAATTTCTCATATTCTTATAGGAGGGGTTGAGACTAGGGATGCTGGTACTATTAAAGATTTTATTGTAAGTCATTTTAAGAATCTTTTTGGGGTTGCAGGGCAATCTGTAGGGCATTTAGATCCTAATCTTTGGGACAGGGGGGAGCAGGTAAATGAGGAGGAGAATGTTTTTTTAACTGCTCCTTTTTCAGAAGAAGAAGTTCATCAAGCTGTTTTTCAAATGTCTCCTGATAAAACTCCTGGGCCTGATGGATTTCCTATTCTCTTCTATCAGCAATTTTGGGACATTCTGAAAGATAATATTATGGATTGTTTTCATGCTTTTCATAGGAATGAGTTTGATATTTCTAAGCTTAATAGAGCCCTTATTAGTCTTATTCCCAAAGTTGATAATGCCTGTAAAGTCACAGACTTTCGTCCCATTAGTCTTCTTAATTGTAGTTATAAGATTTTTACTAAGGTTTTGGCTAATAGGCTCTCTCAGGTTTTGAATAGAATTATCACTTCTAATCAAACTGCGTTTTTGAAGAATAGAAGCATTTTAGATGGGGTTGCTACGGCCCATGAAATTCTTCATTGGGTCAATAAGTATGAAGTCAAAGGTTTATTGTTGAAACTTGATTTCCAAAAAGCTTTTGACTTTATTAACTGGGATTTTGTTCTGCAATCCTTTTCCCTTAGAGGTTTCTGTCCTCAATGGAGGAACTGGATGTCTCAGGTGTTGGAGGGGGGCTTAGCTGCAGTTTTGGTTAATGGGGAACAAAGTGGTTTCTTTTCTTGTAAAAGAGGGGTGAAACAAGGAGATCCTTTATCCCCTTATATTTTTATTCTAGTGACTGACCTGCTTTCCAAGCTGATTGAAAATGGGAAAAATTTAGGCCATTTTGAGGGTTTAGGTCCCCCTATTAGGAACTCTGGCCCCTTAGTACATCTGCAATATGCAGATGACACTCTGTTGTTTATCAAAGCTGATAGAGAAGGGGTAGAAAAGATGCATTGGTTGCTTAAGGGTTTTGAGGGTATTACTGGGTTGAAAATTAATTTTGCAAAGAGTGAGTTGATTCCTCTAAACTTACCTGTCTTGTTAACTGAGGATTTTGCTAGTCTTCTTAACTGCAAAATAGGTTGTCTTCCAATCAAGTATTTGGGGCTTCCCCTGCATTGGAAGCTGCCTAGTAGAGCTGATTGGCTCTCTATTATTGAGAAAGTTAGGAAGAAGTTATCTGTTTGGAAGAGTAATTTAATGTCTTTAGGAGGCAGGTTAATTCTGATTAATTCTGTTCTTTCTAGCATTCCTCTGTACTTTATGTCTTTTTTCAAAATGCCTAAATGGGTGATTCAGATCCTAGACAAACTTAGAAGAGGTTTTTTGTGGGGGTTTAAAGAGGGGAGACAGAAGATACCTTTGGTGGCTTGGAGCAAAATTTGTAGACCCAAAGAAATGGGGGGATGGGGTATCCTAAACTTGGAAACCATGAATTTATCTCTTTTGGGTAAATGGAAATGGAATGCTGACTCTGAGGAGTGTAGAGGTTTCTGGAAGGATATTATCTTCTTTAAGTATTCTCATCGAGTTCCTTCTAGTTTTTCTCCTTTTTGGAAAGGAGTTTGGGGCACTGATCATTTAATTAGAATAGGATCTTCTAAATTAGTAGGTAATGGTCAAAATACTCTCTTTTGGCTTGATCATTGGATAGATGACTTTTCTCTAGCTAGCAGATTTCCAACTCTTTTTCAGAAAACTAAGAGACCCAGAGCTAGAGTGAGTCAAGTCTGGAATGGGGGTTCGATTAAACTTTTTCTTAGGAGAGGGGCCTCTTTGACCCTGAGAGCAGAGAAGGAGCAACTTCTAGGAATTTTAGAGAACTATCAGTTTACTTCTAGGCATGATTTTATTCGTTGGCATTGGGATAGTGGAGGTTTCTCTGTTAAATCTCTTTATAAGTTTATTATGCATGGGGGTATTCTTGATATTACGGCTAAGCATCTGTGGAAACTTAAAATTCCTCTTAAGATCAAGCTGTTTTGTTGGTTGATGCTTAATGGCAGTATTCTTACCAAAGATGTTTTAGCTAGGAAAGGGTTTGGGGGTGATTTGAGCTGTCAATTTTGTGATAATACTGAAACTTTAGATCACTTGTTTGTTTCTTGCTCTTTTATTAATCCCTTCTGGACTCTGTTTACTAGGTATAATGTTTGGGGTTGTGTGGTTACAGATCACTCTTTTTCAGGGTTGTGGAACTTGTTTAATTCTCTTCCTAAGTTGATTAGAACTGCAGGTTTGACTTTTCTGGCAGCTTTTAGCTGGGTCATTTGGAAGGAAAGAAACGCTAGGGTTTTTACTGATATTAGAGGATCAACTGCACTCTCTCTTTGTGCCTCAATTTTTAGTCTTTATTTGTTTTGGACAGGTCAACAGACAGGAATGGAGGTGGGTTTTCATCAAGCAAGCACTGGAGCTAGAGCAGGAGATGGCAATGGAGTTTAGCTCTGTTTTTATTTCCTGTTATGTGTTGCTTAAGATTGTTAGGTGCTTGTTTGATGTTTTGTTTTAGGATGACTCGTTTTTAGCTTTTGGTAGAAGTCTCCTGTAAGGAGCATTATTAATCACCTTTGGTGTGATTATGACTTTTTTGTAAACTGGGCATTATTTTTAATGCAGGATTCCCTTCTTGGGAATCTGTTCATCAAAAAAAAAATATTTATAAATTAGTCACAAACGGTTAAAAAAGCGCCCTATGCTATTTAGTAATATTATATTTCTCATTATAACGATTACAATACTTTAGTAACTTAACCATTTGTATTGAACTATTTCAAACATCTTAACCTTTAGCTTGCATTTGTACATATGTAACTTTCACCAAAAAGAGGAAAAGGTTATACAAAAAGAAGAAAACACTCGGTATACTCCTGAAAGCATACATCATATTAGAAAAAGAAGAAAAGGACAAGAATCAGAAATGAGCTGAAATTTCAAAAAGCAATTTCACCTCAACTTGACATATTCTATGTACATAGCAACAAACCCTTGAGTTGCTTTTCACCTTCTCTACCCCTTTTGAAACATGGGTAGAAAAGCACAAGTAGTTACTACGTAAATATTTTGACAGGGGAGAAAGTTACAGTTAGGGGTGCGTGATCAGAGAGGTTATAATTATCAGGCCAGATCCCTGTTTCTACCTCAGGTGGAAATAGCACTGCATCTTTTACGGTAAAACCATATACAACCTCATTGTTACTAAGGTGTTCTTGTTCAAGAATTGTTTCCTCTTCACATGTTTTCTCGAACTGGTTGCGCCACTCTGTGTTCCAAATTGAGGTCTGCAAAAATAATTATTGTTTAGAAGCTTGCAAAGTAACTTGAACATATTCTATTAACACCAGTTGGCGTGCCTACTACATAAGTGCTCCTTTTGTGTGTGTGTTCTCTTTTCTAGATTTCCTTTTCAATCCTATAGCCTCAAATAGCGCAATTATTATGCTGGGCATATAAATAAAATTGGTTAGTGATAGGCCTAAATTGTTAAAGAGGCACCATTATATCTAGATCCTAATCCACAAACTGTACCAATTTCAGGCTGGTTTGGGCCAAGTTTAAATAAATTAAAAGAAATAAAGTACCATAAATTCTTGAAAATCCAAAACACCGTTCCTATCCAGGTCAGCATGGGCCCATAATTCATCAATCTCCTCACTCTCAAGTCCATTTGGATGAAGCAAGTTCAACTGAAATCCATTTCAAAGAAGTTAAAGATCATACCCTATTGACAAAATCGTTTGAACTTTTCAACCAAACTAAGATAAAAATCATACCTGATACATTGCTTGACAAAAACTAGAATAAGTAATATAATCACATGAATTATCAGCCTTAAGCAATTCAAATGCATTATACTCTGACAGTGAGGCTGCTCTTAGAAGATTCTGTCAAAAGGGAACAACAAACTTTCGTGAGCACAAAAGAAATGTCCTAAATTCCTAACTAGTAATATATATTCTAAGAACTTTTCAATAGTACACCACTAGACCAGAAACAAAATAAATAGTGTACCTTAATAATAGCAAGAACAGCTTGATTCCAGCTAGTTTTAAGGGTTTTCTTTTGCATGCTTGGGTTTAGAAGCCAAATAAAATCAACACCACATATATTGCCTCTGTGATTACGATGACTCACCCACTGGAACAAAAAAAATAATAAAAATGAAAACTAATGACAATATAAGAATTGCACATGACATTTCCAATGCATGACAGATGTATACTGATCATTACATGTGTTATCAAATGTTATTTATCAGTCAGAACTCAGAACTTCTGCTTGGATTATATTTTTTTAGTAAACAGCATATACCTTATGGCAATCTGCATCATTGTCAGTATAGTGATGTGCCTGGTCATATGATGAAACAAACCCTTGTGACCGAAGGAACTGGTAAACTTGTCCTCGTTTACTTCCATTCCAGTCCCTGTAAGGGAAGGTGATAAATTAGAATTCACGTGCGGTTTATATGTCATTTTACAGTAAACAAATTACCAGAATAAAGGGACACTCAAAATTTCAATGTACTAAGTCTAAAATGGATCTTAATTTCTTACCCAGATAAAATAATTGGCATAGGCCCAAGCTTATTTTCTTTTTGGTATGCTTCAATATACTGAAGGATCTTGTATACCTATAGTCAAGACAAAAAGGAGACTGATATGTAAGAAGAATTGTGCAATGGGTTTCTAAAATGGCAAAATCAGATATAAACCGCTCTAAAATGGCAAAATTATGAAATTAGGCTCACTGAATATGCCATTCTGGACATGCAGTTTTCTCTTGAAGATAGCAAGAATACATCATTATTTGTCTCTTGTTAACAAAGGAATGCCCCGAAATCCAGCAAATAATAATGATATAACTGACAGATATGTTTTGCTGCCTAGGGAAATCGCCAACTACCACTAGACCATTATCAATATTGCTTATTCTTTAATACCTTCTAATATCAAGTGACCCATGGATTTCAGTTCACAAATGATTTTACACTAGGTATTGATAGCTCTATGATGCTGTAACTGGATTTACTAGGTCAGATTTTCCACACACTTACTGGTAGGTATATTACCAATGCACAAATAAACATAAGTTTTCATTAAAGTTTTTAACCATCGACACATAAACAGAAGTCTTCTGGCAATTAATTATGCATGGTTTCAGATATAGAGTGCCACTTCATCCAGCTGGAGATTGCATTTGCCATGTTTTTAAAGATGGTTACATTTAAAAGGACACTAATATATATGCATAGAAAATTTGATAGCTTTTTGTATGTGAAATTACCTGTTTCAAACGAACAATGCAGAAAGTCCTGTCATGAGGAAACAACAAATGAGTGTTGACAATTAGAATCTCCTGCTGAATGTTTTCATCTCCATTTCCAGTTTGTGAGAAGGGGATAATGGATTCAACATGCAACAATTGAGCGACACGATCTCCAAAATCATTGAATAGCAACTCCTTGTAGTTTATGACCTTAAAATTTCCCTTGCTTACGGCAGCCAGTAGACCTGTAAAATAAGGGGAAAAAACAATAAATAAGCACTTTTTTATATTTTAATATCATTTCTCCTTCAGATGCCATTAATAAGCACCTTCTCGAGCAACATTTGTGAAAGATCCTTTTTTGATGATTACAAAAATTATTTTCATGTAATGAGTAGCTTCATACCATCTCCACGATTATTGGTACGTGCCAGCTTAAAAATATCATAGTTGGCATCACCCAGTCTCTTCTCGTATAGATTAACTAGTTCTTCATTACCTAACCACACCTCCTGATAAAGACGTGCACTCAAATTTAGTTACAAAAATAGAGTAGGATTAAATCTTATATTAAAGAAACATTTCTGCAGTTCCTTTCTTCTTTGTTAGTTATATTTCCTTTTTATTTAGAAATAGTGAAATTTCATTCACTGACTCCCATTTCTTCCTAGGTTTTTCTTGTTTCTGAGTTGATTGCACAAAATGGGCAGTAAAACATTACCATTTCCCTGTATTGGTCCAAAAGTTCCATATTTTCCAATTTTGATCTCTGATTTGTACAATTTTGATCCCTGCCACAAATTTTCCCCCATTCAATAATCAAAAAGCATCCTTGTAAGTGATCATGGACCATGTGCCATAATTTGTTCTAGAAATTTTAATGGTACCTGTAGGCAGATAATGGAAGAACAGTCAGCTAAGAGCTGATCTAAGATCCGTTGATTCCTGCTCAGCCAATATGCTCTATAGTCGCTTTCCCTAGTATTCTGGACTACCACAGCAACAAAAAGTATAAGTATTTATTAAACCAATAATCTATTTAGCTTCTAGACACTTTTTCTGGTTTACAGGGATAGAAGAACAAATCCCAAGCAACCAAACGTTGGGGACCATAAAAGTCCAAAAAATTTCTGTAATGACATGTGCTATGGTGTCTGACAACCCTTCTATCAAAAATCGGATCTTCAGGAAAATGTAGGTCACATTTTTAGATCTGAGCTGACCTAAAAAGGCCACCTTGAGTAAGATAATTTCTAATTTTCTACTACTATAGTGAAGTCGGCGTGATTATGTGAGCTTTTCAGGGTGCCCAAAGATGGCTCAAGGAAACCACAACAAGCATGTAGATGTGAATTTTGTACAGATGGGGTACTATTTACAGGGTCACAATTCCATCATTAGACATACTCTGCTCCTAACATTTATATTCAATCTATCATAATTTTGTACTTGTGCACTTCATGTGTTCGATGAAATGTCTGACAGACAGTTCCAATTTTTTTTATCCAGGCTGAAGAGCTACCCATGAATCCTATTAGCAAGATACCTTCCAAATCACCAATTGATAATTACAATGCGCTAGAATTGATGGGTATGATTGAATTTGATAGAATATCCGAAATGAAACTAGGAATGAAATAGGAAAAAGTGGCAGATTTGACCAATTTAATTAAGAAAGTGATGGGTATTGAACTATTGTTACCTCATGATCAAGGCGCTTGTAGATAGGGGCCAGAATGTTGAAGGTGGTACACGAGAGAACCCCATGCTCCGGGACCACGCAACAAACTCTTCTCCCTCTCCATGCTCTCTTTCGTTTTCTCCTACAGAATTTGGCATCTTCTTCTCTTCCCTTGATCTAATACCATGAGAAAAACAAAACCCAAAATAAAAAAAATGTACTTTCAAACAAAATTCAAGTAAATCAAGAACCAACAACGAAAAAGATGAAATTATTAATAAATGACACGATTATTGAACGCATTTCTCCCTCTCTTTTCACAAATTTTAAACAAAAATTACACCTCCGACGATTCAACAATCAAGAAACAAAGATAGAAATCGTGATACCATTATACGAATTAATGAAGGGCTTCGTCTGAACCCTTCATTAATTCGCGTCGCCAATTTCTAATGGTTTCTACTTTCTAGACAATATCGTAATAAAAAAACCAAAAGAAATGAAAGCCGAGAGAGAATAAGTACAAGGCGAAAGCGAAGAAATAGGAGATTTAGTTACCATGGTGCTAATTGAGGCGAAGTTATCTCTCTCCAGTGATTTCTGTGCTGTTTGTTTCTCGTTTGGGGAAGTGCTTGTGTTGGTCTTATAACAAAATAGAAACTGGATTGAGGTATAACAGGCTGTCGGTTTTATAAACGCAAGTAGGCTGTGTGTTACCGGGTATAGCCGGTTGCGCCGCATAACGCCAACCGGGAATTGGCCATTCCTGACCGTTATGTTAGTGTGTTATTAACCGGAAGGCAACACTTTACATTTTCTTCGTCTCCAATTTAAAGGCAATTGGATATGTCCATTTCCTGCTTATTGTACAATTTGAAATTTTTACGCGTATTTTTGGCAACTAGCTAGTTGAGGGAATTAAGGGAGCTGTCCCGTTAGCATGCTAAATTTCTAGTCAATCTACAATCATCAAAATATAAACGGTAAAAAACTAACATCATAACTTGTTTAAATAATAAACAAAGAGAAATGCTAGAGTCCAATATATGAGACCAAATCGATGGAGTTCGTCCAATATGATTGTTCTCGCGTTTCAAATTTCGAACAACCAATTCGAACCGTTCAATATATTATCCATATTGAAAACTTAAAAGAAACAGATTTTATATTTTTTTCAAAATTTTTTACTGTTCATTTGGTATTTTGGAAGATACATGATATAAAAATTATGGATCATCCACTAACAACAATTTTTTAAAATACCAAAAAAATAGGAAAAAAAATTGAAAAAAAATAAAAATATAAAATTTTCAATATGGAGAATAAATTGGACAGTTCGAATCAATCGTTTCAAATTTGAAATGTCAGAACGATTGTATTGGACGGACTTCATCTGTCTCATATATTGAACACTAACTTTCTCATAAAGTATTTTGCAAATGTACAAATTTAACTGAAAACTTTTGTGGTGGCTCTATTATATTATTGTCGCTATTTTAATTTGTAATAGTAATAAGAATATTTAATGGCAGATCTTTTCTTTTAGAAACTCATATTCAAAATTAACAAATCGTTGATTTATCATTTTCAAAATTGTGAAAGAAAAGCATCGTAATAATATTTTATTTTAGGTATTAGGACGAAGAGTCCGAAGAGTGAGAATAATGTTGACTCGATAATAGTAATGTAGTATGAATCTAATTTCTAAAAGGATCAATAGAAAATTATTCTCATCGATAACATTTGGCTTCAAAATTGAAGAATAATAATAGCTAACCTAGGTAAAAAAAAATTTGTGGAACAAAAAAAATTTCGACCAAATAATCAATATCATGTTAGCATAAATATGAAGTTCCTTCCTAAAAAAATATATATCAAGTTTCTTAGATCCTGCTATGTTATGAAAACAAAATAGGGATAGAATTCGGGCTTCTCTGTTTTTCTTTATGTACTGGAGGTGAAGGCTCGACACAAGAGGTTTTAATAATCCGAGGCAAGGATTCCCTTTTTCCCCTCTGGTTTTTGTTTTGGTTTTAACAATTTGGGAAGTACGGATGTCTTGATGCAATCATAAATATCTCAATTTCAAATCTCTCACTACTGTAGAATTATCCATCCGTTCATTTCTTCTCAGGCCTTCATCTGAACCCTCCGTTCCTTTTGCTGTGGCAGCTTGATGTGGTATACCTTTTCCGTGTGGGATGCTGCTGTGTTGGCTGCGTATGATTGGTTTGGTCTTCTTTTTCCACGTGGGCTAATGGTGATCTGGCTATGTTGGTTGGGGTTTTATGTTGCGATTTGTGTGTGGTCTCCTGTTGCACCTTCTGTGGAAGTGGATCACGTGAACAAAAAGAAGGACCACAGGAAGGGATGCAATGGTGTACATGCTCCAGTTTTATTTTATTTCACTTTCTCCCTTCATCTAGAGTGTCCCGAAAAGAAAAAAGAGAAAATTCCTTGTCACAGCCCGCAATGGGGTGGGGCAGTTTCTCGCCGCGAGCACACAACTTCTGTGTACTCGCAAGGCATTTTTTTTTCTAATCTTTAAGGTTTAGGTTTCAGCTTACCATGAACTATCATGTTGTCTCCTATGACTCATTGAGTCCTCATGGCAAGACAATTTGGCTTAACTTCGCTTGACTTGATCGAGCCCGTCTCTGCAACCTGGAACCCACATCCATTGTGGAAAACATACGAAAAGTACGGAATGAGAATTAAAATTCTCAGTGCGGGTTTTAGTTCCAGTACGCGAATTTAAGCTAAAATCCAAGTTCTAGAAATAATACCCGTAAATAAATAATTTATTGATTAAACATGACCGTGAAAACATTATCTGCATTTAACATAAACAAAGCATGCATGTGTCAACTTATATAAACCAATATCAAATCTTCTTTTAAAACATGTTATCCAGTCTGAAATCAAAATTGGACAAAATAACAAAATCTGACTATGACAGAAGTCATATACATGTCGGACTAAACACGTGGCACGAATCCCGTCGTAGACAACACATGTCTGTATATGATAGGAAACTGAGCGTGTCAGGGGATCCGAGCATGGCAGAATTGAGCATATCATAAATCTGAACAAATCACAAATCTTCCCCTAACTTGGGTGGCAAAAGGGATCTGTCCCTTACCCAAGTAGCAAAAGGGGATTCCAAATCCACATGTCATTAACGTAATTCCATAATCATAATCACCCAGGACTCCTAACCCAATCGGTTGGGTGGCAAAAGGAGACCTTCCCCTAACTTGGGTGGCAAAAGGGATCCGTCCCTTACCCAAGTGGCAAAAGGGGATTCCAAATCCGCATAGCGCTACCGAACTGGCCGAAGCCGGGGGCCAACCGACTCCGGAGAGTGATGCAAACATATCAAATCACACATATCAAGCATATCACATCATATCTCAGTTATTCATTCACATCATTTCATTCCTTTCAGTCAGATCATTCATAAGTCGGATTTATCAATAGCAACGACATTTCCAAATATCTGACTGTTACTTATCAAATTTCTCAAAACGGAGAACATGCATTTCAAAATGCAGTTTTATCAATAATTGGGCACTATCATTTAAAAATGCTTGAATACGGGCATGCAGGCAAACGAATTTCCAATATGCATATGAATAAAACATATTTTATTAATTACTTAAACTTTAACAAAAATCCAACGTAATTCCGCACCTGGATAGTAGAAAGCTTAAACGTAGTTTCTCGATATCTCATGATGGTTCGGATGCTTGACGGTCATCATATTTGGGTTCTCTCCCTTGACGGTATGCTAGGCTTGATAGTCACATGTCAACTGATTCTAATTCGGTTTCCTAATAAAACAAGTGACTTAATTTCTTACTAACCGTTAAATACTTAAAGTAACCTAAATAACCTAATTATTGGCGGTTCTTGGGTTACCATACTGACGGCCTAAGTTAACCAGACTGGTTGAGATTTGGATGGCTAAGTTCAGATTATTTATTTAGAGGATTCTGTTTTAAAATATATTATTACGTATTTTATCTTATTATTAATAATTGGTTTTGACTTTCCAGTCATTAAGAGTTTAGATTCATTTCTATTATATAAGTCATGGATTTTATTTTAGAATGAAAATATTCACTTATTTATTATATAGTATTTCTCCAATATTCATTAAGTTGTGCAATATTTGATTTATTTCATTAATACCTAATTAATTAGTTTGCATTACTTAATATTTATTAAATTATTTAGCTATTTGTTATATCGAGAATTTAAATCAGAAAATTATAATCCAAAATCAAGAAAACAATTTAGAAATAGAAAATTAAAATCAAAATTATTTGATTGGTTTGTTTGGAATCAGAAAGTCGGTGATTTGATTGTCATTGTATCTGTTCCTAACTCACTCGAACTATTCTCATCATCTTCCGAAAAAAAAAAAATCGAATCCCACTTAATTAAAGGAATACCCAGTTATTGCTAACGGCCTTTCCTACAATTAATTACTAAGCATACTAGTTAATTAACTTAATCTTTGATTAAGTTTAAGATTAAATTTAAGTCCAAATTTCTGCACTGGGCCGAGATTAATAGCCCAAAATCAAATTTCTGTACTGGGCCAGCATAATTTTCCTTTTATTTCGGCCAAAGCCCAAAAGTCAGCCCATTAAGGCCCATAATCAAACGTGGCTAAGTCAGGTCAACCTGACCCAGTTGACCTGAGCCAAACTTAACGGGTCCGACTTAGATCCGCTAAGGAGGGTCTGGATCCGACCCGTAAGGACTGTAGCTTTTATCCAGAGGCCCCTGAATTCATTTTATTCACAACCAAGTCCTTTTCTTCACAAAGAGGCCCCCAGAAATTACAAACAGGTCCTTTTTTTCTCACATTTTAGTCCCTGACTCAACGTCACAGCGTACCAGTATGTACCAGTGGTACATCGAGTGTACCAGAGACTGGTACCAAGCCTTAATTCCCACCGCAAGGCCTCACAAAGTCTCCGTCAGTGCCCAACCACGAAAACAACCTCAAACTTAAACAATTTGACTTAACAACAGTTAACAGAGCTATAACTCACAACAGTTAGGGTTTTAAGCATTAAAAATCCAAAATTTGGGGTCATCAGACTATCAATTTCATTGTTCAAGGTCAACACAGCATCAATTAACACTTAACATTCAAATTTCCCAAACCAGGTTTCATCCCAATTCAAAATCGAAAATCTCAGAATTCAAATCGAATCCTAACTCAGAGGAGAGGGATATACCTGAGATCTCATGCTGTCGTCCTCTCCCTCTCTTTCCCTTTTTCCTCTTTCCTTTACTTTCGGTGGAACCCTAACCTCCCAGCCAAGGTCCCAATGGAGTTCGAGTAAGGTATTTATAGGTGGAGCAGCAAGAGAGGAAAAGAGAGAGGGGTTCACGGCAGGGATCTCCACAGCACGAATCTCCTCAAGGGTCAAAGCTTCAACACTTATCCACCTCTCTCGTGGATAAGAACAAGAGGAGGCAGCCAATAGGAGGTGATCGACTGTGGCATGGTGGGATTGGCTAGCCACAATTCATCCGCCTCAATTTCTCGAGAGGAGTTTCTCGTCGGAGAAGACGAGAGAAGAGAAAGAATCGGACGGAGCGAACAAAGAGAAGGGAAAAGGGAAGAGAAAGGAGATGGTGCCACGGGAAATCCGATTTTTATTAAAAATTTACCCATTTGATCCTTTGTGGCAGAGACTTTGTAGCTAAGGATGCTGCAACTCATATAAATTAATAGTTATTATTATTTCTATTAGAATTTGAGTTGTTTTGATTGTAAATTTTTGTATACTCAAGCTTTGATTTTGCTAGAATCATGTACGTTGATTGTGAATACTACATAATTTAAAAGATTTCGATTTCGAATAAGTTTCCCTATAGTTATTCATTTAATCGTTTTAGGATTGTTAGTTATAAAATTTTATTTACCTCAGTATTACTTTTAAAATTTACCTAACTAATTCGATTGTACTACGTTTGAAAAATCTAGGTTGTTACATTCCTGCTTCTAGAGTGTCTCCTCTCCATTCAAGCCGTGATTTTAAGCTTGTGGAGCAGAATCTGCTCAGCTTTGTGCCTTTTTTCTTTGATTTTGATTTCTATTCTCGTAGACTTGATGCTCGACGGAAGAAGGGAGTTTCATTTTTGGGTTTGGTTCTTTCTTTCTCCCTTGGGAGCGCCTCTCTCCTCCGTTTCAGGTACCTTCCTTTCGTTTCTCTTTATATGCGTGCTGGTGTGAGTTCTGATTTGTTTTCTTCTTTTTATTTCTTTCAGGGTTTGTATTCTCTTTCATGTTCCGTTCTTGGTGGCACCACCTTTGCCTCTAATGGAAGGGGAGAAAAGCTGCTAAAAATAATAATTTGGTGATATTCTCAATTTTTTTTTTCTTTTAGGGGTATTGTACCATTATCAGTTTAACAACGTGCATTTTCAAGATATTTGTGGTTATAGCAATAAATACCATATCTGATTGGGCCCTTTGTGGAGCTTATTTGGTTGTAATTTAGTGATATTTGTCTCGAACTCATGTTGGTATGAAGTTAAGGGCGAAATTACTGAATTAAGGGATAAATTTATAATCGTAAATATCAAATATGATTGTTGTTGGAGATTAAGTATGTGATCAATGGGCTGCTTTTTAACTTTTTCGTAGTTGATTTCACCAAATATTTGTATTTACTTTTCGATTTTAGTATGCTTGAAATTTTTACTCTATAATTTTGTACTTGCTAATTAATTAGCGTTCCCTTCTTTCAGAAAGGTCATTACCCAGGGTCTTCCTAATTGATCACTATTGCAACTAATATAAATATGACTTTCATCTAAGAAAGATGTATTTAATAGTGTGCCATAAAGGTGATTGATCCCTCAAATAGTCAACCTGTGCATACCACTTCAATATCTATCCAGTAAGAAATGCTATATTTACTACCTAAGGCTATTTGTGAGCAGAATAGAGGTAATTATTGTGCCATGAAGGTGATGGCCAAATAATCAACTGATATAAAGATTTCCAATAGTCTTCATTATTTTTCTAATCTATTACTTCGTATAATTCTAATAGTTCACTTTTCTTGGTCAGCTTACAAGATGAAATTCAAAGTATAGAAGATGAGAAATGCCCTTGGCTATTTAATGAGGTACTTACAGCACCAATGGTTTTTTAGTTTGGATAAAAGTTGAATCGAGCTCCCATTATTAATTGTACATTTTCCTCTGCTTTAGCTTCAATTGAGTTGAGGACAAGGAAAATACAAGGCTTTCTTCGGCTAGCAAGTTCCCTGTCATTAGTGCTAACAATGCTAGGTCGTGCCACCTGCTGCAAGTGATTTCTCAATAATTAGCACTTTTATATTTTTCCTTTTACCATTTTTATCGATTTACATAAGTAATGTGTCTTTTGTCCTTTAAGAGCATATTCTGGTAGAAGGTACGTCTTATTTTTATATTTTCAATATGTTGTTCAGTGCTTCAGAATTCTTCCATAGCTTTTAGTTTAACAATAGAGGGCGATTATTCGAGATTGATATATATATATATATATTTTTTTTTTGTTGGTAACAGGTGTTAACTACTGTTGTTGTTTGTTCACAAAACAGAGGTTTCTATCTGGTACCCAAAACTTGAAAAAAACTTTATTCAAATTACCTTACTTTAAAGCTTTATGTACTCATCTTATAATTAGGAGTGCAATTACCAAGGTCAGAGGAACATCTTTTCCTGCTTATTGCAAAAAGTTCCCAAAAGAAAAAAAAAAGACGGAATTTTTTATCTAAAACCGGACAGGAAGGGGAATGTAGCTTTAATTTGATCCTCATGTGCCATGGGTTACATAACCTCTTCTTACTGGCATATCATGAGAGATGTATAAAATTTTATTGGTAAAATATTAATGATGCAGCAGTGTTACGTACCTTATTATCAAAAAACGAGGGACCAAATCAAAACTAAGGAACTAAGGACCTGACAACTACGGAAATGAATTGAAAGCACCTTTAGCAAATCTTATTAGCTCTTACGTTAAGACTCTGTTGGTTATATATCCAGTTAGCCAAAATCAAACTCTTTTCTTTTATTTTTTTTTCTTTTCCTTTTCCTTTTTTTTAAACAAATTTGACTAAAAAAGAAAAAAATCTACTTATTTGACAGCCCATTAATGGATTTGTTAGAACTTATTACCCCTGCCGGTGCTTATTCAATGAGGTACATTATATTTTTTTCCTTCTTCTCTGATAGCAAGTGTTACTATGTCCTGTTGTTCATTTCCTTCGGTTTTTTTATTTATTACAGTGGATCCAAACAGTATATATGATAACTGACAGTACCGAGAGTTCCGAAGCTTAGGTGAGACAAAAACAAGGTAATTGATCTCTCTCTGTTATGCCATGCCTTCTTCTATATCAAAATTATTACCTAATTTGCATGTTGTTGTTTTATCAGCGTGAACCAACAAAATTTTAGTTGTGTATTCCTCTATTAGGGTTTTTGACATATTTTAATAATATCCAGTGTAAATGTATTGAGCTATGTAGATTAAAATCCTTCTAAGATGTGTTGACTCTGCACATGACCTTACAAATAACAAAATACTAAATTGCTAAGAGAAATTATACAGTTGTTATGATAACATTATTTCTATGGCTAAACTTCATAACATTGTTTTGACAAATTGTTTAATTTTCTTTTGCCAGGGTGACAGGGAGAGCAAGAAGGTGTGCAAGGAATGAAGAGCTTACTAGGCATCGTCGCATACGAACTTATTACTTCTAAGTAGTTCCTCTTTCTTCCGAGGCTCGGGGTGTTTTAAGGAAAGACTGGTAATGGACACATGTATAATATGCTTACAATCGAAAAACTTTATTATGTCTCATGTGAACCTCAAATGTAATGATACTTCACCTTTCCAGTGAACTTTGTTACTGATTGTTGTCTATCGAGTAGAAACCTAAATGAAGCACTCGCATTTGCTCATGCTTTTGACATAAATTATTTGTAGGAACATGCCTAGAATAAATACTCAATTGGTTGTGATATACACATAATTTAGTCTCAATACACAATCTATTCTATTGAGCTCTGACAAAACTGTTCAGAAAATGATAGATACAATTAGTTATGCAAGAAAGTTATATGGTTCTATTGTTGAAATTTTTTTAGGTTAGATGGTGTAGTGGTATTAGCAAGGACAAAGATGACATTATTGTGTGATATGAAGGATAAAATGATATTTCGTATTGTCGTTATACTTTTTCATTTATTATGTAACTCTTTTATCTTACTTTTTGTTAAGTCGAGCAAATCTAAACTACAAGAGGCATATTAACTATACAATTTGTGTTTTGTTCAACTGATTATCCCAAACAGGACGAGAATAGATATGGCTGAATGGAGCAGAGCCTATAGATGAGTTACAGAGTTGAATAACGACCTTTTAATTGGAGGATCTTTACAAATGAATATTCTGTTCTGATGCACTGATCCCACTCTCCAGACCCTACCTCTCCCAGTCCAATCCCATCAAATGCCATGTGGATTGCTCGCGACCAGATGGGTGTGGCTGATGAATGCCGTCAGATGAAGTGACGGCTTGGTGATTTGCCTTAGTCCAGATAGAATTTTGCCTCTATATCTAAATAAAAGATCATGCAACCTGAATGGAGGTGTTAGAGGAGATATGCAACTCAGTGTTGTCTTCATTTTCAAAAGCCTTGAATATTCTTATAATCCTTTTTTTTTTTTTTGCAATACCACTTCATTCTTCTAATTCCTTTTTTTGTTCATTTCTTTATAGGTCTGGATATTTTTCCTGACTGAATAAAATTACTCCGGTAAAATAGGTAGGTTTATTAAAAATTCCATCTTCTCTTTATTAGAATTTTATTGTTCTTCCTTGATGCCTTGATTTATTACTACTATTTTTTTATCTTCAATTTCTTATCTGCAATCTCTGTCTGTGCAAAGGTTTTGGAAAGTAAGGTGTACTATGATCAGGACGTCATTCAGCATATCTATTGATTTCAGGTTTGAAATGCAAATTATTGATTCAAGGTTTTTTTTAGGGTCGCGTGGCAAAGCACCACACTGGCAATTTATTGATTCATGGTTAGTTAACTTATTTCTATTTCTTTTTAAAAGAAAAGGATGGATTATATTTGTGGATTTATAATTTGCTAAATTGTGGTCAAAGTGCTAAAATCTACCGTTACGTAAAACATTGATTGTTCTGAAATACTTTATTTAAGTCGTGAAAGAAATACCTATCTGCTGTTATTTTGGTTCAAATATTTCCCAGTACAGTAACTTAGGAGAAGAGGACTTAACGCGCAGTTCAATTATTGAATTGCAGGTTAATGTCGCATTTTAAAGCTCTATATCAGCTGTTTTTTGTTTTTCTATTTAATTGTTTCTGTTGATTTTATGGCTTTACAGTGCTTTATTTCAATAATAAGATATTATCTACTCCTTGAAACTACCAACTTATTTTGTCTATGACTCTATTTGACCATGAAAAATATCACACATCATAGTGCAAACAACTTTTAGTTTTCCTTTCTTAGTTGCAAACAATTAAAATCTTCCTTTTTACAAATTTCTTTACAATATAGGTATCATTTAAACTTCCCTCAATAATAATTTTAATCCTTTTTCTGGGCATTACATGAGCGCAGCAGCAAAGGCATGGCCCAGCTCACAGAATGAAACACTATTTACGGAGATGACAGCGGTGGTTGATGTGCTTAATGCATGTCAGAATGCGACTGCTGCGGGTTATCTCTCAGCATTACCTCATGAGCTTTTCGACCATTTTGAGGTAGTGAAGCCAATCTGGGCACCTTATTTATTATATCATTCAGAAGGTATACTGTAAAAATGAATTTTGCACCACTACAGTATTATTGTTGCAGTGACATAGTTGCAGTTCCTTCAGGTCACCAAATGAAACAGTTCCTTTCTAATGATTAATCTTAGACTTAGTATTTTATTTGTTCTGTATTGCTGTATCTTTGTACCAACTATACATAAACATATCCTCTTGGTTCTAGATCTTATGAACTTGCTTTTGCTGAACCTTATAGAACTTCAACTGCATCAGATGATCCTGGTATACAAATACCTTTCGACAGTATTGTGCACAGTTCAACCTTTAATGAGTAATGACATGCTCATGTATTGAAAATTGAATCTTATTGTCTATGCAGACATTTATATGTATATATGTGTATCTATCTTCCTATGTATGTCACGATCCATTCTTATTTTTTTCTTTCTTGGTAAAATAAGGCATGGTAAAAACAAACACAAGAAAAAAAGGCAAAAAAAAAAACAGCGAAACTACATTACCATGAATAAACCTGAATCAATAATACAATCATCTTAGATTGATTTTACATCGCGCGGAGCGCGATGCAATAGCTAGTTATTCATATTTTTACCCATCGATATACAGTGCCTTTACATTTTTATATAGTTACAACTTTCTAATATTTCATTTCGCAAAATAGCAGGTTACACCATCTTTTGCAAAATTAAATTTTCATCTGGTTTTACGAAGTAAATGAAAATGACTTTTGCCTAAAATTTATGTTTTCAATTATATATAGTTTCATGTACGAGAGGAATAGAAGGTGCTCAGAATAATGTTTTTCCAAAATGCTCAGAATTTACATTCTTTTGAATTATCCTTACCTGCACGGAAGTAATAAAAAGATGCTGAGAATTGTGCATTATATTATTCTATCGTGCAAGGGAGGAATAAAAGGTGATGAGTTAAATGCAAACCACATCGGATTGCATTAAATCCCACAAAACAGCTAATACAGAATCTGAACAGCTATTGCAGAATCCTCAACCATTATTATCTAGTTACATGCATGCAAATAATTTCAATTTTTAATAAATTAAAATTATATATATATTTATAGCCGTGATCCCATGATGATTGTCCCCCAAAGTCCAAATTAATGAAATATCACAACCAGAGGGGATTGATGCGCTTAAAATTTTCTCTAATTCACTATGTATGGAAAATGTAGTTTTTTTTTTTTTTTTAAAGAAAGTAGTAATTTTTTTATAAGATGATATCACTTTGATTGGACAAATTCGACCAAGTAAATTTTTACTCCAAATTAAACGTCTTGAAGTAGAGATTCTTTGTCGGTATTTAAAAATTAAAATTGAAAATTTCAACTTCAATTATCCATACAACTTCTACTACCCGCTAAATGTATCTACAGACGACTTCAAATCCATTTGTTACTACTATATAATTGTTTTGCGGAGCAATTCAAAATTTTTAACCAAACACTTCGCAAGGAGAGCTTGAAACTGACCGTTAACTTTATAAAAGGAATTTCATATTTTTCAATATATAATTTAAATGTGTTATAGAATTTGTATTTTCCAACAGAGGACAATCATGCAGTCATAAATTTATTCCGTTGTTTCTCTTGCCTATGGACAGGAATGTTTTTCGACAAAAAAAAATTTTTTAATGCCTCCTTGAATTAAATTTAACCGTTCAAATTCTATTATTTATAAAATTTTAATAGTAAGAACTTGCTTTTAGACATGAATTGCAGAAGACGAGGAGCCAAGCTGGAGGCTAATCTGATAGTTTTTCTGGATCAGCACTTCTTAATTGTTTTACATTTTTATATAAAGAATTCCAAAATCTCAGGTTTCTCCGGGTTAATGGCGTACAAGAAAGATGCCAGAACAAAAAAAGTTTTGTACCCACCTCATGTGACAGCAGCCGGATTAATGGTCTATATTACGGACACGTGTCGGGTTCACATTCGGTAAATCTATTGGCGCCACTGCCCCTGTTTTTAAAATGTTGTTATCACGATAATTACAGTTCCGCCTGGACCTGGATTATTTAATTAATATGACATCAAAGTATAATTATCAGTATTGTCTTAGAAATGAGATTAAAATATTTTTATCTAGAGAATTACAAATTTTACAAGAAACTTGGACTCTTCTTTTTCCTTTTTTTTTTTAACTAGAATTTTACCAATCATAAGTTCAAAGAACAAATACTACAAATCTTTTCCTACAGTTGATATGCCATGAATATGATACTGATTACAAATATTACCATTTAAAAGAAATACAAATTTTACAAGAAAAAAATAACTTAATTGTAGTATATTATGAAATTATATAATAAAATACAATAATTCCAGTAGTTGCAAAATTGTAAAATATATGAATATTTCTTCTCAAATTAAATGTTGGCAAACAATATGAAAATCAATACTCTGTACTTGGAACTGTATATTGTTTGTATCCATTTTATTTCAACTAATTTCCACTGTTTCATAAATTCAGTTTGTTTCAGTCTGTTTTAATGACAATTGACATTGTTTGTTTCTCAACTTTTAGTCCTTTCTTTTATTAATTGTCAGTTTGCTTCCGCTCTTTTTTGTACAGCCATGCAATTTTCATATTTTTGTTTATCAATGAAATAAAATAGTAAACTTTCATTAGGAAAAAAATAAAAAGCAATAATTATAGTAGTATATATTAAACAAGTTTGGGACACATTAACTTGACAACTTAAATAATTTGATCAACAGTAAGATCAAGCTTATTAAGTTTAATTCATTTGATTAACAGTAATATTTTAACTTTTTTCGTGTATCATAAGATATACATATATGCTATATATCACAATTTCGAATGTCAAAAGTTTTAAAAAATATAAAAACTATCTATTGCTATTGTTAAGCCCATTCATTGTCAATCAACTATAATCCAAATGCCTTTGTCCTTTTTCATCAGTGTTATTTCCATTAAATGATATACCAAGTGTAACAAATCTTTTTTTTATTTTTTCTGTTTTGTCATAAAATGTAATAAGATTAGTTAAAAAGGAAACAAGCGGCGAGCCTTGTGGGCTTCAATGCCGACCCAGTGGGACCCGCACGGCAGCGTGACAAGGCCGCATGTTTGACAATTGACATATATATAGATAAGTATAATATCTCTTCCATAGATAAATAGTGAAAGTGACTTCCATTTTGTTCTTTCCATTTTTCAGCCTTTCGAGTGGGGGTGGGTCACATTTGGCATCAAAATGATTTCACATTTTCTTTCCTCAAGTTCTTCAATGTACCAATTTTTTTCTTCTTTTTACCTGAAACAGGTCCCTCTTTTCTATGGGTTTATATTTTAAGAAATGCTATCATAGCCGGTGGTATTAAAATTATCCAATTGCGAACTGTTTACTTTAAAAAATGTCTCAAAAATGAAATGATAATAGTTGAGTATTTTAAAGATAAGATTAAGAAGAAAACTTTTTAATTCTATGACTTTAAGGTCAAGAGATTTCCTTAATTTTCGGTTATAAAAAGCTTTTAGTCAAATAAACTATTATACTTTCGGTTGTTTTCATTTTCTTCTAACCGGCCTATGATCATTATACAATAAATAAAATGTGCTAGTTAATTAGATATGTTGCATGTTGGTTTAAATTATAGTTACTTTTTACTATACGTACCAAAAGTTAATTGTATTTACTTGAAATAGTATGAAACATAAGTACAGTCTACAAAAAAACGTACGTATATCCGCATATTTATGCATATAAATCTAAATTTCTTTATTAATTTACCTATTTATGATATTTAAAAACGACTGAGCTTATGTATTTTTCTTGTCGAATGAATAAAATAATATTTAGATTTGACATCATATATTATATTCAGTGCATGAAAAAATGAAATGAATAAAAGACGGATGGATCTAATTCTGATTACTCGCATCCATACTTTCTAATTTTTCTCGAAGATATTATGATTTATGGGTCAAGCCCTCTAAAATTATTTCGAAATTAAATATCAAAGGATCCTCTTCCAACCGAGTTTCGAACCCATGACTTGAAGGCACATTGTTTTTTGTCACTGATCAAAAGCTAGTCCTCCAATACTTTTTTATTTTTATTTATTTATTTATTATTATTATTATTATTATTATTATTATTATTATTATTATTATTATTATTATTATTATTATTATTATGTTTTTGATAAATTGACCCGAGGCACTCGTATCTATATTCGTGCAACATAGAATGAAAATGACCTAAGCACGATGTATTTTATTTTAACGTGGTGGAATTATTTGTGTCAGAGGAACATGTGGACAAATACGTAAAATAGATGCCGTCCTAAATATCTTATTTGTCGGCCTAGGATGTATATATTTTTATTTTATTTTTATAATTTATTTTAATGAACTTGAAAGTACTACTGCAAATTACTATATTTGTCTAGAATTATCAGGAAGGTATGATATCTTTCATGCATGTCGATGACCTATTTCCAAGAGCTTGCAAACAAGAGAGAGCTCAATTGTTTGTCTAGTTGCAAATTAATAAACTGCCTTTGTATTAAAGTTCAGATTATAAGACAATAAAGTGTAATTATAGTCCCCAACTTGTCATGCTTTGTATTGTATAATAAGAAATATTGTCCATCGACCATCATCATTGCATTTAATTATCTGACCAGCATTCGCCGTTGTCCTTTGGCTCTAAATCGAATCAAATTTCACATATCAGGACAAGAAGAGGTACAAAAAAATAAAAATAAATCATATGAACGACAAAAATTTTGTCAAATTGGAAATATTCTAGAATAAAATAGAATAGGAATCTACCTTAGATATCTCAACAGGGGCATAATTCATCTGTTAGTAGTATATTAAGTTAGCATATACGATAAAAGAGGCCGGACAAAAGGAAGAAAGGAACTTATCTTTACTTTCCGACCAAGAAGAACATGAAGACTAGTGGCTGAGGCTTCAAGCATCAATTCTTATTGCTCTTTTTTTTAATCACATCAAATAAGCCTGTTTGTGTGTGTTCGGTGTGCGGGAGAATAACATCCATGGATCGAATCTCACTTTTTGTATTATGTCAATATATTTCAGAGATGCACCGACGCACAAGAAAATCTTAAAATAGGAAGATCATTTTGAGCTATAGTTGCAAGTGACAAGCTCATCCATCAGTCGAGACTAATTTTATTCTATTTCATTGATAATTGACAAAAGGTTGAATTTGTTGCTAATTTTTAACAAATTTCTTCTTCTTATAAAAGAACCTATCATAAGTGTAGAATACGTAAAAAACTCCAGCAAAATTCTTTAGCTCTGCATTATTGAAAAAGATATCCATAGTATAGTATAGTATATAACAAAAAGCATTTGTTAAGCTCCTCAAGTGGTGCCGAGTGCCGACAGAAAAATATCAGGCCCAAAAAAAATGTATTAGTATGCAAATTTCAGACTGTTTAGGTATTTAACAAGCAAAATACCGAATGTTATGGGAAAAAGTAAAATTTGGACCGAAAGTTATGAACTGCATAGCAAGAGTGGTTTCCATCCCAGAGTCTCTAATCCATGCTTTTTTATATTTTTAATTGCTCCGGGCGATGGTGCTCTGATCCTATCAACAATCTTTCTTTGTCCAATGACAGTTCTTGCAAAGGCATTCCAACAACTTTTGTAGTGAATATTTGGATAACTCAGAAAAGTATAACGCGGTGTGTTGTGAGTACAGCCTAGTTGGCTACAGCCCAATACACGGAGGGATTATGGATCAAAAGCTGCAATTAAAACTCAAAGCAGTTGCTCACTTAGTTTGCTAATGCTTGAGGGATGCTTATTAGAGGTTTCTTAGTTTGCCTTTTGTTCTTTTCTGATTTTCCTTCCCTGCAATTTTTTTATTTTTGCATTCTATTTCTTCTTGTAATTAGTTACTTGATTAATAAAATTTCTGGATGGTGTTTGCCACCCCGCCTATATCCTATGGAATAGTTGAGAATAGTCCGAATATTTTAATTATAATTACGAACAAATTTATAAAAGATTAACATTAATACTTACGCCAAACAATTAATCGATATTTCACCTCAGCATGACTACAGTAAAAAACACCGAAAGGAAGAGAATTACAGTAAAAGTTCACCCAAGAAAAAGGACTCAACATGATTTATAAGTTACAACACACCACCTATTGACCAAAACACCGAAAGGGGGAGAGAATCAATCACTTCGAGTATCCCGATATCTTATTAACTTGTCATCACATCACCGCAAGGCCAAAATTTTAGGGGGAAAGAATATAAAAAAAAACAAAAAAAGATAATAAAAGAAAATTAAACAAATATTCCATCTCAGAACTCTTCTACTCTTGCTACATTTTTTTTTCTGCTTTCTGTCTTTTGTCGTTTCTTCTGGAGGCATCGAGGGGTGTAGTCACTGTGGTGAAAGGGGTTGCAGGTTTAGGTTAGGCAGGGACATAGGATTCAAGCATGAGCTGAACTTTAGATGGAGACATGATCTCCACAATAAGATACGTGAACTTCCAGTCATTGTCAACACGGTCCTTAAACATCTCAGAATACACCTTCCCTGCTCCATGTGGGCCCCTCACGTAAAAATTTACCTGAAAAGGTAGCAAAGATTCATTTCAATTATCTCCTCAAACTAACCAGGAAAATTATACAATTCACAGTAGTATGCTAGTTAGGAGGGCACGTTATGATGTTTTCAAAGCATGTTTTGTAACCTTTCCGCTCTTATAATACCTAACCTAACATAAATATACTGGGCACAGAATAGAAATTCCATTTTTTGGGAGGCAAATGCATCATGGAAGAAAGGGTACCTCAACATGTTCAATACCGTCTTCATCCGTCCAAACACGGTTAGGGATGCGTTGCCGAGCTGCACGATTTCTGGTCTCCTGACCATATCCTGTAATTGGAGTTCCTATTCTCACTGTCACCTGAAAATGGTCAAGAAGAATAATCAATATGTTTCATACTAATACTAAACCAACATAAAATGGAATACAAAAACACACCTGACTGTCATTCTGTACTCTGGTGAGGGCTTTTCCAAAGATTTTGTACCTGAAGCGCCAGTAAGAAAAGAAATAAACAAAAATAATTCATTTACAGAAGCTATAAAGCGAATTTAAGGATTATAACACCTCCGAATGCAGGAAATAATCATTCTTTGCATGTTGAAAAAGATCCATGACCCAAAATTTGCATATTTGCTCACAGCACCCAATATTTCCTGGGTTACTCATAAATAGTGCATCACTGCTAGCACTGCAGTTATGGTAAGCAAAGAGTGACTACATTGTCCCTGCCCTTTTTCATATTAACTCGACCAATTGCTTCATGTTTGCTCAGCATAATTATTTTGGTTCAAGAGCATTCCAAAAGAAGCTCCTTCACAGTATGGGGACAAATTGTTACATTTTAGGAACAGAAATTATATATAGAAAAAACAAAAAACAGAAGCTCCCTCGCATTAACCATTATCCACAAAACTTAGATAGTATTTGCAAAAAAGAAAACAAGTGCCCTTACGAACAGAAAAAACAAATATAAATTCACATTAGATTCACAATTACATCCAAATAAGTGCATCCTATTGTTATACTATGATAAAGTGTACTACAATCTCTTTTCTTAGTTTAGATTGGAAAACAAACATAGTTGAGGGAATAACATACTCTTTGGGCTCAAAGATGAGCTCTTTAAAGACACCATATGCAGCTATGCCAGCAATGCCAAGACCAGCAAGTATTATAAGGCTGTATGAAGCACCTTCTGTGAAAGTCACTGGCTTTTCTGGTATGTGATATGTCGGTGCATCAAAAGGGTCATCCACTGTTGATATGTCTCTTTGCTCCTGAATTTATTTAGAATAAATTTATATCGTTTATTCATTTTTAAGAACAACATTTTGACGATTATAGCAATTTACACACAAGCATCAAATTTGTTTAAAATTATACTCTGTAAAAGTAGAAATTACCCAGCTAAGGAATACATTTTCGATGAACTAGACCAAAATAAAGAAAAATTTGAGCACGAGTCATAAAAAAAAAAAGCAATCTATTCATGTTATTCGGCTCAAATTTTGAGTATAACATTGGCTGAACGAGCAGTTGGTTACGATTTTGGAAAATGAATAATGATCGTGCAATGATATAAATAGAGGGATATGTTGACCATCTTGACAATCTAATAAGAGTCAAGTGAAAAAACAGTTCAGATCTCACTCCATAGTCCCTCCCACAATTCTTAATCCCATTGGCACTTTGCTTCCCTTGAGGCCTAAACAATCTTCCTCCGATTACTGCCTTACCCAGAATTGACATGCTCCAATCTATAGCTTAATCCCACAATTGCTTACTCATTTTCCAGTTTCTCTCTTTATCAGGACTCCTCTCCCAAGCAATCTTAGACGGGTCCATCCAAGGTAACGGTGTTCCACTCTCTATGAAAATATCACACTAGTATTGCAAAACCTGACCATTACTCTGCAGCAGACCCTCAACATGCACATATACTTTACAAAAACTGTGTTGTATTATTATTTTTATTTTGTCCAATAATTATAGTCCTGGAATGCTAGTCATTAGGATTTTGAAGTTTGAAAAATTGCACACTATTTTTTTTTTCGAAAACTTTTAATTTCTGAAGCTCTAAGGCTTCTGATGGCAAAACCATAACAAGAATCCATATATGCCACCAGGAAACAAAATAAACTCCAGCATGCTTTTGATTCTCTCTTTGTGCAATAAAAATTAATTTGGGTGCCAGTTTCTCTTTGAATTGATATTAGCCAGGGAAACATTTGGTGAGAAAAAACAGTTCATTAACATTCCCAACTCAGTAATTAAAAAGTATCAGTTCCAACTTTATACAAACTGTCATTCTTTAAATACATTTAAATGTAAAGATAATATATTAAACTGATGGTTATTTAAGAAATTTGGAGAAGAAACAAATTGTCCACAGAATAGGAACTCAACAATTTTGCTCGATAGAAGCAAAAATCTACAGCAGCTCAAATAACAAACATTTAAGGGACCAATTGCAACTTCAGGAAAAGACGAGTGTACATGGACAGGAAAATATGAGCACAGGAAGAGACAGAGTTCAATTCAAATGGAGATTGGGGGAGATGAGTACAAAGGAAAGAAATGCTGATTTGTCGAATACAAGGATGAGAGCAATGGCGAGCTCGAAATTCCTTCAGGAGAAGAGATGATGAAACCAGCTGGTGCATAATTGAGGTAAGAGAAGATGACTAGTGTTTCTTTTTGTTTTTTTTCTTTTCGCTGGGTAATGAAGACTGGATAGAAAGATAGCAAGTGAAGTGCATGTCACGTCATTAATATTAAAGTTGAAATCTGTCTTAATCTGCATTGTTCATGGTTCTAGCAATGGACAGACAGTTCAGATGATGAGACTGTCAAATAAAATTGTAGATTGCCATTTGTTCAAGTGATCTCTCCGCTTACAAATATTAGGTGTTCACCAAAATTAAGAGTGAAATCACAAAGGGAAAAAAGTGAGTACCTTGTTCGGTTTTTTATCTTGAGCCTCTGTTGAATAATTGGCAGCACATGGTCGTGCCATAGATTGGAGCCTGTGACACCTCCATTGTGAGTCCTTGCTAACGTAATTGTTGCATGATCTAGGTCTGGTTAAATACCATCTTATCTGGCTTGCAAATGCACTAGACCTACCTGAATAAACAAAAGAATATATTAAAAATTATCAATTTTAACTCTCATTATCGCAAAATTTGGTATTGATTGGAAAAAAAAAAGGATCCAGAAACAATAAAGAGTACCACACCTTCAAACCTAGAAATATCCTGCAAAAATAATGAAAAGTACCAAATTAGACATTAAAATTGGAATTTTTGGCACAGGTACATTTAATTGCATGCAAAAACAGATGTTAACTATTGTAAAAGTCATCGACAATCCTAGAGCTGGCAATTGGGATAATTCCAGAAGTTTGGCTTCACTTTTTGTTTGATTAAGCATGAACAGCTAAAAAATTAGTGCTTAAACGTAAGCTAATCATTCACCATATAATGCAATATTACATCACGTGCTCGAATAACTGGGGGAAAAAAAGATCAAATATGCAGTGCAACCATCCAACAAACCTCGCCCAAAAAGAAATTACAAAGTATGACAATAGCAAAGAAACTTTACCAGCAAAAATAAATACCACTAATTGAACCAGATACAAGTGCCACAAAATATATCCCTTCCACTGTCACTAATATCACCCCTAGATATATGGAATTATATTATTATTATCACATTGCCAGTTGTTTAACCACACAAAACCATAAAATAACTTGATTGAGAAAATACCCAATACATGAATGTTGGTTTATGAGAATATCAACATTAGTTCAAGCACAAACATTACGTAAACCAAAGAATTGGGTTAGGGTTTTTCACCTTGAAAACTGTGGCGACTTCTCGACTGGAAGGAGAAGCGAAGGCACCGACGCCGGAGACAAGAAGGCGCTGTGTTAAGCGATTCCGTACTGCTCCAGCGATCCTAGAGGTCATAGCTCTATCGAGAGAGAGAGAGAGAGAAAGAGAGAGAAATTGCTTGTTTTCTACTAGAAACTTTTGTTTGTTTTTCCTTGGGAGAGAGAACTAGGTTTCTAAAGTCGAAATTAGAAAGACATGGAGAGGTTTTGTTCTGTTTTTGTTCTCGGTCAACAGACAACAGTTCAAGCTATTAACAGCCCAAATATAGTGTTGGGCCTTGTACTATAATAATCAAGCCCATAATTTATAAATAGGAAGGCCTATTATTGAGTGAACAATTTCGTTTTGTCCTCAAATTAGCACTTCTTAATCAGAGCTGATAAGTGTCATCCAGCGGAAAATCATCCGCGTCATCCAATCCTCCCCTCCCCTTCACTTTTCGCTTTTTTTCCGCGCGCCTGGGTGAGACGCCCCTCCCTCACGCGTTTTTTCTCCCTCACGCGTCCTTCCTTCCTCGCTAGCAACCCTTACCCCCTCGCACTGCCTTCCGTCCCTCCCTCCCTCCCTCCCTGGTCATCCATTTTCTTTTCCTCTCGCACACACTTGAACATAAAAAAGCAAATAAACTGAACAGATGTAACAACTAATTGAACATAAAAAGCAAATAAACTGAACAGATGTAATAAACAATGTGCACTCATACAAAAAAAGTAAAAGCGAGTAAATAAACTGAACATAAATGACAAATAAATTGAACAGTTATAACAAATAAATTGAATATATGTCACAAACATGCTGATTCGTATAAAAAATAAATAGTGAACATAAAATGAACGAATGTAACAACTAATTGAACAGTTATATGAAATAAACTGAACAGATGTAACAAACAATGTTGACTCATACAAAAAAATAAAAGTGAGCAAATAAATTGAACAGAAATGACAATTAAATTGAACATAAATAGCAAATAAACTGAACAGATGTAACAAAAATGTGGACTCATACAAAAAGTAAAAGTGAGCAATTAAACTGAACAGAAATAACAATTAAAATGAACGGTTATATCAAATAAACTGAACAGATGTAACAAAAATGTGGACTCATACAAAAAATAAAAGTGAGCAAATAAACTGAACAGAAATAACAATTAAAATGAACAGTTATATCAAATAAACTTAACAGATGTAACAAAACAATGTGGACTCATACAAAAACTAAAAGTGAGCAAATAAACTGAACAGAAATGACAATTATATTGAACAGTTATATCAAAAAACTGAACAGATGTAACGTGAGATAGAATGGAGAGAGAAAAAATAAAAGAAAGAAGGGCCAGTGAGAAACACGAAAATCAATAGAGAGAAAAATAGAGGGAGCAGAAAGGAAAGGAAAAGAAAAGTGGACGAAAGAAAAGAAAAATGAAGAAAGAAGAAGGAGCAAAGAGAAAGAGGGGAACTCAAGGAGCAAAGAGAGGAAGGAAGAAGAAGGGAGTGAGGGGAACTCACGGAACAAGAGAGAAGGTCGGATCAAGAGAGGGAGCCACGCCTGGGAGTGTGTGGGAAGGGAGGGAGGGGAGCCACGCGATGGGAGAGGGGAGCCACGCGAGGGGAGCCACGCGATGGGAAGGGAGGGAGGGGAGCCACGCGATGGTAGCGATGGGTGAGAGGGATGGATCGGATCGGATCGGATCGGATCTTACGATGGATGAGAGGTGCGCGCTCTCTTGGATGACACAGATGACGAAAGTGAGGATGGTAAGTAGTAATTACCCTTCTTAATAACCACACAAGGGCCTCTGTTGGGTCCCACCTTTCCTCAAATATTGGGGCTCCAAAGATTCCTCTAGATTCTACAACGAATCTAACACTGATTCTTCTCTCTCTTGTTCTCAAAAGAGCTGTGAATTGATTCTCTGGTTCTCAAAAGTGAAGTAAATTGGATTAAAATTCATGTATACATCATATGTGAGGAGAAATTTTAATTTGCCGAGGACAAGAATCTCTACAGCTTTGCATCAATCAAGGAGCCAATCACTCCACTCCGCACCTTGCTTCATCCCAAAATATTAGTATGTTTTTTCTCCCAAAAAAAAAATGAGTGTTCATTTTCACTATTATCTACTTTGAAGTAACATCATTATTATTGGTACTCCAGAAAAAAAGTTATCTTTATTCTCCAGTAATATATAGTTTTCTTACATTCTTTATTATTATTATTTTTTTTTGCTTTGTCAGTGACTGTGAATGCTCTACTTTTAGATTACAACTATGGCAGAATCCAGTGTCTATGATAAAGAAAAAGAGACTAACAATATGTGTACGAGCCAAAGATAGAATAAAAGAATCTATAAAAGCTGGGTTTAGTGTGACAAAAGATCCTGAAAAGAAAGGAAGTATAGCAGGTGCAGTTTCACTAATTATTGGTACCAGCATAGGATCAGGTATCCTTGCAATACCCGAAAAGACTTCTCCTGCGGTAAGGCTGTAAATTCTGGGAAAAGAAAAGGAGGGACCAAATATTAATCATTGAAAAAATGCTCCATTTTATAATGCTGGTGCTAATTAATTTCTATTTTTTTTTTTAGGGTTTCATCCCTAGTGCGACTTCTATCATCACATGTTGGGTTTTTCTGGTAATAGAAGCACTGTTATTAGCCGAAATAAATGTCAATCTTCGCAAAAAGAAAAACAAAGATATGATCGATACACAAAATGATGGCAATATAGAGATCATATCAGTTAGGACCATGGCACAAGAGACTTTAGGTGAATGGGGAGGAAATGTGGCAACTGTCACTTACATGTTTTTGAGTTACACATCCATGATCGCATACACCTCAAAATCGGGGGAAGTCATCTCGCATTTGGTTGAGCTACCAGATACCGTCGTAGGGGGGATATTTACTACAATCATAGCTCTTCTAATTTCGGTTGGCGGGACCCGTATGACTGACCAGGTAAATCAATGGCTCACATTTGTCATGATAGGGTTATTGGCTACAATAGAAGCAACATCAATATCGTTTGGGGATGGATTAAGTGTTTCAGATATGTCGAATTGGAATAAAGTTCCACAGACATTACCAGTTATTATCTTCACCCTGGTATTTCATGATATTGCTCCTGGTAATTCAACAAATTAATTCAGATATTTTATTCCTTTGAAATAAGAAATGACCATTGCAAAAAAATTGAATAATGATGAATTGCATTGCAGTTATATGTGCATATCTTGGAGGGGATCTAATGCGGATAAGATTCTCGATACTATTTGGGAGTTTGGTGCCTCTGTTATTTTTGCTTGTTTGGGACGATATTGCCCTTGACCTCGCCTCTAATGTTGTCGGTTTCGATCCTTTGGAATTGCTGAAGAATGAGTGAGCATTTAAATACACAATTAATTATTTATATCACTCAGGCCCTCCATTAAACATGTTAATATCTGAGTATTTATGATGATGATGAATACTGTGATTTAAGCAGATGGAGTGGCATGGGGCTAATGATTGAGGCATTTTCACTTCTAGCTGTCGGTACATCACTGATCGGTACCCTCCTTGGAGCCTCTCAATTCTTTGTTGAACAAATAATCAATCTCTTTCCTCTGAAAGAACCATTTCAAAGAACAGTGAGTAACCCATTTCACAATCCTACTGTGACCGTATAACAACTTTTGATTGTCTCTGTACCAGAGTCCAGAGGATTCTGCTTATGGTACCAGATACATTCCTCCCATATTTCATATGGCTGACATTAGTAGTTACTTCTTGTAGGAAATTGGAGAAAATTTAACTGGAAATGTGAAGTTGGAATTGACTGGATTGAGAGATTTAATAGATAAAAACAAAGTCAATATTTCGGCAACTCTAATCGTGATTATCCCCACAATTGTACTCTCAACAGCTGTTCCAGACGCTTTTTCTGTGGCAACAGATATTGCGGTATGTAAATTAACTTCAGATTTAATAGTTTAAATGTCACTTATAAATAGGCGGTTTCCTTTAATCAAGGGTAGCCCTTCTATACAATTACATCGTGGCACAATTACTATCATATCTATATTTTTTTCTCAATGTTATTTAAACGAAAGAAAGTTAAATTATAGATATGTCCTCAATCATTATGATATGTTATGTACAAATCTTTTTAATAGATGATTAAATGGAATCTAAGTTGTGTCAAATTTGACATATGACATATCTAAATTACAAAAAATACATCGATTATTCTATTTTTTATTTAAATGATATTGTAAAAAATTTGATAAATATATCATAAAAATGATCTGATAAAACTTTGATAATTGTTTAAACTTTTCAGGGAGGATACTGCATGATGATATTGTATGGAGCATTTCCACCTATGATGGCATGGGCTATGAACAGTAGATTGACCAATCAAAAAAGTCAAATCAAACAAAAATCTATAAAAGATGAAATAAAGATGGTACAGTTGTCAGGTGCCAAGTCTGTTCTACTTGGAATGGGGTTATTCTCTTTCATAGTGGTAATAGAACAATTCTTGACAGATGTACTCTCATTGAACTCCTATCTGTTTTCTTGAAGCACATCAACATTCTGAAGTGGCCATGAGTGGTCGAATATTGTGATTGTTCACTAAAATTCAGGACATATTATCTACCATTCAGCAATTGGGTCCTTTATTTGAATAGCTTTTACTTTGCTTGACTCATTGTTAGTGATGATGGTGATGATGACACCTGTATAATTTATCAATGCGTAAATACATATTTTGTTTATTATAATTTTAGCGCATAGCCAACCTCTATCCATTTAAAAAAAAAATTATTGGAACTAAACCGTTAAAAGTTTTTTTTATTATTCATTGAAAGGATAACCAAAATTAATGAATGAACTCACATTCATTAATTTTAACAATGTGTTGCACAGCTACACTTGAATTTAGTTAAACATGTGAATGGACTCACATTGATTAATTTAACAAGAAAATCAAATTTGAGATTAATGAAATAGGACCAATTGTTAGTGCCTTTTGTCAAGGTGTCCATTTATAAACATATTTATTCAAGTGTTCCAATTTCATATCAAGAAAATTTTTTTTTTGTTTCTATTAATATATAGTTGTGAACTAAATAATTTTTTTTTGTTATCAATAAATACTGATTTGTTGATGTTACTTTTCCTCAATGATGAAAATCTTTTTCTAAGCCATTCCGTCAAAAACTCTGTTGAAATTTTTTTTTTTTTTTGAAATGGGAACTCTGTTCAATTTAACGGAGATATTTAGTAGCTAGCAATATAAGATCGGAATTGATGCTAGCCCTCAGATCTGTCTATAATTGACGGTCGGTATTTTTTTTTGTGTTCACATTAGAATTTCCCTTATTTTTATTATCAATAAATCCTGATTTGTTGATGTTACATTTCCTCAATGATGAAAATCTTTTTTTTTTTTTTTAAGTCATTGCGTATGACTAGAAAGTAGAAACTCTGGTACAAAGCATCAAAGAGACACAATCTAAACCACAAATAAAACATGACAATCATATTCAATAAACCATGAATACACATGACGGTCATATTCATTGGGCTTTTTAGTTGAAGACTTAGACGTCCATTTATTAACAAGTTGTTGGTTAAACGCTCGTTACGCACCTAAAAATGCGCAAAAAGATGATGTCGCATTCGAAGAAAAATCAGAAAAAGAAACATAAATCTATAGTTTTTATTAAGGTATGATGTGTGCAAAAGAACCTGTAACTGAATCTGTTTGTTCAGATATTTTCAGTTGTGCTCAAAGCGTATGGACACAATAATGCTTGGGACAATAGGATAGCTGTACACAGCCAGTACTATATTGTAATTGAGTTGAAAATATAATAAAATTGATTACGCATTTTCATCTCTCTTCTTGTATATTCAAGAATTCCTTTAGAATGCATGCGTATTCCTTAGTTTATTTCTTGTTATATCTTTTTTATTAAAATAAAATTAATAAATATAAATATATTGCAAGTTCCAAATCTTTGTCATGGACCATTATAACTAAATTTTCCCCGTTGTTTCGTCGGTTAATGATTTCAATTATCAAGATAAATAAATAGTGCTGATAACGATACCCATGCACGAGCGGATGCAGCAAAATATTTAATGAAGATAACGATATAAATCTGCATTTTTTTTTATCAAAATTCTAACTCCAATCGATTATTTTCTAAAATAGTGTCATAGATAGTGAGCAATTTTGAAAAACGGTAGTCAATTTAATTTCATTAATATAATATTTATACATTAAAAATGAGGGTCTATATATTGACCCCTACAAATGAAGAAATTCGCCATTGTCCATGCATTATTTATTTCATAAGAGAAAAAAAAAATATGAAGTATCTCTTTGCATCAATACACAAGATATTAAATTAATTGAACATTTGTATAAACTATAAAATATCAGTTTTTCCAAAACAAGCTTCTTTCATTAATTGATTCAATGTGTGACCGTACAACTAAAAGGAAAAGATAAATCATACATACTCAGGAATTAACGAACCTTGCAACATGAACAAACACTAACTCTATAGAAAGGATGATATTGTATCCTCATGAAGGCGGTCATAACTCAAATCAAGCAACGTACTAAAGAGTTAGATTTGTCTCAAATTTAATAAAATTTAATGAATTATATAATTGAATACATTATTTTTTATTTTTAGAATTTCGATTTATAAAATTTATGGTGCTATTCAGTCATTCAGAGCCCTATTTATTATTAATTTATTATATATTCAATTTAATCAGAACATTTCCAACATTTTTATAGTTACTTTTGTTGCTTAAACAATGTTAAGGTCAAAACAGAAGAAAGTTGGTAGAAAAAAACACCAAGTTCTCCTGCACCTACGCAAAACCTAGAGCATACCTTTATACCAAATACATAGGAAACATAGAAAACCACTTCTTTTTAGTAAACCCATCATTTTTTTTATCCCCCCCTTCCCCATATTTTCCCCTACAAGCCTGATGTTAATATTCAGTATTCTTTTACAAATCAGACCTTTAATTTTAATAGAATAGCCGGCTTATTTCCAATTCCATTAAAATATGAACCATTTGTATGGCAACAGGCAATTCTTAGTTCTCAACCGGAATAAAGCCAATTTTTTAAATGTTCCATTCTCTTTCAGAACATTTTTTATCTTATGAAATACACTTTAGAGCCGGCTGTGATGTTCTTGCACTAGCTCTCTTGCAAACACATCCAACATCTCCATGTTTGTTCTTTCGCCGACTTTTTTCCCTTCGAAAAGCACCGATTCGACATGCTTTTGCCGGAGCATCTCCTCAGCTGCCCGTAATAATGTCTTTATGTTTTCTGGTCTCGGGTCACAGTCGACATCTGATCCGATGATTCCAGTTCCTGAACAATTACCCTACATTGCCAGAAAGAACAAATTTCTTAAGGATAAAAAATTTCTTCAGATGCTTTTTAATAATAATTAATGAATGATGTTATTATTAAAAAATATTAAAATGAATGAAAGAGCTTCATCTAAACATAATGTTTATTTTCCCGTTCTTTTAAGATATATGCAGACCAATGCTTAAACTTTTCTAAAATCAATGAAAAGAACGCATAAGGGTAGATCTGTATACACGAAATTATTAGAAAATAAAATATACAATATTTTTTAGTGCTTGGAGTTCTTGACTTTCTTTTTTTTCCCATTGAAACTTGCCCTGTTCTGTTGAAAATAATTGAACAAAGAATGTACAAAATAAAGGACACTAGACAATGGGTTAACAAAAAAGGAGCTTTTGGAAGTGCGCATTAATTTGTTCCCATTTTTGGTCCTTTTGATTTTTTTTTTTCTTGTCAATTTTTGCCATCTAAATCTCATCCATAGAATGAATGTAAATCCCAATGATGAATTAATTGAATTACGTGGAATGTTAGCTAGAACTAGAAAACAAAAATAATAGTGAGCGTGAACCGAAGTGCTTGGAAAGTAGTAGGAGAGGAACTAGACATAGGATCCAAATATAACCCCACAGTGAGTACAGAGACAGAGGTAACAGTGAATTGACAAGATATATCTGGTGGTACCGTACGAGATGCCAACTCACCTTTCGGTCACCTCCGACAAAATGTTACCCTGTCTCGTTTGTCCAGGTACATGCCATTATAATTGGGATGGGATGTTTCCATTTACAATTACGGTAACCACATTAATTGGCTATATTTAGTTGGAACAAATTAGCACACACTTGAGAGGTGAGAGCACTAATTTTTTTTTTAAGTTACTGCAAATTGAACAGTAAAAAAGTTAAATGCATTAAGTGATAAATAATTTATATCATACCGATGACCAATTTATGCATATTGTCTAGAATATTTTCGGGGCATATATACCATTATAAATAGCAATTTCCAGAGGGAAAAAATTGAAAGAGAGTAAATAAATGATAACCGCTTTGTGATTACTAAAATGTTTGCATATTACTGTAATGTAATAAAACAATTGACATCTCACATAAATTAAAACAAACCCATGATTAACCCCTATGTTTTTCTTTTATATGAAATATCAAGGTATCCGCGCATTCACGGAAATATTATTGTACTTGCACAGATGTACCAGCTGTCTTGTACGGTGGCAACTAATTATAATGGTTCCATGCTTTGACTGCCAGTTGACATATGTAGTGTCAAAAACAGTTTGCTATTAATTAGGCTATCCAAAGAGGTAGAATAGGCTAGTTATATATAGGACCCTTGACTGCCGCCTAAAACTCCAGTAACAAAGCATTTATATCCACTCTTGCATTTGTCATGTGTGGTACAAAAGAATCAAAGATAAAAAACAATGAAAATGATTAATTTTTTTTTCTGTGGTACATTACTAAGCCTCACAATTTCAGTTTTGACTGGGAATTGCAGCCTTGCAGGTGTACAACACATCATATACTATCTCAACTGTACATAGCAGTCACCTAGAACAAAAATACATTTGCATATTTCTTTTTCTTTCTTAAGTTTAAACAAAAAACCAAAATTAAAAAGAAAAAGAAAAAAGAAATTTACCTGGATTCTGACATAGCCGGAGCTCTGGCATTGACCAAACGCCATGGCCACAGATTGATCTACAAAATCTGCTGCGCCATCAGCCACAACTCGAGCCACAGGTTGGACCCACTTGTCAGCCTCCCATCTCCTCACCTTTCTCAAATCCACCTGATCAATACTCCTACAACTCTCCATGCAACCACACCCAAGAGAGAGCACTAGCAAATCCTCTACTCCTTTCACAAAGGGAAATTCCTTCTTGTTATTTAATACATGTGTTATGGCCACTGCACAAGGGTTGGACATGGCATGGCATGAAGTGGCAAAACATGATATACCGCCATTGCAGGAATGAACAAAAGCCGGTTCAAACCGGCCTGGTTCAGCCCATGTCGCACGACCGACTTCCCATAGCCTGAAGTTAAAGCTTTCTGATTCGATTGCATCGGCTCGCGAGTAAACAAAAGGTCCGGATGTGTTCAAATCATAACATGGAACCAAAAGTGGCTTGATGGCATCCCTCAAGCATGCATCTTCTCCAAATGCCTCTTTCATGGTTCTCTCCATAGCTGAAGTAGGTGTTTTAAGGGGCCTCTTGGTGAAAAAAGATTTTAACTTGTTGGGTTTAGGGAAGAGTAGTGGAGCCCGATCAACCAGAAAGCGGCACATGTCATCAGGCCGAAATGCCTTTTCGGGCTCAAGTAACATCCCGGCAAGAACACCGCCAGACCCAGAACCCGCAACGAGGTCGAAAAAATCAGAAATTCTCGCATGTGCATTGCCAGTGATGGATTGCAAAGATGCCTCCAAATGCGCAAGTGCTTTCGCAGCTAGAACACAGCGCAAACCAGCACCATCGATGGACAGAATGCAGACTTTGCGGCGACTCGGTTTCGGTGGAGATGAGATAGGAGACAGATTACGGGGGATGTGAAAGAAATCAGGATGGTGGGTGGTGTAGCCGAAGAGGAACTTGCTCTCCAAAATGGAGAAGATCTCGTAGCTGAGCTTGTCGGTGGCGAGTGTGCCCGGTACATGAGAGGTGTCGTGCACCGCTACCACCATCTCCTCTGCTGGTGGTTCCATCTCTGTGCTCTGTTCTTTGGGTCTCTCTCTCTCTATCTCTCTGTCACTCTGTGTGTGTCTCTACCTGTGTGTGACAGTGTGAGTGTATATATGGGGAAGTGTGCTAGTGCAAGAAGAGAGTGCGATTGGGATAGCAAAAATGATGCTTTTGTTGGAGATTTTGGGTGGCAAGTTCTGAGCTTCGGTTTCTCCCTTTAGTCACACAGCACGCGATTAAAGAGGTTGAGTTGAGACTTAGAGAGAGAAGAAGCAACAGAACGGAGCATTTTCTCATCCTGTTCCTCTCTCTCTCTCTCGGTAGAGTGTAGAGTCTAGAGCTGAGGTGGAGGTAAGTAGAATAACTGACAAAAAGTGGTCTAAGTAAATTAACAATAGATAATTGAGTGTGTTAATTATGATTAATCAAGTGCGTTGACAGATTTAGCTACAAATCGAGTTGAAATCCTGTGTAGCACTTGTATTTGTTTCTTTCGTGTATTTAGACCGTTTTAATACTTCAACATTTGTTTTGTTGTCACATAAGATCAAAGAGGAAAAGCAAGTTGTTGCATTTTTTTATATAAGAAATTCAGAAATGTACATCTCCGTATTTCTTTTTAAAGCTAGGCACAGATACTGGATATCTCTTTTTTACCAAGCGAGGACCACATAATTATTTATTCACACCTTTTTTTCTGAAATGTGGGTCGCCACTTTCAGTGCAGCTTTCCTCGCCAATTATCTTGCATTATTTCTATATTTATAATTTGTTTGAGAAGTGCCGTTCTGCACTCTGCAGCTTATATATGCCATGAAAGAATGAATCATTTCACTATAATAATATTTTTTATCGACCTTTTAGCTGCCTGAATGTTAACACTTCCATAATTGGTAAAAGTGAATAGCGCACATAGATTCATTTTATTGATGATAAAGTTCATTTTTTTCAAGTTATTATTTAAACACATATTTATACTGTATAAAAGTATTAAATCTCTAAAATTATTAATCATATCACATTTCTTAGTCCTTTATTTTTCTCCTCTTTATGCGTCATTGTTCAATCTTCTCATTTAATAAAAATGTGTTTTATATATACAAAAATACATTTTTTTTTAAACAAGTAGAGCTTTTGAATGCTCTACCACTTTCATTAAAGAAATCTAATAAAATACAATATTAAATTTTAAATAATTTTTCATAATAAATCATTTCGTGGCAATCGTGTTGCTACTTAAAATTATTTAGAGCTAAAACTTATAATTTTATTTTTTGAAGTTAAAGCAGACTATATAGTCATTTCTGTTAACATTGTCGGTTTCATCCTAAATTAACCAGTCTGTTAAATCAACTATGCTAGTCCCGAGTGGTCATAAACGAAAGAGAATAAAACCATAAAGAAATGCATATAACAGCACCTTTGCATCCTAACAACCAACATACTAATCCAAGCGCTTAAAATCTCCATCACTCATTCTATATCTAAACAAGAAAGTTAAAAATAAATGGTTCTAACTTCTAATCATTAGGACTTTTAATTTAATATTTATACCTTCGTGCGTTGCTGGCTTTTCCCCCGTCTCTAGCCTTAAATTTTATAATTTAAGACGGCTTAAATAATTATTCTTTTCATAGCTTCAGCATCTTTCTTAATAGGATTAAAACTATAGAAACATCTAGTGGATACATCTCTAAAGTTTATACTTTTTTTTTTTAAATCGGATAGTTTATACATTATAATTGAATTGACGGTTCTCAATTAAGCTCACAGCGAAGGAATTAAGTTGTACAAATTAAGAGATTATCTGTGTCGGCAGCTATTACTATTCTAACCTGAACCGATCCCTGTTAATTTGTTTTTGCAACTTCAACGTTTATTAATATACCTCCGATAATTTGGTCAAACAGTTGATAGATACTTCTATGTGGCTTCGTTTGGATGCGTTGAGAATAAAATAGGAAGAAGGAAGAAGAGAAGAAATTTATTGAGAATGGGTAAATTTATTGGGAAGTGTGTAACTTTTATGATGAGTTTGGATGGTTAGAAATAAATTTATTGGTAAAAAGTAGTTATTCCTTATTCCTTATTCCGGAAAGAAATCATCCAAACGAAGCCTTATGGGTACTCACTCACATCTTGCTATTTGTGTGGTGGGTCATTTTTTATCTGGCTCATGTTTCATCTACGGTTCTATTATGAGGTTATTTACCTATATGTGCAAGATGTCAAGAATCTTAAATTTTTAGGATGTATGAATGCACGATATGCTTAAATGGAGTACGACAATTGTGCAATCCAAACACACCCAGCGAAGGAATTAAGTTGTACAAATTAAGAGATTATCTGTGTCGGCAGCTATTACTATTCTAACCTGAACCGATCCCTGTTAATTTGTTTTTTGCAACTTCAACGTTTATTAATATACCTCCGATAATTTGGTCAAACAGTTGATAGATACTTCTCTATGGTTTCGTTTGGATGCGTTGAGAATAAGGTAGGAAGAAGGAAGAAATGAAGAAATTTATTGGGATGGGATAAATTTATTGAGAAATGTGTAACTTTTGTGAAGAGTTTGGATGGTTAAAAATAAATTTATTGGTAAAAAGTAATTATTCCTTATTCCTTATTCCGGAAAGAAGCCATCCAAACGGAGCCTATGGATACTCACTCACATCTTGCTATTTGTGTGGTGGGTCATTTTTTATCTGGCTCATGTTTCATCTACGGTTCTATTATGAGGTTATTTACCTATATGTGCAAGATGTCAAGAATCTTAAATTTTTAGGATGTATGAATGCACGATATGCTTAAATGGAGTACGACAATTGTGCAATCCAAACACACCCAGTCTTGGAATACTAATTTGCTGTTGCGCTACAAGTTTTGTAGCGCACTAAAAGACAAAAATTTTATAATCCTGATTAATAAGTAGCCCCTAAATGTGTACCCATATAATCCATGTTATTAGTTTATAGTTTGATGTTTTCTGTCCAGTTTCAGCAAAACCTCACCTCATCGTGTTTTTCCGTGATCTTCCCTCTCTTTAGGTACTGTACGGCAGGATGGTTCTTTTGGTTGAACTAAAATTTTTCAAGAAATTTTTCATACCATAAACTATTATCCTTAGTTATTTCATTATATATACTTTTATTTTCAGGTTTTAAACAGTTTTAGTGCTTAGGTATAACCTCCCCTAATTGCCTTCCTAGAAAATTGAACTTAGAAAGCCATAAGATAATTAAGAAACAAACCTCGCTCTGATACCAAAGTGGAAGCGTAACAGATCAGATCGACTTTGAAACTTCGGATTATAATTAATGCTGGCTTCAAAGATTTTTATGAAATTGTGAAAGAAAGATTTTATTGATAGAGTAGGATTACAAGAGAAGAAGTAAGACTTCAGAGTTTTTCTGTGTGTCTTGCAACTTCTGAATGACACTCTTTTATAGAGACTTAAGTCTGGTATCTCAATAATGCATCGGGTGCTCATTGGGCCCCATCGTCATGCAATTAATTGGATTACCACATACTTTTGTCTCCCACTCAAATAAAAAGATGCGCACTGACACACTTAGTGCGATCTGAAAATGGAATAAAGGAAAACACTTCCTCAGTGCTGTCCAAAAGAAAAATAAAGTAAAGCGCACTACTCAATAATGCGCATAAAGATGCACCAAGTGGCGCACTAAAACACACCAATACAATTATTATCTACTAGCACCATTATAAAGATGCTTTTTAGAAAAGAACAAATGCCCACTAACAGACCAAAGCAAGTTGGCACCGAAAGTAAGCATATTATGAATACTACCTAATAATAGATGCTCTGCTGGATTATTCGAAGACTACTGTGAGCTTCAATCAACTTTTCGATATTATTGTTAACAGGTTCGAGGGCATCCCTTGTCCAATTATCCTTACTGGCATGTTGTTCAAGTCTGACCTTTTGCAAATTGCTCATGACTAGCAATTTTTCAAGCTCTGTAAGGGATTTTTGAATTTGGGCTTGGTGTAATTCCATGAGCCTTGTTCTCATTCCTCCTTCCATATTTAAAGTCGGCATCGAAAACAATAAATCACAAGTGATTGTCTCATAGTCTTCTATCTCTTTTGTTTGGCCACATAATGCTCCCCAGCGAACAGCGTTGTTGAGTGCTATCCTGGAATCTGGTCGAAGACTATAACGTGAGGATCCTTCATAGCTTCTAAAAATATGGGTTAAATATTCCAGCACCATTTTCTGCAAAAATATAAACAAACTGAAACTATTAAACAAAAAGACAGTTCTCCGTAGATTACTGCCAAAGATCAATGGTTTTCCGTAGATTACCATCAGACCTAAAAAGAAACAAAAATAATTAAACATTTATTTGGATTTTAAAGGGGAATCAGAGTAAAGAGCTAATTTTTAAAATTAGCTCATTCATCTGTTTGTTTAGGTTGTCACTAAATCGGTCTGCTTCTTCGAATGCTCCTTCGAGATGTGTTAAGAATAGCTCTTGTTGTTCTTGTATCTCACTGGTAACAGCCAATTTTGTTGTTAATCGGGAGAGCGCATCTGCTAAGCTGTTTAGCTTACCATCTATGTGCTCAAAATTAATCTGCACTCATGTCCCTGTTACATAATCAACAAAGTTTATCCATCTAACCCTTGATGGTTTATTTTGGGCTGACTTATTGAAAAAGGATATTATTGCTTAACAGTCAGTCCTCAACGTTATCTCCTGCTGATCAAGATAGTGGATTTTTAGTGCCTTCAATGTTTCCATGCAAGCGTGTATTTCTGCATCAATGGTTGACTTGATCACCGGGAATTTGCCGCTAGCATAGGCACAAATCTTTTCTATGGATCTGGGGTCATGCTTCTTTGGTTTCCATTTACATATGCCACCCCATCCTTCCATACATCCGTCTGTTTCAAGGATGATATAGCTCCCTGTTGGTGGAAGCTCCAAATCTGGCAGGTTTTGCAATTTTTTCTTGATTTTTCTGATTAGTTCATAATCAGACGGTTTAAGGCGCTTATCTCCATGAGGGCTAGTTTTTGTGTACAAGGGACCTAGAAGAGTCCCAAGTTTTGGAATGTAACTCCTGGCGTAATTGAGTATGCCTAACCATGCTCGGAGTCCGGCCTTTTCTTTCAGTTTCTCCTCATCAAAGGAGACGATCTTCTTTATGACATGGGGTTGGAGTTTCACCTTACTCCTTCCAATGATTGCTCCAAGGAATTCAATTTCTCTAACTGCTATCTTCATCTTTGTTGGAGAGAGTACGAGGCCCCATTTTTCACAGATTTCTAGCATTTTTCTAAGATGCTCGGCATGTTGTTGTTCATTCTCAGAAAATACTAGAATATCATCAATATACACCGCTATAAAATCTTCGGTACCAGCAAAACACTAATCCATCTTTTTTTGGAAAATAGCCGGTGCGTTCTTTAGTCCAAATGGCATAACGAGCCATTCATATAGTCCACCAGGTACCACAAAAGCAGTCCATTCAATTGACTCAGGTGCCATTGCCACCTGATGAAATCCACTCTTGAGGTCGAATTTCGAGTATATCTTGCTGTGACCGACCTTTTAAGGATAGTATTGATGCCAGGGAGGCTATATTGGTCCTTATGAGTATTATCATTGAGGGACCTGTAGTTGAATACCATGCGCTCTTTGCCTTTAATTTCTTTGCTAGTGACTGGGTCAATGGTAGTTCCAGAATTGACCATTATAGCCATGGTTCTGTGCCTGCTCTTACTAGGCCTGATTACTCCCAGTTGTAATAACGCCTTTGTATATTTTTCAAATTGTTCCTTCATTTGAGGCGTCACATGCTTCAGAGGTTTATCCTGAATTTGGAGGTCAGGATTTATGATGTCGAGAGAGCATGTCACCTAATTTTTAGACCAGTGTTTCAAAGGGTTTTCTCCAATGAACCCTTGTTCTTTTAGTCTGTTGAGTAGTGGTCTGAACTTTTCTTTAAACTGTTGTGACTCTTGCTCTTGGTGGTATGCTACGGCCTTTCTTACTTCAATGTATTCTAAACCCGTCAGGTCGAGCTCAGGAATTGCGGCTTGTACCACCTCAGCATCTGTTGTGGTTGCGATCGTCGTGATGTTTTTGTAGAAAGTTACATTCTGGCCTTCGATTCGTAAACCACCTTGCATGGATCGAATAAAATTGCACCCGATCAGTATCTGAACTCCCTCCTTCTTCCCCATCGAAAAAGAATAGGTGAAGGGAATTCTGAACCTATTCGACTCAATCAGCATACTACCATTTTTGAGTTTTAGACTGGCTATCTGAGTTGAGTTTACCCCATTGATTTGTATGGGATAGGCGCTTGGCTCTAATGCCTCTTGTGGGACAATTTCTTGGTTGACACAGCAGACAGTTGCTCCTGTGTCAAGAATTGCTTGAACCTTGAATGGGTTGACTCCTGGTATTTCAAAGGTTATCTCCATGTTGTAGAGTCTGTTTAGGACCCTTTTTCCCCTTACAGGGTCTTGGACCACTGTATTGAATCGCTCAATTTCCTCAGTAGAGATAGTATTGGCAGAAGCTATTCGAAGAGCTCCTGTTGGATTTTTAGGTTCCATCTCTATTTCTTCATCCACCTCTTCGTCTTCGAACCGTAGTTTGGTTTTTCCTTTGTCTTTCTTTATTAATTCATCAAACTCGGCTTCGAGATCCTCTGTTCTGGCCTCAAACAGTTGCTGTTTGAGTTTTCCATTTTCTGCCAAGAGGTATTGAGCATAAGACACCAGCTCATTGATTAGCTGATCCTTACTGTCATAAGGTGTTATTGGCTGCACCTTAGCTCGTATTCGTCTGCCCAGCCTGAATCTTGAACACATAGGACAAACTGTTAGGCGGCAGTTTTTACAGTATGCCCTTGTTGATTCAGTCGTCATTTCTTTACACATGGAACATTTTTCATGTCCTGTTGGAACTGAATCATTGTCCTGCCAGTCATGGGGACAATCTCTTTGATCTTCAGGAAGTTGTATATAACTCCTCCAGCTCAATTGCTCTGCCTGCATCATGAGTAATTGCTCGCCAAATGGTAAATCATTGATTACGGCTGAAGCAACATTTCCAACTTCTCCTTCAGATAATGAGCAGATTGCATCACTATCAGGTTCGTTTAGGTCAACTGAGAGGACATCCCAGCTGTCTGACAGCTCCATGTTTTCAATAATGGCTGCCCTGGCAATATTTCATGTTTTGCGGTTACAATCTCGCGCGAAATGTCCTTCTTCTCCGCAAATGAAACACTTGCATTTACGAACTTTGTCAGCATGCTTTCTCTTGAATACACGCACATGAGGTTCGTGGGGTTTGCCTTTGTAAGTTTTGGACTTGCGAAGTCCATACTTCTTTCTTTCTCCATAGTAGCCTGGTAATGAGATTTTGCTACAAAAGGAGAGATCTTTCAAGCTCCTTTGGAGTGCAGCTTGTTTGCATCTTTCAGCCAGGTACTGGTATGAGAAATTTATTCTTGGCATAACGCCTATCGCTGCTCCAGGGTATTTGTCTAAAAATGTCTTTTCTAGCTCTTGCCCAATTAGAGGTGGCATTGTTCTGAAGAATTTTTCCGAGAGTTCTGAGGAAATGTACATCCTCCCGGATTTTGCTGCAAGGATCTTGTAATCATTCATGTAATTGAACAGATCCTTAACATGGTTGCATGACAAGCGTTCAAGGTCTTGGTAAGCGTGTGTCTGCTCTTCAGTGGACCCTTGGTATGGGTCCTCTAGCAGTATCATTCTTCGAATGCAGGAGATTACGTTTTGGGGATCATCTGCAACTGCTATCAATTCTTCATATTCATGGGGATACGCCATTCTCCATTGGATAAACATCTTTTTCTCTACATCCCCTAGGAGATTTTCAATGAAAATCACCTTACTCTTGTTATCTGTCCAGTTGCGGTCATTTACCACATCGAGAGTAATTGATTCCCATCGAGAAATTACATCACTGTATTGCCCGATATCTTCTGGTAATACCAGAATTGCACCTTTATCACTTTGAGCATCTGGAAGGTTGAATCTTCCACTATGTTGTTGTGCATATCCTCCTTTGAATCTGCCAACATGATCTCTGATTTCATGTATCGTTGGCATCGATGTTTGCCGGAATGTGCTCGCCGGAGCGTAATTAACAGGACCCATTACTGGTTCTGTTGGCCTTCTCTGCGTAAGTGAACTCTCAGCTGTTGAAAAAACTGATTCCATCATTTTTGTGAAAGCCTTCATCTTAGGATATTCTAGTTCTGTTTCTTCTGCCGCGTATGCAAAATGCGACAGTTTGTCTTTATCATCTTCAGAGGCGAAAGGATTAAGCCATTCTTCCTCTGATTCTTCATCTTTATTCCAGATTGGACAATAATCTAGCATCGGTCCTTCTCTAGACAGAGATGCTAGTAGTTGGATTGATTCCAACTCTTCTGAGGTTTCTGGCTCTTCAATTGTCACCATCAGAGCCATTTCTCCATCTAGTTCTTCTTCATCATTAGGCCCGACAACTGCTGGTTCTGTTGGTGCAGTTGCTGTATATCCACCAAATCTAATGGCTAGAGAGCCATCAGTTCTTGATCTGACTCGAATTGTTTGTGGGTGTTGCACTTCTGGAATTGCTGGTGGTCTTATTATCCATCGTTGGCCTCTCAATTCTTCGGTTGATCTCGGTTGTCCAGATATAGCCCTTATGCCTCTGCTTGCTAGGTGTTCTGTTACACCTTGGACATTGTACCGGAAGTTGGTGTGGCTGGTGTTTGATAACCTCCCTATTAAAGATCGAGAGATTAAGAGGTTGCTTTCTCCACCACGCCATGATTCATACCCATGAGTTTGTACAACCAATTGGATATGATTGTAAAAATCATGAATACTAACCACATGTCAGGAACTGCGTATGCCAGTTGTGTGTTGTCTGTTAAGTCCATTTCCATGGAACTTATCAGTGAGGTATCGTTCCCCATCTTGTGTCTCTCAACACAACTAGAGCATTTACCCCTGCACTTCTTCTGTGCAGAGCGTATAGCCTGACCATTACAACACCTATATGTAAGTGCTGCAATCTTTCTTCTACGAGCCTGTTGTAGCTTTCCTGGGAGATAAAGGGAATTTCCCTTTGATCTCCAACCACCAAAATTCTTTCATCGGAATAATGTTGGTATACCCGATGATTTCTCTCGCTCCATCCGGCTTGGTATAGTGTTTCTGCCGGAACTTGTTGTGCTCTACGAAACTGTGAAACGCTTAATTCCGCATCAGGACTTAGTTGAGATTCTAATGTCCTTCGATATTGCCTACGCCTTGGCAATCTTCTTTGTGCCTCATACCGTAACCGACTTCCGAGTCTGTAATCTCGAATTTGATCTTCAACGGTTGGTATTTGGTTTTCGTGGCCTGATACAGATGGTCTACCCACTGTTTCTGTTTGAGTACGACTCATTGTATCTTTTTCTTTTCTTCCTCGTATATTTTCTTTGGGTCCCGATATACGAAGAATTTGCCAGTTATGGTTGGCCTTTTTGAGGTTGTTGGTGGACCAAGACTCAAGTTTTTGAGTTGATTTTGGATTTGTTCTAGGGCCTCGGATGTGTCAGACCCTTCAGGTGCTTTTGTCCTTCTAAGTTCTCTTATTTGGTCCTTGCAATCTTCGAGTTCTTCCTTGATTTTAACAAGCAGTTGAATGATTGTGTTGTTCTGCTTGATAATTGTTGAGGTGCCCTTTTGTGTTGCTTCAGAAGGTTTAACGAAACCAATGGCTGGCTCTTCTAATGATTCTGTTGCTCGCAGGGCTTCTCTGTATACTGAACTTTCAGCAGTGAGACGCCAATCGCTCATAAATAAAAATAATTTTATGAGTATTTAAATCAAGATTTATCCTTAATTTCTAAATGACTTTTTATCTCAAATATTTCTAGGTCGGCCTTTAGGTTTGATTATACCATTCATGAATATTTTATCCTAAAATTTAAGTATAAATTATGATTGTTCATCTTGATTTTTCTGGGTGCAATTATGGGGTTCCTTTGATTTTCTTCCATACTACAATTTTTGTCCTCATGTGCGCTACACCATTGTGTTGCGCGACACATGAATTGAATTTCCCAGTCTTGTGGTAGTTACAGACTTAACAGTCTTTAAGTACGACAATCGGAGGTGTTTATTGATCGGACAGATTATTCAAATTATAATTAATTTAATAAATTTGTTTTCTGGTAACATAATGCAAACCAGATTGAAATATTACAACATTACGTAATACTTCATAGCATTTTCTATTTTATTTGTTAGCTTTATTTAATTTTTATTTGTCCAAGTCAATCGTAAATTACAACAATTTCTTAAACAAACCCAATCAAATAAATCGAAATATTAATGAATAATAAGTTAAAAATCAGAATAAATTTTGTTTGATCTTAGTAAACTTAAATAGAACCGTATGAACAGTTAAACCTTTTATAATAATGCTATTGATTTGAATGAAAGTCAGAGAATTATATATCTTAATGTTTATTGTGAAATCTGCAATTGTTTAGTTACTTGCTACTTCCAACAGAAACATTTCATTTTTCTTTTTACCTTTTCAATTTCAAGTAACAAAATCTACACACTGGCCGTGTTATAGTCGCCTAAAAACAATATATGACGAGTGCGCAACAGCACAAGTTTGACAAAAAGGAACAAATAGAAATCGCTAATTTTTTTTCCTTTTTGACTAACTATTATTCGCCTTTTCACTCCAGCTATTATAAGTACCATCGACAGAATAACCATGCGCACCATCACTGTTATATGTTACAAATATTTAGTTTAATAATAAAAAGTGTTCAATTTAATAATAAGAAGTGTTCAGTTTAATGCGTCGGAATCGCGCTAGGGTCATAGTCGTGCGTGGTCAAGAGGTGTACTGCTAGGAGGCAGGGGTAGAATCGGAAAAATTTTAATTTGAACCGGATCGGTTCATTTCCAATTCTAATTTTTACATATATTTTTTGTCCGGTTCGTTACCCCTTCGCTTGGTTTTCTTTCTTATAACAGTTGTATTTCTGTTGCAACTAACTGAACATTTATATTTAAATAACAGAACATTTATACTTATTAAATTGAACATTCGTACTTACTAAACTAAATATTTATAAATGATAAAATAAACATGTTTGCCCATAACATTTATATTTTCTGTTGTAACTAACTGAACAATTATACTCAATTAACTGAACATTTGTATTGACCAAACTGAATTTTTGGCAAAAAAAAAAACAAAATCAAAATTAACATATTTGGTCTAGCGAACATTGATAAAATAGTGAACAATTCTATTACAAAATGAACATTTGTACATATTAAAGTGAACATTTATAAAAACGAAATGAACAAAAAATACGCACTGGATGAGTAGAGGAGATAGAACGCTGCTCTGACTTTCGCTGAGACGCTGTGCAACGTAATGGCGCGGAGTGAGATTACAGTAATCAATTTCCTTTTCCCTTTCTCATAGGTTAATTCCACGCGGGTTACACTGTCTGCTATTAGACCCATTTTTAAGCCCATTAAGAGCCTTTTACTATATAGGCCTTTAAACTTTCTATAAAATGGACCGGTGATATCATGGACCAAATTCGTGATCACTATTTTACCGGGTGCATAACGTCTAAAACGATCACGAAACTAATTATTTGCGTTAATCGTTACATTGATGAACGAAAATTTTGTACTTCTTCCGTTGATCGTTTCATCTGTTTAATGCAAGTTTCGTTGATTGTGCCGTTCACCAGAATGATAAAAACAGTTAAAGCCGTTTTTGACTGTTTAACCGTTTAACTGACAATTGAACATTTTTTTTTTGATAATTGCCAGTAGGCTGCCATTGGAAAAAAACAAAGGAGATTACATGCTTGCGATACATTAAACTAGTGCTCTAAAGAAAGTAAAACCAGCAAATAGAATACCATTAAATAGAAATTTGATAGCATAGCAGTAAATAGCTCCAAAATTGGAACAGTGCACGCCAAAAAACAATGATCACATTAAAGAAACATGCATTAATTTCCGTTGGTGTATGGCAGAAAAGGAGCAATAATTGACAAGAAATTAAAACTCGCTTGTATATAAAACCAATTTATAACCAGTGCATAGTAGCATACAAAATACAAAATTTCAACTAGCACCGCACTAGCCAAGGAAAAAAAGAGAAAAAAAATGCAAGGTATAGAGTTGGACTAATATATATATAAATCCTTAGGTGGCTTGACTTCATATTTTCAAATCTCTGTTCTCATTTTGCTAGAGCAGGCTTGGTGCAGTGGTTGATTCAACATTGCTTAGCCACCTACTTAAAATGTTTACAGCACTCGGGATGTATACTGAGAGCTTCGAAAAACCATTCCTTGAGAATACCTCTGAGTTTTACAGCATTGAAAGCATCAAGTACATGCAGCAGTCCGACATCCCTGACTATTTAAAGCATGTTGAGGTTGCCCTGGATGCCTTCCTCTAGCACACTATTATTTTCATTTCTGCCTTTTCCTTTTTTACTTTTACAATGCATTGCGGATAGCAGCTGTAAAAAGTTTCAATTTTGGTTAGCATTCTGAAATTTCTTATGGATTTCCTACTTTACCCATGTTGCAAATATACTGGTACCACTATCATATCTGATACGGTTTAGAAGTTGTGTCCTTATCATATGATGATTGTTAAGTTACAGTGTCCATACAAACTGTTGTCTGGACCAAAACTCACGAGAAATTGCTGAATTTATGCAGAAGAGATTATACAATGAGGATAAGCGGTGCAAGCTCTATCTTGAAGCAAACACAAGGAAGCCACTGATTGCGATAGCTGAGAAGCAACTTCTGGAACAACATTCTTCTGCAATTCTTGAAAAGGTGATATTCATGCCTTTTTTCTTCATCATATTTATGCAGTTTGGGGTTTCAATACTGGGTCTGAATGCTGTACTGTATGCCAAGTACTGCTACATTGGTACTTCTTTCTGGGGTCTTTTGTACTTCTTTTCTGAGTGAATTACACACATCGTCCTTAATGAATCATGTTTCCCATTGTGGTCCTTATAGTTTCAAAAGTATCATATTTATCCAAATTATATTGAATTCCACAAGGAAAGCTTCTATCTGTTTGCATTTACTTACTTACCAGCGCTTATAATCATGCTTAGTTTCAAAAGTATCATATTTATCCAAATTATATTGAATTCCACAAGGAAAGCTTCTATCTGTTTGCATTTACTTACTTACCAGCGCTTTTAATCATGCTTAATTTCTTATTACCAGGGATTTGTAATGCTTATAGAGGCCAAGCAAGTTAATGACCTCCAGAGGATGTATACTCTTTTCAAGAGGGTGAATGCCCTCGAGTTGCTGAGGCAAGCATTGAGCTCATATATCAGGGCACCGGGGAAGGCACTGTTACGGATGGATAGAAACTAGAAAGACAAGGAGTCGGTCCCCTTCTTGTTAGAATTTAAATCTTCTCTTGATATGATTTTGGAAAAAAGTTTTTTTAAGGACGAGGCCTTCTTTAGTATCACCAAGGATTCTTTTGAGCATCTCATCAACCTCCGTCAGGTGACTATATGTTTACTTGAATATACCTTTAATCATATTTAATCTAGAAGAAACTGTAGAGGTTTAAAGGAGGTCAAACTAATTCTCAATCTTACACTATATTGTTTCACAGTTGTACCAAACTAAATTCTTGGTTACAGTAACTATTGAGTTGGCACCTGAAAACTCTTTGTTATGTAGAAATATGGGAATTGACACAATGGCCTGAAAAGCATCTTTACTTTCTAGCTCTTGTTAAAGAACTCTGAAGTTGTATTAATTTTGCACTTAATTCTAATTGCATTCCCCTATCATCTTCTGTGCATATTCTGGATCTGGACACCTCATTATGTTGCTCTCTATCTGTTGACATGTCCAAATCAATAGACATTAGTTTCATATCGAATATTTGATGATTGGAATCTTGATGAATAAAAATAAAATGACCTGTTCCATTTTTAAAGTTTCATGATCAACAATCCCCTCAGGAAGCACCACTTTGTGAACTTGAGATACATAAGCAAGGACCTATTATTTTTTCACGAACAAAATGAAATCAGTTAACACAAACAAAATGCATCATTAATAATGAAGCTTGCTCATTCCTAAATGTGGTTAATTCCATCTTTCAGCAGTGTTACTTTTCTAAGTCAATATAAATTTTTGGTAGTTCATTAAAGTTGTTGCATGTTATTGGGTTTTTTTTAGTATACAATGGAAATCAAAGTGAATGTATGTTGGTGTTATTTGATTTTACAGGTGTCTACTGCAAGCTCAAAATAGACCTCTTCGGCACTAACCTCACTCCCAAGCATTTTGAGGATTTCTTGGCAACAGCTCCAGCTGCCACTCTTCCAATTGTTTCCCTTACTGATGATCTACCTCCACCCTATATATTAACACAAATACACAACTGCTAAAGACTTAAAAGTATTTGCAGTTTCTGTGTAGTGGTGGATAATAAAGACATGCATCAAACCAGGAAACAAGTGGTACGTGAACAGCACGAATGCCGTACTTGAAGTCGTATGCATCAGCATGTGATGGTCTGTATGCTAATGCCATTTCACTGTAATCCTGTTTGAGTTCCAATATGTTAAAAAATTTCAATTTGCTACTAATTAAACCTCATCAAGGTAGCCTAGATTATGCAACAAAACATGAATAAATTAGACAAATACATCAAAGTATAAACCCCACTAATGACTGGAAACACACAACTTTTTTAGAACCTAGATTTTTTTTTTTTTTTAAACTAGCAATCTTTCGATATAGGACCAACATGGTTCATGAATACAAATGTAAAGCAACTGAATTTGATTAACTTTAACAACTAGAAGTACTAATACAATGAAAGACCGCAAATATTAATCAATCCTAGATGAGAACTAGGTTGTTGATGGGTCTCAAATGGGTCGAGTATCAGATTAGCAATCATAGAAACATAGATTTCTTTTGGCAATATATTGCATTTAATTAATGGAAAAAATGTTAAGGATGTGTATGTTCTTACATTCTGCTGAGTTTACGTAGGAAATTATTGTAAGATGATATTATGGTTTCGAGTCCTGAAATGTATTATTGAGTCACGAGAACAGACTAGAGAGAAGATGCCGCCATTACTAGTTGACTTGGTGAAGATTCACTAAAAAGGAGAAAGAAAAAAGACGTATTTGGGGTAAGATTTTATACTGATCAATCTTAGAACAAAAACGTTCTTGGTCCTTAGAAGCAAATGTATGTCATTGCTGTCAACAATAAACACGTATGTTATCATTAGGGGTGGATAGTAAAGGCCTCTATACTGTCAGATCTTGTTATCAATTCCTCGATAACAGTGGGATTACTGTTAGTATGAATGTTACTGTCTGGCATTTGAAGATTCTTCTTAAAGTAAAATTGTTTCTATGGTTAACTTTACACAATAAGATACCTTTGACGATTTGCAAGGAAAGGGTGGGGACACTCACACGGGGGTGAAATATTGGCAAAATAGAGCAAATTATGGGAAATCTGGCAACCAATTGCTGGCTTTTAATAACCAACCAAGTGTTTTAGTTTTCTTAACCATGAAATGAGTGCAAGTATATAGCTCCACTGTGCTATCCCTATCATCTTTGGAAAATGGAAAAACATTAGAATCCTTTTCATTCTATGATATTTTTCCGCCCTTCTTAATAAGGTTTTGCAGAGGCAAAAATCTTCTGTTGAAAATCATTTTTGTAACTTTTACTTGTTACAACGGTCGAATTTCGACCGATGAGTTTAGATTCTATCTTGAAAAACTTTTTTTAGTTGTCTGTTCTTTTTATTTCTCTTTCTTTTGGAGTGAAACCCTTAATTGAAATGTCGAATTTTGACTGCTTCTTGAGTGCCGATTTTCTTTATTTAAGAAATTCTGGAAGGGCAAAGAACAGACAACTCCCGGGCCTGGCTTCTTGCTTTGAAATCAAAGGAATAATAAAAAAATAAAATGTGTTCCTCAGTCTTTCAAGCTAATGATTGCAAGGGAAGGGAATCTCTATTCCATGGGGCAGATAAGAAAGATTAGAGAAGACTGACGTAGGTAGAAGAGCGCCTTCTTTTGCTGGTAGGAGGAAGACCAGATAGAGAGTCCTGCTTGGATGTTGATCCAGTCATCGTCAAGATACCGATCTTCCGTCTGATATGTGGGAAAAGTCTCGTTCGTTGTTGTCCAAGGTGCCAAGCAAGAAAGAGTCCCTTTGCACGAATCAAGGGGCCTAATAAAGGCCCCTTCTGTGAGGATGCTGAAAGTGCCAATCACTTGTTTTTAGACTGTCCTTCAATTAAAAATTTTTGGTCAAGATTTAATATGTTCAATGGTAAAGGCATATCTCTAGATTGTAGCTCTCTAGATACAATTTAGAGAAATATGAACTCCCTTAGTTTAGTAGATATGAATTATACTAAAACTCCATGTGATGCACTTTTCTGGAGTCAGTAGAGAGTTAGAAATGATAGGATTTTTAATAATTCAGGGAGTTAATGCTTTTAACACTGTCCTACCAATCTTGATGAGAAATTCAGAGAGTTGGAAAATCCGAGAGCTCCAGCTTAGTTTTAGTTTTAGTCTGATTGGTTGTGCCTGTGTTTAGTTGGAATGATGGTCTTCCATAACATCCAATTTTGTTTTGTCTGGTTTGATGCTTGGATATTGTATGACTTTTGCATAGCTTAATCGAAAGCTGGCAACCCTGCCTGGGTTGCTCTTAGTTCAAGAAAATAAAAAATAAACAAGTGCGTTCTGCTTTCGTTTGTCAATTTGTTTGCAGGGAAAGAAAATCCTGCGTATCAGGGCACAGGAGATCCAATCCCATCTCATTGACCCTAAAACCCGTTGCCACAGAATCAGCCAATCAGGTACTGCAAAAGATAAGAGCCTTACCAACAACAAAAAAAAAAAAAAAAAAAAGAGAAGAACAAAGAAGGGTGAAACAGAATAAGAAGACACCAGAGATGGAGATGAAAGACGGTTGAGAAGCTTGTCCAGATCAATTCTCTATACAAATTTTGTGCATAGATGCCGGATGAAGTATATGTATACATGTATACAGTAATAAAAAGCACGTAACATTCACCACTTTAAAAGTGTTAAAAAGAAAGGGTAAGAATAAGATAACAAGCACCAAACCGTCTGTTTCAACGATGGTCCACAAACAACCAAAAAGTGCTGACAGAATCAGCTTTGTGCGGGATTATAAACAAATTCACAATTTTAATATACAACATCCATCTTTGAACATCTAGTCATTAAACAAAAGGAATACAAAACTGTGTGCACTTTTTTGAACGCTTCACTCTTAAATACCCCATTGTTTTGGGGGGGCAACATCCACTCTAATACTCTTTAATTAAAATATCTTCTAACCGTAGATATCTTACTAGTACATACAACATTACTAACCAGATTTCTAACATTCACCTTCTTTATTCAAATAAGTAAAAATAAAAAGGAGACAAAATAAGCATAACTTTAATAACTTGGAAAAGGAACTGCAAATTAGACATGATTAAGTGGAGCAACAGTAGGAATGGGCTCTTGTAGAGGAGATGTGAAAGGTAAGAGTTCATTTTGTGCTTTCTGTGCCATCAGCTGATTCACTAGTACCAGTGCTGCCATTGCCTCCGCCATCGGTACCGCTACATTTGCATCACAAAAAACGATAAACAACTTGCAGAGTGAGAGAAAGAGAGAGTGTGTATTCTGGAAGGGGTCCTACATACCTCGCGGAACAACACATGGGTCATGACGGCCCCTGGCAATGAGCTCAGTCTCCTCCCGGTCTCTTGTTACTGTGTATTGTTTCTTCTGCAAATCACAAATTAAAAAAATTTTACTTATAAATGACAGTAAATTTAATTGAATTAATTCTATATGACCACTTTAGCAGAATTCCCGAATCAGGAAAGAAATGTGGAAAGATATACTCGTATAAAAGAAACAGAAGTTAGAGTAAATACCCCAATGGTGGCTGTAGGTTTGAAAGCAATCCTCATGTTAATTATCTCTCCATTTGATATTCCTCCCTGTAGCACATCATACATTACCATTAATTGTCATTTAAATTGTCTTTTATAAAATAAAAAATAAATGAAAACCCTCTACATGAGTTGGTACACAATTTATTATGCAATCTTGACATTTTCAGATTTCTTTTTTTCTTTCTACAGTTTTACATTTTCATAAATAAAACCAAATAAAAAATAACTAAAGGACCTGAAAAAGGAAGCATAATAATCAGCGGAAAAGAATTTACATTGACAATAATAAGTTGATACTGGATTCTTATCTAATGCCATTCTACAAGTGCAGAACCACTAATAGTATAAAGATGGTTTAATATAAATTAGTACCTGGATACCCCCAGATCGATTAGTTTTTGTTCTAATTTTTCCATTGGGATCCACATAAAATTCATCATTGTGCTCACTTCCCATCAAGAAGGTACCTACACTCGTAACAACCAGCTTATTTATACAATCAATTCTTCCCTTATTTTTTTCCTGAGGGCTAAATTGGGTCTGATTTTATTAATTACTGGAATGCAAATTCTCAATAGTTATCATTTTCAGTTGCGAGACTTGCAGTTAACCCAATACTTATTATATATTTGAACTGCACACCCAACAATTTTGAGATATTTGCAAATGATACCCAAGCTTAAATGTCCTATGATGAGAAATTTAAACTGCTGATTGTTCACAATATTACCCCTGTGATAGCTTAATGCTCTCTACATTCAAATTAAGGTAAAATCAAACAATGATGAACTCTTTGCTGGGTCCTGATTCCTGAGCTCTTAACTAATGCTCATAAACCATTCTAGGGTATGTGATTATAAAAAGTATGTACAGTTTACTCAATAACTTCTGTTTGCAAAAGGTTCGGTTTATATGCAAATGTGATGACTGCTAGTTGCAAAATGTCCTCTCCACTGGTGTATTTGTGCAAATGAAGCGATCTTCTGTGAGTAATCTTTAGAGATTCCAATGGAGCAGGGCTAAAGACTATTGATTGTTATTTACCAGCAAATCCACTTCCAAATTCAAATCCCTTCGTTGCAGGAAGAGAAAGCATGGCCTTTGCTAGCTCCGCCTCAAGTTTATCAAACACTGGTTGACCAAGTCCCTGTACAAATGTTCATAATTAGCTTGTTTGCAGTTTGCACAACAATTTTCCAAAAACATTTTACTTCTATGACTATCAGTTTTTTAAAATAATGAAACTCACACGTGGCACGTTTCTAGCAATGCAAGTTACAACTCCACCAATGGAGTCGCCTCTCACTCTTACCACATCAATTGCCTCTATCATCTTCTGTGCATATTCTGGATCTGGACACCTGACTATGTTGCTCTCTATCTGTTGACATGCCCCAATTAATAGACATTAGTTTCATATCGAATATTTGATGACAGGAATCTTGATGAATAAACATAAAATGACCTGTTCCATTGTTAAAGTTTCATGGTCAACAATCCCATCAGGAAGCACCACTTTGTGAACTTGAGATACATAAGCAAGGACCTATTGATTTTTCAGAAACACAATGAAATCAGTTAACAAACAAAATACATCATTTATAATGAAGCTTGCTCAATCCTAAATGTGGTTGATTCCAACTTTCAGCAGTGTTACTTTTGAGTCTAAGTTGAGACAAATTTGGTATTTCATTATAGTTGTTGCATGTTGTTGGTTTTTTTTATCACACAGTGAAATTAAAATGGGTGTATGTTAGTGTTATTTAATGATGCAGGTGTCTATGGCAAACTCAAAATAGACCACTTGGGAACTAACCTCAGTGCCAAGCATTTTGAGGATTTTCTTGGCAACAGCTCCAGCTGCCACTCTTCCAATTGTTTCCCTTGCTGATGACCTACCACCACCCTATATATTAACAAAAATACGCAACTGTTAAAGTATTTGCAGTTTCTGTGTAGTGGTGGATAAAGACATCAAACCAGGAAACAAGTGGTACCTGAACAGCACGAATGCCATACTTAAAGTCGTATGTTGCATCAGCATGTGATGGTCTGTATGCTAATGCCATTTCACTGTAATCCTGTTGAAAAAATTTTCAAAATTGAATAAAATTTCAATTTGGTACTAATTAAAACCTCATCAAGGTAGCATAGCGCATGCATCAAAGCATGAATAAATTAGATCAATACATCACACTATCACAGTATAAACCCCACTAATAACTTAAAATGTGAAACTTCTTTCGAACCTACAATTTTTTTTTAAATCTTTCAATATAGGACCAGCATGGTTCATGAATGCAAGTGTAAAGAAGCTGAAGTTGATTAACTAAACAACAAGAAATATTGATATAAAGAGCACAAATTTTAATCTATCCTAGATGACAACTTGGGAAAGCTCAATTTCAAGAATACAAAACTTACTTTGCCTCTTTGATCAGTATTTGGTACAAAAATATGTATTGGGGACCCCAGTGTCAACCCTGTAATAAGCCACATGAATCAATTCAGGTAAAAGAGAGGAACAACAGAAATTCTGAGTGTGGCCATTATTAAGGTTTTAAAAGAAAAAACCTTTATCACTAACTCCGGATTGAATGGTGCAGGTGTCTGTCTCTTTCCTTGGGGTTGTTATTCTACTTTGTCCTGGCCTCCTATGTCATATTTGATTGGAAAAATAATCAGTTTTGAACATCATTCTCGACCATAGATAATACAACCGCAAAGACAATGGTTAACTAAGATTCAAAATGATGAAAGCTCGATAAACAATATTTTCCTGGTGCATTAGTTAGCAAACAACTGCATTTTATTGTTTTTCAGAGAAGAAAAATTTAAAATTTTGTTAATAAGGAAAAAGCTCCAAAATTAAAATTGCATTATTTCATAAATTCGATCAAAAACAATTGAAAGAAATACTTGTTATCATTTCTTTTCTTAGAGAAAAGTATACCACTGTTGAAATCTAAGTATAGATAAAACTTATAGCATTTCTTGCAAAAGAAGGCAATTTACAAACCTTCGGTCAAGTTCAAATTGGATATCAGCTTCAGAAATAGGCACATTAGGAGGACAGCCACTGATGGTGCAACCGACACCTCCTCCATGCGACTCGCCAAATGTGGACACCTGAAAGAGTGATCCAAATACATTCCCACTAGCCTGAACCTCAACTGTGTACAAATTGTAGATGTACCCTGTTATAATTTTGCTTTCATCCAATCGTATGAAACTACCAATAACAAATCATTTTTTATTGGGAGGCAACAAAAGTTCCCTTAATTGATGAAACAATGATAATTGTAATTTTGAGTGATAATCTTCTAGGATTTTACTAACTCTCTATAATGCCTAACAATTTAACATATTTTAAGTTCTTTTGACTGTGTTTAGTTGATTTATGCTCAAAATAAGAGTGACCATTGTTTCTGCACTGGTATCTACATTGATAAAATCGAAATTCAAAATTTTATATTCATGATTATGCAGTTGAAGCTATTGTCCCCAAAGTAAAACTCCAAAATTCAAATTATAAAGAGGATCATGTGGAATTTTACAAACTAACAGCTCATAACACTGATACTAAGCAATTTATATAAAATTTGAAACATTTAGTTAGCCTATGTAGACAAATGCTACAACAAAGTTAGGAAATGGAGGAAGGTAAGAAAGAAAACCTGATCTTCGGGCAGGAGCATGGCCACGTGGCCTGACGGAGATCTGAACGGGCGAGAGAGAGAGCCGCCTCAGATCCGACGGCTGGGATCCAATCCCTCCTGCCTTTACTAAAAGCTTGCTTGCTCCAATCGACGACACCGCCATTACCTCTCTCTCTCTCTCTCTCTCTTTCTCTTTTGCTCTCGTTTTTTTAGTGCAGAAAAAGAGAATGGAGTTTGGTATAGACCAGAGAGCGAGACTACGGCTCTACTTCTACCAGACCAGTTAGCCACCTACCCCGCCATTCCGGGTCATGATCTCTCCATTTGTTTAACTACTGGAGGTTAAATTTCTTGCAGAAAGAAAAGACAGCATAGAAATGGATATGTCCGGGATTTTGATAAAAAGAGAGGAGTTTCCGGGTGGGTCGGACGGGGCGCGGCCTATTGCGGACTGAAGAAAGGAAGGGTTTATTTCTGAATTGGACCTCAAAATTTTCCATTTGTCTCAATTCGTGAAATGCAAGTCTACTGTTGGCATTTGATGATTTATTTATTGAAATTAGCGCAATTTAGCTTTAGGTTTGCTTATTTTGCACATCATTTTTTAAGTCGCCATACCTAACTAGTGTTTACTAATGTTGACCTGTTGTGTTGATGTGGAGATTGTGTCAGTTCAGAACGACTATAAAGTGTCGACTTACCTTTCACATGGTGTAGTTTTTTATGATTCAATTCAGTCATCTCAAGTTCAAAATTTCCTTTATCTTGACTTGAAGGAGGCAAGCCTATTGTTGGGAATTAGCCCAATTTGTTTGCCGGAAAAAATAAAAGAATTAGCCAATCTGGCTTTTAGCTTTGCATATTTTGCACATGATTTATTCAAGTCATGCATCATACGTAACTAGTGTTTACTAATGTTGACCTTTTTTTATTTTATTAAGACTTATTGTGTTGATGCGGTGATTTAGAACACTTACTTGCTGTTAAGTATCGATTTTTTTAGTAAGACCTATTACGTGTGATGTGGTGACTGTTAAGTATGGAACCAAACTTCTTAAGGGGCAAAAAAATTATAGTATGCAATTTTTGTATTTATAGGGGTGTTATAATAAGGAATTTTAAAATTTTAGAAAGATTAATATCAAAAATTTTAATTTTATAAAGGTCATTTTTTTTTTAGAAATTGGAATATATCAAGCACACTTTGGAATATACTGGGTTCGCCCCTTGACTGTTAAGTGCAAACATTGACACAGTGTATTTTTATGATGATTCAATTCTTATATCACAAACTAAATTATAAATAAATAATTTTACATCCAAATATTTATAATTGAGTTTGGCTATCAAAACGATTTGATAGATCGTTCATCAAATTCGATTAAATAAAAAAAAAGTTCAAATATTTGATCAAAATCGCTCAATGTGTCCTTCATATTAAAAGATTCTCGCTAACAAAATTTTACATTTTTTAAAATTTTTAAGCATTTTTCAGATTTTTAAAAATTATTCAATTTTTTTTAATTAAAAAATATAAAAATCATAAAAAAAAAAGTTAGAATTTTGTTCGCAATAAAATTTCAACATAAAGATTATGTCGAACAGTTCGATTAGGATCGGTCATTAGAACTTTCAAATTTGCAACAATGTCGGATTTGATGGAATCTTCATCCTGTTAGAGATATGTCCTAGAAGCCAATCTTATTAGGCTACTTCTATAGTTTATGTTATTGATGACTTCAGATCATTTGTTCTTTGATTTATTCGTTGACAGTTCATTCAGGTTGAGGATCTGAATTATAGATCACTGTTATTCATTTAGTAGTAAATGACAATGATAAATCTAAAAGTCCATAATCTTGATAATTAACAAAGGACATTAATTATCAATAAGATTAGTATGCAAGTTAAGTGATGATTAAGTTCTATAAATCATAGGTTAAGAGTAACCAACTTAATTGCATATGTATATGTTATAGAACATAGTACATGACTGGACCCCACGAAATAAATATATGGATTGTGTTACGTGTCATTATTTATTTCGTTATGATTTTGGTTCTAAGTTTGAGATGATTATCTTTTCCACATGAGGATAGATACTATAAATCATGTCTACCGCTGATTCCTGATAAAGGCTGCTATACGGACTTGATTTAAGTATTCTTGAATTGTGCGGGGAAAAGCTAATTATCAAGAAAACCGTATGTCCCTCATTAATTCGCTTAGTGAGTGACGATATCTGTTTGGGCCCCTTGATGGAGATAGATTGTTTGCTAGCAACTGATACAATTATCTCTAGATCAAGAAACGTATAATCTGCAAGAATGACACGTTCCTATCTTGGATTATACGATGATATCGTGTGACATAAGAATCAAAATAGAGAAACGTAATTGTTCTCTTATGCATGATTGAAATATTGTATCAGTGCTCTATTTATGCGAATTGGGAATCATAACGTGTTGCTAGATACCGCTTATGATTATTGGAATTAATTAGCGATTTAATTCCATGTCCAACATAACATAAATCCTCAAAGGATCACACAAATAGAGTTTTGACCAATGCAGTGCTTTATTCATTTATTCGCAACAGTGAAAATTGCGATAAATATGACGAATTGATTAATTAATTATGTACCGTTATAGAACGTACTAATTGATTAAGTCAAACGGGTCATATAGAAATAAATAATAGCATAAGCTAATCCTAGAATAATTATTAATTAGTTGATAATTATTTTGGTTCAACTTAATTTAATATAAATAGTTATATTGAATTAATGGGCTAATTTGTATATAGCAAATTTATAGCCCAAACATAGAGCAAATAATAATGGATTTAATTATATGAATTAAAGTCCAAATAGGTGGATTGGAGAGGCCCATATGGCCCATATTAGGGCCGGCCAAAGAGGGAGGTAGGTGAGTGGCAATTGGTGTAAATTCTAGTAACTTATACCTAGGGTTGGTAGGCTATATAAGGACCCCTTGAGCTGGATTTTCTCCCCCCCCCCCTTTCCCTTCTTTCCTAGCCGCCACCACCTCCTCTCTTTCTCCTCTCTTGGCCGTCGGCCACCACCACTCCTCCACCTATTTTGCTCATGTGTTGAGCCATTAACCCTCCACTTAAATCAATTAGTTGAAGAAGAAGAGGGTTGCTCTTTTGGATTAGCTATTTTCTCTTTGATTTGCTAGCACAAATCGAATCGAGAAATTGGTTAATCTCTAGGTGGACTCGAGGTGTGGATTGAAGGACGTTGGAGTAGCACGCCATCGGTTTCAAAGCCTAGGATCTCCTTCTTGATACGATTCAAGAAGAGGTGAAACCCTTCTCTTTCTCTTGTGTGTTGAATGGATTTTCGTACTAGATTCTTTGATGCTTGATGTTTTAATTGCTAAATTAATTGTAATTAGCACATAAATAAAAAATTGGGCATTTCCTAACAGTGGTATCAGAGAACAAGGTCGTACTTAAGCTATTTTGACACTTAATTAAAAGAAATTGGCTAATTAACGGATTAGTAGAGATGATGCGTTTGTTTGCTGTCTGGAAATGGTATTTTCTGTGTTGTTTCGCATTTTTCGCTGTGATATGTTCTCTGGAAGATCTTTCCATCTACATGAAAGTTGTAGATCTGTGGATTGTGATTCTTTTGGCATAAGATTCACATTTTTCTGAATTAGTATAGATTTATTGTGAATAAAACGGCGACAGTGCGCAGAACCTATTTCTGCTCGTACTGTCCTGTTTGAATGGCTTGAAAGATTTATATTTTGAATATAAGTACCAGTCTGATATGGCTAGAATTAAAGAGGACTTGAAGCTATTTCTGAGCATGTGTAAATTGTTGCATGACTCAGATTAATTTGTGGGTTTTCAAGTATGAAAAGGATGATCTTGTCAGATCCAGTTTGTTGAGCAAATCGATTGTTCTAATAAACTGTACCAACTGAGAACTCCTTTAAAAATTCTGTTTAAATGGAGTTGTTCTATTTTGAGTTAGGATTCTAGGAAAATTATCATAATTTTTCGTGGAAGTTTGGACCTTCAACTAGGTTAAAACATTTCGATCGACAGTCTGTTCCAGTACAGAATTTGTTGATTGTTTAGCATGTAATTTAATATTATTGAACTGAACTTGGTTGTTTTCTTTTCATGGATGGATAGCCTATAGTCTAAATAAGTTTTTCTATGTATATTGTATATATAAAAACTGGACAGAAGGTGGTCTAATAGACTAAATGGTTGAGAGGATAAGCTGAAAATCTCATAACGGTGTTTCGTGCACTTGTAAGAGATTTTTCATTTTTGATTCTCCCAGATGGTTTAAGATCTCTTCTTGAAATTTTTACTGGTAATCAAAATTATGATAAGGAGCTTAAGTAATTTATTTGAGAATTTTTGGAGACCAAAAACTGTTGATTTTGTTGGATTCCATTAGTTACGTTTTTTGTTAAATTACTGTTTTTCTAAGTATTCAAACTAGTTGAAATTAATTAGAATACTCCTTGTTTGATCTCCTTTCAGTTATGGGATGTTGAAAGAACTTTCTAAATGAATTTAAACAAATTTGGTTGTTTAAAATTGAGAATTTGTATACGGAATTTACTTATAGCAAACGATACGCAAAGATGCTTGAAAATCGTTAATTGAAAACAAAGTGCTTGTATGTGCTAACTTTGTTTTGTAGGTGGATAGTGGGTTTAGTATGGCTCATGACTCAATGCCTTGTGGTTGTAATTGAATGCATGTGTGAATGTTTGTAAAGCGGCCTTTGGTGCCATTAATTAATTAATTTGTTGATTAATTTTTGATGTAACATGTGTGGCTTGCATGCCCCTAAGGCTAGGATGGGAATAGGATATTTTCACATGTATTTTTGTTCCTTTATTTTATATAGGATTTAGATCCTTATAGAATTTAGTGGGAGGGACAAGGATTAGATTAGTTTTGCTTCATGGACGATGTGGCGAAACTAATGCAAGCGGGAGCCATACAAACCCACAACTATGAGATGCTTGATGATTGCTTGTAATAGGTTAGGTACGGGTGTATGTTTACACGACCACCAAACAAGCGTCATGTTGTTATTTGTCCCAAATAAAAATGATTAAGTTAAAACCAATTCACTCTCCTTCTTTCTATCCCCTTCTAACGTAGTATGATCGTTCATTGATGTATTCTTGCCGACGCGGGACATCGTGATCCATCATCCGTGTCGGGGTGTAAATCGGATTTACTAAGAGCAAATAGAAAGAAGTAACTTAACAATGAATCAAATCGGATTGTTCATTGGAGTGAAGTTCGTTAAGCGAACCAAGAATCATAGGAACGTATGATTGGTTGGAGAACCTATTCCGTATTTGTTTATGTAATGTTGTGCCGACGCCGTCATTGCATTAACAAATAGTGGGAGTCTTGGAAATTCACTACATTTAGGGACATGATTTAATGTAGTGGAAGTTTTACTTAGTTAAAACAAATCTTAAAGCATAAACTAATTGACCTTAAACTTATGTATTGTTGTAGATGTCTTCCTCATTTTTTACGCTACGTTCTCTTCTTGAGAAGGAGAAACTCGCTTTTAACGGTGCAAATTTCTTGGATTGGCATCGCAACCTAAGGCTTGCCTTTAGGTATGAGAAAAAAGAGTATCTCCTCACCACTCCCATGCCATCGGCTCCAAAGGCAACCGCTTCCCAAGAGGAAAAGGATGTCTTTGCGAAGCACGAAAATGAGGACATGGAGATGTCCGTCTTGATGGTGGCAATCATGGAATCCGAACTCCAAAAGGAGTTCATGGATAGTGGCTATGGAGTGTTCGACATGATCACTCGCCTATCCAACATGTTCCAAACTAAGGCTCGCACCGAAAGGGCCCGTCTCATCAAGGCCGTCGCCAACACTCGCTTGGCCGAAGGTCATGAAGTCGGGCCACACGTCATGAAGATGGCGGGGTTGTTTCGGTAGCTTGAGAAGCTTGATACGCCCTTCCCCTCGGGGGCGATTCAAGACTTCATTCTCAATTCTCTCCCTCCAAGCTTCACCGGTTTCGTTGTGAACTACCGGATGAACGACATGGACAAGAGCATGGATGACATCCAAAACATGATCATTGAGACGGAGGAGAGTCTTAAGAAAGAGAAGAGCCCAAAGGAAGTTCTTGCGGTGAGTGGAAAGAGCAAGAAGATAAGAAAGCGTGGCCGCAAAGGCAAAGGCTAAGGCCCGGTGATGCCCCAAGGTCCGGCCAAGGGTGCTCCCGTGGGTTCTAAGAAGAAGAAGAACCCGGCCACTTCCGAGACCGTTTGCTACTACTGTAGCAACAAGGGCCATTGGAAGAGAAACTGCCCAAGGTACCTAGCTGACAAGAAGGCGGGAACTGTCCAACCTTCTACCTCAGGTATATTTATCATCGAAACCCTTTTCGCTACTTCTCACACAGATTGGGTATTCGATACTGGTTCGTGTGCTCACATTTGTCGAAATGTGCAGGTCCTAAAGAATAGAAGGCGGCTCGAGAAAGGCGAAGTTCAACTCTGCGTCGGTAACGGCACGTGCGTCTCCGCTATGGCCGTTGGGAGCGTGGAACTAACTTTGCCTTCGGGTTTTGTGTTGGAACTCAAGGATGTTTTTGTAGTTCCATGTATCACTCGAAACATTGTGTCCGTTTCTTGTTTGGATTTGGATGGATTTGATGTTGTAATAAAGAACAAGTGTTTGACTTTGTTTCGTAATGAAGTTCGTTTTTGTGATGCACATTTATTGAATGGTCTTTATGTGCTCGATTCGAATGAATTTGTTTTGAGTGTTGAAAATGACAAAAGGAAGCGTAAGATTTCACATGAGAATGCGACTTTAATGTGGCATTGCCGCTTAGGTCATATCAACGAGAAACGCATCAAGAGACTACAATCCGTTGGTCTCTTGGATCAATTCGCTTTCGAGCCAATTGACACTTGCGAATCTTGTTTGATGGGTAAAATGACCAAAGCGTCTTTTCCCAACAAAGGGATAAGGGCAAATGGATTGTTAGATCTCATACATACCGATGTATGTGGACCTATGAGCATTTGTGCACGTGGAGGTTTCTCATACTTCGTCACGTTCACTGACGATTATAGTAGATACGGGTATATCTACTTGATGCGTCACAAATCAGAAACCTTTGACAAGTTCAAAGAGTTTAAGAGTGAAGTTGAGAACCAACTTGATCGAAAGATCAAGGCCTTACGATCCGATAGAGGTGGTGAGTACTTGAGCCATGAATTTGACGATTATCTAAAGGAGTGTGTAATCATTCCACAACTCACTCCATCAGGAACACCACAATGGAATGGTGTGTCCGAAAGGAGGAATCGAACTTTGCTAGACATGGTTCGATCGATGATGAGCCAAACTGATTTGTCCTTTTGGGGTTATGCAATTGAAACCGCAGCTTTTACTTTGAACCGTGTTCCGTCAAAGTTCGTTGAGAAAACACCCTATGAGCTATGGTTTGGTTCGAAACCTAGCATGATGTTTCTCAAGATTTGGGGTTGTGAAGCTTATGTGAAAAGGCTAGTGAGCGATAAGCTTGGATCCAAATCGGACAAATGTTATTTCGTAGGATACCCTAAGAAAACGAAGGGTTACTACTTCTATAACCGTGTCGAGAACAAGATAGTTGTTGCACGACATGCGGAATTCTTGGAAAAGGAGTTTATCTCAAGAAGAAGTAGTGGGAGCAACGTGGTTATTGAAGAAATTCAAGAACCACAACAACAAAACATACCTCAAGTAGGTAATGTGGTTGTTCCAAATATAGTGCCAAATGAGGTTGCGCCAAATGTGGTTGCACCGAACCTATTCCTCAAGTTGTGGTGGAAGAAGAGGTTCAAGAACAAGCTCCCTCAAATGAAAACTCAAACATATCGCGAGTCGATGATGTTGAGGACGCACCTATACTTGAAGTTCAAGAACAAAGTCCACAAACCGTTGTGGAGCAAGTTCAAGAACCTCAAGCATCTACCCTACGAAGATCGGCAAGGCCAAGTCGTCCACCTATAAGATATTTAGGTTTGCACGACGTTCTCGTCATGGAGAACGATGAGCCTTTGACCATTGATGACATGAAAAGAAAACCCGACTCCAAGAAATGGCTTAAGGCCATGGAATTCGAAATGCAATCCATGTATGACAACAAGGTATGGACCTTGGTTGATCTTCCCAACGGAGTAAAACCAGTTGAGAACAAATGGATCTTTAAAAGAAAGGTCGACATGGATGGCAACTTGACCATTTACAAAGCACGACTCGTAGCGAAAGGTTATAAACAAGTTCATGGAATTGACTATGAAGAAACCTTCTCGCCCGTCGTCATGTTCAAGTCCATTCGGATCATGTTAGCAATTGCCGCATTTTATGATTATGAAATATGACAAATGGATGTCAAAACCGCCTTCCTAAATGGAAATTTGGAAGAGGATGTATATATGACACAACCCGAGTGTTTTGTGGATCCAAAGAATGCTAACAAGGTATGCAAACTTCAAAGGTCCATTTATGGACTGAAGCAAGCATCAAGGAGTTGGAATAAACGCTTTAATGAAGAAGTCAAGAAATTGAACTTCGTCCAAAGCGAAAATGAACCTTGTGTTTACAAGAGGATCAATGAGAGCGTGGTTGTGTTTCTTGTTCTATATGTTGATGATATCCTCTTGATTGGGAATGATATCCCTGAGTTGAATGCAGTTAAGGATTCATTGAAGAAGGTGTTCTCAATGAAAGATTTGCGCGAAGCCGCCTATATCCTAGGAATTAAGATCTATAGAGATAGATCGAGAAGGATGTTAGGTTTGATCCAAGATGCATATATTGACAAAGTGTGAACAAACACAACATGGCCAATTCCAAAAAGGAATTTTTGTCTATGTCACATGGCATTTTCTTGAGCAAGTCTCAAAGTCCGACCAATGATACAGATCATGAATACATGAAGAAATTCCAGTATCCATCTGTGGTCGGATCGATTATGTATGCCATGCTATGCACTCGTCCTGATGTGGCACATCCGATTAGCGTGACTAGTCGATTCCAAGCCAATCCTGGCATGGCACATTGGACTGCAGTCAAGAATATCCTCAAATATCTCAAGAGAACAAAGGATAGCATTCTCGTATATGGTGGAGACCAAGAGCTCGTTGTAAGTGGTTACACCGATGCTAGTTTCCAAACCGATCGAGATGACTCAAAATCACAGTCCGGCTTCGTATTTCTGCTCAATGGTGGTGCCGTAAGTTGGAAGAGTTCCAAGCAAGATACTACGGCCGATTCCGTCACCGAAGCAGAATACTTAGCGGCTGGTGAAGCAGCGATAGAAGGTGTATGGATCAAGGAGTTCTTGACCGAGCTAGAGGTGGTTCCAAGCATCTCGAGTCCAGTGGATATCTACTGCGACAACATGGGAGCCATAGCTCAGTCCAAGGAGCCTAGGTCTCACCAAAAGACTAGGCACATTCTACGACGATTCCATCTCATCCGTCAGTTGATCAATGATGGATGGGTCAAGGTCAAGAAGGTGGACGGTGCCGCGAACACAGCGGACCCTCTGACAAAGCCTTTATCTCGAGCCGCACATGAGTTGCATGTTGCATCCATGGGGATTAGGCGTATGCCTGAGTGGCTTTGAGTTGTATCCATGGGGCTCGAATCCGATTAGCTCCGGGTTCGAGCCCCGGGCAACCCATAAAAACATTTGAATATTTTTCTTCGTTTTTTTTTATTTTGTAATATTATATTATGTTATTTCATGATAAGATCATGAAATATATCTTTTTTTTTAGCATGGGTTGACGTTGAAATAAAACCGTGCTATAATGGTTAATTAACAAGCCTTCTATGAATTAACTCATCTCGATTAATTCGAGTTCTAGTTAATATGTGTGCTTGGGAGTCTTTGAGAATAGAATAAGTCAAAATTTGATCATGACTGCAATTTTAGAGAGACGCGAAAGCACAAGTTTATGGGGTCGCTTCTGTAACTGGATTACCAGCACTGAAAATCGTCTTTACATTGGATGGTTCGGTGTTTTAATGATTCCTACCTTATTGACTGCAACTTCTGTATTTATTATTGCCTTCATTGCTGCTCCTCCCGTAGATATTGATGGTATTCGTGAGCCAGTTTCTGGCTCTCTGCTTTATGGAAACAATATTATTTCTGGTGCTATTATTCCTACTTCCGCAGCTATTGGTTTGCATTTTTATCCGATATGGGAAGCAGCATCTGTTGATGAATGGTTATACAATGGTGGCCCTTATGAGCTAATTGTTCTACACTTCTTACTCGGAGTAGCTTGCTATATGGGTCGTGAGTGGGAACTTAGTTTCCGTCTAGGTATGCGTCCTTGGATTGCCGTTGCATATTCAGCTCCAGTAGCAGCTGCTACTGCTGTTTTCTTGATCTACCCTATTGGTCAAGGAAGTTTTTCTGATGGTATGCCTTTAGGAATTTCTGGTACTTTCAACTTTATGATTGTGTTCCAGGCAGAACACAACATCCTTATGCATCCATTCCACATGTTGTATCTTTTATTACTAGGCTTTAGTATGAGACATGTATATTTTGGATATTACATTGAGTACTATGCACTTGCTAGAAGTCACCATTGATTGACTCTAGGCCAAGTGGGAGATTGTTAGAGATATGTCCTAGAAGCCAATCTTATTAGGCTACTTCTATAGTTTATGTTATTGATGACTTCAGATCATTTGTTCTTTGATTTATTCGTTGACAGTTCATTGAGGTTGAGGATCTGAATTATAGATCACTGTTATTCATTTAGTAGTAAATGACAATGATAAATCTAAAAGTCCATAATCTTGATAATTAACAAAGGACATTAATTATCAATAAGATTAGTATGCAAGTTAAGTGATGATTAAGTTCTATAAATCATAGGTTAAGAGTAACCAACTTAATTGCATATGTATATGTTATAGAACATAGTACATGACTGGACCCCACGAAATAAATATATGGATTGTGTTACGTGTCATTATTTATTTCGTTATGATTTTGGTTCTAAGTTTGAGATGATTATCTTTTCCACATGAGGATAGATACTATAAATCATGTCTACCGCTGATTCCTGATAAAGGCTGCTATACGGACTTGATTTAAGTATTCTTGAATTGTGCGGGGAAAAGCTAATTATCAAGAAAACCGTATGTCCCTTATTACTTCGCTTAGTGAGTGACGATATCTGTTTGGGCCCCTTGATGGAGATCGATTGTTTGCTAGCAACTGATACAATTATCTCTAGATCAAGAAACGTATAATCTGCAAGAATGACACGTTCCTATCTTGGATTATACGATGATATCGTGTGACATAAGAATCAAAATAGAGAAACGTAATTGTTCTCTTATGCAGGATTGAAATATTGTATCAGTACTCTTTATGCGAATTGGGAATCATAACGTGTTGCTAGATACCACTTATGATTATTGGTATTAAATAGCGATTTAATTCCATGTCCAACATAGCATAAACCCTCAAAGGGTCACACAAATAGAGTTTTGACCAATGCAGTGCTTTATTCATTTATTCGCAAAAGTGAAAATTGCGATAAATATGTCGAATTGATTAATTAATTATGTACCGTTATAGAACGTACTAATTGATTAAGTCAAACGGGTCGTATAGAAATAAATAATAGCATAAGCTAATCCTAGAATAATTTTTAATTAGTTGATAATTATTTTGGTTCAACTTAATTTAATATAAATAGTTATATTGAATTAATGGGCTAATTTGTATATAGCAAATTTATAGCCCAAACATAGAGCAAATAATAATGGATTTAATTATATGAATTAAAGTCCAAATAGGTGGATTGGAGAGGTCCATATGGCCCATATTAGGGCCGGCCAAAGAGGGAGGTAGGTGAGTGGCAATTGGTGTAAATTCTAGCAACTTATACCTAGGGTTGGTAGGCTATATAAGGACCCCTTGAGCTGAATTTTCTCTCCCCCCCCCATTTCCCTTCTTCCCTAGCCGCCACCACCTCCTCTCTTTCTCCTCTCTTGGCCGTCGGCCACCACCACTCCTCCACCTATTTTGCTCATGTGTTGAGCCATTAACCCTCCACTTAAATCAGTTAGTTGAAGAAGAAGAGGGTTGCTCCTTTGGATTAGCTATTTTCTCTTTGATTTGCTAGCACAAATCGAATCGAGAAATTGGTTAATCTCTAGGTAGACTCGAGGTGTGGATTGAAGGACGTTGGAGTAGCACGCCATCGGTTTCAAAGCCTAGGATCTCCTTCTTGATACGATTCAAGAAGAGGTGAAACCCTTCTCTTTCTCTTGTGTGTTGAATGGACTTTCGTACTAGATTCTTTGATGCTTGATGTTTTAATTGCTAAATTAATTGTAATTAGCACATAAATAAAAAATTGGGCATTCCCTAACACATCCATATCGCTTTGATTATAGCATTTCTCTTTAAAAGTAATGTCCCTTGTTTTGCATCAATATTTTAGATAATTTTTTTACAGGAATTATAAGTGTCATCGGTAAATATACCATTCCAGCCATCGCTAAATACAAAGTGAACATATACGGTAAATAAGGTGAACATATAGACGATTTAAGTGAATCCTTACAAACAAATGAGTGTTGTCATCACTTGTTCAGAAATTTACATGCATATTCAACTTATTTTCATTAAACTTATTTGTTTGTATGTGTTCACTTAGATAGTCTATATGTTCACTTTATTTGCTGTATATATTCACTTTATATTTAGCGATGGCAGGAATGACAAAACTGCATATGACAGTAATCAATTTTCACTTTTTTATAAGCAAACTATGTTTGCCTCACATAGAAACATTCAACTACACAGACACCTCACTTTCATCTAACTGAGGTAAAAAACGGATTTGGAGATGGTTTGACTTGATGTTGCTAACTTGCTATAGGTTCCGTTTGGATAAGTGTGGGAAGAAAAAAAGAAAGCAAGAAGTAGGAAGAAGTATTGAAAGTGTGTAACTTTGTGAAGAGTTTGAATTGTTTATAGTTTTTTTTCTTTCCCTTCTTCTTTCTTACTCTTCTTCTTCTTGTATCCAAACAGAGCCATATATAATCGACCACGTGAGACAATTAAATAGTTTTTTGGACCAGGAAGTTTATTTGCACTTGCACAGCATTTTCTTCGATTTACGACTTTCTACTTGTAGAAGGCGACACGTTGTTTATTGGAGGATAAGAGGAAATCACATTCATTTATATATGTTATATGATTCAAATTTTCTATAAGCCACAGCAAATCTAAAATGTTGTTGTGATTTGATACGGCTCAATCCTCATCTTATAATTACTAGGGGGCTTACATTTAACATATAAAATATATTAAAATTTGTCAATCTAATTTAACCAATCCAATCTATATATTGAAATCTCATAGAAAATAAAAATTTTACAATTTTTAAAATTTTTTTACTATTCGTTTTTCAAAATTTTTAAAACTTGTCATTTTTTGGGCCGTTTTTATTACTATTCTAGCATTACACTTAATTAATTATAGCCCAAGTTTAGTTAAATAAATATATTATTGCTGAAACATATTACACTCTAATAATATTACTATCAAAATTAGAAAATCATTAATCTAATTAGTTCTTAATCGTTCAAAAATAATAGTATTTAAAATCCGAAAAAATAATCAAATTTTTAAAAAAAATTTGGTTTCCATGGAGATTTCAATAAGGATATCATATTGGACGGTTTAGATCGGTTATTTTGAACCAGATCTAGGAGTTTTTGAGTGCGACTCACGTGAGTCGCGACTCACCATAGCAAAACTCTCTCTCTCTCTCTCTCTCGATATATATATATATATACACACACACACACACACCTATTGTGAACCATGGTGCATATAAGTTTTTGTGCACTATGACTGTTTTGGTCTGTTGTTCCACAAATTGTCAATCTAATTTAACCAATCTAATCTATATATTGAAATCTCATAGAAAATAAAATTTTACAATTTTTGAAATTTTTTTTACTATTCGTTTTTCAAAATTTTTAAAACTTGCATTTTTTGGCATTTTTGGCTACAAATTACAATCCGTACGCATGAGTGCAGTACTGCACTGTATCATTCTCTTTCTCTGCATTAAATAGAGAGAGAGAGAGAGAGAGAGAGAGAGAGAGAGAGAGAGAGAGAGGGAGGCAATGGCGTTTGTTGTATCATTTGTCTACATAGGCTAACAAAAATGTTTCAAATTTTATATAAATTGCTTACTATCAGTGTTATGAGCTGTTAGTTTGTAAAATTCCACACGGTCCACTTTATAATTTTAATTTTGGAGTTTTATTTCGGAGACAATAGCTTCAACTGCATCAACATGAATATAAAATTTTGAATTTTTATTTTATCAATGTAGATATCAGTGCAGAAACAATGGTCATTCTTTGTCGTTATAGTTTGCTAATCTAAAGCACACACCATAGTAATTAAGGTTCTTGAGCATACACTACGCGAAATTTTGGCTTCTGTAACGGTTAATAAAAGACTTCTGTAACGGTACACGAAACGTTACTGTAGCCCCCGTTACAGAATGTCTAATAACCGTTACAGATCTATAACGGTTATTCTCTAATAACCGTTACAGTAGCCAATCTTCTGTAACGGTTATTATCTAATAACCGTTATAGTATTATGCAAGGGAAATCTGGTATAGCTTTTTGGAGAACATGTGTAACGGTTATTCTCTAATAACCGTTACAGAAGCCACTCTTCTGTAACGGTTATTATCTAATAACCGTTATAGTATTATGCAAGGGAAATCTGGTACAGCTTTTTGGAGAACATGTGTAACGGTCATTATCTAATAACCGTTACAGAAGCCACTCTTCTGTAACGGTTATTCTCTAATAACCGTTACAGATAATGTTTATAATAAAAAAAAATGAAATTATAATATTCTGTAACGGTTATTCCTTAATAACCGTTACAGAAGGTCCTTTTTTTTTGTTTCGCTTTTTTTTGATTTGGCTAGCCCAATTTGCTAGCCGAATTGGTACCAAATTGGTACCCAATTTACATTAGATAACACATGCAGCATACTGTTACAATTCAATCCAGTACTCCAAGAGATGCTTATCTGAACACTCATTAAAGCACGCAACTCTTCATATGATTACAATTCAAATTAAAGCACGCAACTCTTCATATTTTCAGTTTCAAACTCATCATTTCTACTATAAATGACCAAACTGTAGAACCCCACGCCTTTTCAGTTTCAAACTAATTTCTCACTTCTCCCTCCTATCTCTCTACTCAAAAACCAACCATGGAAAACCTTGATCCCATCAGAGTTGATGAAGACGACATCACTGCTCCGGCCAGTGCAGAGATCACCAAATCCATTGTCATCCAAACCATGGAAGGTGTAACTTTGCTTGATGTCATGATAGAGATGAGAAGACGCCTCCCTGCAGGACAACACAGAGTGACAACACTCCTAGAAAACCGATTTCTCATCATCGGCCCCTCTGAGCAATGGCGCGATGAGATGTTTAGAAAAGGCACTATTGAAATCACATATGGAAACAACATGAGGCGGCCATTTCCCATCCTCATTGATCCTCCAAGGGAACTAGACCCCAGAGCAGACAGTGTGAGGCTATGGGTAAGAATTGCTGATCTTCCATTTGGATGGTGCTCATGGTATGGAGCAAACATCTTTTTCCCTTTTGGTACAGTTTTACATGCTGATGCACCAACATACATGGGTATAGATGCCAGATTTGCTAGAGTAGAAGTATTGGTTGAACATAGGGATAGAATACCAGCCTCTCGTGCATTTGAATTACACAGAAGAAATGGAAAAATTGACCTACTTCGTGTTCAGTACGTAGTTGAGGAACCACAAATCAGAAACCCACGTCATGAATACATCAAAGCTTTGCCTAGGATTGAATGGTCCCCTGCTGATGAGGCAAGACTGCAAAGTATCAATCCACCTGATAGGGTTGATTCTGGCAGTACTACAACCATGCGACAGAGCAAGAGAAAAGCCAAGAAAAAGGCTGCAAAAACCACAACCCCCAATAATACTCAAGCAAAAAAAAGGAAGATAGATGAGGTCATCCCCTCAATGATTACTAGATCACAAACCAAGGGAGGAAGCAGAACTAAGGAGACAGGAGTTCTCATTGGAGACACCAGGGTAATCAAACCTACAAGCTCTACTTCTAAAGGAAAAGGAGTACAAGAAGATCTTGAGGCACAGTTCAGGAAGGAGATGAAACAGGCTAGGAAAGAGAGCCACAGAGCTCAACATGAGGGCCCAGGGCACACCAGTGGGCCCAGTGTACCCCCTGGGTTCAACCTAAGCTCTCAGGAGACTGATACTGATGAGGATGAGGATGAAAAAACTGACACAGAGAGTGACAATACAACTCCTACTGAGGACCAATCAGTCGATGAACTCATGAAGACACCCTCAGAGGAGCCCAGCAAGATGTCATTCTCCACAGAAGGTAACTCTACATTTCTTTCTAGTAACAATATGTGCAGAAGTCCTAAATAGCTTAGAGAATAGCTTCTTTCTAGACAATATGTTCAAAAGCCCTAAATAACTTCTATAGTTTAAATCCTACATAAATCCTAGTTTAGAGAATACATAAATCCTAGTTTAGAGAATAGCTCTACATAAATCCTAGTTTAGAGAATAGCTTCTTTCTAGACAATATGTTCAAAAGCCCTAAATAACTTCTATAGTTTAAATCCTACATAAATCCTAGTTTAGAGAATACATAAATCCTAGTTTAGAGAATAGCTCTACATAAATCCTAGTGTAGAGAATAGCTCTACATAAATATACATTTAACTTTTTCAATAATTGCACTGACTTGAAAACAGACATGGAAAAAACCTTCATGGATTTGGCAAAGAAGCAGGAAGCAGCAAAGAAGAGCAATGGCTCTACTGATGACACATCCTCTACCTAGATGCTGCCCTTTTTTTTTTACTTCTCAGTTATTTATTGTTGTATTGTACTATTAATGGCAAGAATTGTGTGATGTTTAGATGTATGTTTGTGATGTTTAGATACAGAATCAAGCTTGAAACAATATAAATTGCTCTTTAGTAGAAAGGTTTCTATTGACATTTGACATTTGTGGCCAACAGGCAATTTGATTCATGCGCATACCAGAGGTCAATAATACATATGCAAGGAGAAATTCAAAACTTAACACACAAAATTTCTTCATGTACACCTCTGGTATGCAATTGGCAGACACTATTGACCATAGCATTGTTTGTCAGCCTATGTAAATTGCATTGTTTGTCAACCGTAATTCAGCTCAATTATTAAGCTCAATTATTTGTCAATTACAACTTAAAAGCAAAAGGAAAAAAAGCAGTTAACCCTAAATCGCATATATATGAAAAAAGAGGAGTTTATGAAAGTACCGAAGAAATATAAAATTATCCAGTTTTCGATCGATTCGTTGAATCTGCTCTCCTTCTCCTTGTCGTTCTTTCGATCGATCCGTTGAATCTGCTCTCCTTCTCGTTCTTTCGATCGATCCGTTGAATCTGCTCTCGTTCTCATGAAAAAACCGAAATAAATAAGGAAAAAATATGAAAAAATACGATACAAATTTTTTGTTTTTTTACCTCAAATCTGCTCTCATTTTTGTTCTTTTTTTTTCAGAATTTTTATAAATTTTTTGCTATTTTTTGGAGTGAAACAGAAGGGATAAGAGAGGTATTTCTTTGAATAAAATGAAAAGAAGAGAGAAAGGAATGCGGCTGGGAAGACTTAACCTAAATACATAACCTTTCTGTAACGGTTATTTAAACAAACCGTTACAGAAGACTTATTACAGAAGATTGGCTTCTGTAACGGTTATTAGGTAATAACCGATACAGATAATGTTTATAATAAAAAAAAATGAAATTATAATATTCTGTAACGGTTATTCCTTAATAACCGTTACAGAAGGTCCTTTTTTTTTGTTTCGCTTTTTTTGCTTTGGCTAGCCCAATTTGCTAGCCGAATTGGTACCAGATTGGTACCCAATTTACATTAAACACATGCAGCATATCACACATATATCAAACATATATATAATCATGCATATTACACAAACAATAAACAAAGTATTTAGTTTGCCTCACAAGTATCAATCAAATCAGAATCTCAATATCAGAATCGTACAATATCAGAATCTCAATATCATTAATAGCTTAGATAGAAGTGCTTGGTTTGTCTTAAATTTGGTCAGAACGTACCTGAATCATCAATATCAGAATCTCAATATCAGAACACCTGAATCAAGTTGTAGTCTTCCGAAGAGGTGCTTGGTTTGTCTTAAATTTGGTCATAATTGTCAGAGAACTTCTTCAATTCTTCCTTTAATCTCTTTGCCTTCTCCTCTCCCTCCCCCATCTATTAATACTCAATCCCCTCTTGCTGCCTCTTCCACTTCTCCTCCTTTTTAGTTCTTTCTTCAGATATGGCAAACCTTCATGATTGGCAATTTGTGCCTATGAACAGTGCTGCTGAGTTTGAAGATCTCAGACCTGATCATTTAAATGTGTTTTACTCTCCTATACAAGATCTTGACCCTGAAAATGAAGTTCTGCACAGAGCGGCGATTGTTACATTCCAAGCAGAAGGATTACTTCCGCCTGATCTTGAGCACCGCTTGGGATTCAGACTTGCACGTCAGTTTGGTTTTGCAGTTCACCAGTATCGTCTCTCTCCAGTGCACCCAACCTCTGGAGATTTTCTTCTGGTTTGCCCAAATCAAGGGGTCAGGAATGAAATCTGCAGCCTAGGTGTCATTTACCTGCAGAATGTTAGATTGGTTCTAACAAGGTGGACTGAGCGTGCTGGTACAGTTTATGAACCTCCTCTTTATCGTACCAGAATCAGAATTACTGGTCCCCCTCTTCATCTCTGGAATAGAAGTGCCATTAACATGCTGGTGTCTGGGTTTGGTTATCCAATTTTCACTGCTCCTCACTTCTCTGATGGGATCTTCCTTCATTTGCGTTTGCTTATTAAAGGAGCTCATCCCTCAGAGATCCCTCATCATTTGGTTATCTCTGCAGACCCTCGAGCTGCCAGAGCTAGGGTACATATTGAAGGTTTTGAACAAGTTGGAGGGCCCACTGAACCACCTTTTGTAGGCCCCGGCAGGCCTTGGGTGCCTCCTCCACCTCCTCCACCACCTCCTCCACCACCATCGACTGGCACCGATTCAACTTCTACTGAATCAGCTTATGTTGCTCCTCCTACTGGATCAGCTTCTGGTGTCTCCTTGCCAGTACATTGTGCTACTGGTGATCCCTTTTTAGCCATTGCCTCTTCAAGTTTTCTGCCTTGGTTCTTTAATGCTATTAATGCCTCCTTTAATGTACAGCAGTTCTAAGTGCTTCTTCTCTTTGTCTTAAATTTTTTGTTTAGCTCTGTATGCTTTATGGCTGTAATCCTTAAATTTTCTTCTTGGAATATCAACAAAGAGCATTCTTCTTTACTTTGCCTTCACTCTCTTCCTTTTCTCACCTGATCTGTGTATTATTGCTAGCTACTACTTGATGACGTTTACTATATGAACGAAATTGATGCCTATATATATTCAAATTATTAACGAAATGCAAAATAATTTAAATAAAGAGGAGTTCATGAAAATATACTTTGAACTTCTGATCCGTTTGAATGTTGAAAAGTGCGCGCGACTGAGAGTTAGATGAGTGAGGATGATATTTTATTTATACATAACCTTTCTGTAACGGTTATTTCCAAATAACCGTTACAGAATCACTAAAAAAATAAAAACAAAATTATTTGCCTCTATGTAACGGTTGTTGGATAATAACCGTTACAGAATATAATAAATCTGTAACGGTTATTATCTAACAACCGTTACAGAAGGTTGATGCATTTTTTTCCCTGACCATGACGGAAATGTTATTACGGTTGTTTCATAATAACCGTTACAGATTTGTGGCGCCTATTTTCCCGCCTAATGCCTCACTATTCTGTAACGGTTATTTCAATAACCGTTACAGAAGTGCCGTTACAGAAGGTCCTTTTTCCCGTAGTGATAAACAACTAAACACAGTCAAAAGAACTTAAGATATGTGAAATTGTTAGTTACATATAGAGATTTAGTAAAGTCCAAGAAGATTATCACTCAAAATTACAATTATCGTTGTTTCATCAATTAAGGGAACTTTTGCTGCCTCCCAATAAAAAAATTATCTGTTATCGGTAGTTCCATATGATTGGATGAAAGCAAAATTATAACAAGGTACATCTACAATTTGTATACAGTTGAGGTGCAAGCTAGTGGGAATGTTTTTGGAACACTCTTCCAGGTGTCCACATTTGGCGAGTCGCATGGAGGAGGTGTCGGTTGCACCATCAGTGGGTGTCCTCCGAATTTGCCTATTTCTGAAGCTGATATCCAATTTGAACTTGACCGAAGGTTTGTAAATAAATTGCCTTCCTTTGCAAGAAGTGCTATAAGTTTTATTTATACTTAGATTTCAACCAGTGGTATACTTTTCTCTAAGAAAAGAAATGATAATAAGTATTTCTTTCAGAGCAAAGTTCCAATACCAACATTTTATTTCAGAGCAAGGTTCCAATGTTAACATTTTAGTTGCCCCCAAATGCCAACATTCCATTAATTACTTATTTTTTCAAAATTGAAAATTGCAACGTCAAATTCAAACCGTTCATCTTATTTAATTTAATAACCGATGCATTTTCATATAAGTTTTGTAAATTTTAGAGTTTATTTGATACTCCATTAAAGGCTAAAAAAATAAACGAACCTTATTAATTATGATAGATTCATTCTAAATTATACGTTCATGTTTTAGCCTTTGATGGAATATCAAATAAACTCTAAAATTTACAAAACTTATACGAAAACGCATCGGTCATTAAATTAAATAAGATTAACGGTTTGGATTTGACGTTGCAATTTTTAATTTTGAAAAAGTAAGTAATTAATGGAATGTTGGCATTTGGGGGCAACCAAAATGTTGGCATTGGAACCTTGCTCTTCTTTCAATTAACCTTAAAAAAAAAGTATTTATTTCAATTGTTTTTGGTCGAATTTATGAAATCATACAATTTTAATTTTGGAGCTTTTTCCTTATTAACATAAATTTAAGTTTTTCTTCTCTGAAAAACAATAAAATGCAGTCGTTTGCTAATTAATGCACAAGGAAAATATTGTTTATTGATCTTCTATTATTTTAGATCTTAGTTAACCATTCAGTTTTTGCAGTTGTATAATCTATGGTTGAGAATGATGTTCAAAATTGATTTTTTTTCCAATCAAATATGACATAGGAGGCCAGGACAAAGTAGAATAACTTCCCCAAGGAAAGAGACTGACACCTGCACCATTCAATCCGGAGTTAGCGATAAAGGTTTTCTCTTAAAACCTTTCTAATGGCCACACTCGGAATTTCTGTTGTTCCTCTCTTTTACCTGAATAGATTCATGTGGCTTATTGCAGGGTTGACATTGGGGAGCCCAATACATATTTTTGTACCAAATACTGATCAAAGAGGCAAAGTGAGTTTTGTATTCTTGAAATTGAGCTTTAGATTGATTAAAATTTGTGCTCTGTCATTGCATCACTATTTATTGTTGTTTGAGTTAATCAACTTCAGCTTCTTTGCACTTGCATTCGTGATATCTAAAGATTAAAAAAAGAAAATTGTAGGTTCCAAAGAAGTTTCATGTTTCAAGTTATTAGTGGGGTTTATACTGTGATAGTGTGATGTATTGATCTAATTATTCATGCTTTGATGCATGCGCTATGCTCCCTTGATGAGGTTTTACTTAGTACCAAATTGAATTTTTTTTTCCAATTTTATAAACTTTTTCGACAGGATTACAGTGAATTGGCATTAGCATACAGACCATCACATGCTGATGCAACATACGACTTTAAGTACGGCATTCGTGCTGTTCAGGTACCACTTGTTTCCTGCTTTGATGTCTTTATCCACTACTACACTGAAACAGCAAATACTTTAACAGATGCATATTTGTGTTAATATATAGGGCGGAGGTAGATCATCAGCAAGGGAAACAATTGGAAGAGTGGCAGCTGGAGCTGTTGCCAAGAAAATTCTCAAAATGCTTGGGACTGAGGTTAGCGCCCAAGTGGTCTATTTTGAGCTTGCCGTAGACACCTGTATCATTAAATAACACTAGCATACACCCATTTTGACTTTCACTGTGATAAAAAAACCAACAACATGCAACAACTATAATGAAGTACCAAATTTGTATCGACTTAGACACAAAAGTCACACCGCTGAAAGTTGGAATCAACCACATTTAGGATTGAGCAAGCTTCATTATTAATGATGTATTTTGTTTTTTAACTTATTTCATTGTGTTTGTGAAAAATCAATAGGTCCTTGCTTATGCATCTCAAGTTCACAAAGTGGTGCTTCCTGAGGGGATTGTTGACCATGAAACTTTAACAATGGAACAGGTCATTTTATTTTTATTCATCAAGATTCCTGTCATCAAATATTCGATATGAAACTAATGTCTATTAATTGGAGCATGTCAACAGATAGAGAGCAACATAGTCAGGTGTCCAGATCCAGAATATGCACAGAAGATGATAGAGGCAATTAATGCGGTAAGAGTGAGAGGCGACTCCATTGGTGGAGTTGTAACTTGCATTGCTAGAAACGTGCCACGTGTGAGTTTCATTATTTTAAAAGACTCATAGAAGTAAAATGTTTTTGGAAGATTGTTGTGCAAACTGCATGCAAACAAGTTAAGTATGAACATTTGTACAGGGACTTGGTCAACCAGTGTTTGAAAAACTTGGGGCGGAGCTAGCAAAGGCCATGCTTTCTGTTCCTGCAACGATGGGATTTGAATTAGGAAGTGGATTTGCTGGTAAATAACAATCAATGGTCTTTAGCCCTCCTCCATTGGAACCTGTAAAGATCACTCACAGAAGTTGCTTCACAAATACACCAGTGGAGATGACATTTTGCATCTAGCAGTCATCACATTTGCAAATAAACCCGACCATTTACAAACAGAAGTTATTGAGTAAACTGTATATACTTTTTATAATCACAAACACTAGAATAGTTTATGAGCATTAGTTAAAAGCTCAGGAGTCAGGACCCAGCAAAGAGTTCATCATTGTTTCATTTTACCTTAATTTGAAGGTAGAGAGCATTAAGCAATCACAGGGGTAATATTGTCAACAATCAGCAGTTTAAATTTCTCATCATAGGACATTTAAGGTCGGGTATCATTTGCAAATATCTCAAAATTGTTGGGTGTGCAGTTCAAATATATAATTATAATAAGTACAATGTTAACTGCAAGTCTCGCAACATATGGTTTTTAATTTGCAGATTGCATATGTTATCTGAAAGTGATAACTATTGAGAATTTGCATTTCTGTAATTAATAAAATCAGACCCAATTTACCCCTCCGGAAAAAAAAATAATAAGGGAAGAATTGATTGTATAAATAAGCTGGTTGTTATGAGTGTAGGTACCTTCTTGATGGGAAGTGAGCACAATGATGAATTTTATGTGGATCCCAATGGAAAAATTAGAACAAAAACTAACCGATCTGGGGGTATCCAGGTACTAATTTATATGAAACCATCTTTATACTGTTAGTGGTTCTGCACTTGTAGAATGGCATTAGATACGAATCCAGTATCAACTTATTATTGTCAATGTAAAATCTTTTCCGCTGATTATTATGTTTCCTTTTTCAGGTCCTTATTTTTTATTTGGTTTTATTTATGAAAATGTAAAACTGGAGGAAAAAAAAAAGAACGCTGAAAATGTCAGATTGCATGATATATTGTGTACCAACTCATGTAGAGGGTTTTCATTTATTTTTTTATTTTATAATAGACAATTTTAAATGACAACTAATGGTAATGTGGATGTGCTACAGGGAGGAATATCAAATGGAGAGATAATTAACATGAGGATTGCTTTCAAACCTACACCCACCATTGGGGTACTTGCTCTAACTTCTGTTTCTTTTATACAAGTATCATTTTTACACATTTCTTTCCTGATTCTGGAATTCTGCTCAAGTGGTCTTACATAATTAATTCAATTAAATTTACTGTCATTTATAAGTAATTTTTTTTTTAAATTTTTTATTTGCAGAAGAAACAGCGCACGGTAACAAGAGACCGGGAGGAGACTGAGCTCAGTGCCATGGGCCGTCATGACCCGTGTGTGGTTCCACGAGGTATGTAGGATCCTTTCCAGAATACACTCTCTCTTTCTCTCACTCTGCAAGTTGTTTATTGTAAGTTCTTTATCGTTTTTTGGGATGCAAATGTAGCGGTACCGGTGGTGGAGGCAATGGCAGCACTGGTACTAGTGAATCAGCTGATGGCACAGAAAGCACAAAATGAACTCTTACCTTTCGCATCTCCTCTACAAGAGCCCATTCCTACTGTTGCTCCACTTAATCATGTCTAATTTGCAGTTCCTTTATCGTTCCTTTGCAGTTTTGTATTCCTTTTGTTTAATGACTAGATGTTCAAAGATGGATGTTGTATATTAAATTTGTGAATTTATTTATAATCCCGCACAAAGCTGATTCTGCCAGCACTGTTTGGTTGTTTGCGGAACCATCGTTTAAACGGGCGGTTTGGTGCTTGTTATCTTATTCTTACCCCTTTTTTTAACACTTAAAATGATGGATGTTACGTGCTTTTTATTACTGTATACATTATCCGGCATCTACCCACAAAATTTGTATAGAGAATTGATCTGGACACGCTTCTCAACCGTCTTTCATCTTCTCCATCTCTGGTTAAGTATGAACATTTGTACAGGGACTTGGTCAACCAGTGTTTGAAAAACTTGGGGCGGAGCTAGCAAAGGCCACGCTTTCTGTTCCTGCAACGATGGGATTTGAATTAGGAAGTGGATTTGCTGGTAAATAACAATCAATGGTCTTTAGCCCTCCTCCATTGGAACCTGTAAAGATCACTCACAGAAGTTGCTTCACAAATACACCAGTGGAGATGACATTTTGCATCTAGCAGTCATCACATTTGCAAATAAACCCAACCTTTTACAAACAGAAGTTATTGAGTAAACTGTATATACTTTTTATAATCACAAACACTAGAATGGTTTATGAGCATTAGTTAAGAGCTCAGGAATCAGGACCCAGCAAAGAGTTCATCATTGTTTGATTTTACCTTAATTTGAATGTAGAGAGCATTAAGCTATTGTTAACAATCAGCAGTTTAAATTTCTCATCATAGGACATTTAAGGTTGGGTATCATTTGCAAATATCTCAAAATTGTTAAGTGTGCAGTTCAAATATATAATAAGTATAGGGTTAACTGCAAGTCTCACAACTGAAAATGATAACTATTGAGAATTTGCATTCCAGTAATTAATAAAATCAGACCCAATTTAGCCCTCAGGAAAAAAAATAAGGGAAGAATTGATTGTATAAATAAGCTGGTTGTTACGAGTGTAGGTACCTTCTTGATGGGAAGTGAGCACAATGATGAATTTTATGTGGATCCCAATGGAAAAATTAGAACAAAAACTAATCGATCTGGGGGTATCCAGGTACTAATTTATATTAAACCATCTTTACAGTATTAGTGGTTCTGCACTTGTAGAATGGCATTAGATAAGAATCCAGCATCAACTTATTATTGTCAATGTAAATTCTTTTCCGCTGATTATTATGTTTCCTTTTTCAGGTCCTTAAGTTATTTTTTATTTGCTTTTATTTATGAAAATGTAAAACTGTAGAAAGAAAAAAAGAAATCTGAAAATGTCAGATTGCATAATAAATTGTGTACCAACTCATGTAGAGGGTTTTCATTTATTTTTTATTTTATAAAAGACAATTTTAAATGACAATTAATGGTAATGTTGATGTGCTACAGGGAGGAATATCAAATGGAGAGATAATTAACATGAGGATTGCTTTCAAACCTACAGCCACCATTGGGGTATTTACTCTAACTTCTGTTTCTTTTATACGAGTATATCTTTCCACATTTCTTTCCTGATTTCGGAATTCTGCTAAAGTGGTCATATAGAATTAATTCAATTAAATTTACTGTCATTTATAAGTAAAATTTTTTAAATTTGTGATTTACAGAAGAAACAATACACAGTAACAAGAGACCGGGAGGAGACTGAGCTCATTGCCAGGGGCCGTCATGACCCGTGTGTGGTTCCACGAGGTATGTAGGACCCCTTCCAGAATACACACTCTCTCTTTCTCTCACTCTGCAAGTTGTTTATCGTTTTTTGGGATGCAAATGTAGCGGTACCGATGGCGGAGGCAATGGCAGCACTGGTACTAGTGAATCAGCTGATGGCACAGAAAGCACAAAATGAACTCTTACCTTTCGCATCTCCTCTACAAGAGCCCATTCCTACTGTTGCTCCACTTAATCATGTCTAATTTGCAGTTCCTTTATCGTTCCTTTGCAGTTTTGTATTCCTTTTGTTATTAAGACTCGAAGCCTTTCATAGACTATATTATAACCAACGTTAGCTAAGAATTCAGGCATAAGAATACCTAGCTTTTCAAAGATTTTCCTATCTTCCTTAATAAAGTTCAACATCTCCTTGTTTATTCTCAAGGCTTTATTTTAAAGTTTTTACAAATAGCTATTACCAACATCTTCATCACGCATCAACATCAGTCAATGTATCTCCGGCCCATCTTCCCACCTTCACTTATACCAGTATCTGTTAGTGCCATTACATGTACACCCTCCCAAAATTGCTAGTAAATCAAATGAAATTGCTGCACGATATAAACATCCAAGTAAAAAAACTAACTTTGATGAACCAAACAACACAAGTTTATGTTGCCATTTTATCATGGCCATATAGTATGAATCCTATGACCGACACATAAGAAAAAAAAGCAATATAAATATTTGGCATTATATTTAGGCAATAATTATGTTTAGGGAAATTGAATTTAGTTTAATCAGATGCTTGTTCGAGTGCAATTTAGAATAGTACTTGATGTAGATATAAAGAAGAAAATTTAAAAAATAAATTCAATGACAACATGTTATATAAATTTCTAAAAAGTACTGATCCAAACATTTACAAAGAGGTCAAAGTTATCTCCTCTTGCCTGAGCTCTGATGTGACCACCCTAGCGAGTTATTTTTCTCGACTTTTTCCTCTTTCAGTAATTTCTCAATTTACTGAGGAACCAAGTGCAGTATGTGAAAGGTATAAAAACTAATTTATAGAGGAAATAGAGAGCTGGAAATTTCTGAGGCGAACAAAAAAAAATTGAAGCTTGACTTCTTGTTGTTTTTTTAATCCTTAATAATTTAATATCAGGGCCTGTAGGCTCTCAACATTTGTTCGATATATTGCCTCCAACATTCTTGTATCACTTTATCTTCTTTAAAACTGTTATCACAAAAAAAAAAAGCAATAACTATATAAGAATGAAAATGCAAGGCTTCTTTTCAGAGGAATTAAATCAAACACCCATTACCTATCAGTTTTTATCGCTAGATGGAAAGTAATTTTAGAGAAACACTTTGCATCTATAGCACAATGTACAATCTTTTATCCCTATGTTGATGAGCTCATGCATCTATAGCATCAATCGAGCCGACACATGCCATTCTACCAGCTCGTGAATTGCCTTCACCAAGTGCCAAAAGGTCAGCACCAGCTGCCTCCGGTGTCTGTACCTATTCCCATTACTTTTCTTTCTTAGTTCCCTTTGATGTTGAACATCATTGACTTTGACATAGAACTATTAAAAATTCATACCTTATTAGAAAAATGCACAATTTTTCATCCTTATGTTGGTTACCCCATGCATCTCTAGCGTCAATCAAGGTGATACGTGTCATTCTACCAGCTTGTGAACTGCCTTCACCAAGTGCCAAAAGGTCAGCACCAGCTGCCTCCCTTTTCTCTCCTTCTAACAGATCTTCTGACATGTCAGCAGTGGCTTCCCGCCGACCCTTATCAATCTCCATCTGTCGCTTTGTAAGCCGTAACAGCTCCTCCCCTTCTATCTGCGTGATTTCTCGTATTATTTAGTTCATGAACCACAACATATAGAGTAGAAGCTAGTCTACTAAACTGGATGCCTACTGTGTTTGCATCAGAGCAAATTTGATGGTTACGTTTTTTTCCCTCTTCTACATGATAAATGCAATTCAATTTGGTGGTTGGGAGGGATGGCCATTAATCTTGGCGTGTACACTAACAGAAACCATTCACAACAATATTAGATTAGGAAAATGTTGATCCTACTTGTTACCACTATCGAACTGGTAAAAAGGCCAAAAAGAAAAACATCATGCAACTTTAAGTGCTTAATTGGTAAAAAAAATAAAATAATATAGCAATCACCTCTTTCTTCTTTCGAGCGAGATTCCAAAACCTCAAGCACATATATATTCTCAAGCCTTGTGTTCTTTACTTGTGGGCTTCACATTGTAGCAGCCTATAACCACGACCAATATCAGAATATTAGATAAATTTCCTACGAAATGTAAAAAAAAAAAAATTGTGATGGTTTTATGTCTTTATTTAAAGTTCATAGAATATTTCCAAACTTGATTATACAGTAATAAGTTATTAAATAAATAAATAAAATATTGTTACTATGATAGTATGATATTTTCATTGTTTATCTTTGTCATCTGGCCAATTTGTTACCAATTACACATTATACTGGTAATTATATTGCAATGGTAAAAATATCACCAAAATATCATCATGTTGGTTTTAAATAAGAAATGAATAACCTTTCTATGTTGTACGGGTAAAAATTGTAAATCACAATAATATTCGTTAAAAAATTGGTTCTTACAACAAATAGAATGCTTTCAAAACTGCAGCTTAAAACTTTAAAATGAAATTCATGTGAATCTAATCCCAATATGACTTTTGCCTTATAATTGTGTGGTTAAAGACCTTAATTTGGGAGAGACCAGATAGAAGAGACTCCTCTAGGTCATGAACAGTGTTGCTGAAATAATTGTAATGTGCTACCTTAAATAACAATTCATTGAACATACCTTAAAGAAATCCAGTAGATTCATTGAAAAAGAATGGAATGCTTGCCATTGCCGTCTTGCCGATTACGTGGTAATTATTCTTCCCTTTGAATCAACTTCCCTGCGCGAGGAATTGAAAGATCGCTCGAAGAAATTCGGGAGGAAGAGCAGAAAAGAAGTCGAAGTTGAAAGAAGGAATTCGAAGTTGGGTCTAAATAATAAATACGGACAGTTTTGAGGTAAAAAGAGCGAAATCTTTTTAGCGTGCTAGACCTTTGAAATTGTTTCCTCTTATTTCCATTTCTACACCTTCTTTGAACCTTGGATCGCCAAAAAAAAAAAAAAATTGGGCTAGACCTTTACGGTGGCGGCAATAAGAAGAAATGATTTCAAAGATCTAGGGTTCAGAGAAGGAAGGACTTTTTTTTCCTAAAGGGCTCATTTTTTTTTCAACTATCATGAAGGGCTGCGCATCATGAAAAATTTCCAAAAGGGTCTAGACTGTTGGCTTTTGCGCCTTTATTTTGTGCGCTAATGCAATTACTTTTATATATTAATAATCATTTTAGACACCCGGTTTGAATTATTGATTGAATATTCTTTAAGAAATCAATTAAATGAAGCATCTAAATTAAATTACTTTTCCATTAAAGATTAATATAGTTGGTTTGAATTATGAAGTGGCCTTATTAATTTCATTATCGATCCCTACTACAAATTTACTGTATTTATTCTAACTATTTATTACCAATTAAATCTGAAAGTTATTTTGGCCACTTACATTTCTATACATGTTCCGTTTATAATATCCATGTACTAGAAGGTGAAGAAATTGCGACTAAAAGAAACTATATAGAAGTTGACAGATTGAGAAATTACCAACTATTTGTCAAAATAACGGTTAGAATTTATTTTATGTAATGTATAACCAAATGGTTATTAGTAATTATTACCACCAATACTTTAAATATTGAACTTCTGAAATAAAAAAAAACTCTTTAATTATTAGGGAAAATTAATATAACTTTAATCTACCAAATGTTGGACTACAGTATGGAAATTAAAATAGACATATTCAAGATTCCATTCAATGTTTTTTTTTTAAAATATCATCTTTTTATTTAATTAATTAGATTAAATTAAACAATAAATTGGCGCATGTCTAACACGGTGATATTTTACCAAACTAAACTTGTAAATGATACATTTTTTTTATTTTTAGATAATTTTTCCGTTAAATGTGAAGTGACCTAATTAAAGTAATAGTTTGAAAAAACTATTTGTTTTCTCTTCTTCAAATTAGGCCCTTTTTGATAATTTTAGTAGGACCTAAGCCCCAACGGAAATTTCAAAAATAATTTTAGCCCTTTGGGAAAAAAAAAAAAGTCCGAGAAGGAACAGGGGAAGGAGACAGAAATCTCCAATGGTCCTATCTAATTTTTGAAAGTTGGCACACTCATTGCCAAATAAATGTCCATTGGTGCAGCAAGTCATTTTATAAGCGATAGCAGTCAGTACACAAAAAGCTACAGAGTTCACATTTAAAAAATCGAACAAAAATGAACGCATAAAGAAAACACGCTTGCCGTGTCGGTCTAAATTTTAACAAATCAACTCTGACCGCTGAGAGAAAAGGGGCAACCTTGGGGGCCATTTGGATCGCTTAGGAATTTGAGGAAATTTGTGGAATTTCTTATTCCTAAGCATAAATTTATTGGGAAGTGTGTAATTTTGTAAAAGATTTGAATTGTTTATAATAAATTTATGTCTAGGAATAGGAAATTCCTCCTATTCCTAGAGCATCCAAACAGCCCCTTGATGTGAAAAATATGGGCTTCTTTAACAGATGGATAGATAGATTTGACTTACTAGATATGAAGAGCAAGGATAGAAAATACACCTGGGCTAGAGGGAAGAAAAGCCAACAATTTGCTTGTCTTGATAGGCTCCTGGTTAATCAGGAATGGCGAGATTGGTTCCCTCAAGCCTATACATATAGTCTAGCTAGAACTTTTTCAGATCATAACCCTCTTGTTTTGGACTCAGCTTAGACATTACAGTTAACAACTGCTCCATTCAGATTTGAAAAGGCCTGGCTCCAACATGAAGAACTTTTCAATAGAATGCCAAGATGGTGGAATCAGATCCAAATTGGATATGATAAAGCCCTAAATTGGACACCAAAATGGCCTTGCCTAGGAATAAGCTCAAGGGTTGGAGCAAAAACATAGGAAAGGAAGAAGGAGATAGGAAAAACTCACTCATCAAGGATATCAAGCTGTTGGAAGATGCCGCTGAAGACAGTAGTATTGATGATGATAGGATTAATGATCTAATTGAAGCCAAAAAAGAATTGTATGATCTTTACCAGAATGAAGAATTATACTGAAAACAAAGATCTAGAGCAAGATGACTCAAAGAAGATGATAGGAACACTAAATTATTCCACATAGTTGCCTCAAATCAGAGGAAGAAGAATCTTATCACTCACCTCATAATAGATGAGGTTGAGAAGTGTCTCAACCATTCAAACTCATGCAAAAGATTTTTTTACAAAACTCTTTGGCAATGAAGGGCACACCCTTGGAAGTATCAATAAAGACAACTGGAACCCTAATGAAAAGATAATTGATGAAGAAAATAAGCAGCTGACTATTCCCTTCTCTGAAGAGGAAATTAAAATAGCTATTTTTCAGATGAATCCAGATAAAGCCCCAGGACTTGATGGAATTTTCATCCTATTTTATCAGAAAGCTAATCAAAGAGGACCTAATAACTCTCTTTGAAGATTGTCATAGGGGCATTTTGGCCATCAGCAAATTCAATAGAGCAATAATATGTCTGATCCCTAAAATTGAAAAAGGTGAAAGAATCAAAGATTTTAGGCCTATTAATCTCCTTAACTATAGCTATAAAATTTTCACTAAAGTTCTCACTATCAGACTTAATAAGATCCTCCCTAAACTGATACATCCAAACCAGTCTGCTTATATTAAGGGCAAGTACATTCTTGAGGGAGTAGCAACTGCACATGAAATTCTCCATCAGGTGCACAAATCCAAAGAAAAATGAGTACTTCTCAAACTTGATTTTGAGAAGGCCTTTGACAATGTAAGCTGGGACTACTTCTTAGATACACTAAAACAAAGAAGCTTTAGTAGAACCTGAAACAGTTGGATTAAACAACTGTTAGAAGGGGGAAGAGCAGCAATCAAAATAAATGGTAATGTAAGTACCTCCTTTCAATGCATGAAAGGATTGAGGCAAGGGGATCCCATCTCCCCTTATCTCTTCATCTTGGCAGTAGAAGGTCTCACAAAAATTCTTGACAATGGCAGTAGGAGAGGCCATTTTGAAAGACTAGGGGTACCCTTAGGAAGTGGTAAGATTGTACATCTACAGTATGCAGATGACATCTTACTTTTTTTGAAATTTGAAGTAGAGCAACTAAGGAAGCTGGTCTGGGCTCTAAAGGCCTTTGAAAGCATCTCTGGTTTAAAAATTAATTATAACAAATCTGAAGTGGTACCACTAAACCTTAGCAAAGATGAAACTAATAAGGTTATTTCCATTTTTTGATGCAAACAGTCATCTCTTTCTATCATTTACTTAGGAGTTCCCCTTTACTAGAAGGGCCCAGTAAGAAAGATTGGCAGAACCTAATTGATAAGATTAAGAACAAGCTCTCTAAATGGAAAATGAATCTTCTTTCATTGGGAGGCATATTAGTTTTAGTAAACTCAGTTCTTAGTACATCCCCTCTGTACTACTCGATGGCCTTGTATGCTACCTATACACAGGCTAGGAGATTTAAATCAAGAGTAAACATTCTACAATATTGAGTCTTGTAATATCAATCTGAATGCATTTTGTAAGCTCGGCTGCTTCCCTTGGAAGATAAATTCATTCCTCGTCTTCCAAATTCTCCAAAGAGCCGCCATCCAAAGAGTTTGCTTATTCACTAGTATCGAGCTGTTGCGTTCCCAGAAGTCGTGTACCTCATCAGCGGGATGATAGAACAGTGAATTGGAAAATGACCGACTCCAGACCTCTCTAGCAAAAATGCAATGCAGAAACAGGTGTCGAGTGGTTTCAGTTTCATTTTGATTACATAGGATGCAAGCTTGCATAGAAGGCCATCCCCTGGAGATTCTCTTGTGTCAGCAACCTATTCAATAGCAACATCCAACAAAAAATTTTGTTTTCGGAGGAGCTTTGAGCTTCCATAGCCAATTTTGGTATGAAAACCGACTTAGCATCATTGACTTTTAAACCAGATAATTGTGCAAAGTGCAAGAGCACCATTAAAGTGACTTGTAGGTTTCTTGGATGTGCTTCCATAATGAGGATTGTATCATCCGCAAATTGGAGAGTTCTATGTGGCATGAGAACCGGCCCCACCATCATGTCACTTGCATCGGTAAGGAAATTTTGTAACGCGTCCGCAACAAGGATGAAGAGCAACGGCGATAGAGAATCGCCCTGTCTAAAAAATGCTTTTAGACTATTATAATGCACTCTTGACAAATGAAAGAAAAGGCTGTAATTAAATTATACCCATATTGAAAATCAGCATAAGTGACCGAACAGTAACAGTCTATAAGATCTGCATAGCAGTAAAAAAGCAATATTTTTTGACAATGGTATATGACCTTTAAAAGTACTTGTGTTCTTTGAAGGTACTAGCAGCAGAGTCCACCCAATGTGTGGGCATACTTTACTATGTGATATGTGAAAATGAACATATTATTTGACATTAATATGTTGTCCATTTTAATATTTAAGGTCAACGTCATCTTGATTGAACCTAAAGGTAACCTTGAAAAGACCAATTGAAGTTAGCTTGTTATTTTATTTTAATTTTTAATTAAAAAAATAAACATATCAGAGACAGAAGGATTTAAGTAGCATCCCTGTTAATTAAATAAAAAGGATGCTCCTCCGAAAACAAAAGGATTTAACATCCCTGTTAATAAAAAGGATTTAACCAGAAGGATTTAAGTAGCATCCGTGTTATTTAAAAAAATTTATTTTAATTTATTAAATAAAAAGGATTTAAGTAGATTATTTTGTCAGATGAGATACTCAAATACAAACTGGTTAGAGCAAACTCAAACTATGCTAAAATTAAGGCACAACTTAATGCTAAATCTCAACGTATCAAAAATAGAGGTCGTGCTGTTGTACCACTAATTATCAGAGAAAACAAAACAAATTCAATAACAATTTGAGTCTAAAATGTTAATCAGATCATATGTACCACTAAATGATCAGATTACAGAACTTAGAAGTTAAATTGAAGAAGAAAGAGAATAACCTAGATGATTAGCATAGATCTTCATAGTCTTGTTCTGACGCATGACCAACCGGACCTTGCCAGTTTCCTTTGCTTCAACAATTTCACATTTTTTATTTTCATTCTCCTTCTACTTGGCACATCTGGAACTTTATATGGGACAAATGAGAAAGGTCAATAGAAACAATACACACATAGTTAGTAAATCCTATCTGACTGATTAGTGCCGCGTGTTGAGAGCAAACCCTAACATCGGGATCGGATATCAGTAAGTGGAGGCGGCTAATCTCGCCGACAGATCCGCACTAATCTTCCAATTCTTCAAAATCTAAATGAGAAGCGGCAACCCTAGGATTATACATTTCCTTTTCTGGATGCAATTAGGAGGGAGCGCAAAAATTGGAGATACACCATTTGGAATAGCGCACTGTTTCCTTATCTGGTCGCGAGGGGAAGTGAGAGGAAGAGCGAAGGTTGTGTTTCCTTATCTGGTCGCGAGGGGAAAGTGAGAGGGAGAGCGAAGGTGAGATAGGTGCTCTGGTGGCGATGTGGGAAGTGAGAAGGGGATCGAAGAGCTTGCCTTTTCTGGAACGGAGGGAGCCATTAATAAAATGAAGTTGAAAAAATAAAATAAAACACGAGGCGGATCGAACTGGCGAACTGCAGCGAAAGAATTCGCTTAAAATCCATCCACCGCCCAGCGAGTTTCAGATAAATAGTTGTCTTTTATCTGATATATAAATCCAGACCATAGATCTTATTAGATCAAAAAAATCAATGATCCATATCTGATGTTAAAGATATAATACAATCTTTGTCTGATTTTTTTTACAACTTTTATAAGATGCTTTTATAAACAGTAAAGATATAACTTGATATTGAAAAGAAAAACTCATAACAGAAAAATAGAGGTTGTATATATGTTGGGAATTTCTTCAAATTGATTTCTTATTGCAAATTTTAAACCTTGTTGACATTTTGTACAAGTAGATGAGAAAATTGACGGTTCGTACCAGCAAACCCTATTGACAATTCGCACCAGTAAATGAGAATATGTCAAAGCAAGGAACCTTTATCCATTCGGACCAAATGAAAGTCATAAATGAAAAAAATTGACAAAAGTGATGCTCGCTCGATTCTTGTGATGGAGGTGCCTAGTGTCAGGAGAGGCGTACCTAGGGTTTGCGATTTGGAGAGAGGGGAGGGATGGGACTCACGGAAGAGAGAGGTAATGACAGAGAGATGAGAGGGAAGACACGACTTGCGTCGAATTCATGGTCGATACAGCCATGGTAGAGGGGACAGCGCTGTGCTATTTATAGTCCAAAAATCTTGGCCCGTTTCTCGGAAGACGTCTTAAAATTCGGACCGGACCGGTCCTTCGAAGAACTTTTCGATGGACAAGGAAGGGTCGTATTTTGAAAGGGTCGGGTCTAATTTTTTTCAAAGACGGATATTGAAGGACCGAGTTTTGAAGGGCCGAATCCGATCTAATCATTCAATAATAGTGACTATTTAATCATGATAAGACGATATAGATTAAAAAACTATTTAAAAATTAAATGTTGGTATTATTTTAGAAGGACTAAAGGGCCAAGTACCTATAAAAGCCGGGTTTTTAAAGTACCAGTCTCGTGTTTCAAAAAACAAATCCGTCTAACCGTCCCATCTCGACCTTTTTTTTTTAATCCGGTCCGATCCGGCCCTTCTACCAAATCCGTTAAGTCCGGTCCTTTGAAATCCGATCCGATTCTTTTGACTTTCACTAGTTGTGCCAAGGAATATCGAGAGAGAGTATTTTCTTAATTTCGTTGGATTGATGGATGGAAGTGTTTCAACGCACAAAGTAGCATAGAAGCGGAAGGAAACTGATGAAAAGTTTAAAAAATAACGGAGAAAAACGGAGGACAGCGGTTTCCATCTAAACCATCGAATTTCATCAACGCACAAATCTAGAGTCGATCCAACGAGCTAAAACACTAAAGCACAGTCATCCTATACTTTGCAAAGCATTGTAGCCAATCTCTCTCTTTATATATAGAGTTTATATATATACAGAGAAAAAGAGAATGACTAACACGTCATTGATGGCACGTGCCATCAATTTTCTATTGATTTATTTTTCGAGATTCAAAATTCAAACGGTCGATCCAAACCGTCGAAGTTGATCACAATATTGAAATATCCTTGGAGACAAAATTTTATATTTTTTTAATTTTTTTTTGCTATTTATTATGATATTTTCAAATTGGAGGGTCTGAAATATTCTAATCATAATGTTTTTAAAAATATCAAAATAAATAGCAAAAAAATTTGAAAAAATATAAAATTTAGTCTCCAAGGATATTTCAATATGGAGAACAATTTGAATAGTTCGGATTGACCATTTGAATTTTGAATTTCGAAAAGTGACTCGATGGCATGGGACCCTCCGTGCTATCGATGACACGTTAGTCATTTTCTATCGGGGCTGATAAGGATCATTCCTAAGATCCATCATCCCCATCATCCCACAGTAACGCGTTTTTTATTTTTGGAAATCATCCCATCATCCCTCTAGTGACGCATTTTCTATTTCTGAAAATCCGACGCTCATCCTTCTGGTCGCGCGTGTTCCTCCTTTCTGTTTCGCTTCCACCATAATCTAGCGCTCATCCTCTATCAAACATATAAAGGTTCTACTTAACATATACATAGAACTGTCAAACATAATAAGTAGAACTTTTAGTCAATTAATTAGAACCTTTACTGCATTAACTAGAATCATTATGTATATTAACTAGAACATTTACTGCATTAACTAGAATCTTTATGTATATTAAATACAATCTTTATTGCATTAACTAGAACTTTTATATGCATTAACTAGAATCTTTATGTATATTAACTCGAACCTTCATTGCATTAACTACCACCTTTATATATATATATATATATTAACTAGAATCATAATATATATTAACTAGAATCTTTATAACTAGAACTTTTATTGTATTAACTATAACCTTTATATGTATTAACTAGAATCATAATATATCTCCCTCAGCCTTTCCTCTAGTGATAGTCCAAAAATTCTTGGCCCTTGGTCCGTCTTTTGAAAGACCGTCCTAAAATCCGGACCGGACTGGTCATTCAAAGGGCTTTTCAATGGACAAGGGTCAAGAAGGGCCGGATTTTGAAATGGTCGGGTCTAATTTTTTGTAAAGACGGATGTTGAAGGGCCGGATTTTGAAGGGCCAAATCCGACCTAATTGTTCAATAGTAGTGGCTATTTGATCATGATGGAACGACAGAGATTAAAAAATTATTAAAAAAATTAAATGTTGGTATTATTTTAGAAGGACTAGAAGGGCCAAGGACATATAAGGGCCGGTCTCGTGTTTCAAAAAACAAACCCGTCTAACCCGTCCCATCTCGATCCTTTTTCTTAACCTGGTCCGATCCGGCCCTTCTACCAAACCCGTCAAGTCCGGTCCTTTGAAATCTGGCCCGACCCTTTTGACTTTCATTACTTTCCTCTCTGATTCGCTCTCCCTCAGTCTTCACTCTCCTCTTTGATTCGCTCTCCCTCTGATTCGCTCTCCCTCCCCTGACGCTCATCCCCGCTCATCCCTGGACTTTCGAAAATAGAAAACGCATTTTCTAAAAATAGAAGGGGATGACAAAAATGATAAAAGAGGGAGGATGACAGAAAACAATTCCAACTCTCTATATATCTAATGAGCAAAATCTGACCGCCTGTTGTATACTTTTTTTCTAAGAAGTTTTGTTTATATAACTATATAATATATATAATTTTTTTAGAGGAGGGTTATGATGACTTCGCATCCTCTGGATGGCCATCCAGTGGATGGTTTCGATCTCAGCCGTCTAATTAAATCTCAATGGTCATAGATGTCCCGTGCATAATACTAAAATTGATAGGCCCGAAAAAATCTAACCATTTAAATTAAATCAGACGGCTTAAAATCCAAACCGTCCACTGAATGATTGTATTCAACCATCCAGAGGATACGGGTCCGGGTTATGATGCCCCAAATTAGAATGTCCAAGTTGTCACAAATCAGGAGCCATCAGATCAAAACTTGATTAGCGATTCGGATTGTAATAATTATTCTGTACTAGGAACAATAAAGAGAGAAGAGAGAGAAAAACCTAAGCTTCCGACAGATCGCTCTCTCTACCTCCATGGCAGCTCAATCTCTCCTCTCCTCTGAGGCTTCAACTGTCCCCCTCCCCTCTCTTTCCTCTCTCGCACAATTATGCCTCATCCGACTCCAATATGCTCCTGTGCGAAATTGCTTCGGAGGAATTCAACTTCCATCTCCTTCACACGTCGCCTTTTCCAAACCCTGTCTGAGCTATCGATCCGATCAAAGAGGACTTAGAAATTTGAATGTTCCAGTTTGTTCCAGTTGCTAACTCTGTCGAATGGTGCTTTTGGAGGAGGTGAATAAAGTGGAAAATTGGGAATGATAAACCTATTTCCTTCTTGTGTTATTTATTCCGATTTGTATTTCTTTAAAGTACCATCCTTTTTTCTTTTTGCCATTACTTAACTCTCAATTAGTTCTCCATAGAAGTTAGAATTGAAGTTTATGAATATTTAATTTGACATCGACAAATAAAGTTAATTTCTTATGCTTATATTTTATTAATTTTCATTTATGATAAAAACTTTTTTGACAGGTTCTGATCAGTAGAAGAGAGAAGAAGGGATTGAACGCGAAGAGAGGGGAGAGAGAGAGAGCGGGATGGGTGAAAGTCGGAGCTTCCAAGGAGAGGAGAGATCGACCTGTCATGGAGGAGAAAAAGAGCAAGGAGAGTGGGAGCCTATTTAGGGCTTGGGTTTCTGTCTCTTCGTTTATCTTTTATACAGACTATTAATGAGATCGCAATCCCAACAGCTCATCAAATTATAATTCAACGGCTTCGGCTTCTGATTTGTGACAACTTGTGGCATTCTAATATGGAGGCAACGGAACCTCCTCAATTTTTTATAGTAATATTATTAAAGTGATAATATGTTTCAGCAATAATATATTTATTTAACTAAACTTGCGCTATAAGACTCTTAATTAATGCATGTAATATTATTTTATTTATTTTTAAATTATAACTTGTTGTTATTATATTTTTATAACAATATATTTCCTAACAACTCCTACCAAACTTATAAAATCTAACCACTTAAAAAAAAAAAAAGATACGACGTTTTTATTTTATAATCGATTAGTTAGAATAAAAAAAAATGTTATAAATCTGTATATCAGAATTCAGAAGAGATGCCATAAACTGTCAGAAGGTAAGGCGAAATTCCAGTGTATATATGGCTTCAATTTTGCGGTTGCTTTGTGTCATAAGCATGCTTTTATAGTATATATATTTTCTTTTTAAAAAACATAAATTTATTAGGCGTATTTCGAAACTTTTTTGAACTGAAGTGGCAAGTGTCATCTCCCGAAACCCTACAGTGAAACAGAATATTAATTAATCTGAGTGGAATCTGACTAATCCAACCTGTTTACATCCCTACTTCCACATGCTCAGGCAAATAATATTCATCCATTTTAGATAAGTGAAGCGTGCATTATTTCGCAGCGTGGCCCCACAATTTTATAGTGTATTTGAATTGACGACAAATAGCGTTAATTTAAATTCGCAATTATTCGAAATTATTATTTAGCATTTCTTTCGTAGCGTGGCCCCACGATTTTAAAGTGTATTTAGTGATTCCCACAACTTTGTCTCATGTATAATCCCATAACTGTGATCGGTTGGACTTGGATGGTCTTCCATACCGTGCGGTGCGGGCATCCAATTTTGTGTTTTCTGGTTTGATAATTGATACTTGGATATTGTATGACATTTCTGTCATGGTCTTCCCATACCGCGCGGTGCGTGTCTTTTTCAATTGGCTGGCTTGGTGCAGGACGAAGTTGTTCCAATGATTGCCTCTCCATAAGCTGCTCAAACATCGTCTTAATTCTTGTCATTCTTGCATCCCATCTTCGACTCCAGCATTCATTTTGCTCCCTTAACTGTTCTTCGAATTGAGTTACACTTCCGCCCTTAGATTGCCATTGGTTTGCTTGAGATCGCATCTCCATTCCTGTTGAAACAGATCGGAAAGCCATGAGGTTGAATCAATCTTGAAAGTCGTCTGTCAGACCAGCTGCTTGAAACCCTAGTGATATTTGAAATTGGAGCTCAAAAGTTGAAATTCGCTGCACCCCAGTTAGCAATCGGTGCTCTGATACCAATTGTCTCTGTTTTCTTGTCAAGCAAAGGTTGAATTATTAGTTGCTCAATCTAGTAATGGAGTTGGTGCTGAAGAGATGTTGAAGTGGAAATCACACACAAATGAGGTACCCATATCTGATCCTTTTGCAACAAGAGAAGGTAATATGAATGATGTAGATGCTACAAGTGCTATAGAAATTGATGAATCTAAACCAGTTGAAGGGTATATCAGTCAATCTGAAAATTTTTCAGAACACCGGTACATAATGGTTAAGATTGCTACGAAACCCTTGATACTCACTAACACTCAGGAACCATTGGATATAAATGAAGGTGATGTATTGGTTAACTGGCAGCAAGGTGAAGGTGTTGAATGCACACAAACTGAACCAAGAGATGCACAAGATTTGTTCCATAGGTTCAGTCCCAAATGGTACCACGAGAATAGGTACAAACACAAAGGAATAGATGTATTGAATGACAATGAGGGATTCCATAAGAAGAAAGAAAATGAAGTCAATGAGAAGCAAGAGTGTGCTGGTAAAGAGGTGGTAAAAGAAAAGATAGCCATATCATTGTTGGCTGTCAGCAGTTTCAAAAGAGGTCAGCTGAAGTTTCAAGGGCATGATGGTAATTTACCAGCAGTTGTGATGATTGAGAACCACCACTCCTTTGTGAGTTCATGGGTATTGCATTCACAGCCTATAAATATTTCCAAAAATACTTCCAGGTTAGGCATTGTATCCAATGAAATTAAGTTGATTAATTACTTGGAAGATAGTGTACTGAACTCTTTAATCGATTGGCCTGAGTTTGAAAGAGGCATTAAGGTTCTGCATAAACAGGAGTATAACTTCGTGTTGTGCCTAGGGTTGTTGGCAAATGTGAGCACCAGGTTGATTAATTGGAAAAAGGGAAATATTCTATGCAAGAATGACGATAAAGTGGTGAAATTGCAACTGAATTTAGAAGTAAATGATGTATTGTGCCAAGGCAATATTGATCCAATAAAAGAAGCACATGAGGGCAATGAGAAATTACCAAATGAGGAGTATATAGAAGCAAGTGAAGAAGTGATAGAAGAAGAGGCATTTATTTCACTTCTTGCTACCATGACTTCTAAGGTAGTGCAGAACATGAAATTTGAAGGATCACCTATGTGTGTGGAGGCAGAATGGCTAGAGAATGAACAATTGTGTGCAATTAAGGTTGCTTGTGTTTTTAGAATGAAGATGTTAAAATGCTTGAGCCATCTCATGTTACAAGCTGGTGTGGTAATTGACCAAAAGAATATGGTTAGCAGTTCTTTTCAGGAGTTGCTAGAAGAGGGTGCAGTCAATTGGAAATCTAAAGCAACAATGAGATTAAATCAGCTGAAGGCGGTCCTTTTGGCACAAGTGTTTTTGAACCCTGCTGGCCAAGTGATTGTAAACGTCCAAAAGCAACGATTAATGAGTGAAGTGATGCAAAATCTGGATATGGCACAAGAAATAAGGAGAAAACAAGCTGATTGTAGAAGAACTGAAAGAAGTTGCAATATTATCATTAGGTTGCACCTGATGTTTCAAGCACATAACCAAATTAAGGTACCAGCTAAGGTAGTAGACATAGTTGTGGTATTCCTTGATTTTCCAATTATGACTCAGAAGTTAGTAGAAAGGGTGCTGCAAGGGAGGTTAGTGAAACAAAATGAGGCATTAACTCAAATACTGGTAAAATGGGTTAATCGAGTTGCTGAGGAATCCTCATGGAATTACTGTGAAGAAATGGACAAGAGATGCTTTCAATTCATCCTTGGGGACAAGGATGGTTTCAAGGGGAGAGGAATGTCATACACTAGAAGTAGTGATTTGGGGGAGGATGGCGTAGCTTACAGGTGGTCCCATGTGAATAAATGAAGAAACATCTTCAACGAGTTTGTTAGAGAGTCAACTGTATCTTTTTATTTTTTTTTTTAAATTTTCAGCTGTAATTCTCCCTAGTATATAAGGGGAGATCAATGTAACAATCAGTATCGGAAGTTTAATCAAGAAACTGTTTCAATTCTCTTTTCTCTCTACTCTCGTTCTTCATCTTTTTCTCTCTTCTCTCTCAATTCCTCTCAGTAACTTCTCTTCTCTCCCAATCTGACCTCTCTTTCTCTCTCTAATTCTCTCAATCTATCCAAAATCAACCCAAATACACAAGTCAGACCATGACAATTTCCATAGATTACTCGAAAGCTGGCGACTTGCTTGGGTTGCTCTCAGTTCAAAAACTAAATAAATACGCGTGTTCTGCTTTCGTTTGTCAATTTGTTTGCATGGAAGGAAAATCCTGCCCATCAGGGCACAGGAGATCCAATCCCATCTCATTGATCCTAAAACACGTTGCCACAGAATCAGGTACTGCAAAAGATAAGAGCCTTACAAACAAAACCAAAAATAAAATAAAATAAGGTGAAACAGAATAAGAATAAACCAGAGATGGAGAAGATGAAAGACGGTTGAGAAGCGTGTCCAGATCAATTCTCTATACAAATTTTGTGGGTAGATGCCGGATAATGTATACAGTAATAAAAAGCACGTAACATCCATCATTTTAAGTGTTAAAAAAAGGGGTAAGAATAAGATAACAAGCACCAAACCGCCCGTTTCAACGATGGTTCCGCAAACAACCAAACAGTGCTGGCAGAATCAGCTTTGTGCGGGATTATAAATAAATTCACAAATTTAATATACAACATCCATCTTTGAACATCTAGTCATTAAACAAAAGGAATACAAAACTGCAAAGGAACGATAAAGGAACTGCAAATTAGACATGATTAAGTGGAGCAACAGTAGGAATGGGCTCTTGTAGAGGAGATGTGAAAGGTAAGAGTTCATTTTGTGCTTTCTGTGCCATCAGCTGATTCACTAGTACCAGTGCTGCCATTGCCTCCACCACCGGTACCGCTACATTTGCATCCCAAAAAACGATAAAGAACTTACAATAAACAACTTGCAGAGTGAGAGAAAGAGAGAGTGTATTCTGGAAAGGGTCCTACATACCTCGTGGAACCACACACGGGTCATGACGGCCCATGGCACTGAGCTCAGTCTCCTCCCGGTCTCTTGTTACCGTGCGCTGTTTCTTCTGCAAATAAAAAATAAAAAAAAAATTTACTTATAAAGACAAGTAAATTTAATGGAATTAATTATGTATGACCACTTGAGCAGAATTCCAGAATCAGGAAAGAAATGTGTAAAAATGATACTTGTATAAAAGAAACAGAAGTTAGAGCAAGTACCCCAATGGTGGGTGTAGGTTTGAAAGCAATCCTCATGTTAATTATCTCTCCATTTGATATTCCTCCCTGTAGCACATCCACATTACCATTAGTTGTCATATAAAATTGTCTATTATAAAATAAAAAAAATAAATGAAAACCCTCTACATGAGTTGGTACACAATATATCATGCAATCTGACATTTTCAGCGTTCTTTTTTTTTTTCCTCCAGTTTTACATTTTCATAAATAAAACCAAATAAAAAATAAGGACCTGAAAAAGGAAACATAATAATCAGCGGAAAAGATTTTACATTGACAATAATAAGTTGATACTGGATTCGTATCTAATGCCATTCTACAAGTGCAGAACCACTAACAGTATAAAGATGGTTTCATATAAATTAGTACCTGGATACCCCCAGATCGGTTAGTTTTTGTTCTAATTTTTCCATTGGGATCCACATAAAATTCATCATTGTGCTCACTTCCCATCAAGAAGGTACCTACAGTCATAACAACCAGCTTATTTATACAATCAATTCTTCCCTTATTATTTTTTTTTTTCCGGAGGGGTAAATTGGGTCTGATTTTATTAATTACAGAAATGCAAATTCTCAATAGTTATCACTTTCAGATAACATATGCAATCTGCAAATTAAAAACCATATGTTGCGAGACTTGCAGTTAACATTGTACTTATTATAATTATATATTTGAACTGCACACCCAACAATTTTGAGATATTTGCAAATGATACCCGACCTTAAATGTCCTATGATGAGAAATTTAAACTGCTGATTGTTGACAATATTACCCCTGTGATTGCTTAATGCTCTCTACCTTCAAATTAAGGTAAAATGAAACAATGATGAACTCTTTGCTGGGTCCTGACTCCTGAGCTTTTAACTAATGCTCATAAACTATTCTAGTGTTTGTGATTATAAAAAGTATATACAGTTTACTCAATAACTTCTGTTTGTAAAAGGTCGGGTTTATTTGCAAATGTGATGACTGCTAGATGCAAAATGTCATCTCCACTGGTGTATTTGTGAAGCAACTTCTGTGAGTGATCTTTACAGGTTCCAATGGAGGAAGGCTAAAGACCATTGATTGTTATTTACCAGCAAATCCACTTCCTAATTCAAATCCCATCGTTGCAGGAACAGAAAGCGTGGCCTTTGCTAGCTCCGCCCCAAGTTTTTCAAACACTGGTTGACCAAGTCCCTGTACAAATGTTCATACTTAACTTGTTTGCACAACAATCTTCCAAAAACATTTTACTTCTATGAGTCTTTTAAAATAATGAAACTCACACGTGGCACGTTTCTAGCAATGCAAGTTACAACTCCACCAATGGAGTCGCCTCTCACTCTTACCGCATCAATTGCCTCTATCATCTTCTGTGCATATTCTGGATCTGGACACCTGACTATGTTGCTCTCTATCTGTTGACATGCTCCAATTAATAGACATTAGTTTCATATCGAATATTTGATGACAGGAATCTTGATGAATAAAAATAAAATGACCTGTTCCATTGTTAAAGTTTCATGGTCAACAATCCCCTCAGGAAGCACCACTTTGTGAACTTGAGATGCATAAGCAAGGACCTATTGATTTTTCACAAACACAATGAAATAAGCTAAAAAACAAAATACATCATTAATAATGAAGCTTGCTCAATCCTAAATGTGGTTGATTCCAACTTTCAGCGGTGCGACTTTTGTGTCTAAGTCGATACAAATTTGGTACTTCATTATAGTTGTTGCATGTTGTTGGTTTTTTTATCACAGTGAAACTCAAAATGGGTGTATGCTAGTGTTATTTAATGATACAGGTGTCTACGGCAAGCTCAAAATAGACCACTTGGGCGCTAACCTCAGTCCCAAGCATTTTGAGAATTTTCTTGGCAACAGCTCCAGCTGCCACTCTTCCAATTGTTTCCCTTGCTGATGATCTACCTCCGCCCTATATATTAACACAAATATGCATCTGTTAAAGTATTTGCTGTTTCAGTGTAGTAGTGGATAAAGACATCAAACCAGGAAACAAGTGGTACCTGAACAGCACGAATGCCGTACTTAAAGTCGTATGTTGCATCAGCATGTGATGGTCTGTATGCTAATGCCAATTCACTGTAATCCTGTCGAAAAATTTTATAAAATTGAAAAAAAAAAAATTCAATTTGGTACTAAGTAAAACCTCATCAAGGTAGCATAGCGCATTACATCACACTATCACAGTATAAACCCCACTAATAACTTGAAACATGAAACTTCTTTGGAACCTGCAATTTTCTTTTTTTAATCTTTAGATATCACGAATGCAAGTGCAAAGAAGCTGAAGTTGATTAACTCAAACAACAATAAATAGTGATGCAATGACAGAGCACAAATTTTAATCAATCTAAAGCTCAATTTCAAGAATACAAAACTCACTTTGCCTCTTTGATCAGTATTTGGTACAAAAATATGTATTGGGCTCCCCAATGTCAACCCTGCAATAAGCCACATGAATCTATTCAGGTAAAAGAGAGGAACAACAGAAATTCCGAGTGTGGCCATTAGAAAGGTTTTAAGAGAAAACCTTTATCGCTAACTCCGGATTGAATGGTGCAGGTGTCAGTCTCTTTCCTTGGGGAAGTTATTCTACTTTGTCCTGGCCTCCTATGTCATATTTGATTGGAAAAAAAATCAATTTTGAACATCATTCTCAACCATAGATTATACAACTGCAAAAACTGAATGGTTAACTAAGATCTAAAATAATAGAAGATCAATAAACAATATTTTCCTTGTGCATTAATTAGCAAACGACTGCATTTTATTGTTTTTCAGAGAAGAAAAACTTAAATTTATGTTAATAAGGAAAAAGCTCCAAAATTAAAATTGTATGATTTCATAAATTCGACCAAAAACAATTGAAAGAAATACTTTTTTTTAAGGTTAATTGAAAGAAGAGCAAGGTTCCAATGCCAACATTTTGGTTGCCCCCAAATGCCAACATTCCATTAATTACTTACTTTTTCAAAATTAAAAATTGCAACGTCAAATCCAAACCGTTAATCTTATTTAATTTAATGACCGATGCGTTTTCGTATAAGTTTTGTAAATTTTAGAGTTTATTTGATATTCCATCAAAGGCTAAAACATGAACGTATAATTTAGAATGAATCTATCATAATTAATAAGGTTCGTTTATTTTTTTAGCCTTTAATGGAGTATCAAATAAACTCTAAAATTTACAAAACTTATATGAAAATGCATCGGTTATTAAATTAAATAAGATGAACGGTTTGAATTTGACGTTGCAATTTTTAATTTTAAAAAAATAAGTAATTAATGGAATGTTGGCATTTGGGGGCAACTAAAATGTTAACATTGGAACCTTGCTCTGAAATAAAATGTTGGCATTGGAACTTTGCTCTGAAAGAAATACTTATTATCATTTCTTTTCTTAGAGAAAAGTATACCACTGGTTGAAATCTAAGTATAAATAAAACTTATAGCACTTCTGCAAAGGAAGGCAATTTATTTACAAACCTTCGGTCAAGTTCAAATTGGATATCAGCTTCAGAAATAGGCACATTCGGAGGACACCCACTGATGGTGCAACCGACACCTCCTCCATGCGACTCGCCAAATGTGGACACCTGGAAGAGTGTTCCAAATACATTCCCACTAGCTTGCACCTCTACTGTATACAAATTGTAGATGTACCTTGTTATAATTTTGCTTTCATCCAATCATATGGAACATAACAGATCATTTTTTTATTGGGAGGCAGCAAAAGTTCCCTTAATTGATGAAACAATGATAATTGTAATTTTGAGTGATAATCTTCTTGGACTTTACTAACTCTCTATATATATAGGCTCCGTTTGGATGCGTTGAGAATAAGGTAGGAAGAAAGAAGAAGGGAATAAATTTATTGGGAAGAGATAAATTTATTGGGAAGTGTGTAACTTTTGTGAAGAGTTTGGATGATTAGAAATAAATTTATTAGTAAAAAATGATTATTCCTTATTCCTTATTCCTGGAAGAAGCCATCCAAACGGAACCATAATGACTAATAATTTAACATATCTTAAGTTCTTTTGACTGTGTTTAGTTGTTTATGCTCAAGAACCTTAATTTGCTCTTATTCTTTGTCGTTATAGTTTGCTAATTTAAAGCACACACCATAGTATGGTGTGTGCTTTAGATTAGCAAACTGTAACGACAAAGAATGACCATTGTTTCTGCACTGGTATCTACATTGATAAAATAAAAATTCAAAAATTTATGTTCATGTTGATGCAGTTGAAGCTATTGTCCCCGAAATAAAACTCCAAAATTAAAATCATAAAGTGGACCGTGTGGAATTTTACAAACTAACAGCTCATAACACTGATACTAAGCAATTTATATAAAATTTGAAACATTTTTGTTAGCCTATGTAGACAAATGCTACAACAAAATTAGGAACAGATTCTAAACAAACTCGGATTGAGAAAGGTAAAAAAGAAAACCTGATCTTCTGGCAGGAGTATGGCCACGTGGCCTGACGGAGATCTGGACGGGGGAGAGAGAGAACCGCCTCAGATCCGACGACTGGGATCCAATCCACCCTAAAAACTTGCTTGCTCCAATCAACGACAACGCCATTGCCCCTCTCTCTCTCTCTCTCTCTCTGTTTTTTTAATGCAGAGAAAGAGAATGATACAGTGCTGTAGTAGAATCATGCGTAGGGATTGTAATTTGTAGCCAAAAATGACCAGTTTTAAAAATTTTGAAAAAAAAAATAGTAAAAAAATTTCAAAAATTGTAAAATTTTGTTTTCTATGAGATTTCAATATATATATTGGATTGGTTAATTAGATTGACAATTTGTGGAACCACCGACCAAAACGGCCATAGTGCACAAAAACTTATATGCACCATGGTTCACAATAGGTATATATATATATATATAGAGAGAGAGAGAGAGAGAGAGAGAATTTTACTATGGTGAGTCGCGACTTACGTGAGTCGTGCTCAAAAACTCCTAGATCTGGTTCAAAATAACCGATCCAAACCATCCAATATGATATTCCTATTGAAATCTCCATGCAGATCAAATTTTGTATTTTAAAAAATTTTAAGTATTTTTTTGGATTTTTAAATACTATTGTTTTTTAACGATTAAGAACTAATTAGATTAACGATTTTCTAACTTTTGATAGTTATATTATTAGAGTGATAATATGTTTCAGCAATAATATATTTATTTAACTAAACTTGCGCTATAATTAATTTAAGTGTAATGCTAGAATCAAACATATAGGACGTCAAACACGATCCAAATGTCTACCGTCACCGTCAAAATTTCAAACGACCGATCCAGACCGCTCAATGTGATCTCTATATTAATATATTCTTGAAAATCAAATTTATATTTTTTTCCAAATTTTCTAACTACTTTTTTCCAAATTTTCAAAATTGGAGGGTTCATAACTTTTTAGATGGAGCATATTCAAAAATTCCAAAAAAATAGTAAATTTTTTTGAAAAATAATATTAAATTTGCTCTCCACGGATATTTTATTATGAAAACAATTTGACCTGTTCGAATCGGTCATTCTAATCTCAAAAATGAAAATTGTATCATGTTGGACTAGTGTACGTGTCATATATGTTGGACACTAGTCACTCCCCTTAATTAATGCATGTAATGTTATTTTATTTATTTTTTAATTATAACTTGTTGTTGTTATGTTTTTATAACAATATATTTCCTAAAACTCCTACCGAACTTATAAAATCTAGCCACTTCAAAAAAAAAAAAAAACATAGGACGTTTTTATTTTACAATCGATTAGTTAGAATAAAAATATTTTATAATCTGTAAATCAGAAGAGATGCCAGAAATTGTCAGAAGGTAAAGCGAAATTTCAGTGTATACTAGTGTGGGTTCGCGCGTTGCGCGATCTATTTTATTTTTTATATTTTTTTCACATTTTATTCATTCGAGGGATCATAACAATTAGTTGCATTTTGCAATATCAATAATTTTTTTAACATGATATATACACAATAGTGCACAATCTCTTAAGAACACACTCAAATTTCAAACAGAAAAAATATAATAATTATTATTTTGCAACATAGTCTGCGTATGATATTTGAAGGCTTGTCATAATATGTACAACATTTTTATTTTCATGTATTGTGCATGATATATAATTTTTTTAAATTTTACTTACAAAGGCACATAAATAAAATACAACAATAAAAGTTTCTTAATCAGTATTATTAGATTTTTATAATCTTTTAAATGACACATGTAAATTTCGGAAAAAATTAGGATGGGAATGAAACAATTTAAAAACCAAAAAATATTTTTGTAGTTACGTAAATAAAATAACATGATTCAAACAGTTTTGTAAAAAAAATTGAATTATTGATTTTTTTTAAAATTTATTAGCATGTCTTATGTTGTCTCATAGCAAACTACACAACTCACATGAGAAAAAAATATTTTTAGACTGAGAAAAATATAATACGATAGAAATTAAAGAGAACATCTCAGAAATAATATAAAATTTGAAAAGGTTCCAAATAATCTAACGAAAATACAATTCTAAAGTTATATAAATAGAATGAAATAATTTTGAAAAATTATATAAAAATAACATCCAGGTGAAAAAATAAGAAAATTTAATAACACTTAGTATTGTGCAAATTTGTGAAATTTCATCCAAAAATTTATTATGCGTACATATAATGTTTTTAACTATTTTTAGAAAGACAAATAATCATAACACAACAAAAGAATTCCTTAATTGTTGTTATCAGTTTTTTATAGATTTTTTTTAATACACATAAATTTTCATGCCAAAAATTTTTGGGACGGGATTGAAGCAATTCAAAAGCAAAAGTTATTTTTTTAGGTATATAAATAAAATATAATATGTCTCCTTTCAAAAGAATGCCAAAAAAAGGGCCTGAACGGATTTCATCCCATATTAGGCCTCGCGTTGTTGCAAATGAATAAAAGGCACAGAGTCACGTGGAGCCTAACTGCATGAATAAAACGCACAGAGTCACATGGAGCCTAATGATCGGCGGATTTCATGCATACATTTCAACCCTAATTAGGACTATTATTTGGTTTAATATTGCATATTTTGATGATAAATCGTTGATTTTAGGAAGAAGCTAGGTACTGCTATTGCTCCGTATGTTTACAGGTTCTCCGCGATGATTTTTTGATGATTTATGGCGACTTTAGATGGAATAATTCGAGATAGGCCCAGTCAGCATTTCAGCCCAGCCCAGACTGCCGTCAGACGACCCGTCTGACTCTTCAGACGAACCGTTTGGCTGTTCCAGAACCGATTTATTCTGGGCAGGTCCTATTTCAGAAGAAACCGTTTCTATTTCCAACTCTCCCCACTTTGGCACGATCCTAGACAGTTTTTCCACCGACTCTGGAAAGGATTTGAAGTTATAAAAGGAGAGGAGAGGCCAGAAGATGGTGTGTCGAATTAAGAAGGAAGAAGCTTCAAAACCCTAGCAGAAATCAGAGCCAAACGACCCGTCTGACTCATCAGACGGTCCGTTTGAAGACGCCAGGTTGCAGAAACAGAAGGAGAAAAGATTGATTTTGTTGTAATCTTTCTTTAAACTCTATGATTTTGGAGAAACCTTGCTTATTTATGCTGTTTGATACTATGATAGGCTAAGTTGTTTATTAGGGGCAATGGTAGGGAACTTAACTTATGTTGTTGCTTTTTGATTTGATTAGTTGGAGCTTTTGATATTTTCATATGATTTCTATCTTTTGACTTCTAATTGCCATGTTCTTTCATGAATTGCTTAGGTAGAATTGATTAGAATCTATTAGATTAAGGCCTTGTCTAATTTGATTGCAATAATCTATACCCTAGTTGATTTATGAAAAGCTTAATTGAGGATGGAAGTAATTGATGAATGAAACCGGGATTGAGTAACCGATAGGTGAACCCTTCTTGTAACGATGGTTATAAGATGTCCTTTGTATGAAAGATAGATTTTAAAGCCTTTAGGTATTGGTGATGACCAAACTTAGAGATTTAATCGATAAACTGACTTGAATTAAGTTACCAGATCTGAACGATGGTTAGAATCTGGGAATTAGGTTTAAGCCATAAATCTGCATATGAAATAACTTAAACTCCTTTAATTAATCATCAAGCACGAGGTTCAAACGAACCGTCTGAGAGATCAGACGGACCGTTTGGAACCTGCAACATAGGTGAAGTCCTTGACCTAACCCCTAAACCTTTCTCTTTATCGATAAGTCAACCGTAGGATTTAGATTTAAACCAGCTATTTATTTTCTTAATTTAAATTTTAATTCTTAGAATTATTCCCTAAACCATAAATTATTTTTATACCTTAGGTTTAATTAAATAAGATAATTTAAGTAAGAACTAATTCAACCGTCCCTGTGATTCGACCCTTAGCTTTACTACGATAGATTAAATCAGGTAAAACAAGGTTATATTTTGACTAGATTTGCACCCGATCAAAAATTGGCGCCGTTGCCGGGGACGGTGATAATTGCTTTTTACTTAATTTTCTATTTTATTTAAGCCTTACCTTCACGATTTCAACTTGTTTATTATTAGGAAGTGCAAACTGGCCCGAGGAAAGAAGAATTCAATTCAAACCACGACCGAGCATAACCACTTTACAAGAAGCAAGGGGAATCGAGAAAAGAACCAACGACTTTCCGCTCCGTTTGCTTCACGAACCATTCGTTTTCCGGAGAAGCAACTCGAAGCCCAGGAAGGTCAAGCCTCTTCCTCTCCTGTTCAGACGCCCGTGTTTCGTCCCAAGCGGCGCGTAGGAACCCCATCCGGAGGAAGCCAGCCTCAGCCCTCTGCCCAAACGGACCGTCTGGATCCCCAGACGGATCGTCTGACCGACGCTGAGACTTCATCCGAGTCAGACTTTGGCTCAAATTCGCAGCAATCGGAGACAGAAGCAATGGATAACAACAACAACCCTCCTCCCAATGGTAACCCCGTTGGTGGCGGTGAAGAAGACCCCGTTCAAAGAGCCATCAATGAAGCAATGGAGGCCTCTCGAGTCGCAGCCCAAAATCGTCCTTTGAAGGAAATCGGTGCTCCAACCGCATCCAACGTGCGACTTGGCGTGAGGCCACCAAGAGCTGCAAGAACCCGTGACTGGTTCTACAATCCCGGTCTCATTGCATTGGTGCAACAAAACATGTATGGAGGATCGCCGCAAGAAGACGCCAATGCCCATCTCCAAAAGTTCTTGCGAAATTGTGCAACATTGAACTTCGAAGAAGTCAACCCCGAGATTATCCGACTAACTCTCTTTCCTTTTTCTCTTAGAGATAGGGCCGAGGATTAATGAATAGTTTTAGCGACAAGCCCTTTGAAACATGGGAAAGTTTGACCACTGCATTTTTGGATAGATTCTACCCTAGGGTTAAGACTAACAAATATGTTAGAGATTTGGTTAACTTTTCACAACTCAATGACGAGAACTTGTTTGAAGCTTGGGAGAGGTTTAAGGACCTCCAAAGGCTTTGCCCACACCATGACCTACCTGAAAGTAGATTAATATTGTGTTTTTATGATGGTCTAACCCCCTCAACTCAACAAAATGTTAATAACACTGCAGGTGGATCATTGCTGGACCTTGGAGGGAATGATGCGAAGGCTTTGATTGAGAATATGGCAAGATCTCAAACCAATTGGTCGGTCCGACAAGCATCAAACAAAGGAGGAATGTTGAAAGTAGATGAGACGACTCACCTACAATCTCAACTTGATGCTCTAACAACTTTGGTAAAGAATATGAGTGCCAAGCCAACCGTACAACCCACGCAAGCAGTCACGTGTCAAATTTGCAATGAAGACGGACATTCGGCTCAAGCATGCGCCTTGTTGGTTAGAGACGAACAAATCGCGGAGGTTAATGCCATAGGTAACCCTCCTCCTTACCCTCCTAACTCTAACGCATCTCAAGGGTATGTGTATAGAGACAGGAGAAGTCATCCTGGTTTTTCGTATGGCGATCCAAGCGGTGCTTCTAACCCGACATCGACGGGGCAAAATTCAAACAAAGGAGGGAGCAACAATCAAAACTCTTATTGGCAGCAACATCGCGCGATGGTGGACAAGTTCATGGCAGATCAATCCGGGGGGAACAACTCGGTGTATGACGAAGTTAGGCAGATTCGACAAACCATGAACCTCCTTCTCCAACAAAGTCAACAAGCAAATCAAGGGGTAATGACCAAGGCGGGAATGTTCCCAAGCCAACCCGAACCCAATCCTAATGCTGAGATCAAGAGCGTGATGCACACTCTGCGAAGTGGGACCAGTTATCAGGGACCAGACATGCCCAATCCTGACGAGACACCTCCAGTTAGGGTTTCAGTCGACCTTCAGACGGACCGTCTGGATCCTCAGACGGGTCGTCTGACTGAGGAGCAGGATGGAGGAGAAAGTGCTCAGCAGACCAATCCAGAGCCACCGAAGGACCCTGCTGTGACTCAACCTGATGTTCCATACCCCAGAAGGCTAGCTAAGGCCCGTGAAGCTAAGGAGTTCGAAAAATTTTGGCAAATCCTCAAGAATCTCCAAGTGACTCTACCTTTCACCGATGTCATGACCAAAATGCCCTCATATGCCAAGTTCCTGAAGGATATTCTTTCGAACAAGAAGAAACAGGAGGAAGTAGGCATGGTAGCTCTGACCGGCGAATGCAATGATTTGATCCTCAACCAAATGCCCAAAAAGATGAAAGATCCCGGGAGATTCACCATTCCATGTAAAATTGGGAACGCAAGCATCAAACAAGCCTTGTTGGACATTGGAGCAAGCGTGAGCCTCATGCCCGCATCGATATTCAACAAGCTTGGAGTAGGGGAACTGAAACCGACCCGCATGACCTTGCAAATGGCGGATAGATCCGTGCGTCTACCCCTCGGGTTTGTGGAAGATGTGCCTCTCCAAGTAGGTGATGTCCTTGTACCCGTTGATTTTGTCATTGTAGATATGGAGGAAGATCCCGAAGTACCTATCATCCTTGGAAGGCCCTTCCTAGCCACCGCTGATGTTCTCATCAATTGTAGACAAGGCAATATGAGCATTCAGGTTGGATCGGAGAAAATCGAGTTTCAAGTGACAAATTCCATTAAGATGCCCGCCGATCTAAGCTCGTGTTTCATGGTGAACGGAGTTGAACCCGAGACGGAAGAATTTATGGGAGAAATCTTCAATTCGAAGTTATTTGAAGCATACAAGGAACTGTATGAGTCATCCACTGATGAAGATGCAGAGAAGATGTTCAATGAGATGGCTGACATGTTGTCAGGACTATTGTCAGACGGACCGTCTGAACCCCAGACGGGTCGTCTGGACCACGTCCAGAGCCATGCAAAGCATACGATGGCAGCAGTGGAAGAGACAGACAAGCAGGGCCCACCAGGAAGCGCCAACCTAGGGCCCCACCAAGTCGCAAGCCCTAACTCTGAACTTGTCAGGTCAGACGGACCGTCTGAGTTCCAGACGGACCGTATGAAGAGAGTTCCAGCGATTTCAGCACCTAGAGTTGAACTGAAGCCGATTCCTGAGAATCTTCGATACGAATTTCTTGGACCTGACCAGACATACCCAGTCATAGTCAACGCGTGCCTGGATGATGAGCAAACAAGCAAACTCTTGAAGGAACTAAAGAGGCACAGGCGAGCAATAGGGTATACCATTGAAGATTTAAGGGGTATTGACCCCGCTATTTGCATGCATCGGATCTTGATGGAAGAAAGCCACAAACCTTCGGTTGAGCATCAAAGGAGATTGAATCCGAATCTAAAGGAGGTCGTGAGGAAGGAAGTTCTTAAACTCCTCGAATCGGGTATCATTTATCCGATTTCGGATTCGAAATGGGTGAGCCCCGTGCATGTTGTTCCAAAAAAGGGTGGCACGACTGTGGTAAAGAATGATAAGGACGACCTGATCCAAACAAGGATTGTGACAGGATGGCGCATGTGCATCGACTATAGGAAGCTCAACACAGCTACAAGGAAGGATCACTTTCCATTACCCTTTGTTGACCAACTATTGGAGCGATTGGCAAGTCAAAGCTACTATTGTTATTTGGACGGCTATTCCGGATTCTTTCAAATTCCTATCCACCCAAGTGATCAAGAGAAAACTACATTCACTTGCCCCTATGGAACATTTGCCTACCGTAGGATGCCCTTTGGACTGTGCAACGCCCCCGCTACCTTCCAAAGAGCCATGATGGCTATCTTCTCCGATTTTATTGAAAAGGACATGGAGGTTTTTATGGATGATTTTTCAGTTTATGGTTCATCATTTGATCATTGTCTTTCTAACTTGTCTAGAGTTTTGCAGCGATGTGAAGATGTTAACCTTGTGCTCAATTGGGAGAAGTGTCATTTCATGGTTCGAGAAGGAGTTGTTTTAGGACACATTGTTTCATCCAAGGGTATAGCAGTAGACAAGGCTAAAGTTGAAGTGATTGAGAAGATGGATCATCCAAAGTGTGTGAAGGACGTTCGAAGCTTTCTTGGTCATGCCGGATTCTATAGGCGGTTTATCAAGGATTTTTCTAAAATTGCAAAGCCATTAACCAATCTTACCATGAAGGATGTTGATTTTGTGTTTAATGAGAATTGTGTTGATGCGTTTTGCAGGTTGAAGGAAGCTCTTATCTCCGCGCCTATCCTTCAACCACCCGACTGGAGTGTTCCTTTTGAGTTGATGTGTGATGCAAGTGACTATGCGGTAGGGGCGGTGCTTGGGCAAAGAAAAGAGAAGAAACCATATGCCATTTACTATGCAAGTAAGGTGTTGGATGAGGCCCAAGTCAATTACACAACCACCGAAAAGGAACTCCTTGCGGTTGTGTATGCCCTCGACAAATTCAGATCATACCTCATTGGATCAAAGGTGATAGTCTACACGGACCATTCTGCCCTCAAGTATTTGATGAGCAAAAAGGATGCTAAGCCACGACTCTTAAGATGGGTTCTCCTGCTACAAGAGTTCGACCTAGAGATTCGAGACAAGAAAGGCACAGAAAACCTGGTGGCAGATCACCTCTCTAGGCTGAAAGTCATTGAACACGAGCCACTGCCAATAAAGGAGTCATTCCCTGATGATCAGCTCCTGCGTGCCTGTCAGGTCGACCTTCAGACGGACCGTCTGGATCCTCAGACGGGTCGTCTGACTGAGCCCTGGTTCGCAGACATAGCCAACTACCTAGCAAGCGGGATTCTACCATATGCAGCAACTTACCAGCAAAAGAAGAAGTTCCTGAGTGATGCTAAGCACTACTATTGGGAAGATCCTTTTCTATGGAAGAGAGGAGTTGATGGGGTGATTCGGAGATGTATTCCTTATGAAGAAGTTGAACCAATTCTTGTACATTGTCATTCATCCGCTTACGGAGGCCATGCATCAACCTCAAAAACAGCAGCAAAGGTCCTTCAATCTGGATTCTTTTGGCCCTCTATCTTCAAGGATGCTAGAGAGTTTGTGTTGAAGTGTGACCAATGTCAAAGGGTGGGGAACATCTCAAGTCGTCAACAAATGCCACAAAACCCTATCCTTGAAGTTGAGATCTTTGATGTTTGGGGCATTGACTTCATGGGGCCTTTTCCACCTTCGCTTGGTAATGAATTTATTCTTGTTGCGGTGGACTATGTCTCGAAGTGGGTTGAAGCTATTCCAAGTAGACATGCCGATTCGGCCACGGTGAGGAAGCTATTTTCAAAGATAATCTTTCCACGATTTGGGATACCAAAGGTTGTGATTAGTGATGGAGGAAAGCATTTTGTGAACAAGCAATTTGAGAATCTCTTGGTAAAGTATGGGGTGACTCATAGGGTTGCAACACCTTATCATCCTCAAACAAGTGGACAAGTTGAAATATCAAATAGGGAAATCAAAAACATTTTGCAAAAGACCGTAGGGATAACAAGGAGAGATTGGGCAATGAAATTAGATGATGCGCTTTGGGCTTATCGCACGGCTTTCAAGACTCCAATTGGAATGAGCCCTTTTAAGTTGATATATGGAAAACCATGCCATTTGCCCGTTGAGATTGAGCACAAGGCCTACTGGGCAGTCAAGCAAATTAATTGGGATTCTCAAGCAGCGGGCGAAAGGAGAGTATTGGATTTACATGAACTAGAGGAGCTTAGGAATGATTCTTATGAGAATGCTAGAATTTACAAAGAGAAGACAAAGAAATGGCATGACATGCACATTCAAAGTAGGGCATTCAAGGAAGGAGATTGGGTGTTGTTGTTCAATTCAAGATTGAAGTTGTTTCCAGGCAAGCTTCGTTCGAGATGGTCTGGACCATTTGAGGTAAGGAAGGTCTATCCGTATGGGGCGGTAGACATTTGGAGCGAGAAGTTTGGCACATTCAAAGTTAATGGACAAAGGCTCAAAATATATATCTCACATGTGTCAAAAGAAGGAGAAGAGACGGGCACTCGCCTCCTCACCAACCCCGTACCCGCATCAACTTAGACATGAGGGGTCGAGCTCAAGACCTTAAACGAGCGCTGCTTGGGTGGCAACCCAAGGGTTAAATTACATTAGTTTTTTTTTAAAAAAAAAATAAATAAAAAAAAATAAAAATAAAATAAAAAAAGAGAGAGAGAGAGAGGAGAAAAGACAAGTTTATAACTGTTCTGCTGATCATCATACTTGAATTTTCAATACAGGGTGTTAAGAAGCTGAACTTGGGGGAATTTCAGGAAAGTTCAAACAATCCGTCTGGATTCCCAGACGATCCGTTTGAAAACATTTTAAATGCGCAAAGAGGCATCAGCCCAAAAGGAGATGAAAAGAGCCAAGCCCAGTTCAGACGACCCGTCTGACACCCCAGACGGTCCGTCTGAACATCAGCCCACCGAGCAAAAACCGCGGCCCACGATCCTAATTTTAGAAAACCCAAACAGATATCAACCGACCCCCCTCCTCTTCCCCTTCCATCGTTACCACAGCAGCCTACCCTCTTCCCTCAAACCCTACCTCGTTGCCACACCCTCACCTCGATTTTCCGGCGAACCAAGCGATTTACCGGCATTCCAACACCTCGAACCATCTCTCCTCGCCTAGCTTTACTCGATTCTGACTTCAATTTCGTTGATTTCGGCTCCAACAAGGCTACACGTCAACTCCACTTCGGATCTGCCGGTAAACCTAGGTAAATATCATCACCTCTGCCTAACTCAAACCTTGTACCAGCCCTGTACCACTCAACCTCAAAAAAAACCACCAAACTCGTCCAACTTTTTCCCCTCTACCCCGACATCAAACGGTCCGTCTGACCATCAGACGATCCGTTTGAAGCCATCCCGAGACACATCCTTTCTGCCTAAACCTCTCCATTACCTTCAGACGACCCGTCTGACACCCCAGACGGTCCGTCTGATCTGACCTGACAGCAAACCCTAACCCTAATCTGACCATATCCGTCTCCAAAAATGCCGAAAATCTCCAACCTTTTCAAGAAGAAGCGCAAGAACCACCCCTCCTCCTCTTCCTCTTCATCATCCCATAGCTCGGACCCCTCCTACAATGCCCGAGATGCTGAACTTGAAGCCGCTGCAGCAGCGGTTTATGAGAGTGAAAGCGAACCAGAGATGGCTCAAGGAAGAGAGGCAGGTGGCCCTATCCTATTCCGCAACACCGACCACCGCAAGGCCATGGACTACTTCAAGGATAAGAGATATGAGAACACCAAGACCGTGGATCGAGAGACTCTCCAAGTACTTGGTGTAAGTGATCAGTTCTTTGGCTTTACTTCTCAGTTTGGTATTGAATCCAGATTTTGGGACTTGAAAGAGAAGGCGTATGACCGGCTCACTGCCGAATTCTTATCTACCTTCAGTTTGACAAGGGTAGATGAGTTGTTGGCATTCAATTGCACCTTGTTGGAAACTGAATTCACCATAACTGAGCTTGAAATAGCGGATTGGTTTGGGTTTGCACCCGGAGGGCAAGAAGATGTTGATTACCCTGTGAACATTTGGAGAGAAATTTCAGATACAGATCCACCAAAAAATAGGGATTCTCCAAGAGCTAAGTACATCCATCACCCTGTTTTGCGTGTAATCCAAAGAGCATTGGCTCAAACTGTGTTTGCAAGGGGCGAAACAGCCATTCAAGTGAGAATTGAGGAATTAGGGCTACTTGGAAGGATCATGCATCCAAACCTCCCTCGTGCTAACATAGCAGCTTGGATGATCAACTATTGGGCAACAATCGCAGCAAACCGCCGAGCTGGAAGGGGTCAAATTCAAATTGGCCAGTTTGTGACAATCATTGCAAGGAAGAAAGGATTGGCGGTGAGACACTTGAAGGAAACAAAGGGGTATACAACAATGGACTTGGCATTTTTCAAAAATGCAAGTTTCATTAAGAAGTCAAGTGATGGCCGTTGGTTGTGGCATCTTGAGGGCTATCCACTTTACTATCTTCCTATCACCCAAGAGGTTGTGCCTAAAAGAAGGAATTCAGTTTTACTGATTGATTATGAGGGTGAGCATTTTGGGGATGAGATGAGAGCCGCCTCACCTGTCACACGCCCCTCAGGCCATGTTGGAGCCACATCATCAGCCCGTCCGTCAGCCGAAGACCAGCCCTATGATTTTAGGGCACTTATGAGTAGATTGGAGACACTCGAAAGACTCTCCACCGATTCACTTGAGCTAGGAAAGAAGATAGATGCAAAGATAGATCAAATTGAGGAAGAGCAAAAGAAGCAAAGGGAAGACTTAGACCTCCTCAAACAATATCATGAAGATGATGGCCCCTCAAGGACTCAAGTGGCAGAGATCTACAATTGGTGGTATCCTCAGTACGGGTATCATCCTCCTCAACCTCCACCCGAGTATTGAGCAAGTTGGTAAATTTTCTAATTTCTCTCCTATTTACTTTTCTTTTGATTGATTGATGCATTAGGGATAATGCAATTGATTAAGCTTGGGGGGGTATTAGTAGAGAAAACTGAAAATTTTAAAATTTTGCGAAATATGTGGATTGTATATACTCTATCTAGGATTTCATGGCATTCCTGCATTTTACCCCTGGTTCTGTCGCACTTCAAACGGACCGTCTGGATCCCCAGACGGATCGTCTGAATTGGCAGAACCTGAAATTGCATCATCTAGGGTTATGCATGTTAATTCATATAACTTTGCATCTAGGATAATTCGAAGTGATACTTGATGACTTATCTGAGGTTAAGACTTGATAAACTACTTGACACATTGAAACAATGAAAAACTTTTTGAAAATTAATTTTTTGAAAAAGGCTAACCTTAAGTGAATGGCAAACTTCATGATATCTTAGTTTGGTTGAATTTTGAGTTTAACAATTTCTTTATGGGAGTCAATCTAAATTGAGTAATTAGGACTAAGAACAAACTCCAGCAAGTCAACTAACCTTAGGAACCTCTAAGTGACCCTTTGTTTTGGCTAAATACATCATGTTTTTCTTAATTTTTAAAAAGTCGAAGATGTAAAATACGCACCTTACATATATAAATAAAGGCATAAGAAAAAGGGGAACTAAAAAGCTTGCATTGCCATGGACAATGCGGTAAGTTATAGGTTAGAGTGGATAGAAGAATTCCATAAATCATAAGTAGAAACAGAAAGGCTTATGATATATATATATTTAAAAAAATAATAATAATAATAATAATAATAAATCCACTCTAATTTGGCTGACCTCTCCACAGCGGGAAAAACATCCTAAGCCCCGGGATGAAATTAAAAGTGCTAACCCTAAAACCTTGAAGTTGATGGGTGAGGAGTTGTACCCTTTCTTTTGCCTCACTTTAGTCAAATTTCATTGAGCTTTTCAAAACCAAGTGGTGTATAACCAAAAGTAAAGGATTGCACTAATTGTTCCTATTGTCAAGTCGATTGTTTGGAGTTAATTTCTTCTTACTAATTATCAATTTAGATTTTCAAGCCTTAATCAAATTGCTAAATCTGAAATTAACCAAGTTGAGATATGAAGAGGGATTTGTCATTAACTTAGGTTCAGTTTTAGAGAGAAATTTGATTTTACTAAAGAGACAACTTTGAATTTAAACTTGAAAGAAAAATGTTTTGTCCAAGTAGTTCAAGTCATAATCGAGGGAATTATCAAGGATTACTTTGAATCATCAAAATAATGTTAAACCTTAAATTAAGTTCTAATTTGATCTTCTAAAGTCTAAGTTTTGCTTGGGGACAAGCAAGGTTCAAGCTTGGGGGATTTTGATCGGCGGATTTCATGCATACATTTCAACCCTAATTAGGACTATTATTTGGTTTAATATTGCATATTTTGATGATAAATCGTTGATTTTAGGAAGAAGCTAGGTACTGCTATTGCTCCGTATGTTTACAGGTTCTCCGCGATGATTTTTTGATGATTTATGGCGACTTTAGATGGAATAATTCGAGATAGGCCCAGTCAGCATTTCAGCCCAGTCCAGACTGCCGTCAGACGACCCGTCTGACTCTTCAGACGGACCGTTTGGCTGTTCCAGAACCGATTTATTCAGGGCAGGTCCTATTTCAGAAGAAACCGTTTCTATTTCCAACTCTCCCCACTTTGGCACGATCCTAGACAGTTTTTCCACCGACTCTGGAAAGGATTTGAAGTTATAAAAGGAGAGGAGAGGCCAGAAGATGGTGTGTCGAATTAAGAAGGAAGAAGCTTCAAAACCCTAGCAGAAATCAGAGCCAAACGATCCGTCTGACTCATCAGACGGTCCGTTTGAAGACGCCAGGTTGCAGAAACAGAAGGAGAAAAGATTGATTTTGTTGTAATCTTTCTTTAAACTCTATGATTTTGGAGAAACCTTGCTTATTTATGCTGTTTGATACTATGATAGGCTAAGTTGTTTATTAGGGGCAATGGTAGGGAACTTAACTTATGTTGTTGCTTTTTGATTTGATTAGTTGGAGCTTTTGATATTTTCATATGATTTCTATCTTTTGACTTCTAATTGCCATGTTCTTTCATGAATTGCTTAGGTAGAATTGATTAGAATCTATTAGATTAAGGCCTTGTCTAATTTGATTGCAATAATCTATACCCTAGTTGATTTATGAAAAGCTTAATTGAGGATGGAAGTAATTGATGAATGAAACCGGGATTGAGTAACCGATAGGTGAACCCTTCTTGTAACGATGGTTATAAGATGTCCTTTGTATGAAAGATAGATTTTAAAGCCTTTAGGTATTGGTGATGACCAAACTTAGAGATTTAATCGATAAACTGACTTGAATTAAGTTACCAGATCTGAACGATGGTTAGAATCTGGGAATTAGGTTTAAGCCATAAATCTGCATATGAAATAACTTAAACTCCTTTAATTAATCATCAAGCACGAGGTTCAAACGAACCGTCTGAGAGATCAGACGGACCGTTTGGAACCTGCAACATAGGTGAAGTCCTTGACCTAACCCCTAAACCTTTCTCTTTATCGATAAGTCAACCGTAGAATTTAGATTTAAACCAGCTATTTATTTTCTTAATTTAAATTTTAATTCTTAGAATTATTCCCTAAACCATAAATTATTTTTATACCTTAGGTTTAATTAAATAAGATAATTTAAGTAAGAACTAATTCAACCGTCCCTGTGATTCGACCCTTAGCTTTATTACGATAGATTAAATCAGGTAAAACAAGGTTATATTTTGACTAGGTTTGCACCCGATCACCTAACCAAAAAGGATAAAACGCGGAAGGAGTCAGAACAGAGTCACATGGACAGAGAGGGTTAGGTTGTGCTCCAGTATAGCTGAGCGAAGGGGAGACGAGATGGGGGAGATTAGGAGAGAGGAGATGAGGCTCACCTTCGAATTGAGGATTAAAGTTCGGGGATTAACTCTTCTCAAATTTGTGTTGTGTTTACTCAGCCTCATCTCCTTCTTATTCTGGAGCAAGATTATCCTATGGGCATATTCGGTCAGCTGGGTCTCATCTTACCTCCTCTAAGCTCCTCTCTTTCATTTAGGTTAGATTGTGGAGCACAGCCTTAGAGTCTTAGAGAGCGTTCACGTGGAGCAATTAAAAAATTCTATTCTGACAAAATGGGCCCATCTGTCAGTCACACTGCTTTTGAACAGTGCTAACTACAGTAAATTAGTGGAACGCTAATTAATATATGGATTGATTGATGTGGCTTTAATTTTGTGTCATAATTTTTCTTTAGAAAAAACATAATTTATTAGGCTAATTTCGAAACTTTTTTGAACTGAAGTGGCAAGTGTCATCTCCCGAACCCTACAGGCAACAGTGAAACAGATTATTATGACATCTCTACTTCCACATGCTCTACTTCCATGTGGAATCTGACCAATCCAACCTGTTTACATCTCTACTTCCACATGCTCAAGCAAATAATATTCATCCGTTTTAGATAAGTGATGAAGCGTGCATTATTTCGCAAGCGTGGCCCACGATTCGAAAGTGTATTTAAATTGAAACAACAAAAAGTGCTAATTTAAATTGGCGAGTATTCGAAATTATTATTTAGTATTTGTTTGAATGGATGTGTAGCTATTAAAATAGTCACTAATTTATATCTATGTTATGTTATTCTAAATGAAATGTACCGTTAGCGGCTATTTGGAACATAAAATTGCACGGTAAACTTATAATTTTTATTCTCCATCCAATTATATTATAAATTTATAAAATAGTTTCTTTATGCGGATTTTAATATTTCTGAATCTAGGCTGCAAAATGGTCGAAACAGTGACAAACCTAGAATGTTTCGTTAACCATTTCGTTTCGTTGACGAAACAGATTTTTACTTTCGTTAATCGTTTCATCCGGATGAAGCGATCGAATTTTTCATGATTTACACATGGACGAAAAAATTTTATTGTTTCATTAATCGTTTCGTTCAACCAAATAAAATCATTTTGTTGTTTCGTTAACCGTTTCGTTCGGACGAAACGAAACGGAAAGCGATTAAAACGGCTTTCGTTTTCAACCATATTTGTAACAATGTTTGATAGGGCCCATGCCTCCATGGACCTAAAGGTTATACTGGGCCAGCCCAAAATAGCGAGGCAACTAGGCCTCGAGCCCCCGGAGGTGTTTGACCCCGAATTTTCATGCTCAGAGAAGCATAACAATCTACAGAGAACATAAAAAATTCATCAAAAATACCAAACAAAGTCCAAAAATTTTCAAATTTTGCCAAAAAATCTCTTAAGAATTATGATGATTTATCATAATTTTAAAATTCCAAAAAATATCAACACAAGTCCCAAAATTTACAAAGAAATCCAAAAACTCGACAAAATTATCAAAATAAATTTACGAGGAATTTACCAAATCCATTTAAACCATTAAATTCCTCATATTTTTCTAAGCTCACTCATAAAATATTATCCAAAAATACCTAAGGGAAGGCCCATAAACAATTTATTTTGGTCTGGCCTTAAAGAATAAAAAGGAAATTGGGAAAATCAAGTGAATATTCCAGAAAAATGGAAAAGGGATGGCGCGTGCATCCATTGGAGGGGATCCAGCAGGGGCCAGAGGAGTCGCTGCCCCCAGGATGATTTACCATTCCCATTTAAAGTCCTGTATACACCTGTTCTTTATACTCCATGTGCTAAAATTCAAAAGGAGCTAGTTGGTTCACAGTGAAACGTGTGCAGCTATCTTCCCCTTCCTCACTAAACCCGACAGGTGGAGCCCTGATGAAGAGTTCATCTTCCTCCCTAGTAAAAAGGAGATGGGAGAGTAAACAGTGGATTTACCATGGCACGCTGGTGAAAATGAGAAAACCGTCTACGTGGCTCCTCTCCGTCCACCAACTCGAAACCAGAAACCCCGCACACGGTTTTGCGAGACCGTCACCCTAGCTTAGCCTGTGAAGAGCCACTAGATCAAGATCAGATGATGGAAATGCTCACGGCTTCAAACCATAGCCCTAATCCCTATGCCTATATAAGAACCCTAATTCGACAGAAAAGGAAGCCTCCAGAGAGCCTCTCAGAGCCTAGACGCCGCCTCCATACCTCCCCCAAGCTACAAAGCCAGATAGAAGCTCTGGTAGAATAGAGAGAGAGGAGAGAGAGAAAAGCATTTTATCAAACAGTTGAGAGGCATAGCTAGAAGAGGGAAATTGAGTGAAATTAAGATCCTGTAAGTGGTTGTAATTGAAGAAAAGGTGAAGAGCAAGTGTAAGAAGGAAATTTGCAAGTCAAATTTGAAATTTATTTGCAGAAATTTAGTTCTTCCCTTTCGAAATCTGATTGGATTGTTTCACACTTGGTTTTGGCACAAGCTTCGTCTGAATACACTTCAGATCTAGCTCCACATAGCTTTGGCTGGAGTCTCTCCAGTCCTAGCTCCTTACCCCGGTTGGAGTCTCTCTATTCCTAGGTAGCATCTCCCTCTCATTGGCTTTAGCCATGGACAGGAGATCAAATCAAACAAAGATGACGGGGAGATGCTGCCAAAATGATGTCAAAACTAATACTCATTACTTTTCATTCAATTTTTGGACTTAATGGGACAAAAGTGAAACAACAGAACAATTTAATCAGGTTTTGATATAAACAATAATTAGCAAAAATATGTGATTATTTAAAGTTCCTGAATAAACTGCATAAACATGTTAGCCGAATTGAGTTTTATTTCATTTCCTTGCTTAATCGCTTCTCAACATCATGACAGAAGTGCCAAATATAAACAGTCTGTGACATCCAGAAACTATTGGTCACAATAAACAAAAAGTAAAAATAATTAGTTGTGAAGTATTTTAATTAATACTAAAATGCACTTAGAAAGGTGTCCAAAATGACAACTGAACATGTATGAGAGATGCTGTTCTAATATTTAATTTCTGATTAATTGCTAAACTTGACGTCAGCAAGACCATGGATTCCTTTACTGAAACATGATTGAACTCACCTCCTCAATAGTAAATAATTAGGATGAAAGATATAGCAAAAGCGTTTTTTATAGACAGACCCTCAATTGTCGTTTATGTGAGTATACACAATAATGAGGATAGCTTGTATTATGTCAAATAAAGATGTAAAAGAGGAGATTAAATAGATCACCAAAAATGGTATTCCCTGTACCAGGCCTAGCAAAAAGCATCAAACAAAGTTACAAAAGTAATACATTACCTGGAAATTGACGTTGGCACAATTCTATGAAAGAAATGATAAATGATGAAATTAGTAAGGAATGTGATCCCTAGAACCAATTTAAACTCAGTTTATTAATCCCAATGTATAGTTAGTATCAATCGCATCTCAAACCCAAACCAAACTCGAGGTTCTCCCACCAAATTGGGTCAACGCAACACAAACCAAGCACACCCTCATACTCTCCTATCTGCTACGATGCTAACGGAGGTAGCCCCACCACTCGCGGCTGTGAAGATCGCCGGAAATGAAATTCCAAGAAGGCAGGGACCAAATCGAAGAAAATTTTAGTCCTGCCATGACAAATGCATGGCCTTCCCACCAAACAAAAGCGACGCAAGATGAACGAAGGACACCGCTGAGTTCTCCTCAACCTCACGAATCCAACAAGCTCAAATTCACAGTCAATGGTGGCGTCGATCGTCCGGGAAGGCTTTCAGAAGGACTCGGCCGGAAATAAAATAACATAAGGGTTTTCTTTGCAAAAATCGCCTTCTTCTCCTTCAAAAATCAGCGCTGAAAGTAGCCTGATCCACTGTGGTGATGTCACTTGTAACGGGTCACTGACACAAAGATGACTCATTACACTAAACAACCAACGTTTAAAAAAAATAAATAAAATAAAAGCCACGTCAGCAGATTCGTCAGCGCCACGCCAGATGTCAGTCAGCAGCCAACTCAGCCTTCCCAGCACATGTGGACCAATTAGAAAGCGCCAAATGTGCAGCAACTTCAAAAATTCATTAAAAAAGTAGGAAACTCAAAAAAATACAAATAAAATATCCATAAAATTCAAAAAATCCAAATAAACTAAAATCACTGATATTTTAATATAAAAATCTGTCAACTTATTGGCCTTTTCTATTTTTGAAGTATTTTCAACATTAAACAAACTTTATCAAATTCTAAAATGATGCTAAATCAATTTTGTAAAATTCCAAATGATTTCAAAACTCATTAAACTTTTCTAATAAATTTTCAAAAATAAATGTTGAAATTTTAAAAGGAATACATTAAATAACAAATATTGTTGAAAATAAACTTGATTAAAAATCTAAAAAAGAAATTTCTAAAGTTATAAATAAAAATAAAAAGAAATTGAGAAAAATGGTAAAACCCAAAGAGAAACTTAATAAATTAAAATTCCAAACACGAAACTCGAAATCAAGACCGAAACGTCTTCAATTAAAGTAACGAAATCTCTTCAGCAAATCGAAGTCAACTCCAAGCGATCCAAAAATCAGAAATTCTCACAAAGGCCCAAAATAGCCTTAAAAATCCAAATCAAATCCAAGACCCAAAATAGTCTTGAAATCCAAATCAAATCCAAGGCCCAAAATAGTCTTGAAATCCAAATCGAATCCAAGACCCAAAATAGTCTTGAAACCCAAATCAAATCCAAAGGCCCAAAATAGCCTCGAAGTCCAAATCGAATCCAAGATCCAAAATAGTCTTGAAATCCAAATCAAATCCCGAGACCCAAAATAGTCTCGATAAACTCAAATCCAAATCCAAATCCTCCAAAGTTCCAAAATAGCCCAATAACCAAAAACAACGCCCCAACATCAAAACTAAAATCAAGTTGTTTGAAATAAAAAATTATTCAAGTGTCCTCAATTGGGTCCCGTCAATTAGGTCTGGTACACCAATCGAGTCCAATTTAAACCAAAGGAAATAGACCCAAAATAAACACAAAAATAATGTTAAAGAAAACGATTTTCCTAACCTTTACATATAATTCTTTAGATCCCTTAATCAGAGGTTCTCGTGAGTGATCGAACCTACTAGAAAGAAAGGACCCACGAAATCAACAAACCTCTTTAAGAAGCGACTCATGTTTTGGTTCTCTTGTTGTAAAGAGATACTCAAACGGAGATCGAACCTTAAGGGGGGTGAATCTAAGGCTATGTTCCCATTTCTCGAGGAAGCCCAATTCCATTCTTCGATGGATGACGAAAAAGCTGCAACAGGAGGCTCGAGAGATGCCTGCATGACCAAAGCCTCGACGACTCGCAGGTCCCTAGGCTCCTCTGTGTTAGGAACTCAAGTCCTTGTGCAATTTTAATTTTTTATTAACAATTAATAAGCATTTAACAATTGCAATTAACGGATCTAGTCAAACAAACGATTTAACATTTAAATCAAGACGTGTCGAAGGTTACCTCTTCTAGTATCGTAACTAGAAGGTTCGAATCCTTTGCGTAGGAATCGGTGGCATGCTCGTCTCCACCGCCAAGTCGTCGGCAACCACCTCGAGTCCACCTAGAAGTTTAACCAAGTTCTAGTAGTATGTGCTAGCACACCTAGAACAAGGCTAATCCTCTCTTCTATTCCAATTAATCAACTTGTTTAATTAAGTGGAACTAATGCTCAACACATGAGCTCCTATAGAATGCAAGAGAGAAAATGTAAGAAAGAAGAAAAACAAATTTTTCTTTTTCTCTGATTTTTTTTTGGGCGGCGGCCACGAGATGAGCAAAAAGAAAATTACATTAGGTTTTTTCTTTTCTCTTTTAATACTCAAATCCTTCCTTTTGTAAATGTAACTAATTACATTTATATCACTAAGTGGCCGGCCTATCTAATGGGCTTAAATGGCTAAATAATTCAACTAATTATATTGCCCTTTGATATATTAAATCTTATATTTAATGGGCCTTTTAATTGCATTCCATTCGGACTCAATTAGACTTGATAAATCAGGCCTACTTATTTAATATAATTCTCATAACTATATTAAATATTGTTGAACAAGAATAACTATTAACTCATTAATAATTATTTTAGGATTAGCATATGTATTATATTATTTCTATATGATCCATTTGATTTAATTAATTATAACAGTTTATAACGATATATAATTAATTAATCAACTCATCATATATTCGCAGTACTCGCTACTGCAAATAAACAAATACTACACGTTTGGTTAAAGTCCTATTTGTGTGACCCTTTGAGGATTTATGCTATGTTGGCCATGGAAAATAAATCACTATTTATTTTCAATAATCATAAGCGGTATCTAGCAACACGTTATGATTCCCAATTCGCATAAATAAATACTGTACCAATACAATACTTCAATCCTGCATAAGAAAATAATATCTTATTGTTTTGATTCTTATGTCACATGACATCCTTGCATAATCCAAGATAGGAATGTGTCATTCTTGCAGATTACACGTTTCTTGATCTAGAGATGATTGCATAAGTTGCTACCAAGCAATCCATCTCCATCAAGGGGCCCAGTAGATATCACCACTCATTAGGTGTACTAACGAGGGACATACGGTTATCTTGATGACCAATTTCTCCCCGCACAATTCAAGAGAACATAAATAAAGTCCGTATAGCAGCCTTTATCAGGAATCAACGTTAGACGATATTTATTGAACCTATCCTCATGTGGAGAAACTGAACCATCTCAAACTCAGAATCAAACACTTATGAAATAAATAATGACACGTAACACAATCCATATATTTATTTCATTGGTCATGTCCTGTGCTATGTTCCAGTAACATACACATATGCAATTAAGTTGGTAACTCCTTACCCATAATTTGCAGAATTTAATCATCACTTAACTTACATACTAGTCTTATCTGATAATTAATGTTCCTTGTTAATTATCAAGACTATGGACTCTTTAGAGATATTATTGTCGTTCTAACGAATGATCTACAGAGATCTACAATTCAGATCCTCGACCTGAATGATCTGTCAATAATAATCTCTAGGAACAAATGATCAATCATCATCAATAACATAAACTAATATAATAGTCACCAACTGATTGGCATCTAGGACATATCTCTAACAATCTCCCACTTGGCCTAGAGTCAATCAGTAGTGACTTCTAGCCAGTGAAGAACTGAGAACGATGCCATATATCTATATATATACATGTCTCGAACCTCAAAAGAAATAATACGCTTAAAGCCAGTTACTCATACGTCCATTACGTATGGATGCTCAATAGCATCTCGTATACTGCTTAAGGTAGAGGTTATGTTAGAGTGTTTGCTGTGTTCGCGAACCTATCCACTTTTGTTTGAACCTGTACATATATATACTTTTATATACATGTTCTTGATCATCATCATATGAGATCAAGTGATACTGTCATAGATCATAGTTAGATCACCAATTAAATATTGGATTCTTCAAGACTAAGCTATGGTTTGAGATGCACAGAACCATATTAGCTTGACTGAGAACTTCTTGATCCAAACTATCCTATTTCGTTGCTTCACAAGTTGCTATGTATTTTACTTTGGTGACGAAAACGGTTGTAATATCCCATTTAGAACACCTTCTAAACTTACAACACCACCTTTAAGCAAAACATATAGCTCAATTGTGATTATATCAATCTTTCTAAAAAAAGCATCAATGTAACAACTTACACGAGCTCTTTTTCATCACAACAGATGAAAACATATTTCTCTTTCTCATAAGATACTCGAGAATATCATTTGATTATTGTCCAAACATATTTTTCTTGTATCCACTTGACAACTGCTTGTCACATTCCTTGAATACAACACATTGGGGCATGTGCATAAATGGCGTACATAATGAAATTCATAACGAAAAAAAATGCTTGAACTGTTTCATGCACTTTTCTTGAATTGAGTTGCAATAAACCGAGTCAAACTCAAGTTATATGCCACATGACGTGGTTTGACATCCTTTATTGGAGTCTACCTTTCATGTTTCTAGAATACTTCATCATTATATGCACATTTGCTCAAACATCCATCATAATCTATCTCCATAAATTATGTTTTCTAGGATTTCGGTGATCTTGCCCAAGAAATTATTCTTCAATGAGATCGTGACAATATTCATTTAATCAACGTTATTTCCCAATTAATATCTAGTTATCTTGTACAATGTAAATAACACAATTATGCTCCCACTTAATATCTTGTCTATACAAGATACTTTTGACGAAAGTCAACTCCTTGACTTCCTTGTCAAAATATTTATTCCACAGTGCTCGCTTCGATCAATTAATAGATCTTTGAAAGCGCATGTGTTTCTAGCAATACATCAATTAAGATCTCGGTTTGTGTCATATACACAACATCTTTCTTCATTCAATCAATGAAGACGGTTTTGATGTACCTTTCCATACATCAATATATATGAAATGTAACTATTGCTAGAATGATCTTTATTGACTGACTTATACATAGCTACAAACGAGAAGTCGTGCTTTGTACATAGTCAACTCTTCATCGATTTGGACATAGCTACAAGCGTGAAGCTGTGCTTTGTACATAGTCGACTTACTATCCATGTCAATCTTTCCTTTAAAGATCTGAAAGTTCTTGACAGATTGCTCTTTCATGAACATGAACAAAGGTCTATACCTTGTTGTTACACATGGATTGCACTTAAAGATCTCATGGGTTTAAAGTTTAAACCATACTTGTGGAATCGGGTATTCCCATCGATTCTTTAATTATCAACGGATCCTCATATACCAGGTACGAGGAAGTCGTGATGTTTATGCACCTTTCGGTTAGACAATCACTTTTGTTGACCTTTTGTAGGATTGGTGCTCGAGATTCATGAACTAATTTCACAACGACTTGTATAATAAGTTCTTGATCCTCATATATATTGAGTTTCTCAGACATCATCAGCTCATGAGATGTTTAAGTCATCATTAGTAGCGAGCGTGCTCATGAACTTCTTGCTTTCACAACGACTTGCGAATGAAGTTCCGCTCAGCTCCCACTAAGCACCATGTATGAAGTGGCAAGTTTCCCACAAGAGTACTTCTTAGCATAAACTCTTTTATGTTCACCTTACTCCCACTACTTCTTCTTAAGAACATTATTCTCCAAGACTACGTCATGATGAGCAACAACTAGTTTGTTCTTATCATGTTCGTAGAAGTAGTGCATTTCAATTAATCTAAGGTATCCTACAAAACATTAAGCATCCTATTTGGGTACAAGCTTATCAATCAACAAACTTTGAAATAAGCTCCTTAACACCAAATTTTGAGAAACAATGTACTTAGGGATCAAATCTCATAAGACATCTTTCTCAATGGACTTCGACAGAATATTATTCAGTGTAAACAGAATTGTCCTCGAACATGAATCCCTAATATGAGTCGATTAAGTCAATTCGATTCATTACTGATCGAACTATATCAAATAAAGTTCGATACCTCCATTCTTAGACACACTATACTAATATAATGTTCCTAATGGAGTGAGTTATGAAACTATTTTCACACTCTTTAGATAATGGATCAAATCATATGACTTAGCTATTTACCATGATTAATTGTAAGACTATTACCTTTCTTGAATGATCTTTCAACTTTACTCTTGAACTCCTTTGAACTTGTCAAAAGATTCACACTTATACCTTATCAAATAGATATGTTAATATCTACTATGATCGATGGCTAAGTGGAAAAGTCTCAACAACCTTTTATTACACAAGTACTTATAGGTCTACATACATCGACATGTATAAGCCCTAATCAAGTCACTTGTCCTTAAACCTTTAAAGGCCAAAGGCACTTTTTTCATCTAATAAACATGATCCGCATATCTCAATTGATTCGCAATCGAATTGATCCACGAGCTCTACGCTATGTAGACTCTCTTAATGCGACTCTCGTTTATGTATGACTAAGCGGTCATATCACACAAAAGTCAAATACTTTATGTGAAGTCTTACGCATCTTATTTGTCATTCAAAACTCGTTTATCCATTTCAAGCATATTCAAGCAATAGGCATGAAATCATATAAACAAATCCATAATAAAAGAACATCGCTTGTCTTTTACAAAATATAATCATCCATCATCTATATGAATAGAGATAAAGTTTTAGGATGTAAGGAACGAGGTACTTGACCTACAATTCCTATTAGTAAAGATAACTCTACGTATCCAATGGTAGTAGTTTAAGCGAATAAATCATTTCCTTATACGGAGTTCACTTCACTACTCTCGAATATTCTCTTATTCTTCATTGCTTACACATTTCACTAAATGCGAGCTCATGAACTAGTACCCAGTTACTAGTGTGAATTAGAGATAGCGAGATAATTTTGAACGATAAATACTCTCGAAGTGTTAGAACATTTCCAACACGATAATCATGGTACTTCGGACATCCTTTCAAGTGCCTCCATAAACGGCAAATGAAACATCTCATGTGACACATGGTCACAATTGAGGGTCTTGAAGTCTCGACTCATACTTAAGCGAAGTATTTCTTAAATACTTAGTTAATTATAATTTGCACAAACAAGTTTACGAAATGTAACATAATATCCTTCATTTAATTAGGAAGAGATCGTATGACAATATCAACAATCCTTGATATCGGAGATCTTGATATCTCTAGTTGCCAATTAGCTGCTCAAACCTTTCAGTTCGCAAGCCAATGGAACTGTCATGTACCTTCTTAAAAGAAGTTTCTCTTACTTAATTCATGCTCCATTACTCAATCATAAATGATTGAGTCAACATTTACTTTCTCTATTATATAATCCTACTTATTGAAAACCAAGAAAATATTATAATACGAAGATGACACATCCCTATTTTGTATAATAATCATAATATCATATGGCAAGGAATAGACACAAATAATGTTAATAACATTACTAGAAAGATCGTGTTTCGTAAAAAGATTTGCTAAACATCTATATTATTTGGGTAGTTGTAATGTATGTTAGAGTACCGCTTACAGTTTACAGAATAAAATATTTTATTCCATTGCCAACATAATATGGATCCTCAATATAGGTCACACCAACTGAATGGGAAACAGGAAATATATTTTCTATGCACAAGATTTCATGTTGTATGAAATAAAATGTACAAATAAAAAGTTATATCACATGACGTGATTAACTAGCAAGGAATAAATTTATTGATATGTGAATATTATGAATATAACATGTGTTTCACATACTATAATAATATATGAATATTATTATAGAGTGCATAAATTTATTTAAACACCAAGTCCAATTATTTTAACAAATGAAGAGAGAAAGAAAGGCTTTAAATTCGGATCAGAATTTGAGTCAACTTTAAACTGAAATTTAATATAGCAAATGATAACCAAATTGGACAAATGATATATGAAAATTGTAGTCCTTGAAATGTAGAATCCAATGGTTCAAGTTTCATGTCGTTTGGAGTTTTCGATAGAGAGTTATCAACATTTTAGTGCTGCAATATCAGAAATTAAAGTGTTGTTTTAATTTCTATTTAGTGGCTTTAAATGCTATACGAATTTGAAAGGTTTATTATGATGTTTTAACGGTAAAACAGATCATAATTTGTGAACACAAGTAAGTCTTCATGTGTTGAAGTTTGGCTTTCTCTTTCTCAAAATATTTGTTAAAATATTCTATCGATTAAGCAATCAATCAAGATACGGGTGGCGGAGCTAGGTGTTGACGGGGAGTTCGCTAGGACGAATTCAACTATCATTCTTGTTTCGGATTCAAGGTGAACCGAAGAGGAATAAAGCTTCGTTAGAGACCATAGGTATGGTTCATCAATCCTTCTTATAGGAATATATATGATTGTGATGCAAATATAATATAGGAAAGTTAGCGATAATAAGAACGATCTTAGATGTTATCGGTTAATAAAATTTTTAAAATTACCCGATTCTCATCATGAAATCCTTCAGATAGTTGTTTGTATCATGTTTTGGACTTGTAGTTTATGTTGGACTGATTGAGTTGTAGTTTCCATATTTTTAGTGATGGACTTTGTTATTTTTGATGATGGACTAGTATGTTTATGAACTTGACTATTTCTTATGCACTTTATGGATGTATAGTATTTATGATTGACTTGTGTGTTTTTATTATGTTGTATTTTTTACTTTTTCAAAAGCAGTATGAAAAAATAGTGCAAAGCACTACTTTAAACATCAACATTAATACATTAAACGTCAATATATCAAAACAACAACTTGTAGTGCAAAGCACTACTACAAAATAACAGAAAAACAAACAACCATAAAAATAAAACATTACATTAACCATTACAACTAACTTATATTAACAACCATAATAATAAAATACATAAGTATTAAAATAAAATAAATACTCAGAGATTTTGACTAACTACATGTTGCAGAATTTCATCCTACCATGGTTGCTCATCTTCGTCATTCATTTTTTGTTGATTACTCGCACCAGCGTTGTCAGCAAAATGAGCGGCTTCGTTCCAGAAAGTCGAATCAGCTTCTTTTTTTTCTATCTCTACCATTCGACTTGCTGCGATTCTTCTTTGTTCATCTCTCTTATTACTTTCTCTCATTATTTGGTCCCATCTTCTCACCATTTTTTCCATTTCCTTTTCTTCCCTTAGCTTTTTTTGACGATCCATTTCTTGCTCTCTTTCTTTAATAATCCTCTGGGTCTCTTTGTCCCGAGCTCTTTGTTCATCCTCATCGCGACGTTTGTGATCATGGTAGTGGTCACGTAAGATGGTCTCTTTGTAATTGAACACTTGAGCATACCTTGTACAGCTCACTGTGTGGTCTCCACGAAAGTTGTATATTTTTCCGTAAACGGTCCAGTGTGTTGGTTCTTTGTAATAGGGTTTTGGTTGTTGTTGGGGGATGGGTTGAGATTTTTTGTAATAATTTTTGTACCAGTCACATCGAGATTCTCGGTTCATGTTCTTTTTGTGTTCCCGCCATCGACGCTCCAGGTACTCCTTCCGTTTCCTTTTCGGTCTACCATTAATGTGCCATTGGTAGTGTATTTTTAACTCGAGCACGTGGCCTTTTTCAGTGATGTCTTCATAGATATTTCAAAGTGCGATAACATGAGAGACATATTGCCTCATATTCTCTATTTTCTGGTTCATTTCTATTGGCAGGGTAATGATGGTAATTTGGCCAATACTCAATACGGGTTGATGTTCGATACTTTGACACATCATTGTTGGAGTTAGAGGTATTTCCTTTCTCCATTAGAGTGAATTTTTTAAGAAAAATGATGTAGTTGGTGTTGTGTTTTCTGATTCATAAATGTGTAGTTTTATACACAACTTCAAAGGTACAAGTTGTCAATGTAAAATAGAATCTCGTCATACTTTTTCAATCTTTATCAGAGCACGCTTGTACTTTTAAAAACGGTAATAACTCGGTTTAGATAAAAAAAATACATTTCTACCCGTTTATAAAACGCGCTATAAGGCTTCTTACGCGTTTTATAAACAGGTAGGAAGGTCTGACCAGTCTCAAAAGACGTGACTGAAGCGATGAATTTATTCTCCTTCCTACCCATATATAAAACGCGTAAGAAGCCTTCGAACATGTTTTATAAACGAGTAAAAAGAAGAGATATTCTACGCTCTTATAAAACGGGTAGGAACTTTTTTCTAATTAAAAAAATTTAAATAATTCTTTCTATTAAAATTTTTGGTTTCCAAATTCTTCTTAAAATTAATTTCGGTATTTAGAGTAAATTACATAAATAGTAGAGTAGTTTAAATTTTTTATTTCCTTCATTAAATTTCGAAAATATTAATTTTTATAAAAAAATATTTTTAAAAGTAACATCCATAAAAATAATATTTAATCCAAGTATTCACCGATATTGTAAATAATGCGGATAGCATTGTATAAGTAAAAAATAATAATGTAAATACTAATATTACTATCTATTACATTCTATATTGATTACAAAGATGCTAAATATACACATCCGTGTCGCTGAAAATTAATTACAAAATAGCATATAATTGCATCTCCTTATAAAAATCACTACATCACGGTTTGAACATCAACGTTAATTTTCGTCAACGTTTTTAAACCGATGACATTGTTAGGGAAAAATTTCGTACTTAATACACATTTTAAGGATCAAAGATTCAAAATGATACTTTTGAAATTTAAGGACAGAAATAATAAATAAATAAACAACATTTTAGAGACTCTCTATTATTATTATTATTATTATTATTATTTTATAAAAGCACCCTAACAAAGGTGCCTGCAATATTTTGTTGTGGCATTATTTTGGAAGTAGAGAAGCAATATTGAGCCGGGCAATTGTAGTCAGATAACTAAAATCACCCCAAATCGGAAACATCATCAATTTCCGAAATGTACGCACACATCATCAACTCATTAACTAAACGCAGAGAATTTCTGTTACAATTTATCCCTTTCCCCCCTCTCAAAAGCAAGCATCTCCAATGATATAACTAGTTGTCAATACCAAACCCTCATTTGTAGTGATTTTCCACAGTTAGCTCAAATTGCACTGTATACCCCAACCTTCCATAACACACCACACGCGTATATAGAGAAAATACCCAACATATCTACTTATTTTTCAGATGATTTTCATCCCAAGTAAGAACAGAAACATTGTAGAACCAAATATAAATAATACGAAATCTAATTTTGCAATATTTAATTTCAGCTCAAACAGTGTTTAGGTCTCCTGGGTTTGTTCCTCTCCTTTGTTGTTAACTTTAATTTCTAGAAGCCTTTCCACAGGTTGTCGGCAAATTGGGCACCGGTTTGACTGAAATCGAAGAACCTTTGCACATTCACTGCACATACACTGCATCGAGAAACATGCAAAATTAATTACACAGGTGCTTTAGTATCACATATAAAGGAGTAAAGTCGTGAAAATTAGGGCATGTACCAGTACTAACCAGTCTGTTCAGTTGCCAAGGGATTTATATATAAAAAAAATAAAACATTGGAATAAATCAAATTCCAAAGTAAGCCTTGACTTGGTTTTTTAAAAATAATTTAACAACTTCCACCAATTTATATTGAACTATATAGCAATACAGGTAGTAAGAAGTAAAAAAAATTTCCTTTACTTGACGAATTTGACATACCATATGCCTACAAGGTAGAACGGTAGTATCCCTTGGTTCAGAAAGGCAAATGACACACTCTTTCCCAGGGTCATTTCCATCATTATCACCTTCAACAGAATTGCCTATCCCATAAATCTCTTGCAACTCGTAGCGGATTTCATTGACCCACAAGATCTGCTTCACAACCCTAACTTGGTAGCTACCATTGTCCCTCTTCTCAAAGATGGCCTGAGTTATTTGTGAATTATGCGACTTTTTGTTACCAGGGATTGCACAATCCTTCTCTCCTTCCTTTTCTTCCCCTGGAGGTGAAGCATCTGCTTTTACCGCAAGTGGGTATACCTCCATTTCTTTGTCATCTTTCGAAAGCTCAGAGTCAGGAAAACTGTAGAGTTCAATACCAGTTCCAGAAGGTTGCCGAAACTTCTGACCAAGGCCTTCACTAAATGTGATTGTCACCGGCTTCAAATCCTCCTTTGTGCAAGTCAGGTTACATTCAGTCCCCTCTTTTGCAAAAAAGTAGATTGTGATGCTGTTCAATTAAGAAAGATTCAAAATAAATTAAAAATGAGGTTATCAAAGTTGAGCCATGTATAGCAAAGTAAAATACTGGTACAGTGTACTTCAAAAATAAAACAAAAGGTTGTTGTTTATCATTACCATTAAGAATAATAAAATGATATAAAATACAAACATATGGATAAGTATCAAACAAGTCAAATTTTTGTTCAGGAACCAAAAAAAGGTTAAATAAAAGGTAGGAAATTTTAAATAGAGGGTTAGGTCTAAATAAATTAGTCTAGCAAAGAAAACAGTCTTCTGTCCAGCACACCAAGAAATTAATTATTTTTGCAGAAAGGGGAAAAATATCTCATTTGACCAGAATCAATTGCATTTAGATAAACAAGGCGCTATAATTTTCCTCATCTCATCCTGAGCTTCCCCACAAACCATCTTTTGGACCCTTTTTGTAAACTCCATAATCAATTAACTACATTTAATAGCTATTGCCCCTGAAGACATCAAGTTATGCTCAATAGTTTTGGAAACAATAATGAACAAAATAATAAACTAAATCAGGAGCTAATAGGATGAATCTCAAAACTTAAGATCGCTGATTGAACTATTTATTCATTACGTTGATTGAATCAAAAGCAACAATGTAAGGCACTTTAACAAAACTCCAAATACTTTTAAGATAAAAACCTGATAACTGAAAAAAGAAATGAAATGAAAATGGATATAGTAGCCGAGTCTTATATCCAGCAAACCAAGTCAACTAGTTATCAAGTGTTCTAAATTTGTAATTAAAAAATAGTAATCTATTGCATAATGGTAGAAATTGTTCTAGAAACATGAGCATGAGCCTGGTCTGCTATATGCATTGTGGAATTAAAGATACTTCACACTCTACAATACAATTTAAAAATAAAATTGCTACATAATATAATGTTGAGGCCAACTAAAAATCAAAAAGCAACCAATTCCTTAACTCCACGTAGCAGATAATGCCTATATTGGATTTATTTAATACCATAATTATAATTAAACTATAAGCATGTTTCAATTTGTTCAGACTTTCTATTCATAACTGAAACAACCAAAGTACCAAACATTCACTTTGGTTCAGATTCAGTTACTCTATTCATTTTTCAATTCATCAAATTTATAAATCCATTCAACTTTAGTCAAACAAATTTTAGTATTTTGCCAATGAAATTTGTATAACACAATCAACTCGATAGTCGATTCCAACAAGATTAAAATTCAGATATATCACAAATGCATCTGTGGTATCTAAGATAACTCATACTATAAATCCATGTATGAGCATACTAGTCTGGTTAGCTCCAATCAAGACTATAGTACATGCAAGAATGCACAGGAATGGGTACTATCATCATGAAGTATGAATATCATTATCACTGTCAAGTAAACAAATCCTTGGTAAAATTAAACCAACAAAGGTGATTCTGACTCCAACACTTGAAAATAACCATATAGTTGAGATCAAAAGATGAGCAAATCACTATAAGACATGTACTAAACTATGATGACAACAAGAAAGATCAAGAAAAAGGAAAGAGATTAAATCAATCACCTGCCAGCAACTGTAGCATCAAAAGTGAAGGAAACCAGAAACTTGGTCGGGTCCTGCTCGTCAGGCTCTATCTTCAGTGTCTCCTTCTTTATGTTCACATCATTTCTAATAGTCACAGCCTTCTGGTGCTCCACATAAGGAGGCGGAGCCGGTGCCGGCACGGGCATTGGCATTGGCATGGATGGGGCCCACCTGGGCACAGGACCACCCCACCCGCCGTAATGCAAGTGGGGTCCACCACGGTGATCGTACGGCGCAGGGAGTGGCGGAGGCGGGTAGAAAGGATTGTACTGAGGCGGGTACTGTTGGTTGGGGTAGTACGGATGAGGAGGAGGAGGGTTAGGGTTTGAGTTTGGATTGCTAGGGTTTGGGTAAGGCGTCGCGGCCGCGAACACGTAGCGGTTCGTCGGAGGTGGTTCGACGGGAGGTTGTGGCGCCGCTACAGGATGCGACGGTGGCGGAGGAGGTTGCGTCGTCGCAGCTGGATGCGACGAGGTGTGGTGATGGTGGTGGTGGTGGTGGTTGTTGTTGCGACGATGGTGGCTACTCGAAGCACCCATTTATGATCTTTTAAGAGAATCAATTGGCACCAAATTCTCTAATATCTTTGCGATTTATGTTGTTTTGAGATTCGTTTTGAACTCGGAAAAACTAGTATTTGTTGGTTTGTGGAAAGGGAAAGGATTTGTAGTTTTGTACCAAAGTTTAGAACCTTGTTACGAAAATTTTAAAGAGAAGGGAAAAATAGAGGGATACTTGGGTTTGGAATGAGGGTTTTAATTTGATTTTTTGATTAATTTCGGAATTGCAGCAAATCTTTTCGGATTGAAGGGATGGCTGGAGCAAGAGGGAATGGAGCTAGAGGGGACGAACCAAACACACGAATTTTGCTTGCTGTTTAAAAGGAGTTCAGAGTTGATGAAAGAGACGAAATGGGTTTTCATGTTCTCCATTTTACGATAAAATGGATACGTCTTTTGAACTGCTTTGTTCAAAATTTAGGCTACTTTTTGTCTGTAGGGACGCCTCTGTTTCGTAGGAATGGAGATGGATTATGTATAACAAAAGAGGGAAAGGATGGTGGTATCCTTTTCCTTCGTGGATGTGAGCATGCATGTTATACACACGTCGTGTTTTACGGTTTTTTACAAAAAATATTCAGAAGAAAGCACTAGTTAATGCTAGTTGAACGGAAGTCCGTATTTCAAATTCTATAAATTACAATAAGACAGTAACTTGTCGCTTTCAAAAAATGTATTAATAATTAAATTAAAAAAAATATTATTTGTTGATAATCAATATATTGACCAAAATTAAACTCAATTTTATGTGTTGCCTGAAATATTATTACATTTCCTATGTATTATGCAAGGCAACAGGTTCTTTTTGAAAGAAAAGTATAAATTCTAGTCGTGGGAAATTCATTCTAAACTCGTCAATTAATGGATAAAATTTCAAGTGTCGTTTATAAATATCGATTTTTTTTTTATCGTGCATATCATGTGAATGTCAATAATTGTGGACATCTTGATGCATATTTATTTGGTAAACAAGTTATCTAATAAACTTTATTTCGGCACCAAAAATTGTTTTACCCAAAAATCAACAAAAGTCATCAATTTAGTTAATTTTATACATCGCCGAAGTCACAAAAAAAAAACTAAATATACTCTACATATTTTTTGTTATTAAATTAGTAAGCTAAATCCAAAATTTTTTTTTAAAAAAAATCAAATTTAATGTCATTGTCTGCATTGTTGTGTAATTTAAAATTGATTGTAAATTTGAAATTAATTTATTTATTTTAGTATATACCAATACTTGTTTAAATTCTTACAAAATTGTAATCACCAACTAGATATGTGGTTTATTTCATTTCAAATTATAATTCTTGTTAAACAATTGTCTCCAAAACCCTTTATCTTGAAAAAACATGATTGCACATACTGTATACTCATCAGTAGGAGGTGGTACGGTTGAAGTGTGAGCATATTAGTGCCTCTTTTGATCGGTTATAATTGAAGGTTGCGTAAAGCTCCACTAGTGAGAATCTCTTTTCACAAAAAAAAAAATAAATAATCCAACTAAGATCATTGCAATTACGAAATTAGGCTTGAGATAACAGGTCCGTTCTCTATTTGGCATAGCATCTCCTCCTTAATTATTGCCTTAGTTTACCAAACAGATACATTATTAATATCATTTTAGAGGGACCAGAGATTACCAAATGCACAAAGTCTTGCCGACTGAGAGAAATTTGGCCGCTCAGAAGTAAAATATGTAAAGAAATCGCGTAAAATTGAGGGGTGAAAAAGGATAAATCGGTGTACATAATGGTGTCTAGGCAGGCATCCCACTGAGAAGCGGAGGGGTCCGATGGGACTGTGATGGACAAGTTTGGTTTTACTGGATAATCTTGACCGTCCAATTTCTGATCTGGGTTCTGGCATGTCTGATGTATGATGTATCGCGTGATTAACAGATACGCGTTAAATCCGTTATCTCTGTTTCGTATCCGACAGCAGAATTCGCCTTTTGCTTTCCGTTTTCTCCGGTGAACCCAATTTCTTTTCCGGAACAAACGCGTTTGATTCATCATCTCTTCAATACGACAGAATCTCAATATTCTTTGAGTTCGAATTCAAAATGAACGATTGAAATTGCTTACTGGGTTTTTTATTTTTAATAAAATCGCATTGAATTATAATTGCATTTGTTGGATTTTTTTTTACAGATTTGAGAAATTAATTGAACAAAATATCTCAAACCATCTGATAATAATGGTTCGTTAAAAATCAAAGAAATAATAAAAAACGAATAAATATAAAAATTAAATTTCGGCAAGATTTCAATATAAAAACACTTTGAGATGTTTAAATTGTGTTTAACTTAGAATTTTTTATACAACATGATCACAATAATCTACATTTAAACTCTTTATACAGTCTAAAATATGATTAAGATCTTACATCTTCCAAAAGTTTGGAATATACCAAGTATTTATGCATATAAAGTGTAAAAATACATATTATGAGTATCATTTGAGCAATTCTACCATTTCAACATTCATTCAAAATCATTTCATCACAATAATCAACAATTAACCTCTCTATACAGTTTAGATTAAGATTCATATCATTTTTATTAAAAACAATTGGATTATATATAGTAATCACACATATAAAGTGCAAATAATACTTATTATGAGTAATATTTGAGCTTTTCAATCGTTTCTGCATCATTCTAAGTCATTTCAACACAACAATCTACATTTGAACTCTCTATAATGTCTAGAATATGATTCAATTCTTACTTATTCAAAAAGATTGGATTATACAACGTTATTACGCCTATTAAGTGAATATATAATGCATATTCTGAGTATCATATTTCATTTTAGCTATTTTTGAATTCATTATTAGTCATTTTATCATAATAATCTATATTTAAACTCCATATAAGGTCTTGAAAATGATTAAGATATTACATCTTCAAAAAACAAAAATTGGATTATACCCAAGTAATTATGCATATTCTCAATTTCATTGGAGCAATTCAAACGTTTCTGCTTTCATTCTAAGTCATATCATCATAATAATCTTCATTTAACCTCTCAATACGGTCTAGAATATAATTTATATATTATTTATTCTAAAAGATTCTATTATACATAGCAAGTACGCATATCAAGTGCAAATAATGATTATTCTGAGTGTCATTTTTGCATTTAAATCATTTTCGCGCTCATTCTAAATCATTTCACCACAATAATCTACATTTAATGTTTTTATATTGTCTGTTATTTATTCAATAGGATTGGATTATACCTGGTAATTACGCATATAAAGAGAACATAATGCAATTCTGAGCATCATTTGAGCATTTCAATCGTTTCTGGATTCATTCTAAATCATTTCACTACAATAATCTACATTAAACTTTTTATATTGTCTAGAATATGATTCATGTGTTATTTATTCAAGAAGATTGTATTATACATGGAACTTACGCATATAAAGAGCAAATAATGCAATTATGAGAATTTCAATCGTTTTTTGCTTCATTATAAGAAATTTCACCACAATAATCTAAATTTAAACTTTTTATACTGTCTAAAATTTGATTTATATGTTATTTATTCAAGAAGGTTGGATTATACACGGTAATTACTCATATAAAATGCAAATAATGCAATTATGAGCATCATTTGAGCATTTCAATCGTTTCTGGATTCATTATAACTCATTTCATAACAATAATAAATATTTAAACTCTTTATACTGTCTAGAATATGATTCATATGCTATTTATTCAAGAAGATTGGATTATAAATTGTAATTACACATATAAAGTGCAAATAATGCAATTCTGAATATCATTTGAGCATTTCAATCGTGTCTGGATTCATTCTAAGTCATTTCAGGACAATAATCTACATTTAAACTCTTTATACTGTCCAGAATATGATTCATATGTTATTTATTTAAGAAGATTGGATTATAAAACTTAATTACACATATACATTGCAAATAATGCAATTCTGAGCATTATTTGAGCATTTCAATCGTTTCTGGATTCATTTTAAGTTATTTAATAACAATAATCTTCATTTAAACTCTTTATACTATCAAGAATATGATTCAAATGTTATATATTCATGAATGGATTATAAATTGCAATTACAGATATAAAGTTATAATAATGGAATTCTGAGCATAATTTGAGCATTTCACTCATTTATAGATTCATAAAAAGTCTTTTTAGGACAATAATCTACGTTTAAACTCTTTATACTGTCTAGAATATGATTCATATGTAATTTATTCAAGAAGATTTGATTATAAAACTTTATTACGCATATAAATTGCAAATAATGCAATTCTGAGTATCATTTGAGCATTTCAATTGTTTTTAGATTCATTCTAAGTCATTTAAGAACAATAATCTACGTTTAAACTTTATACTATCAAGAAAATGATTCATATGTTATTTATTCAAGAGGATTGGATTATAAATGGTAATTACGCATATAAAGTGCGAATAATGCAATCCTTAGCATCATTTGAGCATTTTGGAACGTTTCTGGATTAATTCTAAGTCTTTTCAATATGATAATTAATATTTAAACTCTTTATACTATTTAGAATATGGTTCATATTTTATTTATTCAAGAATATTGGACTATACATGGTAATTACACATATAAATTGCTAATAATGTAATTCTGAGCATTTCAATCATTTTTGTATTCATTCTATGTCATTTCATCGCAATAATCAACATTTAAACTCTATATAATGTCTAAAATATGATTCAGATGTTATTTATTCAAGAAGATTGAATTATAAAACTTAATTAAGCATATTAATTTCAAATAATGCAATTATGAGCTTTATTTGAGCATTTCAATCATTTATGGATTTATTGTAAGTCATTTCATCACTATAATCTACATTTAAACTCTTTATACTATATAGAGTATGATTCATATATTATTTATTCAAAAAGATTGCATTATACATGGTAATTACGCATATAAATTGCAAATAATGACATTATGAGAATCATTTGAGCATTTCAATCTTTTCTGGATTCATTCTAAATCATTTCACCACAATATTCTATATTTAAACTTTTTTTTAGAGACACTAGGTAGAGGCTACCCAGTTAATATATTTAATTTTTTTACACTGTCTGGAATATGGTTCATATGTTATTTATTCAATAAGATTGAATTATATAGGGTAATTACACATATAAAGAGCAAAAAATGCAATTCTGAGTATCATTTCAGTATTTCAATCGTTTCTGAATCCATTTTAAGTCATTTCAACACAATACTCTGCATTATAATTTTTTTTACTATCTAGAATATGATTCATATGTTATTTAGTCATGAAGATTGGATTTACACGGTACTTATGCATATAAACAGAAACTAATCTAATTCTGAGTATCATTTAAGCATTTCAATCGTTTATGGATTCATTATTAGTCAAATATCACAAAAATCAAATTTAAACACTTGTTGAAAATAAAATTCATATGTTATTTATTCAAAAAGATTGGATGATAAATGCTAATTACGCATATAAAGTGCAAATAATGCAATTCAAAGCATCATTTGAGCATTTCAATCATTTCTGGATTCATTCTATGTCATTTAAGGACAATAATCTACTTTTAAACTCTTTATACTATCTAGAATATGATTCATTTGTTATTCATTCAAGAAGATTGGATTTTATACATGGTAATTACACTTATAAATTGCAAATAATGCAATTCTGAGAATCATTTGTGCATTTCAATCTTTTCTGGATTCAGTATAAGTCATTTATGGATATTAATTTACATTTAAACTCTTTATGTAGTTTAGAATAGTATTCACATGTTATTTATTCAAACAAAAATTTAGATTATACATGGTAATTGCGCATATAAATTGCAAATAATGCAATTCTGAGCATCATTTGAGAATTTTAATTTTTTTCTAGATTCATTCTAAATCATTTCATCACAATAATGTACATTTAAACTTTTTATACTATGTATATTATGATTCAGGATAATTGTATTATAAATGTTAATTACCCATATAATGTGTAAATAATGCACTTTTGAGAATATTTGAGTATTTCAATTGTTTCTGAATTCATTCTAAGTATTTTCATCACAATAATCTAAATTTAAGCTTTTTATACTATTTAGAATATAATTTATATATTATTTATTAAAAAAGATTGGATTATACAAGCTAAATATTCATATAATGTGTAAATTGTGACACCCTGTTGAATACCGTAACTGGACGGTGCACGATGGAGTGCCCGCCGCGGAAGCTTACTGCACCCGCAAGGCACAACCAAGTCTTATTTACAAATTATATGTTAATTATATATAATTAAGAGTTTTTCTATGGTGAGTTGCAACTCACCAAAGCGTCCGTGAGTCGCGCTTAAAATTCTATTTTAGTTCAAAATAACCGATCCAAACCGTCTAATATGATCTCTCTATTAAAATCTCCATGCAGACCAAATTTTATATATTTTTTTAATTTTTAAGTATTTATTTCAGATTTTAAAAACTGCTGTTTTTGAACGATTCAGAACTAATTAGATTAATGATTTTCTAAAATTTCAAAAAAATACTTAAAAAATTCGAAAAATATAAAATTTGGTCTGCATGGAGATTTCAATAGGGAGATCGTATTTGATGGTTTGGATCGGTCATTTTGAACTAAATTTCGAAATTTTGAGCGCGACTCACGGACGCTTTGGTGAGTTGCAATTCACCATAGCAAAACTCTATAAGTAATACTCATGTAAGATCTAAATTTAAAGATATTTATTTAAATGTAATACAAATTCTACAATAATTTATTGGTTAACAGTCTGGTTCATGCGGGTTGCTAACAATAGATCCAATGGACCGCTACTCATCTCGCTATCCAACACTCGATATGAACCTGCAACCCACAGTCAATAGTGGAAACAATGCAAAAGTAGAGAATGAGATAAATATAATTTAACTTAGTGCGGTTTTTAATTCCAGTCACATGAACTTCTACTGTACATGTTCAGAAATTAACTACCGTACCAAGTTAAACTAATAATAATAAAATATATAAGCAATACATAACAAATCAGTTATCAAATGCAATCATTTAAAAACAGATTCAATGCTGAGGAGCACGGCTACTTATTCCATTTGTAATTCAAATACAATTTGGCATTTCAAAAGCCGGCTCAGTTTGGACATCTATCTAATGCAGGTCTGGTATATCACAAGTCAATCATTTCATTCAAATACCGCGAACCACCTTTTAAGATGGATGCCAACTGCCATAAAATTTCATATACATTTCTGACAATTCCATATCATATCACTATAACAATTCGAATAACAAATATACCACAGGTCGGGAACGCTCTCCTCCCTTGGAACATTCTAGACTGGTACCATGTCGGGACCCGGATCATAAGCATTTAAGTCACGGTGTTTGGCCAGACGGGTCATGACTCCGACTTCAAACAGATGGAGTGCTTTTTCTCAACCAAACAAGTGTATCAGAAATAAATACAGATTCTCAATTTAATCAACTTGACAACCATTCAACATGCAGTTCATTTAATGAATACTTATAATAATTCAATATGACAATTCAAGCATATATATACAAAATGATAAATATGCACACAATTAATTCAGACGTGAAATGCAAATAATTATTTCCTACCATGCAAGTAAAGCTCAGATGAAATCCGCACCTGAAAGTAAGAAGGCAAAACATGCAAGACTCGAGCAATCCTAATATTATTCGGTCGTACTGGCCATCCTCGGCTCAGCTACTCGACCTCCAAACTCTAAACAAATAAAATAGCATATTCTAACTAAGTCCTTAATTTAAACAATCAAATAAATTCACTCAACAAATAATTTATTCAAACCACAGCATACTTTGTCATTTTTTTTTTTGTGTGGTCGGTTTGGGTTTGGTAACCATAATTTACACTTCTTCACTAACGTCCTCTGTAACTCCAAGTTAATTTTTATAATCATGTACCAAGTAGTTTACCATTTAAATAATTTCATTTCAAACTCAATTAGGGCATGTTTGGAACCACCGGAATAAGCTCTTGTTCAGAATAGCTTATTTTTTCGTCTGCCAAACACCTTTCAGAATAAGCTGAATAGCTTATTCAGAGTCTTATTCTAATTCCAGCGAAAAGCTGGAACTAGATTGGAACTAAGTCCCGTGACCCTTAAAAAAATATTAAAATACTCCTTCACTGAGATTAAAAAATAAGAGGAATGTCGAGAGAAATCATTCTCAATGCCGCGCCTCCTCGCTAACCATCTCCTCCCGTTTCCTCTCTGGTCGCCGTCCTTCCTCAAACGCCGGGTGAATCGAGAAGAGCTTGGTTGAAGACGAGGCTGAGCTGCGCGACTGGATCGGCGATTTGAAGACTGATTCGTCGAAGCTCAATTTGCACAGTGACAGTGAAGACGAGTTCGAAGAGGCAGAGATGAGGAGAATTTTAGTGAGGGGCTCGCTAGGCCGTAGTGTTCTAAGTGGAAGAGATAGGAAGGACTTGGATTTTGCTTTTTCGGATGAGGAGAGGGGTTCGCTTCTAGGGGGAACGAGGTCAGATCAAAAATTTTTGTGCCGCATTCAATTTTTCTTTTCATTTCTTCGTTGCTTTCTTCAGATCACCTTTATTAACCTCAGTCTCTGCAATTTTGCAATTTTGAATGTTCACCTTTATTAATTGATACACTGGTATACTGGTACACTGGCACAATACTGATGCACATATCTGACGAGTCAATCCAAATTTGCAGCGTGTGTTGCATACCACGGCTGTTAATCGTGATATCAAATATGAGCTGTAGAAAGATATGGAATTAATAATTGTTGATGGGTCTCTGGCCTTACTTTTTGGCTCTTTTTTTATTCCTAAATTGTGCAGGAGTGTATACAAGAACACTCCATTTTACATGGAGTTCATGTGAGGTATGCAAGGAGAGAAGCTTTACATGAGGCTCATAAATCTGCCCTTCTTGCTTCTGACTATTTTTGTTTGGACTTTGGCATAGAATGTTATAACAAATGTTATTTTGATTATCTTTTTGTTTATCCCCTATAGTTTCAATGCTATGTGTAATATGATTATATGAAATACTTGATGCTTGGAAAAACGATTTGTACTTTAATGTTAATTAGTGGAAATCCTATGGGGTATTTAAACGATAAAAAAATATATATTTCTTTGTTGAAGATGTTTATGGCAGGTATTAAATTGGAAAGTTAAGTAGTATTGAGGTGGCGCCAAAATAAGTTAGTTGAAAAATATAAATAATAAATTATTTTCTCTTGTTCTTATTCTTAGAGAACCATCCAAACAACATCGAGAATTACATGAATAAGCAATTCTTCATCATTTCTTATTCACCATCCTTGTTCTTGAACAAGCTATTTTATTCTTATTCACCACACTTCCAAACACACCCTTAAAGAACATTAGACTATATCTAACTTGTTGTTTCCATTCCCGTACCATCTGGTACCTTGGTACCATAGTCCTTATACCATTTCCATTATTATTTTATCTATTGTACTTTTAATTGACAACTTTCTAAAGCAAACAATTTATCAAGAACGTGATTCATACACCAATAAATTTCAGATTCTTATTTTATCAAAATAAACCGAATTTGGAAATGAATTTTCAAATAAACTTGAAACTAAAAGAAATTAGCATGTTATTTAATTTATCCACTAACTTAAATAGTTTACAAGGATAAGTTCTCATGATAATTTGTAGAAAAAAAAATTTATCCCATCAAAAATTAAACGTCATTACATAGAAGAAAATATCAGTCTTCAAAATTTTGCAAGAAAACCCAAAGAACTGTTAGAGTTATGTCCTAGAAGTCAATAATTTAATGATTTAATTATTAGTTTATATTTTGGATGATATTTTATCCTCTGTTCCTAGGTTTATTATTGACAGATCATTCAGGTTGAGGATCTGAATTGTAGATCTCTGTGGATCATTCTTTAGAATGACAATAATAAATCTAAACGGTCCATAATCTTGATAATTAACAAGGAACATTAATTATCATATAAGATTAGTATGCAAGTTAAGTGATGATTAAGTTCTACAAATCATAGGTAAAGAGTTACCAACTTAATTGCATATGTATATGTTATGGAACATAGTACAGGACTTGACCCAACGAAATAAATATATGGATTGTGTTATGTGTCATTATTTATTTCGTTATGATTTTGGTTCTAAGTTTGAGATGATTATCTTTTCCACATGAGGATAGGTTCTATAAATCTCGTCTACCGCTGATTCCCATTAAGGGCTGCTATACGGACTTGATTTACGTTCTCTTGATTTGTGCGGGGAAAAGCTAATCATCAAGAAAACCGTATGTCCCTCATTAATTCATTTAGTGAGTGACGATATCTGTTTGGGCCCCTTGATGGAGTTGGATCGTATGCGCGCAACTAAGCGATCAACTCTAGATCAAGAAACGTATAATCTGCATGAATGACACATTCCTATCTTGGATTATACGATGACATCGTGAGACATAAGAATCAAAATAGAAAAACATATTTATTCTCTTATGCAGGATTGAAATATTGTAGCAGTACACTATTTATGCGAATTGGGAATCATAACGTGTTGCTAGATACCGCTTATGATTATTGAAATTAAATAACGATTTGTAAGCAACACACTTAATTTATTATTGAAATTAAATTAATGCATTGTCTAATCTCTAAATAATTATTATTAAGTTAATAATTATTTATAAGCAACACACTTAATTTAATTAAGTTAATTGGGCTTTAATTTATTGGTAAATTAAATGTCCAATTTAAATAGCAATTGAATGGGCCTTTAATTAATTGAATTGAGGTACCAAAAAGATGAGTTTGTGGCCCATCAAAGCCCACTAATAGGCCGGCCATATGGGACTAGGGTTGAGTGGCAATGTGGTAATTAAAGGATAGGTGGTAGGTAGGATTTGTGCACTATTTAAGGAGGTGCATAGAAGCAAAATCCAACCCTCTCTCTTCCCTTGACCTAGCCGCCACTCCCCTTCTCTCTTAGGCGCCTCCCTCTTCCTCTCATCTCTCCACACAATTGCTCATGTGTTGAGCTCTCCCTTCTTCCACAAATAAATTGGTGAATTGATTGAAGAATGGGGAAGCTTTGGGATTAGACTTGTTATTCTCATCGCTAGCACGATTCGAGAATAACTTGGTTAATACCTTAGTGGACTCGAGGCCGCCGCCGTTGGAGACGTTGGAGGAGCACGCCATCGATTTCTAATCCGTAGGATCGAGCCCCGCGAATGCGATTTCGCGGGAAATTCAGATCCGCTGCCGCGCGACACAGCGTGTCGCGCGGTACGCTGGCCGTCTGATTAAAATCCAATGGACAAGGGAGCCCCGTGCATGTAACCTAGATTGATAGGCCCGTAAAAAGTGAACCGTCCGATCAAGATCAGACGGCTCGTAGTGCGCTACACGCTGTGTCGCGCAACAGCAGAGTCGGATTGTTTCGCGGGAGGTACAAATTTTCACCTCTTATCTCTTGTGTCGAATGAGCTTTTGCACTAGATCCTTAATTGCTCTTTGTTTAATTGGATTAATTAAGCGTAATTAGTCACAAAATTAAAATTGAGCAGTTTTCTAACAAGAACATCAAATGTCCAATTTAATGAAATATTTGACAAAATACAAAATCAGTTGAATTTTTAAAGAGATGATTAAAGGACTCACTTTCTCAAATGCAAATTGAGAGACAACAAGGAAGATCTGGCCTAACACCCTCCAACTTGGTTTAACCTTTGCACCAAAAGAGATTTTCTACTTATGTTGCTATTTTTCTATTTCCTATTTTCTATGAAATTTTTTGAATGGATTTCTAATTGGTTTATTGATATGATTTTTATTTCACTTAATTTCTCCAAATAGCATGGTCGGCTATAGAAAAAAAAAAGATGGATGTGTGGGAGATAATTACAAGGCCGACCAAAGAGATGTGTTTATATGTGGTGATATGCCCAAAGTTTGGATGCTTGATGTTTTTCAAATAAATACAGGACATTTTTCTAATAAATTAACCAAAGAAACAATATAACACGTGGGTCCTAATTGGCATGCAACAATAATGATATACCAGGAGCAAAAAAATAATGAAACTTGCTAATAAATTTCTAATTTTAAAATCAGTCCAAAAAGTAACGAAATTGATTCTCTTTAAAGAATTGAATTCAAATATTAATTGTACAAAATAAAATTATGAGCAATACAATAAACCCAAAACTTGTCAATTAAATTCTGAAAATATTTCTAAGACATTTTAATTAAGTTTCTAAATTTTATCTTATCAAATTTATTCATTCAATAAATTTGTAGTATAACACAAATAATGCAATTCCAAGCATTATTTGAGCATTTTCAATTATTTCTGGATTTATTCTAAGTTATTTAATCACAATAATCTACATTTTAAATTTTTATACTGTCTAGAATATGATTCATATGTTGTTTATTCATGAAGATTTGATTATACATGGTAATTACGCATTTAAATTCGAAATAATGCAATTCTAAGCATCATTTGAGCATTTCAATCCTTTCTGAATTCATTCCATGTCATTTCAGCACAATAATCAACATTTAAACTTTTTATACTGTCAATAATATGATTCATACGTTATTTATTCATGAAAATTGTATTGTACACGGTAATTACACATTTAATGTGCAAATAATGATATTATGAGCATTATTTGAGCATTTCAATCTTTTCTGGATTTATTCAAAGTCATTTCATCACAATAATGTACATTTAAACTCTTTATACAGTCTAGAATTTTATTCGTATATCATGATAGACGTAATCATTAATTAATGTGTTTGAAAAATAAAACACCAATCGCCAGGATCCATAAATCATATAAAATAACAAAATCATGAGTATAAAACTTACAAATTGAAGAGCAGAAATCGTTAGTCATTAGGCGGAAGCATTAGTACTGATCTTCAACGGTTTTCCTTAGACATTATGATGGGCTTCTTTTTAGGCGTTTTCTCTACTCATTTCTCTTTTTCTTTTATATTTATGTGGCAGAAAATAAACCAACTATTAGACATAATAGAGAATGAGTATTTATAATATATCTCTAAGGCAACCCTTGGAATCAATACATTGAATGTGGACATCAGAATTTTCCATCAAAATAATGATGCACCCTTTAGTAATTTAACTTAAATGAATTTGGTTCATAATTAATAATATAGACCGCATAAAAGTTCCAACATTCTCCCACTTGGTCTATATTGAATTATCATAATGAAACACAAATTCAAAGTGGCCAACATAATCTTAAATCTTGTTTAGTTAGAAATACCAAACTAAACTAATACAATCAAAATAACTATTATTGTTATTTAACCCCCATTAATTATAGCATTGGTATTCTTTCTAACAAATGGTTAATATTATTCATTCGATCCACTTAAGTAAATTTGCTTAAATTAAACATAATGCGCAACATAAGAAATAAGCAAATTTCATAATTCAAAGTCAAACTCATAATTTGAAGCTTCACATCATAACTTAATACATAATTCAATACAACAAAATCATAATTAGCAACCAGACCCGTGCCGGTAAAAATGGGTGGTTATACTTTATTGAGAGAATTAGTTAACATAATTCTCAAATTAATATGTTGTATTACTATTGTCATATCTTTGACTTTGTTTATAACAACAAAATATGTCAATCCATTAGACACTTACTTGATTTGTTATTCTTGAAAGACAAAATAGCAGTCGCTTGCATAATATAAATAACATAAGTGTTAGGAAAGGTATTAATTTTAATTTTTGTGCTAATTACTCTTAATTAACCGATTAAAACAACACACAAACGGATCTAGCACTTAAGCTTAATTACACATAGAGAAAAAGGTGGAAGATTGTACCTCTCTTGGTATAGCAACCAAGAGGCTCGATTCCACGGCCTAGAAAATCGATGGCGTGCTTCTCCAATGTCTCCAAATCGCCTCGAGTCTACCTAGAGATTAACCAAGCTCTCTAATTGAATTGTGCTAGCAAATCAATGAGAACCAAGCTAATCCTAAGATGACACCCTCTTCTAATTCAACAAGTAGATGTAATTGGAGGGTGTGTCGCTCAACACATGAGCAAAAATAGGTGGAGAGGTGGTGGTGGCCGACGGCCAAGAGAGGAGAAGGGGAGAGGTGGTGGCGGCTAGGTCAAGGGGAGAGAGAAAATTCAACTCAAGGGGTCCTTTTATAGCCTGCCAACCCTAGGTGTAAGTTGTTAGAATTTACACAAATGCCACCCACCTACCTCCTCTTGGCCGGCCACATAATGGGCTTTATGGGCCTCTCTATTCCACCTATTTGGACTTTAATTCTTATAATTAAATCTATTATTTTTTGCTCTATGTTTGGGCTATAAATTTGCTATATGCAAATTAGCCCAATAATTCAATATAACTATTTATATTAAATTAAGTTGAACCAAAATAATTATTAACTAATTAATAATTATTCTAGGATTAGCTTATGCTATTATTTATTTCTATATGACCCGTTTGATTTAATCAATTAGTACGTTCTATAACGGTACATAATTAATTAATCAATTCGCCATATTATCCGCAATTTTCACTGTTGCGAATAAATAAACAAATAAAGCACTGTCTTGGTCAAAACTCTATTTGTGCGACCCTTTGAGGATTTATGCTATGTTGGACATGGAATTAAATCGTTATTCAATTCCAATAATCATAAACGGTATCTAGCAACACGTTATGATTAAATCCTGCATAAGTAGTGTACCGCTACAATATTTCAATCCTGCATAAGAGAATAATTATGTTTCTCTATTTTGATTCTTATGTCACACGATATCATTGTATAATCCAAGATATGAACGTGTAATTCTTGCAGATTATACGTTTCTTGATCTAGAGATAATTGTATCAGTTGCTAGCAAACAATCTATCTCCATCAAGGGGCCCAAACAGATATCGTCACTCACTAAGTGAATTAATGAGGGACATACAGTTTTCTTGATAATTAGCTTTTCCCCGCACAATTCAAGAGAACTTAAATCAAGTCCGTATAGCAGCCCTTATCAGGAATCAGCGGTAGACATGATTTATAGAACCTATCCTCATGTGGAAAAGATAATCATCTCAAAATTAGAACCAAAATCATAACGAAATAAATAATAACACGTAACACAATCCATATATTTATTTCGTGGGGTCCAGTCATGTACTATGTTCTATAACATACATATATGCAATCAAGTTGGTTACTCTTAACCTATGATTTATAGAACTTAATAATCACTTAACTTTCATACCAATCTTATTGATAATTAATGTGCTTTGTTAATTATCAAGATTATGGACTTCTAAATTTATCGTTGTCATTTACTACTAAATGAATAACAGTGATCTATAATTCAGATCCTCAACCTGAATGAACTGTCAACGAATAAATCAAAGAACAAATGATCTGAAATCATCAATAACATAAACTATAGAAGTAGCCTAATAAGATTGGCTTCTAGGACATATCTCTAACAATAAGTGACCATACAATATGCCACAAAATTCTGCTTGCATAGTAGAAGATGTCATTATAAACTGCTGAGCACTCTTCAATACAATTAATCATCATATATACAAACATAAATAAATAAATAAATAAATAAATAACCTATTGTGAATTTCTTATTGACCAATAAAATATCATCCACATACAAAATGAGAATGATAAATTACTCCTACTAACCCTGAGATATATACATTGATTTATAATATTTTCTTTAAATCCAAACTTGATCTCTTCAAATTTGAGATATAATTTAGAAAAATTAGTATTTCATCATTGCTGTCTTTATTGATACTTGCAGCATGATCTTCTCCTAATGTCTGGTTAAATTTCAAAATACCAAGACAAATCTCAATTAGTTCTTTTCAAGTTGGAATAATTAGTTTTATCTAATGTATATAAATCAAGAAAAATAATGGCGGTTATTATAGTCGGCCAAAATTCACATAACATAATCAAAGAACTAATAATTAATTAAACTGAAATAATTAATAAAACATCAATTAAATTTCAGTTTTAATATAATAGTTCTTCACATTCAATTTATATCACCGTTGGGCAGAAAATAAATTGAAGATAATAAGACAATTCTATTTAATAAACTATAATGTCAATTAAAGTGGTTCAAATTGACATCCTTAATATTTATTAAATATAAACATCGTAGTGATATGTAAACTAAAATATCACAAATAATATAATAAAATTAAACAACTATAAAAAGAATAATAATTTGTCAATCTGAAATCAATACTAAAACATAAAAAATTTCAGTTTTGACATGATAGTTGTTCGAAAAATATCAATTTTGCATCACCATTGGGCAGAAACAAATTGAATCATAAATGAAAATTCCACTTAATAAACAAAAATGACAATTAAAGTTGGTAAAATTGACATGACATTTCTAATTTATTAAATGTGACATAATAAATACACCATATAATGTATAATTTCATAAACTATAATGACAATTAAAGTTGTTAAAATTGACCATCATAGTTTGTTAAATGTAAATCTTCATTGCGATACATAAACTTGATATATCACACACACTTGTTTTTAATAAAATGGTAATTACAATTGAAGTTGTTCAAATTGATAATAACCAAATTATTAAAAGTAACTTAATAGAGAAAGTTTAATATGCACCATAGTGCATAGGGCATTCCGTGCACCACGGACTTTTTCGGGAATATTTTTGTAAATTGACAAATCTAATTTAACCAATCTAATCTACATATTGAAATCTCATATCAAACCAAAATTTACAATTTTTGAGATTTTATTACTATTTTTTTCGAATTTTTTAAAACATGCCATTTTTGGAATGTTGTACTATTTACAATTTTCAAAAAATGACATGTTTTAAAAAATTCGAAACAAATAGTAATAAAATCTCAAAAATTGTAAAATTTGGTTTTCTATGAGATTTCAATATGTAGATTAGATTGGTTAAATTAGATTTGTCAATTTACAAAAATATCTCCGAAAAAGTCCACGGTGCACGGAGTGCCCTATGCACTATAGTGCATATTAAACTTTCTCAACTTAATATGATTTAAATTATTCATATAGAAAAATTTATAACAAACTTCTGTTGGGTCGTTTGTATATTAAAATGTATATGAAACCACACAGAATTTTAAAGAATATTGAATCCGAAACAAATATGGATGCATAATCAATATCTTAATACATAATAGATATGTATTTCGAAAAGACGCGAATAAAAGTGCGCATCTGACTCATTCATTGGAATAAATGAAATTACATTAAAAGTAACTAAATTAAATTTATTAATGCATCCTGCCCAGACAATTCGATTAATTGATCCATTTAAACACTTACCAAAAAATATATATATTAAACGGATCTTAAACTAAGAGGACTGTATAAATGCATCTTTATGTGTTTTAAGTAAATGCAAACACAACAATGAATATAAATATTTCTTAATTCGTCACTCAAATGAAATGATCGGATGGTACAAGAATATATATATATATATATATATATATATATATATATATATATATATATATATATATATATATATATATATATATATATAGAGTTTTGCTATGGTGAGTTGCAACTCACCAAAGCGTCCGTGAGTCGCGCTCAAAATTTCGAAATTAAGTTCAAAAAGACCGATCCAAACAGTCTAATACGATCTCCATATTGAATTCTCCATGCAGACCAAATTTTACATTTTTTCAAAATTTTTAAGTATTTATTTCGGATTTTTAAAAACTGCTGTTTTGAACGGTTCAGAACTAATTAGATTAATGATTTTCCAAAATTTCAAATACTTAAAAATTTTGAAAAAATATAAAATTTGGTCTGCATGGAGATTTCAATAGGAAGATTGTATTAGACAGTTTGGATCGGTCGTTTTGAACTTAATTTTGGAATTTTGAGCGCGACTCACGGACGCTTTGGTGAGTTGCAACTCACCATAGCAAAACTCTATATATATATATATATATAATTCTTACATTACAACCGAACTATAAACTAAAATTCCATTTAATAAGTGAAATAATAATTAAATGGTGAACTAAAACATTAATCCCACCATGATACACCCCAGGTGAAAGATTAAAAATAATAAAAAATTGAAATTAAATAAAGAGATGACAAATTCAGTGGGACTATTAGTAATGCTAAAGTTATTGCATGAGTTAATTGTTAAGGCAATAAACATGAACCTTTTCATAAAGACAAACCTTAACGCATTAAGTGGGAGTGAAAAGAAAAATGCAAAACTTAATAAATCCATTACACCTTGGGTGTAACCCGTCCTCACTGTTACTAAGCCATCAAATGAAAAATTTTCAAAGTTCCGTGAGTGGTTGCCGTGATAAACAGAAAATTGATGGGGTTTATACCCAAAATTTAACCATCAGTATTTGCAATTCAATTATTGTGCGCATGAACAAAATTAACGTTCAGTAATAAAGAGATGTTTACAAGCATCTCTAAATGTGTGCACTAAACGAAAATATTTCAGAAAATTAGGAAAAAATACGAATTTATATTCCAATATAAATTCTAATAATTGAATACTAAAGTTATTTTATATGAAAATACGACCGCTATGATGCCAAGATAGACGTAATCATTAATTAACGTGTTTGAAAAACAAAACACCAATTGCCAGGATCCGTAAATCATATAAAATAACAAAATTATGAGTATAAAACTTACAAATTGAAGAGCATAAATCGTTAGTCATTTGGCGGAAGTGTTAGTACTGATCTTCAACGGTTTTCCTTAGACATTATGATGGGCTTCTTTTTAGGCGTTTTCTCTACTCATTTCTCTTTTTCTTTTATATTTTTGTGGCAGAAAATAAACCAACCATTAAACATAATAGAGAATGAGTATTTATAATATATCTCTAAGGCAGCCCTTGGGATCAATACATTGAATGTGGACATCAGAATTTTCCATCAAAATAATGATGCACCCTTTAGTAATTTAACTTAAATGTATTTGGTTCATAATTAATAATATAGACCGCATAAAAATTCCAACATGTCATTTATTCAAGAATACTGGATCATACAAGTTAATTACAAATATAAAGTGCAAATAATGCAATTCTCAGTTTCATTTGAGAATTTCAATCGTGTTTGGATTCATTCTAAGTCATTTCAGGACAATAATCTACATTTAAACTCCTTATATTGTCTATAATATGATTCATATGTTATTTATTCAAGAGGATTGGATTATAAATGGTAATTACGCATATAAATTGCAAATAATGCAATTCTGAGTATCATTTGAGCATTTTGAAAGGTTTTTGGATTAATTCTAAGTCTTTTGATCACAATAATCTAAATTTAAACTTTATATACTGTTTAGAATATAATTCATATGTTATTTATTCAAGAAGATTGGATTATACATGGTAATTACGCATTTATTGTGCAAATAATGCAATTCCGAGCATTTCAATCATTTCTGTATTCATTCTAAGTCATTTCATCACAAAAAATCAACATTTAAACTCTTTATACTCTCTAGAATATGATTCATTTGTTATTTATTCAAAAAGATTGGATTATACAACTTAATTATGCATATAAACTGCAAATAATTCAATTCTGAGCATTATTTGAGCATTTCAATCGTTTCTGTCTTCATTCTAATTCATTTAAGAACAATAATATACATTTAAATAATTTATACTATCAAGAATATAACTCATATATTATTTATTCATGAATTGATTATAAAATTGTAATTATGCATATAAAGTGCAAATAATGCAATTCTGAGCATTATTTGAACATTTCACTCATTTATGGATTCATTATAAGTCATTAGAGGACAATAATCTGCATTTACACCCTTTATAATGTCTAGAATATGATTCATATGTTATTTATTCAACAAGATTGGATTATAAAAGATAATTACGCATATAAATTGCAAATAATGCAATTATGAGCATTATTTGAGCATTGCAATCATTTCTGGATTCATTCTTAGTCATTTAAGAACAATAATCAACGTTTAAAATCTTTATACTATCAAGAATATGATTCATATATTATTTATTCAAGAGGATTGGATTATAAATAGTAATTACGCATATGAAGTTAAAATAATGTAATGCAGAGCAACATTTGAGTATTATGAAACGTTTCTGGATTAATTCAAAGTGTTTTCATCACAATATTCCAAATTTAAACTTTTTATACTGTTTAGAATTTAATTTTTATGTTATTTATTCAAAAAGATTGGATTATACACGGTAATTATGCATTTAATGTACAAATAATGCAATTCCGAGCATTATTTGAGCATTTCAATCGTTCCTTTATTCATTCTAAATCATTCCATCAAAATAATCATCATTTAAACTCCTTATAATGTCTAGCATATGATTCATATGTTATTTATTGAAGAAGATTGGATCATAAAATCTAATTGCGCATATAAATTGCAAATAATGCAATTCTGAGCATTTCAATTGTTTCTGGATTCATTCTAAGTCATTTAAGAACAATAATCTACATTTAAACACTTTATACTATCAAGAATATAATTCATATGTTATTTATTCATGAATGGATTATAAATTGTAATTACGCATATAAAATCCAAATAATGCAATTCTGTGCATTATTTGAGCATTTTGAAACGTTTCTGGATTAATTATAAGTCTTTTCAATACAATAATCAATATTTAAACTCTTTATACTGTCAAGAATACGGTTAATAAGTTATTTATTCAAGAATATTGGATTATAAATGGTAATTACGCATATAAATTGCTAATAATGCAATTCTGAGTATTATTTGAGTATTTCAATCGTTTCCGTATTCCTTCTAAGTCATTTCATCACAATAATCAACATTTAAATTCTCTATTCTGTTCAGAATATGATTCATATATTATTAATTCAAGAAGATTGTAATATACATGGTAATTACATATATAAATTGCAAATAGTGCAATTCTGAGCTCATTTTGGCTTTTCAAACGTTTCTGCATTCATTCTAAATCATTTCATCACAATAATCAACATTTAAACTCATTATACAATCTAGAATATGATTCAAATGTTATTTATTCAAAAAGATTGGATTATTCATGGTAGTTATGCATTTTATTTGAGCATTTCACTTGTTTCTGGATTCATCCGAAGTCATTTAGGACAAAAATCTACATTTAAACTTTTTATACTGTCTAGAATATGATTCATATGTTATTTACTCAATAAGACTGGATTATAAAAGGTAATTACGCATATAAAGTGCAAATAGTACAATTCTGGGGATCATTTAAGCATTTCAATCGTTTCTGGATTCATTCTAAGTCATATAATCTACATTTAAACTCTTTATATTATCAAGAATATGATTTTATATGTTATTTATTCAAGAAGATTGGATTTTAAAAGGTAATTACGCATATAAATTGCAAATAAGGCAATTCTGAGCATCATTTCAGCATTTCACTCGTTTATGGATTCATTATAAGTCATTTTGGGACTATAATCTACATTTAAACTATAGAATATGATTTACATGTTATTTATTCAAGAAGATTAGTTTATATAATGCGATTAATCATATAAATTGCAAATAATGCAATTCTGAGCATCATTTGAGTATTTCAATCGTTTCTGGATTTATTCTAAGTCATTTCAGAACAATAATCTACAATAAACTCTATATACTATCAAGAATATGATTCATATATTATTTATTCAAGAAAATAGGATTATAAATGGTAATTACGCATTTAAAATGGAAATAATGCAATTCTGAGCAACATTTGAGCATTTCACTCGTTTATGGATTCGTTATAAGTTATTTTAGGACAATAATCTACATTTAAACTCTTTATACCGTGTAGAATTTCATATGTTATTTATTCAAGAAGATTGTATTATAAATGGTAATTACGCATATAAATTGCAAATAATGCAATTCTGAGCATCATTTGAGCATTTCACTCATTTCTGGATTCATTATATGTCATTTAAGAACAATAATCTAAATTTAAACTCTTTATACTATCAAGAATATGATTCATATGTTATTTATTCAAAAAGATTAGATTACAAATGGTAATTACGCATATAAGTACAAATAATGCAATTCGGAACATCATTTGAGAATTTCACTCGTTTCAGGATTCATTCGAAGTCATTTTAGGACAAAAATATACATTTAAACTCTTTATACTGTCTAGAATACGATTCATATGTTATTTATTCAAGAAGATTGGATTATAAAAACTAATTACGCATATAAAGTGCAAATAATGCAATTCTGAGTATTATTTTGAGCATTTCAATCGTTTCTAGATTCATTCTAAGTCATTTAAGGACAATAATCTATTTTTAAACTCTTTATACTATCAATAATATGATTCATATTTTATTTACTCAGGAAGATTTGATTTTAAAAGTTAATTACGCTTATAAAGCGCAAATAATCCAATTTTGAGCATTTTTTGAGCATTTCACTCGTTTATGGATTAATTATATGTCATTTTGAGACAATAATCAGCATTTAAACTCTTTGTACTGTCTAGAATATGATTTATATGTTATTTTTCAAGAAGATTGGATTATACATGGTAATTATGCATAAAAAGTGCAAATAATGCAATTCTGTGCATCATTTGAGCATTTTGAAACATTTCTGGATTAATTCTAAGTCATTTCTTCGCAATAATCTACATTTAAACTCTATCTACTGTCAAGAATATGATTCATTTGTTATTTATTCAAGTTGATTGGATTATACAAGGTAATTTACGCATTTATGGTGCAAAGAATGCAATTCTGAAATTCATTTACATTTCAATCTTTTCTGAATTCAATCTAAATAATTTCACCACAATAATCTACATTTAAACTCTTTATAATGTCTAGAATATGATTCATACGTAACTTATTCAAAAATATTGGATTATGCATGTTAATTACGCATATAAAGTGCAAATAATGCAATTCTGGGCATCATTTTAGCATTTCAATCGTTTCTGGATTCATTCTAAGTCATTTCAGGACAATAATCTACATTTAAACTCTTTATACTATCAAAAATAAGATCAATATGCTATTTATTCAAAAAAAATTGGATTTTACATGGTATTTTAAGCATTTATGGTGCAAATAATGCAATTCTGAGTATCATTTACATTTCAATCTTTTCTGAATTCATTCTAAATCATTTCACCACAATAATCTACATTTAAACTATTTATAATGTCTAGAATATGATTCATACGTTACTTATTCGAAAATATTGGATTATGCATGGTAATTACGCATATAAAGTGCAAATAATGCAATTATGGACATCATTCGAGCATTTCAATCGTTTCTGTATTCATTCTAAGTCATTTAATCACAAAAAAATATATATTTTAACTCTTTATACTATCTAGAATATGATTCATATGTTTTTTGTTCAAGACTATTGGATTATACATGTTAATTACGCATATAATGTTATAATACAATTCTGAGCATCATTTGTGCATTTCAATCATTTCTGGATTCATTCTAAATCATTTCACCATAATAATCTACATTGAAACTCTTTATAGTATCAAGAATATGATTCATATGTTATTTATTCAAGAAGATTGAATTATAAATTGTCATTACGCATATAAAGTGCAAATAATGCAATTATGAGCTTCATTTGAGCATTTTGAAACGTTTCTAGATTAATTCTAAGTCATTTCATCACAACAATCATCATTTAAACTCTTTATAATGTCTATAATATGATTCATATGTTATTTATTCAAAAAGAATGGATTATATGGTAATTATAAATATAAAATGCAAATAATGCAATTCTGAATATCATTTGCGCATTTCAATCGTTTCTGAATTCATTCCACGTCATTTATGGATAATATTATCTATATATAAACTCTTTATACTATCAAGAATCATATGTTATTTATTCAAGAAGATTGGATTATAAATTGTAATTACACATATAAAGTGTAAATAATGCAGTTATTTGAGCATGTCACTCGTTTATAGTTTCATTATATGTTATTTTAGGACAATAATCTACATTCAAACTCTTTATACTGTCTAGAATATGATTCATATGTTATTTATTCAAGAAGATTGGATCATAGATGGTAATTATGCATATAAGTCGCAAATAATGCAATTCTGAGCATCAATTTAGCATTTCAAACGTTTCTGGATTCATTCTAAGTCATTTAAGAGCAATAATATATTTAACTCTTTATACTATCAAGAATATGTTATGTTATTTATTCCAGAAGATTGGATTATAAATGGTAATTACACATATAAACTGAAAATAATGCTATTCTGAGCATCATCTGAGCATTTTGAAATGTTTCTGGATTAATTCTAACTCATTTCATCACGATAATCAACATTTAAATGGATTATACATGGTAATGACATATATAAATTGCTAACAGTGCGATTCTATGCATTATTTGAGTATTTCATTCGTTTCTGTATTTATTCTAAATCATTTCATCACAATGATCAACATTTGAACTCTTTATACTGTCTAGAATATGATTGATATGTTATTTATTCATGAAGATTGTATTATACTTGGTAATTACATATATAAATTGCAAATAATGCAATTCTGAGCATTTCAATCTTTTCTGTATTCATTCTAAGTCATTTCATCACAATAATCAACATTTAAACTCTTAATACTGTCTAGAATATGATTCATATATTATTTATTCAAGAACATTGGATTATTACGCATATAAATAGCAAATAATGCAATTCTGAGAATCGTTTGAGCATTTCAATCGTTTTTGGATTCATTCTAAGTCATTTCATCACAATAATCTACCTTTAAACTCTTTATACTGTCTACAATATGATTCATATGTTATTTATTCAAGAAGATTGGATTATACATGTTAATTAGTGCATATAATCTATACTACTTATAAACGCACGCATGCGAAGAGGTGTTACATGCTCGGTCTAGCGTGTAAACAGGAGTTTCTACCGTTCGATTGGTTTGATCTGTGGTTGGATATCAATCGCCAGCTAAAGCAACACTATTGATTAATTTTCCATCTAATATAGAAATAAATTGAATAACACATCTATTTGTATCGCTGGTAAATTAAGAAATATATTTTTATCGTCTAACATTATTTTGTTTCTTTATTTGCCCACATATGAGGGCATCTTATGCTAGTGCATAAATAATGCAATTCTGAGCATCATTTGAGCATTTTAATCTTTTCTGGATTCATTCTATGTCATTTTACCACAATAATCTACATTTAAACTCTTTATACTATCAAGAATATGATTCATATATTATTTATTCAAGAAGGTTGGATTATAAATGATAATTACGCATATAAATTACAAATAATGCAATTATGAGAACCATTTGAGCATTTCAATCGTTTCTGGATTTATTCTAACTCATTCCATCACAATAATCTAAATTTAAACTCTAGAATATAATTAATATGTTATTTATTCTAGAAGATTGGATTATAAAAGGTAATTACGCATATAAAGTGCAAATAATGCAATTCTGAACATCACTTGAGCAATTCTCTTGTTTCTGGATTTATTCTAAGTCATTTCCAATATTTAATCATTTTTATACTGTCTAGAATATGATTCATATATTATATATTATAGAAAATTGTATTATACATGATAATTATGCATATAAAGTGCAAATAATGCAATTCTAAGCATCATTTGTGCATTTCACTCGTTTATGTATTCGTTAGATGTTATGTTAGGACAATAATCTATATTTAAAAACTTCATACTGTCTAGAATATGATTCATATATTATTTATTTAAGAAGTTTGGATTATACATGTTAATTACGCATATAAAAGAGCAAATAGTGCAATTCTGAGTATTATTTGAGCATTTCAATTGTTTTTGGACTCATTCTAAGTAATTTCATCGTAATAATTTACATTTAAACTCTTTATACCATCTTGAATATGATTCATATCTTATTTATTCAAAAAGATTAAATTATAGACAATGATGACACATATAAATGTGATAATTATGCTATTCTGAATATTATCAGAGCATTTCAGTTTCTTATCACATATCCAAGATACATCATGTATTTCTTGCGACATTTATTTTGGATTAAATAATGTTCTTAAGATACGTACGTAGATAATTGATACAGTACGTCAGCTTGTATGTCTTTACTCACCCAAATGTTACGTACACGCGTTGATTTAAGGTACGAAGTTAATTACTACATATAACATATACATATCCAAAATATGGCACGTAGATAGTGCAATAGTTGAGACACAAGCATTTTTTTTGGAAGTGCAGTGGTTCCGAGTTCCACCAGAGTGAGATGATGGATGTGTGGGTGTAGCCTACGGGCATAAAATCAATAAAAAAAAACGGCACGTAGATGACGTTTCCTGCATTGGTTCATGGCGTGAAGTTCCTACATAACTTATCAGTCTCACATTTATATTGGATCAAATAACATAGCCAAAAATGGCAATAAATTTCAATATACCACATTTTATAAATTTAAGTATTATTGTATAATCCCATTTAACAAATCACCCTACCCTAACTATTAATAGATCAAATCACCATTCAGATCTAAAAACAGGAAAATCTCCCCGAAATATCTATTATGAGAACCACACGATCCTATAATAACACATGTACATTCAATTTTCGTTCGATCCGATAACATTACTACCCGGATCCACCCAACCAGGATCCGCTTAAGGTGGCATCTTGGAGTATTATTCAGATCCGACTAGAATCTCAAGTACCGACACGTAGCGGCATCTGGGGGGTCCACATGTCAGCTCTAATTTTGTCAGTTACTGGACCCACTAAACCTTGGATCCATACGACCGTTGCCACCGAACCACATTAGTACGCCCGGAGAGGTGGAGATATCTTATTTAATCACCACACGAGGCAAATCTCTCTCTCTCTCTCTCTCTCGCTTTCTCGTGACAAAACACAAACTCGAAACCTCTCTCTTTCTCACACACACTCTCTAATGGCGTCCGTGGCTTTGAGGCTCAATTCTCTACTTCAATCTCCACCTCAGCATGTGATCTCGACGCGCTCTCCTCTCCTCGCGCGTGACCATCTTCTCCTCTCTCGCCGAGCTCCCTTCCCGAGGTTGCTTGTCAGAGCTTCTTCTTCCGCTTCTCCGATTCTGAAGGTTTCTCTCTCTGTAATACTCCGTCAATGTGTCTTGATTGATGCCATTTTGTGCTAAAATTGTGTGTGATGAGCAGGTAGAGTCGATTCCCACTAAGCCTTACGAGGGGCAGAAGACTGGTACAAGCGGGCTTAGGAAAAAAGTACCAATTAAATTTTGATCTTTCATTGTTCCTTTGTATGTTATTGGTTTTGTCATATGCAATTTGGTGTGATTTTGATTTGCATTTTCTTGTTTTTACCAGGTTAAAGTTTTCCAACAGGAAAACTACCTAGCCTACTGGATTCAGGTACTCCGCAGCTCCTTACATTTGATATTTATACTTCTTTTTTAGGAATCGGTCTGGTAATTTAAAATGATCTCTGAGAAAAAAAAAAACAATTTGCATGGACTAAGTAATTTCTTTTCCCTACTGTTGTACAATTTTTTTTGATGAAATGAAAATCTTGGTAAGTAGCCAATGAAGGTACATTCTGGAAATTCTGGTTTATAAAACGAAATTGAGCACAAGGAAGTAAGGAACATCTTTTACACCTCTGAATTTTGGAGTGAGATGATATTTCACATTAGGCATACACAACATGGGCAATCTGCCACGCCGTCAAAAAATATAGACAGATATATATTTTATTGGCCAATCTCAGAATATAATGTCTTTTATTTTTGCGGTCAATGCAGTCTCTGTTTAATTCCTTGCCTCCGGAAGACTACAAGGGAGGATTGCTCGTGTTGGGTGGTGATGGTCGCTTTTTCAACAAAGAAGCAGCAGAAGTATATAACTAATTCTTTCTTTGGTGATCGATTTCTCAATAAGAAAATATCAATCTGACTATTTCATTCTTATTTTTTTCATCCATGCAGATTATCATAAAGATTGCTGCTGGGAATGGAGTGGGGAAGATCCTTGTTGGGAGGTGAGTAATGTAAACAAACCTGAGTTTAACAAATACGATAAGACCTGCTTGATTCAGTGCCATGAAATTGCTGATGCATTTTTATGTTTCTGTGTGTAATTGGGACTTTTGGAGGATGTTTGTACTTTGTACAAAAATGTCATAGTTGGACAAAGCACTTATTAGCTTCAAATTGTTTTTTCCCCCCATCAGGGATGGCATATTATCAACTCCTGCTGTCTCTGCTGTCATCCGCAAAAGAAAGGTTCAGCTTTACTTCTATTGTATTTATTATTCATTGAGTAGCTTTATATACACCCATACAGTACATAATAATATGTTGTTTAACCATGTAAGACAGGAGCTGATCACTTGATCCTCTGAAAATAGAACTAACATTACACACACTCTCTTGCCTAATTTTTTGAAAAGTGTGTTATTACCTCTCTCTAAATAATCATCTCTCTCTATCTCAGCAAGGGAAAGTGCCTTTCTCAGATAAGTGGGAAACAAAGGGTATATTTGTTATTGTTTCCAGTTTAAGGATATATTATGATATTAACATTTACAGGGCTATGCATTTTACTGGTACTTTTTTTTTCACTCTTGTTGTACTCTTGTCATCATCTTCGTATTGCTGTTATGTTTTATAAAATTTTTAGGCAAATGGTGGCTTCATTATGAGCGCAAGCCACAATCCTGGTGGTCCCGATTATGACTGGGGCATTAAGGTAAAGTTCATCTATTTAATTTCTTGCCTGTTTCTTTCATTCTTTTGTTTCCCGTTTCATTTAAATAAAACAATAATGTTTATAGGCCTACTACAAAAGAAAACTAAACCTAATAAGAAATGAACCCTAAAATACTTATCCCCTTTGGCATGAAAATAGGGCTTTGCGACAGAGAATTCCCTAACAAAAAAACTTGTTCTATTTGTGATCTCTATCCACATATACCAGTGACTGGTAGTCTCTGAAGATCAAATTTAGGAAGAATTTTGGTTTCTGCTATCACCCTTTGCATCATGACCCTCAGCCACCAAAACCACAACCCACTAAGCCCACAAAATAAAACCTATAGCACAACTGGTACCCACAGACAGTAACACTGGTACCATGTAACAACTGTCCAAGATTTCAAAAAATTGTTGCTTACCATCATTTATAATTTCTCTTCAATCATTTATGTTCTCTTACAGTTCAACTACAGCAGCGGTCAACCTGCACCTGAATCGATTACAGACCAAATTTACGGGAATACCCTCTCGGTTTGCACTCTATCCTATTTCAATTTCACTAGACAAGATGCAGGTCATGATCACTTTAATCAGCACAAAGGTTTTTTTTTTTGTATATGCAGATTTCTGAAATCAAGATGGCAGATATACCGGATGTGGATCTGTCATCTCTTGGCACTAAAGAATATGGCAGTTTCACTGTTGAGGTGGTTGACCCTGTTTCTGATTACCTTGAGCTAATGGAGGTATCCATCACAAATTCTCTTCTTTTTGTTACATTATTTCTGATTATACTGCCTTTCTAATTTTTTTTTATATGTACCTTAATCTATTGCAGACAGTGTTCGATTTTCAACTTATCAAGGACGTTCTCTCTCGACCTGATTTCAGGTATATATTTTGTGGGTACCAAAAATACCCCCCATATCTCTGTTGCAGTTTCCAATGAACCTTTGTGAACTATTCTATGTAAGTTCTACGAAATTAGTTTGTAAATTTGCATTTGTATTCACTTGGCTTAATTGAGTTGAAAATCCCAGGTTTGGGGATCTTAATTGTGTAGTTGCAAAATGATAAATATTCATCAATCAACCTATAACCTATACCATCCCATTAAACTAATTGCTGAGGGTTAATTGCAAATATCTGAATGTGCAGAAATCCAGTGTTATCTGTGAATGAAATATAGAACATTTGGTATCCTTTGCAACTCAAAGCCTACCAGTCATACAATTAAGTAGTACCACTGCCTTATGCACTGTGTTGATTTCTGAAACTCTTTTGGTTTCAGGTTCATATTTGATGCTATGCACGCTGTGACTGGGGCATATGCAAAGCCCATTTTCGTGGATCAGCTTGGAGCTAATCCGGTTAGTTTCAAACTTATATTTTCGATATTATTTAATTAATACAGTAATCCATTTTCTCATGTAATGAATTAGCCTTTGGTCTAATGGCCACTGCAATGAAACCTTAAGTGGGAGGTCATGGGTTTGAAGATTTGTCATAGAAATTAAAACTAAAATTAAAATTGGGAGGCTTGGCCCCACTTTTATAAGAAAAATGAAAAAGAACTAAGTTTGTTTCATTTGATTTTCTTTTTTTCTTTTTCAGAGTTGCATTATGAATGGGGTGCCCTTAGAAGATTTTGGTCACGGTCACCCTGACCCAAATCTGACGTAAGTAAAAAGTGGTTTCTTGATTTTGTATATTTATTACAATGAAAATGTGAAATATATATACAAATAATTGGCAGGTATGCTAAAGAGCTCGTACAGATAATGTATGGGAGCAATGCTCCAGACCTTGGAGCAGCCAGCGATGGTATGTATTTTTTTGTACTTTGTTCTGGAATTTATTAAAGGTTAAATTTATTTCTTGCATTTTTAGCATGTTATTGTTACTCTCGATGGTTTCAACAAGTCCTTCCAGTCATAATTGTTGAGAATTAACAGAATTTTTATATAAACATGTAGGTGATGGAGATCGGAACATGATACTTGGAAAAGGTTTCTTCATAACACCTTCGGATTCTGTTGCAATTATTGCAGCCAATGCACAGGCTGCTATTCCTTATTTCAAATCTGGTCCCAAGGTAAGTTTCTTGCATGACTTTTTGTTGATATTTCCTCTTCAAGTTGACAAATTTCACTCTAATTCAATCGATGAAAAATTATATTCCAGGGACTTGCTAGGTCAATGCCCACAAGTGGAGCCCTTGACCGAGTTGCCTCAAGACTACAGCTCCCCTTCTTTGAGGTATGTAAATGAAATTGGTACCATTAAAAACTGAACCAGGGTTAGACAATGGGAACTTATGTGATATTTTTACATTTAATGTAGGTGCCCACTGGGTGGAAATTTTTTGGGAACTTAATGGATGATGGCAAGCTCTCAATCTGTGGAGAGGAAAGCTTCGGTACAGGTTCCGACCATATCCGTGAAAAGGATGGGATCTGGTGAGAATTTTTATTCAGAACAGAAAAAAAAAATTCTGAATTTCTAATCATTTTTTGTTGCTTTTGTTATTCAGGATTCTTATCTGGTTTTCTGTTTCTTTCTGTGACACTGACATCTATCTCCCTGTTTTTTTTTTTTTGTTTTTTTGTTGAGAAAAGGCCATTGGACCCGTTTCTATTACAGAAACAAAATATTACAATTTCTAACAGGAAAAAAAAAAAATCTCCAACACCTACAATTATCTATTTCCTAGTCCAAATCTTCCTATTTACTCCGACGACTCTGAAGCATCTCAGATTCTCAATAGAAAACAAAAAAAAAAAATATATACAAACACTTAGTAAAACTAAAAATAAACCCTCACTAAGTCCTCCAATCACCTATTCTTAACTACCTATTGTACTCTTACAAAATGACCAGCAATTTTCATCTGCATTCTAATACTTCTTCTAGGCCTTTTTTTACCGCCACTCAGTATCAAGCTATTCATCTTAACATCAGCTGTTTCTTGGACTACCATGTGTGCTATTTCCTTGATATTTTACCGGCAAGCTGGTTGTTCACTGTTTTGCCATCAATTTTAGCAACACCATTTAATTTCTCATCACTTAATCTAACATTTTTAATTGTGTGCTTGTTCATGTCTTCTATTTCCAATCTCTCAACTTCCATTTCATGCATATCATTTTCCAAAGAATCGATACTCTGAACCTCATCCTTCTTCAATTTGTTACTACTATCCCTAGTATCTGTACCAGTGCTGTGGCAAATTGATTTAATAATGCCTGAAGTCCTAAGAACTAATACATGATATGAAATTTTACAGGGCTGTATTGGCATGGCTCTCCATAATTGGAGAGAAAAATAAGGGTCGAAAGGTAGGAGAGAAGTTGGTGTCAGTGGAGGATGTAGCAATGGAGCACTGGTCAACCTTTGGTCGTAATTTCTTCTCAAGATACGACTATGAAGTATGGAATTTTTTGTCTTTTTTTTGTTGAATTTTCCTCTGTGGGAAATGGTAATTTACATTTGCTTCTTTTTGCTAATGTTCTCGTTCGTTGCTGCTTGTAGGAGTGTGATTCCAGCAAGGCAAATCAAATGATCGAGTATCTCCGTGATTTGATTTCAAGGAGCAAACCTGGAGATGCATACGGTTTGTTCCTTTTCATTTTCATTTTTGGAAATAAAGATATTGATATAGAGTGTTATACTTCCAATTTCTTGCTAATATTTTAAATATTTTGTTGCAGGAAACTACACACTTAAATTTGCAGATGATTTTGCTTACACCGATCCTGTAAACAACACCCCCTTCCCACAGGACTTCGTGATGGGAGTGTTGCGACCAACTCACACTTAAACTAATGTCTAATATGTGAAATTGATTAATGTAGGTTGATGGGAGTGTTGCGACCAAGCAAGGACTTCGTTTTGTTTTTGCAGACGGCTCAAGAATAATATATAGGCTATCGGTAAGTAGCTAAAAGAATTTGTAATTACTATATTTATATTGTGCTTATCTATTATAAATTAGAAAAATAAATTTTCTTTGAGTGTGTATCTTTGATGTGTTATACCAGGGGACTGGATCAGCTGGTGCGACAATAAGGATGTACATTGAGCAGTTTGAACCAGATGCTTCCAAGCATAAAGTTGACGCACAAGTTGCACTGAAGCCACTGATAGGTGAAGCATTATATTTAGTTTTTTCTTGTGAAGTGAGAAAATAATGAATAATTGTCTTACATGGTATTTGTTTTGTTTTGACAGAATTGGCTTTGTCGATCTCAAAGCTGGAGCAATTCACTGGAAGACAGAAGCCAACTGTCATCACTTGAGAGCAAACTGTAAGAGACTGTTGTACTTTGTAGCAGGATGTCTTTTTAATTTTTCTGTTTTGTCTTTTCCGTTTTTGACCGGGAATTTTTTCTGGTATATGAGGAAGAGAACAGTGTGAATGTAATTATTATATAATAAAGGATGTTAGTTATAATTTTAACTACCAGTTTTCTGGAATAAGGTTAATTATGTTTCTTGTTGATGAATAATAAGTATTATCTTAGTCTGGTATATCGTTCAGACTTTGACTAACAGTTGACTTGCCCCCATCTATATTATCTCATTGTAAGCTGTTTGATGAAAGGTTTATGAAAAGAAAAAGGTAAGCTGCAGCTTGTATTTGGCCAAGGACCTTTGCTATGATGGCATGTTACCTGAAATTAGAACCATAGGCTTTCCGAATTATCGAGGACAGGGTGGTATAATTTTACTTTTTCACAAGTTAAGATAGAGATATAAGTCCTGCAATTTTAGAGTGGATTTTACTTCCTGCTGGAATTGGGAATTAAGTTTTAGTTTATTTAATGTTGTAACTGGCTTTCTTTCTCAGATAATTACCAGATAATTGCCACTGGCACAAGCAATAGGTTGGTTCACCTAAATATCGTGCCAAAAGCGAAAAAAAGCTCCAGGCAAAGAAAAAAATAAAATAAGAAAAGAAACGAAAAAAAGGGGGGACTCTAAGTTACAGAAACTTGTCAGACCAGCATCCAGACCAGTATCTGTACTGAAAGTTTCCGGAATGTTGGGACTTCAAACATATAGCCTTGTAGATGCCAAGAAAATATAATATGATGATTATCAAATAGCATTACTGATTTGGTCACTTTGGTGTAAATTTATTTCTCTCTTTTTGGAGTTCAATTTAGTTTCACAGTTCCTTAAGACTTAAGAGCTCAACATGCCCTCCATCAAAAATTCCCAGAAAATTCCAATTTCTTCCCTTCTTTTATGTAGTCTTTTGTCCTTTGGTGTTTTATTTTTTGAAGATTGTTGGAGCCAATTCAATTAATTTCTAACCTAAGTTAATAGTTAAAACTAGGGCTGTATATGAGCTGAGTTCGAGCGAGTTGGGGACAACTCAAACTCAGCTCAGCTGTAACTCGAGCTGAGTTGAGCTGAGTTAGAAATACTTTCGAGCTTTTTAAGCTAGCTCAAACTCGACTCATCCCAAACTCGAGCTAGCTCATTGGCTCATGAGTTAGCTTGGAATAAACATATATCCTTCAAATTTTATTTATTTAATCCATATGTTATTCTAGTATTAAATTTTTTTGACATATACAATATTGTAAACAATAAAATTGTTGTATTTTATATTTTTTTTATTGATTTGAAACAAAATATGTATTGAAACTCAATCTATCATATGTAATATTATCTAAAATAAAAATATATAAGAAAAAAATTCTTATTATTAATTTATAAATTTTTAATACTCATAAATTATGTTAATAATATATATTTGAAATATAAATTTATTATGTCACGAGTCAACTCACGAGTTGCGAGTTGAGTTGACCTCAACTCAAACTCGACTCGTCAACTAACCGAGTTAGTTCAGCTCGAGTTCTACCAACTCGAGTTCAGTTGACTCGAGTTGCAATCGAGCTTTTCTGAGTCGAGTTCGAGTTAGCTCACGACTTACGAGTTTTTTGCTCACCCCTAGTTAAAACTGCAATAGCTTACTGTGAAACCGGCATACACCAAAGTTGCTAGTGAGACTGACAATAAAAGAACAGTTAAAAAAAAACACAAAAAGTGACCAGCTTAGTACTGGTCATGCCGTTTCTAGTAATTTACAAGAACATGAGGATTTATTTCCATATTTCGTCGCATGCTTTCTATTGCACAGGATGTATCATGTGATCCTAGATACGCAAATGGGATCGGGAATCCTACGGCACACCGCCCGGCCAACCCCTCACGATGATATTATATATACGTACATAATTATTTGATTCTATAATTTATTAATATTTTATGTATAAAGAAATTTAGAATTATATATATTTTAAATGTTAGAAATTTAACAATAGGGTTATACGTCTAATAAATAAACAGGATTTTTTTTTTAAATTTCGAAGATTTTAAGGGGTTATCTTCAGATGGAGAAAATTTGAGGTTATATCTAAATATCTAATTTTCCAATTAAGCATTTGCAGGCTTCAAACTTCAAAAAACCGGAGCGCTTGAATTACTCTTGTAGTTGTAGTAAAAATTGAGATGGGCTAAAATCAGCCACGACTGAACCGTCAGCTACGATCAAATCTCAATTTTCGAGATTCTAATAGTCGATCCGAACCGTTCAATGTGTTCTCCATATTGAAATCTAATTGGAGACTAAATTTTACATTTTTCTGATTTATTTATTTTGAGATTTTTAAAAATCATAGTTATTGAAGGGTCCAGAATTGTTTAGATTAAGAATTTTATAAAATATAAAAAAATACTAAAAAATTTCAGAAAAATATAAAATTTTGTCTCCAACGAGATTTCAATATGGAGAACACATTGAACAGTTCGGATCGACTGTTAGAATCACGAAAATTGAGATTTGATCGTAGCTGACTGTTGCATCCATTAGTCGTGGCTGATTTTAGCCCATCTCAATAATGAATTATGTCAGTCGGAATAAAAAAATAATGTGCGGGAACATATATATGCATTTTCAGCCTTATATTTCATTTAGATAAAAAAAATCTCAAATTTGATCTTTTTCTTTGAATTAGCAATGAAATTTATACTTAAATTAAATGGAATCACAATACTAATTAAATAAATCTCTCTGACGAGGCTTTTTATTTAAAAAAAATTCCCTATGCAGATTATATCAGTTTTTCTAATTCGAGGACTGATCACTATTCACTAGTTAGATACTCGTAACAATTGTTCAAGCATAATTGCTTTGGCAAGCTGCGGTTGCGATAATTTACTAATTCGACACGGCAATTACTTCTAAGTATTATAAACATACATATTAACACAGAAATCAAAATATCGCAAACATAAGTAGCATTAACATACAAATTTCTTCTTCTTCTTCTTCTTCTTCTTCTTCTTGGAGCCGTTTGGATTGAAGTTGGAATTTGGAGCATAAATTTATTATAAACAATCCAAACTCTTCACAAAGTTACACACTTACCAATAAATTTATGTCTAGTAATAAAATTTTTTTCAAATTCCTAAGCGATCCAAACGGCCTATTATTATCAGCACGTGTTCTGTGAAAAATAAAAGAATAAGCGATACACCAAAGACTAACTATATATATAGAAAAACAAATAAATCTTAAAATATAATTAAAACAAACTATTCGATATTTTCATTCTAAATATAATTATTCATTGATTGTAATGGCGACAATAAATGAACATGGTGAGTGCATCGGTCTCTCCAATAGGCCGACCGACAAGGGTCTCGTGGCATCGGTCTGCGGGGTATCTGCTAGTGATGTACTCAAATGCCTTACAACAACCAGGCCAAATCGCAAGCTCGAAGAAAGAAACTCTGCCCCTAGTTACAAGCGCATTTTTTACATGGTGTAAGCATGTTTTGTGACGGTCGAGTTCAGTTAGATGTCGGAGGCACGCGAACTTTGCCTTATCTTCAATTAGAAACTTCGCTGGTTGTGGCATGTTTGATCTGAAGGAGACCATATTTTCGGCATGTACCAAGGTGAAGAGGAGAAGCACAATGGTCAATGTAGCAGTAGACATGATATTCATGGGGGCGTTTGGATGAGGTTGGAATAGGTGGGAATTGCAAATTCCCAGAATTTCTTATGCCAAATTTATTATAAACAATCCAAACTCTTCACAAAGTTACACACTTCCCAATAAATTTATGTCTAGAATTGACTATTCCCCCAATTCCCAACCCATCCAAACGGCCCCCATGAGATTTAAGGTCCTGAGCTTGTTCTGTGTGGAGAAGCTAGCATTTGTTTTCAGGTTGGTTTGATAGAATTTGTTTGAGGTCGATCGTGTAACTTGTGTTGAGAATTTACTTTTCGATGTTACTTGTGCCTAATTACTTTAATGAGAACTTAATATGCTGGAGTTTTGTTTCTTCTTATTTATTATTTTTTTATGGGCCATGTCTTCTAATTTCTCCATAAACAAAGTTACATTTACGAAGCTTTAGTGCATATATATGACGTGGAAAATATGATAGTGTACTTTGTAATTTTATAGTTTAGTACAAAGAAATACAATTGTCATCGAAATAAAGTAAATTAGTGCTACAAAATGTAGTTTTGCACGATGGGATTTTAAAAGTAAAATAGCAATAGAAAATTACAAAAATAATCCAAACATTGTATGTTGTCCTCGCTAAACCTCTTCCTAAAACCATCCCCTTTTTAAAAGAAAAAAGAAACAACCTTTATTTTAAATAAACTCAACAGCGTAAAAAAAGAATAAAAGCCCATTTCCAATATGTATCATTTGATTCTTCAGTTAACAAAAAAAAGTCCAAACATTTTTTTATCACACACTTAAAGTTCGGTTCGAATTTTGCATTGCTCCAAACATTTATTTATCCAGATCCTGTGTGCGCTGGACGGTCCCGCGCGGCACAGGATCTAGATTCCCTAAACCCGAACCCGTCGCATGTAACTATGTAATTTAAGTGGGTTTATACCCGCTGTCACGTCACGTGGCATCGCCTCTCTGCCGCCTGACGCCACGTTACCTCTCCTCTGCCGCGTGGCTACTCTCCTCCTCACTTCTCAGGTTCTATAAATCGATGCAAGCTGAATTGGGCAAGAGCATCTCTCCCTATTCTCCTTCTTTGTGCGCGCGCGTAGCGTTCTGGTGGGTGTAGGTTGTGGCTTGTTGCCTCTCTTGATTTTATAATTTGGTAAGGGACCAATTTCTCTTTGTTTAATTCGGACTGCTGTTAGCCGCTTAGTCTGGTTATTCCTAAAGCAATTACTTTCAAATTTTCAAAAATAAATTATAATGGAGCCGGGTTTCACCTCTTGGTAAACAGAATTAGAGCTTTAACCCTGATTCTTCCATTATTTGTGTGCATGCATATAAGTATATAACTCTTCTGGCTGGGAATCATAGACAATTTGTTGATGCTTATAGAGCTTAAGTTTCCTTTTTGTTCATCTAGATTAAAAATTCAATTTGTTTTGACTTTTTTTTATTAATTTGTCCCTGGAAAAAGGGGTTTAAAAATTCGATTTGTTAATTACATTTGATGAATCCCATCTGGAAATAGAAAACAACCAAGTAAGTTTCTTTTCTAATTTCTTTTCTTATTCCCTTCTAAATTGGTTCTCAACATTTCACACCCTGGCCTGTGATTTTTTTTCTCCGGCAGAGCCTGTCAGTTGAATTGTGCCTATTTAAATTGAATTCACACTAGGACTAGCATTATTTTACCTCTTATGTTATCTGAGTTGAGCAATATCATAACTCTGCCAATGTTGTTTGGTCCTTTAAATATTTAGTATACTCTTATACAAGAGAGAGACGGACATATAATCTAAGTTTTTTAATCCTTCCATTTCTGACCAATATCCGGAACTCACGCCAAAGGAACTTGTCATGCGATGCATGCTCACTTCACAAGGTCCATATTATAGTTTTTCCAAGCTATCAATTGCAATAATTCTGATGGAAATGCTCAGTTGTCAATTGGTAAAGATGAAGAACTTTTTTTTTTTTTTTTTTTTATCTTTCCTTTCCTAACTTCCCTATATTCAGAACTCACACCAAAGGAACTAATTTTCATGCATGCTCATTCAAAAAGGTCCATATTATAGTTTTCCAAGCTATCAATTCCAATAATATTGATGGAATTGCCCAATCAATTGGTAAAGATAAAGAAATTTTAACTTCCGTTTAAATTCTGATGCTAAACACACATCAAAACTATTTTTATCTATTACAACTCGTGGGTTTCTTTGTTTTACATAGTCAAGTTAGTTTGGGTCAAATGATAATGTCTATTTCTAACATAACAACATTATGCATTATATCCAATACATCACGTGTAGTTTTGATTTATATGATGCCTCTTTACCCTTGCTACTTTAAGACTTGGTTAAGAGGACTTCTATATCCCGCAAATTTACTCTGCGGAACAGTCTTTAATCTAAATTATTGTAGGTTTTAGTGTTCTAATTTCTACTCTTTTGATAGGCCACAAGAAAAAAGATCTATAGGAATATAGACGCTAAGTATGAGAATACAGGTCATTACTTCATATGGATAATGCATTATTTTGGCTTGAGCAGTCTAGAAAAGTAAAGTAAGTAGTTCCATGTCTGAGGTTAAATTTTAAATTACCAATTTTATCAGTTAACTGGTATATAACTAGATTGTATTTTGTGTTTTCTATTATTTCTAAGGAATGTTCTGAATTCATTGGTCTTACAAGTTTTTTTTTTTTTTATGGATAGAATTGGCTTTGTCGATCTCAAATCTGAAGCAATTCTCTGGAAGACAGAAGCCAACTGTCATCACTTGAGAACAACTGTAAGAGACTGATGTATTATATATGTATTTGATGGGTATTATACGTTGGTTGTAGTGGTATGTTGAAAAACGGAATAGAAAAGAAATAATAACAGAAAGATTTTTTTTTAAAAAAAAATATTCTACAGCATTACAAAGTATAATATCAGGCAATATATATATATATATATATATATATATATATATATTTCAGCCGAAGTTATCTGGTTAACACTATAGGCCTATAGCCCAGTTCGGGATGCAGTATGGTACAGTAATCTTACTTAAAAAGTGTTTCTGGGATTTTTAAAGCTGTTCTTAACAAGGAGATTTGACAAAACAGCATTGGTATTCAACTAAGTATTAACTGTTGTTACCTATATATCGGTCAATTGGACTTTCTGAAAGTTAGATTACAGCAAATTTAATCTGCGGGATTAGTCTCTGTTCTTTCAGTTGATGTGTATAGAGTCACTGTCGTCAAATAAGTTTGGCTTTCAATGTATCTCCCTCCTAGAAATTATAAATTCAATGTTAAATACATGTTATCTATTACTGAAAATCTGGAACAAATATTTCAATCTTTGTTCCTGTATATGCTTACCTAAATTCTTACATCTTTTGTAGTTTCATTTTGTTGTTTCATTTCTATGTTACTGTAGACTCCAAGAAAAAGATGTGCAATGACTTTGAAAAGAAATGCTAGATATGAGAAGGCCAGATGTTTATTTGAAGTTTAACTCCATCCTGCATTATTTGGCTTGAGCTGTCTAAAAAAAGGTAGTTCTCTCCTGAATCCAAATCTGGGTCCAAACTTTAAAATGTGCTATTTATCATTTAAACTTGGCAAAACTAGATTTTGTTTTGCTTTTTCTATTATTTAGAAAGTATTTTTCTTTTTACTTACCTTTTAAATTGATGACAATACCAGAAAAGAGTACCATGATTTGTTCTAATTAGTTCATAGTTTTTGTTGATAATGAAGATGCTTCAGACATTGAAGCAGCTAGTAATGTTATACATTTTTGCAAATGGTTGCTTGGATTTTATTAAAGGTTTATTTTTTATTGGAATATTTAACATGTTATTATTATTATTATTATAACCCTTCATGGGTTTTAATAAAACCAGTCATAGATACTCGAGAATTTATAGAATTGTACAAAACATGTAGGTGATAGAGACTCAAGCATGGTGCTTGGATTATTGCGGCCAATGTACTGGCTGGGATTTCCCTATTTCAGATTTGGTACCAAGGTAAGTTCATTTCATGACATTTTTCTTATATTTACTCAGTTCACAAATTTTACTCAAACCAAACTCAAGAGAACTTATTCACAACTTCTTTTAAGTCAGTGTGTGAAAATTGTATTCCAGGCACTTATTGTTGATGACAACAAGTTAGGCCCTTGACTATTGACAACTTTTACCATTACAAGTTCACTGAGATAACACAATGGAAATTTCTGAGACCTTTTGAATTTAATATAGATGGCAACTGGCTGGAAATTTCTTGGCAATATAATGGATGACGGTAAGCTGTAGATCTGTGGAGGAGAGAGCTTTGGTACGGGTTCTGATCATGGTGAGAATTTCACTCAAGAGTAACTTAAGATTTTTTTGTTGCTTTTGCTGGTTGAACTCCTCAGATCTAATTATTGATTTGAAATTTCACAGGTTTGTATTGGCTTGGATCTGACAACTGCGACAAAAAAATAGAGGCCTAACAGAAGAGAGCAGGGGCGTCAGTGAATTATGTGTGCTAGTTTACTGTCTTCATGGGTGTAGAAAAGAGGGAAGCTGTGGAATTTAGGCTGCATTCTACTATCTTTTCTCTGTATTTTGGAATTGAGAAATTCCAGTGCTAGTTTTATGTTTTCGGTATTTTTTTTCTTTCTTAATTAGCTAATTAATTACTGTTCGTGTAATATCGTGATGTCTAAATTTAATGCTATTTTTTTTTTATCAAATGAATTCGATGCTAATTAGTATATAACTAGGGATAGTGCGAGTGTTCATGAACATGTTTAAGAATTCAAATAGTAAAATTAACAAAAGATGCTAAACCATCAAAAAGCTAAAATGGTGTGGCAATTGAAGCCTGTCCAAGCCACTGCACTCAATACTCTCAAGAAAGTTGATTGTGAGTTCTTATTCATATATGATAACCTACAATCTAGCTCATAGATCTCAACAAAGAGTTTAGATCAAGAAGAGTAAGAATTTCTCTATTTGTTTCATTAGTTTAATACATGGTTTCTTTGATTTACAGAATGTCTAACCCCCTTTCCCTATGGAGGGGGGTTCCTATTTATAGTCATCTGGTGGTCCCCCATCGCATCGGATCTTTTGTGGCCTCCTCGTGTTCTCATCTTCCTTATTCGACTGCGGCATGAAGGTCGCTGTGACCTCCCTCAACCTCGACATGTCCCTTTCTCGCCTATGGCCAACGTTCATCCAGGCGAGGTTGAGTGCGAGGTTGAGTCGAGGCTTCCTGAACGACTATCGCCCAAAGGTCACAGAACATCCCGCGACCGTTATGGAAAGGACATCCGTGCTCAGAAACCGTTTCCTCTAGGGGACCCACCGGTGAGAGCTCCCTCTAACGGTTCCTGACCCCATTCTGAGCGCAACGGCCTCGGGCCCACCCTCATCATAACGACTCGTGGGTTCCTTTCTCTAAAAGGCCTTACACAAGGCTTTCCGTAACTACTAGGCCCATATTCTGATCTGACCATATCATTAGCCCTCGAGCTTCTGGTAAATGTTTGCATTTTATCAGAAGTTCTTTATAGCAATTTCTAGGTGACGTCATTGGGCTTCAGGCGATGTTCGAGCGATGTTTTCTCGTTGGCTAAATTCTTTGAAAGAAAAAAGACGACGAACCCTGCGAGGTCCTCATAATCTACAAGCCCTCAGAGGGTGTTTGTTGATATCCGAATCCATCCGACGCAGTCGCACAATGATGGTGTTAATTGGTATCTGAATCCGCCAGACGCAATCGCACAGTGAGGGTTGATATTGTCGAGTCCTCATGCGATGTTGGAAGAAATATTTGGTGAACTTAATAATATAAAGAAAGAAGGCGGGGGCCACAAGATTTTCCATAGGGATCCTACAAAATCTTCCCATCATTGCATCCTTTGGGGGATCGAGTCGCGACGATTTGTCTTCTCATTGGAATTTGAAAAAGGGATAAAGCTCCCTTCTAGGCGGGAAAACTGAAGAGACGTGTCTTTTATATAGATCCAAAATCATCATTTGTCTCTCTCTCCATTCCCAGTATATTCACTGTGCCCCTGCAGGTGTTTTCTTCTTTCCTTTACTCTGGTGAACCCTTTATCATTGTTTCTCTTCTCTCCTTCTTCTTCTGTCCTTGCCTGACGGCGACTACTGAATATTGGTACTAACCTTCTCTCGTTCTTGCTTTTCTTTCTATTACTTTTGTTTTTGTCGTAGCCTATTCGCCTTTTCTTACTATCGTTTTGTTTAAATCTTCTTTGTTGCTTAGTCCCGCCATGCCTAAGAAGGTTTTCAGGAGTTCAGACTCTAAGAAAATTAGGGGTAAATTTCCAATGTCCAGAGGTTTCGAATCTAATCCTTGGATCGATTCAAAAATAGCCAAGTTCAAAAGAAGTTTGGTTTTTGATGATCCAGAGGAGAGCGAGTTGTATGTGGAAGGAGCGGGTAAATTGGATCGCCCTTTTGAAACTTCGAAGGGAAGGGTGTTCTTCGCCAAATCTGCATGGTGGGGGATACACCTACCCTTGTCGCCATTTCAATGCACACTTCTCAATATGGTGAAAGTTCCTCCAGGCCAACTTCTTCCCGTCGCTTGGTGCTGCATCACTTCCTTTGAGCGTTTGCTTACGGTGAACTTTGCAAACTTAGGTTTTAAGGCTAAGGTTACTCCCACGGTGGGGCTGTTTGGATATTACTTCAAATTTTGTCGTCATAACGAATTCTGCACCATCAGAACTGTGCACCGTTTGTTCGCCAATAAACCCAGAAAAATAGGCAACTGGGAGGAGAACTTCGCCTTCTGTCGAGGGACCTTGATGGATGGGATGGGCATCTGTTTGGATTGGAACGTGACTTCCACTGGATTCACCAAGGTAGAATTCCCAGAACCTACCGAGGATGAATATGCCATAATAGCCCGTCTGGCTAGAACCTCTCAGGCGGGCTACCAATTGTGTTGGGATGGGGGGAGCCCTGTAGCAGATGATCGCACCTTCGCTGAATGCATCGAGCCTGATGATGGCGCAGACGAGGAGCTACCTCTGCAGCAACTTAACTATTCCCCTCCTCCTGAAGAGGAAGGGGAAGGATCACCACCACCGATCGAGTCTCCTACCACTAAAGCTCTTCCTGTTACAAAAGCTCCTCCTGCCAAGAAGGCGTCTACTTCCGTCCCCAAGGCCTCTGCAATGTTTAGAATTGCTAAGGGGGGCGGCTCTAAGGGTTCTAAGCCTGCTTCTTCTCGCACTTCTCAACATCCCAAAACCGCGCATACATTTGAGAAAGCCCCAGCGGAAAGGGTGTTGGCCGAGGGAGGACCGGCGGCAAAGGAAACTAAAAAGAGAAAACGTGTCGAAGGTTCCTCGAAACATTCTTCGCCGACTCCCCCAGACTTCCCTGGATCGTCTGTTGGTGGTGAATTGGCGATGCCTGCCGCACCAGGGCAGACATTCGAAAAAGCATCTGGGAAGACATCTGTTGGTGAAAAATCTGCGCCGGCTCACCCTTCCTCTTCTTCCCAGTGTCGCCTAACTACTCCGGATGATTCCTGGCGCACAGCTCGCGTCAGGAAGATTCACGAAGATGAGAAAGTTTCTCTGCGCCTCCCTGGTATAAACGTGGATCCCTCCAAGATTCAGGTTTCACTCTTGTTTATCTTGTTCATCCTCACCGTTTTTTCTTTTTTTTTTTATAAAACTAACGAAGCTATTTAATTGCATAGGTGCCTCGTCTTGCTGCCTCCCTGCATCGCGTGTCTTTGGACTTATGTCCACAAATTAGTAATTCGCTTACTGGCTTATCAATGGAGGACAAGTTCATGCGGATGCATTCTTTACTGATGGAGTTGGGATGTCTCCAGGCGAGCGTCCATGGTCACTCTCGCAATTTTGGAAGTGCTTGGATGAAGTCGTTATCTTCTTTGGCGGAAAGGAATGCCAAAATCGACAAAGAGCTTCGCGTGCTTCGTGGAGAGCAAGAATCAGATTGGGGCTTCAAGGTGGATCTGTCGCAATTCTCGTTTGCGAATCGCGCTTCTGATGAAGACAAGGCTGAGATGACTGCGTTGTTTGAAAAATTTGCCGCCGCCCAGGATACTTTGTTGGTTCGTGCGCAGACTGCTGAAGCGGACAAAGATTTGATGTCCGAGACGCTGAGCCGCGCCTCCCGCGTCAATGTTGACCTTCAGAATCAGCTGTCTGCAGCGCAAATATCGCTGGACCAACGCGACCAACAACTGGAGAAAGCCAAGGAGCTTATTCTCCAACGAGATGGGGCCATATCAGATTGGAAGAAAACATGCGAGAAGGTAGCGCGCCAAGAGAAAGAGCGAATAGCTGAGTTGGCGAAGTTGAAGTTAACCAATGAGGCTTTGGGACAGAAAACTGAGGAACTGCTGAGCGAGCTTCAGAAGAAGGACCAAGAATTGGCAGGTTTTGGTGAAGAGGTATCTCAGGTGAAGGCCGAAAAGGACCAGCTAGCGTCTGAAAAGGATCGGATGGCGTCTGAAAAGGCCCAGCTACATTCGGAGGTTATCCAGACCTCCGCGCTGTTGCAGGAATCTTCTGTTCGTCTTGTTGAGCTGCAAGCCGAGATAGAGAGATTGAAGTCTCTTCCTGCCACTTCCAAAGGCAAAGAGATTTGTACTGATAAGGGAGAAGTCCGCTCTTTCCATGATTTTCTTCAGGCCTTCCTTCAATCCACAGGCGCCCAAGCTGCAGCTACCCGCCTCGTTTGCGGGGGTCTTCACTACATGCTGAAGCTGAAATGTGATCAGCTGCGCCAATACTATCCGTTCACCCGGGAGGAGTTTGGGATTATGGACCCTGCGCCAGAGCCTGACGTCGCTTTATCGCAGTGTCGTTGGGACGAGGAAAGTGGCGATCTTATTTGCCAAGATGAGGAAGGTGACCGAGTGGTAGAGTTAGGTATGGAAGTGACAAAACCTCTCTTGACTCCTCGCTACCCCTGGTCAAGCTCTGGCGCTGCTTGGCCCTCTGACATAACTCGTCCTTCTAAGGAGGAGATTGAAGCCGAAGACGAAGACGAGGAAGGCTCTGACGAGGAGAGGTCTGCGGGGGTAAACACCTTTGGGGAGGTTGGGCCTGTTGCCGAGCTAGCTGAGGATCTTGCTCGCCTTTCCCCGCATCATGCCGAGGGGGCAGGGTCACTTAACATTTTCGAACAGTTTGACCAGATGATGAACGAAACAAGGGAGTATAACTTTCTTCATCCAGATCTCCAACTAAGTGATTTTAGTCTCCCTGGTGGCTCTTTAGGCGGTGATGTAGATGGAGAGCCATGAGATACTGTTCCATGTTTTGTCATTTGTTGTATGCTATTATGTATGCTATTATGTAAACGTAAACCTTTTGGATTATGGTACTTTCTTTAAAAGACTTATCTCATACGACTTGATTACATAATTGCTTTGTTACTGTGTCTTGGATTATATAATTGCTTTGTTGTTGTTTGTTGTCATTGCGACTTGATGTTGCATAAGTAAGTCAGGATTTTGACGATAAATATCATATAGTAGAAACGAGGGAAGCGACGAAGTTAATGCGCAAGACAAGGTTTGAATTCATTATGAAACGTAAGTAAGAATGCGTGTTTGATAAAAGTAAGAAAATCGACGATGTTAGGGCGCTGAGTGCGACGAAAACATAACATAATATAGACGAAGTCTGAAAAGAAATGAAGCACATGCATGTAGTAATTTAAAAGAAGATGATGTATGAACAGGCTTGAACTCATTATTTTTCATAAAAGTATATCATATCATATCTTTGGTGATACATGCCTAACGAGGCTAAGGGATGTTGACTTTCTTTCCTAGCTAAAGGGAGGGCGATGATTCATTGCATATAAGGGATGTTGTCTTTCTTTTGTCTTTATGATTCCCCTTCCACCGTGATGGAGGTCGACTGGAGAGCTACTCTCTTCTACCATCACGCTTGAAGACGACGCTGCGTTGGATTGGGCTCCTTTGGTTATGTAGAAAGTGTGCATCGCCGCGCCATTTATTGGCGTCGAGGTTGATACCTCCTTTGACGAGGTGTCTGCGGCGATCTTGCTCCTTCCTCTCCAAAGGAATTGACCCATGATATAAGCTTGCCCTCTCTCTCGCGCCGAGCATTCCCCATCTGTCGTTGACGGTTGGCGATCGGCTATTCGAGGGCGACCTCTAATTTAGATATGGTAAGGTCGCCTGCATTGGGGGCCAAGCTTGCAGCAAAGCTCTGTCACCGACGTCATCTTCGTTTATGTGGGCTTGAAACGGCTGAGTTTTGTTATTTTCATTGACTCTTGGTTCTGCCGCCCAAACCCACTCGACGGATGTCTTGCTTGCGCACACGGTCAAGCAAGGCTACCCGCCGATAGGGAAGGTTTAGTATACAACTGGAGGGATTTTACCTCAGCTGTTCTACTATACCTTCCTGGACTCATCAGCTGCTCTACTATACCTTCTGTTATTTTCCCTCTCTCCTTTTTTTTTTGCCATCTTTACTCAAGCTTTTGTTTGTGTTTGTTTTGTTTTTTGTTTTAAGGAAAAAAGAAGGCGTTTAGGATCTTGGGAGGAGGAAAGAAGAATGGGGGCTCTTGGGTTGAAGGTGTTTGTGGGGTAACCCCCCTATTTATAGGTGTCCCGCCACCGACAATGGTGGGCCCCCTCTTGTCATGTTGAAATAAATGCGAGACTAGCGTATTAAATGCTGGATATGAATTGTGGTCCGAAGTAGTTGGGTTGTATCCTTAAATTTCGCCACATATGTCGGGAAACAAATATTTGCTTCTTTGATGAAATGGCTTTGCTAAATTTGGATAAATTCGTACGTATAACTGATTACTCAAATCGTAGGATTAATGTCGGGCAGAGTTACTGGTGACGGATAGCGTTGCGGCTAATATCTGTTTTGACGGTAGACTGCGCATGGCTATGCGGCTAATGTCTGTTTTATGGCAGACTGCGCATGGCTGTGCGGCTAAGGTCTGTTGTGACGGCAGACTGCGCATGGCTGTGCGGCTAACGTCTGTTTTATGGCAGACTGCGCATGGCTATGCGGCTAAGGTCTGTTGTGACAGCAGACTGCGCATGGCTGTGCGGCTAAAGTCTGTTGTGACGGCAGACTGCGCATGGCTGTGCGACTAACGTCTGTTTTATGGCAGACTGCGCATGGCTGTGCGGCTAATGTCTGTTTTATGGCAGACTGCGCATGGCTGTGCGGCTAATGTCTTGCCATAGTGTTGTAAGTAATTCATGAAAAATTTGCAACAATGAATTCCAAAGTAAAGGAATTTTGCAATCTGGAGAGAAAACATTTTATTGAATTTGCAAAGTACACTTTGATAGGTAAATTCGGTACAAAGTTCTTCATTGTGTTACATTGCTTGAAAAAAGTTAAACAACGTGCAAAAAGGTACAAGTTCTTAACTAATTTAATCCTAAGGTTGCTTCACTTCGTCCCTGGAGGCTTATGCTACGGTATTGCTTCATCGAAGTTAGTTGCTTAGGTGGGAGGGTTGCTGATCACTTGTAAAATTTACGTAGATGAACAGCATTCCAGGCATTGGGAAGGTCGCGTCCTGTTAGATCTTGCAATCTGTATGCTCGTCCTTCTATGGACCGAGTCACAATGAAAGGACCATCCCAAGCGGGATCGAGCTTTCCGATGTGTTTCCCAGTTGCTTCCACGCTCCTCAATACCCAATCGTCAGGTTGAAAATGTTTTGGGGCGACTTTTTTGTCGAAGTTTTTGCGCATCTTCCGCTGATATTCGGCCATCCTTGCGCGCGCTTCCTCGCGGAGCTCGTAAATCGCTTCCAGTTCTACCAACTTTTTCTCATTGTTTTTGGTCCATTCATAAGCGATGGTGCGTAGTGTGGGCTGCACGATTTCCATAGGAGTAACAACTTCCATTCCATACACCATGGCGAAGGGGATCGTCCGGTTGCAGTTCTTGGGGTGGTGTTGTAGGACCATAGGATCTCATCAAGGAAGTCGGGTCATGCTCCTTTGCTGCCTTCAACTTTTTTCTTAAGTCCCTCCAATATGGTTCGATTGGAAACTTCAGCTAATCCATTGGTTTGAGGGTGACTGACTGAAGAGAAGAGAGAAAGTATTCCGAACCCTTCGCACATGTCTTGAAATGGTGCGCCCGTGAACTGTCGACCGTTGTCAGATATGATGGTATGAGGTATGCCATAGCGGTAGACGATGTTGTGCTTGACAAAGTTAGCTACTCGTGGGGAGGTTATCAGGGCAAGTGGTTTTGCCTCTATCCACTTGGTGAAGTACTCGACCGCCACGACCAAGAAGCGCAGGTTTGCTCTTGCTGTCGGAAAGGGGCCTAGTATGTCTATTCCCCATACGTCGAAAGGCTAGGGGCTCGCAATGGTGTTCAGAGAGGCATGAGGCCTTCGCGAGACGCGAGAATGGTATTGGCATCGCTCACACCGTCGCACGACGTCGATCATGTCTTTCCTCATGGTTGGCCAGAAATAACCCTCCCTTTCGATGCGCTTGTCAACGGTGTAAGGGCTTTGATGGCTGCCACAGATGCCACCATGTACTTCATCAATCAGTTTCCTACCCTGCGATTCACTGACGTAAACGAGCCAAGGCTTACGGTATCCCTTCTTCAATAATTCCCCCTCCAAAATGGTAAACTCGGGTGCCCATCTCTTAATTTTTCGCGCGGCAAGTTTGTCCGTTGGTAACTGTCCTGTGGTTAAATAGTCCCAGATGGGGGTGTACCATTCGAGCTGGGCACTGATCGGCAAGACTTTGGGTTCCGTCGCTGCAATGCAAGCTTCAGGTATCTCCATGATGGTAATAGGTGTCTCACTGCTCATGTCCGATCCTTTTGCTAGTTTGGACAAAGCGTCCGCTATTTCATTCATTCCCCTCGGGACATGTTCGATCATGGCTTCTTCAAATGTTGCTAAGACCTCTTTGGCCTTCTCTAAGTATTTCGCCAAGGTCGGATCGTGTACTTCATATTGCCCATTGATCTGGTGTACCACGAGCTGGGAGTCCATGTATACCCTGACTTTTGTCGCGTGCTGTTGATGTACTACTTTTCTCTACAGATAAAAGAAAATTAATTACTAAAAGGGATGATTAAAGGAAGGTGCTGTGATTAGCAATCAAGAGAAGTAAAATAAAAAGGGAAGGGAATATGCATTATTTATGCCAAAATCCAGAAAATGGATAGCTTAAGAAAAAGAAAATGTAGATAGAAGAGGGGTGTTGCAATGGAGAGGATTGTGAGCTCAGAATGTGAAGTACCTGAAATGACCTTCAGGGGGCATGAATGTGATGCTACAGTAGCTGGCCTCCTTCTCCTATAAATAGGCCTGAAGACCATGAAAAAAAAAGGAGAAAGAGTTCCAGAAGAGAAGTTTTGAGAGGAGAATTAGTGAGAAGTTCTGTAGAGAAATCCCTTGCTTTTTAGTTAGCTGCAAAATAAGAAGAAAGAAAGTGCGTTAGTGAGATTACTTTGTGTTAGGATAATCCTGTCAAAATGTAAGTCCCAAGGGGTTTAAGTTGCTTGTAAATATTGTCATGTAATAGAAGGCATTCCATCTCCAACATCTTTCCTTCTTATTTCATTTTTCTCTCATTACATTTCACATTGCATACATGGCTAAGAATATAAAGTAAAACATAAGCAAAACGTGGTTAAAAAAAAATTGCAAAATTGTGCATAAGCCTATGGACAGCAGGTTGGAGTACATGGTGTCCCAAAGAGAGTGATCAACCAATGCGGTGGCTAGAAGGACAGGAGGCATCAACCATGAAGCTGCAGTGCCACAGCTAGGCTGACAACAAGAAGTATGAAGACCCTCAATGTCACAGCTGGGCTGATGACAAGAGGTACAGAAGACCCTCAATGTCACAGCTAGGCTGATGACAAGAGGTACAGAAGACCCTCAATGTCACAACTAGGCTGATGACAAGAGGTGAAGAAGCCCCTCAATGTCACAGCTAGGCAAATGACAAGAGGTACAGGAGCTCCCAAATGTCACAGCTAGGCTGATGACAGGAGGGGATGAAGTCATGTTCGATGGCAAGAAGAGGAGACATGGCATGAGTATATGTCATCACCAGATTTTGAGGCCATCATGCCATCACCAAAAATCAACAGCCATGAAGATAGCAAAAATCCCAACTCACTGCCACAATCCAACAAAATCTCTGGCCAGAAGGGCTAGTGACTGAATTGGTGGCACATATCCCCGCCCTGCACTCACTATCGTACTCAGAATCTGCCGAAGCATCCTCTATCAGAAAAAAGAAATATTCATTCACCAATCCAACCAAGCTAAGTCGGGATAGAAGCCAACATAAAAAAAAAATGGGATTCCTAATTGCCAAATTAAAGTTACATACCTTCTCAGAAACACACCACTATACTCTCAATGCCGCCATTCCAGCCTCTGGACCCCCAAAATCGACTATAATCGACTTCCCGCCATGACCAGGCTCATGCTGAGGTAAAACTCCATGACGGAGGGTCTCACTACCTAATTTGATGCTCTGCCCAGCCTCTCGAACCTCCCACGATGCTCTCTGGCTCATCCTCCCAGCACATTGACGGTCAGAGACTCACGACCACCAACAGGCTTCTCGAAACCCTAGCCAAAAAGGGACCGTAAAATTATAGCAGGGAGAGGGTCCTCAATCCTGAAAAATGGGTCCCAGGAGATCAGGAGGTCTCGACGACGCTTCCTGACTACTTCCTGGCGACTGAGGTACGCCCTGGTGCCCCAATCGAGTAGCCATGGCGGGAGTATGCCGTCAGATCGAAGAAAGAAAGAAAAGGAGAAAAATGGAGGAGGAGGAGGAGATCTGTCTCCGATTTGCATAAGCAAGGCACACCGCCAACGGTCCACGAAACCCACTGACTGCCAGGCCCCGCGAGATGATCAGTCCACTGGCTCACGAAGAACCAGGCTCACAGAGGTGACGGAGGTGTTTTAGCAAAAACAGTCCCAAAACGGAGGATCTTCTGTGACAACCTTCTGTGGCGAGTCGCTGACAACAGAGATGACCCAATTACTGCACGCCACGTACACCCCTCCCTCAACATCAAGAAATGTCGCTGGACCTTCTCTGGCGCTGACTTGGACCAATGAGGAGCCGCCACGTGTCTCTGTATGCTGACCTGGCCCAATCACATTGCTGGAAACTTAAAAAATTCATGAAAAATCAACCGAAACTCAGAAAAATACAAATCCAATTTCCATGAATCCAGAAAAATAGGAGGAATTCATTGATACCAAGATCATGATAAAATCCCGACTCGAACCAAACCTAATTATGTAAAATCCACGAATCAGGAATCGACCAATCCTCGTATGCCACATCACCCATTAAAATAAAAAAAGGGAAATCTAGCCAATTTCAATAATCCATCAAATGTCACATGAAACTCAGAAAAATATAAATCCAACTCCCATAAATCCAGAAAGTTACGAGGAATTTGACGATGGCAAAATCAAAACCAAATTCCTATCCTAACTCAATTTAGCATATAAAAACTGAAAGCCAGCCAATCACAGCTTGCCATGTCATATTACCTAAAATCTTGTTAATTTCCAAAATTCACCAAGGGTCATGAGAAGGTGATCAAACCCGATGCGGGGAACACGACCAGAGTCTAAGACGAATAAAGATTACTGAAGCCTATCGAAGAGTATCAGAGAGATAGGAAGCCTGATGTAGAGAGTTTGGCTGAGTTGTGATTCACTATCGCTCAAAAGAAAACCCTGTCATGTTAAATCCGAGAATACCACCTTAAATGCCTAGGTCAAGGCCAGGCATCAACCCAAGGCTTTTAAGCACCAATTTCAGCATCCAGGAAGGCCACATGAGTTCAACCTGGATAGCAACCGCGCGCGCTTAACCAGCACCGAACAAGCTCAGGGCCCGGCATTGGTCTATTTGGCGTTTCAAGTAGAAACTTGGTGTCATTTCCTTTCAACCAAGTCTAGCATAGAGAGAGAGAGAGAGAGAGAGAGGCGAAGAGAGAATGTCCGCTAGGATTTAAGTTTTGTGAAAAATGAGAAAGGCGAATGGCGATTGAAGAAGTGGTCTATATATGTAGGCATCAATTAAGATTACAAGGTTTTGTGCCACGTCGCGCATCGTCTGCCGCGTGGTTACACACGTCACACCTCTGTTGCCACTTCGCTCCTTTCCACTTCGGCTCTCTCCCCTTGGTTTGGTTGCTTTTGTAAAACCGGGATCGTATTATAGCCACGTCGCGCATCAGCTGCCGCGTGACACGCACGCGTTACACTCACTGACCGTAAAACCAGGGTTTTTCGCTTCTCGCCACTTATTGGTTTCCCTCGTAAAACCAGGATCGTATTCCTGCCACGTAACGCTTTAGCCGGCGCGTGGCCAACGCAAAGGATTCGTATATTGCTTCTCACGAACCGTCCGATCTAATCTTTAGTTTTTTCAGACCTATCAATTTTGAAATTAATCACGCGACATCTATCATTGATCAGACGATTCTTGATCAACTACTGCACTGCAACCGCTGCAGGGAATATAGTTTGAACACAAAGCACGGGACGCGCTAACAAAAGTTAAGAAATATTTTTACATCGGGAGCTGAAATTTTTAATTTTATATATTGGCAAAATAAATATGGAGTGACTATTGTCTAACATGTTGGACACAAGCACTCGTCCAACCTGATAAAATTTTAATTTTTAAGATTAAAATGGCCGATCCGAACCACTCAAATTATTCTTCATAATAAAATTTCCGTTGAGATCAAATTTTATAATTTTTTCGAATTATTTTACTTTTTTTTAATTTTTTGAAAATGCTCAATCTAAAAAGTCAGGTACCCTCTAATTTAAAAAAAAATTTAGAAAATTTGAAAAAATATATAAAATTTGATTTTCAAGGATATTTTAATATAGAGTAATTATTGAACGATTCAGATCGACCATTTAAAATTTAACAATTATTTTTCGCATTGTGTTGGACGTCCTATATGTTTGATTCTAGCATTACTCATTGTATCAAGCAGTAAGTATATTGCTTCTTTTGTGGATATATTGTACGAGTAAATATATTATGCCAGAGATTAATTAATTATATTTGTGGGTGTATCTAATTAAGATAATTGCTACATAAATAACATTAATCACTTATATGTCATTTCCGGAGAAGTAAATAAATTATCACGAGGGAGTATATATAAAAATTTGAAGGAGTACATATTGATATATATATGAGGGCTCATTTTGAATACTATCAGTTTATTTATTTTGGCATAAGTTAGTATAATTACTAAATTGGGATGAACTATTAAGGCGTTGACTATTTAGTATTATTTGCCTTAATTATTAATTAGAATGGAGAAGATGTGACAGATTATGTAAGTTTCCATCCCAGTGTATACATAAATTTAGTATTATTTTTTGTATCTATGTAGAAAGTATTGTAAGTGTTATTTAAGGGAGTAATATTTAATGTGGAAAGTAGCATATAATATAGAATAAAAGGTATTAGTTATTTTGTGACATTTTCTATAGTGTATTAATTTTTGCATCTGTCTAGCTAGTAGTGTAAGTACTTCACAACAAGGAGTAAATTATATTTTGGAAAGGAATATATAATATAGAATAGTGGTTATTGATTCTTGTAACTATATAGTTAGTACCTTAAGTTCTTTACAATAAGGGAGCATCTGTGTTGTTAGTACTGTAAGTACTTCACTATAAGAGAGTAAATTATATTTTAAAAAGGAGTACATAATATTGAATAGTGATTATTGATTTTTGTAACTGTGTAGTTAGTACTGTAAGTACTTCACAATAAGAGAATAAATTTTATTTTTAAGATTTTATTATGAAGGACCAACCATAACAGTAGTTTGACTTTAAGGGGGGTTTTGATTTCCTAGACCATTTCTCCAGGATTGAAGCTAACTCCTCTATTGTTGAGGAAGTGATAGAAGGATCTAACCGAATAAATCCCTTTGCTTTCCAATTCGCAAATAGCAGAGTTACCAGTAGCATGAAGGTCAAAATTAGCTAAAATATTGACTATATTGCTTTTCTCTACTTTAGCTAAACTCGAGATGCCCCTAATGAGTGCCAAATTAACATTACCATTGTTAGTTTTGTTTCTTGTTTGTTTTTCCTACTTGTGATATAAAAATAGGGAGGTTAGGAGCGAATGAGGAAAGGAGTATATAATATTAATAGTGGCTATTGTTTTTTGTAACTATGTAGTTACTATTCTAAGTACTTCACAACAAAGGAGTAAATTATATTTTGGAAAGAATTATTAAGATGATTGCTAAAATGCTATGCATAGCACGGATGTCCTTCGTGTTATGAATTCGTTCTTGTATTTCAACCTTCAAACAACCGATCTAAACCGTTCATTATCTTCTTCATATTGAAATGTCATTAGAAACCAAATTTTACATTTTTTTTAATTTTTTTACTATTTTTCTCAGATTTTTTTAAATTCTTAATCTAATAAATTCCGGACCCTTCAATAACAGTGATTTTCAAAAATCTGAGAAAAATAGTAAAAAAATTAAAAAATATAAAATTTGGTTTCTAATAAGATTTCAATATGTAGAAGATAATGAACGGTTTGGATCGGTTGTTTGAAGTATGAAATGCAAGAACGAATCCGTAGCACGAAGGCCATCCGTACTATATGATGTGATTTTTCCTGCTTTAGAATTATACCCTATTCTACTCAAATTATTATCGCAAGCGTACGACGATCGTCTAAGTATTTCGGGGTCGAACCACAAGGACGGATGTTTAATAATTAAGTTTTATTCCTATTTAATTCACTAAACTAAGAGGTTTGCAAGAAAAGTCGATTAATTGGCTAATTAGAAATTAGGGGCTTAAGGCATGCTAATTCTTCAGTTTACTCCAGTCCCAGCGGTCCGTTGACTTTCGTAGCGGCCCGCTGAAATGGACTCAGGTCGCTTGACAGGTTCAGCTGGTCGCTGGCTACTTGGCGGGCATAGACCACCTCGTTGGTTCACTGAGCGGCCCGCTGGTGTCAAGCTGAGATTACTAATTAGTTAATTTAGAGGTTGCTTTGTGTATAGAATTGAGTCATATTGAAGTGTTGCAGATCAAACTCTCGCTTTAGGTTTGGTTATTTGTTCAACTAACTTCAAAACTATCAAGTAAATCTAAACTTCAACTCTCGTTTCGTGGTCTAGTTTCTACGAGTTTATACCTTTCTAACCTATGAATTCTCAAAGCTTTCGCTATTAGAAAAGTCTTATAACTCTCGTTAATTAGTTTTGGTACAATCTTTCGATTATAAACCTCCAAGTTGGCACAATTGACATCAAATACTTAGTTTAATTTGGACTTAACTATCTAACAAATCAAGCAAGGCCTATATTTGACGGATACAAGTAAATTAACTAAGCAATTCAGATTCAATAAGATAACAATTAAATCAAAGTATAAAACTCAATATGCAACGAAGAAATCAACTAAAATAGCAATATCAATTCATAAACTAAAGGTTCACTACTATGGCCCCTAAAAAGGTATCTACTCGCGATCAGACATCAAACACAACATCAAAGTATCAAAGAGAAAAGAAAACATAAGAAAGAAACTAAGTTACAACAGAAAAATAACTTGATCTCTATCTTTCTGTGTTCTGCTACTCGACAGCGGCTCGCAGGTGACTCTGGCGACCCGCTGGACCTGTGCAGCTCTGTGCTCCTTTCGCTGAGAAATCCCTCAATCTGCCAACCCCTTTGGCATGGATGCTTCCTCCTTATATAATAGACAGTGTCGGTTCTCTAAAGGTGGGGGTCGTGCAAATAGAGGCTCTAAATTTGGCGCAGACGGAGTGAGAGAGATGGCAAATCTGGCTGTCTATTTTTGTCTGTCGGTTTCCAGCTTCCAGCGATCCGCTGCCACATCTAGCGACCCGCTAAAGTCTTCTACATCGCCAATCACCATCTGCTACCTGCTGAGCTCTCTGTGGGTCACTGGTTAGGTCTGTGGGTCGCAAGTCCAGTCTGAAATCAGTCCAAAATGTCGTGTCGAGTAGCCACATCGCGTATATCCTATACAAAATGAAGCAACCATGGCAGTACCTAGCTTCTAACCTAAATTAACAGTTAAACATTAGAAAAAACACATAAAATCATGAAATTAAGACCTTTAAATGATTGAAATACTAGGTATGAAAACCATTTATCACTATGCGTAGCATTTTAGCAATCCTCGGATTATTAATTTAAGTTTAAGGGAGAAAATAAAATTTAGAAGGAAGTACATATCAAGTGTCATCATGAATCAATATATTAATTTTATATATTATTTTTTTTAATTCCAGGTCATATCATGTACCTTGAAGGTTGTTTGAAAAGAAGTAAATAGTAAAAACAAGTGAATTTTCATTGACCCATTAGACCTGGTAATTAATTTTGATCTATACATCCTTAGATAATTGTTATGAAAATGAAAAGAAATTACACATACTTACTTTCATATTTTTTTTTCTATATGTAGAGAGCATTGTCTACCGGTTCTGTTTTCTACATAAATCAAACAAATTCTGATCTTCTGGGACCCACTTTTGATGATTCCAATTTTTTCTTTGTTGTATCAAGTAACAATGTACAATGGTGGATACACATGGTTGATAAGAAAGCCAATTTGGTTGAAATTTATTGCACAGGGGAGGTAAATGGCTTATTGGAGAAGATAGAATCAATTCTGAAGTACATCAAGACATTCTGGTTTGGCGAACATTAGGCGATCAGCAGTGTAATGATATGAAATGTGCCTGGGCTGACAACGTCCCACAACAAGGTAGAGCAGAAGACAATGATCTGCTCATCCTGAGAATTCTCATTTGCAAGTTTCGCAAGCCGATACCATCTTCTCAGATAATTTACATAATAGATTATGTATTTTCTAATATGAGATTAGATAAAGGAAATAAGGGATCTTTAAGTATCATGTTGACAACTTTTAATAAGTACATTGGATAAGGAACATTACTATGTAATAAGTTAGTAAATTTTATTGCTTTAAGAGAGTATATAGTAACTGTGTATATAGTTTTTGTAACTTTGTATTTGGTAACAATAAGGGAGTAAAATATAAAAATGTATTGAATTAGGTATATGTTTTATTTATTATACTGTTAAATATTAGGTGTTAAATACAATCATTAAGGGGAGTATATAATCTAAAATTGGACAATTTTATGTTTTGCAGATTGATGTTACTGATGATAAGCATATGGTTGCTTACTGACTGTAAACAGACCATATAAATAAAGTGGAGTCTAGATTCAGAAATACGAGTAGATGTGTCTCTTTGACCTTGAGTGAGAAGATTGCAACTTGGTGCTATTGTTGGTTTTTCGTTTAGTGAATAGTAATGTTGGTATCTAATTTGAATAAGGTTTGATGAAATTTAAATATTGGATGCTTATTTGAACCCCTTATGAAGAAAATTATACTCCCTTTTTAAGAAATATATACTCCCTTATTATATTGAATTCTTATTTGCACAATTTTTTTTTTGTATTTGTTAAATGTTAATTTTGTATTCCATATATAGAAGTATATACTTCCTTACGGAGAAGTATTTACTTCCTTAATATTTTCAATTCTTCTCTAATTATTTTTATTTGAAATTTTTATGTTGAATACTTATTTGAACCATTTTACGAAAAAGTATATACTTCCGATGGAGAAGTATGTACTCCTTTACGAAGAAGTATATAATCCTTAATATTTTCAATTCTTATTATATTGAATTCTTATTTATACAATTTTTTTGTCTGCTTGTTAAATGCTAATTTTATATGCCATATGTAGAAGTATATACTTTCTTACGGAGAAGTATTTATTTCCTTAATATTTTCAATTGTTAGTTAAAATATTTATAACCTAATAATTTTTTAGCACTTTTTGAATATTAAATGTTGGAAAAATAAGTACTGCATTATCGAGGATAATTAAATCTTTTGTAGACAATTATATAGTCCCTTTTATTTCCAACGGATAGTTCCAAATGACAAAATTTGATTTATTAATAAATAATAATGTTATTAATTTTTTTTTATTTGAAAACACATTGATATACTCTTTTACATTAATTTAAGTACTCCTTGTTTTTAAGTGACGTCAACGTCGCGCATAACGATGACGCCATCGTTTGGATCGCATAACACGTCAAATCCCGCCAAAATCGCAGCGGTTCTTTTTGGGCCAGATTTAGGCCAGCGTCGTGTGGAATGTCTGAGATGTCATTCTTCTGAGATGTCCCATATCAGCTCTGATTCCGGAGTGCTAGTATACACGTACATAGAACTTTGGAAGCGGTTTATGTATGTTTTTCTACTACAAATAATCTTGGACCATATTTTTTTCTTCAGAGAAAAGTTTTATACTTTTTTTTTAATTTAGATTTTTTAGCCGCTGGCTAAAGTTTTTTTTGTATTGACTTTATTTTTATGGGAAGGTGGGGACTTTGACCCCCATTTTTAATTAAAAAAACGATTATATCATTAAAAAACGTGAGTTACTGGTTAATCATTTTAACAGCCACGTATTCAACTTAGATCTTAAAACTCCATAAATTATTTGATAATTATCTTGAAACAGGGCTACCGTCACCTTTAGTGCTTTATGAACTCATTTATACCATTGTTCTTGTCTCTAGACTAAGCAGATTTGTATGATTATCTGATGTACTGAAATCCTTTCTCAATCAATATAGTATGCCTATGGGCTTTTCAATAATAACAATAATAATAAATAATTAATAAAAGAACTCATTTTTCACCTTAAATGGACACAAATTTACCGCCGAATAAATTTTCAAGTGAATCTAATGTAGTCAATCGGTCTGCCCATTTTTTGCTTATTTTACAAGTACTGATAATGTTTTTATTTTGTTATTTATTTATTTATTTATTTTTTCTTATTAAACTAATTGTGTGGTACGCTTATTTTGTTATTTATTTATTGCTTATTTAACTAATTGTATGGTACGCTTAAGTAGGGGTGAGCAAAAAACTCGTAACTCGTGAGTTACTCGAACTCGACTCGAAAAAAGCTCGATGAAAACTCGAGTTAGAAGAACTCGAGTTCTAACAACTCGAGTTATGCCAACTCGTTAATTTTACGAGCCGAGTTTGAGTTGGACCCAACTCAAGTCAGAATATACAGGCTGTAAAAAATAAAATGTTATCATATTAATATACATCCCAACAATTTTATTGATTTGCAGCCCAATAACTCGTTCACTAACCCTAGTTCCCAGACCTTTTTTCCTCTCTTACACACTCACAACTGCTCTTTTTCTATTTTCGAGCAAAATTCTAATGCGACCAATACCTCAACACCTTCTCACGAGTTCGTTGCCAAGTCACAAGTTGGCTCGAGTTAAAATGAGCCGAGTTCGAATTAGCTCGAAACTGCTTTGCTGTCGAATCACGAATTGACTCGAGTTGAGGCTAACTCGCTCGAACTCGGCTCGTATACAGCCCTATACGCTTAAGGCTAAGCACATTTTCAGATGTCTTCCACTATATTTATTTTTTATATTATCCAACATATTGCAATTCAATAAATCATTTTAACCTAATGATGAATTATAAATAATAAATAATTATGATTAAATATTAACCAATGCAATCTGTATCATTTCATTGTTTTTACGCGGATTCACATATTTCATGCCGTATCGAATATGTGCCAATGCACTCACGCGCACTACATGCATTCAAGTTCTCACCATCTGTATATAACGGCAACATAACTCATGCCATATATACTATTCATATAGAGCATGTATAACCCTTGTGGGACTAAGTTTCCCTTCAAAACCGGACAGGCTTGTTGGGCTTGGGTTGTGCAGCATGTGCTTTCGGTTAATGCCTAAAGCCTAAATGATTTCTCAATATAAATAAAAAATTTGATAATATATATAAATTAATTTTTTAATTACAAAAATATATTATTTTAATTATTTTACATATATTGCCGTATTCTAGTTTTTTAAAAAATGACGTATTCCCACACACCCGAATCGTATCCGATACGATACCCGCATCCGCACTCGCACCCGCACCCATGCAACATAGCTTCACAGTCACATCTAGACCTGTCAAACGTGAAAACGGAACGCGGAAATGGACTGTTCCGCTTTCATTCCGTTCCAGACGACGAAACAGAAATATATTCCGTTTCCGTTCCATTTCGTCAAACGAAATAGATTTCTGTTCCGTTTAACGTTCCGTCCTCCATTTCCTATTGATTTCAGCCCATTTCCGTTCATTTTCGTATTCTGTTTACGTTCCGTTCGTTTTCTTCATTTTTGTTTCCATTTCGTTTTCAGAAACGAAACTGATTTTCTGTTTCGTTTAAAATTCCGTTCGGACGGAACGGAACGGAAACGTTCAAAATGGTGGAACATTGACAGGCCTGGTCACATCTAAGTCATCTAGTGATGACGATGAGCTGTACTTTGCTGGTCCCCACCTACTACTCTTATAATAATCAACATGGTGGGTGTTGTTGTCGTCATGTCTGATGCAATAAATAACGGATATGGTTCGTGGGGTCCGCTCTTTGCAAAATTGTTCTTTGCATCTTGGGTCATTGTGCACTTGTACCCGTTCTTGAAGGGGCTCGTGGCCATGGGGAGACAGAACATGAACCCCCACTATAGTTGTGCTATGGTTAATCTTGCTTGTCTCCATTTTCTCACTTGTTTGGGTAAAGTATTGACCCATTCTTGCCAAAAATCAAATGGACTGCTTCTTAAGCCTTGTGGGGTGGAATGCTAAACTGCTAGTTGTTACTTTTCTTGATTTGGAGCCTTGTCTTTTCTCTTCAACAGTTTTGGTGGGGGATTGTTGGTAACATGAGTTTAGACTCAAGTTTAAATCTTTGGCATGTTTTGAGTAAATATTTGTACTGGACCTACAGGTCATAATGTTTTTTCAAGTCAGCAAAGTTGCTACAAAATTAGCTTAGATATAATCTTTCAGAATTATGTACAATATTTGCATATTAAAAAAAAGTACAAATGTTTTCTCCAATACTGTATAATTATGTTTCCATCCAGTTAAATACCACGTGAATCACTTCTTATAATGAGTAAGCTCGCTAATTCGAATAGCATGAAATGGCTCTGATAAATAGGTCAGTCTGCAGACTGAAATCTCCTGGGCCACCGATCGCATCGTAGGTCTTTGCTCAGGCATTTCTTTTGTGCATGTAATGGCTACCTTGAATAAAAAAACCACTTCTTCAACCAATTGTCCGGTTGGAGGGGTCAATCTCTGATCAAGCACATCCTTCAGTAACAAATTATTTTCTAGGGTTGACGAAATGGATGGTAGAGATAAGAGGAGTTCTCGTGGATGTTTTCCCATCATAATTTCTAGTGCCACCACGCCAAAGCTATACACATCACATTTCTGAGTGAACTGCATTGTGTATGCCAACTCTACACAAGAAAATAAAAAAAATACAACATAGTCAAAGAAAGTTCATCAAGTTTCAGCAGCCGAGGAAATGACAATTTGTATTTTTGCAATGATCTATAACAAATAAATTAAGAATATTGGAAACCAACAAAAAAGAAAGTCATAGTCTGCTACAAGCAAATAATAATATTATAACTGATATTTTAATAGGTTTACCTGGTGCCATGTAGCCATAAGTTCCAGCCATAGAGATCCAACTTGTTGAACCCAATCGAAGCAATTTTGCAGTACCAAAGTCTGACAACCTAGGCTTAAACTCAGAATCAAGTAATATATTATTCAATTTAATGTCTCGGTGCACAATCGGTGGTGTACAGTCATGGTGTAGATAAGCTAAGGCATGAGCAATGCCTCGTATAACATTGACTCGCATTGCCCAATTCAGCTCGCTCTCTCCCTCTGACCCGTACAGTACATCACTAAAATTGCCCTTCTCCAAATACTCGTAAACTAAGTACATGTAGCCACCACTTAAACAAAACCCATAAAGTTTTACTATATTACGGTGTCTGACCTCTGTCAGAGCCTGTATCTCATTTTCGAAGCTCTTTTTGTTCATATCTTCCACATCTTCTGTATCTTGGGCTTGTATACGTTTCACAGCAATGACTTGACCAGCTGAAAGCTCAGCCTTGTACACACTACCAAACTCACCTTTTCCAATACAGAATACTTCATTAAAGTTATCGGTTGCATTGACAATATCTGAGAAACTGAACTTCCCATCTCTCTCCCAAATTGAGTTAGTCACATCCTTACTATCCCACTGAATTACAATTTTCCCTTTCCTTTTCTTTCTTGAGAACATTAATATTGCTACGACTGTTGCAACTAATAATACTACACCCGTAATTAGCAGACATATAGCTAGCCTTTTTTGCTTGCTATGTGAATTCTTGTTGGCAATTGCATAACAAGAGATTAACCCTTGAACATCTCCACAAAGGCCAGGATTTCCAACATAAGCGTGAGGGGAATCATCTTTGAAAGCTTTTCCAGTTGGAACTGGGCCACTTAAATTATTGTTGGAAAAATCAACTGATTCTAGACTTAACATGTTGGATAATGATTTTGGAATTTGACATGTGAGTAAGTTGTGTGATAAATTAAGCACTTCCAAGTGCGTCAACTTGCCTAAATCAGATGGTATTGAACCAGTAAGTGAATTAGTACTCAAATCCAAGAGAATCTGCATCATTAATAAATTGCCAAGCTTATTTGGAATTTTTCCTGAAATATTGTTATGGCTCAAATCAAACAATATTAAATGATCTAGATTTCCAAGCTCAGGAGGTATATTGCCAGAAAGTTTATTTCTTGAAACATCCAGGTACTGGAGGTTAGTAAGGCTACCTAAATTAGATGGAATTTGACCTACTAAGAAGTTACAACTCAAATTTAACTTGAATAACAAGCTAAGGTTTCCAAATTCTATTGGAATTGGACCTGTTAATAGGTTTGAAGCCAAGTTGAGGTCTTGTAAACTGGTAATTTTGCCAAAAGTAGTTGGGATTTCACCTGATATGTTGTTGCCATCTATATGAAACGTTTCGAGACTTGAGCACTGACCCCAGGTGCTAGATAATTTGCCAGTCAATGAATTACCAGTCAAATCGAGGTGATATAGCTGGGGGTGCACTCCAAAGGCTTCTGATATGTCGCCGGTGAAATGGTTATAATCCAACCGAACCCGAGTCAGAGCTGAACAACTCTTCAAACAAGATGGGAGCGTCCCACTGAAATTGTTCATATTTACAGTGAAGTTTTGAAGAGCTAATCCCGTACACAGACCATGAGGCAATTCACCAAAAAAAGAGTTGTATGATAAAAGAACAACCTGAAGCATCCCATTTCGTCCGAAATCAGGAGGGATCATACCGGTCAGACTGTTGTTTAATACTGAAAATAAGGACAAGTTAGGAAGTTGGGAGAGAGAATCTGGCAAATGCCCTGAAAGTTGGTTAGCACTAAGATCGAGCACTTGTAACGCACTCATATTACCGATTTCTGACGGGATTTCGCCTGAGAGGTTGTTGTTGAATAGTAGTAACCGAACAAGGTTTTTGAGGTTACCAACGGAAGGTGGTATTGGGCCACAAAGTGAGTTCCCTGACAACTCTAATTGATTTAACGAAACTAAATTTCCAATTTCATCTGGAATTTCACCAGAAAGGTTATTGTCGTATAGATACAAAAAACCAAGATTTTTGAGTTTACCAATTGAAGGTGGTATTGCATCACTAAGTGAGTTACTTGACAGGTCTAGTTGATATAATAAAACTAAATTCCCAATTTCTGATGGAATTTTGCCAGAAAGCTCATTGTCAAATATTTGTAAATAAATAAGATTTTTTAGGTTACCAATGGAAGGTGGTATTGGATCACTGAGTGAGTTCTGTGACAAGTCCAACCAAGTTAATAAAACTAAATTCTCGATTTCTGATGGGATGGGTCCCACCAAGTGATTATTGTTAATATATAAAACTGTGAGCTTCTTGGCCAGCCCTATATCTGGTGGGATTCTACCCGTCAAGGAATTATCTTGCAGTTTGAAAACAATAAGCTCCGGCCAACTTTTGAAAAAATCACCTGGGATTTCACCTGACAAATTATTACTAGATATGTCAAACTCTCTCATTTTTGTGAGGTTTACAAAAGTAAATGGCAACGGTCCTGAGAGATGATTGGAAGAGAGATGAACGTGATTGAGATTGGTGCAGATGCCGAGCTCAGGTGGTATGGTGGAGTTTATTCCAGCATTTATTACATCCAGCCTTTCGAGAAATTTTAACTGACTAAGAGAAGATGGGAGGGGTCCTCCAAGTGAATTGTCTCCAAGTTTAAGTATTCTAAGGCCTGGGATTGAACCGAGTACTGATGGGATCCCACCTATTAAGTTATTCGTATCAAGGTGTAGTTCTGTCAACTTTGAAAGGTTTGCAAGGGAGTCAGGTATTGGACCAGAGAATGCATTTTGAGAGAGATCTAAGTAAGTGAGATTTGAACATTTTAAGATGAATTGGGGGAAGACACCGGTAAGGTTGTTCAGGAACAGTGACAGGTACAACACCGACGGCATGGCTAAGAAGTTTGAATACTCAGTGTTGTTAAAGTGATTATTTCCAAGATCAAAATGGCGTACCTTATTTAATCGACTAAGCTGAGACGGTAAAGGCCCAACTAAATTGTTCTTAAACAAGCTCAGATAAACTAACTCATTCAGGTCCCCTATTTCAGGCGGTACAAAATTTCCAAAGGAGTTGGTACCAAGGTCAAGTGAGTTTAGTTTGGAAAGCTTTGAAATACCGGAAGGGATTGATCCTTGGAGAATATTATCACTTAGATTGAGAGAAATAAGGTTGTGAAAAGAAGAGAAATTGAAAGAGTCCAATGTACCATTAATGCTGGAGCTCTGTAAAGAGATTTGCACCACATTACCATCTGGGTCACAAGAGATACCGTACCAAGAGCAGGGATTGGTACCGTTTTTGATAGCCCATGAAGCTAGAGAGCCTGACTGGTACAGGCTTGATTTCCACTTGAGTAATGCTTCTGCTTCGGTCTCTTCTGAGGTTGCAACTAAGAGTGTGAAGAGAATGAGTAGGATGAAACTCATTGTTTTTTTCATCTTTTATTTATGTTTTGGTTTAGTTGAGTGAAATGATTGTTGGAGATATTGTTTTTTTCATCTTTTATTTATGTTTTGGTTTAGTTGAGTGAAATGATTGTTGGAGATATAATAATGCCAAAGAAGACTGGAGATTTATAGATAGTGAGAAATAAAAGCAAGTCTCTGGAAGGAACAGCCGAAAAAGGAACATAATAGTAGGATGAATGAGATGGTAGTGCGTGTTTTCTGATTTCCACTTGTGAAATAAGTGGAGTGACCTCCACCACTTTCCTTTATTTAAAGAAAAGCAAACCCAATATAACAGGAGACTTTAATAGCTAATCATCTAAAGTTCATTAAAAAAAAAAAAAGATAATCTTCTAAAGAATACAAAAAGATCTGATATTCCACCTCCTTTTATAATCTAATGCACAGAACAGTACTTTTGTTTAGTGGATTAGATTATAAAAGGAAAAGTCTGATATTCCACCTCCGTAATCGTTGTCAAGTGATCAGTACCATAAGATGCAACATCAAGAAAAGAAATAATATGCTTAGCTCTATTTTTTTTTTATCTTAGTTTCTTTTTTACTTATTCTTTTTTCTTCCTTCTACCTGTAAATAATTTTTATTAATAAATTCTGTCGGATTGGCGCTTTGCCAACCATCCATCAAAAAAAAAAAAAAAATCGGTTTACATCGTGTGGTTTATATATGACAGTGTGCTATCAGTATTTCTGAAGAGTTGTACATTTTCTATTCGTATCTTACATATTGTCTCATGTTTGTATTCGAGTAATAACAGAAGTTACATCTCAATAAATGTCTGGAGAAACCTCATGTCTTCCCACCAATCACAGTTTGCATAGCATCAAATATGAACCTGAAAGTGCCAAAATTGTTTTAGAAACTCAGTGCATGACACAGTGGTCCGACAGTGTCAAGTTAGTTTTCAGTTGCAAATTGCAAGTGATACCAAACATGAAACATAGATTTGGACTTGCAATGTGGAAAAATGGCGGGTGTTATATGCAACGATAAAAGTACATGTATACAAAGTCCTTGACAAGTTGAAAATCAAACACTGTCTGCAAAGTTGACAAAAAAAAAAAAAGAAAAAAGAAAAATTAGAATAGAAGAATAATCATAAAATATATACAAAAAAAATTGATATGGATACCTCTATTAGCTCGAGGTAGTCGGAAACAAGGTCAACCACCTCAATGGAGAAACTGCCATATCCTTGATGCCAAGAGATGACAGATCCACATCCAGGATATCTTCCATCTTGATTTATGAACTGTACAAACAAAAGAAGCTTTTAATGTACTTATATAAGTAATCTGGTCTAATGGAAATGAAATAGAATAGAGGACAAACCGAGAGGGTATTTCTGTAAATTTGATTTGTCATAGACTCAGTGCAGGTTGGCTGCTGCTGTACTTGAACTGCACAAAAGACGACAGTATAATTACTGAGAGACAGGATAAATGATAATAACCAAGAAAGTTAGCTATGTTGCATAACTCTGTTGTAACCAGTGTACCACTTACTCTCTTGGTACTAGTCGTGCTTCTGTTTTTTCAAAAAAATAAAAAATAAAAGAAAAAAAAATAAAAGAAGGATGAAACTTCACCTTAATGCCCCGGTCATAATCAGGACCACCAGGATTATGACTGCACTCATAATATTCCAGCATTTGCCTAAAAAGTTTGGAAAAAAAAATATTAATGACTTGTGATAATAATAATAACAAAAACAATACAACAAGTAAAAAGGCAATACCGTTCAAAATCTTAATATCAAACCCATTTGGACTCAAAATAATACCAATTATACCCCTCAATTCTCCATTTAGTTTAAATAAGTAGCCCTCATTGCTGACATATAGAGAGCTAAAAAGGCAAATTTGAAATTTTTTTTTCTTATATATGATCAAGTGAGTAGCTTCTTGTCTGACATATATGATATTATCATGTTCTATAAGGGCATAACTAAAGCAATTCTTAATGGATAATAAGTACAACAGAGGTAAAGGGCGTAAGCTGAACCTTTCTTTTGGGGATGACAGCTGAGACAGGAGTTGATAACATTCCATCCTGATGAGAAAAAAAACATGTTGAGGCTAATAAGTGTTGTATTCCACTAAAAATGAGGCTTTTGTACAAACACCCTCCAAAAACGCCAATCAAACACAAAAACATAAAAATGCATCAGCAATTTCATGGCACCAAATCAAACAGGTCTTATCATATGTGGTAAAAATAGGTTTATTTACATTACTCACCTCCCAACAAGGATCTTCCCCACTCCATTCCCAGCAGCAATTTTAATAATAATCTGCAAAGTAGACAAAAGTAAGAATAAAATAGAGAACTTGATTTTAATTAATTAAGAAATCAATCACCAAGGAACTAATTAGTTAAAATGTACTTGTGCTACCTCTTTGTTGAAGTACCAGCCATCACCACCCAACACAAGCAACCCTCCTCTGCAATCTTCCCCAAGCAAGGAGAGAGACTACATTGACCATTAAAAAATAAATTATTTTCTGGGATTGAATCTGTTTGCTATGAGGGAATATAATAGTGTCACTGTCCTACAGCCAGTTTCACTCTAATTAAATATAAAGAGACTATTCTTTATAAATAATGGAAAACGCAAAATAATAGCTACTCTTGCCAAGTTCAATAATAAAGTGAAAATTTTAAAATTTACCCTTGGATTCAGGAGGGAGCTTCCTTTTCTAGACCCCTCAAGCTGAAATAATGCAGCATTGAACTGAACGATCTGTATCCCCATATTCAGCATTTATAATCCTAAAGATGGTGCCATTTTTCCTTGTGCACTCTGCACGAAGGAACAAAAAAATAATGAAACAGAATTTTAAAACATGTATCAATAATGTAGATATGCATATTCATAAAACAAGTTTGAAAGGTTTTCATTCAGAGACAAATATGCATCAAAAGATATATAAAAAATACAAATTATAACATTTGAAATGTAATTTATAAAACAGAACAACTGAAAGCTTGAAGACTAGTTCCGCAGAGTAAATTTGCGGAAGTATTTGTACACCGATATTTATTATTCGACCTCAAATTTGTGAATCAGGAATTGTAAATAGGTACCATATAAATTAAAGGTACTAAACTGTGAAATTAGCCGATTTTAGAATTTACCTCAAATTGTGAAATAGGAGGGGTAAATAATTCCTATTTGACAAATTCCACTCCCGCAAATTAACAATACGGAAAGACATAGTACCTATTTACCATTCCTGTTTCACAGTTTTGGTCCCTTTCAGATGAAAGGAGCCGATTCCTATAATTTGATCTCTAATTTATGAAATAGGAATTGTGAATAGATGCCGTATAAATTAAAGAGAATAAATAGTGGAAAAAAAATTTGTGAAATAAGCTGATTTCTATAATTCGAAATCTAATAGTTAATCGGAATGGCAAATAATTAACGTCCATTTCACATTTGCCACTTTGCAATATACTATGGAACCTCTTTACCATTCCTATTTCACAATTTCGGTCTCTTTCAGGTGAAAATAAGCCGATTCTATAATTCAACTTCTAATTTTCTACAGGCAAAACTATGCAATAAAGATTAGGTACAAAATCATCACCTTTAGTTTTTGCCCAAGTGCCTCAAGAGACCCCTTGGGCTTCTCAACAGGAGCTCCTTGCTGTTTTATGTAAGAGAAAAATCACACTGAAGGTACCGGCTCCGGTGGGAACTGCCTTAGGAGGAGAGAGAGAGAGAGAGAGAGAGAGAGAGAGAGAGAGAGAGAGAGAGAGGTGGAGATGTTCTTCGTAGGGTTTGGGTTTTGTAAAAAAATGGGAAGGGGGCGAATGGCGATTGAAGTTGGAAGGCGGAAGTTGGCATATATATATAGGCATATATATAGGCTTCGTTGAGGTGAAAGAAGTTCGGGTTCAACCCGTTCTGGTAGCTTTCCGCCTCTTGGTTTCTGTAACAATCCGGTGGCGGATTTGTGCCACGTTGCGCATTAGCTGCCGCGTGGCAAACACGTCAACTCACTGACCCACGCAGGACACATCCCTCCCCAAGTCGGCAAGTCCCCAACCAACCTCTGCCCTTTCCTTCGTTCTAACCGTAGAAAACCGGGGCTTTCCGCCTCTGGGCCCCTGGTTTCTCTTGTAAAATCGGGATAGTATTGTAGCCCGGGAATTGCTCAGCCACGCCTCACTCGTTCACTCCAATTATTTTCAAAAGGCAAAAAATGATCAAAATACCTCTTCTCTCCCGTATGTTTTTTCCCAAGACTATTCCTATCTAATAAGGATATTTTAGTCATTGTTTAAAAAAAAAATTGGAGTGAATGAGTAATGGATTTTTACTATTTTTTGTTGTGATAAGCCCCTTATTCCTTATTAAAAAAAATAGTAAAATTCCAGAGACACAATCACAACAAAAAATAGTAAAAATCCTTCTTTATTGATTCAATAGTGGAATACAAAAGTGCTAAAAAGAAATCTCTAGCCTCGACTTCCTAACTATATCGGACGGATCAAAACATTTTAATCAAAATTTTAACTCAATCTTATTGTATTGTATCGTGTGGGAAAAAAAAAATTTAACCAACCCATCTGTAATCCAACCCAACACATAATTTTTTACATATGGGTTATCATAGGTTATGCGGGTTACACAGTTCAAACAATTTGTGATTTCAATTGTGCAAAAATAAAAATGATCACATAATAAAATAAAAATAAGTTAATACTAATATTCTTGATAAATAACATGTATGAATAAAAAACAAAATTGCTAGACAAGAACCTACAAAGGACACTAACTATTAAAATTTAAACCAGAAGTTTAACTCTTTTTTAGATACATATCAAAGCTTTCTAAGTTAAACTAAAAGCAAGGAGCTGGAGTCGAAGATGACATATATATTGTATGCTATATTTTGGTCGAAGATATGACAAATATGCTTATTTGTCCTCAAAATATAGTCTAATTACAAATAAACCCATATTAATTTCATAAAAAAATAAATAAATAAAGCAATAGACCAATTAGTCATAGGAGCACAATGGTATTGTTCTACTAACCTCTGCAATATCGGCCAACGAAAGCACCAGAAATTAATTCCTGTCTAAAAAAAGGGCGATCAGTCCCTATACAGTAAGTTCGGCTTTTAATTAGATTTGTACAACTAAAGAATGACTACTATCGTTGCAAGGCTCATTTTTAGATCTTGCATCACGTCTCCTCTCTTTTATAAGTACGGAGCTCTGCCTTTTCTTTAAAATACATTCAAACAACAACAAACAACAACAACAACTAAGTCTTTTGTCCCAAACAAGTTAGGGTAGGCTAGAAAGAAACCCAACAAGAGAACACATCCAAGAATAAAAAATACAAAACATAAAAATACTAATAGTAAGACTAGCCAATTATTCTTTAAAATACATTCCTGTTAGTTAAATACATTCATTTATTCTTTTAACTTCCTTTTTCCATCATATTTCATTTTATTTTTGAAGGGCCAACAAATTGCAATTTCTGGCAATATTTAATAAAAAAGAAAAGTTACTAAAATCTAATTAAAACTTTAAAACAAATCAATAAAAAAATAATAAATTTCTAACCAAGTCTGTATCCAAAATCCTTGCAGTACCAATACTAGTACCAGCTCAATCCAATCCAGCCCATATCCTAACCGGTCCTTATGAATCGTCCTTGAATTGATGTAGTGTGGGTTTGGATGAATCTGATAATATGTAGTGTGGTTCTACATCAATTCGAAGACGATTCACAGGGACCGTGAATATGCATAAAAAGTTTTGTTACCTGAAATTTTATCCATCAAAATGTTAGAATGTGGCATCTCCTCAATGATATTAAAATTGTCTCATATTTGTCCATGTATCAGTCTAATTTGATTAATCACAGTAAAATATAAGAATTAACTAAGATTAATTCTTTACTAAAGTTAAAATTAGCTTTGTAGTTTCTTTAAAAAAAATGGAAGAAACTAAAAGAAAAGTTGACTGATGAATTCAGTACACATGAGAAACCAACCAGAATGTCGGTTTTTTTTATGTTAATTGTTCGAAGTTTCAATAGTTCCAATTTTGTTCCGATGTTCATTCATATTCCTTTATTTTTATAATAAAATGTTACCAGCCCAGAATTAATTAACCTTTTCCTGCTTCATTGGTTATTTATGATAAGCGACTAAAGCGTCATCCAAGGTGAAATCCAACTCGCAATTTTTTCAAGCATAGATAACATGGATTTAGAAATTGCCCAAAATAGAAGTAGCTGAAATTGGATCATTTTAATTAATGAAAGCGCATGCATGATAGATAACATAAATATTATAGATCAACAATGCATCCTTCTAAGAAGTTACATGATTTTTAAATTCAATTAACATCTAGCTCAGCAAATGTTCCAGTAGAGACAACTACATCAACATAACCAACCAATAATCTTAGTCTACTTAGCAGGGAAGAAGATTTCGTCAGAGGTGCGTTTAGAGCGAAAGAGCTGCTCTAACTCAGACGTAGTGTCAAAAGATGCCTCTAGTACTTCAGGAGAAATCGCCTTCCATACCGAGGTCCTTCCTGCCAGGTGACTGAACACAGGGCTGCATTTACAAAACAATAATTAATTAATTATTAATTATATAAATTTATGATGAATACTAAATACGTACTCTTGCTGTGCACAAAAAATAATTAAGTGGCATATGTAGAAATAAGAAATGTGAACGTAAATATGCTGAATACTCATTTTAATACTCTCAAAATCACTTTTAATCAACGGATAACATATTCAACCTTTTCCAAATTTTCAACACAAATCAGTGATAGAAATAGATTATATTGCCCAGTTTTCTATGTTTGGATGATAGACAGATTTGTTAATTATAATGTAGACACCAAAATTTGGCCAAACGTGAGGAGTTTAGATAGATAAATAATTACTTTGGAGTAGTAATGATAGAGAACCACTCCATGCCCTCTGGATCAGCAATTTTTGACACTACGAAAAACCTGGGCACGATAAATAGCTGCCCTCCTGATACCTTCGTCTCAAGCACCCGTTTCCCATCAACCCCAACCACTTGTACCCTTCCACTTCCTTTCACCACATATGTCACCTGAAATTATTGCAGTTTTAGTTTCAGTTAAAAGATTAAAAAAAGAAAAAAAAAAATCAACCTAGTAGTTACATATTCCAGTACTGTACTACAGATGTTCCCTTTATAAGATTATTAATTAATTGATTTTCTGTGCTCTGAAACATCATTTGAGCCTTTTTTTTTAGCACTTAAATTAAAGAACATCCCAACAATAAAATGAAATTGAAAAATGCTTTACGGGTAATTTATTGCTGGTAAAATTCTACCTGGTAAGCAGAATCACAGGAAAATCCAGGGGAGCACATTGCGCCGCCACGCAGTCTCACTAAATCGGCTCCCAAACCAACCAACTCCACAGTCGGCAGATTCTTACTATTTAAGACCACCACACAACCACCTCCCTTTATGTCAACATCTAGAGGGGCCTCATAGCAGTTCACCACCAATCTATCTCTATCTTTGGCTGACGGTGCTGGCATTTTCTGACTGTCTTTCAGCTTGACAATACCCATGCTGGATTGGTTGTGTACCAACTTGGCAACATCAGTTTCAGAGAGGTCCCATGCACGCGAAACGAATTCAGGTGTAAATCCAGTGAAAATGCCAGTGGGACCTGTGAGGTGAAAATCGGTGAATCTACCAGGCTGGTGGCCTTTGGAGGTGTCGCCAAGAAAGAGAACTGTGAGGTCCGAATCATTTGGGTTGAACCACCATGAGATATATCCGAAAGGAATTGCGAGCGCGTCTCCCTCTTTTACTGGAATAACTTTCTCTCTTTCAGCCTCCGGGACGGTTAGGCCACAAACTCCACTACCTGTTAAAAAATTTTATTTTCCACAACAGAGCATTATTTTTCATGAGTGTTCAATCATAGTGTCAGGAACAAAATTAAGTTTCACTGAGAATGTTAACATGAAAAGATAACTAAGTATTTGTGGTGGTGGAGTCAGAGAAGCGAGCTTAAGAAGATAATGGCGAATATATATGGAATGCAACGAATGCATCCACGAAACATATCAAAAAGTTCAGAACTTCAGGTAAATTTAATACAAATTGTAGTCATGGAATAAAAACAAAGAAATCACAGTTCTCACTTACGTCATTGAAAAGAAATACTTGAGAAAATTGACTAAATATATGAAAAAAAAATCTAATTTTGAAACAGTAGTTCATGGAATAAAAAGCTTACTATCGTTGTAATTGCAATATAAAAAAAGCGCACTATATCATCAGATTTGTTCTTTTGAAATAGTTAGGAAATTATTATTTTTATTGGTGTCATAATCTTTTTTTTTTATATTGTCCTTCATGGTCGAGTCCACCTAATGTGAAGAGAGTAAACATAAAAAAAAATATTAACAATAAGAAACTAAAATAAATGGGAAACATTAGACCGAGATGGGCGGTGCCAGATATATCCTAGGCGAATAGAGGTTACAAATAATGAGTGCCATCCAAAAAAAAAAAAAAAAAAAAAATTGTTGCCAATACATCATATCAAGGAAAGAGGCACTTTCAATCTGTTGGTAATTTCTAAAGACCAGGAATAAATACATATATACTTTCAAATTTTCAATTAAAAAACCCAAAATATATAAAAAGATCAAAACTACACAGATCATATCATATTACTGCTAATAAACTAACATAAATCATCTAATTAATTAGACCAATATTACAGTTCCAATATATTGAATAATTGGAGTTGATTAAATGATCATAAATAATAAAAGAAAATCAAATTACCTTCAAGGACATATGCTACTTTAGAGGAGTCAGAGTAGCTCGGTGCAGCGAAACCACAAGTGTGCAAGTGGAGCTTAGAGGCGCCAATGCTCGCCACACGCAGCATCGGGAGGTCTTCAGGACTCCAAGAGGTATACGACCCACCTTCTCCACCATATGATCTTTTTGGGGCTTTCGGCGTAAGATCGATATCCATGGTATGTAAAAAGGTTGATAGAGGTTTAGAGAAAGAGAGGTTTCTGAGAGGAAAAGGCAATTAGGAAATGGAAGTAGATATGGATGGAGAGTGCTAGCAAGGTGAGAATTTATAGGTTCCCGACTTCCCGTAGAAACACTAAAATAGATGTACGTTTATTAGGAAGACAGATATAATATTTTCTAGAAACTTTTTTTTTATTTTGAGGATAGGGATAATATTTCTAGAAACTTATTTCTTTCGACTATTCTTTTCTATATACGTCTCTTTTTAAGAAAGATTTTGACGGACAAGTGTACATTAAGATTATCTGTGCCTCTGTTCTGCTTTTATGTTCGTTTCAATTGTTCTCGTGAAGTACTATGCATGTGCTATAATAACGAATTATTTTTTCAAGTTTCCGAGTGTGAGTTGTTATACATTTAGTGACACGTTTTTTTCTTCAAGAAATCAAGTTTTACCCGCTGGTTTAACTATATTTGACCTTTCATAATTTCATTTTGTGTATGCCCTTTATAAAGCTTCTTTTGCTCATATTAAATTGGAAATAGCCAAGAGCAGTCATGAATTATTATAGGCAAACTGTTATAATTCGCCACTGCTATTATCAAAATTCCAAATAACTGTTTACGATTTTTAGGCCCTCTGGAATGCCCTGTTGTATCAAATTTGTCGATGAATTAAACTTATCACGATTCTAGCTAAATTTTGAATGAAGAAAAAAAAATTATAAACATGATTTTCTGATTGTTATATGATAGTGTAACTTAAAGGAATCCATATTTGTCCATGAATGTTCTGTTAATATATATCCTAAAACTAGAGGCCATTCATTTTTTGGTGGTTTTCATGTTTTTAGTCATGACTAATTTCTCGTGTTGTTCTTTGAAAAAACCATAGATTAATTTTATATAAATTGAATTAGAATACCACAAATTAACTTCTTGGAAATTGTTCTTTCCTAATATCAGGAGTTTCATGCTGAGGTGTACTCTACTGATCAACCCTTATTTTATCCCAAAACTGATCACAATTTTTCAACTGCAGCTTAATTCAATTTATTTTGATTTATCGAAGATTTGTTCACCTTTTTTTTGACAAAAGGATTATTAATGGGTAGATCACATTGCTGTAATTTGGATGGATAGACCCAAGTCACCCAACAAAACAAAAAATCGGATTGAATAAGTTGAACGATATGGCTATAATTCATTGTTCATGAAGCGTTCGATAATCGGAATTGCTTTCCGTCATTCTCCTCTTCTATCATCTCCATCATTCTCTATCAAAACGCGTTAATAACTGAATGTCATTCTTATCTCATCGCATCCTATCTCCTCTGGTGGTAATCTCTGTTAATCTCCTCTTCTCACCCCATCTCATCCCTTCTTCGCTAATTTTTTCATTACCTCTAGATCTCCGCTTACCTCTGTGGCTGATTCTCATCCAATTCCTTCTGGTTCTAGAATAATTAACTAGAACTGTTAGTATATTAAATGAAAAATTTGTATGTATTAATTAAAACTATTATATATATTAATTAGAACCTTTACTGTATTAACTAAAACATTTATGTATATTAACTAGAACTGCTATGTATATCAAAACAAAGGAGAGGGAGGGATGAGAGCTGGATGAGGATGATTGTTATAATTACAGAGAGAGAGATCGAATAAGATGAGGAGTGGGAGAGAGAGCGAAAGAGAGAGGGAGAGAAGGATGAGCGAAACAGAAGGGATGGAAAGGAAAACAGATGGGAGAAATGGATGAGCGTTGGATTTCTTAAAACAAAAATGACAGTTACGATAAATTTTCAAAAATAAAAATGTGTTTTCAAGAATGATGGAGGACGATGGAATTTGGGATATCCTTATCAGCCCCGTCCAATAATTAGTTGCGGTTCGTCATGTTTTTAATAATTGTATTATGACGAATTTGGCACAGGAAATATCAAGAGCTATACATAGCGTCACAGCGAAAAATTTAATATAATATTTTTCTCCGAGCAATTATTATTGCAATAGGAAACTTAAGATGGCAAATGCTCCAGTTAATTCCTCCCATCTCGCTAGAGCAATTTGGCGGAGTGCATAAATTAAGAGACAAACAAATGTTTATTAATTATTATATATCTAATATCTATTCATCCTGGCCAGTTAAAATACCAATTTTGCAGCCATGTTGTGGCCACGCGGCAGATCCGGCATCAGGTGGCACGAATACGCCATTCGTGAGAAACCAGAGGCGCGCAAGAGGCGGGAAAGCTATCGGAAAAGAAGGAGAAGGTGCAGCCGTGCAGGGACGAAAAGAATTTCAATAAATATATTTCATTCTGTTTCATGATGAACCTCTCTTGGACCATAATTGCGCTTTATTGTTTAGAATGGAACGGTAAGTAGGCATTTGGGCTCATACATATTCATCAGTAAATTATAAGTGCCATCAGTAAATTTATCATCGCTCTCCATCGCGTGTTGCTAGCGCTAAACCATCTCTCATGTCTCATTTATACTTAATAACGCTACGCCATTTAATTTTATTAGTACCGGTTTTATATGTGTTATTAGTATCGGTTTTGTACCGGTACTAATAATAGGGGTACTAAAAACAATAAAAAAACGATACTAATAAGTTGGTACTAGGAGAAGGTGAAAAGTAGCGGCAAACACTATTTGTACCGGTTTTTTATACGGTATTAAAAATCAATATATTACTACCGGTTTTTTATAAAAAATCAATACTAATAGTATTTAAAAATAACAGGATATTTTTTGAAAAGTTTAGCATCGGTTTTTTATAAAAAAACTGATTTTTTTATAAAAAAAAACCGATACTAAATTGATTAAAAAAAAGCCTAAAATTTTTAATTAATTTAGTACCGGTTTTTAACTAAAACCGGTACTAAAATAATTAAAAAAACTAAAAAATATTAATTAATTTAGTACCAGTTTTTAGTTAAAAACCAGTACTAAATTAATTTTATAAAAAACCGGTACTAAAATTAATTAAAAAAACTGAATAATATTAATTAATTTAGTACTATCCGAGATTAATCCATTAAAAAATTGGTACTAAAATCAATTAAAAAAAACTGAAAAATATTAATTAATTTAGTACTGTCCGGGCAAAGAGACCTAAAATAGTTCAAATTTCGGCAATTTGGTCTTATATGACAATACTTAACTAATAGATGCAAATGTCAATTATAACCAATATGAATATGCACATACAAATCGATAAATTATCAAAAATAAAATTATTGAGGGTTAAAATAAAAATTACCGAAATTGTCTTCTCTTGATCCTCTTTCTCTTCAATAAGAAAACCTCAAATGCGAATTTTTTTAGCTTCCCTTTGATCTCCTTTGCTTCCTCCACTGATTTTCTAATTTTTTAAATTTTTTGCTATTTTATTTATGTGGTTTTAGAGAGTAAAAGAATTTTCGGTTTTAGAGAGAAAAAAATAGCCATGAACAGTAGTAAGACCTTGAAAGGCAAAGAAATAGTGAAGGAAGACATATAATTCGAGTAAAAATATCTGTGTATTTTAGTACCGGTTTTTTATAAAAAACTGTTTTTCTTTTAGTAAAACCGGTACTAAATTAAAAACTATTTTTTTTTGTCGGCACTTTAGTACTGGTTTTTTATAAAAAAAAATCGGTACTAATATATTGATTTTTAGTACTGATTTTTTATAAAAAATTGGTACTAAATTAAAAATTATTTTTTTGTCGGCACTTTAGTACCGGTTTTTTATAAAATAAATTATTTAGTACCGGTTTTTTTATAAAAAACCGGTACTAAATGAAAAACGGTTTTTTTTTCAACGATTTTTAGTACCGATTTTTTAAAAAGACCGATACTAAATAATATGTCTGAAAATTACAAAATTGCCATGATTTATTATTAATTCCGGTTTTCTTAAAAACAGGTACTAATGGTCCGGTACAAATAATTTTTTTTGGTGTTGTGTGACATGAACAGTTATACTTAATAAACTGCGCATATATATTTAACAAACTGAACATTTATACTTACTAAATTGAAAATTTATTAGACAAATAAGAGGGACGCATTAGGGGGCTAGGGGCAGAGTCGAAAATTTTTGTTAGTTGAACCGGATCGGTTCATGACTCCTTCTAATTTTTTCATGTATTTTTGTCCAGTTCGTGACCTCTTTGCTTGCCATCGCATCTATTAAAAAACTGAAATTTAATACTTATTAAACTGAACATTTCTATATAATGAACTGAACATTTGTACTTATACTAAATTAAACAAACAGAATATTTATACTTATCCAACTGAACATTTAGAAAAGAAATAAAAACAAAACAAAAACCAATAGAAATAGGTTATGTTGTACACATATATGGCTAGTAATGCCGCACAAAAAAAGAAATCATAAATACTCTTTGAATACTGTCAAAATATGCAACCTTTTCACCACAAATGACCAATACAAATAGGTTATGTTGTGTAAATTTTTACTTTGATTGATTGGCTGAAGAGAATATCATTTGAGGAACAACAATGCATGTTTCGTATTTTTTATATTGGTAGGTTTTCATTTTGCTTTTTAGTAATTAAATCCTTCCTTTTTCACTCTATCTATATCTATTGCTATATAATCCTAAAAAAAGTAAACAGGTCATCATAAAATTGACACAATACTAATTTAACATCCGGCAAAGTATCAATTTAATTTAATTCTAAGTCGAATTATTTGTTGTCAATTTATCACATTGATTTACATCATATCGAAACATATATTAATCCTGGATATTTAGATCCGGATCCGACACTGTAGCTAAGCACTGTTGGCGAACAGTAATTCCATCTCAGCCCTTCGTTGCATTGCTTCCATCGTGCCCGTCTGATGCGGTTCACCTCTGCTGCTTGATCAGTTCTCCTTCGAGATATTTCCCTGCTTCGCCTCGATTTGCTTCGCCAAGTACAGTTTCTCTCATCTCAATGCCTGGCCGCTCCTGGCAGACCGGATAGGTGGCGCTCTCCATGTGGTTGTCGTACGGCTCCTCTTCGACAAATGGTCGTGGTCTCTGCACCGCTCTCTCTACTTTCCTCTATTTGGGATCTACTGTTCTTCTGTGCTCCTATTCTGGTCTATTTCTTCGATCTGCTACCAGTCTGATGGATGCGCCATGTGGGTTGTGTACGGAAACCCATCCGCCATGTGCTCTTGGTTCTGTGAACCTTAACCTTCCATCCCTTTTCTTCGTTGTTGCGTTTCTCTGCTACTGATCCAGGGACTAGGGTGCGTAGGTTTGTCTCTTCGATTTCTGAAGGGTTCTCTCTATTTTCTACCGATGAGTTTTCTTTCTTTCTATCATTTCTGAGGGTTGTTTCTCCTCTTTTTTCTGTTCACTTTTTTGTACGTTTTGTGTTTTCTTTTTGTTTTTTTTGGCGAGTTTAATTACTGCCATTGTTGTTTTCTTTTTCTAATTATCTTTGTGCTGCAACTTTGAATATTTAGTTGTCTATTTCCATTTCTGTTGAACGTTTTTGTGGATTTTCTTTTTTTTTCCCTGTTTTTCCTTTTTTTGATATTTCTCTCAATTTTGGTTCAATTTTGTGCTGAGACATTCTATGGGCGCATTGCTTCAGTTTCATTCAAATAGCTTTCAATTTGGCTGATTCGGAAGAAATTTCCGAGGATTAGCTCTGACGTGGTAGCTGTGTCGGCTACTGAGGAGGGTTGGTACAGTGTCTTGGATCCTGCCTTTCTTCTCTTGCCTTGCATCTCATTCAGGTTAGTTCTCAGAGTATCTTGCTGCTAATTTCGTGCACTTTATCTTTGGCTCTGTTGAAGTGCATTGTAAGTTTTTTAGAAAACTCTATTTAAATGCGTTATACAAAGGTTAGAAAATTTTATGTTTAGAGTTATGTTCGCAGACCAAAATAGTAAATCAACATGGAGAAGAATGTACTGTGTAAGTTAACTTTCAGCTATTGTTTATATAATCCACAGATCAATTTGCATTTGAAGTCTCTAACTTTTAGATGCATTCTATAAAATTAAGGATGTTTTTAACAGGGAATAATAATTATATTCTATACGTGCCTTTTGCGCTATTATTAACTTTCTTTTGACAAAATTTATGAAATTAGGATGCTAATTCCTTAAACTAAACGTGAAAAACTTTTATTTCTAAATATTTCTTTGTCAATTAATCAACTTGGTTATTGAGTTTTTCTTTTTTTTCAATGCCTAGGCTGATAGAATGATCTAGCAATTTGAGAGTTTGCAAAAAATATCTGAACAAATGATTTGCAATGCTCTATGGAAGTCATCGATATCATGCTCATGCCATGTGAATTGAAAGGAACCTCTGCAAAAGATAGCTATCTGCTGGTATCCAGAATTGTAAGATCAGTATGTGATGAAATCATTACGAAAATAATAGCTGTTCAATATTGAATAGAGCCTTCCTATGACATATCTATCTTGCTGTATTTGCTTTATGAGCAGACAATAATATAATAGAAGTGAACTGGCATGTTGTTTTAATGAAAAGTTCCCCTAATTTGGAATAGGGGGGAAAAAAGTCAGTTAACGCTTTGTGCTATTCTGATATTTCTGTGAGCAACAATGAATTTAGTATTTGTAACCCAAAATTAGTTCATTTAACTTTTAGACCTGACCTATGCGTTATCAAGCTTAGGGGTCTGTGATTCTGACAATTGAAATCATGTCAATTTCACATGACCAGACTAAATCTGCAAAAATATATATAAATAATAAAAGGAAAAAGAGTACCACATAAAGGTGCAGGTTTACTTTAAAATTTCATTTCTTTTTTGTTTACATTTTGTTGGTATATTTCCCAGTAAATTCTCAAATTGCGATAGGTTAGGTGTAATATGTTTAGGTTTTTCTTCGGGATGAATATGGGTGGCATATAAGATCTTTTTTATTTTGCTGCGGGTAGTATTAACAACAGATTAAATTTTTTATTGTTATATTTGTCAGAAAGTTACGAAATTATGTTTCGGATTAAACATTGAAGTTGGCTGTCAATTGAGCTTGATTTGCTTTCTTTTTGTTCGTTGTTATGGCCAGATGGAAGCATTCATGCCGGGTCAGTTAGTGTGGTCAATACTATCAGCTTTCTCTTAGATTGAAGATGAATTAACTACTTAAGGTATGGATTTCTATCTCTGAATAACTTGAAGATGAATTGAATTCAGAGTATTATTTATATATGAATTTATTTACCTTTTTAGGTTAATGTTTTTTTTTTCATTTTCTTAGCAGCTTTCTAATTATGGTGAGCACCAGCCTTATCTTGCACATGATCCATTTGCCCCCACTAGGTACGTATTTTTCTTTGATTCTTTATAATAATTAAATTTGGTAACATTAGATTTATTGTGTCTGCTATTTTTATGTTTTTTTCTTTGATTAACTAAGAATATATTTTTATGGATGGCTCATTTTAAATAAATAGTGTGTGGAGGTTAAATTTCAAACATAGATCGGATTAATTTATATTTTACGAATGTGAGCATTAATTCTGTTTGATTTTCAAGTACAACAAAAATACAATTTTTAAAGATTTTATGCGTTCTATGCATTCTCTATAAGGGTTGGTTATCAGTAAAAGAATTGATCTTCTTTTTGCCTAAGACATTATAAGTTATGTTTTACAGATTATGTTATGGCTCATAATATGATCGAATAAAAACTGATATATAATACAGATGTTTAAAACAACTCACCGAATACCAAATTTAAAGTTCATTCAGAATATTTTGTTAATTATCTCTTTAACATAATTTACAAGTTATGGTCACAGTGCCTGAATATTGATATGTTTTACTGGTGCATTGTGCACAACCTACCTAAGAGAATGCTTGCAAAATGTAAATTCTATATTACAACTGAGGTTATCGGTAAAAAATTGCGTTCTATATTATACATCACGCTTATTGGATTTATCTGTCTTTTTGTGTTTTCAATATTTGTTTCAAAATAATTCAATGTTGGTCGTGCTTGATGCTTGACCGCACAAGGCTAGAAAAAGATAGGAACAATTCCTGGATAATCTTCTCAGTCTCTTCATTTTGGTATTAATCTTTTAATTTTCCTTTTATGATTAAGCTTCCTTTTAATTGGTGGTTGTGGAAAAATATTCTCAATCATAATATTTTGTATTCTCAGTGTCAAAGTATTAAGAGTTGGTTACTATTTTGTGAATTTGAAAATAAGTAAGCTGATATTTATTTAAGCTTGGATAAAGTTTGTGTAACCTTTTTTTGAGTAAAAAAGTTTGTCTAACCTATTTCTAGAAATTTGAAAATTAACCTTAGATGCCATTGAGTGCCCAAAACTTTTTAAGAGAGAATTAACTTTTTATATATTATAAGTCATTTTGATAAATTTTATGCTAGATTTGTTTGATATTGGAAACTTCTAAGAAGCAAGCTCTTCAAATATCATATTTGTACCAGTACACAAGATGGGCAAAGTAACACTGGTGTAGGTTCATAGACAGTGTCTAAGAAACTCAAGAGAAAATTTTAAATAATGAATCAAAACCGAGATCAAGGAATTATCTTGATGTCTCAAACATGATGTTCAGTCCAAAAAAAAATTTTCGTCTTGGAATAGAACTAAAATTCAGCAAGATTGCCTCGAATTTTGTTCATCTTTCAGTGCAGATATTGATTTTGACTTTTATTTTGCTAATCCTTTAAAGTTGATGTATTTACGTAACATAGGGGCAATTTCGTCAGATATTTCAGTGCTTCATTTGCTGGTAAAGAATAATGCCAAAAGGATAGGTATTTAGACTTGGATCACTATGAGAATTGTTTTTTGGTCGCATATAGCATAAACTGATATTTCTTAGCTCATAAGGAAAATTGCATAGCTGAGACCACTAAGGTTTTCTATTATTTTTTCTGGCTGAACTTTAATTTGGACGTTTTATAACTGAATTATTTCCTGTGATATCGAGCCAAGAGAAAAAGAAAGCATGTGGAACTGCAAGTTACAACCTTTATGATTATTGTAAACTAATGATTATGGTTTTTTTTATTCTTAAATTGGTTTTATTTGGTACATTCTCCCATGCAATGCCCACACAAACTGGTATAATATTTGGTTCAATTCTTTAGTTTTATTGATGAATTTCGTTATATCGATTTCAAAGGATGTTCTCATGATTTATTTCGTAACACGGTATTTTCTTTTTATCACATTCAAATATAACTACTGTATAAAATATCCTGGTATACCTTTTGACACATCTTCTTGATTTTGTATTCCTATATACCCTTTATTTTATAAACTCAATATTCACAGTGCACAATTGCCAACGCTGCCATAGCGTAGTGTTGAGGCACAAGCATTTTCTTTGGGAGTGTAGGGGTTCGAATCCTAATGGGGTGGGATGATGGGTGTGGGTTTGGCCTACGGGCATAAATTATATATATATATATTCATAGTGCACAATTTTCATATATTACTTGATAATTTTATATTACCGATCTATCAACAACTGATAAAATCTTTTTTAAAAAAAGAAATAGATCGCGCAACGCGCGAGACCCTGCTAGTACTCATATAAAGAGGGGGGGGGGGAATCTATTGATGAAATCATTTTAATTTGTAAAGAGATCGAATAATCCAACCATATATTCTTAATTTGACCAACTCAATAAATAGCTAGAAAGAGGTGATATATACAGTAACAATTTACTTTTTATTGCATTAACAATTTTTAGAAACGATATTAATATTATTGCAAAATGATAAATGTGTGTGGCAACTACTACAATTTCCTTCTATGTCGCTGGAGGCTTTCGTAAGAAATAATTAACTATTCATCCTAGCCAAGCAACCAATTTTGCAACCATGCAGGTAAAGAAAGCTCTAGAAAGAGATTGGTCTTCTCTTCTCCCAGAAGTGCTGAATCTTATTGCCATAAATCTCATCGAAATATGTGATTTTGTTCGCTTTCGTGCAGTTTGCAAAGGGTGGCGCTTCTCCACCCCAGTCACCGACCTTCCTCCGCAATTCCCTTGGATCATTGAGGGTAATATAAATTCTCATCATTCGGATTCAAATTTGAAGTTTTACTCCATATCCTTTGACAAAATCTACACCATCCAATCTCCAAAATCTGTGGGCAAGTGGTTCTATTGTCAGTCAGATGGGTATATGCTTGCGCATCCCCATCTCAAGCCCAGTCAAGTTTTTCTTCTCAATCTGCTTAACAATCATAAGATTACGCTCCCTGCATTTGATTTTGATGGTTGGAACAACTGGTTTCTGCCATCGAAAAATCAAACGGGAGTGCATGCAATTTGTTATGTGAGTAGAAGTCGCCAACTGATTTCTTACCATCCTGGACAGGATAACTGGTGTATATTGAAATTGGATTCAGACATTGCAACTTGCAAACTCTACTATCTCAATGGTATGGTTTTCAGTGTAGAGGGACAAACTGGAGTTACCAAAGTTAAGGACATCACTACTGGTAATATTGCATTTATACCTCCAATTAATAATTTCGAAAGAGGTTATTTAGAAATTGTGCCTAGCTATATTGTGGATGCTTCTGGTATTATTCTCAGAGTTATGAAACATGTACAGTGTGATCCAAATCAAGTACTATTTGTTGTGTATCAACTTGACATGGACACAACTGGTTCAGGGTGTTGGGTCAAGGTTGACAACATTGGTAACCAAGCTTTGTTCATAGACTGGAATGCTTGTATCGCGGTTAGAGCCAATGATTTTGCTGGGATCAAAAGGAATTGCATCTACTTCTTGAGGGCATTCTTATATGGAATTGATAGAATAGACATAGAAACTGGCGCTAGAAAACATTTCCCATGTCCTTTGAAAGGATCAGGAAGATGGTTCGTCCCTAGTTTGCAACGTCTTTGGGCTAAATGATCTATGCAGTTAGAATTATCTTGACATTTGTATGTATGTGTGTTCGTGCTAGTAGCTTGCTTGGTATGGTGCATATGAACTTGAAGCAATTTGCCTGCTTGAGTTATGCACTGGATATTCTTTTTCAAAATATAATGATGGACCAATTCTGATATTCTAGATGTTCTATATATTGATATAAGTTGTTTTGCATTTGTCCCTTTTTTTGTTTGGGTCATATGGAGTAGAAATTTCAATCAACACTTTCTTGATAAGTACGATTAGGTGCGTTTAACAACATTGAGTTTAGTCCTAACCTTAGGTTAATGACTAAACTTTCCTAAGGTTAGTTTACCAAATGAGTTGTAGTTAGAAATGTTAGTGACTAACCAATATCTAACCTTCTAACCATGCAAAATGATGAGTTGGAATTTTTCCCTTGCATTAACATGGAGAGAGAAAATATTAAAGTAGTTCCTTTCAAATTTTTAATATTGATTAATAATAATTAGTAACTAATAATTAATAATAGTTATTGTTATATTAATTAATAATTAAGGGTGATTACTAATAATTAGTAACTAATAATAATAATAAGTAATTAGTAATTAATAATAGTTAATATAATAATAATTAAAGTAATTAATAATTAATAATTTAAAATAAATAATAATATTAATTAATAACTATAGTAATATTTATAATAATTAATAATAGTTTATTTTTATAATTTATAGTTAATAATTAATAATATTTTTTATTAAAATTAATAGTTATTAATAACTACTAATTAATGAAAATTAATAATAATTACACCATTAATAGTTGCTAACCTTAATACTAACCTCAACATACGTACCGTACCAAACAACATTTACTAACCTCATCAAATCACTACCCTCACCATTCTATCACTCTAACCCCAAAAAATACTAAACTTATACTACTAACCGTACTAATCTTTTTTTTTTTGCCAAACGCACCCGTAGTGGTTAGAACAGGCTTTCCATATGAGTTCTTATTCGACATGTATATAGCTTCCTCTAGTTTATATTATATTAACTAATGGGGCGACAAAAGTTATAAAATCTCCATTTGCCATGAATACTCGTATTGGCCCTAGTTATATACTAATTAGCATTATATTCATTTGATAAAAAAAAATAGAATTAAATTCAGATATTATACGAACAGTAATTAGCTGAGAAAGAAATATAATTTAAGAAATACATAAAACTAAGAGTAACAAACCGAGTTTCGCTCGATAGGAAATGTCCATGTATATGCATAATTACTAAAATAATTGGAATAATAGCAATCTATCGAATTAATAGATATCCTGAGCACTCTCTGAAAACTGTCAAAATCATTTTTGTCAATGGATAGCATATACAACCTTTCCAAATTTTAATCACAAAAAAAGTGAAATTAATAGATTATCTTGAGCAATTTTCTGCGTTTGGAAAATTGATGGGCTATAGAGGGTTATCATTTGATGAACAATGATGTTTCATATATATATTTTTTTTATATAAGAACGTTTTTACTTTGCTTTTAAAGCCCCCCCCCCCCAAAAAAAAAAAATAATAATAAAATAATAAATAAATAAATAAATTTTTTTCACCCCTTTCTATTACTATGTAATGCTAAAGAAAAGCACACGGGCAAGCATAAAATTAAGACTATATGGGGCAGTTTGGATCGCTTAGGAATAAGATGAATAGTCTATTCCTAGGAGGAAATTATTGAAAAGTGTGTAACTTTATGAAAAATTTGGATGGTTAGGAATAAATCTTCGCCTAGGAAGAGACTATTCCTCTTATTCCTAAGCGACCCAAACGGCCCATAATTTAGCATCCAGAAAAGTATCAATTTAATTCTATATCGAATTATTTCTTGTAATTTTTGTCACATTTTGATTCGCTCGATATAAAGAAAATTCAAAATTTATTTGCAGCATACGTTGACTTTATTTCTAATTTGTAAAGAAAACAAAATTTATCCTACACTAAAATTAGCACTGGAATTTATCAATTCCAAAATACAGAGAAAAGATAGCTCTTCTACATCCCTGAAAACATACAACTAGCACATCATTCACTGACGCCCTCCTGCTCTCCTTCTGTTAGGCCTGTATTATTTATCGCAGTTGTCAGATCCAAGCCAATACAAACCTGTAAATTTTCATATCAATAATTAGAACTCGGGAGTTCAACCAGCAAAAGCAACCAAAAAATCTTAGATTATTCCTAGTGAAATTCTCACCATATTCTACCGAAGCTCTCTCCTCCACAGATCAACAGCTTAGCGTCATCCATTAAATTTCCAAGAAGTTCCCAGCCAGTTGGAACCTATATTAAATTCAAAAGATCGCACACTGATGAACATGAAAATGACATAGTATTTGTGTCTGATTAAGTCTAATTATTCTCTTAACTTATATCATTTTCACGTTCATTTTACATCATTTTATCTATTTTGCACGAAAGATAGAGATACTTCAGATTTGTTGTTTTTGTTGCATTTCAGGTTTGAGGGTGCACCCGCATCCCAGGATGCATCCTAGCGCAGACTAGGAAACAATGATGTGCTGGAGACTTGACGATGCACCACTGCACCCTAGGCACAGATTTGGAAACTGCATTGTGTCTCAAGCGACAGCTAGCTGCTCCTCTCAGATCCGATTTCCTTTATTTCAAGAGCTGAAATAGAAAGGGTTTCAAGTCCTCCAGGTTGAAGAAGAGGAAATTAAGGAGGACATCAAAAAAGTTTAATGAGGCCAGCAATAAAAGGAAGGAAAGCTACTGTCCAAGCTCTCTTCACCTCTGAATTCTAGATCCAAATCTGTGCTTTTTTTTCTCTCTCTCTCTCTCTACACAAAATTAGAGTTCAAGCTGCCTCTCTTGGTGACAGCAAGAGGCAAAAGGCGCTGGAGCACTAGTTGGTAGAAGCTAGGGTCGAAGGGATAATCGGTTTTATCTTATCTTTGCTTTCTTTCACGATGTTTGTATCCAAAATAATCGATTTTATCTTATCTTATCTTTTCAGATAACAGAATGGGAATGTGTGTGATGTGTGATTTTGGGTACACAAGACTAAATAAAAATCCTAACTCCTAATCAGTTGAAATGCAAGCGCACTATCCTACCTCGTAGTACTTAATTAGGGGTCGATCCCACAGGGAGGCGGTTTAGAATTACCGGACTAACAACTTTGGGTAATCTAGACGTGGCAAGTAGTTGGATTGATGACTAAACTAAAGGGGTAAAATAGGAAAGTAATAACTAATTTAAATAACAATGCATGAAAATGATGCAGTCACACTGGACTGAGTGCAACCAGAGATGCAGGTGAAGTGTGAAATAGGATGCAGGCTGACAGAAAAGACTTGAAATAAAGACTGAATGTATTTATATATTTTTGAACTAGGGTTATGACTTCACAACTTTGTAATACTTGGATTAATGAAGCCTGTTTATTTTATTCTCATGACTTAATAGATAAGTGTTAATAAGTGATTTATAAGTACTTTTGTGCATGTCTACTTGTGTAAAATCTGAAATTCATTAATCTTGAGCAAACCGTTTGGTAACAATTTATTCTAACTTTCTCTAGAATCTATCTACTCAAACTATAAATAAATAGTTTAAGCGGATTGCTAGAAAGTCATAAAATCAATTACACCTTTGTGTCTAACTACTCAAAAATAAATCCAAACAGATTTAAAACAAGCATGCAAGTGATCAAATAAATCGCACAATATAATTTCAGCAAAGGATAGAAAGAATTAACAACAAAGTGTAAAATAAACTAAGCATTCAATAATCAAAGCATTTCAGTTGTTACATCATAACCCTAATTAAAGTTTAGCTACTCATAATGGCTCCATTTGGATAGGTGTGGGAAGAAGGGAAGAAGGAAAGAAGTGGGAAGAAGTATTGGCAAGTGTGTAACTTTGTGAAGAGTTTGGATTGTTTATATATCTTTTTTCTTCCCTTCTTCCTTCTTCCTACTTCTTCTCAACCATCCAAACGAAGGCATGAGGCTCCGTTTGGATAAGGTGTGGAAAGAAAGAAAGAAGTGGAAAGAAGTAGTGGGAAGTGTGTAACTTTATAAAAAGTTTGAATTGTTTATAATAAATTTATTTCCTTCTTTTCAAATGGAATCCAAACGGAGCCCGAAAAATTTCAAACATATACCTCAAAAAAAGGTAAGCTGTAGTTTCGAGGTGACTCGGTCAAGGGCCCCACTTCTTGTCATCAACAATAAGCGCCTGGAATACAATTTTTACGCAATGACTTAAAAGAAGTTGTGAACCAAGCACCATGCTTGAGTCTCAGTCACCTACATGTTTTGTACAATTCTATTAATTCTTGAGTATACCTTTAATAAAATCCAAACAACCATTTACAAAAATGTATAACATCACTAGCTGAATGTCTGAAGCATCTTCATTATAACAAAAACTATAAAGTAATTAGTAAAAATCGTGGTACTCTTTTTAGGTAAAATGCTGTTATCAACATAAAAGGTAAGTAAAAAGAGAAAATACTTTGTAAATAATAAAAAAAAAGCAAAATAAAATCTAGTTTTGCCAAGTTTAAATGATAAATAGGAAATTTTAAAATTTGAACCCAGATTTGATACAGGAGAGAACTATCTTTTCTAGACAGCTCAAGCCGAATAAACTAAGTAGGATCGAGTTGAACTTGAAATAAACATCTGGCCTTCTCATACTAGCATTTATTTTCCAAGTTATTGCACCTCTTTTTCTTGGAGTAACATAGAAATGAAACAACAAAATTAAATTACAAAAGATGTGTAACAATTCAGGTAAGCATATACAGGAATATGGTTTCACAGCTGAGTTTTTTAAATTGTTCCTGCATGAATTAATGCCTGACATAGCCGCGACCTTAAACTCTGCCCTCTCAAATAATTCCCTACATCCCTTGAACAACTCACTTATCTGCCTAATCCCAAAAAAAAAAAGATGCTACACACCCCTCAGAATTCAGACCTATAAGTATTGTCCACTCCTTGCAAAGAATCCTCTCTAAAATCCTCATGAATAGAATCAAACCACTAATAAATGAATCCATAAAACCAAACCAGTCAGGCTTCATTCCGGAAAGGAACATTGTGGAAAATTTCTTATATGCTCAGCAAATGTTACACCATGTTTCAAAGAAGAAAATACCTTTTGCTTTTTTGAAAGCAGATCTTAACAAAGCCTTCGACACAATCAGTTGGCAGTTCATCCTTGATGTTCTCTTGGCACTTGGCTTCCCTCTGATTTGGGTAAAATGGATAGCAGGCTGCGTACTACAAGGATGCTCAAGAATCATGGTAAATGGACTGGCCGGTAAGAATTTGATCCTCAAGCAAGGAGTAAGACAAGGAGACCCGCTCTCGCCCTATTTATTCATTTTGGCCTTCGATTTTCTGTCAAGATGGATGAACAGGCTGGTTCAAATTGGGGCTATTCCAATGCCATACAATGGAATTTTGCCTTGTTTTTTTTATGCAGACGACTCCCTGGTTTTCTTCAAACCTGTTGTTCAACAAGCCCAAATCATAAAGCTGTTGCTGCTCTTCTTCCACAAAATTTCGGGTCTTTCCCTAAACCCCTCCAAATCTGACCTAATCATCCTCAATTCTGACCAACAAACTGTTCTGTCCTTAACGACCATTCTTGGCTGCAAGCAAAGCTCTCTCCCTTTAACTTACCTTCGTTTACCGCTTTCCGACAAACCACTCAAAAAATCAAATTTCCAAACCTTAATAGCCAAATTTCAGTCAAATCTCAATGGATGGTCTGCGTCTTTACTTTCAATTGCTGGAAGAACGGTTCTGGTAAACTCTTGCTTAAGCTCGTTACCCATTTTCTTCATGTCGGCTTTCAAATTGCCGGCGTGGGTTATCAAAAAGATCGACGAAATAAGGAGAAGATTCCTCTGGCACGGCAATCAAAAAGGCAAACTAGTTTTTATCTCATGGGGAAAAGTTTGTTCCCCTAAATCAGTAGGCGGGCTCGGCATTATGGACCTCTCGGTAATGAATGATGCATTACTAGCGAAATGGCTCTGGCGTTGGATCTCCAGGAGCAATTCCATTTGGACAGCACTTCTTCTTTTATTGCAAAATGGTATTTTATCTCCTTTTCCCCTAAACGGACCACTCCACAAAACATTCCTCCATCTGACAACAATTTTCACCTCCACAACATTGTTTCTTTTGGGTGATGGATCTACAGTTCCCTTTTGGCACTTTAATTGGGGGTTTGGAATACTCAAATTTTCTTTTCAGGACCTTTTCTCGTTCAGCCTGAACAGTCACGTCTCTGTTCAATTTTTCTTCCAAAATAAAAACAACTTACACCTTCTGTTCAGACCTGCTGTTCATCTTTCAAACTCAGCCCAACTTCAATTATCTCTTGTCCTGAGTTACTTTCAAAATTCTCCTCTTTCTATGCTACCATCCCCAGACCTTGCAACTTGGACACTAGCCAGCACAGGATGCTTCTCAACAAAATCCTTCTACCATTTTATAAAAGCGTTCCCAAAGCATACCTCAAACCTGCAAAGAATTTGGAAGTTTAAAATCCCACCAAGAATGAAAATTTTCATCTGGAGAATGCTGCAAGATGGAATTGCAACAATGGATAACCTCAAAAGAAGAGGTTGGTTCATGCCAACCATTTGCTACCTCTGCAGGTCGCAGGAGGAATCGGTACACCACATCTTTAATGAATGCTCTTTTATCTTACAAGCAAAATCCAAACTCCTCTTATCAAACTGCCCCCACAACCTTACTGCTGTTACACTGAAGACAACCTCCCTGTTACTGGAATCTTTCACTGAAAGAAAAACACAAGAGCTGCTGGCCATATTGTGCTTCACAATCTGGCGAGAAAGATGCAGAAGAATCTTCAATCAAGAACAAGATACTATAAGTTCACTGTTGGAGCAGGTTTCATCTGAGTGGCGCATTTTTAATTTGGATAGAAAAAATTAGCTTTACTTTTTTTCCGTTCAGATAGCCTCTCTTCTACCTGTCAACAGTTTTAGACAGACCCTCTCTTTTCCTTTTATTTTCTTTTCGCCTTCTCACACTCTTTTGTTCAATTATAACTTAACTTTTCAGTTTATCTTCCTGCTAAATTGTAGTTGTAAAACCTTTATATTTAATAAAAAAGATAAGGGCTAGACCCTTATTTTTGTGTCAAAAAAAAAAGATTGAAATATTTGTTTCAGTAATAGATAACATGTATTAACATTGATTTTATAATTTCTAGGAGGGAGATATAATGAAAGCCAAACTTATTTGAAGACAGTGACTATACACATCAACTGAAAAATCAGAGACTAATCTCGCAGATTAAATTTGCAGTAATCTAACTTTCAGAAAGTCCAATTGACCGATATATCAGGTAGCAATGGTTAATACCAGAGGTGAAGCTACGTACAACTTACTGGGTCCAGGGACCCACCTAAAAAATCAAAATTATATGGACTAGTATTCATGTTTAAATAGAAAAATATACAGGGACCCATCTGAAATTTTGAGAGGACCCATCTTAACAATTTAATCACCTGTTTCTTTCTCCTTAGACCCTAGTCCTTCCTCACGAAGCTTCTCGCAAGTCACAATTTGCGATCAGAATCGGCAATACGGCGACCCATCTGAAATTTCCCCTCGGCTCTCTCTCGTGGTCTCGCCCCTCACACTGCCTCAGGCCCTCAAGAACGAATCTCTCTCAATCTCGCCTCTAGGTAGCACTCTTGTCATTTCTGTTTTGCAAGAACGATATTAATTTTTTTTTGCAATTTGTCCATAGGCAGAGTCGCGGAGAGTAATAGTTTGACCATATATACAAAAGTACCTAAACAAGCACCTGAAAGTTTGAAACTTAATTAATTCGCCCATAGGCAATTAGGCACCATAGGTACTAATTTTTTATGTAGCAACTAATTGTTTATTACTAACAGTAGCACCTTTTGCTTATAAAGCTAATTAATAATGAATTTTGTGGCTATTGGCTAGTGCCTAATACCTTATTGTGTTACATTTACAATTTACCACCCGTTTTTGTACATCCAGAACCCAAATTTCATTTACAATTCCAGAAAATATATTATTATTGTGTTACATTTTCTGAGTTCTGACAATTTGATAATTTGCTTGTGTAATTTCAGATTTATGGCTGGATTAGGCAATACATCTAACCGAGGATCAAGTAAATTTAGTCGAATTGATTTTAATGTGTTTGATCCTCCATCAGATCCAGGGACTCAACCTCAAATATGTGAATATCATCCTAATGATCAAGAAGGTGTGAGAAGAAGTCATTTAGCCAAAGGACCGTGTCAGCCCAAATTACATGATTTTGAAGGGAGAGAAATTGGGACTAGATTGCGAGGGTTTAATCCAAGATGTTATGATGATTTTGGATCTTGGCTAGAATACAGCATGGAGAAAGAGGCTGTATATTGTTTCTTTTGCTTTTTGTTTAAGTCGGAATTGGGAGGGCGACAAGGAGGCGGTGATGCTTTTGTTGTGACCGGTTGGAAGGCTTGGAATAAAGGAAAGGATGCTCTATTGTCACACATTGGCAAAGCAAATAGCATTCATATGCAAAATGAGTCGAAGGCACGAGCATTGCTGAACCAGAGACAATCAATTAGCTCTTGTTTCATAAGACAAACTGAAAAATCAAGAAAGGATTACCGTGTGAGATTGAATGCATCACTTGATTGCATACGATACCTTCTATGCCAAGGGATGGCTTTTCGTGCACACGATGAATCTGCAAATTCAAGAAATAAGGAAAATTTTATTGAATTGTTGAAGTTCCTTGCTAATCACAATGCAGATGTGAAAAGTGTGGCACTTGAAAATGCACCAAAAAACCTTCAATTGATAAGTTCTGATTTCCAAAAGGAGATGGTTCATGCTGCTGCACATGAGACCACAATTGCTATTATTCGTGAGCTTGGTGATGAGTTGTTTGCTATATTAGTTGATGAATCACGTGATGTGTCTTGCAAAGAGCAAATGGCCTTGGTGATATGCTTTGTTAGAAAAGATGGAAGTACAGTGGAGAGATTTTTAGGTATTGTTCATGTGCTTAACACGGCAGCAGCTACGCTTAAAGTGGCAATGGAATCCAAGGTAGCTGAACATAGCATCTCTTTGTCACGGATACGTGGTCAAGGTTATGATGGAGCGAGCAACATGCGAGGCGAGTTCAATGGACTTAAGAGTTTGATTTTAAAGACTAATTCTTCTGCATATTATGTTGACTTTAGTAGCTGTTGTTAACTCTCACATTGATGTTGCTCATCTTTTCACTCTCACTGATAAAATCCAAAATACTGTTGGGGCCTCTTGTAAGCGTAAAGATATGCTAAGAGAAAGACAAGCAGCTAAAATTGCCAAGGCTTTAAACAATGGTGAGAAAGAAACAGGTAAAGGGCAAAATCAAGAAATGGGTCTTTCTAGAGCAGGGGCTACACGGTGGGGCTCTCATTATGGTACTGTAAACAATGTGATTGGACTTTTTACTCCAATTCTTGATGTGCTTGAGATGATTGAGGAAGAAGCTGTGGATTTTAACCAAAAAGGAGAAGCTAAAGTTCTATTAGATGGATTGCCCTCTTTTGATTGTGTTTTTATTTTGCATTTGATGCAAGATGTTTTGGGATTAACAAATGTGCTTTCTCAAGCATTGCAAAAAAAAGATCAAGATATTGTTAATGCCATAGGACTTGTCAAAGTGACCAAGTCGCAATTGCAAAGAATGAGAGAAGATGGATGGGATCCTCTTTTGCAAAAAGTTTCTTTATTTTGCAACAAACATAATATTCTTGTACCAAATATGGAGGCGACATTTGTTACTCGAGGAAGGCCACGGCATAGATCCGAAGAAATGACCAATTTACATAGGTATCTTTTTTTCCTCTTTCTCTTTCTTGTTATGTCACGTTCTCTTTTTATTCTTAATGAAATTAATGAAATAAAATACTAAAATATGTAGGTATCGTGTTCAGATTTTTTATACTATCTTGGATATGCAACTTAAAGAGCTCAACGATCGATTTGATGAGATAAGTTCTGAACTTTTACTTTGTGTTGCTTGTTTGAGCCCAAGAGATGGATTTCAAGCTTTTAATAAGGATATGCTGATCAAAATGGCATCATTTTATCCAAGAGAGTTTGAAAATATTGATATTGCTACACTTGGTTCATAGACATGTATGAATGTATGCTGCTTAGAGCCAATGATTTTGCTGGGATCAAAAGGAATTGCATCTTCTTCTTGACGTGCATAAATCAAGGCACAGGGTGCACCCTTCTCTAGGGTTGCGAGGATAGACATAGAAACAGATGTTCGTGAACATTTTCCATGTCCTTTGAGAGCAGAAAGATGGTTTGTCCCTAGTTTGAAACGTCATTCAGCTGAATGAGATGTGCAGTTGAGAATTATCTTAGCATTTAGCTATATTTCATATAGTGAATTGTGCCTTGATATCAAACGATGAATTAGTTTAATTTTGTGCGTGCGTATGCCTACAAGCGCATTGTTATTATTATTTTTTTGGTTATTGTTATTAATTAGTTGAGTAGCTTGCTTGGTTGGGTGCATGATTACTTGAAAGTTGAAAGTACATTGACCGCTAAAGTAATGCACTGGTTGTTGTTTCCAGAATTTAATGATAGGGTTCCTGGTATTTGACATGTTTTATCGATATAATTTCTTCTGCATTTGTCCCTTTTTTTTGGGTTTGGGGTTGGGGTGATTTATATTGATATGGTCAGATCAGAATATGGGCCTAGTAGTTACGGAAAGCCTTGTGTAAGGCCTTTTAGAGAAAGGAGCCCACGAGTCGTTATGAAGAGGGTGGGCCCGAGGCCGTTGCGCTCAGAATGGGGTCAGGAACCGTTAGAGGGAGCTCTCACCGGTGGGTCCCCTAGAGGAAACAGTTTCTGAGCACGGATGTCCTTTCCATAACGGTCGCGGGATGTTCTGTGACATTTGGGCGATAGTCGTTCAGGAAGCCTCGACTCAACCTCGCACTCAACCTCGCCTGGATGAACGTTGGCCATAGGCGAGAAAGGGACATGTCGAGGTTGAGGGAGGTCACAGCGACCTTCATGCCGCAGTCGAATAAGGAAGATGAGAACACGAGGAGGCCACAAAAGATCCGATGCGATGGGGGACCACCAGATGACTATAAATAGGAACCCCCCTCCATAGGTAAAGGGGGTTAGACATTCTGTAAATCAAAGAAACCATGTATTAAACTAATGAAACAAATAGAGAAATTCTTACTCTTCTTGATCTAAACTCTTTGTTGAGATCTATGAGCTAGATTGTAGGTTATCAACTGGCGCCCACCGTAAATTACAAGAGCTCATCCTAACAATCGAGAAATACGACCTTTTTCTTATTGTTTGAGCTCCAATTCGCATGAAAGGGAGTAGGAATATTCATCCAAAAAAGTTAGACTTTAGTACACCATCCACAAAAACCATGGCAACTAGCACCGCAACCTTCAACACTCCAGCAACGACCCCACAACCTCCACCTCCAGGAACGGAGCAAACTTCCGATCAATCTGTTAGCATCTCCTTAGCCCCAAGACACAACCCCCCTACCATCACCAATGTTATTCCACAAGACATGCGCAATTATCAACCACCACCACAAGTTCTTCCTTCTACAATGCCTTTCCTTACACCCTCCTCCGTTCACAGCAGCCACAACCATTAACCACAACCGCCCCTCCCTCAGCAGTTTCAGGCTCCCCGCGATCCACTGTACCAACCTCCAGTTATTATCCCACCTCTCCCTCAACAATACCCCTACCAACATCCAATATTCCCGGCCAATCAGTCAGGTGTACCAACCCAACCATCCAATCAAACATACACCCGACTGTCAAATAGAGAGGAACTAGCTTTGCACAGTGAAGATCACAGACCGCAGCCGTCTCACAGGCGCTCCCAATATACTAACATCCCTAATAATTCCCGTTCTTACACAAAAGGTCGCTCCAAATCCCGTTCACGACGGTCCAGAAAGCGATCACCATCTTCAGAGTATGATACTCATAGTTCGAGCGAACTATCTTCCCGCAAGTCGCCTTTAAGGAAACGTCGCGGTCATTACAGCACTTCAACTAGATCCTCGTCTCCAAGTTTTTCTCAAACAAGTGACACTAGCGACGGAAGATCCAGACCGCGCACCCATCGTTTGCGTAAAATCCCCTGGAAGCGGCATGATAGTCCTTCGCCTCCTCGCAGAGCCTTGGCTCGACACTTATACAAAGGAAAGGCCCTTCGTCTCAAGGCTTTTGCCAGCCTCGATAAGTACCCCGCTTATCCAGCTCACGACGCTCGAGCCTTTGTTAACACCTTCCGGGAGTCTATGCTCATCACTGGAGCATCTAAACGAACCATGTGTCTCGTTTTCCCTACACGATTAGAGGGAATTGCTTGGGAGTGGTATGCGCAACTTCCTCCTGGCTCGGTGTCCAGCTACAGAGACCTTACCAACAAGTTCCTTAAAAGGTTTGCCAGCGTTCGAGCACCCCCCAAAACATGCATGGACCTCATGGGTGTTCGACAGCACCCCTCTGAGCACACCCGAGATTATCTCGACCGATTTTCCATCGAAGCCAACAAGTGCGGAGATTATCGGGAGGACATGGCACTGTTAGCTGTGCAGCGTGGGTTGCTGGAAGGACCTGTTCAGTGGGCAGCCATGACGGAAAATTTCTCTGATTTCGCTGCATTCAGGGAACGAGCTGAACACCTTATTCGCGCAGAGGAGCACATCGCGGCCATCCAAGGTTATCGTCACAACACCTTTGCTATACCAAACAACAGACAAAGTACGTCCCCCAGACAGCCACAGCGCCCAAGCCCACCTCGAGATCGTCAGCGCAGTCGGTCCCCACGCCCTCGGCGCCGGGAGACCAAGCCCTCTAGACGAAACCGTGGCCGTCGTGCTAACTCCGCAGAGGACAATGCACCGTATTATAAAATGTACCACGTCACAACCGAGCCTCAGGGTCGTGTGTATGATAAAATCAAGCATAACAAAGAGATGAGAAGGGCACCACCCATTACCAGAACCGAAGTTTTCGACAGAAACAGCTACTGTGAGTATCACGGCAGTAGCGGACATTGTACCAAGGACTGCATTAAGCTCAAGGACGAGATTGAAAGGCTAGTGCGTCAGACCAACATTCTTGAACATTTCCTGGCAAAGGACGATAGGGGCAAAAGGAAAATGCAACACCTTCATGAAGTTGAGACCAACACAGACGATCGTCGCACTGAGCATCCCAGTAACCCGCGACCCCAGACAATCACATCTGACAGACAGCAGCGCACGTCCCCTCCACCAGTGATGTTCATTGAGGGTAAAGCAACTGATAATCTCCGGAGGCAGCAACCTTTTCACATCTTCCAAATCGAGCATAGATTAGAGTCTACTCAGGTCATCTCATTTGGTCCACATGATTATGATGGTATCCAGTTGCCTCACGATGATGCCATCGTCTTAATGCTCCGAATTAACGGTATTCGAGTAAAGCGAATTCTTGTCGATACAGGCAGTTCCGCCGATGTGATGTACTTTGATGCTCTCAAAAGAATGGGCCTCGGAAAGTATCCCTTGCAACCGATGACGACATCACTCGTCGGTTTTACTGGTGACAAGTTGAAACCTTTAGGGACCATCGACTTGGACGTCTTGTTCGGAGACGCACCCCAAACGGTGATCTCGAACGTTCGCTTCATCGTGGTGGACGCTCCATCTGCCTATAATGTCATTTTGGGACGCACTTCCCTTAACAGCATCGGAGCAGTTGCATCCACTCCGCACTTGATGATTAAATTCCCAACTCCACAAGGAGTGGGTATAGTGAGAGGAGAACAACAGGTGGCCAAGGAATGCTACCGAATTACCATGGCACCCCAGATTGCTCACATCGAGCGATCTAGGAAAAGCCAAGAATTTGTGGACAGTCTAGGCGCACTCAGCAAAGAACCACCAAAAACCCTGTCAACAGAAGCCATGGAAGATACGGAACCAGTCGTGTTACGGGACGGACAAGTGACTCAACTTGGCACCTTGTTACCTGCGATAGACCGAAACATGGTCAGAGAATGCTTGATTGCCAATAAAGACATTTTTGCCAACGAGGACGACATGATGCGAGGCATCAGTAGAGCCATCGCAGAGCACCGCATTGATACCTATGAAGAAGCGCGTCCAGTTCAGCAAAGAAAACGCAAGTTAGGCCTGGAAAGGAGGAAGGCTGTACAGGACGAGGTTGATCGATTACTTAAGGCAGGGGCCATAAGGGAAGTGGAGTACCCCCGTTGGTTGGCAAATCCCGTCTTGGTGCGCAAGTCCAATGGAAAATGGCGCATGTGTATCGATTATACTGATTTAAATAGGGCATGTCCCAAAAAGCCCTTCCCATTACCAACCATCGATGCCATGATCGACTCTACTGCAGGCTTTAAATACCTCAGCTTTATGGATGCTTATTCCGGGTACAATCAGATACAAATGCACCCTGATGATGAAGAGAAAACAAGTTTCATAACCGAGGAAGGATTATTTTGCTATAGAGTTATGCCTTTCGGTCTCAAGAATGCAGGAGCTGAATATCAGCAAATGGTGAACAAGGTTTTTAAAAACGAGTTGGGAGGAATCATCGAGGCATACATCGATGACATGGTCGTTAAGAGTTGTACTGGCAAAGAGCATGTACAGCACCTCAACATGATATTTCAAAAAATGAGAGACGTCGGCATGCGCCTCAATCCAAAGAAGAGTTTCTTTTGCTTGTCTAGTGGGAAATTTTTAGGTTACATTGTGTCTGAAAGAGGCATTGAGGTGCACCCCAGCAAGTGCCGAGCCATCATCGGCATGGAAGCTCCCAAAACTGTAAAAGAAGTGCAAGAACTTACAGGGCGAATAGCTGCGCTGAATAGATTCATAGCACGCTCGGGAGAGGTTTGCAAACCTTTCTTCCAGACAATCAAGAAGACCAAAAAGTTTGAATGGACCTCGCAATGCCAGGAGGCATTCGAACAGATCAAGACCTACCTATCCAATCCACCGATCATCAGCAGGCCAACCAAGGGAGAAACTTTATACCTATATGTTAGCGCTTCCGCGGTCGCAGTAAGTGCGGCGTTGATTCGAGAGGAAGACGGAGTGCAAAAGCCTGTATACTTTGTGTCCAAGATACTGCGTGATGCAGAAGAAAGATATTCAACAGTTGAGAAGGGCGCTTTCGCCGTACTCATCGCAGCCAGAAAACTGCGCCCGTATTTCCAGGCACATCCTATTAAAGTGATCAGCGATCTTCCCTTGAGAAAGGCTTTGGGTAATCTTGATGTATCGGGACGACTCTTAAAATGAGCAGTGGAGTTATCAGAATTCGACATTTCCTTTTTACCTAAAGCAGCATACAAGGGACAAGTGTTGGCAGACTTTGTGGTTGAAAGTACAGGAAGGTCAGAAAAAAGGGATCAGGAGGCTTTGTGGCATGTTCATGTCGATGGCGCCGCCTCTGAACGGGGGTCGGGCCTAGGAGTACAGATCAAAGGACCCAAAAGAGAAGTCTTCTACTACGCCATTCACATAACCTTCCCTGTCACTAACAACATGGTTGAGTATGAAGCGTTGATTGCAGGTCTGCGACTGGTAGAGGCAGTTGCTTTGCCCACATCTTCTTTACTGCTTCATGATTTATTTATCACATATTTCTTTGCATGATCTTCATTCTCAATTTCTTTACTGCCTTTGTATTTTAAACAAAATGTGTTAAGCATTGATAGTGGCTTTGGCACCTTCAGAACAGTGAGCGCTCACTAGTAAACAAAATTTATATCCCTTTTTGTAATTCAATTTATTGGCTGAAATAAGCCAACATCTCATGCCAATCTTCTTGTGTATAATCCATGCACTGGGTCACATCCTTCACCATTTTTTGCTCACTGATGTGCAACCATATTTTTTTTACAAGGGGCAAAACTTCAAGGGTTTCAGTGATATGTTTAGCAGCCTGTAATTACTATCATCATTTATCACTTTTTTTCATTTTCATGGTCACTTCTATTACCCAGGTTTATGTAGTAATTAACACCCCTAATAGACTTAATCATTGAGGCACTGACGTGCAATTGAGAGTGAACACTATGACTATTGCATATGACTATTGCATTTCAAGTCCTCTCCATTTACCATTCAACCGAATATCATGACCATTGCATATCAGGGATTTCAATTTGGTGTATCTCTTTCATCGGTTCTTTTCACCTCTGACAATTGGGACCCACTATGTCATGGTCTTCCCTCAAGCCGTCAGGATGGAGTCAAGCACTGGTGAAGGAGAAGCTAGAGTACCATAATTGCAGCGTCAGAGCTGTATCCTCCCTCTTTATCAAGCAATGAGCTTCTTCATATTAAAAATTATGGTCACACTAGCACCGTTGCATGCCAATTAATCAATTAACCGTGATAGTGACCATCCTCATTCATCTGAATGCCTTGATGGTGTTCATCCTTTGATTCAATTTTTTATTATCAGCTCCCACTTGGTCTGACGAGGTCATTGCTTCAAATTGATCCAGTCTAGCTTGCCACACTGCAGTGCTTGCCCAAGGAGAGAGAGTGAGAGTTGTCAAATTAATTGGATTTTACTGCTGACGAGGGAAATGAGTATGGAGACATTCAATGTCGCAATTGATCGTCTGTCGCCCAGCTTTGTCATTTCCTCCCACGCGTGTCTGAGCACAGAAGGGATTTAGCGAGGGATGACGGAGGGATTCGAGGAGAGCAGCACTGTATCGCTGTCCCTATTGTCGAGTGGGGTCCAGTGGCGGAACTGGGAGGTGGCGGGCGTGTGCTATGCACACGCCAAATTAGCAAAATTTATTAGAGAGGTTATAGTTGGGCCTACGTCAAAGGTCCGAAGCTGAAGTAAATGAGCTCATCTGGCCTAGTTAGTTGTTTAAGTAGAGACTTCATATTTTTCAATATAAACACTCAAAGACCAATTCTCATTCTCTTACGTAAATTCATCTCTCAATTCCTGTCAGAGACAGAAAGAAATATCTAATTTTTAAATCGTTCCTCCTAATTTCCAAATCCATCTCCCAATTAGGTAATTCACATTCTCTGTTATGCAAATCCATCTCTCTTACTCTCTCTCTCTCTCTCTCTCTCTCTCTCTCTCTCTCTCGGCTCGGGAGTAAGGAGTCGGGAGGCCGCAGGCGACACCGCGACAGTACGTCGTTGTTCGCATTTATTAGGCTTGCATTTGGGGTACACAGCTTGCCTCCAACATGACTAATGATGATAAATTTTACGGTTCAACACAAGGTCACTTGCATCTGTTTCAATGATAAAGGGCTTAGAGAAGTCTTGCATAGCTAGTACAGAAACCTCTGACATAGCTTGTTTAAACAATTTAAAAGCTTGTTCAAGTTCTTCTCCCCAACAAAATACATTCTTTTTCAGCTGATTGGTTAGTAGTTTAGAAATGGTCCCATATCCTTTCACAAATTTCCTGTAGTACCCTGTAAGACCCAAAAAGCTTCTCAATTCTTTAACATTTTTAGGCCTAGGCCAATTCTTCATCACCTCCACTTTCTTGGGGTCAATAGCTACCCCTTCAGCAGATATTATGTGTCCCAGATATTCTAGCTTCTCTGAACCAAACTCACACTTACTCATCTTGGCACATAACTTATTTTCCTTCAGTATTGATAAGGCCGCCTTCAGGTGTTGCTCATGCTCCTCTAATGTCTTGCTATACACCAATATGTCATCAAAGAATACCAAAATGAATTTCCTCGACTGCTGCTTGAAAATCTGATTCATTAAGGCTTGGAAAGTGGCTGGTTCATTGGATAATCCAAAAGGCATTACTAGGAACTCATAGTGACCTTCATGAGTCCTAAATGCTGTCTTTTGTACATCTGCATCAGCCATCCTGATCTGGTGATAACCTGATTTAAGATCAATTTTAGAGAAATACCTGGCACCATGTAATTCATCAAGAAGGTCCTCAATAATGGGTATAGGAAACTTATCCTTCACTGTTTGATTGTTTAGTTTTCTATAATCTACACACATCCTCCAACCTCCATCTTTCTTTCTTACTAATAACACAAGTGATGCATATGGACTATTTGAATTTTGAATCACTGCATTTTTCAACAATTTTTCAATGATCTTCTCTATCTCCAGTTTCTGAAAATAGGAATATCTGTAGGATCTTAGGTTGACTGGTTTAGCATCTGGGGTGAGGAGTATCTGATGATCTATTCCCCTTCTTGGAGGTAACCCCACTGGTTCCTCAAACACCACAACAAAGGACTTAATCAATTGTTTCAATTGTGGATGAATCAAATTGGTGGTTTTGTCAACCTCATTCACCATCATGAGTTGAGCCACAATAATTTCACTTCCCCTCTGCAATTCTCTAGCAACATTGATACATCCTTCCATCAACTTAATTTCAGCTGCTTCAGGCTTGACCTGCAATGAAATGTTTTTGCCTTCCTTGTTAAACTCTAACTTACCTATACTCCAATCTACAATCATTGGGCCCAGACTTTTCAACCAGTCAACTCCTAAAATCATATCATAGCCTGGAACTGATAATAACCTCATATATTTTACAAAGTCATGCCCTTGGATGCTAAATTGAAGTGAGTCACACTTAGTGTCAGTAACCATCTGGCCCCCATTTTTCACCGTGACTACCATAGGATTTGTTTGAGTAACTGGGACCTGTAAGCATGTGATAATTTCTGGGTTAATAAAAGAATGGGTGCTTCCACTATCTACCAATGCATATACAGGAGTTTTCCCAATCTGCCCCTTGAATCTCATGGCATTCACTGTCTTTTTGTCTGGAGAGAACATGGAAATCACTGCTTGTTCTACCTCCTCAACCTCACACTCTTCTTCAATTGGTTCATCTGCACTGACCTCTTCTTCTACAATGTAGTCCCCTTGATCAATTATGACATTCACAGCTTTATTACAGCACTTGTGACATGGGAAATATCTTTCTCCGCAATAATGACAAGGTCCCAAGGGCCTTCTATTCTCATATGTACTGCCTTTGTATACCCCTTGGTTTGGCCATGGTTTATAACTATTGTTTTGTTGGTTCCAAGGTCTACTCATAGTGTTTTGATTCTCATTCTCTCTCTTGCCCTCTGGGGTATTTCTTTTTGCCATTTGTTGATTGTGAGGGTTGTTGTTTTTGTACACCATTCTGGCCCTTCTTTGTTGACTTTCTTGAGCTTCTTCATATTGTTGGGCATATTCACATGCATCTTCAAGTGATACAGGCTTGAATAGCTTAACCATGCCTCTAATGTCTTCCTTCAACTCACTTACAAAACCAATTTTGAAATCCTCTTCAAAGAACGCATGGGATATCTGCAACACTCTCATTATTATCCTTTCAAACTGCTTCACATACTCTTCTACCTTATTGATTTGGAGACTGTTGACCCTAAAAATTAAACCCTCAAAACCAAACAAATCAAAAACCAAATTGTGAAAACCAGAAGACAAACCAGCGAAAACTAAATTTTCAAATAGCCAAAACTCAAAACCAAATTGCGAAAAATATCAAACAAACTCCAAAAATCCTCAAAATTCACCCAAAAATCCCTTAAGAATTATGATGAATTATCATAATTTTTAAACCCCTGAAATACCCACACAAACTCCAAAATTTGCAAAGAAATCCAAAAAGTTCACAAAATTACTAAAATAAATCTATGAGGAATTTACCAAAACCGGTTAAGCCATTAAATTCCTTATATTCTTCCAAGTCTACCCATAAAAAATTATCCAAAAATGACAAAGGGAAGGCCCTCAAACAATTTATTTTGGTTTGGCCTTAAAGAAATAAAGGGAAATTATGAAAATCAAACAGAAATCCCACAAAAATCAGAAATTCTGGCGCGTGCATACCATTGCAGCGGATCCAGGCCAGATGGAGGAGGCGCTGGGTTTTTAAAATTACCATCTCCTCAGAAAAGTCTAAATGAGCTTGGTTCATACACCTAAGCCTTTTGATTGGTTGGTTTCTCGCTGGTGCACCGTGAGCCGAGACCACCTATCTCTCCCTCTCGCATTAAACCCGACGAGTAGGCCCCACCTATCATATTTCTCTTCCCCTGAGTAAAAGTGAAGCCACGATTTTACCATGGAGACGCCGGGTAAAAAAAAAACGGAGAAGAGGGGGGAGAGACGACGTGGCTCCTCCTCCGTCCACTAACTCAAAACCAGAAACCACCATCTCTAGCCCATTGTATTGCGAAATCTAAACCCTAGCGCAGCTGGAGGCGGGCCGCTGGATCAAAATCCGAAGGTGGAAATGGCCACGGCTTCAAACCAAAACCCTAATCCCCAAGCCTATATAAGGCCCCCAAATCGAAGAAGAAAGAGAAAAAAAAGAGAGGGACAAGGTTAGGTTAGAGCGTAATTATTGAAATTAGGATAGTTGGTGCCAAATTGTGAGAGGCATAAACTCAAACAGTCAGGAAAAGGAGAGAAAAGGTGAGAATTGAGTGACTTTTCTGTGTAATTCTCCATTGGTAAAGTGAAATAAACAGATTTGAAACGAAATTGTGCTGCTTTGCTTCTCTTCTCCTCTTCTCTCATCTCTTGACCTCTCCTCCCATGGTGTAGACTGAGGGGTCCTCAGATCTATGCTGAGGAGAGGTCGCCTAGCTTGAGGTTTCCTCTTGACTAGGTGAAATAATAGTCTAGGCTGAGGGTTCCTCAGTTCTGGACTGCAATTCCATGGTTTGAGTTTAAAATAGCTCAAATTATGGAATTTCTAACAATCTGTGATGTAAATGTTATGCTGCCCAATTTGCTACAAAAATCATAATAAATTAGGACACTGATTTATTACCAAACAAGAACAAACAATATAATCTCTACAAATTTTATAACTTTGAATAAACATGGAAATATGTAGCATTTTGTGCTTGAATAACAAACAGTATGTATGAAGTACAGAAAACTGTACTCAAATGCACTGCTTATGACTACTTGTGACCCCTGCGAGTACACTTCCAGCAATCAAAGCAACTCAGATGGAAAATCATTAAAACAGTGGCAAAGATTGTTTAAATGTGAAAGTTGTAAATTGTGACAAATGCCAAAAAGCCTAGTCCTCATCATCTGTGTTGATTTGAACACTTAAAACAAACTTAAATGAACTCAAATGGAGCATCAAACCAAGTCCCTTTGCTGTAAAACGAGTTACATGTAAAATTGAAAATAGAATAAAAGTGCTTAAAATACAACTCATGCCCCCTTTGATCCCCACATCAAATTGTGGTGATCTAAACTGGTAAGAGATAAGACCCCTGGAGCTTCAAATGCCATTAATGGCAGCTCGAGATATCTCAAGCTTCGTGAGGAAGAAAAAGTCTTCTCAGCAAACAAAAAGCACATCAATCTGTTCTCCTTGATCCCACGATCTCAACAATCCAAGTCTCCATCGAAATGGTGGACGGAATCATCGTAATTTCGCCGAAGAAGAGCATAGGGACTAAACTGCATAAATACCAATCCCTATCGGAGAAGAAGGATTCAAAATCCGCGTTTCTTTTGATTTTCTGTGGCCAAACTCCATGTGGCGGGTTCCTGACACGACGAAAACTCGCTACACGAGTTGACTAAAGACAGTCAATGTTCATTCAAACCTCAACTCGCGCCCTGACACGTCAGCAAGTCCAGTCAGCGCCAGTCAGCAGCCAAATCAACATTTATGCCTACGTGGACCAATCAGAAAATTCCACATCAGCAGAAACTTAGAAAATTCATTAAAAATAGTAGGAAACTCAGAAAAATTCAAATAAAATATCCATAAAATCCTAAAAATCCAAATAAACCAAATTCACTGATATTTCGATATAAAAATCTGTCAAATTATTAGCCTTTTCTATTTTTGAGATATTTTCAATATTAAATAAATTTTATAAAATTCTAAAGTGATGTTAAATCGATTTATAAAATTCTAAAATGACCTAAAAACTCAATTAAATTATTTTAACAAATTTTCATAAAAATAAACATTGAGAATTTAAAGGAAATATATTAAATAACAAATATATTTTTAAAAATAAACATAACTAAAAATATAAAAAGATATTTCAAAAGTCTAAAATTAAAAAAAAATAAAAAAATAAAAAAGGTAAAATAAAATTGTGAAAATGTTAAAACCCAAAGAGAAACTCAAGAAATTAAAAGTCCAAACACGAAACCCGAAATCAAGACCGAAACCTCTTCAGTAAAGATGAACGAAATCTCTTCAGCAAAACGAAGTCGATGCAAAAATCAGAAAGTCTCACAAGCGGTTCAAAAATAACCCCGAGAAAACCAAATCCAAATCCAAAGGCCCAAAATAGCCTAGAAATCCAAATCAAATCCAAGACCCAAAATAGTCTTGAAATCCAAGTCCAAATCCAAGACCCAAAATAGTCTTGAAATCCAAGTCCAAATCCAAGGCCCAAAATAGCCTAGAAAACCAAATCCCAATCCAAGACCCAGAATAGTCTTGAAATCTAAGTTGAAATCCCAAGGCCCAAAATAGCCTAGAAATTCAAACCAAACTCCAAGGCCCAAAATAGCCTTAAAACCCAAATCAAATCCTGAGACCCAAAATAGTCTCGATAAACTCAAACCCAAATCCAAAGGCCCAAAATAGCCTAAGGACCGAAAAACCACGCCTCCACATCAAAACCAAAAACAAGTCTGTCTCGAATAATAAAGTCATTTAAGTGTCCTCAATTGGGTACCGTTAATTAGGTCTGGTACACCAATCGAGTCCGGTTTAAGCTAAAGAAATAAACTCAAGATAAACGTGAAATTAGTAATGTTCCTAGCCTTTACACATAATTCTTTTGATCCCTTAATCAGAGGTTCTCATGAGCGATCACGGGGTAATTAACAGTAGGGGCTTGCGCCTACTGGAAAGAAAGGACCCGCGAAATTAACAAACCTCTTTAAGAAGCGACTCATGTTTTGGTTCTCTTGTCGTTAAGAGACACTCGAACAGAGATCGAACCTTAAGGGGGGTGAATCCAAGGCTATGTTCCCATATCTCGAGGAAACCCAATTCATTCTTCGAGGGATGGCGAAAAAGCCGCAACAGATTCTCTGGCACGCCCGGTGGGACATCTTTTTCCTCTCATCTTTGGGGTTTAAAGAATATAATGTAAAGTCTAGGGAAAGTAAAAATAAAATAAAAAATAAATAAAATAAAATAAATAAAATAAATAAAAAAATAAATAAATAAATAAATAAAAATTGTTAAGTATATTTGTATCAACAACCCACCTCGTGCTACACAGATTCTCTGGCACGCCCGGTGGGACCTCTTTCTCCTCTCATCTTTGGGATTTAAAGAATATAATGTAAAGGCCAGGAAAATTATAAAATCTCAAATAAACACTTCTAACGGTAACATTTGGAGTTCTTTTCTTTCAGGAAATGGGATCCACAACCCTTGAAATGAGCAAGCCCGAAGGAGTGCTCACGATTGGGGCAGTTCCGATCTGCTACCAACACGAATTCATGATCGGCAACATGCCATATGGGTACACCTATGTGCCCATAGTGCAAGTAAAGGATGGAAGTTTCCAACTAGCGTGTGTTGTTGAAGAACCACAAAATGTGCCGGTAGTAGTCTCTCCAATCTCCGAGACCTCTACTGAAATGGAGCCTAAGGAAGATAATTGGGCTCTCATTCCTCAAAAGAGGGCCCACCCAAGTTCAAGCTACAAGGAACACCAGTCTAACCACCGTTCTCCTCAAAAGAAAACTGCAACAAAGAAGCTCTATGTGCCGGCCTCTCAAGGCACAAGGACTATCAAAAAGGTTCAAAGGGCTTACAAGAATGAACTGGATGCAAAGCCCAACCTCCCAGTAAGCAATCCATTTGCACCGCTTCGACTGGTTCGAAAGAATTCTCCAGTGGCAGTATTGAAAACAATGGAGGAATTTCCTCTTGAATACCGGGTCCAGTTCCGGGGCAGGAATCCTCAAACGAGGCGATCCGTGAAGGAAAGACTCACTTTTCCCGCACTCCGGTCCATGAAAGATTGGGACCCAAGGGGCGAAAAAGGGAATCAACTCCAGTAAAGGAAAGACTGGGGCAGAAAGAAAAAGAAAGAGCAACAACTCCAGTCAAAGAGCGATTGGGACCTTTGCAAAATGAAGGAGAAGCCAAGAAAATATGGGTGCCTAAAGATAGGACCCGATTGGTGGTTGAAGTAGCCAACCAAGAAACACAAAGCAAGCGAAGGCGCTTAGTATGGCGTGAAAAGGAAGCGGTGATACATGCTCATGTAAACATGATCCGAATAAGTGAAGAACAAGAGATGCATGCATTCGTGAATATGGCAAGCGATGAGGAAATTCCTCCAACTAGAAAAGATGACAAAGGAAAGCAAGAGATCCCATCATCAAGTGGTCATGGCCAGCTTGAAGATGAACTAGTTGAAAGCGACCAGGAATATGGTGGTGATAAAAATAGATGGGACGAAGGAGAAAACGCTCGACTAATGAGCATACTAGAGAAAAATGAAAAGAAGATGTCTGAATTGATAAATGAAAGGGAGAAAGATAGAAAAATAGTTAAGAAAATGTATAAACTCCTAGAAAGTAAGAATTTGCTTGGAGAACTTGAAAATCCCTCGTCCTCAGAACAAGAAGACAATCACAAAAAGAAAATCTCTAAAGAAAGAAAGAGCAAAAGTAAGTATGAGCCTTCTGACGAAGAGGAGGAAAGAAGCAAGAAGAAAATACTGAAAGAAAGGAGGAGTAAAAGTAAATATGGGTCTTCCGATGAAGAAGAAGAAAAGGGTAAGAGAAGGCCTTCCAAGGGGAGAAGGAACAAATACAAATATGAGTCTTCAGAAGAAGAAGAAGAAAGAAGGCATCATAAAGAAAGAAAACATAGAATCAAATATGAGTCAAGCGAAGAAGAAATTCCAAGGGCAAGGTCTCGGACAGGGGCAAGAAAGCCAGAATCAACAAGGCAAATCATCCAAGATATGATAAACCTACAACTCCAAGCAACAGGGGCGGGCCGCTTGGTCAACCTTCGCAAGAAATGTGGAAGGCCGTACCCAAAAGAGTACGAACAAATTCCTTATCCTTCGGGATACCAAGTCCCAAAATTCAACCTCTTTGATGGCACAGGAAAAGAAGGTGTCACGCCAGATCAACATTTGGTGCAATTCAGAAATGCATGTGGCAATACCGCCCATGATGAAGCTCTTCTAATGAAACAATTCTCTCAAAGTCTAACAGGTGCTGCTTTCGAGTGGTACTCTTTATTGGAAAACAACTCGATTGAGACTTAGGATGAAATGGAGGATCTCTTTCGAGCCAAATTTGCTATGGTAAACCAAAGAATTTCCATGGCCGATGTAGCTTGTGAAAAACCAAGGCCAGAAGAGTCGCCTCTTGACTACATCAACAGATGGAGAAACATGAACATAAGATGCACTCACCAAATGCCAGAAAGGGAAGCGGTGGAGTTCCTAATAAGAAACTTGGATGATTGGATTCGCAGACCACTCTCTGGTAGCGATATCTACACCTATGAAGATTTGGTGACTCGGGTTGCAAGGATTGTGCATATCGGCCCGCCTAAAGAGACACAGACTTCATACAACAAAGGTGAACAAAGGACAAAGGCGCAAATTCCTATTAAAATAATGGGAGCCAATGAAACATCTGTAAGCAAAGGAGGTGGTGGTTACAAAAATAATAAAGGAAGTGTTAACAACAATAACAATGGAGGTAATCAACCAAAAGAAAGTTTGGCGGAGCGCCTAAGCAAGCCGTACTCCTTCAAGAAAGAGAAAACTGCGGCGTTGCTCAAGCAATTGTTGAATGGTAAAGCCATTGAGCTACCCTATTGCAAAAGGCCGGAAGAGCAAAACAAGACAAATGACCCAAAATATTGTGCTTATCATCGGGTCTTGGGCCACCCCACAAGTGAATGTTATGTCTTTAAGGACATCGCAGAAAGGATGATCAAAGAAGGAGACTTAATCTTGCCTGGAAGCTTTAAACAAGAGCCGGCTCCACACGCTCAAGCAAATGCGGTGGCACAAAGGGTCAACCAAAGGCGTAATGAAGATTGCAATGTCATAGTGATAGTGGATGAAGAGTCCGATCAAGAAGACTGCTATGTACATAAAATGTCAAAATTAAGTCTAAATGAAAACAAGAGAAGTGATGAGAAAAGAAAGGAGAAAGATGAAAATAAAAAAGAAGAAGAAAGGAAAGAAGTAAAAAGGGAAAAGAAAGAGGAAAAAGAAGAAGAAGAATTTGGCACCTACTATTATGATGCTGAAGATGAAGACGAGGAGCCATATAAAGGTCTCTTTGCCAAAGGCATGTTTGAAGAAAAAGATTGCCATGTGAACTTGCGATCGGGTACAAACATTCCCGAAAAACAAGCACCCAAAGAAAATGAAAAGGAAAAAGAAAAAGGCAAAGGTAAAGAAGTAAATGATGAAGCGGGGCCGAGTCAAAAGGCGAAAGAAACCGTTGGAGAATACAACATCTTGGCCCATTTAAGGCGCACACCCGCACTAATCAGTGTATTTGAAGCACTGATGATGTCAAAAGAACTAAGAGAAACAATGATGGAAGTGTTGCAAGAGCCCGAGAAATTTCAGGCTTACTTTGCAGAAAAACACATGACCGAGGCCCTCTACGTGGAGCCCCAAAGTCAAATCACATTCTCAAATGTAGATCTAATGATGGGAACGGCTCGCCACAACAAGGCACTCTACATCACAGGCCAAACCAATGGAAGTCAACTAAGTCGAATGTTGGTGGATCCAGGATCTTCAATCAACATCTTGCCTCTCAAATCAATGAACCAATTGGCCTTAGGAGAAAGGCGACTCTCAAATGAGAATGTCTTCATCCATGGGTTCAACCAAAACTCAGAAAAGGCGTTAGGGGAAATTACCCTCCCAGTGAAATTTGGGGAACTTGAAACTTTGATCAAGTTTTATGTAATCAATGCTGAAACTTCCTATGGAGCGTTGCTTGGAAGACCATGGCTACATGAAAATAGTCTTGTGCCATCCACCCTCCATCAGTGCATCAAGTACATAAAAGATGGTGAACAAAAGAGCATCAAAGGCGATGCACATCATTATGGAGCGCATGAAATAGAATTGGAAGAAATAGACCGATTCTACACTCCAGCTTCTCAAAGAAGCACCTCACCAAATTTGAGGACAAGAGTGGAAAACCAGAAAGGAATTGAAGAGAAAATAAGATTGAAAGAAAGGCCTAAAACTTCACGTGCCGTGAAAACTCCCTTCTACATTAGGTCATCTGATGAAGAAGATGAAAAAGAAGTGCAAAGGAAAAAATTCTATGTGAAAAGCGAATCTGAAGAAGACTGTGAACCAAAGCAAAGAAATGTCATCCATGTGTACGACACTGGCTCAGATGAAGAGGAGTCCAAAGAAAAGGAAGATTCCATGGCCATCGAGCAAATTCCCATTGGCTACTTCAAAGAGCTGACACCAAGGGAAGTGAACCAAGTCAAAGAATTGGAAACTTTCTACGTTCCACCTAAAATCGAAATGATTCAAGGAAAGTTGGTGGTTCACAAAGAAATCTTGTTCTATAAAGCGGAGGACATAGATCCATCAAGCAATGCTCCCGATTCAAAGAAGAAGGAGACGAGTATGAAAGGATAGAAATAAGGGGTTATTACAATAAGAAGTTGACGCCCCTCTTTGAAAAGGCTCATTGTTTGGACCCGATCTCCAAGCGAAAAGCTAAAGTCTTCCAAGACCTTTGGAGTGAAAAATCCCAATGGGTGGAAGGAGTAGATGGAAAATGGAAATGCACAAAAGGGTTGGGATTCAAAATGCCTCCAAAAGAAAGTCCAATTCCACATGTCAATGGGCGATATATCAAGAAATGCTCCGCCTAAATCCACCATCTGTAAGAAAAAAAAGAAAGAAAAGAAAAGACAAAGACAAAGCCAAAACCAAAATCAAAACACTTCGTTTCTAAACAAAAGCCAAGTCCAAAAGCTTCAAAACCTAAATCCAAAATTCCAATAAAAAAAAAACCTAAAACCCCAAGCTCCAAAACCCAAAATCCAAAACTCCAATAAAAAAAAACTAAACTAAGACCCCAAACTTCAAAATCCAAAAATCAAAATTCCAATAAACTAAAACCAAAATTCCAAAACCAAAATTCCAAAATCCAAAATTCCAAAACCACAAATTCCAATAAAATAAACCAAAGACCAACCAAAAACTACCAAACAAAATATAGGTAGAAAATCCAATAAAGTTTTGAATAAAACCCAAAAATCTAAAGCCATAACAAATAGCCAAAACTTTAAATAATAAGTCTCAAGTCCCGTCGGGCTAAAGCTTGAAAGGGTATTCCGTTCTTTGGAACATTATGGAATATTCCTTTGCAAAGCCCTAAATAAATAAGGTAAAAATAAATAAATAAATAAATAAAAGTCCAATAAAAGTCCTTAACCTCAAAAATCCAAATACAAGTGAACAAAACCCAAATAAAATCCAAAGAAATAAAACCAAACTCGTCCCGCCGGGCCTAAGTACAAAGGGATGTCTTTGTCCTTCTTGGACATTCATAGACATTTCCTTTACAAAGGCCTACATTTTAAGAAAAATGTCAATACCGCCAATGCCGATATTGAGTGCCATCATATTGAGTGCCCCTACCTAAAAAGAGAGGGTGAGAAATGAGAGGGTGAGCAAAATAAAGGGCGGCTTGCCTTTATGGTCCCATAAGTCACTCCTTCCACCTAAATATTCCCAAATCCACAAAATCCACCAACCAAAAAAGGATAGCCGTGTTGAGGAAGCCTGTGTGGTTTTTGAATACATGGAAAAGTGAAATTACCCAAAAGTTTTGTGCTTTGTACTTTAAACAAGGTACTAGGTGCCTGTTCATCTCACCGAATGAAAGGATGAACAAAAGTTTGTCTTAAACTTTAAATAAGACACTGGAAAGCGTCAACACCGAAATAAGTGCCTACACCGGGGCAGCCAAACAAAACAAGGAGCAGGAACAACCAAATTGGGGCAAAAGCCAAAATATCAACCAAAACCTGATACAAATCAAAGGGACAAGAAACTGCCTGAAGAAGGTACAAGTGAAGTCAAGTATGGAAGAAACTGAAGCGTTTGGATGTCAAAATTCAAAGGGAAAAATCGAAACTGGGGCAAGGCCCGTGTAAACCCAAACCCAAGGAAATACAGGTTGGACCAAAATACCCTAACCTAAATTGTGGTGAGGACTTATTGGTGCCTTAGTCCTGACGGAGAAGGAAAAAGAAGAAAGAAGTCAAAAATGGGCCAAAATACCCACATTTCTAAGAAACAAAACCACTGAAGACGGGCCAAAATACCCGTATTCCAAGAAACAAAACCCACTGAAGGCGGACCAAAATACCCGCATTTCAAGAAACCAAAACCATTGAAGGCGGATCAAAATACCCGCATTCCAAAAAACAAAACCATCGAAAAACGGATTAAAACACCTGTATTCCAAAGAAACAAACCATTGAAAGCAAGTCAAAATACCTGCATTCAAGTTACCAAAGCACAATAAAAAAAAACAAGGGGTCAAGAAGGGGCCACCAAAGCACGCCGTTCTGCCAAGATCCTCACAACGTACTTTGGTGGGGGGCATTTGTTGACCCTAAAAATTAAACCCTCAAAACCAAACAAATCAAAAACCAAATTGCGAAAACCAGAAGACAAACCAGCGAAAACTAAATTTTCAAATAGCCAAAACTCAAAACCAAATTGCGAAAAATATCAAACAAACTCCAAAAATCCTCAAAATTCACCCAAAAATCCCTTAAGAATTATGATGAATTATCATAATTTTTAAACCCCTGAAATACCCACACAAACTCCAAAATTTGCAAAGAAATCCAAAAAGTTCACAAAATTACTAAAATAAATCTATGAGGAATTTACCAAAACCGGTTAAGCCATTAAATTCCTTATATTCTTCCAAGTCTACCCATAAAAAATTATCCAAAAATGACCAAGGGAAGGCCCTCAAACAATTTATTTTGGTTTGGCCTTAAAGAAATAAAGGGAAATTATGAAAATCAAACAGAAATCCCACAAAAATCAGAAATTCTGGCGCGTGCATACCATTGCAGCTGATCCAGGCCAGATGGAGGAGGCGCTGGGTTTTTAAAATTACCATCTCCTCAGAAAAGTCTAAATGAGCTTGGTTCATACACCTAAGCCTTTTGATTGGTTGGTTTCTCGCTGGTGCACCGTGAGCCGAGACCACCTATCTCTCCCTCTCGCATTAAACCCGACGAGTAGGCCCCACCTGTCATATTTCTCTTCCCCTGAGTAAAAGTGAAGCCACGATTTTACCATGGAGACGCCGGGTAAAAAAAAACGGAGAAGAGGGGGGAGAGACGACGTGGCTCCTCCTCCGTCCACTAACTCAAAACCAGAAACCACCATCTCTAGCCCATGGTATTGCGAAATCTAAACCCTAGCGCAGCTGGAGGCGGGCCGTTGGATCAAAATCCGAAGGTGGAAATGGCCACGGCTTCAAACCAAAACCCTAATCCCCAAGCCTATATAAGGCCCCCAAATCAAAGAAGAAAGAGAAAAAAAAGAGAGGGGCAAGGTTAGGTTAGAGCGTAATTATTGAAATTAGGATAGTTGGTGCCAAATTGTGAGAGGCATAAACTCAAACAGTAAGGAAAAGGAGAGAAAAGGTGAGAATTGAGTGACTTTTCTGTGTAATTCTCCATTGGTAAAGTGAAATAAACAGATTTGAAACGAAATTGTGCTGCTTTGCTTCTCTTCTCCTCTTCTCTCATCTCTTGACCTCTCCTCCCATGGTGTAGACTGAGGGGTCCTCAGATCTATGCTGAGGAGAGGTCGCCTAGCTTGAGGTTTCCTCTTGACTAGGTGAAATAATAGTCTAGGCTGAGGGTTCCTCAGTTCTGGACTGCAATTCCATGGTTTGAGTTTAAAATAGCTCAAATTATGGAATTTCTAACAATCTGTGATGTAAATGTTATGCTGCCCAACTTGCTACAAAAATCATAATAAATTAGGACACTGGTTTATTACCAAACAAGAACAAACAATATAATCTCTACAAATTTTATAACTTTGAATAAACATGGAAATATGTTGCATTTTGTGCTTGAATAACAAACAGTATGTATGAAGTACAGAAAACTGTACTCAAATGCACTGCTTATGACTACTTGTGACCCCTGCGAGTACACTTCCAGCAATCAAAGCAACTCAGATGGAAAATCATTAAAACAGTGGCAAAGATTGTTTAAATGTGAAAGTTGTAAATTGTGACAAATGCCAAAAAGCCTAGTCCTCATCATCTGTGTTGATTTGAACACTTAAAACAAACTTAAATGAACTCAAATGGAGCATCAAACCAAGTCCCTTTGCTGTAAAACGAGTTACATGTAAAATTGAAAATAGAATAAAAGTGCTTAAAATACAACTCCTGCCCCCTTTGATCCCCACATCAAATTGTGGTGATCTAAACTGAAACAAACACATAAACAAACTAAAATCAATCCACTAGAGCTAACCAAGAGGTTGCTGGCGTAAGGAAGTAATTGCGTGGGCCCCACCAGTCTTGCTCAGTTCTGCTCAAACTGAAGCCGACTGATCTCAGTCCAGTTCACTCCATTGAAGCCATCTCCAAGTCAAATTAAATGGATAAAAGTCATAAAAACACCTCCATGGATTCACACAACCTAAAACTGGTAAGAGATAAGACCCCTGGAGCTTCAAATGCCATTAATGGCAGCTCGAGATATCTCAAGCTTCGTGAGGAAGAAAAAGTCTTCTCAGCAAACAAAAAGCACATCAATCTGTTCTCCTTGATCCCACGATCTCAACAATCCAAGTCTCCATCGAAATGGTGGACGGAATCATCGTAATTTCGCCGGAGAAGAGCATAGGGACTAAACTGCATAAATACCAATCCCTATCGGAGAAGAAGGATTCAAAAATCCGCGTTTCTTTTGATTTTCTGTGGCCAAACTCCATGTGGCGGGTTCCTGACACGACGAAAACTCGCTACACGAGTTGACTAAAGACAGTCAATGTTCATTCAAACCTCAACTCGCGCCCTGACACGTCAGCAAGTCCAGTCAGCGCCAGTCAGCAGCCAAATCAACATTTATGCCTACGTGGACCAATCAGAAAATTCCACATCAGCAGAAACTTAGAAAATTCATTAAAAATAGTAGGAAACTCAGAAAAATTCAAATAAAATATCCATAAAATCCTAAAAATCCAAATAAACCAAATTCACTTATATTTCGATATAAAAATCTGTCAAATTATTAGCCTTTTCTATTTTTGAGATATTTTCAATATTAAATAAATTTTATAAAATTCTAAAGTGATGTTAAATCGATTTATAAAATTCTAAAATGACCTAAAAACTCAATTAAATTATTTTAACAAATTTTCATAAAAATAAACATTGAGAATTTAAAGGAAATATATTAAATAACAAATATATTTTTGAAAATAAACATAACTAAAAATATAAAAAGATATTTCAAAAGTCTAAAATAAAAAAAAAATAAAAAATAAAAAAGGTAAAATAAAATTGTGAAAATGTTAAAACCCAAAGAGAAACTCAAAAAATTAAAAGTCCAAACACGAAACCCGAAATCAAGACCGAAACCTCTTCAGTAAAGATGAACGAAATCTCTTCAGCAAAACGAAGTCGATGCAAAAATCAGAAAGTCTCACAAGCGGTTCAAAAATAACCCCGAGAAAACCAAATCCAAATCTAAAGGCCCAAAATAGCCTAGAAATCCAAATCAAATCCAAGACCCAAAATAGTCTTGAAATCCAAGTCCAAATCCAAGACCCAAAATAGTCTTGAAATCCAAGTCCAAATCCAAGGCCCAAAATAGCCTAGAAAACCAAATCCAAATCCAAGACCCAGAATAGTCTTGAAATCTAAGTTGAAATCCCAAGGCCCAAAATAGCCTAGAAATTCAAACCAAACTCCAAGGCCCAAAATAACCTTAAAACCCAAATCAAATCCTGAGACCCCAAATAGTCTCGATAAACTCAAACCCAAATCCAAAGGCCCAAAATAGCCTAAGGACCGAAAAACCACGCCTCCACATCAAAACCAAAAACAAGTCTGTCTCGAATAATAAAGTCATTTAAGTGTCCTCAATTGGGTACCGTTAATTAGGTCTGGTACACCAATCGAGTCCGGTTTAAGCTAAAGAAATAAACTCAAGATAAACGTGAAATTAGTAATGTTCCTAGCCTTTACACATAATTCTTTTGATCCCTTAATCAGAGGTTCTCGTGAGCGATCACGGGGTAATTAACAGTAGGGGCTTGCGCCTACTGGAAAGAAAGGACCCGCGAAATTAACAAACCTCTTTAAGAAGCGACTCATGTTTTGGTTCTCTTGTCGTTAAGAGACACTCGAACAGAGATCGAACCTTAAGGGGGGTGAATCCAAGGCTATGTTCCCATATCTCGAGGAAACCCAATTCATTCTTCGAGGGATGACGAAAAAGCCGCAACAGTGACATCTCTTAAACTCTTCTATTGGATGCAATCTATTCACCTTATTAAACCTTTTGAATACCTCTTCCACTAATAGTTCCCAAGGTAGCATATGAGTCCCAATTTGTACCCCTCTATACCAATCCTTTACTTCCTTAGAGAAATAGAGCACAACTAGCCTAGATTTATACACTTCTGCCACTTGATACATTTCAAAATAGTAGTTACACTCCATCAACCAATTTCTCCATCAAAACTTGGAAACTCAATCTTTGGTAGCAAGGTTGGTGGTCCCCTTCTGTCAATTTCAGGTCTAGGGTTGGTATTTTGCCTGACTTGACCATGCATCCATGCATATTCCTCATCATTCATACTCATATGACTCCAATCATCTTCTGGGGGTCTAATTGAGACTGGTACTTCAATTATGGGTCTATTTCTATCACCATTCCCTAGCTGATTCCCTTGGTTCCTAGGGCCCATAGTATTACTACATCTCCTAACATCAAAGTGATTATTTCTATCTCCTGAGGGATTAATAGATTTCTCCAATAGCACAGTTAAAGCATTATTTTGTCTTTCATACCTTTACTAGCATTCCTGACTTGATTAGTCACCACTGTTGCCAATCTCTTCTCCATTCTTCTACTGCTCTCATCAGTCTTTTTCAACCCTTCTTCATATCTCTTATTGCTTTCTTCTTGCCTCTTAGCCATATCTCTCACTTCTTCAGCCAGTTTAGTCAGATCTGACTCCAATCTGGTGTTCTTCTCTCTTAGATCTTCCATGCTAGAAGTTCTTGTATTTTTCATGTATTACACCTAGTCCCTTAAAGAACGGTGCTCTGATACCACTTGTCACGATCTAAATCGGTGAACAAACTCAAATCCAACAAAACCAGCAATTTCTCAGAAATTGTTGATACTGAGAAGCTGCTTGTCAGACCAACTCGGGAATTAAATTCAAATTGAACTAAAATTGAGATTAATTGAAGTAAATTGAGAACTGAGAAATGAAATTGGGTAATAAGGAATGATATTGAGCAACTAAACGGATATTAATCCTTTTACAATAACAAGATTCACCTAAAATGAAAGAAACGGAAGCAAAATACAGGAATAAGCCATAACAGCAATATAAGAGGTTTTCAGGTCTGGATTCAAGCATAAGAAAAACCCTAATGCCGTCACAGCGGCGCTTATATATCTAAACAAAGATTAACAGTAATTTTATTGAATTATAGCCTTGATTTGCCCCTTTTACTCTTAGTAATCTTCTTTGTCTTTTCTCTACAACGTTGGTGGTCCTCAACCATGTGTCAGCTTCTGGAGAGAGCTCCCTTCCTTCACACCGTTAGCACTTAACGTCCCATGCCACTCCATCATACCGTTTATCATGACACACAACCCCCTTCCTGGGTCCCATCTGCCAGCTGACGCCTCTCTCTGATTTCCATCCCATCTCCTTCTTTCATAACTTTGACTGGGTCAATATTTTGGTTAACGGTCACCAGCTGCTGATTGTTTGAATTGAGTTGATCAGTTAACAAATTATTTTCAGGTTGTGACAGTTTTACAGAAATCAGAGGTGCGAGAGGCGGGAAGCTACTAAGTTGAACTCAAAACCATGTAATCTCACCTCAATAAGGCCTATATATACACCGCTTTTGTATTCCTACTTCAATCGCCATTCCCCATCCTCTCATTTTTTTGGTATAAAAAAATCCAAAAATAAAAAAATAAACAAACCCTACCTATCAAAAATCTAAAAATCGCTTTAAATGACTAGCCGTGGTTTTGCGCTCATAGTTTACAATTTCCAAATTAAATTATGACAGGAGTATTTGTGCGCAGTGTATAAGACCTTTCCTAGTTAGGATAATGTAGCATAAAGGTCCCAATAAACTAACAATCATGATTTTAATTCTGCAATGTGCACAAATGCTCACTTCATATTTTAATATATAATTGTAAAACTATAGGCCCAAAATTACTTTTGTAGTGAAATCGATTTTTGGATACTTGATTCAATGACTACAAGTGGTTTTGAGCCTATGGTTTTAAAATTATAAATTAAACTTTGAAGTGAGTATTTATGCATATTGCGTAAGAGTACGTACTAGTTAGTATATTTATAACATAAAACCGTTAGTTTTAATATGAACGTACGCCAGCTGCAACAAAAAAAAAAAAAAAGAAACTAATTCAAATGACTACACGTGATTTTGTGTTTTCAATTTTACAATTCTAAATTAAAATATGAAATGAGTATTTTCGTGTATTGCATAGAGCATCCTAATAAGGATACATATAGCATAAAAAAATATTAAATTTGAATCCTTCGATGAAACAAACAAACACCTCTCGTTAAAAATTCAAAAATAAACTTTAATAACATAGTTTGGGCCCATAGTTTTACGATTCTAAATAAGGATTTTGTTAATATTGTTAAGACATTTATTAATATTAGTTAAGACTTTTTCAAAACTATTTGAGATTTTTATTTTGACTTTCAAGCCATTTAAACTATAAATAAAACATTTATTAATTCAATTCATATCATATTTATTTTTCCAAATATATTGTTTAAATTGAAAATTTTAGCTCCCGATATAAAAACAAAAAAAATCTTCCGTATATTTATTTTGAATAATTTGCATCATTTTTTGTGTACACTACCATTTTACGTCAAAATTGAGGGCATAGGATTAGGATTATAGCTGTCAACATATACCGTAGATCGTTACGCTGTTTTGTTTGTCAAAACGGGACTAATAACGGAACAAACATACGTTTGGTTTCAAAAACGGAATGGCAAAAGAAATAGAAACTAGAACAGTATAATGCATGTGGTTTATTGAAATTTCATATTTTGTATATGCCATTTAATTAATCATTAAACAGAACGGTTAACGAAACGTCGGCTATCTGCCTCTCGGCCCCTAAAGTGAATATAAGTGGAGATAAAAGAGATACTCTTAAAATCTGAACTTTCTCATCCATATATTTAGTATTTCTCTCCTACAATGATCTCTTTCTCTATCTCTCATCTTCTAATTCTCAACGTACATCTTTATATCACTGTACCATACTGTGTTTTGCTTTTTCTATCTTCCTTTTTTCCTGAGTCGTATTTTTTTCATTTGAATTTTTTATTTTTAATAATATTAAACATGATAGGAGCAATATTTCGCAAGATTTTCCTGAGTTGTTCTTGTGGCTTACTCTCGACACGCTTGCTATCTGGGGTAAAATAAAATGCAAAAGGAACAAGAGATTGTGAAAGATTTTTTCCTGTTTATATAAGCTTAGGAAACAATTGAAATTGGATATCACTGTACCATACTGTTTTGTTATTTTCTACCTTCCTTTTTTCCTGAGTCGTATTTTTTTCATTTGAATTTTTATTTTTAATAATATTAAACATTATAGGAGCAATATTTCGCAAGATTTCCCTGAGTCGTAGTTTTTTTCATTTGATTTTGATTACATGAGCTAATTAATGTATTTATTGGTTTATAGGAGCAATAGTTCAAAGAACTATAATGTTGTTGTTGTTGCTGCTGTTTAAGTTGGTTGATTTTCTATATATTGTAATTAATTGCTCTCTAAATTGTTTAAACAAATTTTGAGGAGCAGTAATTTTGTTGTTTCCAATTATCCCTAATTTCATTTAGAATTCATAATCATGCAGAGTTAACAATTCTTTGACATCATAATTTAATTACTTCAAGTTGAATATAGAGATTATTTAAAGAATTTGAAATAAACATGTTTCTATTGTTGGAGTTATGTCCTAGAAGTCAATATTTTAATGACTTAAATTTAGTTTATGTTATTGATGATATTTGATAATTTGTTCCTAGAGTTTATTATTGACAAATCATTCAGGTTGAGGATTTGATTTTTAAATTTTTGTGGATCATTCATTGAAATGACAATAATAAATCTAAATCGTTCATAATCTTGATAATTAACAAGGAACATTAGTTATCATATAAGATTAGTATGCAAGTTAAGTGATGATTAAGTTCTACAAATCATAGATAAGAAGTTACCAACTTAATTGCATATGTGTATGTAATTGGAACATAGTAAATGACATGACCCAATGAAATAAATATATAAATTGTATTATGTGTCATTATTTATTTCATATGAGTTTGATTCTAAGTTTGAGATGTTTAATTTTTCCACATGAGGATAGGTTCTATAAATATCATCTGACGTTGATTCCTGATAAGGGCTGTTATACGGACTTTATTTATGTTCTTTTGAAGTGTGAGAGGAAAGGTTGTTCATCAAGAAAATCGTATGTCCCTCATTAGTATACCTAGTGAGTAACGATATTTGTTTAGGCCCCTTCATAGAGTTGGATCGTATGCGCGCAACTAGGCGATTAATTCTAGATCAAGAAATGTATAATCTGCAAGAATGACACATTCTTATCTTAAATTATATAGAGATATCATGTGACATAAGAATCAAAATAATAAGATAATCATTTCTTATGCAGGATTGAAGTGTTGTAGTTGTATAGTATTTATTTATGCGAATTGGGAATCAAAACGTGTTGCTAGATACCGCTTATGATTATTGAAAATAAATGACAATTTAATTTTCATGTCCAACATAGTATAAATCCTCAAAGGATCACACAAATGGGACTTTACCCATGCGCGCATTATTTATTTATTCACAACAGTTAGTACTGTGGAAATTTGATGGATTGATTAATTAATTATATACTGTTGCGAACCGTTATAATTAATTAACTCAAAAAGATCATATAGAAATAAATTAATGCATATGCTAATTCTAAAATAATTATCAAGGTGTTGATAATTAACTTTGTTCAACACGAATTAATTAAAGTAATTAATTTGAGCTAACGGGCCTTTATTTAAATGGTAAATTAAAGTACCAACTTTAGAGCAATTAATTGGGTCACTAATTAATAGAATTAAGGGACCAATTAAATAAATGAAGAAACCCACTTAGACCTCTTCTATGGCCAGGCATATAGGTGGTACGGTTGTTGAAATCGTCTTTATTTGTTGGTATTTGGACCGTACTTGGCACTCAAATAACACTCAAACTATTGAATTATTTAATAAATTGCTATGATTTCCAAAGAATTGGCTCTACCGTCGTTTCTTCTCTCATTTTACAGAACTTTGATGATTTTTTGGTGATATTTGAGCTATTTGAAGATTTTTGGCACTTGGCATAAGCTAGACGACTCATTCCTAACACTTGGAGGCATCACCCAAGCCACCGTTCGGACCAAATGACTCATGCTCGTGCCTAATGGGTAGTTAAGACAAGAAATTGGTCAAATAGGATCATTATCATTGTAGAGCTCATCCAAAACTTTCCAATGGTTATTGAATTGCCTCAATCGGAGTTCGGATGGAGGAATTATGGCCAAAATACTATCTCAATGCAGAAATTTCTAGCTTTCTGGTCAGGTCGAACAGACTCTTGTCCGGACCGAGCAGAAGCTTGTCAGACCCGAACAGACCCCTGTCCGGACCGAACAGAACCTTGTCCGAACCGAACAGAAGCTTGTCAAACCCGAACAGACCCCTGTTCGGACCGAACAGAACCTTGTTCGGACCGACCAAACTGCCGAAAAATCATATTTGGAAGTATTTTCAACATGGAAACTCGTATTTTGGCATATTTTCTTGCCTTGACGACCAGGCAACCTCCCAAGCACCCGAAAATTTCTATATAAGCTTCCCTAAGCCTAAGGAAAGGGCATCCTACCTTCCATACCATAAAATTCCACTTTCCATAGGCGTTTTTCTCTCTTCCAGCATGGGAGATCATCAAAACTTGGTTCTTTGAAGCGACGGCAGCAAGGAGACGAGTTTGGTGACCATCTTGCAACACCCCACTGCCTTGGAGATCGAAGATGCAAGCATAAAGGTGTATTTGGTTGTATTCTTCTATGTCTTTGTCGTTTGATTTCATGGGCTTGTATCTTGTTATTTCTATGCTATTTGTTGTGTGTTTTGATTCGATGTTAGGCTAAATTTATGTAGTCTTAGGGGTAAGGTAGTAACTTAGGTTTGGATGTTGTGATTTGACTTGATATGATATGATATGTTTTGTTGATTTGTTTTGTTGAGAATTATGTTAATTTCTTGTTTGAATTGCTTGTGATTTCCTAATCACCTTCTAGTTGTACGGCCGCATCTAGTAAAGTCTAAGTTAGGATAAACAAGATTAGTTCAAATAAAGTATTTGGGATAAATCGTAGATCTGAAAGGGGAGATTAGTTGACAACAAAAGTGTAACTTTTAGACAAGTCCAAAAGACCTCTAGATATCCTTATGAACTCCAACAAACAAGTTTAAGTTGATTGAATTCTATACCAAATGTTGTGAACCAGTCGAGTTAATTAGGTTAGGTTGTGATTAAACCAGTTTATAGTCCAACAAGCGACAGCTGAGGTTTAGTAAATCTAGGTTTAGCCAACAAACCCTAACGCACAACATAAAGTATCATAAAAGGTCAAAATCACACACTTATACCATCTGTTCAGACCGAACAGATTCCTGTTCGGACAGAACAGAGTGGTATATGCTTGAAAAATACCAATCGATGCACGAAAGTGATAAGTTTTGTGTTCTAGAGTCCAAACCAAGGTGAAACCTGAACCCTAAGACGCTTTTTATATTTTTTTGAAAATCCAAAAACTTTACTTTGCTTATTTAGATTATTTTAATTGACAAAACAACCAAAAACATCTACTTTACTCGCACTTTTACATTTAATCAACCAAATCCATAAAAACTATCTTGTCTAGCTTTTGAAAAAGGATAAGTCCGGTAATCAATTATACCGTCCCTTGGGTTCGACCCTAAAGCTATACTTCAAAAGACTAGTGAGGTTAGCTCTAGGTTTATAAATTTATTTGATTCCTAGGTTCTAAGTCTTCATCAGTTGTAATTTGTTACAACTTTTTAGGAGAGTGGTTGGTCTATAAAAGGACCAATTTTGAAGAGAGAAACTGTAGTCTTCATTCTCTCCTTTTTCCTCCTCTTGCTATAGACAAAAATAAAAGAGAAAAATGATTTTCATCTCTTCCTTCATTGCTCTCTCTTGCATCTCATCATGTCGATGAACTCGTCATCGACTCCAAAAGAAAGGATTCGAGCCTTGCAAATACGATTTTGGAAGAGGTAATCATCTCCTACCTTCTCATGAAATGTTAATTAGGCTTAAATAACTCGATCCTCATTTGTACTTGTTTAATTAGTTGTTAATTAGTAGCAAAAATTAAAATTGCACAAGGAGGCATTTCCTAATGGTGGTATCAGAGCTAGGTTGTTTAGTATTTGGAAATAGAATACAACATATATGAATAATTTTATTAAAATAATAATTATTTTTTTCCATTTCGGAACTAGAACACCTATTTAAAATTTTCTCATTCGTAAATTTTTCCACCAATTGGGTGGTTATATTTGCTAGTTATTATATAATCAGCCAATCCGAAGTCGATTAGATTTGATAAAAATTGTCCAATAATACACTTTTTTTTCAATGAAATATAATTAAGGTTTTCATACCAAAGTCGTCTAATAATTGTGTCCAATATCTTATAGCATTTAGTTAAGCTTTTCTTCTTGATTTTGTATTCTAAAAAAAATGGAGAAAAATATATAATAGAAATAACGCCAAACTTCACAAGGGATTTTTTAGCTATATGTAAGCAAAACAAAATTAAAGATCGAATTTGAAACCATACATTGCTTTCCATGATTGATATAATTGCTATATATTCCTAGCATAGACTGGGAATGAACCAACTACGGGCCTTTCTGGGCAAGAACCAACCACGGGCCTCTCTGGTTGGTACACCAAGCCCTTCAAATACTCGTTGTTTTATGTCGTACCTAAATAATTCAAAAGGATTTTCTCTTAGAAGTCTCTTTGAAGAAGTAAATGCTATTTCCTAAGAACTCCGGGAAATCCTCAGCTCTAAAAGCACATCCATGGATCTCGTGCAGAAAAAGGAATTGATTGCTAATGTTGTCAATCTTGACCCAGTAAGGATCCATGGCATTTCCATCTCTGTTGCCAAGCTCCAATCGGCATATGCAGAAGTCACAGTTGTTTTCACGTGAATTCTTTTCATATTTACACACTCTTAGAATCTCTCCAGATGATACAACCAAATACACAAACACCCCTACTAAATCAGACTTCGGGGGTGGTACAACATGGAGTACGGTGTTCGTTTCGACATCAATAACCTTTGTGAACCATGTTTCCCTATCTCTGGCATAACACCTCCCATCATAAAAGGTGAAGCCTGAGTTCTGAAATTGTTTTACCATAAATTTCAAGGATATCAACAAAATTTTCTTCTATATTACTCATCATTTCATCCAAATCATCAATAACTTGCGTAATTTCAATATTTTGATAATTTTCTAATATATTGGTCTCTAAATTTTTTAATATTTTCATCATCCAATACATTCTCTTCATTACATTATAAATCCAAAAATTCGTGCTCAAGCCGGCATGTTTAGCATTTTCATCATTCAATACATTCTCTTCCAAAGACTCCATGATATATCCAGCTGAAATCCATGCCTAACTAAATGATTGCTCGCTTCTTCAAAATTAGACGTTCTCCGCAAGTTCTGACAAACTCGACAACACATTTGATGTTCGCCCGTCAACTTAAAATTCTCTTTTAACTTGTTGATGAAATTAATTTTAATTTCATGCCATAAACTAAATGGTTAACGAAAATATATAGTTCGCGATACAGGTCTAATCATCCATGAATGCAATCCTTTTTTTCATAAAATATAATTAAGCTTTTGCATACCAGAGGCGTGTAATATATAGTTGCGGCGAATATCTTATAGCACTGAGTCATTGAGTTAAGCTTTTATTTTTTGTTTTAAGTAAACAAAAAATAAAAAAAATAAAAAAAATAGAAATTAGTCAACTTCACCAAGACTCCGTTTGAATAAGTCCTAGGAATAAGAGAATAAGAAAGTAAATTTATTATAAACAATCTAAATTCTTCACAAAGTAACACACTTTCCAATACTTCTTCCCTTATTCATCTTTGGAAATTTATTAGCTAAAACTTTTATAGTTCTACGGATATAGGACCCAAAATCTCGTCCCGTAGCAAGTATTATATTTTTTATTCGTTTAAGAATGTTGCCTCACGAACAGATTAAATCTTGAGCTTGTTTAATGCTTACTTAATAATTTAAACATTTGCAGCCTATGAGAGGGATAATAGTGTAAAATATGATAAATTGTCAACAGATTATGCAGAATTCCACTCTCTCTGGTTTTGTGTCAGCAGATCAATTACTCAGTTTTCCATAGTGCCAGAGAAAATAAGGATATTTAATTTAAGGGAGTATCGAGCATATACCATATATAGTACCACTCCAAGAAGATCAGGTGAAAATTGCTTACAATCTTAGGGCCGTTTGGATCGCTTAGGAATAAGAGGAACAGTCTATTCTTAGGTGAAAAATATTGGAAAATGTGTAATTTTGTGAAGAGTTTAGATGGTTAAAAATAAATTTACGTTTAGAAAGAGGCTATTCCTCTTATTCCTAAGCGATCCAAATGGCCCCTTGAATTATATAATTAATGCAGCGTAGAGCAAAAACACATAGTAATGGAAGTTGAAAATGTTTTATAAGCAAAACAAAATTAGAGATCGAATTTGAAACCTTACATTGCTTGTCATGGTTGATATAATTGCTATATTATTCCTAGCATAGACTGGGAATGAACCAACTACGGGCCTTTCTGGGAATGAACGAACCACGGGCCTTTCCAGCTGGTACTTGAAGCCCTTCAAGTATTCCCTCTTTTATGTCGTACCTAAATAATTCAAAGGAGTTTATCTTGGAAGTCTCTTTGAAGAATTAAATGCTATTTCCTAAAAACTCCGGGAAATCCTCAGCTCTGAAAGCACATCCATGGATCTCATGCAGAAAAAGGAATTGATTGCTAATGTTGTCAATCTTGAGCCAGTAAGGATCCATGACATTTCTATCTCTGTTGCCAAGCTCCAACCGATATATGTAGAAGTCACAGTTGTTTTCACTTGAATTCTTTTCATACTTGCACACTCTTAGAATCTCTCCAGATGACACAACCAAATACACAAACACCCCTACTAAATCAGACTTCGGGGGTGGTACAACATGGAGTACGGTGTCCGTTTCGACATCAATAACCTTTGTGAACCCTGTTTCCCTATCTCTGGCATAACACCTTCCATCATAAAAGGTAAAGCCTGAGTTCTGAAATTGTTTTACCATTTTACGGCGGTTAGCTATTATAACGGGTCCAAGTTCATACCACTCCTCATCGCCTAATTGGCAGAAATACAAGTGTGTGAACTCTCCAATAGGAGGGCTAGAAATAACGACGTACCTCGAGCTCTGATCAGGGGATGGACCAAATGGCACACAAGAAGGGTGCCAAATATCAAGGTCGAGCTTCGGGAGTGAAAGCTCTTCATTTGTCAAAGGATTGAAGAGTGAACATCGGGCCCGCTTACAAGTGAGCAAGTAATTGCATGCTGATCCCGTTACTACTTTTTCGCTGCTCTGGGGAACTTTAATGACATGGGTTTTACCAGTTAGCAGAGAATAGAAACGCAGGTAACCTTTGCTGAAGCTGCCACAATTGTCCGTGATCCAAGGTAGCTGGGGAGGAAGGTCAGAAGCCTGGACAACAGAACGCCATCTCTTGCAAACTACGCGAAAGCGCACGAAATCGAAGATGTCAGTGAGTTTCTGAGAAATGAGGTCAATCAGATCGGGATGAAGATCCGACCATTTATCAGGCTGCTCTGATCGATCTGCTTCTGGCGAAGTTTCATTCTTGGAGGACAGAGACATAGATTCCAATGCTGGAATTTAGAATTGATTGTAGAGGCATTTGTACTCTTTCTGTTTCTATTTCTAGAGAACGAAGGTTACTTGAGACACACGACGGTGGAAATGAATAAGGATAGAAGGATTTATATATTCTGGACAAATAAACAAGATATGGTTGGTATGGATCCAAAGAACGAACCTAATGTAGCACCGAAGTTGCAATTTCGGAATTTCCTTTTCACATGAACGATCTCAACATAGCGTTGGACATTATTTTTTTTTAAAAGAAAAAGGTCTATTTTTTTGTTGCTATCAATAAATAGAAAACGGAGCATGTATCTTGTCCGCTATTGTTTTGTAAATTGCCTCGTATCAAGTTTCAAGTGCCCTTCATTACACCTAAAAATATAAAAAATATCAAAACGGGTAATGAACTGTATTAGTTTATTTAATAAAAAAAAATGTATATATATAGCACTATACTAAAATACTATGCATAGCGCGGATAGCCTTCGTGTGCTACGAATTCGTTCTAAAATATAGTACTTCAAATAATCGATCCAAACCATTCATTATTTTGTTCATATTAAAATCTCATTAGAAATCAAATTTTACATTTTTTAAAAAAAAAATTGTACTATTTTTTACAGATTTTTGAAAGTCGCTATTATTGAAGGGCCTAGAATTTATTAGATTAAGGATTTTCAAAAATATGAAAAAATTAGTAAAAAAATACAAAAAAAATGTAAAATTTGGTTTCTAATGAGCTATCAATATGAGAAAGATGATTGACGGTTTGGATCGATAGTTTGAAGCATGAAATTCAAGAACAAATCCGTAGCACGAAAGCCATCCGTACTATGCATAGCATTTTAGCAATAAAGGACTGTAATAAATTTACAACACATTCAAAATTTAATTATAATTTAAATATGTATTAAATGCATGTAGTAAAAATAGTATACATACATTATGTGTGTATAAAAGACACAGAAAGCAAATTGAGAAGAAAGAGATTGTATTGAATGAATGTTTCTTGTCCTTTTTACATTTCGTCTCTCTCCCTCTCTCTTATATAATCTTATCTCTAACCCCTTATACAATGGATCAGTTACTCTAACAGAATAACAGAAAATTTCCCTAATCATTACAACACTAATCACGGTACAGAGACTAACTAATTGTCATTAAGTCTTCTAACAGAGGTGTCAAACTGATCTTCTGTGGGCCCATCTTGTGTGTCAGACTATATGTGCTATCACACTCCCCTCAAGCCAATGTTTCACACGGACATTGAGCATGTTCCTCAAAAGTTAAAATCTTGGCAATGGTAACGGCTTTGTCATCACATCACCTAACTGATCAGCCGAACAGATAAACTTTACATCAAGCTGCTTGTTTAGTACTTGTTCACGCACAAAGTGATAATCATCTCGATATGCTTTGTGCGTGCATGGAACATGGGGTTAGAGGCTAGAAAAATCGCCCCAATGTTATCACACCATAAACATGATATGTCAGCAGATGTAACACCTAGCTCCTTCAACAAATATTGAAGCCATTTAGTTTCTGTACAAGTGAGAGCAAGGCTCCTATATTCAGCCTCAGTGCTAGACCGAGAAATTGCAGGCTGTTTCTTAGCACGCCATGAAACCAAGTTTCTTCCAAGATAAACACAGAACCCAGAAGTTGACCTTCTATCATCAACTCTACCCGCCTAATCTGCGTCATTATAGGCATGTATGTTGTTGGAAGAAGAAGAGTGTATGAGTATCCCATGATTGAGAGTGCCAGAAAGGTATCTAAGGACCCCTCTTGGCAGCCATCCAGTGGTTTTGAGTGGGATCATGCATAAATTGGGAAAGTTTGTTCACAGAGAATGATATATCGGGTCTTGTCAAGGTAGCATATTGTAAAGCTCCAATAATGCTCTTATATAAGTGTGGATCATCAAATAACACCCCATCTTCTTTTGATAGTGTTATTCAAGTAGCCATAGGTGTCAATACTAGCTTAGAGTTTAACATGTTGACTCTTGTTAGTAAATCAGCAATATATTTTGACTGAGTCAAAAGCAGACCTTGTTCTGAAATTTTTGCTTCAATCCCCAAAAAATAATGAATTGTACCAAGGTCTCTTACTGCAAACTGCTGACTCAATCGAGCAATGCAATCATCCACAAGTTTCTCATCATCACCAGTGACAATGATATCATCGACATAAACCAAAACAAACAGTTTATGTCCATTGCAGTTTGATATGAAGAGAGAAGGGTCATAATTTGAAGATTTGAACCCAAACCCGATAAGAGCATTGCTTAGTTTGAGAAACCAAGCACGTGGGCTTGCTTAAGTCCATACAAAGATTTGTGGAGTAAACAGACATGGTTTGGGAAGTTAGAATCGATAAACCCTTTGGTTGAGCCATGTACACCATTTCAGATAGATCTCCATGTAAGAAGGCATTTTCAACGTCCAATTGCTTTATCCTCCATTGAGAAGAGACAACAATTGACAACACTACTCTAATTGTAGTTGGACAAACAACTGGACTGTAAGTCTCAACAAAATCAAGACCTTCTTCTTGATGGAAACCATTTGCCACCAGCCAGGTTTTATAACGATCGATGGTACCATCTGGTTTTTTTTTTATTTTATAAACCCACTTAGAGCCTAGTACCTTTTGATCAGATGGAGGAGGAACTAGGGTCCAAGTCTGATGATAGCAAGAGCTTGAATTTCAATCGCCATGCAGGTGAGGTGTTTGCTTGGATGAATGAGCACGGTTCAGACTCCATGGAGGCAAGGTGCGCAACAAAATCAGTGAATACTCTTATCTTCCTTGTGTGGTCTCGAGTTCTAGTAGTCATGGAGTGCAGGTGCAGCCGGGTTTTGATTGTGTAAAGGTTTTTGTTGAATTTCGACAGGTATTGGAGGTAAGTGACTCTGGTTAGGAGAAGGGGCAGTTCGGTCAGAAACAAGTGATGTGATATCTCTTATTTATATATACATTTTTATCGTACTTAGCACCCAAATAACACTCAAACCAATTAATTTACTGTATTTTTGAATTATATTTGTCAAAATTGGATACTGCCGTGGAATTTGACTTGTTTTGTAGGAACATGGTGGATTGGACACAATAATTGCATAAAAGGGATAATTGTTGGGAAGCAAATGACTAAATGGAATACATAGCACTGTAGAGCTCATCCTAAGCTTTCCAACGATCTTTGAATCACCTCAATCGGAATCCGGATGGAGAAATTATGGTCAAAATACTATCGGTGCGCAGTGCTGGAAAATAATTTCGGTCCGAAATTATTTATTTCGGTCCGAAATCGCGTGAAAAAGTTGGTTTTGGCAAGTTTTGAAGATGAAAACTTTATTTTATGGTATGATCTCGTGAACCCTTGTCCTAACCTGCCTCCTCCCTGGTCATATATGCACGAAAATACAGAGAAGAAAGAATCTAACCTTCCATACAATAATTTCCACATTTTCCACCACCGTTCTCACGCCGAAAGGCGTGGGATTCCACCTCTCGCAGCGGAGAACGTCCATGGCAGCAACTTTGGAACGATTCTGGATGCGACAGCGGTAGAACCGATCCAACCACGACTTCGGATGATCGATATCTTGAGTTTGAAGCGATATTTGGTTTATTCGTTCCTTTTCTCTTGATATTTTGATTTGATGGAGTTTGTATCTTATTTTTCTTGCATGTTAGGCTAGTTATGATGTCTTAGGGGTAGTTAGTAGATTAGTTTAGTATTTTGTGATGACTTGATTGCTTTATATTATGATATGTGATATGTTTTGTTGAGAATTATATCTTGCTTGGTTATTTTAATTGTTTGTTTGATTGTTTACCTATTGATGAACTGCAGCACCATTAGGGCATTAAACTAGAACAAATAATTGATTAGTTAAGTATATGAGATAAGCCAATCGCTCGAAAGAGGAGACTAGCTTGCAACCGATAGATGTAGTTTTTATTGATCCGATAGGACCTTAAATATCTCTAGAACTCCAACCAAGCATACTTAAATAACTAAATCAGAACGAAAGTATTGGTTTAGTTATTTATGTGGTAAAAACTAAGTTTCAAACCAAGTTAGAACCAAAATTGCAATAGCTGAGGTTAGGACTTAGGTCTGGTTGTTTAGTAGCCTTCACATAACATTGTGTAAAAATATCAAGTCAAAATAAGAGGTCTAAAATAAGTTTAGGAACGAAACAACATAGATTTCGGTCCGATATATGCCTCTGTCTCGGTGAAAATTGTAGACAAAGGTGCTTTGGAGCTAAACTAATTGAACACAAATTCCTAGGACATTATTTGCATTTATTTTTAGTCCAAAAAATACCAAAAATATTTATAATACTCGCACTTTAGATAATTGTCTTTTACATAAAACTCCAAAAATTTAATTGTCTAGCTTTCTTGAAGAGGTAAAGTCTGGTAATTATTTGTACCGTCCCTTTGGTTCGACCCTAAAGCTTAACTAAAACGACTAGTGAGGTTAGCTCTAGATTATAAATTTATTTGATACCTAGGTTTTAATTCCTTCATCACTCTGCAGAATTTGAATTTCCTTCACGGCTATGTTACTTGGGTGCGGGTGCGGGTGCGGGTATCGTGTCGGATACGATGCGGGTGCGGGAATACGACATTTTTCAAAAAAACTCAAATACGACTGTATATATAAAATAATTAAAATAATATTTTTTGTAATTAAAAAACTAATTTATATATTTTATTAAACCCAATTCACATTTGTTTTCTTCATAATCATAATCATATTATTTAGGAATAATCATTTTGTATCGAGGAAATCTAATATAGATGCATATAATTATTACAACCATAGTCTGATTGCAATCCGAAATGATATAAACCATCCAACAATTTACCATCCAACCATCCACCCTCACCAGTGACAAAAAAATGGACTTTTTGGGCATCCAGGTCCAGTTTTTCCGCGCGCTGATGTCATCTGTGCGTGCAGCGCTCATCTGACGCATGCTGACATCAGCATTTCGTGTTATGTTTGATGCCTTAAAGGATGAGTTAAATGTTCAACAGTTTTTGAACTAAATACAATAAGGGATGAGTTTATTTTAGTTAAATGTTCAGTTTGATGTATTTATAAAGTGACATATTAATGATTTTACATTTTTTTTCGCACATTCAACCAGCAAATTTGGAGATACCACATAAATTTAAAGTTCATTTTATTAGCACAAGGGATGATTTACCATGTGTTATATGTTCGATTTGATATATATTTGTAATATAACAAAGAAACACAGAAACTAATATCAAAATAAAATATTAATATGATCCATAAGAAAAAAAGAACAATAATATTATCCCTAAAACAACATGATTAATTTTAACAACCCAAATCAATATAAATTTTAACCAATCCAGAATATAATATAATCAAAATTCATCAAAATATTAGAACACAATTTTAGTTTGGTACAAATCTGAACGAACACACAACACCACACAAACTCGATCGAACCGCAGCCCAAACCTGCGTAATATGAATACAAATACATATATAAATTGTTAACAACATGATCCCTTAATTTGACAAATAGATCACAATTTAATACTAAATAATCATTTCAAGCAACTTTATGCAGAAAATAGTTTTTGACAATGGAACATAAGATAATCCTTTATGTCATTTAACATAACATTTGTAGTACCTTTGTGCAAAATTTGAAATAAGTAAATGTTTGCACGAGTAATCCATAGATGTATTTAACATAATATATAAAGAAACTAACTGAACACTTGTAGAAATACACATGAATAATACTGTGCGTAATCCAATTCCTCGATGCATGTAATATAACATGTAAATCAACTAATTGAACACTTATAAAAATTCACATACTTGATACATGCAAGATGAATAAAGAAGTAATACATACAATATCCATACAAGACGAAAAAGATGCATGCAAGATCAACATTTAGGAGAACTAAATTAACCTTTACAAAATTAATATGAACAAATAAAAAATAAGATGAATAAATAAAAACTAAGATGAACAAATAAGAAATTAATGAATATGAATTAAATATGAATAAAAAAATTATAAAATATAACAACAATTGAATTAAATATGAATTAAACTACTGGATGCTCAATAAATGGTCAAAATAAATGTAATGATTAAAGAAAAATATTAATTAAAAATTAGAAATGGTGAATGCGAGGCAGAGTGAGAAAAATACCAAAGACGAATGAGTATGGCGCAATCGGCGTGTTCAAATTGTAGAGAGAGATCGTCTTGTCGCTGATATGCCATTAACGACTTGAATCAGAGAAAATTGCATGGATTTGGAATCAGAGGTGGAGGAGATATGAGATCGGATTTCCAACGACCGAAGGAACGACGAGGGAAGGACCAGGCGAGGATCAAACTCTTTTGAACTCGTCGTCGCATTGAAGAGGTGCTCGTCGGATTGGAGGGGCAGAACGGATCGAGAAAAAGAGTAGAAGAAGAAGAAGAAGAAGAAGAAGAAGAAGAAGAAGAAGAGAGAGTGTATAGATGAGATTTGGAGGGTATGGATCTAAAGAGAGATGGATCTATGGTGAAAGGAGATCGAAACCCTAACTGACCTTATCTAGATGGAAGAAAGTAAAGGGAGTTTTCAGAAATGAAAAATGAAAAGAGAGAGAAGACGTTGGGGTCCAAAAGAGATGAAAAGATGTGAAGAGGTCACATGAATATCACGTGTGTATGGGTTTTAATGGTTGGATGAAAAACGGTGGGATGGTAAATACCAATTACCGATTACAATACCCTCCATTTTATGCGTAGAAACAAAGGTCCAGCAATAAAAGCCCAGTTCAGCTGTCTGATTTTGAAAGTGATTTTTTAGTCCTACAAGGGAAATTGAACATTAACTAGGTAGCCGCTATCTAGCTTGTCAAAAAAAAAAGGAAATTGAACATGGCGTAGGTTGCGTCAGAAAAGAAAAACTTGAATGCAGCACATGGTGCGGCCACATGTGTGCGAGTTATTTTACAGATACGTGTATCTGTATCCGTGTCCGACAGTCAATCTGATTAAAATACTCAGATACGCCATGTGGCGTGTTAGATACGTATCACACGCGAATCGCACATATCCATGTCGGATACGCGTCCGACACGAGATATGACGTGAAATTTGCATATCCATGTAACATAGCTTCACGTATCCATGTGACAGACTATATGTGCTATCAGTGGATAGTCGTACATATTATTTTAGAACATGTGCAAAATATGAATATGTAATTTAAATATGTGTTAAATATCTTGCATGTTTAATTTAAATACATATTAAATCCGTGCTTGACATGTAATTTAAATATGTATTAAATATACTGCATGTTTTTTCTCTCACCTAATTATCCCATCATAAAAAGAGTAAAAAGTCTTTTTAGTTTCTACCCATTTTATGAACAAGTAATTAGACCATCACAAAAGACATTTTATTAAAAGTCGTGCATTCTTCTTCTCTCACCTAATTACCCCATCATAAAAGGGGTAAAAAGTTTTTTTATCCGTTTTATGAACGGATAGTTAGGTGAGAGAGAAAATAACGTGCTCATAAAACGAATAAAAATTTTTTTTACCTTTTTATGTACGTGTAATTAGACGAGAGAGAATAATACGATTATAAAACGGATAATTACTTTTTTTTTATTAAAATAAAAATTAAATCATTCTTCCTATTAAAAATTTAGAGATACACGGTGGTTATGAAGCGTGGCACCGTGGGTGACAAGAAGGGGTCGATTCACGGTTAATTTTTCCATATATTTTCATTATGATTAACGAATATAATTCATGAACCGGATGTCCGGTTCTATGTCGGTTTTCTTCGGTTCACATAAAGCCCGGTATTTGGAGCTTACCCTACCGGGTGAGAATCCGGTTTCCGGTTTTTCCGGCTGAACCGACCGGTCCGGTAGGTATTTAAAACACTGACAGATGACAGAAACTAGGGGCGACGAGAGGCGAAAAGATGATATCGGAAACGGGTTGAACCCGAACCCGAACCCTTGAAATCCCAGTGGAGGCCTATATATATGCCAACTTCAATCGGCATTCGCCACCTTACTTTTTTCACAAAACCTAAACCTAATATCTCCGCCTCTCTCTCTCTCTCTCTCCTCCTAAGGCAGTTTCCACCGGAGCCGGTACCTTCAGTGTGATTTTTCTCTTACATTAAACAGCAAGGAGCTCCTCTGCTCCTGTTGAGAAGCCCAAGGGATCTCTTGAGGCACTTGGGCAAAAACTACAGGTGATGATTTTGTACCTAATCTTTATTGCTAGTTTTGGCTGTAGAAAATTAGAAGTTGAATTATAGAATCGGCTTATTTTCACCTGAAAGAGACCGAAATTGTGAAATAGGAATGGTAAAGAGGTTCCATATAAATCCAATAATAAATTTGCAGGAGTGGAAAGTGGAAAATGTGAAATAAGGCTTATTTGCCATTCCGATTTCACAATTAGAGTTCGAATTATAGAAATCAGCTTATTTCACATTTTATTCTCTTTAATTTATATGGTACCTATTTACAATTCCTATATATCATAAATTAGAGGTCGAATTATAGAAATTGGCTCCTATTCATCTGAAAGAGACCAAAGTTGTGAAACGGGAATGGTAAATAGGTACTGTATATGTCCGCATAATTAATTTGTGGAGTGAAATCTGTCAAATAGAAATTATTTACCACTTCTATTTCATAATTAGAGGTCAAAATATAGAAATCAGCTTATTTCACAATTTGGTCTCTTTAATTTTTGTGGTACCTATTTACAATTCCTGATTCACAAATTAGAGGTCAAATTATAAAAATTGGTTTACAGGAACTCTCGCAAATTTACTATGCGGATCTGGTCTTCAAGCTTTCAGTTATTCTGTTTTATAATTTAACTTTCATCTATTACAATTTGTCTTTTTAATATATCTTTCCCATTGTAGAACCTTTTGTTGATGCATACTGCCTCTGAATGAAAATCTTGCAAAGTTGTTTTAGGAATATGCTTATCTATATTATTGATACATGTTTTTAAGTTCTGTTTCATTATTTTTTTTTTCTTTGTGTAGACTACAAAAGGAAAAATGACACCATCTCAAGGAGTATAAATGCTGAATATGAGGATACAGATCGTTCAATTCAATGCTGCATTATTTCAGCATGAGGGGTCTAGAAAAGGATGCTCTTTCCTGAATCCAAGGGTAAATTCTAAACCAATTACTTGACCTAATTCTGACCTAGTTCAATTCAATGCGTTTAATTGATGTCATTCTGTGCTAAATCTGTGAGTGATGTGCAGATAGAGTCGATTCAAACTAAGCCTTACGAGGGTCAGAAGACTGGCACAAGCGGGCTAAGGAAAAAGGTACTACTGAAATTTTGATCTTTCAGTGTCCTTTGTGTGTTACTGGCTTTGTCGCATGCAATTTGGTGTGATTTTGATTTACATTTGTTGTTTTTTACCAGGTTAAATTTTTCCAACAGGAAAACTATCTAGGCAACTGGATTCAGGTACTCATAGCTGCTTACATATGATATTTATACTTCTTTTTATGAATCTGACTGGTTATTTAAACTGGCCTATGAAAAACGACAATTAGGCTGGTTATATAAAATATTTTTTTCTACAATTTGTTGTTGATGAAACAATGATTTGAGAAAACATGAGGGAGTAATATGATTCGATTCACAACTAGATCACATGAGTCATTATTGAGTAATTTGTCACAGACTCATTTGGTCTGATAGTGTAATTAGGGAGAAATTGAGAAAGTTGCAGAGGAATTTGGGAATTTGGAATTTGGAGTAAGATGGTAGAACGCAAGAGTAATGGAAGAGAAAAGGAACTGAATTTGATAACTCTATTTTCTCAATAATTCTCCATTACATATTCCAGTACCTATTTATATCTGCAACAAAACAAAAATTACACAGTTCTGGACATCTCCAGTCTCTAAATCTATTACAGACTACTCAATACTTCAACGACTAAGATTATCCGACTGTTGTAAACAGACGCTCTTGATCTCATCCCTCCTTATCTGCATCATCTTTTTAAAGATTTCCATCAGCTTCCGTCAGAGAGGGGATCATTTTTTTAACGCCATCTGGTGGGTTCCACTGTAGCTGTTGATACTGTTTCCCCTTCTTCACTATGAATTCCCTCAGTCTGACATAATTTGGAACATGCAAAGAATTTTAGGTGCTGGAATAAGCTGGAATTGAGGACTACTGTACTGCTAATATTGGAGATCATTTGATGTAGTTAAAACAACTGAATTGTCTGATTAGTCAACAAACGACCACTCAATCAATTTCATTGCCATTTTATAGGAACTTTTTGCCTTGCTTTTTTTTCAAAATAATAAGTTAAGAACAATACAATAGTTTATTTCGCTATGCATAACTGATTGATCTTGTCAGTGTCTTGTGATATAGCTTGCAATCTGATGATTTGCACTTATTTCAGTATTTGGCCTAAGGACCTATACCAAAGAAGCTTCCAGTAACATTCCATCACTTGAAAAAGCTTTTAATTCACCTAGATGGTGGAAGCAATGAGGTTGATACTTCTCTTTGCATTTTCAGAAATGCCCCTAATTTGAAAAAACTCTGTTTAACGGTACAAGTCAAATTATCTGGGAGGAGGAGAGGATAACAAGCATTTCCTTTCTTAAGCAACTAGAGCTGGTTGAGGTATGCGCCTTTGAAGATGTTGCATCTACACTAGCATTTACTAAGTTTATTCTAGGTACTGCTCAGCTACAAAAATTGGTTATAAATAAAGATGACAACAACGAGTTAGATGATGGCATGGGATTTGTGATGAAGCTAGCAAGTTTTCCAAGGCTGTCTGAGTAAAGCTGTGATTGTATTCTATTGGAGTTAGATAATGGCATGGGATTTGTGATGAAGCTAGCAAGCCTTTCAAGGCTGTCGAGTAAACCTGTGATTGTATTCTATTATAGTTCCGGATATTGATTTCATTTTGCTTCTTTTATTGTCACAATATTTTTATTTGTTCTTGGCGGCAAAAAGAATAATAAACTTGATGGCATGGGATTTTTTATGAGATCAAGTCCTCTGTTGTATTTTGATTTCTGTTGGCATTTTTTTTGTTTTTTGTATCAGGTTTGTTTGGTGGGAATTGTCTGCATATAACTTGATTAGTTTGATAGGTTCTATATTTGTTCTTGGATTAACATCTTTAAACAATACAGGGCCTTAAAATGACCAGTTATAAGTTCTTAATGGAGTGCTTGTGATCTGCTTTAGATAATTGAAAGATAGTAGCATGGTAAAAAATTGACACTAATAAGTGGGCGAATTTCAGCCTCATAGACAAAATTGAGTTTTCTGATAATGCGTTCGACACTTTTTTGAAGAAATTTGATTGTACCTAACAATGGAACATATAATTTGACCTTATATACTCCTGAGGAATTATTATCATGCTTCTTCTTTACATTTGGAAGCAAAATTAATTAAAACACATGCGCTTGACAATGAGAATATGGGTGTTTAACCTTCCCTTAACAAAAAGCTGAGGCGTATGCACAATAATATTTTTAATTAATTGAATCAAAACAAACTCATGCACAATGATTTTAATAATTATTATCTGTAGTATGTCATAACAAAAAACATATGTTGTAACTAACATATTTATTTAAATATTGTTTTGAAATGTTATTTAAATATTGTTTTACCCACACATTGGTGGGCGTATATGCTAGTATTTATTAAAAAATTTAGAAATCAAGATTTCAGATCACAATGTACCAAACATTGGTATGGATTCATGTAACTGGTACCAAGGAACTGTAACCACAAAACAAAAACAGCTCCACAACTCGTGTACCAAGAAAACGTAACCAGCAACACTGGTATCAACAGTGCAGTATTCAACACAGCAATATTTCTTGCTTGTTATTATTAACCGTCTTCTCTTAATAATGTTTATTGTTGCATTAGTTTGTGCTTACAGTTCAATTATAGAAGCGCAATAATATTTTTAATTAATTGAATCAAAACAAACTCATGCACAATGATTTTAATAATTATTATCTGTAGTATGTCATAACAAAAAACATATGTTGTAACTAACATATTTATTTAAATATTGTTTTGAAATGTTATTTAAATATTGTTTTACCCACACATTGGTGGGCGTATATGCTAGTATTTATTAAAAAATTTAGAAATCAAGATTTCAGATCACAATGTACCAAACATTGGTATGGATTCATGTAACTGGTACCAAGGAACTGTAACCACAAAACAAAAACAGCTCCACAACTCGTGTACCAAGAAAACGTAACCAGCAACATTGGTATCAACAGTGCAGTATTCAACACAGCAATATTTCTTGCTTGTTATCATTAACCGTCTTCTCTTAATAATGTTTATTGTTGCATTAGTTTGTGCTTACAGTTCAATTATAGAAGCGCCCAACCTGCTCCCGAGTCCATTACGGACCAAACTTATGGAAACACCCTCTTGGTTCGTCCTGTTATCTTATTTCATTTTTTTAGACAGTATGTAGGCTATGATCGCTTAAATCAGTACATGAATTAAAGTTTCTTTTGTATATACAGATTTCAGAAATCAAGATGGCAGATATATTAGATGTGGATCTGTCACCTCTTGGCGTCAAGGATTATGGCAGTTTCTCCGTTGAAGTGGTTGACCCTGTTTCTGATTACGTCGAGCTAATAGAGGTTTTTCGTACATGTTTTATTTATGATTATTCTTCCATTCTAATTTTTTTCTGAACTTTGCAGACTGTTTAATTTTCAATTTGTCAAGGACCTCCGACCTGATTTGAGGTACTGTACATGTACTTTTATCGTTGCGTATAGCACCCATCATTTTTCTACATTGCAAGTTCAAAAAATGAAAAACTATGGTTCATTTTCATATGTGGTATCACTTGCAACTGAAAGCTAACTTGATAGTGCAGTAGAACCGCAGGGTCATGCAGTGAGTTTCTAAAATATTATAAATGTTTGGTACCATTCAGGTTCATATCCGATGCTATGCAAGCTGTGATTGGTAGAGCGGTCAAACGTTTAGAAACGGAACAAAACATACTAGTTTCGTTTCCGTTCCATTTTTGATAACGTAATAAAAAACCATTCCGTTCCCGTTCTGTTACTTATTTTCCACTGACTTCAGCATATTTTCCATTGATTTTAGTTATTTTTTGATGAAATGGAACACTAACGTGCATTTCAACCTGTTCCATTTTCATTCCGTCTCTGAAAACGTAAGTCATTTACCATTATGTTTCTGTATAGTTTCGGACGGAATGGAACGGAAAACGTCGGAACGGCATCCGTTTGATCGCTCTAGTGATTGGTGTATATCCAAAGCTGATTATTGTAGGTCAGCTTAGAGCATGTTGGCTGGTTTACTCTCTGGATCTTACATATCATCGTTGAATAAATATAATAATAAATAAATAATAAAACCCTTTGCTATCTTTATTATTTTTTTTATTGCATGTAAACAGGTGTGACTTGCACTTGCAGACCCTCATTTGAAACTTTTCAATTTTTAATCTTTTTTCCTTCAATATATATTTTTTGTTTTACTGCATCGGTATTTATTTTCTATTTTTTTCCCCAGTAAAAATTCCGCTTGGAGAGGAAGAGTGGATAGAAATCTTAGGCAAAAATGGCAATATATAACAAGAAGTGAAAACTCACTTTATCGGAGCAAGTCTACCGTGGACACGTGAAGGCTGAAGTCTGAAGAGGGTAGAGCGTTCCTACCGGCCAGATGATAGAAATCCGATATTTCTTGATATTTTTCGAAATTTTCGGTTTTTCCTCTCACAATACCTGATACTGCCGTTTCGATCACCATTCCGGTTTCCGGTATTACCGAAAATTTCCGGTATCCGGTGCGGTTTTCAAACACTGGATTTTCCGATGCCACAACTTTTTTTTTGAGTTTCAGAATATGTAATTGTAATGTAAGTATAAAGTTATTTAATATATTTTGATTTTTTTTTCGTGCTTGACCCCCACCAAACAAAAGGTGTGTTCACAGCATTATTTTTTTTTTCTTGATCTTAGTACCAATCTGATCATTACTTAAAGAGGAAATGAAGTTTTTTTCTTAAGTTTCGTTTGGATAAGGTGTAGGAAGAAGGAAAGAAGGAAATCAATTTATTATAAATAATTCAAACTCTTCACAAAGTTACACACTTCTCAATATTTCTTTTCACTTCTTCTCTTCTTCTCTTCTTCTCACACCTTATCCAAACATAGCCTTAGAAAAAATAAAGAAAAAGGAATCTCTTGGGATAGAGGAACTTTTAGTCACTTTGGAATCTAAAAAGAAAAATGCTAAGGACTAAGGAGTATGGTGGAGAATTTGTTGCATTGTAGAGCTTCAAAAGTACCAAGTTTTTAACGTCTCACGCTAAGGTTGACAACGAGTCGAGTTCGAATAAGTCAGACCTACCTTTAACACAAGGCTTGAAATTAATTTGAACAAACTTGATTCGATTTGTTAATGACCTTTATGTTGATTGACACAGATCGAATTTTACACAAAAAAATTTAATTCTAACTAACTCGATTCGATTTTTAATATCTCGATTTTGAAATTAAATTTTCTTATTTGATGCTTCAGATCACACCATCATAATGAAATCCAACCGTTCATCAAAAAAAAAATCCAACCGACTTTTAGAAATGTATCGAACTTACTAACTCGCAAGCAAATATCGACCAAACATAGTCAAATCGAATTCGACTCGAAAAAACTGTGCTCGAAATTGTTTTTTTTTAAATAAATTAGGTCTGAAATTTTCTAATTTTTTTAAAATTAAATGTCCATAAAAGATTATTGCCAAGTTTTGCACATTCAGTCATTCAGCTTTGCACTCGATATGCATTGCTTTTTGGTACCCACTCAAAACACATTACTTTTTGGTAATTGGTATTTACCATTCCAATTTTTTCCATCCGACCATCCAAAAAAGCATTCGATATAAAACCCAGGCATCAGGTCACGTGATATCCAGAAGCGTCCTTTCATTTCTCTCTTTTCATTTTCATTTTCCGTTCCAAAATATAGATCTGGATTCAATCCTCTCTCCTCTCGTGTCGCTCCAGATTGCCTACGAGGCTCTTCTCCTCTCCATAACTTTTTCCGTCTCCGTTGCCACCAACCAGATTAGATCTGTCGTCTCCTCTTCGTTCCTCTCCTCTCCCGCCTCCGACCAGATCAAACGATGGAGATTGGCAAGGAGTCTCCTTGCCATTGAGGTACGATTTCTGCATGTGGTTTTCTCTATTTTATTGTTATTATAATTTTCGTTCGATCTTGTGTATTGTTTGATGTGAAATTATGGTATTCATAACTGTGCTTCAATTTTTTGTTTATTTACTTATTTTTGTCGTTTTAAATCGTTTCTGTTTGCAATCTCATCAGATCTAGTTTTTTATTAATTTCTTGTAGATTAGGAATCAAATTGAAATTGAAATTAAAATTTGCATTCAAAATCTTTTTTGCATGTTGTTCCTTCCCTATTGTTAACATAAGAGATCATATTGTTATATCTAGGAATATGTATGTTGGGATAAAGGACTATATTGTTGACACGGGATATGATAATAAGAGATCATATTGTTATATCGAGGGATACTAATGTTGGGATAAGTGATCATATTGTTGACACGAGATATGAAAATAACGTTGGAATTATGTAGTCGACTTGTTTTGTAGTTATTAGAGTTATGTTATCAATGATGTTCAGATACAAGAAATAAGTGTTCAATTTAGTTAGTGAAGTGTTCATCATGCATAATAAAGATTGATGCATACTTGAATTAGATTAGGTTTAGTCAACATTAATGAGAAGTTAGTTTCGTGTTCAGTTACGTGTTATAAATGTTCAGTTAATTTTTGTAATGGAGTAGTTAGTTATCAACAGTGTTCAGTTGTTTCTGGAATGCACAAGTTAGTGTTTACACATATTCTGTTCTATACATGTTTAGTTAGTAATGCAACGGCTATAATGTTGTTAACATTTCGTATTTGTTAATGTTTATTCTCAATTTTAACAAGTTTGTGCTCTGTTGATGTTATGGTTGGAGTCGTCGGGTTGTTCTCCTCAAAAGTTTCTTTTAATTTTATGAAAACTGAACTGTAGTTGCATTTTTGTGTTTTTAGTTTTTTTTTCTTGTTATCTAATTGGTAAATTGTGCATGTCTGTGGTTGTTAAAACCGATGAATTATGAAAAATTGGTAGTTTTGTTGTTACAATTGTTTACTTCTTTTGCGCATGTGATTGGATTATAATCAGAATTTTTATGATATTTTATCGTTTTATAGTTATCGAAACGTCAATGTATTTAATTGAACACATAACTACAAAATAATTCATCCCTTGAATGATTTAATTGAACAAAAAAAAATTTTAATATGCTTTCTTGAAGCTTTTTAACTGAACACTTAAATGGAATTAACTCATTCCTTGAATAGTTTAACTGAATAAGACTTATTTGTCTTATTTTAATAAGGCATCTAACTGAACACATAACTGGATTTAAATGATCCCTCGAGTTATTTAACTGAACACAAAAACCTCTCATTTTGATGACGTCAGCGCGTGATTTTTTTAAAAAAATTGTGATGACGTCAGCAAGCGATTTTGATGACGTCAGCAAAATTGGTGTATGTTGAATTTTTTGCACCCAGACCATTCAAAATGGTTCATTTGGATGGTTTTTTAATGGATGGTGTATATCACACCTGTTACTTTTTTGTCACTTGAACTTGACTCAAAATTTAATTTGAAACTAGTTACAAATAAGGAAAATTTTTATCAAAGACAAAAATAGCTCTAATAATTTTAAAAAGAACAAAGGAGTATCATTTTTTTAATAACAGCACATTGATCAATATTTTTAAGTCAATATGATATTTGTTTTTTCTCCACTTTACTAAAAAAATTATATGGCACGTAATTTAGCAGCTACATTTTATCCACGACAATGATAAAACAATCTTCTATCACGTAGCTGGTGTTTTTCTCAAGTTGACCCAAATTAAGTGAAACACTGGCATTTTTACGTGATTGGTATTTTTCACAAGTTGATTAATTTCATGAAGAATGTGTTGTATTTTTTTAATGATAATGTAATAGTTGTGAAATGTAAAATTCAATTGGAATTTCGTTTTGCTCTCGCATGTTATTTTTCTTTATAGTATAATTCTTTTGTTTAATTGTTGATGTATGATAATGTCATGAAAAATATAATTATTGGCCGATTACATGCCCCCTATATTAATTTGATAATTACATTATATATTAAAAGAATATAATATTATTGAGTTGTACCAACAATATAACTTTAGTCAACTTAGGTACTAGAAATAATTTTTTAACTTAAAATGTTAAATATGATATTACAATAATTACTAAAAGTAAGTAATATTTAAATTTTTATATTTGATACAATAAATATTTTTTAAATTTGGGAATGCATGTGTTTGTGGCCACGCAAAAGCCAATGGCGCTTGTGTGGACGGTTGCACCTATATAATATAATAGAGCAATGTAAAATTAATATCTGAAATATTTAAAGGTTCAGTCGGGCAACAACCTCAATAAATCAATAGTCAGCCTACTGAGTGGACTGAACAAGACTTAAATTCTATTAAAGTTATTGAGCTAGATTCATGCTCGAGCCATTGTCATTGGTGTCGTCAGAGCCCGCGCAGGTCACCTGCGCACTGACATGTTTATTTCTCTAATAAATATCTATGTCGCAGATTTTTTATTAAAATAAAATGTGGATTTTTTCTGTTTAAAAAATCACAGGACCATATGCAAATTAATAAAGTAAACACCGACATCACCAATATCATCAACATCTCCACAAGTTAAGATGAGATTGACGATTAAAATTATAACACTGTACTTATCACAGTAGTTCACGTGCAACGTACGATATCCAAAAAATATATAAATATGTATAATTGCTGAAGAGTCTTTTCATAAAAAAAAGAAAGAAAATATATGAAATTTTCTCTTAAGTGTGGCTGAAACACAGATATCATACCAGATAATCCATGGAATATCAGCAATGTGGGATTGTGGGACCCGCTCTTCTTTCTCTCTTTTCTTCGTCTTTCTCTCACCGGAGTATTCCTTCGCTCTCTCCTCCGACACATCGACGCACCCTCTCCCTCGGTCCCTCCTCCTCGTAGAAACATCGTCGGCGCGCCCCTCTCTCCTTTGCCCGACAAGACGACACCTCCATCCTCCCCCTCCTCGTTATTTTTAGCTAGTCACCCTTCTCTTCTCTTTGCGACCTTCACTCCAGCGCTCAGCGCTCCGTGATTCTTCTTGGTTTCTACAACGATGGCTGGAAACAACGCTTACAGGGATTCGCTAGACGCCGTTAGATCGGTGGTGCTTAAACCCTCCGAAACCCTCGACGAACAACACTTCGTCAAGATCAACGGCTATGATTTCAACCGCGGCCTCGATCTTACGGGCCTCCTTCATTCCATGGCCGCTACTGGGTTCCAGGCCTCCAACCTCGGCGATGCCATCTCCGTCGTTAATCAAATGGTATCTGTTAGTTTTCTTCAGTCCACACTGTGTAGACCACCATTGTGCTTATTATGAAAGGATATATATATGTATATATGTTGTTGTGTCTTTGATAATCAAGTCCAATTCTTTTGGATAAATTTGCATCATTGTTAAATTTTGACTCACTTCTTTTAAAGTTAGATTGGAGGTTGTCTCATGAGAAGCCAGCTGATGATTCTGACAGTTCCGAGCTCGATCTGGCCTATAGAGAATCTGTCAAATGCAAGATTTTTTTGGGGTTCACTTCAAATTTGGTTTCTTCTGGGATTCGGGATGTGATCAGGTTTCTGACCCAGCACAAAATGGTTAGTAATCTTACCTAGATTCCAACTTATTTTAGGTAAAATTTATGAAACAATTCATGTTGCTTGTTGCCAGTAAAATCTACATTGAAGTGTCAGTTTGCTAGAATCTGTTTTTCCATTCGTCAAAGATAATGTTAATGTACGCATGTAGTCTTAGTTGGTTGGCTGCATCTGTGTGATTAGATTTAAATCTTTGTGTGGGATTACCATGCGGGCCCTGAAAGGGAAAATAAACACACAGCACTACTACATCTGAAATCGCACATGATATTTCAGGGGTTTGCATGTAATATGCACTACTTTACAAATCACAAGTGTTAGATTAAAAGGGGAGTCTAGTTCAATTTTGAAACTCCCCTCAATACTACCATGAAGTAATGAGACCAAATGAGAATTTGAAATTTTTTTTAGGAAAGGGGAGTGGAACCATAGTTTCCGCCCATTTACGTAAATTCAGGAAAAAAAGAAAGAGTGAATCCTTTATAGATTTACTCGGGCCTTAAGCATTCTTAGACCGTTGCAACAACCATGAACCTTTGTGAAATACGGGAGAATAATTTTAATACGCTAAAATTTGTAATATCATGCCTGCTTGCAATGCATAGGTCAAACTAGTGCTGCTATATTGAAATCTGGAGTTGAACTTCTTGATGTATTCTCTATGAATATGATTTTAACTTATTACAGGTTGATGTGATAGTGACAACAGCCGGTGGCATAGAAGAGGATCTGATAAAATGCCTGGCACCAACATTCCGAGGTGATTTCTCTCTGCCTGGTGCACAACTCCGTTCCAAGGGCTTGAACCGCATTGGTAATTTGCTGGTGCCAAATGATAACTATTGCAAATTTGAAAACTGGATCATGCCTCTCCTTGATTGCATGCTTATGGAACAATCTGATCAGGTAGTGTAGTTGGTTGGCATATTTTACATTCTATGTACTAGTACCCTAGCAAGATAAGTATGGTTCCAATTTTTACGTGCAACAGAGTTCCAGTTTAACATCATATTTTGGTTCTCCTAATTTAATACAAGTACTATCTATGTACAATTACAAATTGAGAATCTGGTCTAATTGAATGATTGGAGGCATCATTTTTTGCTAAATAATTATTGTTAATCAGATACCCTTAATTAATTTTTTAAAAAAGTTGTCTTCAAACCTTCACGTGAAACTTATTTGCCACTCAATTTTCAGTTGACATTTATTTGTTCTCAATATAACAAGACCTTGAACTTGGCTTAACAACAACAACAACAACAACAACAAAGCCTTTAATCCGAAACAAGTTGGGATAGGCTAGAAATGAAACCCAAGGTCAAAATCTGCAACATTTGTGTCCTGTCATGGATTTCTCTTATGGTCAGTACATACTGGTATTAGGCCTAACAGACAATAGTACCAGACTTTTGGGGTATTGGTTTTGTGAACTCATGAATGACACAGTAACTTCGTTAAGCCTAATCACCCTTTGATAATACATTTTCTGAATTTACCTTTCATAAATTAGGTGAAAGGATAAAAAAGGTCTAATTACATTGGCAAGTTCCTTGCCGCAGAAGTGGTACTGATATCCAAGATTATGACCATTAGACTAATTCCAAGTTGCTTAGTGAGAGGAATTTTCTTTTCTTTGCATTCTATATTATTTATTTATTATATTGCAATTTTTATAAATTGCTTTGATTTATATGAAGAACATAGTCTGGACGCCATCAAAGGTGATCGCACGCCTTGGCAAAGAAATAAATGACGAAACCTCCTACCTTTACTGGGCTTATAAGGTATTTCTGTTTTTTCAATTTTCTTTGTATTTGATAAATCATAAATAATGATCCAAAATCTCAGAATGTCCAGTACTGCTCTGTGAGCTAGGATTTTGGTCATAATGGTCATTAATACACACCATTGGTACACTTGAGTTAAGTTTATCTAAGTTATTATATTTTTTGGAGGGCCTGCTTTAGCTATATTATGTTAGAAGCATGTACAAAATGTCATGTCTTATGTTTAGCATTTTATTTATTTCAAAGCAATGAAGGCACTAAAATTTGACTATTGAACTAGAATGGCATCCCTGTTTACTGCCCTGGTCTGACGGATGGATCATTAGGTGACATGCTCTACTGCCATTCGGTGCGAAATCCTGGTTTAATTATTGATATTGTTCAAGGTATTAACATGTCCCTTAATTAATTATCTTCTTCTTCTTGAAATGAGGTAGATATGGATATATAATCCTCAAAACAGAAATAAATGGAAGTGTAAGATATGGAAAATATCAGTTTATAACTTTATATGGATTGATACATAAATACCCTCGGTCATGTATCAAAATCTGTATGAAAGTCTATTTCTTTTTTTTTAAATATATCAGAAAAGAAAAAACATAAATAAACTTAGTTAATTTGGATTCACATAAAAGACAATGATTCTACCTTTTGGGGGACATGAATCAAATATCAACTTTCAACACCTGCCTACAACCCACGTCTCTTTCTGTGGCAGATATTAGGGCAATGAATGAGGAGGCAGTGCACATTGGTCAGAGAAAAACTGGGGTGATAATCTTAGGTGGAGGGTTACCGAAGCACCACATTTGCAATGCCAACATGATGCGCAATGGTGCTGACTATGCTGTTTATATTAATACTGCTCAGGAGTTTGATGGCAGTGATTCAGGTGCACAACCTGACGAGGCAGTTTCTTGGGGAAAAATCAAAGGCTCTGCCAGACCTGTTAAGGTACCATGTTATTATTTTTTTCCCTTAGAAAAAAATAATGGTTCAACTAATTAGTAGTTAGAAATAAGGATTCAACATCATATTGGAATTGGCGCCACTGCCAGCGTGAGTATCTATTGATATAATTTAAATGGTTGATACAAAACAAAAGGTGCTATTTTGTTACTGAGGCTAATAGTTCATTGAACATTATTGATCTGAATAACGAGCCAGAAAACAGCAGGTGAAAATGAAGGATTAGATTAAATTCCGACTGTTTTTTTTTTTTTTATGTTCCCCTAAATTTGTTCTTGCCTCTGAGCTTCCAAGTGTTGTTTTTGTGACGTTTCCCTAATTTTCTTTTCCTCTTCCGCTTGAATTACCTTCAATTTATGTTGGTGCTAATTTGGTCCATTTTTTTAAATGTTTTTATTTTCCAAACTAGGTGCATTGCGATGCAACTATAGCATTTCCGCTGCTGGTAGCTGCAACATTTGCCAGAAAATTCCACGAGGCGCAAACGAAGAGCATCTCTTGATTTATTGAAATGATGCCTATATTCTTAGCGATTAATTTGAGTCATTTACTGAAATGATGCCTTTTGGCTTCAAGTTTACATCTTTTGGTAAAACTTCTGCCTCAGTTTTGAGTCACAGTGTTGCTCGTTCAGGTCCCTTGTTGTACGCTCGTTCTACCCACTGCCAATTATTTATAGTATATAACTGAAAAAGTTTTCTCTTGACATGTTGAGAGCTCAACGAAGTGGGGACTTATGTAATACAGTTTAGGGGTGGCTACTACACATTATGTTGCTATTCTGCACATGCTCATTTTTCCATTGAATTAGTTTTCCACTTGATGTGGACGGTTATTCTATTTACAATTGTTAAATTATTAGTTTCTGCTTAGTTTGCAACAGTGAGGGACTCGTTATCATTTCGTATTATCTTACTTCTGATGCGTGACTATGTGATGGAAGTGTAGTTCTGAATAGGACAACTAAATTTTACATGATATGATGATAAGCAACTTTTTTTTTCCTTGTATAATTTTAGAGGCTTTCCTGTAAGAAGTATTGCCCAAAGGGAAAGGGGCGAGAAGAGAGAACTACATAGTCTGTTTGATTATTATAGAGATTAAATATGGCTAACAAGTCTTGTAGTGAGATATTATATTGTAAATAGAAGCCAAAGACTTTAAAACTCCAGAAAATTACATGGAAAAAACGAAGTCGACCTTAATTTTGTAATTTTGGGGTAAAAAGTTATTTATTTAGTTCGTTCCTTTTGTTTTAGAGATTTCAATCACCTCTCTTAGACAAAATAATCTCAAAATATAAAAAAGGTAAAAATCTATAAATTTGGAGCAAAAGTGCTAACCTCGACAAGTTGGCAAGATTAACAATTTGAACATTTTATTATATTGTTTTTAAAACAATTTGAAGATTTATTAAAGTTAAATTCAGGAACTTTTTTCATTATGAGTCGAACTCCCATAAGCATCAGCCAACAAGTTTTATCAAATGTAGTTTAGTACAGCCAGGGCCAGGGCTGCAGGCCTGCAGCCTCCAGTAGCATAAAGTTTGTAGAAACCGTTATAAACATATTAAATTATTAATAATAATTCGAACATGAAGCTGCAATTTGTTAACAATCATTGTCACGTAATAGGAGTCTAGGACTAGGAGTGCTAATTCCTAATTATTGGTCGGGTCGTCAGTAATACCACACAAAAACTTGTAGTCATATATGTTTCTGGACTAATTATTTTCAACATTTTTTGACATACTGGATTTCAAATTGACAACTTTGAAGATCTGGTCCACACTATTTGATCATCTTCTGGTTGCTTTTAATTATCTGTAAATTAATTAGGTTCATTACTGAAATACATTTCAGGTATTTCCTTACTATGCATCTTATCTATTAATATTATTGAGTTGTCAAAGTATAATGTCAAGCTCCAGAAGCAACTGGTCATTGCAGAGTGCTCTGTCGAAGCCCAATGCCTTAGGCCCTTAAGGACAGTTATTTATTACTCACCAAAGCTCATGATTAACTAGATCAGTTTTCAACAACCTGTAGACTGTAGTGTAGACTTGGATACATAATTGGATGACCTTATGGGTAACCAAATAAATTAAAACACACAGATCGCTAAGATATAACCAAATAAAGAAAATTTCTACGCACGTAGAATGTGAGAACCTAGAATTAATAAATTAAGGCCATGATATGGCGAGTTAGATTAATAACAGAGCTATACCACATGATACTACTCGTATGCAATAATGTTATTGACTTATTGTTTTAATAATATATTCCTCTAAAATGAACCCTTGATCCAAAACCCTACATCCCTATGGGTTAATACTATTTTTTGTTTTATTTTAATGGTCTTCTATGTTGGCTATTTAGTATTTAATTTATGAGACTTTTTTGGATGCGAGTTGAGAAATCTCAGGTCAATGCCCACCTTTATTATCACTCGGAGCAAGTTAGGCTAATTAGCACGTGGCTTCTTTACTCATAAGCCCCCGTAAAGGCTGATAATTATCAGGCACTATAAACCTCAAAATGCCGACACTATTTTATGTAAAACATGGACCAGACTTTTTAATTTTTTATACATTACTTCATTGATTTATTCTAAGAAAAAAGATCGTTCATAATTGTAGTGGCGAAATATTAGTAAGTCAATGATGTAAAAAAGAATGCCGTCAAAATCCTTATAAAATTATAATGTGAAGTCAAAATGATTTATCACATAGTCTTTTCAACACAAATTTTATAGGCGAGCAGGTCAAATCAATAAGAATATATGAAAAATATTGAACTTCCCCTATCAAATTTACAAAACAGAACTATAAAAAAGGGACAAACAACATTACATCTCCTAATTTCGAAGTACATCGATTTTAAAGTTACCTTTTATGTGTCTATTGTCTTAATTATTGTAATTAATTGAATAGTGGAAAGCTAAATACTGATCATCCTAATAGGCTAATAGCATACATAAAAGAAGAAATATTTACAGAGAATATACAAGAAGAAAAGAAAAGAAAGGGAAAAAAAAGAAAACAATAGAAAATAAAGTAACGAGCTAGTAACAAAAGTAAAAATAATTTACAAAACTATTTCAGATATCAGACTAAAAGTAAATCGATAATAAAATAATTGCAAAAAAAAAAGTTGCATCAAAATTGATGAAAAAATAAAGATAAATCAAGAATTATAAGTGTCATCGGCAAATATACCATCCCAGCCATCGCTAAATACAAAGTGAACATATACAGTAAATAAGTTGAACATATATATGATCTAAGCGAACACTTACAAACAAATAAGTGTTGTCATCACTTGTTCAGAAGTTTACATGCATATTCAACTTATTTTCATTGAATTTATTTGTTTGTATGTGTTCACTTAGATAGTCTATATGTTCACTTTGTTTGCTGTATATGTTCACTTTATATTTAGCGATTGCAGGAATGGTAAAATTGCATATGGCAGTAATCAATTTCCAAGATAAATGATAGTTACGCAGAATTCAAAAGGCCAAAACGGTTTCATCAAAATGGTTGACATAATTTATCTTGTTTTCGTCTTATTCTAAACAATATTAATTTTTCTTTGTTTGGATGATCTAAGAATAAAATTCGAATTAGTTATTCGGGATTAAAATTTTTAATCTTGAACGATCAAGAATAAGTTTTTGTGATCTAGAGTGTTATTTTTAAGTAGTCCAATATCTAGATTAAATTTTTATTCCTAGGTGTTTGGATCATTTTTTTAATGTGGATTAAGAAGTAGTTGGGACCACTTTTTAATCCGGATTAAAAGAATGATCCAACCACCCTAGGAATAAAAATTTAATCCGGATGTTGGACTACTTAAAAATAACACTATATATCACAAAAAACTTATTCTTGATCGTTTAGGATTAAAAATTTTAATCTCGAATAGCTAATCCTAACCTTAATCTCATATTATCCAAACCGAGCCAGGCCTAACTAAAAACCTTAACTCTTAGCAAATTGTTTAAAAATTTTGGGTTTTGAGAGATAGGAGTCTTCTTCCTTTCTCTCCCATTGTTGCTTGAAAGCAGTACTCTGAGAAAAGCGAGCTTGGAGCTATATCAGCAATGGCGTCAGGCCATCCTGCTCTGACACCGGAGATCGGCCCAGACGGCCTTGCTCGCGACTCCCCCGTTATTGCTTACACAGAAAAGGTTCATCTCTCTTTCTCTCTGTGTGAAATTTTCGTTAACACCCTTTCAAGTTCTCATAACTGAAAGTTATATCGCTGTTTCAGATTATTGAAGCTGAGCAACTTCAGCTTAAGAAGTAAGCACTCTAAACCCTTTCTCTTCTTTCAGATCTGCCTTAATTATCTTTAATTTGAGCAATGTAGCATGAAATTGCTACATGTTACTTAATTGGGTACTAAAATTGAGTAATGTTTCAGATACATACAAGAGAATTACTCCAAAATTAGAGATGTAGAGCGTGAACTAGAGAACTTGAATCTTGAGATGAAGCTGACAGCTGGGCCGAAGAAAGCAGGTTTCACAATTGGATGGTCAATCAATTACTGTTTTAGTTCTTTTTATGATTTATGATACCAATTTTATTATTTTTGTTCTTTTTGTTTTATAGCACTTGAGCATTTGCGAAAGAAGATAGAGGTGGCAACAGAGAAAATTCGTATAGCTAAGCTTAAAGAGGAACAAGCAAAGAAGGTTAAAATTTCTTTTCAATACCTGACTGTTGCTAATAATGCCAGCATTTGTTGTAACTTGGAATAGACATAAACAGCCGCCATATGCCAAATTGTTTGCAGAGAAAGTTACTGACCATTGAGCTGAGTCAAGTCAAAACACAAGTTGTCCACAATTTCTCATAATAACTCAACCAAACTAGTTTGTATAACTTTATACAAACCGGAGACAACATTGAATTGTGTTCCTTGAGAGTCTGGTAATCAGTACACTTGTTCTTTGTCAGAAGAAAATCAAATATTATAGTACAGTATTGGAGTAATTTGTCAATTTGCAATGGAATGTATCTAGCTAATACCATTCTGAAACCTTCGTTTGGTTTTAGGCATGGGAAGCTGCTCAACAAGCTTTGAAAGAAGAAGAGGCAGCCAAACAGAAGCTTTGTGACGATCTTAATAATCTGGTAATATTAAATAATCTTTTTAATACTTTAGTTAATCACACATATGGTCCTTAGAGCATTTAATTGTTTGGCCCCCGATTTGGTACTTGCATTTCCAGTCCGTACCAGATTGGTCCTGACCATTTACTGTAAATCAGATATTAACAAAGATCTCACATGGATTGATTCAGTTTGGTGGTGTATCATTCAGTCAAAAAGCTGCTCACTCCATGTGAACAGTTTGTCTGATATTTTATTTTGTTTCATTTTTTAAAAAAAAAAACACAGAAACCAAAATGGTACTGCTTGATTAAAAACAATGATATAAGTGAAAGTTGATTAATTGGGTTTTTTGGGAAACAATATGAGACTGCAAAATGCACATTACAACCAACACTGGGCTTAATTTGAGGATCTCTTTTACTGTGATAATCTTTTTGCCTGTATGCACTGCATTTAGAAATTTAACTTGAAAATAGTCGAAATGCTGAAGATTGTAAATACTGGAATCTGTGTAACAAGCCAGGCCAAAACTTGTACTGGTATTTGCGAGTTGCAAAATTGGATGATCACTCATCTCATTTATAAAATATTGTAGGTGCAAGAGAGTGCAGCATCTCAGTATGCAAGATTAGAAGAGCTAAAGAAGCGGCTAGAGGCTCTGAATCCTAGCAAGATTTCAGCTGATGCATCACCGGTAATTTGAAGATCTCAGTCTGCACGGTTTCAGTCCAATTTTTATCCTTTTCAGCCAAAACAGTGAGCTATTAGCAAAGACTTTTTATCTGACCCAATCCATTAACTCTTTAATGGTTGAGTTGACACTTGACACTATGTTTACTATTCAATGGATGGTTCAGTTTTACTCTTTTTCGTACTTATATTTCGAATGAAAATATTGTATGGTAATTATAGTCTTTTCTATTAGAAGTTCTAAATGCATTGTGTATGGGCCATGTCTTTTTGTCTGTCCAACACACTTTTCTTTTGGCACATTCCAGGATATAGCTCAGAACCAAGCAAGCATGCCAGCTCCAGCTACTGCCCAGGAGCCTACTCTGGCAAATATTTCTACAACCCCTCAAAATCCTGCAAATACAAGCAGTAACAAAGTAGAAGCACAAAACCAAAAACGACCTACCACCGAGGTAAAAGAGAAGAGAAAGCCTCAAAATTCAGGTCGAGGAGGGAGGGGGAGTCTAATTTTGTCGAAGGGAAGCGGGAATGGCGGGTCGGGTTGGACTGGTGCTGGGTTTGATGTCGACCTGAATTCCTGATGTTTGGATTTTTACTGTCCATTGCTCTACAAAAAGAGGACACCTCATTTTCAGTTCTTTGTTTTACCATTACCGTGTTATTCTTTAGATTTTGATTCAGATCTCTTAGTGTGACGTATTAAATGTTGATCTGTTTGTGTATAGGATACTTTATATAGAACTCTAAAAATTTTAGTCTGCTGTTGTAGCCAAAGGACAAGCTACTACGCGTCTTCGCCAATTACTCTTGTATGATAGCTTTCATTATTATCAAATTTATGGGGCATTAAATTTGTTGAAAGAATATGGAGCGAGGTACTGAGAAAAGAAGGGCCCCAAGCTTTTGCTGGTCCTTTACCTTTATTACTTTTCATTTGCTTATTGTTTTTATTTTTTGTGTTACATATCTTTTGCATGAATGATGGGAAGATAGGGAGTAATGCTAGAATCAAACATATAGGACGTCAAACACGATCCAAACGTAGCACATTAAAATTTCAAACGGTCGATCCAAACCGCTCAATATGATCTCTATATTAAAATATCTTTGATAATCAAATTTTATATTTTTTCATATTTTCTAACTATTTTTTTCGAATTTTCAAAATTGAAGGGTTCAGAACTTTTTAGATTGAGCATATTGAAAAATTCCAAAAAAATAGTAAAAAATTTTGAAAAAATATAAAATTTGGTTTCCATGAAGATTTTATAACACATAACAATTTGTGCGGTTTAGATCGGCCATTTCAATTTTAAAAATTAAAATTTCATCGCGTTGGACAAGTGTACGTGTCCTATATGTTTGACAGTAGCAACCCCCGAAGATAGGACGTCAAATGTCTATCTTTTCTTTTCTTTTCTTTTTCTTTTTTGTTTTTTTGTCGTGTTTTTTGGGTTCCTTAAACCCTTTCAACTTTTCCGCTTCAACTTCCAAAACAATCAATTAAACTTTTCGGCTTCGACTTGCGTGAAACCGTTGTATCATTACGCCTTGATCCCGCTGCGCCAATTACAATTTCTGAAACAATACTATTTAAAAGATTTCTTTCATATAAATTAGAAATGGATATAATTAATTAGGAGTCAAACTTATTTTAAAAATTTTAATCCAGCTGAAAATTAATATTAATTATTTAGATACTTACGTTCCACATACTCTAAGCTTCCGACCTTTTTGCATTTTATGATGCATATTTATAACGTACACATGCTCAGAGATACTGTAGTGTGTACTCATTTACTTCAATTATTTTAAAAAGTTTGACTCATCATTTGGAATATATCCCAAAATATGCATTTACCTATCTGAATCGAAATATACACTCATCCATATTATCGAATTAAAACGTGTCTAAACCAAAATAAGAACTCTCATAATGAATTTAAAATTTTGGTGATCGTGGTCTTGAACTTCAGACTCGTTCATTAATCCCTATCATAAAAGCACACTAATAGGAAATCAAAAATGAATTCAATAGATGAGAATTCAAATGTGACTATAATATTTCTTTTCTCAAAGCTTTAAACGAATCACGTATTTCGAGGTCGTATTTAATAGTGGAATATATATATATATATATATATATATATATATATATATATATATATATATATATATATATATATATATAGAGAGTTTTGCTATGGTGAGTCGCGACTTACAGGGTCTTTGGTGAGTCGCAATCCAGACCGTTGGATCCGCTTTAATAATCGTGCAGATTTGCGCGATGAGGAGTCGCTGGATCGAGCGAAAAAATTCCGTTCCGTCTGTTTTGTCTCCGCTCCCTTCTTCTCCTCTTTTCGTCTCTCTCGCTCTCAGAAATCGAAAACAGATCTGAGCGCCTCACGCCTCAGTTCCTCTTCTTTCTCTCCATTAAATCCTAGATAGTAGATCGGAGGAGGCAGAAAAGCTGAGAGAGTGGATCTGAGCAGGGAGCAAGTTGTCGCGTGCCAATTCTCTCTCTAGAGCGTCACTTTTCTCTCTCTCGCACCTCTAGCGGGCAGGTTCTCTCTCTCTCTCTCTCTCTCTCTCCCCTTCTCTCTCTCTTTTCGTTTTGCTCACGGTTGTGAATCGCTAAACTTCTCATTTTCATTAAACGCGACAATTTCTGAAAGCAACAGTGATAAATTTTCAATCAATTAAAACTTGATATTCTTTTTGAGAACCAAGCAATAAAACTAGAAAGCAACAGTGAGAAATTTTCAATCTATTTGAGCATACTCTTTTTGAGATTTAAGTTGATATTTTTTCTGATTTTCAACCGTTGAGAAATTTTAAATAGTCGATACGCCAACTTCTGGATCAACAAATGATGTTGATGACGATGAGAGTGTAAATCCTTGATTCATGTTGAATTTTATGGAATAGAAATCATGGTGAATCCTGGATTCATGTTGAGCATAGTTAGGGTGTTATCAGGTAACTTATCGCTTGGATTCCAGTTTGCTCTTACACTGGATTGGTTCTAAGTAGTATTCAACAGATAATACTATATTCATCTTTATTATTAAAAATATTAGATCCAGATAGTTATTAAGTGCATAACATCCCTGCAGTATTAAGGCATTGAACAAAGGGCTTTAGGAAAATTTTCTATTTACAGTAATGCATGGCTACTAAAATTAATATCATTTATGAGTACTTACAATTTATGTTGAACAGTTGGGTGTTAGCGGGTCAAGAAAAGACGTAGATGTAAAGTGTGTTCGCAAATAGTGGGAATCAAGAACATGTCCAATGGTAAAAATCAGAAACTAAATTTGTATTAATTAAGCCCTTTCTAATTTAGTTAAATCAGAAACTAAAGTCTAATTTTTATAATACTATTTAACTAGGTCCTTCGAAATGGAGACAAGTATTGCTTCTGTTTTCACACAATGCATCAGTGCAAAAGGTAATATTTAATTTAGTTTCTATTTTCACACAATGCTTCTGTTTACACTACCTAGTAGAGAGGTTATGTGGTTCTCTCTAAGTAGCCCAGATGACATCAAATAAATTTTTTGTCTAAATTGAAAGCTTCCATTTGTAAGATTAATATGTCTAATTTCTGTCTATTTGTTTAGTTTGTTTTGGCCAATGCTGATCTAGTGCTGAGAAAGACTGAAGTTGCAGAGAAGAGAAAGGTCATGTTTGTATTTCATGTTTGTACTTCAAATAAGAACCTTGTATTTCTGGTGTTGATCTAGTGTTGTTTGTACTTCAAATAAGAACCTTGTATTTCTGGTGCTTCACGTCAGAGAAGAGAACATGCTGATCTAGTGCTGTTAGTTATGTACCACTGTATTTCAGTTTTATGTCATGATATACTGTGCTTGTATGTTCTAAGAACATGTTTTTTGCTACTGCTATAGCTTGCATATGTACCACTGTTATAGCTTTGCGTTTATTGTCAGTTTATTTTGCTTTAGCTTGTGCAGAGGTGCTTAATGAACCATTGGAGTGAGATATATGTTAAAATATGTGCTATGCTTAATGCTCAATTTATATTTTACCACCCACAATTCCGACTTAAATTTATCCAGTCAACATACATCTTTCAAATCATTTTTTTTATACAAAATGATCATATCATATCGTCAATGAATTTGCTTTGGTGCTTCAGAAATTAGCAAAGGACATCAAATTTAGTAGCTATAAAAACAGTACCATAAAAGCACCTTTAACATGGCTTCAAAAAGTATCTGTACCAACTATCAATATTAACAATTGATCAGTACAGTATCTGTACCAATTATCACAGCTTTTACCAAGCTTATACCAAGCTCACATTCCTTTACTGTGCCAGCTACCCAAATACAGAAGGCATAAATAAGCATATCCATGTAAATTGAAATTAACAGTGCGTAAGCATACATAAGGCATACTAGCCAAATCAAAACAAAATTTTAGCCTTCGTTGCTGCTATCTGACTCTTCACTTATCTCCAAATTTGTCTCCAAGGACCTAATTAAACAATAGAAAGAAACAAAAATTAGTATACGTCTCTAATGGCCTAATTAAACAAAAATATATAACTAAAACATGGTACTTCAATTTCAATCTATTAGAAGTTAACATCAATTACAATTAACTAGCAGCAAGGTACCATATGTCTGGTGCAAGGAAATCATATGTCTTTCATCAAGCAATCAAATATTGCTTACACAACAAAAGAAAAAAAAAAAGCAACAGAATGCTTACAAGTCATTGCCAATTTGAATACTTGGATAAATGTAGCTATTTCAATTAAAATGGATGTCCATGTATTCAGCAAGCATCCACTAAGTTCAGTGTTGGACAACATAAAGTAAGAAAACAAAGAAATAATTAATCGGTTCAGACAATTTTTAAAGAGTAACGTACCACTTCACTCTACACAATTACCTAAATTCATAGGCGCAAGTCACTTACTGAGTTCTTTACACAGATAGAAACTAATGAAATTATGAAAAAAAAATATATATAGAAGGCCAATATGAAACAAACAGATCTAAAACCAACATGACTAAGAGCCATAAAAGGGTTCAATTTGCACCTTGACAATTTCCAAGGGTCTTGGTAGATCAACGAGAAGAGGTGAACATATCCTCAATACTGGGAAACTGCAGCACCTTCTTGGGCACCTTCTAATCAGACCCCTGTTTACAAGTCAATCATAATTAGCCTCATCAACTGAAATTGCCAACTAGTGTTTTTAAAAAGTGAAAATAAAAAGGCTAAATTGAGTTTTGGCTTGATTAACAAAAGAAGTAAATTCTAAATTGTTTTGCTATTGCGAAAAAAAAAATAATTACAAGTTCAAACCCAATGTCAGAAAAGAGAAAGAAATGAAGCCATAAATTCAAACCGAAACCTAGGCCACAAAGGGAAAATGACAAGAAAGCAAAACCTCGGTAGTAGAGAGGAAGCAAGACGGAACCCTAGGTTTTGAACCCTAGGTACATACAAGAAGCAAGGCGCTTATGATCCGATCGAGTCTCAAACTAAGGTTCACACGGAGAACCTGAGGCGCTCAATCTGATCCATAGCAATTCTGCTCCGATCCACTCTCACAATTTCTAGGGTTTGAGGAGGCGCTCAATCTCAGATCTGTTTCGATTTCAAAGAGAGGGGGCCAGGCGAAAAATAAAGAGAAAAAGAAAGTAACGGAGAAAAATAGAGACGGAACGGAGAAATCAATCGTTTGAGCGCCGATCTATCTCAGCGATATGCACGAATTTTGAAATGGATCGGACGGTCCGGATTGCGACTCACTAGAGAGTTTGTGAGTCGCGACTCACCATAGCAAAACTCTATATATATATATATATATATATATATATATATATATATATATATATATATATATATATATATATAACTTATAGGGTGTGTTTGGATAGGTGTGGGAAGAAGGGAAGAAGTGGGAAGAAGTATTGGGAAGTATGTAACTTTGTGAAGAGTTTAGATTGTTTATAATTTTTTTTCTTCTTCTTCCTTCTTCTTCTTCTTTCTTCCAACGATCCAAACGCACCCATAAGAAATTAACTTCAATCTTACATAAAAAAATTAAAAATATAGTAGTAAGAATCATCTGCTTATCCTCTATTTTATTTTATTTTTTATGAAGACTTCATCCTATCATACTGCTGTAACTTAATTTTTTCCGTATCTTTTTTCACCTACGTGAGTTTATTATTTTTCTGTTAGGATTGGAAGAGGTTGGTACTCTTACTCTTTTCTTCTTTTCCGGCGTGGCGATCACAACAAATTGTTAAATAAATATTTCCTAATTTAGATTACCTGAGAAAAAAAACAAACAAGCAATAATGGAGTTTGAAATTTTAATAATTTGAATATTTTTCTATGTATTACAATGTTATCAAAACTGATAATTTAAATAAATGAAATGTAAAAATAATTTAAATAAATGAAATGTAAAATTTCTGCTTTTAGATCATGAACGTGAACCAATTGTGCATTTTTTTTAATAATTTTTTTATTTATTGTGTTTGATTGATAAAAATTGCTAAAGTTTACATATTTAGCAAACGATATAATCTATTTTGAGGATATATTATTTAATATTTTTGTCAACATCTCCATGTATTAAAAAAAACTTTAAAACCAAAAAAAAGCAGACAGTTAAAAATCATTTGATATACTTCTATTTTCTTCGCTCCTTAGTTTAATCTCTCTCAAAAATACTATAATTAGCACTAGCTATTATGCAAACGCCCTACAATATAACTTGCCAAATATACGGTGCATGTCGTATATAAATTACCACTGATTACAAAGAAGTTTTTTCATTTTAATATTTTAGCATCTAATAACAACCCTTCAACTTCTAAGGAAAAAAAAAAATTCACCCTCTGTTTCAATTGCAAACAAAAGCGTGAAAAAAAAGGAATATTCCAGGAATTAAATGCAAATCTGTCCTTCCAAATCTCATCAATCAAACTCATAAAACCTTTGTCAGTGTAAATTAATCTTTCCACTTTTCGCTCGTGAGAAAGAGAAACAAACCTCCCCCCATCTCTTCTCAATCCCATGGCCGAAGGCGGCGGAGCACCGCCTGATCCGTTCACCTCCGGTCACCGAACCGCCGCCTCAAGCATCTCTCAAGACGGCGGCGCTTTTCTCTTACAACTCCTTCAAAAACCCTCTCAATCCCCTCTTCTCCCGACCCAACCCTCCAACCACCACTACCCAATCAACCAGCGCCACGTGGACCCCGCTGTAGCAGCAATGGGTCCCAGTCTCCCTTTTAATCTCTCTCCATCTCCTGATCCTAACCACATCCTCTCCAATTCACCTTCAGTGCCTCTCCCTTCTCTTCCTCAAGTACTTTTTAATCATGCTAACAACAACCAGCAGTTTTTACCACAGCCTAGTTACCAGCAAGTGCAAGGTTTTGATCTTTCTACCATGGGACGCAATTGGGGAGCAAATCATGGGTTTTCGGTTGGTATCAATGGTGACATGTCACATGATGCTTTTCAGAGGAGCAATCACCAGGTAATGCCACCAATGAATCAACAAAGTTTCGGTCATTCGACCATGGGCCGAGATATGGGTACAAATCATGGGTACTCAGTAGGAATCCTTGGAGCTCCAAGAGAGCAGCAGAACAGAAATCAGAACATGTATGACCCTTTTCATGGTACTAGTCCACAATTCGGATCACCATTGAATCACCACCAAAGGTTGGATTTTCCTACCATGGGGCATGATTTGGGTGCGAGTCATGGGTACTCTAGTGGAAATAAGGGGATTTTGAGAGATGAGATGAGAAGTCAGAGGGTGGTGCATGATGCCAGTGGGATTCTTGATAGAGTGCCTCAGAGGGAGAGGGAAGAAAGGAGACAGCAAAGACCTGTCTATCCCTCCTCTTCACTCCATTCGCACTCTGCGAACCAATTTCCGCCATTGGGTCGTCATCAGGGGGGTTTTGATAGCCGTGGGATTGGAATGGCGCCATTGGAGAGAGAGGAGAGGAGAAAATACAAGTATGGCCCTCAGTCAGCTGTTAGTTCCTTAAGTGAAGAACAGATGGTCAAAGTGCAAAAGTTTCAAATTGCTAGTAAGAAAAGTGAAGTTGGTTTTGTGGGTTCACATGGTAGCGAGATTAGTTTTGCGGCCTCAAGTAGTGAGGATTGCAAGGATGAAGAAGCTGAAGAGGATTTGAGTGAACAATTAATGGAATCTTTGTTGGTCAGTGAAGATGGCGATATTAAAAATGCCATGGGAACCATTAAGAAGGGCTCACGTAATAAGGTATACTATATTGGTTACTTCTTACTACTCTCGGCAACTGTATTTCAGTATATAGTCAAACGTTCGCAGTTCACCATTTTTATTAGATTATTATTCAAAATAACCCTTTGTTTAAGCTGTTTTGATAAAACTCAATGTTTCTAAAGTTTGAGAACCCAATATTTAGATCCTTGCAACATGCACCCTGCTTTTAGTTTTTTCCTGTCAGGTTGGCACGTAAGTAGGATGTTTTTAATTTGACCCAAGCTCTGTAATGTATATCAAAGACCAAATTGAAATAAAATCAAATAGAGCAGATTTAAATGTCAGATTCTAAGTCTGCATCAGTATTGAGAGCCAAGGTAAAACTTCTCTTGCTAGAGATTTAAATAATCAACAGCCATTAATTGTGTAATCGTTCTTGCTTTGTTTTATACCTGGAATTGTAGTTAGTCGTGAAAACTTGTCCTTTTTCACTTACCTTTGGGCTCTTATTGAATGATTTTATACTCTAAATTCACAGGATTTTAGGTCAGATTTCTCTAGAGGGCACCACGTGTCAAGCCAGAGAATCCGTATCCAGAGAAGAAATATTCAGTACCGGCGCGACATTGACTTTTTTGCTCCTAAATTAATTGCTATTTTTGAATCTCTAGTCCCAGCAGATGAGGAGATAGCAAAACAAAAGCAACTCATAAACTCACTTAACAAATTAATAAGCAGGGAATGGCCACATGCAAGGCTCCACCTTTACGGATCTTGTGCAAATTCATTTGGGGTCTCAAATAGTGACATCGATGTGTGTTTATCAATTGATGAGAAAGAACTAGGCAAGGCTGAAATACTTCTGAAATTGGCTGATATTTTAGAAGCTGGTAACCTTCAAAATGTTCAGGTGAAATCATGTTTTCCTTTTCTATATTTTTATTTCATGTGCAACATATAAAAATTCTGTTATGCCCTCTTTCCTATTTGCCAGCAATATTTGTTTAGTTATAATGTAAATATCTTGTAATTAAAAGTGAGGTGCATAGCCTTTTAACTCAACACTGTGATTGTGCTTTTTTTCAAATAAAAAAAGCATAAAAAAGAAATGCTGAGTGTCAATTACAAAGCTGAGGGATATTATGTTTACTGTTCAAGTACCCCTTGAGATTTTTTAATTATATAATAATTCAAGTCAGCAATAATAAAAAATGTACCTTTTATTTCTCAACACCTTTCACAAAGTAGAACTGAATGTTATTTGTTACTCAATAAGATAGGCAGGAGTCAGGGGGTTGCACTTAGAATGTACATCTTAAAACTGATTATTACCCATTCCACAACACGTGACATAGTCAGGAGTCCTGACTAAAAGCTAAAGTTTGCTAGAAATTCATTGAACATTTGGAAAACAAAACTGAGAGGAGAGGGACAAGGCCACCCAAAACTGAAGAATAAAGAGTAGTGCTCAATGCAATGGCATGAGAGGATGGGGTTGGGACTTGTGAGTAGTTAGGAAAAGGATGGATGGTCATTGTGCACATTCATATAATAGATTGGATGCTTCAAACTTGATCTGGAAGATGTAAAAGATTGCTCCTATAAGGAGTCAGAATGCACAAGTAGCACAAAGCTTTGAGACTATATTTGCAAATTTCGTTGATCGTTTTTTATATAATCTAACACCTTTTGCTCTTTTGCTGTCGGTTTAATTTTTCCAGGCCCTGACAAGAGCTAGGGTTCCTATAGTGAAGATGATGGATCCAGAAACAGGTCTATCATGCGACATATGCATCAATAACCTCCTAGCTGTTGTTAATACCAAACTTCTCAAAGATTATGCTATGATTGACCCGAGGTTAAGACAATTGGCTTTTATTGTCAAGCACTGGGCCAAGTCGCGCCGTGTAAATGAGACTTATCAAGGAACTCTTTCCAGCTATGCGTAAGTAACCTAAAACTAGGAATTCTAAGTGCACCCAAAAAATTATGTTGCTTGCATAATTTCATCAATATTACTCATATGTGAAGTGGCCCAAGCTTCTTATTGAGATACTGGCAATAACAATGACATCTAAATTTATTTACCTGAAAAGGCATGTTCTCTGCGATATTGACATATTTTACCCTGGGATTTGCCCCATTATGAATAGCAACCGGAACTCGAACTTAAGTTTGATTTAACCTATTATCAATGATAATGTTCTGAATTTGTAAAATCTCTTTTCACAGATATGTGATAATGTGCATCCACTTCTTACAAAATCGTAGACCTGCTATTCTCCCATGTCTTCAGGTTCTCTCTCTCTCTCTCTCTCTCACACACACACACACACACACACACATACACAAATGACTCCTTTTTTTGGTCTTCGATTTAAACTCGCAATTGTGGTCTGTAGGCAATGGAGGCAACGTATGTTGTAAGAGTAGATAACATAGACTGTGCCTTCTTTGATGATGTTGATAAATTGCATGCCTTTGGCGCAAGAAACAGAGAGTCGATTTCAAGACTTTTATGGGCCTTCTTCCATTATTGGGCATACCAGCATGACTATACTGCTGATGTTGTTTCCATCCGTACTGGCACTCTTATCAGGTACTCAACGAAGTATAATTCTTCCAAAGCGCCATTGCATCAATAATTGATTGTTGATTCAGTTAAGGTTTAAAACCAACATCTAACATACTTTGTATGGCATTTGTGTTGTGGACAAGCCCTCACAAGTTTTAGGGCCAAAAGTTTCCAATATCCATCAACCTTGTCCATTAGACTAATTCAATTGTTATTGGTTAATCATTTGCAATCATCTCAAGCTGTTCAGTGTTGGCGGTACATGTAGGAAGAGAAATATGGGATTTTTTAATTTCTTTGCAGACGCAATAAACAGTTATCATAAATCATAAATGTTAGGTTTAGTGATTTTTTTTTTTTAATAACCAAAACACTAGGCATTAGGTTTACTGATTTGGTGCCATATGTAAATTTTATCAATTAAATTAAGACAAGTCCTCAGATAAATTGCTGAGCATAAATAAATGGTATGACCTACATCCATTCCATTGAACCTTGACTTTAAATGAAGATGGCACTGATTTTTCTTCTCCTTTGGTTATGTCAAATTCATAGCAAACACTCTAAAGATTGGACAAGGCGTATAGGAAACGACCGTCATTTAATATGCATAGAAGACCCTTTCGAGACATCTCATGATCTTGGCAGAGTAGTTGACAAGTTCACAATTAAGATATTGCGTGAAGAGTTCGAAAGAGCTGCAAATATATTACAGTATGACCCCAATCCAACCGTGACCTTGTTTGAGCCATATGTGCCCCCGCCTAAACAAGATATACTTGAAGACGAATTTGATATGGAATAGAGAGCTTTAATTAAAGCATAGTCTTTTCTATCAGTAGGAAATAGTCAGTGCAATGCAACCGATCGAAGAGTTTTGTTATGCGGTAGTTCCTAGCCTTTTAAGTGGTGTATATTATAAGGCTTCAGGGGTTCTTGTATTATATTATTACGTATAAATGAAGATTGCTGGTGTTCTTAGTGGGTAATGCTTGTCTTTATATTTGGAAAAATAAATACTACTAGTTAGCACGTGTACAGGTTGGAGATTTTTATATACACTTTTGGGCTGGTGCCTGGCGGGCTTAAAGCAGAACTATATTAACGTTCATAAAACTTGAGCTCCGATTCTCTGACCATTATACTTATATTTTAGAACTTTAGTAACTCGAAATTAGACTCAACTATTAAAAAAATTAATTAAATGTGATTTATATTTTTCTTACATAATTATAAAAAATGTAATTGATAAGCATTAATATTATATAAAGATGGATTGGCGTAGATCATATTTGGACGTTAATTTATTCAAATTATTAAACTTTAATAACAAAAGTCGAAATATGGTTTTGCAAACTTCTGTATGGTCTTCTTCAATCGGCATATTTTGTGACCATTACTTCATTTTCATTTATCGAAGCTTGCTTTGTATCGATTAATAAGTAGAGGATATTTGTGTATTGGTGGTGCATGTCTGCATGATAACAGAAGCGGGTTTAGAGGTAATTATTGCTGTCTCCGTTACGGTGCATGCCAGCAGTGATATGGAAGCAAAAAACACAGATGCAATTCTCATCTGCACCTCTCATAAAATGGGCCCTCGTTAAGAGCATACGAAAACGATTTAGTATTGTCCAATCATGCACTGGCGACAGGTCCGGTCTGTTCTAGCAAACATCCAACTACTGTTGACTATAAGTCAACTGCACAGGAAGCATGTGGATAACTAGAAGAGACAGGAAGATGCAACATGAAAGTAATGTGTTTAGGAAAACAGACCAGCCTACGCCTTCATCAAAACAAAAAAAAAAAAAAGGAAAACAGACCAAATCGGCTGGTTCACAGGTTCACCAAGAATTAATTACTAGACCGGCCCAATGTCTCCCAAAAGTTCTCTCTCATTCTCTCAATTCTTAGCTGTTATTTCAACCAAACTCGCACAAAAATCTCTCAAAACCTGAAAGCTCAGTGTAGTGATTTGATATCTGATTTTTGCCTCCGGTCGAACTTAACAAAACAGTTGAACCATTGCATTTGCAGCTTCACTGATTTCACATCCAGTTCCATTTTCAGAACATTTCTTTTTTGCTACTTTATCCTTTGATCCATTGCAACCAGCGACTAACCCATCCATAAACAGAAGCAACAAATAGACGAAGCAAGTACAAGCTCTACTTTAAAATAGTATTGTTTCTAGAAAACTGTTTTTATTGGATAATGACATAATGTTGATGTTTGCTACACAAAGTTAAAACGGGCGAACAGCAGAAATGAAAGCCACAGAGCACCTAATAAGAATATTAATGAGTGCAAGAAACATTCTGAAGAAATGAACGTACTAGTTGTCACTACATTTTCCATGATTTAGTTGCTGTTTGTCATTAATGAAACCATTGTTGTCATCAAATATAGCCAGATTGTACCTGTAATAAAGACTCATAGCTGATACATGAATTGTACAAGTTTTAATCAGAGTACTAGTAGCACCTGCACACAAAACTTTCATTTAGTATTAATCAGAGCAGTTAAATTGAAAAATGAACAAATAATTTTTTTCTCACGTGAAGTGTTTTTTTCTGGTAACACACTCATGTGTACCTCACAAACAGATTTGGTAACACAATGAGTAACAACATGTTGCCTGGTACAGGTTCTAAATATTAATTGAGATGAAAGAGATAATTTACCAGCCAATAAGCAAAAGAGCTTTCATGAATCAAGTTATTGGGTTCCTTGAACTAAAACATTACTTTTCTGAACCATGAAAATAGGGACAGTAAGTAGGAGATCAAATAAAAATCAACCCATGCAATATAGAAATTATAACCCGACAAAATAAAAATAATAAGGAAAAGTCACATAATCCATTTCATTAACAGCTCTGATGTACTATACTGTTAAATAAAGTGTAAGTCGTGTTAGGAAAAAAAGGAACCCGCGTTAAATCCTCCAATTTACAAACTATCAAGATGCAAACAGCTTCCCCAACCATTTGACCAAATTCAACACGCTGGTTCCAACAAATTCTTTTGGAAAGAAAGTAGGAAAGCAGACATCCTATACACAATAAAAAGGTTCCTATAACACCACAATGCAACAATAATGGTGGAAACTAAATTTAATCACATGATGTAAAGCAAGAAAAGCCAAAACCTTTTCTAGGGGGAATTATTGCTACAACAATTACTGGTGTAACATAGGAGTGGATACATTCTAGGAATCTAGTAGAAAAGTACACTAAAAGAAAGAATAATAACTAGTGGGGTATGCTTGTATACATCTTTAAACACAAATGAGGGAATGAGACAAAGAGAGGGGACCACCAGAGCATCTCCAGGCAATTTCTAAAAGATGGATTCTTGGTTCCAATCAACCATAACAAAAAAGGTAAAACCTTTATTTTAGTCCTTCAACTGGTATTACTAAGTTCTTAATGAGAGCTTCAATCATTTCTTACTCAAGTGCTCAATAAGAGCTTCTATCATGACATACCAGAGATGCAAATCACACAAAGACTTTCTATATTATAGAACTTACATTGCAAATTTTAACTTTTGGTGGGAAGCTTTGTACACATTCAACTCCTTAAAATTAAAACTCCAACCAAATTAGAATCAATATACAGAATAAAAATAGAGACAAATTTTAGGAAATTTGATAGACCCCAGAAAACTAAATACTAATAACTTAAATAAGTAATAAATATAATTTCAGCATAAAATCTATGTCAACCAAACTGTCAAAGCAACTCAAGGGGTCATATACAAATTCCCCAAAGAACCAATCAACACCTAAAAAGATTTACCATACAAAAAATTGGGGGGAAAAAAATGACAAACCACCATGTAATCACCCAGCTTTCTTCCTACGGCTCTTAAATGAGAATCCGCCACCTGGTGGTGATGGAGAAAACTCGACCGGCAAATGGGGTGCCTCAGCCTCCCCACATAAGATCCTTACCACCTCTCCAGCCCCTGGCCTCCTTGCTGGGACCCGCTGTATACACAATAGTGCCACTGTCACACACAATAGCACCTGCTCCCTTTCTACAGGACCAATACTGTCCTTCAACTCTGGGTCCACCAGCTCACCCAGCCGGCCCATGTGAGCCAGGTGGCGGGCCCATGACACCAGACTAGCTCTCTCAAACTCCGCCACTGGAGAAGCTGCAGGGGCAACCTGTAACGGCCTCCTACCAGATACGATAACTAATAGTAAAACCCCAAAGCTGTACATGTCACATTTCTCTGACACTGGACCACCACCACCATATTCTGGCGCCACATAACACACAGTCCCACGCATACTAGGCGTACTACTGACTGTGGCACCACTCTTCGGGATCACTTGATCTGAGCCATTAGTCCGGTCAGCCCAACGGTCTAAGCTCGGACGGCTCCAGCTCCTTGTTTTCCGCTTTCTCCTACTAGAATTAGACTCTTCATCATACTCTCTATCTCTATGCCACCAATCTTTGCTTTTGGATTTAACAAGGGTGCGTTTCTTATGCTTTTTCGATAATTCCTCAGTGAATTCTTCTCTCCACCATTCTCTGGATGGGCGACGAGCAGTCCTATCCAGTTCCTTACCCGTACTGGAGGAATGAGGGGGCTTCGAGGTCGGTGCCCACCACTCCTTTTTGGGTCTCTCCTTCTTTATCTCTGAACGAATCCACTCCATCACATAATCTTTCTTCACAGCCGGATCGGATCCATGAGCACTAGCAGTACCAGCATCGCCACCAACATTTTTACTGTTGGTGCTTCTACTATCATCCTGCCTCCACCACCACTCTTTGGTTGAAGTATCTCCTCCATTAGTTTTAGAAGCCGACTCAGCAACAGGTGATGTGGCAGGATTTGATTCATCAACGTCGACATCTCCATTAGTCATGGCCAACTCAGATGCACCATCATTCAAATTCGATTCATCTCTCTCTTCTCCTTCCTCCTGTTCTTCTTTATCACTATCAGATCTCTCCCGGGCAAGCCCGAAATCAGCCAATTTCGCTCTCAAATCAGAATCCAACAAAACATTGCTTGGTTTCACATCACCATGGATAACCGGAGGGTTGCAAACTTCATGTAGGAAACACAAAGCCCGCGCCACATCCAAAGCCACAGATAATCGATGCGGCCAAGAACTGACAATTTCACTTGATTTTCGACCCAATAGTGCATCTTGTAAGCTTCCATTAGGCATCAAATCATACACCAACATCATACAATTACGATCGGATGGAGATAAAACACCTTTCCCTCGTTTGAAAAATGAGAAGGGAAAGGAAAAGGAAGGGTAAGGATTTGGTGCAGAAAGAGAAAAAGCAAAAGGAAGGAGAACAAATGGGGAAGGTGGGATGAGAGAAGAAAGAGAGAGCTCGTTTAAGAACTCACGATCGCCTTGAAGAGAACTGGAGTCCATTAACTTAATGGCAACTGGACGAGCTCTCTCCAGTTTGTTCTTACTGGAGGCAGGGAGCATGCCGCGAAAGACGGGGCCGAAGCCGCCATGGCCGAGCTTGTTGGAAGGGGAGAAGGAGGAGGTGGCGCGGCGGAGGAGGGAGGAAGGGAGGCGGTGGAGAGAAGTGGGGAGGTTGAGGTTAGGGTTAGGGTTTGAAGGAGAGGAGAGGCGGTGTCGTCTCCGGTAGAGAAGGTAGAGGAGGAGGAAGAGGAAGAGGAGAGTGAGGGAAATGGAGAGGAGAATGGAGAGGAGAATGGAGCGAGAGAGATGGTGGTGGGAAGGAGGAGAGGAGGAGAGGAGGTGGCGAGAGGGCATGGAGATACTGCTGGGTTAAAGATGGGGAAAGGAAGGAAAAGGAGATGGCCTTTTCATGGGAAAAGATATAATAGAGAGAGAGAGTTGAGTGTACTCTCTGTGCAATGCAAGTGTCCTTTTGTTTTGCTTCTCTTTTTCCTTCTCTGTTCTGTTCTGCTTCAGTTGTTGATCGGAAAGTTGAGACATGAGAACAGGTCAATGGGATCGAAAATATATAATATAAATAAAAAAATTGTTTTATATTAAAAAATAATAAATACAAAGGTGAAACGTTCGGATCACCGTGGAATCACATACCGTGATATAAATTTGGTTTCATACAATTTTTCTATACTGAGACGGGTCGTCACTCGTCAATGGGATTAAAAAAGAAAATATGAATGAGAAAACGGCGAACCGTTCGGATATCCATGGAATTACATACTATAATTATAAAAAAAAATATTTTATATTGCAGTATTCTTTACTTAGTAATACACATATTTCTGTAAGTTTAGTCATAAATATTTTTTGTACCAATTTAACATAATTGTATAATAAAACCATAAAAAGGATTCAACTTTCAAGATATTCAGTCAAGCTGCATTACAAGCTCTGTTTTCTCATTTTAAAATAAGATGTTTTATAATGTGTCTATATACTGAAATAAAACTCTAAAGTTGTAGAATTCTTTTATTTTTTTTTGGTATTTCTCGTCATAATTTTTCATGCACTTTTTGTTATGTTATTTTTTTCATTGTTTAGGTCTTTAATGTTTTTTAAACAAAGTTCTTTTTGTTGAAAACTTACTCAATGTAAGAATTTTTATAAAAAAAATAATTAATTTTAAAATTTTTAATTTCCCTTCGACATTAACTTCTTTCTCGGAGGGAATCCTGAAAAAAATTAATTTTCGTATGATTAATAAGTAAAAAATAGTAATTAGTTTGGAAAAATCATTACATCACAAAATTATCTAACGGTTGAATTCCTATCTTCGTGGAAATTGGAGCGTTTCTAACTTTCATCGTTATCCATTTATTACAAATTTATTTACAACGATACATACAGGTACAGGTTCGACTTTGAACTGGATTAATTAATTTTGATGAGACAGTATCGGCGTGCCCGTAGACAACTGTAAAAAATATTAATTCAACTCATGTGCTCCATCCTCCTAGAAATGGCTTGGTTATTGGTCAAAGATAGGTCAATGCTATGTCTAGTGTCTAGACCCAGCTGAGAGCGGCTTATACTTTTTTTTTTTTTAAAGTATCCAACCTCTTCTACAAAAGTATTCCGATTTTCTGCGGCGTGTATCAGTAGATAAGTAAGACATTGTCATCGTCGTCTTTTTTTTTCCCTGATATTAGACAGGGTATCATTCTTCAATAATCATTGTTCAGAGCATTATGTTTTTAATTTTCTATTTGAATCAACAGAAGAAATTTTAAAGATAATTTTTTATTTTTGGATCCCCTGCTTGGGGCTCTTAGAATGAAAAAAAATTTAGCATAAAAAGAAGCTCTTTTCACGTTTAAATGAGTTGAACTATACTTATCGTTAAATTAAATTGTTTAATAAAAGATAAGAAACGACATAAATGAGTTGGTAATTAATCTATTCCTCATTGATTTTTGAATTATGCCTTATTCATAGTGTAACAAAGTTAATGTTCGGCTCTTCTCAACTTTTATTTGATTACAACTGATGCCAACTAAAAAAATCTTTAGAAAGATGTAAAAAATGAGATAATATAAATTCAAAAGACATTACTAAATATATGATCTAACACCAAAACTGAAGACAATTAAAATATAATTTCAAGCAATAATTAAAGTTTAAACTATACATACAAAGTGAAAAATACTTCTGTATTGAGTTTTTCAATACTTATTGTATTTTTCACTATAAAATCTAATCGACCAATGTCTTGAAATAAAAAACCTAATTCTGTAGATAATTAAAAGACTAATTATACATACAAAGACAAAAATAATCAAATCTGACATCAACACCGTGACAACATGGCAGTCGACACAATGAATAAAAAATTTCTTATCAAATTTGGATCCTTCACAAAGTTTTCCGGAAATGATCATGTGAATGATGTCGTCTTTCTCGTATGAGACATGGTAGGGTTCTTTGCTTGCGTGAAGCAACCATTCTTTGCTTCTTTGAAGTAAAAACGGTTGGATTTGGAAATCAACCCAATCGGACGGTTAATAGATTGCAATCTTACAGCATGTCTTTGGAGCTGTGCTACCAGTTACCACTAACTCTGCTCGGTTTACAGTGAACCAGGTCTAGGCGAAATTTGTTCCAGAAGCTCGGTAGCTTATGACATGTTGACTAATTTTGTAGACGCATCACGTGAGGAAGCGCTAACCCACCTCGTGACATGTCGGTGGCTAAGGCTTTTAATGGACCCCACCGCTCTTATTAGCCAATCACAGCCTAGTAAACCACTGAGGCCCCACAATTGTTTACATTTTTATTTTCGTCATAAATATCTTCTTAAAACATATCCCAAGATATTTAATTAAAGTGAAATAGAAAACTGAGGGAAACTATGTCCAGAGTTCCAGACCGTTGCTAGCAAAAAAAAAAAAATTATTTGAACAAAAAAGAAATAATAAACGTTGACTGACATCTGACATGTAAAATTACGTGTATCGGTATCTGACAACACAATTGTTGTGGTTTGTGTAGCGGGTGGATATGGTCTTTTCGATGACCAGACACAATTGTTGTGGTTTGTGTAGCGGGTGGATATAGTCTTTTCGATGACCAGCAATGGTTTTGGTGATGAAGAGAAGGGTTGAGAAGAACATTAATTTTTAAGTTAATTTTCTTTTGTAGAAAACAAGCCCATAAGTAGAATTTGGGTTTTCAAATGGCTTATTTGTCAGTGCCGGCCCAATCTATGCAGCGACTTTCAGTTTCAGTTCTGTGATCCGCTCCAATGACCTGAGAAATCAAATTACTGACGAAAGGAAAAAAAAAGACCTGAGTAATTAAGCTGCGGTTCAAAACTTTTTTTTTTTTTTACCATCCTGCATGTTACCAAATTATGGCTTGACACCACACCAATCAATCAGCTATGTCTATGTAGTGATTGAAAAGCTCCAACGTGTGTGTTGTTATCTGAATATGTCGTTATCTTAAATAAGAAAATAATTCAGTTGTAGATAAATCGGGCATTGACAATAAATTTCTTTGATAGCGATAGAAAGATAATCATACTAAAAAAAAAGATTGAGATCTATTTTTTGTATCAAATTTATTGTAACTACAGTTTACTACACCGTATAAAGACCATTTGTTGAACAATTTGAGAATTCAATGACTCAATTATTAATGAAAAATATTTTTTAAAATGACATCAAATTTGATACATAATAAATTTTATTGATTATCGTGGTTATCACTATTTTAAAACATATGCATTTCACTTTTAAAGTTTTGGAGAGATAATCTGAATAATTTAACATAATTTATATAATAAAATACTGAAAAGATAAAAGTTTTATGAATTACGTTTAAGTTTCTATTTTTCGTAACGGGTGAAGAAGAGCAAAAATTTGATGGCAATAACGTCGTTCAAAGGCAGCACATTATATAATTGATAATCCATGTTTATTTTCGTAATATATAGCTGTTCCACTAAATTTTGTTAAGATGTTTCACATCTAATTATTAATTAACCTCTAGAACTATTTAGTAGTTGTGTCTTTCTTTAAGGTTATTTTTTACAAATTTTTCCAAAAAATAATAAAATAATCTAACACAAGTTGACACGAACTAACATGAAATGCAAACCCAACACAACACAACGCGCCGGTTGCATCGAGCTATAAAGTGTGTCATGTTGGCTCCTTACACTATTTAACACGACACAACTAAAAAAAATCGTTCATCTCAATACGACACAAATACAAGATTCCAACACATCATATTTGACATGGCACACATGTACGGTTAAAGAACCCTACTTATATATGCAGTTCATATATGCACATATTAAGGCGCTATATATCCAAGTGTGTAACATTATTGGATTTTTTTTTTTTTAAATATATATATATATATATATATATATATTCGTTGCGTATAAATATAATATAAAGAAAATGTCGTCAAGATTTCTGCACTAATGAACGTTAAATTGGTTTGGGCTCAACGGGCTGACTTGTTCTGGTACGAGCCCATATTAATACTTCAGAATCTGGCCCATTAGCAGTGAGATGCTGGCCTCTTGTGTTGCCCCATCTCCAAGCCGATATCCCCATAAAAAAAAAAGAAAGAAAAAGTCATTTCCTAAATCTCATTGATACGGCACACCCGATTTTCCATCTGTAGAAATTAGTTTCCCTTCTTACACAAACCTTTTCCCCACGTAATACCAATTATGCCTTGGAATTTGCCTTTCACGCACCAGAAAATTTCCTGAGATTTCTCAAAAGATATGAATAAGATTTATTGGAACAGTACAAAAAGAGCTTTCCCCTACCATCGCACAACATACCACCTAAACCCCACTATCTTTTCCCCCTGGCCTTCTAGTCGCACGTGGAGACAATCGGCAGGAGACGGAAGCGGCGAGTGACGAGAAGTAGACGCACGTAGCTTCAAACCGCCAACCCTTTTCCTCTGTTTCCTTGCTTTTTCTGCGATTTTAAGGTGCGGATATATTTACTACCTGACACTAGTTTTTAGAAATGAGAACGTGTAATATATATGCATAGTTTGGTTTCTATCGTTGTCTTTTATATAATGTCTTTATATATATATATATATATATATAATCTCTTTTCCAAAATCTGGTGTGTTAATTTGATTTGACTATAAAACCTCATACGCATATATTTTGAGTACACATAAAACTAGCTGTTCGTGTTATTCTTAGTTTATAAAACTATACAAATATAAAACTATGAAACCGATTTCTAACCTCACGTTTTGAATGTGCAAATAGAATCTGATAGTAAATAGAAGCATGTAGGAAGCTTTTAAACTCGAATAAGAGATGGACTAAACTTTCTGATAACTCAAATAAATGCATGTGCAGCCACGCATTAATCTAGTGTAGTAATAAATCTCTAAAGCATAGCATGTTCCTGTTCTTCTTAAAATGTTACTGACAAATGAAACTGATTTGTTATTCCTTTAAATTTTATAAAACCTCGATCTATCTTCGTAGATATACTCACAGGTGCACACCTATACATTTGTAACCTATTATAGAATTTGAACGTGGGTAATGATTTTTATTAAATGCTAATTTTGAAAGGCCTCAGAAGCCAAATCATGGTAGATATGGTTTTTAGCTAGAAAACTTTGTTAATGTCCATTATATATATTTATATCAGCACTTTAATCGAGACCAGGGTTATATTTTGTTTATATTGAGAAAATTAATTAGGATAAGTATATATACATATGCGCATGTTTTGAACCAGGCTAAAAATGTTATTAGATCGTTTGCAAAGTAGTCATTAAAATACATTTATATTGTTCTGGCCGAGTAACTCATACGAAAATATTTTCATTCTAGCGTCGTCTGTTTCAGTAGGTTATGTATATGAATTACGTTACCATATTTTCAACGTGACATCTTTTGTAATTAAAGTTTCGGTACAATTTCTTTTCGTGACTGAGGCATGGCATCACTACACATACATGAAAAACACATGAATGAAAAAGAGAACTAAGTCCCAGGTACCTTGAGAAACCCACCCAGGAACTTGACATGTACATGCGGGTTACCCTCCAAATGCGGCCTGCTCATGACAGGATGGAGATGAAACAGGGGTGCTGGCCATGCGGCTCATTGTGCAGGACAATCAATTTTATTAAGTGCTATTATTAAAAATAATTTATTTAAAATATTTCTCTTAAACCCTCAATTGAACAAATTCGTGGTTGACTCTAACTATTAAATCTTTATTTAGTACTTGTTATTTCATACCTTGTTATTTATAGTATTTTGTAACGCACTGAGAGTTGTCAGGGCTCTCATCCGTTTTTTTTTTCTTTTTGTTTAGACCCAGGTATTGAGGATAACAGTGAGGAGCTTCCACGTGACTAAGAGAGTTGTTGACCGGGTCAAAGTTATTGCCACAAAATAAAACTTTTCTTTCATTTGATTTTGGATTCTGGAACATTGATCTAACACGGGGAACTAGCTTCACAAATCCACCGTGTTAGACATGTTAGTTTTGTTGTAAGACACTCTTTATCTTAAATAAATGTGGCAATTAATGTTTTCATTGAATGGATAATGTATGTGATGTGTTGTTCGCCTTGTACGCGGCGGGTTGTCACCCCCTTCTTGGGGTGTGACAACTTTAGTTGGTATCAGAGACAGCACATACAATATCAATTCTTGACCCGTTCGTCAAAAAAAAAAAAAAAAAAAAAAAAACGTTTTATTTCTTATGTTCTTTTCCTTTTCCGACTTAGGTATTATAAGATTTTACTTTTAAAGAAAGGCAAGTGGATTTGCATCAATAGGAGTCGTTGATTGTAGATCTGAACTTGATGTCTAAAATAGTTCAACATAAGAAGTCGTTAATTGGACGATGAGCGTGTAGCTCCACTTCCTTGCAAACTTGCCTGGTCATGGTTCGTGACAAGTTTTGACTGCTGAACGACACCTCGAATTGATCTAGTCATCCCCTCCTTAATATCCTTTAGAAAAATCACGTCTAAAATATTTCTCTTCTCCAAGATGGAACTCCTGCAGCAAGAAGCTAATTTCAAACTGGAGAATCAACGGTGATAACTGACACAGGACCTAAAGACCTTTTCTCATAAATACAATTGTTGGGACGTTTTGCACTTCCGAAGTCATATTAGTACTTTTGAAAAAAATAAATAAATAAATAAATAAATTTAGTACTTGAACAAGAAAAATATAATAATAATAATAAATTTATTAGTTTCCTACTTATCTAAATTGGTAACCTAACTATTTTACTTAATTAATTATTATTATACTTCCTACGTATTCTAGATAGATGGAAGGATTCTGCAGAATTTTTGGAAATGATGCCTACACCATGTTCTCTGCCAAGGAAGCCAAGTCCATCATTTCGCCTAGTTTTTCTCGAGCTTGCACCTCCAAAAAAATAAGGCTTTTTGGGGTGAACATAGAGGTCCCCAGGCAAGGACCCCTTGAAATCCAAGCGCCCCCACTAGTACTAAAACTCGACCCCTCCATCGGCAACACTGGAAACTACGATCTAATTTTGGGGCGGGATTGGCTGGAAGCAAATTATGCCGTGATGGATGAAGAAACATGAGTCATACAATTTATGCAACCTGGAGTACTGAGACCTTCCGTTGGAATAATTTACATAGATGACTGCAACATACCTCAGTTCACAATCTACAAGAAACTTCTACTCAAGGAAACACTAGCTGGAGGAAGCATAGCCGAAAACGAGGATCTGATGGAACCTTTTCCCCTCGGCAAAGAAATAGACAATCTTATAAGTTAGGACTTAGACACCTCGATGTTAATTTACGGCTTCACTCTGTTGTACTAGTTATCGAATAATTTCATTATTGTTTGGAATAAAATAATAATAATAATAATTTAGATTCAATAAAAATCTTTACGTTGCTTAAAGCTCTGTTGTTGTTATGTTCCTTATAGATGGTACGTGGACAACCATCCAATGCCCCTTCCCCTCCCAGGCGTAACGACCAAAATGCAGCAACTTTGGAAGCAGTCTTACAAGGCCTTGAACGTGTGGTACGAGCAGCAACTGAAGTCAGGCCTCGTGAGGGGAACGATTTCTTTGAGCTCTACCGCTCCTTCACCTCCCTTCGTCCCTCTAACTTTGATGGAGCTGGAGGTTTCTTAGCAGCTGAGGACTGGCTAGCTGAGATTCAGGACAAGTTCCGCTTGGTTCGGGCTCCAGAAGCGAACCAAGTGGAGCTGGCAGCTCAATGTTTAGTGGGTCATGCTCGTTTCTGGTGGCAAGAGGCGAAGAGACGCTATAATGGCAATCCAGAGCTCGTCCCATGGGATTGGTTCAAGAGACAATTTGAGGGGCGATATCTGGACACGCTGTCAAGGGAGAAACTTCGCCAAAACTTCCTGAACCTGAAACAAGGCGTGGGCACAGTCTCAGAATTTAACTCTAAGTTCGAAGACTTAATGCGCTACGCTCCTGACGTAGCTAATGACCAGTTCCGCCTGAGGCAGCAATACCTACGTGGGTTAAACCCCCGTTTAGCTCAGCTCATCGACAGGCCAGGGCTCGACCTCCTCCCTGATTTGATGTCCCAGGCAGCAACCGCTGAGTCATATGAACCTCGCATCAATCAAGTGAGTGGACCTCGCAATGTAAAGCCAAGAATTGAAGCACCAAGGGCCCCAATGCCGAAGCCCGAGACTGGGGGGTACCGAGAGGGATGGTGCAGACGCTGTCAGATGCCGCACCCTGAGTCCCAGTGCTGTGTCTTATCGGGGAAGTGCTTTAACTGCAACGGGACCGGACACCTCGCTCGAGAATGCCCAAGGGCCAAACAAGCAGGCATAGCTAGACCGGCCATGGCAATGGGAGCGGGTAATACGAGCCAAACAAGCAACCGCACACTGGGAGGAGCAAGAAACGACGGTAGGATTGGAGTCAACCATTGTTGCTGCAACCATGATACTGTTGAAGAACCGCTTGAGGAGGTTCCAGAAGGAGCCGGAGAGGCAAAGGAAACTGATGCCTCAGCAGAACTCATAGCAGGTACCTTACTCTTGTCTGGACATCCTGCTTATGTTCTCCTAGACACAGGTTGTAGTCACTCTGTTCTAGCACGAGAGTGGGCGGACAAACACGAGTTTAAGATCCGAGATACGGGAAGGAAGTTACACATAGGTACCCCAAATGTCCGTTTCGTCATCCAAGAACTCCGTTGTCCGGGCTTAAAGGTGAAGATTGCTGGGCGAGATTTGACGGTAGATCCTATCATCTCAAAGGCTGGAGTTTATGATATGATTCTAGGGCTAGAATGGATGACGAGGCATGGCGCTCATATCGATTGCCCGAAAAGAAGGATAACTTTCCATAAGTCCCCAACTCCACCCTTTTCTCTAACCTTAAGGCACCCTGGTGACAGATGTGCCATCATCTCAGCTATACAAGCGCACCGTTTAATCGAGACGGGATGTCATGCCTTCCTAGTTTCAGTGTTGCAAACCACCATTACTACCCCCGAACTATCAACTGTCCCAATCGTATCTGAATATCCTGATGTCTTTCCAGAAGAATTACCAGGGTTACCCCCGGAGCGTGAAATAAAATTCAACATTGACCTTTTACCTGGCACAACTCCTATCTCTAAGGCACCATATAGAATGGCACCAGCTGAACTGAAGGAGTTGAAGGTTCAGCTAGAGGAGTTGCTCAAGCTAGGGTTTATCCGACCTAGCACTTCTCCTTGGGGTGCGCCTGTTCTGTTCGTGAAAAAGAAAGATGGTAGCATGAGATTGTGCATAGACTACCGCGAATTGAACAAGGTGACCATCAAGAACCGATATCCTTTACCCCGAATTGATGACTTGTTCGATCAACTCCAGGGATCGACCGTGTACTCCAAAATCGATCTGAGGTCAGGATACCACCAATTGAGGATTAAGACGACCGATGTGGAGAAGACGGCATTTCGAACTCGCTACGGGCACTACGAATTTTTGGTGATGCCTTTTGGGCTAACTAATGCTCCTGCGGCCTTTATGGATCTCATGAATAGGGTTTTTCGAGATCTCCTGGATTCTATTGTCATTGTCTTCATCGATGACATTCTAGTGTATTCTAAAGATCATGAAGAGCATGCAAACCACCTCCGAACAGTCCTACAACGACTGCAAGAGCATCAACTTTATGCCAAGTTCTCAAAATGCGAGTTTTGGATGAGTCAGGTGACTTATCTAGGACACGTCATCTCTGGTGAAGGGTTGGCAGTCGATCCCGAAAAGACCAAGGCTATAATGGAATGGGAGAAGCCGAGAAATGTCACTGATATTAGGAGTTTTCTGGGACTAGCTGGGTATTATCGTCGGTTTGTGCCAGGATACTCACAAATCTCGAAACCCATGACCCAACTGCTTCACAAGGGAGTTCCTTTCACATGGGAGAGTAAACAAGAGAAAAGTTTTCAGGAATTGAAGAATCGACTCACTAGCGCCCCGATACTCACCCTACCGAAACCTAATCAAGAGTTCACCGTCTACACTGATGCCTCGAGGAACGGGTTAGGTTGTGTATTGATGCAAGGAGACCAAGTGATTGCTTATGGGTCCAGACAACTCCGAACTCATGAGCAAAACTATCCAACTCATGACTTAGAGCTAGCTGCGGTGATATTCGCACTTAAGACTTGGCGACATTATCTTTATGGATCTAAGTGTCGAATATTCACCGACCATCAGAGTCTGAAATATGTCTTCACGCAAAAGGAACTAAACTTGAGACAGAGAAGGTGGCTTGAATTGATGAAGGACTACGATCTTGATATCCAGTACCTCGCGGGAAAGGCAAATGTGGTTGCGGACGCACTAAGTAGAAAGAGACAGGGCAACCTTGCAGAAACTATCACGTCGTCCGAGTTACTAATAAAGGAAATGAGGCAGATGAATTTGAACGTCTGTTTCTCCCCTGAATTAACTCAGAAGTTGGATTCACAGAGGATGGGTGAAGACCTACAATTGACCAAAGAGGTCATGGGGGGAACGACCTTATCCAACCTGGTGGTACAATCGGACTTGAAGGAGCACATCCGACGAGCTACCCACACTGATTCCAAACTACTCCACTTTCTTGAGTCAGCAAAAGCTAACTTAAACTCTCGATTCAAGCTGGGCGAAGATGGATTGTTATACTTTGACGATCGCGTTTGTGTACCAGAAAATACAGAATTAAAAAAGCTGATTCTTACAGAGGGCCACGAATCAGGTTACACTATCCACCCAGGGGAAGTGAAAATGTATCAAGATTTACGTAGGAAATTCTGGTGGCCCGGTATGAAAAAGGAAGTATCAGAATTTGTGGCAAAATGCTTGATTTGTCAACAAGTCAAGGCAGAAAGGAAGAAACCAGCAGGATTACTGTACCCAAATTCTCGAGCTCAAAAGAAATTTCAGGTGATTTCTATGGATTTTGTCACGGGCTTACCAAGGACGAGCAAACGGTACGAGGCAATTTGGATGATTGTGGACACCCTAACCAAGATAGCTCATTTCATTCCTCTAACAGCTGAAGTTTCAGGACGTGAACTCGCGGACCTATTTTTCAAAAACCTCTTCAAGTACCATGGGTGCCCAGAGACAATTATCTCTGACAGGGACACCAGGTTCACCTCGCATTTTTGGAAAAAGTTTCAGGAATCGATGGGAACCCGACTTAACTTCAGTACTGCTCACCATCCCCAGACCGATGGACAATCAGAAAGAACAATTCAAACTTTGGAAGACATGCTACGTGCTTGTGCACTCAGTTTTGGTGGTTCATGGGCGGATCACTTACACATGGCGGAGTTCGCCTATAACAATAGTTACCATGCAAGCATAGGCATGTCCCCGTCTGAAGCTTATTGCGGGCATCCTTGGAGGACTCCTCTCTGGTGGGAACCGAGTGGGACCCTCATCATTCCTACCGGACCTGAAATGGTACTTGACTGCGCTGAAAGAACTCAAATTATTTTAGAGCGCCTTCAGACAGCCCGAGATCGACAAAAGAAGTATGCAAACGTCCGCAGGCGTCCTCTGGAGTTCGAGGTCGGTGATCACGTGTGGATTAAGGTATCACCGCGAAAAGGTGTACGTCGATTTGGAGTAAGTGGGAAGCTAGGCCCCCGATACGTAGGGCCCTTTGATGTAACACAGCGAGTCGGACCTTTGGCCTATAAGCTAGGGCTGCCCCCTGCATTAGAAAAGGTGCACCCGGTGTTTCATGTGTCACAGCTCCGCAAATACATAAGGGACCCCACACATGTCATTGATCACAAGGGACTACACTTGGATGAGTCTCTCACTTACGAGGAAACACCAATTCAAATACTGGACACCAAGGAGATCACCCTGAGGCGCAAGACGATAAGACATGTACTTGTCCAGTGGAGTGGACATTCGGAGAAGGAAGCAACTTGGGAGCTAGAAGACTCGTTGCGAGAAAACTACCCCTCCTTATTCGCAGGTACAGTTTCTGTTCAGAGGACTGAACAAGGTTCTTAAGCGGGAGGGAATGTAACATTATTGGATTTTTTTTTTTTTAAATATATATATATATATATATATATATATATTCGTTGCGTATAAATATAATATAAAGAAAATGTCGTCAAGATTTCTGCACTAATGAACGTTAAATTGGTTTGGGCTCAACGGGCTGACTTGTTCTGGTACGAGCCCATATTAATACTTCAGAATCTGGCCCATTAGCAGTGAGATGCTGGCCTCTTGTGTTGCCCCATCTCCAAGCCGATATCCCCATAAAAAAAAAAGAAAGAAAAAGTCATTTCCTAAATCTCATTGATACGGCACACCCGATTTTCCATCTGTAGAAATTAGTTTCCCTTCTTACACAAACCTTTTCCCCACGTAATACCAATTATGCCTTGGAATTTGCCTTTCACGCACCAGAAAATTTCCTGAGATTTCTCAAAAGATATGAATAAGATTTATTGGAACAGTACAAAAAGAGCTTTCCCCTACCATCGCACAACATACCACCTAAACCCCACTATCTTTTCCCCCTGGCCTTCTAGTCGCACGTGGAGACAATCGGCAGGAGACGGAAGCGGCGAGTGACGAGAAGTAGACGCACGTAGCTTCAAACCGCCAACCCTTTTCCTCTGTTTCCTTGCTTTTTCTGCGATTTTAAGGTGCGGATATATTTACTACCTGACACTAGTTTTTAGAAATGAGAACGTGTAATATATATGCATAGTTTGGTTTCTATCGTTGTCTTTTATATAATGTCTTTATATATATATATATATATATATATATATATATAATCTCTTTTCCAAAATCTGGTGTGTTAATTTGATTTGACTATAAAACCTCATACGCATATATTTTGAGTACACATAAAACTAGCTGTTCGTGTTATTCTTAGTTTATAAAACTATACAAATATAAAACTATGAAACCGATTTCTAACCTCACGTTTTGAATGTGCAAATAGAATCTGATAGTAAATAGAAGCATGTAGGAAGCTTTTAAACTCGAATAAGAGATGGACTAAACTTTCTGATAACTCAAATAAATGCATGTGCAGCCACGCATTAATCTAGTGTAGTAATAAATCTCTAAAGCATAGCATGTTCCTGTTCTTCTTAAAATGTTACTGACAAATGAAACTGATTTGTTATTCCTTTAAATTTTATAAAACCTCGATCTATCTTCGTAGATATACTCACAGGTGCACACCTATACATTTGTAACCTATTATAGAATTTGAACGTGGGTAATGATTTTTATTAAATGCTAATTTTGAAAGGCCTCAGAAGCCAAATCATGGTAGATATGGTTTTTAGCTAGAAAACTTTGTTAATGTCCATTATATATATTTATATCAGCACTTTAATCGAGACCAGGGTTATATTTTGTTTATATTGAGAAAATTAATTAGGATAAGTATATATACATATGCGCATGTTTTGAACCAGGCTAAAAATGTTATTAGATCGTTTGCAAAGTAGTCATTAAAATACATTTATATTGTTCTGGCCGAGTAACTCATACGAAAATATTTTCATTCTAGCGTCGTCTGTTTCAGTAGGTTATGTATATGAATTACGTTACCATATTTTCAACGTGACATCTTTTGTAATTAAAGTTTCGGTACAATTTCTTTTCGTGACTGAGGCATGGCATCACTACACATACATGAAAAACACATGAATGAAAAAGAGAACTAAGTCCCAGGTACCTTGAGAAACCCACCCAGGAACTTGACATGTACATGCGGGTTACCCTCCAAATGCGGCCTGCTCATGACAGGATGGAGATGAAACAGGGGTGCTGGCCATGCGGCTCATTGTGCAGGACAATCAATTTTATTAAGTGCTATTATTAAAAATAATTTATTTAAAATATTTCTCTTAAACCCTCAATTGAACAAATTCGTGGTTGACTCTAACTATTAAATCTTTATTTAGTACTTGTTATTTCATACCTTGTTATTTATAGTATTTTGTAACGCACTGAGAGTTGTCAGGGCTCTCATCCGTTTTTTTTTTCTTTTTGTTTAGACCCAGGTATTGAGGATAACAGTGAGGAGCTTCCACGTGACTAAGAGAGTTGTTGACCGGGTCAAAGTTATTGCCACAAAATAAAACTTTTCTTTCATTTGATTTTGGATTCTGGAACATTGATCTAACACGGGGAACTAGCTTCACAAATCCACCGTGTTAGACATGTTAGTTTTGTTGTAAGACACTCTTTATCTTAAATAAATGTGGCAATTAATGTTTTCGTTGAATGGATAATGTATGTGATGTGTTGTTCGCCTTGTACGCGGCGGGTTGTCACCCCCTTCTTGGGGTGTGACAACTTTAGTTGGTATCAGAGACAGCACATACAATATCAATTCTTGACCCGTTCGTCAAAAAAAAAAAAAAAAAAAAAAAACGTTTTATTTCTTATGTTCTTTTCCTTTTCCGACTTAGGTATTATAAGATTTTACTTTTAAAGAAAGGCAAGTGGATTTGCATCAATAGGAGTCGTTGATTGTAGATCTGAACTTGATGTCTAAAATAGTTCAACATAAGAAGTCGTTAATTGGACGATGAGCGTGTAGCTCCACTTCCTTGCAAACTTGCCTGGTCATGGTTCGTGACAAGTTTTGACTGCTGAACGACACCTCGAATTGATCTAGTCATCCCCTCCTTAATATCCTTTAGAAAAATCACGTCTAAAATATTTCTCTTCTCCAAGATGGAACTCCTGCAGCAAGAAGCTAATTTCAAACTGGAGAATCAACGGTGATAACTGACACAGGACCTAAAGACCTTTTCTCATAAATACAATTGTTGGGACGTTTTGCACTTCCGAAGTCATATTAGTACTTTTGAAAAAAATAAATAAATAAATAAATAAATTTAGTACTTGAACAAGAAAAATATAATAATAATAATAAATTTATTAGTTTCCTACTTATCTAAATTGGTAACCTAACTATTTTACTTAATTAATTATTATTATACTTCCTACGTATTCTAGATAGATGGAAGGATTCTGCAGAATTTTTGGAAATGATGCCTACACCATGTTCTCTGCCAAGGAAGCCAAGTCCATCATTTCGCCTAGTTTTTCTCGAGCTTGCACCTCCAAAAAAATAAGGCTTTTTGGGGTGAACATAGAGGTCCCCAGGCAAGGACCCCTTGAAATCCAAGCGCCCCCACTAGTACTAAAACTCGACCCCTCCATCGGCAACACTGGAAACTACGATCTAATTTTGGGGCGGGATTGGCTGGAAGCAAATTATGCCGTGATGGATGAAGAAACATGAGTCATACAATTTATGTAACCTGGAGTACTGAGACCTTCCGTTGGAATAATTTACATAGATGACTGCAACATACCTCAGTTCACAATCTACAAGAAACTTCTACTCAAGGAAACACTAGCTGGAGGAAGCATAGCCGAAAACGAGGATCTGATGGAACCTTTTCCCCTCGGCAAAGAAATAGACAATCTTATAAGTTAGGACTTAGACACCTCGATGTTAATTTACGGCTTCACTCTGTTGTACTAGTTATCGAATAATTTCATTATTGTTTGGAATAAAATAATAATAATAATAATTTAGATTCAATAAAAATCTTTACGTTGCTTAAAGCTCTGTTGTTGTTATGTTCCTTATAGATGGTACGTGGACAACCATCCAATGCCCCTTCCCCTCCCAGGCGTAACGACCAAAATGCAGCAACTTTGGAAGCAGTCTTACAAGGCCTTGAACGTGTGGTACGAGCAGCAACTGAAGTCAGGCCTCGTGAGGGGAACGATTTCTTTGAGCTCTACCGCTCCTTCACCTCCCTTCGTCCCTCTAACTTTGATGGAGCTGGAGGTTTCTTAGCAGCTGAGGACTGGCTAGCTGAGATTCAGGACAAGTTCCGCTTGGTTCGGGCTCCAGAAGCGAACCAAGTGGAGCTGGCAGCTCAATGTTTAGTGGGTCATGCTCGTTTCTGGTGGCAAGAGGCGAAGAGACGCTATAATGGCAATCCAGAGCTCGTCCCATGGGATTGGTTCAAGAGACAATTTGAGGGGCGATATCTGGACACGCTGTCAAGGGAGAAACTTCGCCAAAACTTCCTGAACCTGAAACAAGGCGTGGGCACAGTCTCAGAATTTAACTCTAAGTTCGAAGACTTAATGCGCTACGCTCCTGACGTAGCTAATGACCAGTTCCGCCTGAGGCAGCAATACCTACGTGGGTTAAACCCCCGTTTAGCTCAGCTCATCGACAGGCCAGGGCTCGACCTCCTCCCTGATTTGATGTCCCAGGCAGCAACCGCTGAGTCATATGAACCTCGCATCAATCAAGTGAGTGGACCTCGCAATGTAAAGCCAAGAATTGAAGCACCAAGGGCCCCAATGCCGAAGCCCGAGACTGGGGGGTACCGAGAGGGATGGTGCAGACGCTGTCAGATGCCGCACCCTGAGTCCCAGTGCCGTGTCTTATCGGGGAAGTGCTTTAACTGCAACGGGACCGGACACCTCGCTCGAGAATGCCCAAGGGCCAAACAAGCAGGCATAGCTAGACCGGCCATGGCAATGGGAGCGGGTAATACGAGCCAAACAAGCAACCGCACACTGGGAGGAGCAAGAAACGGCGGTAGGATTGGAGTCAACCATTGTTGCTGCAACCATGATACTGTTGAAGAACCGCTTGAGGAGGTTCCAGAAGGAGCCGGAGAGGCAAAGGAAACTGATGCCTCAGCAGAACTCATAGCAGGTACCTTACTCTTGTCTGGACATCCTGCTTATGTTCTCCTAGACACAGGTTGTAGTCACTCTGTTCTAGCACGAGAGTGGGCGGACAAACACGAGTTTAAGATCCGAGATACGGGAAGGAAGTTACACATAGGTACCCCAAATGTCCGTTTCGTCATCCAAGAACTCCGTTGTCCGGGCTTAAAGGTGAAGATTGCTGGGCGAGATTTGACGGTAGATCCTATCATCTCAAAGGCTGGAGTTTATGATATGATTCTAGGGCTAGAATGGATGACGAGGCATGGCGCTCATATCGATTGCCCGAAAAGAAGGATAACTTTCCATAAGTCCCCAACTCCACCCTTTTCTCTAACCTTAAGGCACCCTGGTGACAGATGTGCCATCATCTCAGCTATACAAGCGCACCGTTTAATCGAGACGGGATGTCATGCCTTCCTAGTTTCAGTGTTGCAAACCACCATTACTACCCCCGAACTATCAACTGTCCCAATCGTATCTGAATATCCTGATGTCTTTCCAGAAGAATTACCAGGGTTACCCCCGGAGCGTGAAATAAAATTCAACATTGACCTTTTACCTGGCACAACTCCTATCTCTAAGGCACCATATAGAATGGCACCAGCTGAACTGAAGGAGTTGAAGGTTCAGCTAGAGGAGTTGCTCAAGCTAGGGTTTATCCGACCTAGCACTTCTCCTTGGGGTGCGCCTGTTCTGTTCGTGAAAAAGAAAGATGGTAGCATGAGATTGTGCATAGACTACCGCGAATTGAACAAGGTGACCATCAAGAACCGATATCCTTTACCCCGAATTGATGACTTGTTCGATCAACTCCAGGGATCGACCGTGTACTCCAAAATCGATCTGAGGTCAGGATACCACCAATTGAGGATTAAGACGACCGATGTGGAGAAGACGGCATTTCGAACTCGCTACGGGCACTACGAATTTTTGGTGATGCCTTTTGGGCTAACTAATGCTCCTGCGGCCTTTATGGATCTCATGAATAGGGTTTTTCGAGATCTCCTGGATTCTATTGTCATTGTCTTCATCGATGACATTCTAGTGTATTCTAAAGATCATGAAGAGCATGCAAACCACCTCCGAACAGTCCTACAACGACTGCAAGAGCATCAACTTTATGCCAAGTTCTCAAAATGCGAGTTTTGGATGAGTCAGGTGACTTATCTAGGACACGTCATCTCTGGTGAAGGGTTGGCAGTCGATCCCGAAAAGACCAAGGCTATAATGGAATGGGAGAAGCCGAGAAATGTCACTGATATTAGGAGTTTTCTGGGACTAGCTGGGTATTATCGTCGGTTTGTGCCAGGATACTCACAAATCTCGAAACCCATGACCCAACTGCTTCACAAGGGAGTTCCTTTCACATGGGAGAGTAAACAAGAGAAAAGTTTTCAGGAATTGAAGAATCGACTCACTAGCGCCCCGATACTCACCCTACCGAAACCTAATCAAGAGTTCACCGTCTACACTGATGCCTCGAGGAACGGGTTAGGTTGTGTATTGATGCAAGGAGACCAAGTGATTGCTTATGGGTCCAGACAACTCCGAACTCATGAGCAAAACTATCCAACTCATGACTTAGAGCTAGCTGCGGTGATATTCGCACTTAAGACTTGGCGACATTATCTTTATGGATCTAAGTGTCGAATATTCACCGACCATCAGAGTCTGAAATATGTCTTCACGCAAAAGGAACTAAACTTGAGACAGAGAAGGTGGCTTGAATTGATGAAGGACTACGATCTTGATATCCAGTACCTCGCGGGAAAGGCAAATGTGGTTGCGGACGCACTAAGTAGAAAGAGACAGGGCAACCTTGCAGAAACTATCACGTCGTCCGAGTTACTAATAAAGGAAATGAGGCAGATGAATTTGAACGTCTGTTTCTCCCCTGAATTAACTCAGAAGTTGGATTCACAGAGGATGGGTGAAGACCTACAATTGACCAAAGAGGTCATGGGGGGAACGACCTTATCCAACCTGGTGGTACAATCGGACTTGAAGGAGCACATCCGACGAGCTACCCACACTGATTCCAAACTACTCCACTTTCTTGAGTCAGCAAAAGCTAACTTAAACTCTCGATTCAAGCTGGGCGAAGATGGATTGTTATACTTTGACGATCGCGTTTGTGTACCAGAAAATACAGAATTAAAAAAGCTGATTCTTACAGAGGGCCACGAATCAGGTTACACTATCCACCCAGGGGAAGTGAAAATGTATCAAGATTTACGTAGGAAATTCTGGTGGCCCGGTATGAAAAAGGAAGTATCAGAATTTGTGGCAAAATGCTTGATTTGTCAACAAGTCAAGGCAGAAAGGAAGAAACCAGCAGGATTACTGTACCCAAATTCTCGAGCTCAAAAGAAATTTCAGGTGATTTCTATGGATTTTGTCACGGGCTTACCAAGGACGAGCAAACGGTACGAGGCAATTTGGGTGATTGTGGACACCCTAACCAAGATAGCTCATTTCATTCCTCTAACAGCTGAAGTTTCAGGACGTGAACTCGCGGACCTATTTTTCAAAAACCTCTTCAAGTACCATGGGTGCCCAGAGACAATTATCTCTGACAGGGACACCAGGTTCACCTCGCATTTTTGGAAAAAGTTTCAGGAATCGATGGGAACCCGACTTAACTTCAGTACTGCTCACCATCCCCAGACCGATGGACAATCAGAAAGAACAATTCAAACTTTGGAAGACATGCTACGTGCTTGTGCACTCAGTTTTGGTGGTTCATGGGCGGATCACTTACACATGGCGGAGTTCGCCTATAACAATAGTTACCATGCAAGCATAGGCATGTCCCCGTCTGAAGCTTATTGCGGGCATCCTTGGAGGACTCCTCTCTGGTGGGAACCGAGTGGGACCCTCATCATTCCTACCGGACCTGAAATGGTACTTGACTGCGCTGAAAGAACTCAAATTATTTTAGAGCGCCTTCAGACAGCCCGAGATCGACAAAAGAAGTATGCAAACGTCCGCAGGCGTCCTCTGGAGTTCGAGGTCGGTGATCACGTGTGGATTAAGGTATCACCGCGAAAAGGTGTACGTCGATTTGGAGTAAGTGGGAAGCTAGGCCCCCGATACGTAGGGCCCTTTGATGTAACACAGCGAGTCGGACCTTTGGCCTATAAGCTAGGGCTGCCCCCTGCATTAGAAAAGGTGCACCCGGTGTTTCATGTGTCACAGCTCCGCAAATACATAAGGGACCCCACACATGTCATTGATCACAAGGGACTACACTTGGATGAGTCTCTCACTTACGAGGAAACACCAATTCAAATACTGGACACCAAGGAGATCACCCTGAGGCGCAAGACGATAAGACATGTACTTTGTCCAGTGGAGTGGACATTCGGAGAAGGAAGCAACTTGGGAGCTAGAAGACTCGTTGCGAGAAAACTACCCCTCCTTATTCGCAGGTACAGTTTCTGTTCAGAGGACTGAACAAGGTTCTTAAGCGGGAGGGAATGTAACATTATTGGATTTTTTTTTTTTTAAATATATATATATATATATATATATATTCGTTGCGTATAAATATAATATAAAGAAAATGTCGTCAAGATTTCTGCACTAATGAACGTTAAATTGGTTTGGGCTCAACGGGCTGACTTGTTCTGGTACGAGCCCATATTAATACTTCAGAATCTGGCCCATTAGCAGTGAGATGCTGGCCTCTTGTGTTGCCCCATCTCCAAGCCGATATCCCCATAAAAAAAAAAGAAAGAAAAAGTCATTTCCTAAATCTCATTGATACGGCACACCCGATTTTCCATCTGTAGAAATTAGTTTCCCTTCTTACACAAACCTTTTCCCCACGTAATACCAATTATGCCTTGGAATTTGCCTTTCACGCACCAGAAAATTTCCTGAGATTTCTCAAAAGATATGAATAAGATTTATTGGAACAGTACAAAAAGAGCTTTCCCCTACCATCGCACAACATACCACCTAAACCCCACTATCTTTTCCCCCTGGCCTTCTAGTCGCACGTGGAGACAATCGGCAGGAGACGGAAGCGGCGAGTGACGAGAAGTAGACGCACGTAGCTTCAAACCGCCAACCCTTTTCCTCTGTTTCCTTGCTTTTTCTGCGATTTTAAGGTGCGGATATATTTACTACCTGACACTAGTTTTTAGAAATGAGAACGTGTAATATATATGCATAGTTTGGTTTCTATCGTTGTCTTTTATATAATGTCTTTATATATATATATATATATATATATATAATCTCTTTTCCAAAATCTGGTGTGTTAATTTGATTTGACTATAAAACCTCATACGCATATATTTTGAGTACACATAAAACTAGCTGTTCGTGTTATTCTTAGTTTATAAAACTATACAAATATAAAACTATGAAACCGATTTCTAACCTCACGTTTTGAATGTGCAAATAGAATCTGATAGTAAATAGAAGCATGTAGGAAGCTTTTAAACTCGAATAAGAGATGGACTAAACTTTCTGATAACTCAAATAAATGCATGTGCAGCCACGCATTAATCTAGTGTAGTAATAAATCTCTAAAGCATAGCATGTTCCTGTTCTTCTTAAAATGTTACTGACAAATGAAACTGATTTGTTATTCCTTTAAATTTTATAAAACCTCGATCTATCTTCGTAGATATACTCACAGGTGCACACCTATACATTTGTAACCTATTATAGAATTTGAACGTGGGTAATGATTTTTATTAAATGCTAATTTTGAAAGGCCTCAGAAGCCAAATCATGGTAGATATGGTTTTTAGCTAGAAAACTTTGTTAATGTCCATTATATATATTTATATCAGCACTTTAATCGAGACCAGGGTTATATTTTGTTTATATTGAGAAAATTAATTAGGATAAGTATATATACATATGCGCATGTTTTGAACCAGGCTAAAAATGTTATTAGATCGTTTGCAAAGTAGTCATTAAAATACATTTATATTGTTCTGGCCGAGTAACTCATACGAAAATATTTTCATTCTAGCGTCGTCTGTTTCAGTAGGTTATGTATATGAATTACGTTACCATATTTTCAACGTGACATCTTTTGTAATTAAAGTTTCGGTACAATTTCTTTTCGTGACTGAGGCATGGCATCACTACACATACATGAAAAACACATGAATGAAAAAGAGAACTAAGTCCCAGGTACCTTGAGAAACCCACCCAGGAACTTGACATGTACATGCGGGTTACCCTCCAAATGCGGCCTGCTCATGACAGGATGGAGATGAAACAGGGGTGCTGGCCATGCGGCTCATTGTGCAGGACAATCAATTTTATTAAGTGCTATTATTAAAAATAATTTATTTAAAATATTTCTCTTAAACCCTCAATTGAACAAATTCGTGGTTGACTCTAACTATTAAATCTTTATTTAGTACTTGTTATTTCATACCTTGTTATTTATAGTATTTTGTAACGCACTGAGAGTTGTCAGGGCTCTCATCCGTTTTTTTTTCTTTTTGTTTAGACCCAGGTATTGAGGATAACAGTGAGGAGCTTCCACGTGACTAAGAGAGTTGTTGACCGGGTCAAAGTTATTGCCACAAAATAAAACTTTTCTTTCATTTGATTTTGGATTCTGGAACATTGATCTAACACGGGGAACTAGCTTCACAAATCCACCGTGTTAGACATGTTAGTTTTGTTGTAAGACACTCTTTATCTTAAATAAATGTGGCAATTAATGTTTTCGTTGAATGGATAATGTATGTGATGTGTTGTTCGCCTTGTACGCGGCGGGTTGTCACCCCCTTCTTGGGGTGTGACAACTTTAGTTGGTATCAGAGACAGCACATACAATATCAATTCTTGACCCGTTCGTCAAAAAAAAAAAAAAAAAAAAAAAAACGTTTTATTTCTTATGTTCTTTTCCTTTTCCGACTTAGGTATTATAAGATTTTACTTTTAAAGAAAGGCAAGTGGATTTGCATCAATAGGAGTCGTTGATTGTAGATCTGAACTTGATGTCTAAAATAGTTCAACATAAGAAGTCGTTAATTGGACGATGAGCGTGTAGCTCCACTTCCTTGCAAACTTGCCTGGTCATGGTTCGTGACAAGTTTTGACTGCTGAACGACACCTCGAATTGATCTAGTCATCCCCTCCTTAATATCCTTTAGAAAAATCACGTCTAAAATATTTCTCTTCTCCAAGATGGAACTCCTGCAGCAAGAAGCTAATTTCAAACTGGAGAATCAACGGTGATAACTGACACAGGACCTAAAGACCTTTTCTCATAAATACAATTGTTGGGACGTTTTGCACTTCCGAAGTCATATTAGTACTTTTGAAAAAAATAAATAAATAAATAAATAAATTTAGTACTTGAACAAGAAAAATATAATAATAATAATAAATTTATTAGTTTCCTACTTATCTAAATTGGTAACCTAACTATTTTAATTAATTAATTATTATTATACTTCCTACGTATTCTAGATAGATGGAAGGATTCTGCAGAATTTTTGGAAATGATGCCTACACCATGTTCTCTGCCAAGGAAGCCAAGTCCATCATTTCGCCTAGTTTTTCTCGAGCTTGCACCTCCAAAAAAATAAGGCTTTTTGGGGTGAACATAGAGGTCCCCAGGCAAGGACCCCTTGAAATCCAAGCGCCCCCACTAGTACTAAAACTCGACCCCTCCATCGGCAACACTGGAAACTACGATCTAATTTTGGGGCGGGATTGGCTGGAAGCAAATTATGCCGTGATGGATGAAGAAACATGAGTCATACAATTTATGCAACCTGGAGTACTGAGACCTTCCGTTGGAATAATTTACATAGATGACTGCAACATACCTCAGTTCACAATCTACAAGAAACTTCTACTCAAGGAAACACTAGCTGGAGGAAGCATAGCCGAAAACGAGGATCTGATGGAACCTTTTCCCCTCGGCAAAGAAATAGACAATCTTATAAGTTAGGACTTAGACACCTCGATGTTAATTTACGGCTTCACTCTGTTGTACTAGTTATCGAATAATTTCATTATTGTTTGGAATAAAATAATAATAATAATAATTTAGATTCAATAAAAATCTTTACGTTGCTTAAAGCTCTGTTGTTGTTATGTTCCTTATAGATGGTACGTGGACAACCATCCAATGCCCCTTCCCCTCCCAGGCGTAACGACCAAAATGCAGCAACTTTGGAAACAGTCTTACAAGGCCTTGAACGTGTGGTACGAGCAGCAACTGAAGTCAGGCCTCGTGAGGGGAACGATTTCTTTGAGCTCTACCGCTCCTTCACCTCCCTTCGTCCCTCTAACTTTGATGGAGCTGGAGGTTTCTTAGCAGCTGAGGACTGGCTAGCTGAGATTCAGGACAAGTTCCGCTTGGTTCGGGCTCCAGAAGCGAACCAAGTGGAGCTGGCAGCTCAATGTTTAGTGGGTCATGCTCGTTTCTGGTGGCAAGAGGCGAAGAGACGCTATAATGGCAATCCAGAGCTCGTCCCATGGGATTGGTTCAAGAGACAATTTGAGGGGCGATATCTGGACACGCTGTCAAGGGAGAAACTTCGCCAAAACTTCCTGAACCTGAAACAAGGCGTGGGCACAGTCTCAGAATTTAACTCTAAGTTCGAAGACTTAATGCGCTACGCTCCTGACGTAGCTAATGACCAGTTCCGCCTGAGGCAGCAATACCTACGTGGGTTAAACCCCCGTTTAGCTCAGCTCATCGACAGGCCAGGGCTCGACCTCCTCCCTGATTTGATGTCCCAGGCAGCAACCGCTGAGTCATATGAACCTCGCATCAATCAAGTGAGTGGACCTCGCAATGTAAAGCCAAGAATTGAAGCACCAAGGGCCCCAATGCCGAAGCCCGAGACTGGGGGGTTCCGAGAGGGATGGTGCAGACGCTGTCAGATGCCGCACCCTGAGTCCCAGTGCCGTGTCTTATCGGGGAAGTGCTTTAACTGCAACGGGACCGGACACCTCGCTCGAGAATGCCCAAGGGCCAAACAAGCAGGCATAGCTAGACCGGCCATGGCAATGGGAGCGGGTAATACGAGCCAAACAAGCAACCGCACACTGGGAGGAGCAAGAAACGGCGGTAGGATTGGAGTCAACCATTGTTGCTGCAACCATGATACTGTTGAAGAACCGCTTGAGGAGGTTCCAGAAGGAGCCGGAGAGGCAAAGGAAACTGATGCCTCAGCAGAACTCATAGCAGGTACCTTACTCTTGTCTGGACATCCTGCTTATGTTCTCCTAGACACAGGTTGTAGTCACTCTGTTCTAGCACGAGAGTGGGCGGACAAACACGAGTTTAAGATCCGAGATACGGGAAGGAAGTTACACATAGGTACCCCAAATGTCCGTTTCGTCATCCAAGAACTCCGTTGTCCGGGCTTAAAGGTGAAGATTGCTGGGCGAGATTTGACGGTAGATCCTATCATCTCAAAGGCTGGAGTTTATGATATGATTCTAGGGCTAGAATGGATGACGAGGCATGGCGCTCATATCGATTGCCCGAAAAGAAGGATAACTTTCCATAAGTCCCCAACTCCACCCTTTTCTCTAACCTTAAGGCACCCTGGTGACAGATGTGCCATCATCTCAGCTATACAAGCGCACCGTTTAATCGAGACGGGATGTCATGCCTTCCTAGTTTCAGTGTTGCAAACCACCATTACTACCCCCGAACTATCAACTGTCCCAATCGTATCTGAATATCCTGATGTCTTTCCAGAAGAATTACCAGGGTTACCCCCGGAGCGTGAAATAAAATTCAACATTGACCTTTTACCTGGCACAACTCCTATCTCTAAGGCACCATATAGAATGGCACCAGCTGAACTGAAGGAGTTGAAGGTTCAGCTAGAGGAGTTGCTCAAGCTAGGGTTTATCCGACCTAGCACTTCTCCTTGGGGTGCGCCTGTTCTGTTCGTGAAAAAGAAAGATGGTAGCATGAGATTGTGCATAGACTACCGCGAATTGAACAAGGTGACCATCAAGAACCGATATCCTTTACCCCGAATTGATGACTTGTTCGATCAACTCCAGGGATCGACCGTGTACTCCAAAATCGATCTGAGGTCAGGATACCACCAATTGAGGATTAAGACGACCGATGTGGAGAAGACGGCATTTCGAACTCGCTACGGGCACTACGAATTTTTGGTGATGCCTTTTGGGCTAACTAATGCTCCTGCGGCCTTTATGGATCTCATGAATAGGGTTTTTCGAGATCTCCTGGATTCTATTGTCATTGTCTTCATCGATGACATTCTAGTGTATTCTAAAGATCATGAAGAGCATGCAAACCACCTCCGAACAGTCCTACAACGACTGCAAGAGCATCAACTTTATGCCAAGTTCTCAAAATGCGAGTTTTGGATGAGTCAGGTGACTTATCTAGGACACGTCATCTCTGGTGAAGGGTTGGCAGTCGATCCCGAAAAGACCAAGGCTATAATGGAATGGGAGAAGCCGAGAAATGTCACTGATATTAGGAGTTTTCTGGGACTAGCTGGGTATTATCGTCGGTTTGTGCCAGGATACTCACAAATCTCGAAACCCATGACCCAACTGCTTCACAAGGGAGTTCCTTTCACATGGGAGAGTAAACAAGAGAAAAGTTTTCAGGAATTGAAGAATCGACTCACTAGCGCCCCGATACTCACCCTACCGAAACCTAATCAAGAGTTCACCGTCTACACTGATGCCTCGAGGAACGGGTTAGGTTGTGTATTGATGCAAGGAGACCAAGTGATTGCTTATGGGTCCAGACAACTCCGAACTCATGAGCAAAACTATCCAACTCATGACTTAGAGCTAGCTGCGGTGATATTCGCACTTAAGACTTGGCGACATTATCTTTATGGATCTAAGTGTCGAATATTCACCGACCATCAGAGTCTGAAATATGTCTTCACGCAAAAGGAACTAAACTTGAGACAGAGAAGGTGGCTTGAATTGATGAAGGACTACGATCTTGATATCCAGTACCTCGCGGGAAAGGCAAATGTGGTTGCGGACGCACTAAGTAGAAAGAGACAGGGCAACCTTGCAGAAACTATCACGTCGTCCGAGTTACTAATAAAGGAAATGAGGCAGATGAATTTGAACGTCTGTTTCTCCCCTGAATTAACTCAGAAGTTGGATTCACAGAGGATGGGTGAAGACCTACAATTGACCAAAGAGGTCATGGGGGGAACGACCTTATCCAACCTGGTGGTACAATCGGACTTGAAGGAGCACATCCGACGAGCTACCCACACTGATTCCAAACTACTCCACTTTCTTGAGTCAGCAAAAGCTAACTTAAACTCTCGATTCAAGCTGGGCGAAGATGGATTGTTATACTTTGACGATCGCGTTTGTGTACCAGAAAATACAGAATTAAAAAAGCTGATTCTTACAGAGGGCCACGAATCAGGTTACACTATCCACCCAGGGGAAGTGAAAATGTATCAAGATTTACGTAGGAAATTCTGGTGGCCCGGTATGAAAAAGGAAGTATCAGAATTTGTGGCAAAATGCTTGATTTGTCAACAAGTCAAGGCAGAAAGGAAGAAACCAGCAGGATTACTGTACCCAAATTCTCGAGCTCAAAAGAAATTTCAGGTGATTTCTATGGATTTTGTCACGGGCTTACCAAGGACGAGCAAACGGTACGAGGCAATTTGGGTGATTGTGGACACCCTAACCAAGATAGCTCATTTCATTCCTCTAACAGCTGAAGTTTCAGGACGTGAACTCGCGGACCTATTTTTCAAAAACCTCTTCAAGTACCATGGGTGCCCAGAGACAATTATCTCTGACAGGGACACCAGGTTCACCTCGCATTTTTGGAAAAAGTTTCAGGAATCGATGGGAATCCGACTTAACTTCAGTACTGCTCACCATCCCCAGACCGATGGACAATCAGAAAGAACAATTCAAACTTTGGAAGACATGCTACGTGCTTGTGCACTCAGTTTTGGTGGTTCATGGGCGGATCACTTACACATGGCGGAGTTCGCCTATAACAATAGTTACCATGCAAGCATAGGCATGTCCCCGTCTGAAGCTTATTGCGGGCATCCTTGGAGGACTCCTCTCTGGTGGGAACCGAGTGGGACCCTCATCATTCCTACCGGACCTGAAATGGTACTTGACTGCGCTGAAAGAACTCAAATTATTTTAGAGCGCCTTCAGACAGCCCGAGATCGACAAAAGAAGTATGCAAACGTCCGCAGGCGTCCTCTGGAGTTCGAGGTCGGTGATCACGTGTGGATTAAGGTATCACCGCGAAAAGGTGTACGTCGATTTGGAGTAAGTGGGAAGCTAGGCCCCCGATACGTAGGGCCCTTTGATGTAACACAGCGAGTCGGACCTTTGGCCTATAAGCTAGGGCTGCCCCCTGCATTAGAAAAGGTGCACCCGGTGTTTCATGTGTCACAGCTCCGCAAATACATAAGGGACCCCACACATGTCATTGATCACAAGGGACTACACTTGGATGAGTCTCTCACTTACGAGGAAACACCAATTCAAATACTGGACACCAAGGAGATCACCCTGAGGCGCAAGACGATAAGACATGTACTTGTCCAGTGGAGTGGACATTCGGAGAAGGAAGCAACTTGGGAGCTAGAAGACTCGTTGCGAGAAAACTACCCCTCCTTATTCGCAGGTACAGTTTCTGTTCAGAGGACTGAACAAGGTTCTTAAGCGGGAGGGAATGTAACATTATTGGATTTTTTTTTTTTTTAAATATATATATATATATATATATATATATATATATATATATATTCGTTGCGTATAAATATAATATAAAGAAAATGTCGTCAAGATTTCTGCACTAATGAACGTTAAATTGGTTTGGGCTCAACGGGCTGACTTGTTCTGGTACGAGCCCATATTAATACTTCAGAATCTGGCCCATTAGCAGTGAGATGCTGGCCTCTTGTGTTGCCCCATCTCCAAGCCGATATCCCCATAAAAAAAAAAGAAAGAAAAAGTCATTTCCTAAATCTCATTGATACGGCACACCCGATTTTCCATCTGTAGAAATTAGTTTCCCTTCTTACACAAACCTTTTCCCCACGTAATACCAATTATGCCTTGGAATTTGCCTTTCACGCACCAGAAAATTTCCTGAGATTTCTCAAAAGATATGAATAAGATTTATTGGAACAGTACAAAAAGAGCTTTCCCCTACCATCGCACAACATACCACCTAAACCCCACTATCTTTTCCCCCTGGCCTTCTAGTCGCACGTGGAGACAATCGGCAGGAGACGGAAGCGGCGAGTGACGAGAAGTAGACGCACGTAGCTTCAAACCGCCAACCCTTTTCCTCTGTTTCCTTGCTTTTTCTGCGATTTTAAGGTGCGGATATATTTACTACCTGACACTAGTTTTTAGAAATGAGAACGTGTAATATATATGCATAGTTTGGTTTCTATCGTTGTCTTTTATATAATGTCTTTATATATATATATATATATATATAATCTCTTTTCCAAAATCTGGTGTGTTAATTTGATTTGACTATAAAACCTCATACGCATATATTTTGAGTACACATAAAACTAGCTGTTCGTGTTATTCTTAGTTTATAAAACTATACAAATATAAAACTATGAAACCGATTTCTAACCTCACGTTTTGAATGTGCAAATAGAATCTGATAGTAAATAGAAGCATGTAGGAAGCTTTTAAACTCGAATAAGAGATGGACTAAACTTTCTGATAACTCAAATAAATGCATGTGCAGCCACGCATTAATCTAGTGTAGTAATAAATCTCTAAAGCATAGCATGTTCCTGTTCTTCTTAAAATGTTACTGACAAATGAAACTGATTTGTTATTCCTTTAAATTTTATAAAACCTCGATCTATCTTCGTAGATATACTCACAGGTGCACACCTATACATTTGTAACCTATTATAGAATTTGAACGTGGGTAATGATTTTTATTAAATGCTAATTTTGAAAGGCCTCAGAAGCCAAATCATGGTAGATATGGTTTTTAGCTAGAAAACTTTGTTAATGTCCATTATATATATTTATATCAGCACTTTAATCGAGACCAGGGTTATATTTTGTTTATATTGAGAAAATTAATTAGGATAAGTATATATACATATGCGCATGTTTTGAACCAGGCTAAAAATGTTATTAGATCGTTTGCAAAGTAGTCATTAAAATACATTTATATTGTTCTGGCCGAGTAACTCATACGAAAATATTTTCATTCTAGCGTCGTCTGTTTCAGTAGGTTATGTATATGAATTACGTTACCATATTTTCAACGTGACATCTTTTGTAATTAAAGTTTCGGTACAATTTCTTTTCGTGACTGAGGCATGGCATCACTACACATACATGAAAAACACATGAATGAAAAAGAGAACTAAGTCCCAGGTACCTTGAGAAACCCACCCAGGAACTTGACATGTACATGCGGGTTACCCTCCAAATGCGGCCTGCTCATGACAGGATGGAGATGAAACAGGGGTGCTGGCCATGCGGCTCATTGTGCAGGACAATCAATTTTATTAAGTGCTATTATTAAAAATAATTTATTTAAAATATTTCTCTTAAACCCTCAATTGAACAAATTCGTGGTTGACTCTAACTATTAAATCTTTATTTAGTACTTGTTATTTCATACCTTGTTATTTATAGTATTTTGTAACGCACTGAGAGTTGTCAGGGCTCTCATCCGTTTTTTTTTTCTTTTTGTTTAGACCCAGGTATTGAGGATAACAGTGAGGAGCTTCCACGTGACTAAGAGAGTTGTTGACCGGGTCAAAGTTATTGCCACAAAATAAAACTTTTCTTTCATTTGATTTTGGATTCTGGAACATTGATCTAACACGGGGAACTAGCTTCACAAATCCACCGTGTTAGACATGTTAGTTTTGTTGTAAGACACTCTTTATCTTAAATAAATGTGGCAATTAATGTTTTCGTTGAATGGATAATGTATGTGATGTGTTGTTCGCCTTGTACGCGGCGGGTTGTCACCCCCTTCTTGGGGTGTGACAAAGTGACACCACAAAAAGAAGCTATTTCAGTTATGATGATGATGGTGAAGTTAAGGAAATAAAGAAAGTTGTAGGGTCATAGGTTGTGAAAATTGCGGAAGTTTCCAAAGTGATGGGTTTGCATGTTAATGGGTCAGACTTGGAGGAGGAGGAAAAGAGTGAATTTACTCTGCAAGGAATGGAGGGGATTGATCTAGTTTACAAATTACCATATCAGGTTTACATGAAGCTTTACCCTCACCAGATAGATGACGTTGATTGGCTTTGGGGTTTGCATTGCTCAGGCATTTGAGGGATTTTAGGGGATGACATGGGACTTGGAAAGACAATGCAGGTGCATGGAATTTCTATTGTAGTTCTTTTTTAAGTTGTTCTAGTTAGATGCTCACTTATGTGGTTTAAGGAGAAGAATGTCGGTTTACTACTTGTTTGGTATTACAATTGTTGGCTGATTCATCTTTTTTCCATATTTGTTTCCTACCTTGCACCATTCTTTTGAACAATTCTAAAGTGTATAATTGTCTTGTGTTTGAGCCCGAAATAATTTTTGATCCCATAATTACTTTTCCGGTGTTGGAAGTTCTACAAGTTCATGGTTAGGACAAGTTGAAGAAACTCCAAAAAAAACTTATTAAGTCGTTACTGGGCTTTAACGAATGGTGGAACAATGTTGAAATGGAGGATGGTAGTTCCAAATCTTCACTGCAATCCTTTTTCAATTAAGTGGTAAACAATTACTTGCAGTGTTCTCATTTCAAATATTATTATATTTAATTAGATCTGTGCGTCGAGCTTCGCTCGACGATAATGGTATCCATTGGAAACAATATATGGAATATTATGGCATTAATTTTTATTTTAAGTATATAGATGATTTTTTTAATCAATGAATTTAATATCAAAAACCTTATTTTTAAAATATATTTGTTATAAGAAGATAAATTTCATAAATTGATTTGCTCAAGAATGATAATTAATAACGACTTAAACATTCTGGTATAAATAAAAATTATTGTATAAAAATTTACCTTATTTCTAGAGAACAAAATTCATCCCCCGTCTTCGAATTTATTACAGGTCAAATTTTCAATATCCGTGTACGTATCATGTTTAGATTTCTATTTGAAATTAATGCGATATCAATTATGTTTCTTTATTGTAAATGTGAAATGGTTGGATAAAAACTTAAAAAAAATATTATTTATAGATAAAATATTGGCACCTTTTGGTGGAGGAGATATCCACTTGATTGCATCATTTGGCAATACACCTTTTAAATCGCACATTTTGAGGCATCAACTTGATTGCATTCTTTGGAAAGATATATATTAATTGAACCCTATGAAATATATGTTAAAAGGCATATTTTCATTCGCACCCATTCATTGAATAAGACTACATACTCAAGCCCTTTCATTTGTTAACATTTAATTAACCTATTTTTAACTTTTTAACAATCATATAAAATAAAAAAAAACTACACTTTATCATACACAATCACACCCTTTCATTTGTTATCATTTAATTAACCTAATTATGATTTCTCAATAATAATTTAAAATAAAAAAGACACTTTATGATATATTATCCCACCATTTCATTTATTAGCATTTAAGTAACCTAATAATATTTTTTAATATAAATTTAAAATAAAATACTTTATTATATTTACAACTATATATATCTGCACTTTAAGAATGAGATGAAACAATTATCTAGTTAGTGTAAGGCATCTTTTAGGACTCATTCGTTGAATGTAGAATACATGAATGCACCGTTTCATTTGTCAGCATCTAAGTAATCTCATTATAATTTATTAATAATAATTTAAAATAAAAGGACAACTATTTATTTTACAAATAAGAATACAATTTTTTAATGTTTACAAAATTTTTAGATTGTTTACAAATAAAAAAGTATTACGAAATATTCAAATATGAATTGAATAAAAAATTATTAAAAATATCAAATTTAAATAAGTTGTTGAAATAAATTTTTTCTCCCTGTATCATGTTGTTTAATTACTATCAAATGGATGTCTTAAGGGGTGTGATTTAAAAGGTGCTTTACCAAAGGATGCAATCGATAATTAAAATAAATTGTTATCATTTAGTTTGAAATATCTTATTTGTACCCTTTGGGACTATCTATGCACCATTGCACCTTTTCATTTATAAGATAAATGGATAGTCCCAAAGAATACAAATGAAAAGGTACCTATCAAATGGATGTCTCAAGGGGTGTGATTTAAAATGTGCCTTTCTCAAGGATACAAAAAAGAATTGGAATAAATTGTTATCATTTTGTTTGAAATATGTTATTTGTATCTTTTGGGACTATCACGCAGCTTTTCATTTGTACCCTTTGTCATGAAACAACATAATCCCACCCTTTATCTTTTTACCACTTAATAAAATAAATTATTATTTGTTAATAATATTTTAAAATCAAAATGTCACGTCTTAATTATTTTAATTAAACGATGAATTTTGACATTTTGCATATTAAATAAATGAAAGAGTGCAACTTTAAATAATCATTAATCATCTATATAAGCATAGACAAAGTAATAAAAATAATAAATAATATTAACAGTTCGTAAAAATATTAACAGTTGGTTAATAAAAATATTAACATTTATCAAGTTAGAGATGATTTTTAATCGACAATTAGAATTATAATTCAAATGTATACAAACTTATTTTTAAAGTATATTTTCTATAAGAATATAAATTTCATAAACTGATTTGATATATTATATTATTACATTTCACTTTATTTTTAGTTTTATTCAAAAATGAATTATCCTTTTTAAGTAGCATTTTAAAAAAATGAGTTATAATAAGATAACTTAAACAGAGTATAAGGAAATTAACTTAGTTATGTTCACACTTAAATTATATATAGGTTCATACACATAACGTTATCTATTTTAAGTAGGATATATATAAAAAAAAAGAGTTACAATAAGATAAAGTTGTTGGCATTTCATATATGTCCATAAAATTATTGACACAATAATTAAACAACATGATACAGGGAGAAAAATTGTTTTACGAAATACTTTTTAATGCCTTTCATATATGTCTATAAAATTGTTGATCCTGTTGGAGTTATGTCCTAGGAGTCAATAATTTAATGACTTAAATATTAGTTTATGTTATGGATGATATTTTATCATCTGTTCCTAGGTTTATTATTGACAGATTATTCAGGTTGAGGATCTGAATTGTAGATCTCTGTGGATCATTCTTTAGAATGACAATAATAAATCTAAACGGTCCATAATCTTGATAATTAACAAGGAACATTAATTATCATATAAGATTAGTATGCAAGTTAAGTGATGATTAAGTTCTACAAATCATAGGTAAAGAGTTACCAACTTAATTGCATATGTGTATGTTATGGAACATAGTACAGGACTTGACCCAATGAAATAAACATATGGATTGTGTTATGTGTCATTGTTTATTTCGTTATGATTTTGGTTCTAAGTTTGAGATGTTTATCTTTTCCACATGAGGATAGGTTCAAAAAATATTGTCTACCGCTGATTCCCGATAAGGGCTGCTATACGGACTTTATTTATGTTCTCTTGAATTGTGCGGGGAAAAGCTAATCATCAAGAAAACCGTATGTCCCTCATTAATTCACTTAGTGAGTGACGATATCAGTTTGGGCCCCTTGATGGAGTTGGATCGTATGCGCGCAACTAAGCGATCAACTCTAGATCAAGAAACGTATAATCTGCAAGAATGACACATTCGTATCTTGGATTATACGATGATATTGTGAGACATAAGAATCAAAATAGAGAAACATAATTATTCTCTTATGCAGGATTGAAATATTGTAGCAGTACACTATTTGTGCGAATTGGGAATCATAACGTGTTGCTAGATACCGCTTATGATTATTGGAATTAAATAACGATTTAATTCCATGTCCAACGTAGCATAAATTCTCAAAGGGTCACACAAATAGGACTTTGACCATACGTGCATTATTTATTTATTTGCAATAGTGAGTATTGCAAAATATGATAAGTTGATTAATTAATTAAATAACGTTGTGGACCGTTATAATTAATTAAGTCAAATGGATCATATAGAAATAAATCAATGTACATGCTAATCCTAAAATGATTATCAATATATTGATAATTAATTTTATTCATCACACTTTAATTTAATTAAGTGAATTAAATTAAAGTATAGGCTTTTAATTTAATAGTCTATTTGAGCCTAAATTGAATGCAACTTGAAAGGCCTATTAAATAATTGATTTAATATATGGCCTAAGTGAGATTAAACAAATAAGTGGGGTGGCCTTTTTGGCCGGCCTTAGAGGGGTAAAAAGGGCAAAAGAAAAGGTTGGTGGAGAGTGGTCTATATAAGGATCACTTGAAGAAGCAAAACCTAACCTTCTCACCTTGCCTCCCTTCTTCTCCCTAGCCGCCACCACCATTCATGGGCAGAATTTTGATTCTCCCATGATGGTCTCTCTCTCTCTTGCGTTCCCATAGGTCTCATGTGTTGAGAATAGCTATTCCAAAAGGTTAATTGCTAGAATTACTTGAAGAATGGTGAAAAGAATTAGCTATCTCCTTTCTCTTGCTAGCACAAGAATTGGGACATGGCCAAATTCCTTGGTGGACTCGAGGCCGCCATGGAGGAGGCGAAGGAGAGCACCCCATCGATTTCTAAGCCGGAGGATCGAGCCCCGCGAATACGATTTCGCGGGAGGTACAAATTTCCACCTATCTCTTGTGTCGAATGAGCTTATGTACTAGATCCTCTCTTGCTCCTTGTTTAATTGGATTAATTAAGGGTAATTAGTCACAAAATTAAAATTGAGCAGTTTCCTAACAGATCCAAATGCATAAATGATGTGTCTTTTCTTGCTTTAGAATTATACCCTATTCTACTCAAATTTGTATCGCAAGCGTACGATAATCGTCTAAGTATTTTAGGGGTCGAACCACAAGGACGGATATTAGATAACTAAGTTGCAATTTTACTAAATTCACTAAACTAGAGATTTGCAAGATTGTTGAGTTTGGTGTCAAGATTAACAACTTAATTAAGTAAATATTAAATAAAATAGAATACAGTAAAGATGGATTAATTGGCTAATTAGAAGTTAGGGGCTTAAGGCATGCTAATTCTTTCAGTTTATTCCAGTCCTAGCGGCCCGCTGGCTTTCGTAGCGGCCCGCTAAAGTGGACTCAGGTCGCTTGACAGATCAGCTGGTCGCTGGCTACTTGGCGGGCATAGACCACCTCGCTGGTTCACTCAGCGGCCCGCTGGTGTCAAGCTGAGACTATTACTTAGTTGATTTAAATGCTGCTTTGTGTATAGAGTTGGGTTTTTGTTGAAGTGCTGCAGATCAAACTCTCGTTTTTGTTTCTGGAATTCAATTCAACTAACTTCAAATCTATCAAGTAGAACTAAACTTCAACTTTCGTTTCGTGGTCTAGTTTCTACGGGTTTATACCTTTCTAACCTATGAATTCTTACGCTTTCGCTGTTAGAAGAGACTTATAACTCGCGTTAATTAGCCTTGGTTTAATCTTTCGATTATAAACCTTCAAGTTAACACAATTGATATTAATTTCTTAGAGAAGTTTGGACTTAACTATCTATCTAATCAAGCAAGGCCTATACTTGATGGATACAAACAAACCAATCTAATCAATTAATTCCAATCAGATAAGTAATTAAAGAAAGGAAATAAAACACAACATGCAACTAAGAAATCAACTAAATAACAATATCAATTCATAAACTAAAGGTTCACTGCCATGGCCCCTAAAAAGGTATCTACTCGCGATGAAACATCAAACAGAACATCCAAGTATCAAAGAGAAAAGAAAACATAAGAAAGAAATAAAGTTACAACAGAAGAGCAACTTGATCCCTTCCTTTCTGTCTTCTGCTACTCGACAGCGGCCCGCAGATGTCTCTGGCGACCCGCTAGACCTGTGCAGAATCGTTCTCCCTTCACCCAGAAATATTTCCTCTGATTTTTGCCGACCCCTCTGTCTTCAATGCTTCCTCCTTATATAACATGCATTGGCGGTTCCCTAATGGTGGAGGTCGTGCAAGTAGAGACTCTAAATTTGGCTCAGACAGTTATGGAGAAGATAGCAAATCTGGCTGGCTATTTTTGTATGTCGGTTAACATCTTCCAGCGGCCCGCTGCTGCATCTAGCGACCCGCTGAAGTCTCCTAAATCGCCAGTCAACATCTGCTACCCGCTGCCTTACTGTGGGTCGCTGGTGAGATCTGTGGGTCGCAGGTCCAGTCTGAAAATCGCTCCATATGTCGAGTCGAGTAGCCACATCGCGTAGATCCTATACAAAATGAAGCAACCATGGCAGTACCTAGCTTCTAACCTAAATTAACCATTAAACATTAGAAAAAGCACATAAAATCAAGAAATTAAGACCTATAAATGGTTGAAATATTAAGTATGAAAACCATTTATCAAACCCCCCAAGCTTAGCATTTGCTTGTCCTCAAGCAAAGTCCTACGTTCAAGTTCTGGTTTTCAGGGCTTAATTTCAATCAACTATATGTTTCCTAACAAGTCAAAATGTCAATTCTTAAACTAACTAAACTAAATTTGAGCAATTTCAAGAATTCAATCTAAACTAACCAACTAACTAAGATATTTGCATTTGTTTTCCATGACTTATCTCATCAATTCCTAAGTTCATCATTTTATCAAGGTTAAAATTGATTAATCTAACAATTGGAACGGGATCTAACCCTACCAACATAAACATCCAATTCAACCAATTCATTTCACAACCAGGTCTTCGAGCTTTTTAACCATTCAATTTTCTGAAAACGCATTGAAATAAGTCTAAAGTGAGGCGGAAATAAGGGTACAACTCCCCACCCAACCTATTTCAAAGTTTTTGGGTTAGACTTTCAAATTTCTCTCGGGGCTTAAGAGGTTTTCTCGCGGTGGAGAGGTTAGCCAAATTATGGTGGATTTTTTTTTTTTTTTTTTACATCATGAGCCTTTCTGTTTTTACTCATGATTTATGGAAGTTCTTCTATCCACCATAACCTATAGCTTCCCGCAATGTCCACGGCATTGCACGCTTTTTAGTTCCCCTTTTTATTATTCTTTTTGGTTTATCATTTTCTTTGTGAATTTATTCCTTTTGGCTCAAAATGAACCACGTGTTTTTATACATCTTCGACTTTTAATTATTCTGAAAACAATGGTTTAAACGCTCTAGACCTAATGATTATTCCTTGGTTGTCATGCCTTTATGTTGCTAAAGTTGATCTAAATGAATTTATCAATTTGAGGTGGCTACCGCCTCAAATGCTTTGATTAACCAATTAACCTATCTAATTCAACAAACTTAGGTTCCGTTGAGATACTTCATGAAAAGCTATTGCTCCTATCTTAGTCATATTTGAGTTAGTTAGATCGATAAATGTGCAAACTCTTTAATATTTCCTCAAGATTTAATCAATTTGTTTCCTTCAGTTAAAACTCATATCTTTTGCTCAATTCTCTGTTCAGTTAACTCAGAATAACTTCTTAACTTTCCCTAAATATGCAAAATGACATTAATTATGCAATTATTTACAAAACTAGATGAAATTGCAATGGAAATCTTAAGTTCTGGATAAATTAGCTCAAAGGTCTGACCTGCGACCCACTGAAATTCCTATACTTAGAATTTCTCTAAGTCCTGCCCACCTGCCATCAGCGACCCGCTGGTAGGGACTACGGTCCGCTGATTGCCTTGCAGACAGAGACTAAAATGCATGAATGCAAATAACCTAACTAATTAGCAGTTCTTTCCATAAATTTTTCAATTTCTCTATACCCCCCCCAAGCTTAATTCATGGCTCTGTCCCTAGGGCCATTAATTACCTAAAGAAAGGAAATAGAGGGAAATTAGAAAACTTACGAACTTAGCTCAATCCTCGGGAGGTGGGGGTGGAGGTGGTTCTGGCACTCCGAAGATATGATCCGCGAAGCGCTGCATTATTGCCCTTTGTTCATACCTCCAACTCCTAGCCTCTTCAATTTCGGCATCTAGCTTCGCCTCAAGGCGCTCATAGTCCGCGGAGAGATTCCACTGTGCAATGTGGATGTCGTGAAGCATATCCGCGATGCCTGGGACATCAGGTGTGACCGTCCCCTGGTAGAAGTCCTCCCTTCTCCACTCTGCTTGGCTTGCTAGCCCAAATGTGCGGGCCGCTGGTTCTGGCTGCGACCCGCTGGCGTGAAAATGGGCTTCTTCATGCTGGGTCGCAGGTTCTTCCTGTGGGCCGCTGGTCCTGGGCTGAGGCTCTGGAGTTGGCACCGGCAGAGCCAAAACTCCGCTCCGGACTAGAAGATAGTCTCCGGAGCGCATCTGACCTATTCTGAATGTAATGGGGATATCCAGGCGATAATCCCCCAACACATAGCGTGTCTCCCGCGGCGTTTTCTTTACATGACCCATGGATGCAAGGAGCTCCATGTTGAAGCGTTCGGGCCCGGCACTTTGCTTCATGCGGAAGCTTGCCACGCCTACGTTCTTGGCCAGATGCGTGACAAGGCCCCCAATAGTGATCTGCCCCTGCCCCGTCAGTTTGTTGCGGGCAATTGTATCGTGCCAATGCTTGAGCATGCTCCGTGCCAAGTTTTGATGTTGAGAGTTGCCGCGGCGGAGCATTTGGCACAGCACCGATGTCTCACCCACATAAGCCTTAGCCCCCGATTCTCCTCTCGCAAAGATGGTGAGAGATAGAGCCCGTTGGATGAATCGGATCACGGGCATTTGAATGTCCACACTCTTCCTCTCTTTTGGAGCCTTCAATCCCGTGATTCTCTCCCAAAATCCTTCATCAATGTCCTTGACATCCAACCCGCCTCGCCTCAAGCCAAAGATATCGGCGATCTCGCTCTCATAACGGGCGTATCGGACCCCATGAAATTGCCACGAGGCCAAGAACTCCCCTTTCTCCCTATTCCACTCGAGGCGGAGTGTGCAAAGGAACTCCATAGTGAGGCGGGTATAAGCGGGCTCCACTATCTCCCAAAATGCCCTCGTGATCCCGGCATTTTCAGTCAAAGCATAGAAGTCCTCCTCTATGCCGAGATCCTTGAGCACTCGAGGGTCTAAGAACCGAGTATTTTCCATTTTCTTAATCTTGAGGCGCTCATAACGGGCTTTGCACTCAGCCTCAAGGAAACGGGGTGGGTTATCCCCGAGCTCCTCCTCCGCTGTCCGCGATTTCCTTGCTGCCCGAGTAGTGGTTTCAACCACGTCCGGGTCCACTTCCATTCTATCCTCCTCTTCTTCTCTCCTCCTCCTCTTCTCCTGTCTATATTCAACTTCAAAATCACTCCCCGAAGCACTCTCCTCTTCTCCTTCCTCTTCACGCTTGCTCTCTTCATCTCCATCCGCATCCTCTTCTTCCTCACTCTCCTCACTCTCAAGTTCTTCCTCCATCGGAGCTTTACCCCTGTCAACAGTTTCTTGAACGGGCTCTTCCTCGGTCTCTGTCCCCTCATCCCCAAATATTTCTCTTTCCGCTTCTTCAAAATTCGGGGGTGACTCCTCCCTTCTTGGAGGAGGTGACTCTCTCCTTGGAGGTTGAGAGGAGCCACTCCCTGACCCTCCCAACAACAATCTCACTGCTCTAGCTCCTCTCTTGAAAACTTTAGGAGCCATCTGTAGAGGTTTCGGCTTGTTTTCGATTGAATTGGTTGGGTTCTGTCTCAATTTTGCCCAGTATCAGCGGGTCGCAGGAGGTTTTGGCGGGTCGCTGGTATTGGGTTTAGCTGAGGTTTTAGCTTGGCAGAATGTTTTCAGCGGGCCGCTGGTTGTGTCTAGCGGGTCGCTGGTACTGGCTGAGAGGTGGTTGAGGATGACCAGAATTGGGATTTTCCGATGGGGACCAGTGTGGTACCGTTTGGTTTGGGTTTTGGGTCCTTGTACCAGTTTGAATTGAGTTGGAGGGTTTGGAATGAGTTGTTACCTTAGCCTAGTGGAGAATGAACCCTACTACGCCGAATTGTGGGATTGTGACGATGAATCGATGCGTGGATGCGATGAGGCGGCGGAGAGGTACGTCACCGACGGCTCCGGTGAAATGGTGGTGCTCGTGAGGCGCAGAACGGTGGAGTTCGCAGGTGCAGGGCTTGGGTCGCAAGAGAGGAGGGGTAAGGGTCGAAACTGTTCTGTTGGAAGAGATGGAGTGGTGAAAAGTCAGAAACACCCTTGATAACCGTCAGATTTTAAATTTAAGATCTTTTCAGCGGACCGCAGGTGGTGTCAGCGGGTCGCTCCTCCTTCCCCCAAGCTTGCTTGGAGCAGCGGGTCGCATGACGCCTGGCGGATCGCTTCAATGTCCTGCGGGTCGCTGGTTGTGTCGCAGAAGAGCAGAAAACCTGAGAATTAAGCCAAGTTACTTTGAAAACTTTCACCCCCGTCTCTCTTTTTTTTTTCTTTTTTTTTTCTAATTTTTTTGTTGTTTTTATTTTTCTAATTTTTTTGAATTTTGTTGAGTTTACTGACTGAAAATTGTCTCGCACTTTTTCACGGCCCTCGGATCAACAGAGGAAAATCCGGTCTCGGATTGAGGGGCAAAAAAGAATGCGGATCAGATACCCCTCGCGAGCCTCAAGAGGCCGATACCGATACCACCCCGAAGCGCGGTAACTGTACGGTCTTGAGCCCTCACGAGGGTTTATTATTTGAAGGGGTCCTTTCTTTCCAGTAGGCGCAAGCCCCTACTGTTAATTACCTCCGACATGGTCAGGAGCACCTCTAGATCGGGAAAACCAAAGGATTGTGTGTCGTGAGCTGTTAGGGAATTGTAAATATACAATTAGCGGTCCTATCATGCATTTATATATTTTTTTGTATTTTTGTTTTTTATTAATATTACTACTATAATGCAATATTAATATATCATATTATTATATTTTTTTTTTTTGTGGACTTTGGATTGCAGGGGACAGCAGTCTCTGGAGTTCTTAGCTTGTAGAGGTTACGGTTGACTGCCGTCGCTGGACGCTTGTAATCTTCTCGTTTTCCGAGTTCTCTTTGTAATGTGCTGAATCAAGATTTAGGCTCTTATGGTTTGCATTTTTTTTGTTTTTATAAGGCATGGACTTCCCGAAGCGGGTTTCTTAGACTTCCTGTTGATCTTTGTCGAGGTTGTCTGAAAGTGACATCTGATCCCTGATCAGATCGTTAAAGTTGGTTGATGCGGTGCTTGAGGTTGTTTTCTTCTCTTTTTTTTTTTGGAGTTGACATCAGGCCCCTGGGCTTGTGGATGTTAAAGACGCCGGACCCCTAGGTTTATGGGCGTTAAAATCTTATGCGCGCGGGTGCGACCCGAGTCGGTTGCCCCTTGACCTTTCCCGGGAAGCGGGGTGACGCTCGTTCGATGGGCATAGAGCGTTAAGTGACATCTGGTACCTGACCAAGACGTTCAATAGACGGAGTGGCTTCCGTTAAAAGTGACATTTGGCGAAGTTCAAAGTGACGGTTCGGTTTGCTCCCGAAGCGTTGAAGTGACATTTGGCAATGTTCAGTTTCTTTTTCTTGGGGTGATACTCGGTTTCCAGCCAAGATATCAGATAAACGGTTCTCTTGTCGCTTGAAGCGTTGCGTTGATATATGGTTTCCAGCCATGATATCAAGTAGACGATCCAGTTGCCATTTGAAGCGTTGAAGTGGTATCTAGTTTTCATCCAAGGTATCAGGGGAACGATTCGACTGCCACTCGAATCGTTAAGACATCTGGTTGCCAATCAGACGTTAAGTGACGTTCCGATCTCCATCCGAAGTACTGAGGTGATATCTGGTAGCCAGCCAGAATATCAAACAGATAATCCGATTGTTGTTCAGAGCGTTCAGGAGACATTTGGTTGCCATTCAGACATTGAGTAGACGGTTCAACCATCATTCGAGATACTGAGGTGATATCTGGTATCCAGCCAAGATATCCCACAGGTTATCCGATTGTTGCTTGAGGTGTCGACAGTGCATCTGGTCGCAAGTCAAATATCCAGGAATCGATTCAGCTGCCACCTGAACCGAAGACGCTTGGTTGCCAGCCAAGTGTTAAGTGCCAATTCGATTATCATCCGGAGTATTGAGGTGATACCTGGTATCCAGCCAAGGTACCAAACAATTGGTCCGATTGCTATTCGAATCGTTTAGAAGTGACATCTGGGTGCCAGTCAGATGTTCCCTTCCGATTCGATCATAATTGAGACTCTGAAGTGATATCTGGTAGCCAGCCAGCTTATCGGACAGATGACTCGATTATTCTTCGAAGCGTTGAAGTGACGTCCACTCGCCAATCAGATAAGTAACAATTCGATCCTCACTCAGAGTATTGAGGTGATACCTGGTAGCCAGCCGAGGTATCAAACAATAGTCTGACTGTTATTCGAAATGTTGAAAGGAATCTGATTGCTAGTCGGCCGTTCAATGGACAGTTCAGCTGCCACCTGAAGTGTCCGGTTTCCATCTGGATGCCAGTCAGATGTTAAAGTGACGTTTGTTCGCCAATCGGGTATTGAACAGACGGTTCGATCCTCCTTAGAATATTCTGATGATACTTGGTAGCCAACCGAGATATCATGCAGATAGTCCAAGTGTTACTCGAAACCTCGCAAGGAACCCTGATTGCTATTCAAACGTTCAGTAGATAGTTCAGCTGCCACCTGAAATATCCAAGGTTTCAACATTTCGGCTCTCACCCGAAGCATTAAAACTATCCTTCGCCAGACCCTTGGGTTTGTGGGCGTCCAAAAATCTTATGCGCGCGGGTGCTACCTAAGTCAGCTGCCCCTTGGCTTCCCTAGGTGCGGGTGACAATTGGTTCTCGATCATAGGAGCGTACCTCTGACGCTCAGTCTCTGACCAATCGTTCAATGTGACGTGATGCTTGACATCTAGGCAAGACGAGTCACTCAAGTGACGCTAAGCGTTCAAGTAACGTCCGGCTGCCGACCGGTACGTCATGAACAGTTGGTTCTCGATCATGGGAGTGTTTTTCTGACACTCAGTCTCTGACCAGCTGTTGAAGCTTCGCTTGATTCCTGATCAAACGTCAATGCGACATAATGCTTGGCATTTAGCCAAGGCAAGTCAATAGGGTGACACTCGGCAATCTCTGCGAGCGTTCAAGTAATGTCCGGCTTCCGACCGGAACATTGTAGTTTCCCTCCAGCACCGAAAGAGGTAAGTTTTTGTTGTGTGAGATCTGGCTGTTGATTTAAAAGATAGATCGAGTCAACATTACTGAGCTGTTTGAAGCATAAGTAATGTGACTAAGGAACATGTCGAAGGTTTCTGAATGAGGATATTATTTGGGTAAGGATTATGGATCCATCTGATGTAGTGGTGTGGTCTGGGATAAGGTCTTTAATATAATATGAGGGAGTCGTTTACAGCAACAATGTTGGCCTCGATATGTCCTTGGCGGTTAGATTGCAAACACTCAAGTTAGGACCTCCTGCCTTCTCGAGAGAGCGGGTGCCTTAGATAATCGTAGACTCCTGAAATAGAAGTGTGATCTTTCCCCAAGGTAAGGGTATGATGATGTGGTGTTTGTCCATAATGACAATATTTGTGTATCTTTGATAGGATCATAATGCTGTGTGCCTGTATCAACGGTGTTGGCAGATGTTTATCTCTGGCGGGTAGATTGCATACACTCAAGATAGGACCTCCTTCCTTCCTCGAGAGAGCGGGTGCCTTTGATAATCGTGGCTTCCATCGTCTCAGCAGGCTTGGGACAACACTGTGAGCTTTTCTCAGACTGCAAAGAGTTTTGCTCGTATGTGGTTGGATCCATATTCTTCACCGATAATATCTTGCGGTGTAATTTGCCTTCTCTTTGGAATTTTGCCAGTTTGCTTGAATTTTGTTTTGGTCTTTATCTGATTCGCATATTATTTCGGGTCTCTTGATAGAGTCCCGTGACAACGTGGTAAATCTCACTATCCATCATTTTGAGGTTAGCGAGTCTCAATTTAACCAGATCATTGAGCTTGATACTTCACCAGTACTCTTGTTTGTTAGCAACAGTACTTAGTGTCTCCATTCTGATCCACACTCGTCGTGACGATGACCGTCTGGTGGTTTTGGTCACTGGGATTGCGATAAGCTTTATCTCAAGCCATAGACGGAGCACTAGACTCGATCGTACTAGTGTTCCGGTATGACTTTCTGAACTTTCTAATATTATCCATGCCTTCAGTGATTTGATCATGAGCCTTTGAGCCTTTGCCGAAACGGCTTTTCTCCGTAGTATCCAGGAGAGAATAATGGTAGGGGTATATTTGGTAGGGTTTTTAGTGATGATGATTAGCCAAATAGACTCCCTTTATTTTTCTGAGCTTCCAGGATTTTTCCTCATATTTTTCTGAACCTCCTGTGATTTTTCATGAATTTTTAAAGGTTGCTGGATTTTTTAAGTAAATATAAGGCTGAGGTGGCAATTTGTGATTGGCCAGAGCTTAGAATATGGGTTTAAAAATATTCTGTTTGGATTTTGGCTGTGGTTTTGGCATGACTGTATTCTCCATATTTTTCTGGATCCGTAGAAATTTGGTTTGGATTTTTCTGAGTTACGATTGAATTTCTATGAATTTTTAAAGTTTTCAGCAATGAAATGATCCCACATCAGCAGCAATGACACATGGCAGGCCCTGATTGGTCCAGATCATCAAGGAAAGGATGAGGTCATCAGCGACCTGAGTTGTATGAGAGCAACATGTGGCACCATGTGGTTGGTTATAGTCGAATCATTACACTTTAGTAACTCGCCACACAGAGAGAGCCACAGAAAATCATCAAAGTAGGGACGCTCCTTAGTAAAACCATCCACGCTCCCGGTGTTTCAGGGAATAACCGACCCATTCGCCTGTGGGGCCCACTGTCAGTGGGGATTGTGGTCCGTTGCTGATGCACCGCGTTCACACAAATTAGGGAATGAATCCCTTCTCCCTGCCTCGCTTCCTTCTTCTTCCGTCGACAGAACTATGGAGTTCCCCGCCATGACTGTTTGACTGAGCACTCCAGGCCATCAATCGTCCTCAAGATGATGTTGAGTAGGATCGTGAGGTCCCCAGGAGGTTGTGTGACCCATTCTTAGGGCCTGTCTCTTTCCCTTTCACTGTAATTATGTTCTCCTTCGCTGGCTAGGGTTTGACGAGGCCTGACGGTGGTTATGGGTCTCTGGTGGTGTTCGTGCCAAATTGGCATGCCTGAGAGCATAGTGAGAGACCCATGAAGTTTGGTGAATCTTCAATTTTGTTGCCGAGGTCCTCCGGCATGGTGCTTCACCCCAGCCCATATCCAGTTAGGACGGTGAAGTGGCGATTGAGACCATCTGGATGCCATTGTAGCTTGATGACGGCTTTAACAGTATGGTAGCACATCCTTGAAGAGAGATGCACCATCAATTTGACTACAAGTTGCTCCCAACCTAGAGTTTCACCATAGCACAACCATGGCTGTGATGACAAGCCATCAATTTCCCTGATGTTACCACTTCTTGGCGATGCAGGGAGTGCAGTAAGATACTGGAGAGCACATTGGCATACTCTTGAAGACGTATGACCCCTCAATTGAATCACAGGACCATGGCAATATGAAGCTCCTTCTTGATTTGGATCTGACCATGTGAATCCGACAGCTTGTATATGTGAAATAGTAAGCCATCAAATTAACACAGTTGACCCTCCATTATGTAACTCCTCCTTGGCATGGCTTAGGTTGAACTGACTGCCTCTTTCATGGGTCGTCATATGTTGGCATGAGGTGATGTTCAGAGCTCCATGAACTTCAAAACCTGTTGTCCATTTTTGCCCTGCTGTCCTTGTTGTTTATGCTTATTGTCCACTTTTTTATTTTTGTTTTGTATATGATAATTTGCTTAATATTAAAGGTGCAAACTCAAGTTACAAACACAGCCTGCTTTGGCTTCATTCCTCACTGTGTTTCTTATATATAATGTAAGTGTGATCTTAACCTACATGAATGTAGAATGCAAAGACATAATGTAAAGAGAATGAGTTATTTTAATTTTTCCCTACATTATTTGCTAAATGCCCTTGTTACCTGAATGTATTTTATGCACATATTTACATAAACGTTTTTTTTTTTAATTCCTTACATTGCTTACAGGTGTGTGTGTGACCAGAAAGGAAGTAAACAAAAAAATGAAAGTTGCAAAGAAAAGGAATAAACCTTCTTGATTTACCAAGGCAGATTACACCAAAATAAAAAGTAGATTACACAATCCTCACTATTGCTGGAAATATGATACTACTTCTAACACACACTTTTTTTTTGTTTTTTTTTTTTAGTAAGTAGCTAGCCTAATAGAAGTCACTCTTATCCTTACAAATGTATACAAAGTATTATTGGCAGTATAGCTTTGTACTTGATGGCTGAGCCTCTCGTGCGTCTCTGGTTGTGTCTCTCTTCCCTTGCATGGCACTGAGGTACCCCTTTTATAGGGAATTCAGATGAGTACTGTGGATGGCACCAATTATGTGCCTCTTGAAAGAAATGGACAGTTTTGCCCCTGCTGTCTTCACTGAGCCTTACTGCACTCGTAGAGAATGGTTTGTTCCTAAATCATTATCCCTGCTTAATTGTGCCCCATCCATTGCTCTTCTCCATTTGCTGTCCATCACTTATTTTGAACTTTGGTGTTTGAGTCCCATTATTGCTGTGTTCATGATACTATGATTTTGCCTTGTTAATTTTCACAATTGATGAATCACAGTCCTTCATTGAAGCTTCCTTAGCACTGTTTGATTATGCAATCAAATCAATTTCGCTTTATTTCACCCAATTTAGCAATTCTTGATTTTACAGATCTTATGCAATTGAGCCACCTCTACTTCGAATTTACTGGAGAGAAGGGAATTGGCGCTGAGGATTCCCTCTTCTTGCAATTAAATGCTTAGTCATCATGGCCTGGCAGAGAGAGGGATGGAATTGAAGGAGGCTGGTCTGGCGCATACTTGAGCAGGCAAGAGGGGAGACAATGTGAGCAGTCTGCTTCTGTGCACCGCGCGAGAAGGAGAGGAGAACGAGATTCCCTTCCTGCCATCATTACTTGGCTTCGTTTGTCAACAGGCGTGCGAGAGGGAGGGTCCATCCCCTGCGTCACGGCGTTCGTCAGAGGAGCCTCTCTTCGTCATCGCGTGCGTCAGAAACAGAAAAAAAATCGGAACGAAGGAGACGAAGTGATGGGCCGGGCCGCTGCATCTTTATTTTCATTATGGGCTTTCTCTTTTTTTTTTGATGTAGGGTGGGCTGAAATGAAGTGGGCCTTTCGTTTTTTTTTATATATCCAACGTGGATTGGGCCGAAGCAAAAATGGGCCAAAGCAGTAAGAACAAAATTTGATCATGGAATATTTGTTGCACGAATCTTGATGCCTCCGGATGCACTGATCTTGATGGAGTTATATGCTTGGATCTTGATATATTTTGATATCCACACTAATTTTATATAATCTCATAAATATTTACGAAATCATATAATTATTTTCGTATGGCATTTCGAGGCATGGTTTGTATTTAGGAAAAGACATGTTGCATAATATCAAAATGCCTCTATCTTCCCGATCGATCGGGATAATTTTCAGACTGTCGGGCACCTCCCGTATTTGACTCATGTATAAAATATCAAATCCCCTTTTACCATGAATAAAATATCAAATTCCTCTTTACCGTTTTTCGGTATTTATGAGGATATTTTAGGGTTCAACAAATGCCCCCCACCAGAGCGGGTTGGGAGAGTTATTTTCGAGCGACCTGCTTTGGTGCCTTGTCATGAGCCACTGCTTTCATGTTTGTCTTTTGTGGGTTTCTCATCTGAAATATGATGCCCCCTTTTTTTATGATAAGTATGACGCTGCTACTCGGTTATGCGCATGCCTGGTAAAGTTGTTGTCTTTTCTTCGTTGGATGGCAATTCCGTACTAAGCCCCGCATTTAATTTTCGCCAATTCTCGATGCGTCATTGCCTTTGTGTCACATCTTTGCATGTTACCATGTGGCCTTAGAGGTTCGGATCCAGGTTCGGATAGATTCCCCTTCGGTTCGGTTATGCACAGTGAGACCTTATCCGAGTCTATATATGGGAGTTCTTTTTCTCTTTGGTCACCATCTCTTTTCGTTAAACTTCCCATTTATATCTCCCACCATAATCTATGAATGCTTTGAGAAAATATCCCAACATCTCCTGAGTAGTTTTTAAAGTTTTGATAGCTTTGTGATGCCTTGAGTAATCTCTGGGTCTTTCCGGGAATCTCCCATTTTACCCATGATATCTTCGCATCGCTGGCCCTAGTATCTCTTCTTTAATGTCTGGGGTAGGGAATAAGATGTCATAGAACATCTTATACGTTTTGCTCAAACATTTCACATGTAGAAGTTGAGGTCTCCCTCGTCACATGTAGAAGTTGAGGTCTCTTCGGAAGGTGTGACGAGCTTATCCTCCTCATGGCGCACCCCTTTTCTTTTGCAAAATCTTTACTGCGAAGGGAGTCATTTATGAAAAGAATTACACGCCTATCATTTCTTTGCTCTTGTATGCTGCTTTGATCAGGAGTGTCTCATTTTCTGCTCTGGGTGATGTTGCTGCTTCGAAGTGACGCTGGCCTCCTTGACTTTGTGATTTTTTTTTTTATCTCAGATCTGACCAGCTTTGTCGTGGCGGAACTGTGTTGCACCTTGATAGTCTTTTTGTATGGTGGTTCTTCTATGTATCATCATGAGACTCTATTTTTAGCTTGATGGATTTATTTTTTTTTTATTTATTTATTTTTTTTTTTACATATGTACAAGGATAATGTTATTTAATAATTTAAGCGTAGTACTTTTTCAAGTACCTCCCATTTATAGGTGTCATGGGATGATTTCCATCTTTGTCTATTAGTAGGTAAGCCCCTCCTTCGTAAACCTTGCAAACCACATACGGTCCTTCCCAATTAGGTGCGAACTTTGGGCCATGGTGTCGTCCTGTTATCGGTCTTCGTAATACAAGGACTAATTCTCCTTCCCGAAATGTCCGGGGACGAGCCAGTTTATCGTATGCCCGAGTCATCTGAGCGCGATATAATTCCAAACTTTGTTGCGCAGCTAACCGCTTTTCATCCATGGCGTCTAACTCTTCTATCCTCAACTTAGTTTGTTTCTCAAGCGGCATTTCATTGTACATTGCAACCCTCAATGATGGGAGTTCTACTTCCAGGGGTAGGATAGCCTCAGCTCCAAATACTAGAGAGTACGGAGTGGATTGTGTCGGAGTCCGTTCGGTCGTTCTGTATGCCCAAAGTGCTTCTGGAAGTCGCTCATGCCATGTTCGGTGTCCTTTGCCCACCATTTTCCTTAGGATACGCACTAAGGTTTTGTTAAATGCTTCTGCTAATCCATTTGCTCTTGGGTTATAAATCGAGGAATATCGCCAATCCAACTTGTGTTGGCGAGCAAAGTTGTATATCTTGGCATTTTTGAATGTTGTCCCGTTGTCAGAAATAATCCTGCGGGGTGTTCCAAATCGGTATAGGATCCGAGTACGGAAAAATCGAACCACATCTTCAGCCCTTACTTCTCTATAGGCTTCTGCCTCCGCCCATTTAGAGAAATAATCAGTCGCAGCTAGGATATATTTGTGCCCCCTGGAAGAAGGCGGGTCAATGGGACCGATAATGTCAGTTCCCCACATATCAAAAGGCCATGATGCTACCGTGGGGTGTAAGGGGTTCGGGTGTTGATGTATGAAGTCTCCATTGACCTGACACGCGTGACATCTCTTCGCATACCTTTCACAATCAGAGATCATTGTGGGCCAATAGTATCCCAAATGTTTAATTTTTAATCTCATCTTAGGGCCAGACTGATGAGCTCCACATATCCCGGCGTGAACTTCTTGCATTACCTGTTGTGCCTCCTCCTTAGAGACACATCGAAGCCACATTTGATCATACGATCTTCGATAAAGAGTATCGTTCACATAAACGTATCGGAGAGATCGTCTTTTTATCTGTTCTCTCAATGCCCTATTTTCTGGCAATATCCCTTGCCGAAAATACTCCAGGAATGGTTTTCTCCAATCTTCTCCATCTTCCACTTCTCCCATATCCTTATTTTCTTCTTCCTCCAGAGCAGCGACTTCTATGTAAGAAACATTTTCTTCATCAGGTTCGAGACTCATGAAGTATGGAGAGAGTGATCTTCGATTACGAATGACGACTTGTACTTCCTTCTCATCTGGGTCACCTAGCTCTTTAGCCAACCTGGCTAAAGCATCCGCCTTCCCATTCATAGCTCTAGAAACTTTCTCTAGTGTCACATGTGAAAACTGTGCTATCAACTCAAGGGCTTTCTCATGATACTTGATTAATTCCGGCTTAATGGTCTGATATTTTCCTGTTACTTGGTTTAGGATCAGTTGGGAATCTCCATGGACCCGTAATCGTTTGATACCCATGCTTATTGCGGTTTCAAGCCCTGTAATCAATGCTTCGTATTCTGCCTCATTGTTAGTACATGGTTCGGTAAGTGCAAAAGAATGACGCAGAATGCCTCCTTCAGGTGTCACAAAAACTAAACCAATCCCTGCTCGCATCCTAGGCAGCCTTGGTCTTACAGCGGGTTGAATCGATGAGGCACCATCAAAATACATTTCCCAATAAGGTTCTTCTTCTTCTTGCATCTGAATCGTCTCCTCATCTGGAAACTCACATGCTAGAGGAGAGTCATCTGGCACTGGGTGATGAGCCAGAAAGTCTGCAAGGGCCTGCCCCTTTATAGCCTTTTGTGGGGCGTAGGTTATATCAAATTCCATCAAAATAATAGCCCACCTGGCCAATCTTCCTGTAAGCATTGGCCGAGTCATCAAGAATTTTAACGGGTCAACCTTCGAGATAAGGGTGACTTTATGTGCCAACATATAGTGCCTCAATTTCTTAACAGCGAACACTAATGCCAAACAGTGTTTTTCGATGGGTGAATACGAGTGTTCTGCCCCTACTAACATCCGACTGAGATAGTATAGTGCGTTTTCCTTGCCTTCGTCATTCTCTTGGGCCAACAATGCCCCCAGTGATCCTTCCAAAGCGGTGGTGTAGAGAATCAAAGGTTTTCCAGGAATAGGTGCAGATAACACTGGTGGATTGAGGAGATATGCCTTGATGTCTTCGAAGGCCTTGTGGCATTTGTCATCCCATTTAAAAGGAACATCCTTCTTTGTGAGATGAGTGAAGGGTTTAATTCTGCCGGAAAGATTTGCTATGAACCTTCGAATATATGCTAATCGTCCCTGTAAAGATCTCAGCTGTCTTAGGTTCCGGGGTGGTGGCAATCCTTGAATTGCTTTGATTTTCTCGGGGTCGATCTCGATTCCTCGGTGTCTCACTACGAATCCCAAGAATTTTCCCGAGGAAACCATAAAAGCACATTTCAACGGGTTGAGTTTGAGAGCATGAAGTCTCAATCTTTCGAATACTACCCTAAGATGTTGTAAGTGTTCTTCTTGAGAATGTGCCTTTACCACTAGATCATCCACATAGCATTCCACCACTTTATGTATTAGGTCATCAAAAATTTTGGTCATAGCCCTTTGGTATGTTGCTCCTGCATTCTTTAATCCGAATGGCATGACCTTGTAGCAATAAATACCTATCGATGTGCGAAAAGCGGTGTGCTTTTGATCTTCCTCATCCATCTTTATTTGGTTATACCCCGAATACCCATCCATAAAAGAGAAGACCTCGTAAGACGAGGTATGATCTATGATTATTTCGGTGACAGGCAACGGGAAGTCATCCTTTGGGCATGCTTTATTCAGATCTCGAAAATCTACACAGACCCGAATTTGACCGTTCTTCTTTTTAACAGGCACTATGTTGGCTATCCAGTCGGGAGTTTCCTCTTCTCGGATAAATCCTGCTTCGATCAGCTTTTTTACCTCTGTTGTGATCTTTTCTTCTAACTCTATCCGCATCCTTCTGGGCGCTTGTTTAACGGGCTTGAAACTCGGGTCTATTTTTAATTTGTGAACTGCCACTGTAGGATCCAGCCCCGGCATCTCACTATAAGTCCATGCAAAACAGTCGATGTACTCCCTCAAGAGAGCTTCAAGTCGTTTCTTATTTTTAGGAGAGAGAGAGGCACTCACAAAGGTGGGTCGTGGTTCCTCCTTTGTTCCTAGATTTACCTCAAGTAACTCATCTATCGTATTCTGGCCTCCTTCTTCAAGTTCCTTCGGTGCCGTTTTGGCTGCTAATATGAATTGTTCTTCCTTCTCTTCTCCCGCATCGTTTGTTGCATGGGATACAAAGGGCATTTCCCTTATTTGGTTTCCTTTTACTAAAAGATATGTTGGATTGTGTACATTCCAGAAGCGTTCATACGCCTTTTGGATTCTTATATTCTCATGGGTTTGATCGTACCCTAATCCTTTGGTGTATCTTTTCTTGCCGTCTATTCCTTCGATCTTCGAAGGATTTCTGTCCCACATTTCTCGAAAGAAATCGGCTCTTGTTGGATCTATAGGACCAAAACATCGAAACTTCTTAAAAAGGGAAACCAACTCTTTCCGACAATATTTCTGTGCCTTGACCGATCTTAGCTCTTTATTTTCCTCACCCAACCATTTTTCCGTATTTTCGTCTGAGGGTCGTTCTCTTCCAAACTGATCTCCTTCAGCCTTGTAGAAGAGGATAGGTGGCTGCATTGTCTTTTTCTTACCGATATATTCTATTTTAGCCGGCACTAAAAAGACTTCCAGTCGTTCGACTTGGTTCGCACTTCTTGGTGTTAAATCTCGATAATAGTCTTCAGGTATCAGATCGATAGTGAAGGAACAATGGCGTTCCTCATTCTCGATGCTGTATTCATCTTTTATGGATGGTTTCCTATTGATCTGAGATTTCATTCCACTTGATGTACCCTTATCTGGTTGTGATTCCTTGATCACGAATCTAACTTTCATCGTTTTCTTTCCTTTCTCAGTTGGTGAAGGCTCCGCATTTTCCTTCCCATTCTCGTATCTGGGAGAATTGAAAATTATGATGGCCTCTGAAGATTTAGGGGCGAAAAACTTCGCATCTGATAATTGAACCTCATTCACAGAAAAGGGGTACTTATCTCCTCTTATTGTTTTCTGTTGACCGTCCGCAATATATTTTATGCACTGGTGGAGAGTCGAAGGCACCAGGTGATTCTCATGTAACCAGGGTCGCCCCAGTAATGCTCGGTATGAAGTATCTGCATCTATGATGTAGAACTTCACATTAGTTTTTAATTCCCCGACTTGAAGTGGCAGAGTGATTGCCCCCAGCGCCATTCGAGGATGTTGGTCAAATCCTCTAATTGATGGTGTTTCTTTGGATAGATTCTTTACGCTTAAGGAAAGGTATTGTAAACACTTCAATGGTAGGATATTGACTGAAGACCCGGGATCTATCAATATTCTTTTGATTTTGACTCCTCGTGTTACTCCGGTTATGTATAAAGGTCGGTTATGTGCAGTCTTTCCAACCAGTAAATCTTCCTCTGTAAAGGTGATCAATTCCACCGGGTCAGCATATGAAGCTTCCTCGGTTACTTCATCAATCGTGCAAGTTTGGAAACCTTCTGGATTTTGCAGGGCATGTATCAGGGTTTCCCTTAATTCTTGTGACATCATTAGGGCATCAAAGACACTGAATGGGGCAGGTATCTTCCGAAGATGTGCCAGTACATTATAACTACTCGCCGTTGGCCTTCTCTTTTCTGACAAGTCCTTCGTCTGGTTTACTCCTTTTGTGTTCTCTTTGGAAGGTTGTCGTTCGGGTATGTATGTGCCGGAGCGAAGGGTAACATTACACTCATCTGAGCATGATGATGGCGGTTCATTTTCCTCTTCTGGTTCGAACATTGTTTTGAGGAAGAATTCGTCTTTCTCTTCATGATACTCTCTCCCTATATTTTCAGGACGAATCACAACAGGTCCTTCTTCCGAGCTATCGTAATACTCGTTGATTTCAAAGCTGCTTGAACTATCATAGCCGTTGAATGACTCTTTTGGATCAAACTCACAAGTAACTGTGTTAATGAATTCGTCCTCGTATATTTCTAGCATTTCTTCCCATCTCGGGTTCCGTCGGGCTGACCGGTTTCGAAGTTGGGTGTTCCTTGAGGACGAGGGCCCCCGTGTCCTCATATGTCTCAACTGGGCTCGCCTGTCTTGCCACATCCTATATACGGGGCATCTTTTGGTAGCGTGACCTCTTTCCAAATGATACAAGCAGAATTCAGAGTTGTCCCTTCGCCTGGCTCTTCCTGATGACCGCATATTATCCCTTAAGACTTCTCTGAGCCAGGCATAATATTCCGCTCCTTCAGCTGGTGAAGTAGGTGGTTCCTGCAGACCATCTCTCCTTCTTGTCTGCTCAAGTAATGCCCTTCGAGCAGAGCGAGCTCTCCCAGTTACTGAGTACCCACGATCCCTTTGGTGACGCGCTCTTCTACGATTCCTCCTGGTGGGGACTGTTCGTACTTGGGCAGGTGCCATAGGCTGTGTTCTTATGTGCGGGATTCCCCACATCGTCATGGGGATTCCTTCTAATACCACTGGGGTAGAATTTGGTCCTATTGAGTTCCTTAGATTTTCATTTCCTGAAGAAGTTCTCCCATGAGTTCTTGTGTCTAATCGTTCTGGTATTGCTAGTTCAGTATTAGGATTGCGACTTGATCTTGGAGATTCTATAGTTTGTTCAGGAGGGCTCTTTCTTATGCTTTCTTCAATCGGGTGTTTCAGATTCTCCTGGTTAGGATCCTTCTTATTTTTTCGCCTTTTGCGTCGTTTGTCACTTTTCCCTCGGGGGACCTGATCAGCTTGATTCTCAACTTGGGGAGTCTCCAAGGGTGTATTGGCCCGAGAAGGTTCTTCTGATAAAGGCGTAGTATGACCATCTACCGATTCTTTTCCGGTCTTGTCATTATTTTTCTCTTCTTCTGTATCATTTCTTGTTTCTCTGATTATAGGTCGTAGAGTTTCTACTGCAGCCTTGATCGCTTCCTCATTTGTGCGTTTGTCAGTGATCGCCAAGTCGCATAATGATTCTAGGGTGGCAAGTATCGTCATGTTTTGTTGATGTATCACCGTGACTGTGTCGAGAAACATGCTCATCTTTTCCTCCAATCTAGAGATGACGCCTTCGTGTGATCCAAAGGGCTCTTTTCCTTTTCTATCTGGTGAGCACGAGCCTGTTTCCTTTATCACAATCCCTTTATCCTTCCTTCTGGTGGATGTTTCAGCGAGAAGTTCAGTACAGAGCCTTGGCGTTACTTCATCATCATCTGAGTCAGTATCACTAAAATTGACCACATTACAAGTTTCGTGATTATCTTGTTCGTCATCCGTTTCCATGTCTGATAGTTCATCATCTGTTTCCATGTCTGACAGTTCGCCCCTCTGTAGGACCTTATTCCTATGGTTACTTCGCGACGCCTCGCCATGTTCCCATGTTTTATCTTCTGACGGCTCATATTGCCCCCACATCTCTCGACACCAGGATTCTTTCGGGAGATATAATATATCTTTGTTGGATCTAAAGATGGAACACGGGGAGAGTTTTACAGCCTTTGAATACAAGGGATTTTCTGCTAACTCCTCTTCTGTATAATCCTCGGGTGGGGCTATTCTTATTTCACAATCATAAAACATTCCCCACTTTGGATACTTCTTCCATGGACATACTATTGATGCTTCCAACGGAGGCCTTTTTCTTTTTTCCACTGTGATCCTGGTATCAGAGGGTAATTGAAAGTACTCAAGAAGTTCGGCGTTGGTCATTCGAGCCTCGTGTATCGCTATTGTTTGATAAGCTCCTTCCACATCCCTTCGACTTGCTATCCACGGGTACGGGATTGTCGGGTCATATCGTCGTTTCTTGCATGTTACATGTCTCTCGGGTGGTATTGCCGCACATATTTCCATACCCCCATTCATTGGAATGTGTATCATTCTTACGTTTTGGTATTCTGACTCATCTGAATCTGGTGCAATATCCTTTTTCGGGTTGTTCTCGCCTTCTTCTGATGGTTCGTCTACCCGCTCGCCTTCAGTAATGGCGTTGCAATACTCATATTGATCATATTCTTCTTCCAAATCTTTGCCTGTATGAGTACGCAATACTCCCTGCATCTCTCTATCCACAAGGCGAAGTACTTCATCTATCAGTTCCGACTTAATCTCAGTCTGAACGTTTCTTGGGTCAGCGAAGATAGTTACTGTCAGCTGTGGATCTTCTGGATTTTCGAAGAACGCGATTTCTATACTGTTTATGTCGAGTGGTGCTAGAATTGGTCCCGGGTTGATTTCAAATTCTATGGCTTGCTCTTCCTCCCGGTGTGGCATAACATCGTTATCTTCCATTTCGTCTCCTTTTATATCTTCGAATGAGTCCCATCCTGCCCACATGTTATGACAGGACCCCTGGGAGGGAGTTTCTGTTCCATCTTCCTCTTCAATGTCTCCCCATCCTTGGGCGACGATGCCTTCTATTCCCCATCCTAAGTTGATGTCATCACCATTTTCGTCAATACTCAATTGTCGAAATGAGAATTCGATTTCATTTTCAGTTTCATCATCATCACTAGAATATTCAATTGGATCCATACCCTGAGATATCCTTATTTCGCTCATCATGGTTCGGATAATCCGATGCATTTCTGGGTATAGAGTGAAATAGTCTTCCAGGGTAAAGTCTTCATCCGATAGGTACTCATCTTCTGAGTATTGTGGTTCTTCCGTTTCCTCTGGATCTTGTTCTTCAAAATCATCTCTCCACGGGTCTTCCCCGGTAGGACCCTCATATCCTATCGAGTAACAGTGCTCATCATGACTGTATATTTTTCTATTTTTGTCCCGCCGATACACCAATAGTGGCTTCGAGGTACCTTCACCGTGTTTGTTCTTGATTGGCGATGTGTTGCTTTTGAAGTGCACTGGTTGTAAGTTCTTGCTTTGGGGTTGACTCATGTATCTTTGAATGGTTGGTCTTATCTTTTCAATGATCTTTCTATTCTCTTCCTCCAAAGTTGCGGTATAAATGGATCGCATTAATTCTAACTCTTCTTGTATGGCCCGGTAACCGACTGAGATACGAGCTGTACGTTTTGGCCTTCGGGCTAGAGGTGTCGCTATACTCGCAGGAGGTTGATCGTCCATCGAGTCTGTCATCGTGACACCGTTGCAATGTTCATGTATATCTGGACATAAGGATTTCTCCTTTCCTTTTGAAATACCAATCTTGGCATTTGTTTTTGCTCCTGAAATCTTTGCCATGACATGCTGGGGAATAAAATGTTCAAGCGTGATAGGCCTTGGGACTTTCTGCACGTACTCTTTATTTTTGTCTTTCTTAGTCCTTTCGCCCATCCCAGCAAGTTGCTTAGCTCTAGCCAATGTTATCGGCTTTTCCTTTTTCTTCCCGTTTTCCTTCGATCGACTAAATATGACTCTTGGAGCGGGAATGTTCTCTGTAGGTTGGGGGTTGCTTTTGGCTTGGAGCTCACTATGCATTTTTCTTAGTAACTTCTTAGATTTCTTGGTTAGGTGGAGGACCCAAGGTTGATGCAATTCTGTTTCGTCTTCCGATCCTACACAAGATATCATGTTAACTTGGAAGTGCGGTTTTGGAGTTTGTTGAGCCTCTTTAGGTATTTTTATCTCCCCCTCTTGTATTTGATTTTCCAACCAATCTTTAAAGATGTAACACCCCTCAAGATTGTGTCCGAGAATTCTATGGTAAAGGCAATAATTAGGATCATCGGACTTGTCTGCCTCTTCGGGTCGCTTGCACTGTGGTAGTTGCATGCCGTGCCTTATGGCAATTTTAAACAGTTCGTCTATGTATTCTTTTTTGAAAGAATAAGGCCTTTTCCTACGCTCCCGTAGACTTATGCCAAACTTCCGTTGGCCTGATTCTCTATTATCATCTCTTTCTGCTCGCTTGTTCTCGTCAAAGCCAATGTTGTAACTAGCTGAGGCCATTGCGTTTTCGCTTTTCTTTGTTTCGCTCTTCTTTCCTTTCTCTCTACCCTTCTCTTTTTCTAAACTGGGCCGAGCTGTTGGAATCCATCCTTCTTGACTTAAAGATTCATACTTGGATGCCAGAGTGACCAATGGCTGGAATTCTGTGATTTTTGCTGGCACCAAATATGGTTGAATCCATCCTGGCAGATTGCTCATGACTATATTAACTTGCTCGGTCTCCTTTAACGGCGGTTGACACCGAATACTCACGTTCCTCCATCTCGTGATGTATTCTACAATCCCTTCACCCTTCTTTGGTTTTAAATTTGCCATATCCATAAAGGTGACATCCTGAGCGATGACCATGAATTTAGAACAAAAGGCATCTTCCATCTCTTCCCAAGAGTTAATGCTATTTTCTTCCAGAGACGCATACCACTCAAAGGCAGCTCCTGCAAGGCTTTGGGGAAACTGACGTAGTAACCATGCAGGATTATTAGCTGTGTCTCCACATGTGGTAACAAAGTGGGCAAGGTGTTGCTCTGGAGCAGTTTTTGATCCTATCCCGTCAAATAACCGAAATTTCGGTACTACATATCTCTTGGGAAAGGGTTCATTATCAAAATGTCGAGGGTAAGGTCTCCCTACCCTTCTTTTGAATTTTGTTGGGATCCCCAATCCAATCTCCTTCATTTGTCTGAAGATCATTTCCCGAAGGTCTTCTCCGGTTGTCGAGTTTGAGGAGGTTGGTAGGGGATAGGCATGTCCCCTATTAGCTAGTGATGCCCTAGGAGAATCCCAGGAAACACCACGGTCTTTTTCTTCTTTATCCTCATCCTTTGTAAGTCTTCTCCCATTCCTCTTAGCAACAGTTTCTTCAGGTTCTTCAATACGGATCCTGGTGCTACCATTTGTCCTGGGGCAGATTTCGTTTTCATCGTGAGAGTTCTGCTTCTTTTGTCGAGTTTTTAATTTGGCATTTTCTTTTCGAAGCGCCTCCAGTTCTCGAGCCATTAGCTCCAGCTTCTTTTCTAAGTGTGTATTCGCGACATCTCCTTCTTCGCTTGCACTTTCACCTGTCGATACATCATACTCCTGTTGGAATTCCTCCTCATTCATAACGGGGTCGATTGGATGTGTTGGTATTTCTTCTCCGGATGTGGGTTTCTTCCTGGTATTTCGGCCCTTCTTTTGGCCAACTTTCGCTTGCCTTGTCTCTGGTTGTCTCCCATCGGCCTGGCTGCGTGTTATTACCATCTCACTTTCTGGTTCTTGAGGCTCGTCCTCATCGCCACTAGCCGCATATGAGATGAGCTGATCATCAGATTCTTCGTCTATGCTCATGGCATTTACGGTAAAAGATTCTTCGCAATCATATACTTGCTGCTCGGTTTGCGCTTCCTTCTTTTTCTTTTCCCATCTCTTAGTCTCCAATTGGATTCGCAAATCTCCTCGGGACAACTGCTTGAATCTTTGTATCATTCTGGTCTTTTTACGAACAATATGTTGACCACTTTTCACGAGGATTTTTGATTGATCCTTAGGCTCATCTTCCTGATAAGTCAACTTTTTGTAAATTGGGTCACGATGGCCACGATTGTCATGATATGTTTTCTTTTTTGTAGGTTCGGACGACATCGTAGGCGGGAAGGAAAGCCTGTCAAACACAGATTTGCGAGGTTTTTCCTCCCTGTCTTCTGGTTGCAGAAGACCATGAACTTCCCTCTGGCCCTGCGCGTTCTTGATAACACGATATACCCTTCGAATCTTTTCGGGAATGCTTGGTCTCGGGTTATCGGAGGTGACAGTCAGAGATTTGAAGCGGGCAGGCAAATCTCTCCATCCGAGAAGGCGTGTATTCGGGGAACTCCATTTCGCTGCTCGGAGTGGAGAAAAAGAGTTTTGAACAGGCAAGTCCGTCTCCACTTCGAGCTCCTCTTGGTATGCTTGCAAGGCTTCCCTTGTTGACGCCTTGACCTTTTTCATGAGTTTTGGCGCTGGCTTGGTTGGAGCGAATACCTCATTGATAGTGCTCTTGGCTTTGAGTTTCTTGACACGCGTGTTGGTTATTGGAGCAGTGTTAATGGTACGCGGTCCTCCATGGTTATCAAGTTGCACGTTATCTTTGCCAATCGCCTCGCTGGCAGGGGTGTTGAAGGAGCTGTTGACACCAACCTGCACCACTGGAACAGTAATCGGAATTGATCCGATTAAGTACATCGCGAAAGTGGCCCCTGGAACCACTTCATTGCCATTATTGCCCTTGCTCATCATCTTCCTGCAAAAGAGAAGTACTTGTTTATTTGTCAGCAAAAGATAAAACGTCACTGATCCCTAAAGCTCATACATTATATCCTTTGATTTTCCCGATGAAAGGAAAAAGATGTCCCACCGGGCGTGCCAGAACCTGTCTCGCACTTTTTCACGGCCCTCGGATCAACAGAGGAAAATCCGGTCTCGGATTGAGGGGCAAAAAAGAATGCGGATCAGATACCCCTCGCGAGCCTCAAGAGGCCGATACCGATACCACCCCGAAGCGCGGTAACTGTACGGTCTTGAGCCCTCACGAGGGTTTATTATTTGAAGGGGTCCTTTCTTTCCAGTAGGCGCAAGCCCCTACTGTTAATTACCTCCGACATGGTCAGGAGCACCTCTAGATCGGGAAAACCAAAGGATTGTGTGTCGTGAGCTGTTAGGGAATTGTAAATATACAATTAGCGGTCCTATCATGCATTTATATATTTTTTGTTTTTTTGTTTTTTATTAATATTACTACTATAATGCAATATTAATATATCATATTATTATATTTTTTTTTTGTGGACTTTGGATTGCAGGGGATAGCAGTCTCTGGAGTTCTTAGCTTGTAGAGGTTACGGTTGACTGCCGTCGCTGGACGCTTGTAATCTTCTCGTTTTCCGAGTTCTCTTTGTAATGTGCTGAATCAAGATTTAGGCTCTTATGGTTTGCATTTTTTTTGTTTTTATAAGGCATGGACTTCCCGAAGCGGGTTTCTTAGACTTCCTGTTGATCTTTGTCGAGGTTGTCTGAAAGTGACATCTGATCCCTGATCAGATCGTTAAAGTTGGTTGATGCGGTGCTTGAGGTTGTTTTCTTCTCTTTTTTTTTTTTGGAGTTGACATCAGGCCCCTGGGCTTGTGGATGTTAAAGACGCCGGACCCCTAGGTTTATGGGCGTTAAAATCTTATGCGCGCAGGTGCGACCCGAGTCGGTTGCCCCTTGACCTTTCCCGGGAAGCGGGGTGACGCTCGTTCGATGGGCATAGAGCGTTAAGTGACATCTGGTACCTGACCAAGACGTTCAATAGACGGAGTGGCTTCCGTTAAAAGTGACATTTGGCGATGTTCAAAGTGACGGTTCGGTTTGCTCCCGAAGCGTTGAAGTGACATTTGGCAATGTTCAGTTTCTTTTTCTTGGGGTGATTCTCGGTTTCCAGCCAAGATATCAGATAAACGGTTCTCTTGTCGCTTGAAGCGTTGCGTTGATATATGGTTTCCAGCCATGATATCAAGTAGACGATCCAGTTGCCATTTGAAGCGTTGAAGTGGTATCTAGTTTTCATCCAAGGTATCAGGGGAACGATTCGACTGCCACTCGAATCGTTAAGACATCTGGTTGCCAATCAGACGTTAAGTGACGTTCCGATCTCCATCCGAAGTACTGAGGTGATATCTGGTAGCCAGCCAGAATATCAAACAGATAATCCGATTGTTGTTCAGAGCGTTCAGGAGACATTTGGTTGCCATTCAGACATTGAGTAGACGGTTCAACCATCATTCGAGATACTGAGGTGATATCTGGTATCCAGCCAAGATATCCCACAGGTTATCCGATTGTTGCTTGAGGTGTCGACAGTGCATCTGGTCGCAAGTCAAATATCCAGGAATCGATTCAGCTGCCACCTGAACCGAAGACGCTTGGTTGCCAGCCAAGTGTTAAGTGCCAATTCGATTATCATCCGGAGTATTGAGGTGATACCTGGTATCCAGCCAAGGTACCAAACAATTGGTCCGATTGCTATTCGAATCGTTTAGAAGTGACATCTGGGTGCCAGTCAGATGTTCCCTTCCGATTCGATCATAATTGAGACTCTGAAGTGATATCTGGTAGCCAGCCAGCTTATCGGACAGATGACTCGATTATTCTTCGAAGCGTTGAAGTGACGTCCACTCGCCAATCAGATAAGTAACAATTCGATCCTCACTCAGAGTATTGAGGTGATACCTGGTAGCCAGCCGAGGTATCAAACAATAGTCTGACTGTTATTCGAAATGTTGAAAGGAATCTGATTGCTAGTCGGCCGTTCAATGGACAGTTCAGCTGCCACCTGAAGTGTCCGGTTTCCATCTGGATGCCAGTCAGATGTTAAAGTGACGTTTGTTCGCCAATCGGGTATTGAACAGACGGTTCGATCCTCCTTAGAATATTCTGATGATACTTGGTAGCCAACCGAGATATCATGCAGATAGTCCAAGTGTTACTCGAAACCTCGCAAGGAACCCTGATTGCTATTCAAACGTTCAGTAGATAGTTCAGCTGCCACCTGAAATATCCAAGGTTTCAACAGTTCGGCTCTCACCCGAAGCATTAAAACTATCCTTCGCCAGACCCTTGGGTTTGTGGGCGTCCAAAAATCTTATGCGCGCGGGTGCTACCTAAGTCAGCTGCCCCTTGGCTTCCCTAGGTGCGGGTGACAATTGGTTCTCGATCATAGGAGCGTACCTCTGACGCTCAGTCTCTGACCAATCGTTCAATGTGACGTGATGCTTGACATCTAGGCAAGACGAGTCACTCAAGTGACGCTAAGCGTTCAAGTAACGTCCGGCTGCCGACCGGTACGTTATGAACAGTTGGTTCTCGATCATGGGAGTGTTTTTCTGACACTCAGTCTCTGACCAGCTGTTGAAGCTTCGCTTGATTCCTGATCAAGCGTCAATGCGACATAATGCTTGGCATTTAGCCAAGGCAAGTCAATAGGGTGACACTCGGCAATCTCTGCGAGCGTTCAAGTAATGTCCGGCTTCCGACCGGAACATTGTAGTTTCCCTCCAGCACCGAAAGAGGTAAGTTTTTGTTGTGTGAGATCTGGCTGTTGATTTAAAAGATAGATCGAGTCAACATTACTGAGCTGTTTGAAGCATAAGTAATGTGACTAAGGAACATGTCGAAGGTTTCTGAATGAGGATATTATTTGGGTAAGGATTATGGATCCATCTGATGTAGTGGTGTGGTCTGGGATAAGGTCTTTAATATAATATGAGGGAGTCGTTTACAGCAACAATGTTGGCCTCGATATGTCCTTGGCGGTTAGATTGCAAACACTCAAGTTAGGACCTCCTGCCTTCTCGAGAGAGCGGGTGCCTTAGATAATCGTAGACTCCTGAAATAGAAGTGTGATCTTTCCCCAAGGTAAGGGTATGATGATGTGGTGTTTGTCCATAATGACAATATTTGCGTATCTTTGATAGGATCATAATGCTGTGTGCCTGTATCAACGGTGTTGGCAGATGTTTATCTCTGGCGGGTAGATTGCATACACTCAAGATAGGACCTCCTGCCTTCCTCGAGAGAGCGGGTGCCTTTGATAATCGTGGCTTCCATCGTCTCAGCAGGCTTGGGACAACACTGTGAGCTTTTCTCAGACTGCAAAGAGTTTTGCTCGTATGTGGTTGGATCCATATTCTTCACCGATAATATCTTGCGGTGTAATTTGCCTTCTCTTTGGAATTTTGCCAGTTTGCTTGAATTTTGTTTTGGTCTTTATCTGATTCGCATATTATTTCGGGTCTCTTGATAGAGTCCCGTGACAACGTGGTAAATCTCACTATCCATCATTTTGAGGTTAGCGAGTCTCAATTTAACCAGATCATTGAGCTTGATACTTCACCAGTACTCTTGTTTGTTAGCAACAGTACTTAGTGTCTCCATTCTGATCCACACTCGTCGTGACGATGACCGTCTGGTGGTTTTGGTCACTGGGATTGCGATAAGCTTTATCTCAAGCCATAGACGGAGCACTAGACTCGATCGTACTAGTGTTCCGGTATGACTTTCTGAACTTTCTAATATTATCCATGCCTTCAGTGATTTGATCATGAGCCTTTGAGCCTTTGCCGAAACGGCTTTTCTCCGTAGTATCCAGGAGAGAATAATGGTAGGGGTATATTTGGTAGGGTTTTTAGTGATGATGATTAGCCAAATAGACTCCCTTTATTTTTCTGAGCTTCCAGGATTTTTCCTCATATTTTTCTGAACCTCCTGTGATTTTTCATGAATTTTTAAAGGTTGCTGGATTTTTAAGTAAATATAAGGCTGAGGTGGCAATTTGTGATTGTCCAGAGCTTAGAATATGGGTTTAAAAATATTCTGTTTGGATTTTGGCTGTGGTTTTGGCATGACTGTATTCTCCATATTTTTCTGGATCCGTAGAAATTTGGTTTGGATTTTTCTGAGTTACGATTGAATTTCTATGAATTTTTAAAGTTTTCAGCAATGAAATGATCCCACATCAGCAGCAATGACACATGGCAGGCCCTGATTGGTCCAGATCATCAAGGAAAGGATGAGGTCATCAGCGACCTGAGTTGTATGAGAGCAACATGTGGCACCATGTGGTTGGTTATAGTCGAATCATTACACTTTAGTAACTCGCCACACAGAGAGTGCCACAGAAAATCATCAAAGTAGGGACGCTCCTTAGTAAAACCATCCACGCTCCCGGTGTTTCAGGGAATAACCGACCCATTCGCCTGTGGGGCCCACTGTCAGTGGGGATTGTGGTCCGTTGCTGATGCACCGCGTTCACACAAATTAGGGAATGAATCCCTTCTCCCTGCCTCGCTTCCTTCTTCTTCCGTCGACAGAACTATGGAGTTCCCCGCCATGACTGTTTGACTGAGCACTCCAGGCCATCAATCGTCCTCAAGATGATGTTGAGTAGGATCGTGAGGTCCCCAGGAGGTTGTGTGACCCATTCTTAGGGCCTGTCTCTTTCCCTTTCACTGTAATTATGTTCTCCTTCGCTGGCTAGGGTTTGACGAGGCCTGACGGTGGTTATGGGTCTCTGGTGGTGTTCGTGCCAAATTGGCATGCCTAAGAGCATAGTGAGAGACCCATGAAGTTTGGTGAATCTTCAATTTTGTTGCCGAGGTCCTCCGGCATGGTGCTTCACCCCAGCCCATATCCAGTTAGGACGGTGAAGTGGCGATTGAGACCATCTGGATGCCATTGTGGCTTGATGACGGCTTTAACAGTATGGTAGCACATCCTTGAAGAGAGATGCACCATCAATTTGACTACAAGTTGCTCCCAACCTAGAGTTTCACCATAGCACAACCATGGCTGTGATGACAAGCCATCAATTTCCCTGATGTTACCACTTCTTGGCGATGCAGGGAGTGCAGTAAGATACTGGAGAGCACATTGGCATACTCTTGAAGACGTATGACCCCTCAATTGAATCACAGGACCATGGCAATATGAAGCTCCTTCTTGATTTGGATCTGACCATGTGAATCCGACAGCTTGTATATGTGAAATAGCAAGCCATCAAATTAACACAGTTGACCCTCCATTATGTAACTCCTCCTTGGCATGGCTTAGGTTGAACTGACTGCCTCTTTCATGGGTCGTCATATGTTGGCATGAGGTGATGTTCAGAGCTCCATGAACTTCAAAACCTGTTGTCCATTTTTGCCCTGCTGTCCTTGTTGTTTATGCTTATTGTCCACTTTTTTATTTTTGTTTTGTATATGATAATTTGCTTAATATTAAAGGTGCAAACTCAAGTTACAAACACAGCCTGCTTTGGCTTCATTCCTCACTGTGTTTCTTATATATAATGTAAGTGTGATCTTAACCTACATGAATGTAGAATGCAAAGACATAATGTAAAGAGAATGAGTTATTTTAATTTTTCCCTACATTATTTGCTAAATGCCCTTGTTACCTGAATGTATTTTATGCACATATTTACATAAACGTTTTTTTTTTTAATTCCTTACATTGCTTACAGGTGTGTGTGTGACCAGAAAGGAAGTAAACAAAAAAATGAAAGTTGCAAAGAAAAGGAATAAACCTTCTTGATTTACCAAGGCAGATTACACCAAAATAAAAAGTAGATTACACAATCCTCACTATTGCTGGAAATATGATACTACTTCTAACACACACTTTTTTTTTGTTTTTTTTTTTTAGTAAGTAGCTAGCCTAATAGAAGTCACTCTTATCCTTACAAATGTATACAAAGTATTATTGGCAGTATAGCTTTGTACTTGATGGCTGAGCCTCTCGTGTGTCTCTGGTTGTGTCTCTCTTCCCTTGCATGGCACTGAGGTACCCCTTTTATAGGGAATTCAGATGAGTACTGTGGATGGCACCAATTATGTGCCTCTTGAAAGAAATGGACAGTTTTGCCCCTGCTGTCTTCACTGAGCCTTACTGCACTCGTAGAGAATGGTTTGTTCCTAAATCATTATCCCTGCTTAATTGTGCCCCATCCATTGCTCTTCTCCATTTGCTGTCCATCACTTATTTTGAACTTTGGTGTTTGAGTCCCATTATTGCTGTGTTCATGATACTATGATTTTGCCTTGTTAATTTTCACAATTGATGAATCACAGTCCTTCATTGAAGCTTCCTTAGCACTGTTTGATTATGCAATCAAATCAATTTCGCTTTATTTCACCCAATTTGGCAATTCTTGGTTTTACAGATCTTATGCAATTGAGCCACCTCTACTTCGAATTTACTGGAGAGAAGGGAATTGGCGCTGAGGATTCCCTCTTCTTGCAATTAAATGCTTAGTCATCATGGCCTGGCAGAGAGAGGGATGGAATTGAAGGAGGCTGGTCTGGCGCATACTTGAGCAGGCAAGAGGGGAGACAATGTGAGCAGTCTGCTTCTGTGCACCGCGCGAGAAGGAGAGGAGAACGAGATTCCCTTCCTGCCATCATTACTTGGCTTCGTTTGTCAACAGGCGTGCGAGAGGGAGGGTCCATCCCCTGCGTCACGGCGTTCGTCAGAGGAGCCTCTCTTCGTCATCGCGTGCGTCAGAAACAGAAAAAAAATCGGAACGAAGGAGACGAAGTGATGGGCCGGGCCGCTGCATCTTTATATTCATTATGGGCTTTCTCTTTTTTTTTTGATGTAGGGTGGGCTGAAATGAAGTGGGCCTTTCATTTTTTTTTTATATATCCAACGTGGATTGGGCCGAAGCAAAAATGGGCCAAAGCAGTAAGAACAAAATTTGATCATGGAATATTTGTTGCACGAATCTTGATGCCTCCGGATGCACTGATCTTGATGGAGTTATATGCTTGGATCTTGATATATTTTGATATCCACACTAATTTTATATAATCTCATAAATATTTACGAAATCATATAATTATTTTCGTATGGCATTTCGAGGCATGGTTTGTATTTAGGAAAAGACATGTTGCATAATATCAAAATGCCTCTATCTTCCCGATCGATCGGGATAATTTTCAGACTGTCGGGCACCTCCCGTATTTGACTCATGTATAAAATATCAAATCCCCTTTTACCATGAATAAAATATCAAATTCCTCTTTACCGTTTTTCGGTATTTATGAGGATATTTTAGGGTTCAACAAAAATAAATAAAATGAATTTAAAAAGAAAAACCCTTGGGTTGCCTCCCAAGAAGCGCTCGTTTAAGGTCTCGAGTTCGACCCCTCATATCTACGTCTCGCTAGGTGTCGAGTTAACGAAGCGTATGACTCCCGCATCGTCCTTCCTCGACACATCGTCCATATAAAGCTTGAGACGTTGGCCATTCACCTTGAAGCTTCCATGAGTCTCGCTCCAAATTTCAACCGCTCCAAATGGATAAACCTTCTTAACCTTGAACGGACCTGACCATCGTGACCTTAACTTGCCTGGGAATAGCCTCAACCTTGAGTTGAACAGAAGAACCAAATCACCCTTTTTGAATTCTCTCCTCAAAATGCGCTTGTCATGCCATTGCTTGGTTCGTTCCTTGTACATTCTTGCATTCTCATAAGCATTCAAACGGATCTCATCTAACTCATGCAATTCCAAAACCCTTTTCTCTCCCGCTTCCTTGTAATCAAAGTTGATTGCTCGTGTGGCCCAATATGCCTTGTGCTCCAATTCAACGGGTAAGTGACATGCCTTGCCATATATCAACTTGAAAGGGCTCATGCCAATAGGGGTCTTGTAGGCGGTTCGGTACGCCCATAAAGCATCATCTAACTTGAGGGCCCAATCCTTCCTTGATCTTCCAACCGTTTTCTGCAAAATATTCTTGATTTCACGGTTAGATATCTCGACTTGCCCACTAGTTTGAGGATGGTATGGGGTAGCCACCCTATGGTTGACTCCGTGTTTCTTCAATAAGTTCTCGAACTGGCGGTTGATGAAATGCTTTCCCCCGTCGCTTATCACAACTTTAGGAACTCCAAATCTTGGAAAGATGACCTTGGAGAACAACTTTCTCACCGCTTCCGAATCGGCCTTCTTGCATGCTACGGCTTCAACCCACTTGGAGACATAATCCACTGCTACAAGGATGTACTCAAAACCACAAGAGGAAGGGAATGGCCCCATAAAATCTATCCCCCACACATCAAACACCTCCACTTCCAAAATTGGATTCAATGGCATCTCATGTCTACTTGAAATATTACCCATCCTTTGGCATTGATCACATGTGAGCACAAAAGCTCGGGCGTCCTTGAAGATCGAGGGCCAGTAGAACCCTGCTTGAAGTATCTTTGTGGCTGTCTTTGAGTGAGAAGCATGACCTCCATAACTTGATGAGTGACAATGGGCAAGAATGTCACTTATCTCCTCATGGGGAACACATCTTCGAAACATTCCATCTACTCCAAGCCTCCACAAAATTGGGTCTTCCCAGAAGTAGAACTTGACATCTGAAAGGAACTTCTTCTTCTGTTGATATGTCTGCTCTGGGGGTAGAACACCGGTGGCCAAATAGTTAGCAAAGTCAGCAAACCATGGGGGTCGCCCAGTTTTAGCGGGTCGCAGGTGTTGGGGTGATCCGCAGGTCAGACTGGCGGGTCGCTTCCACCTGGTCAACTCGCAGGGCCAGGCTGCGGGTCGCTGGTACTGGGCTGACTGCCATCAAATGCTCATCTGGGAAGCTCTCATTGATCGGTTTCGGTTGGGGTTCATCCCATCTGAGTCTGGATAGGTGGTCTGCCACTGAGTTCTCTGTTCCCTTCTTGTCGCGAATCTCTAAATCGAATTCCTGTAGTAGAAGGACCCAACGAATGAGGCGTGGTTTGGCGTCCTTCTAACTCATGAGGTATTTAAGAGCCGAGTGATCCGTATACACAATCACTTTGGATCCGACCAGGTAGGGCCGAAACTTGTCCAGAGCAAAGACCACTGCTAGCAACTCCTTCTCGGTAGTGGTGTAGTTGATTTGAGCTTCATCTAGCACCTTACTCGCATAGTAGATAACACATGGTTTCTTGTCCTTGCGTTGTCCAAGCACCGCTCCTACGGCATAGTCGCTTGCATCACACATCAACTCGAATGGCTGATTCCAATCCGGTGGTTGTAATATGGGTGTGGTGACCAATGCTTCTTTCAACCTACAAAAGGCATCAACGCAATTTGAGTCAAATTCGAAATCAACATCTTTCATTGTCAAATTAGTCAATGGTTTTGCAATTTTAGAGAAGTCTTTGATAAATCTCCGATAAAACCCGGCATGTCCAAGGAAGCTCCGCACGTCCTTCACGCAAGTTGGGTTCTTCATCTTCTCTATGACCTCCACTTTGGCCTTGTCCACCGATATGCCTTTGGATGAGACATTATGACCAAGCACCACGCCATCTTGAACCATGAAGTGACATTTCTCCCAATTGAGCACCAAGTTGACCTCCTCGCATTGCTTCAAGATCTTCGATAAATTGGCTAAGCAATGGTCAAATGAGGTGCCATAGACCGAGAAGTCATCCATAAAAACCTCCATGTCCTTCTCAATGAAATCGGAGAAGATAGCCATCATAGCCCTTTGAAATGTAGCGGGCGCATTGCAAAGTCCAAAGGGCATCCTCCTATAAGCATAGGTTCCGTATGGGCATGTGAAAGTCGTCTTCTCCTGGTCACTTGGGTGGATTGGAATTTGAAAGAATCCAGAATAGCCATCCAAGTAGCAAAAATAAGAGTGATTGGCGAGACGCTCCAACAATTGGTCCACGAAAGGTAAAGGAAAATGATCTTTACGCGTGGCGGTGTTGAGCTTGCGGTAGTCTATGCACATCCTCCACCCCGTCACTACCCGTGTTTGGATCAACTCATCATTCTCGGTCTTCATTACCGTGGTTCCTCCTTTCTTGGGCACAACATGGACCGGACTTACCCATTCACTATCGGAAATCGGATAGATTATACCCGCATCCAGTAGCTTCAACACTTCTTTCTTGACAACTTCTCTCAGGTTTGGATTTAGCCTTCTTTGGTGTTCAACTGAGGGTTTGTGTCCATCTTCAAGCAATATCCGATGTGTGCAAATCTTTGGGTCGAGACCTTTGAGATCATCGATGGAATAGCCAATTGCCCTCCTATGTGCTCTTAATTCCTTCAAGAGCTTCTCCGTCTGTTCCTCATCAAGCTCTGCATTGACTATCACGGGATAGGTCTGGCCTGGGCCCAGGTATTCATACCTTAGGCTGTCGGGCAATTGTTTCAGCTCCAGCTTTGGTGGCTCTGGCTCCTGATCTGAGCGGGCCGCAGGTGTTCCCAGCGGGTCGCAGGTGTCATCCAGGCTGAGCACTGTTCCTGTTGAAGTTCTAAGCTGAACTGATACGGCCTGGCGGTCCGCCGCAGAGGCCTGCGGGCCGCTGGCATTCTGCCAGAGAGGTGGTTGAGGCTCTATTGCTTGCAGAATCTCATTGAAAATCCAGTCTGCCTCTTCCATCTCTTCACTGGTGTCGGAGATGAAGCTGAACACTCTCATAAGCTGCTCGAGTATTGTCTCCTCCACCATTTCGTCGAGTTCTTCTACCATGAAGATAGAGTCGTGTTGAGAGGGCATCTTCATCGCTTTGTCAATTTGGAACTCAACTTTCTCTTCGCCGATCGCTAAGGACATCCTGCCATTCTTCACATCTATCATGGCTCCAGCAGTGGCCAGGATAGGTCGTCCAAGAATAATCGGCACCTCCAAGTCCTCTTCCATGTCTACAACAACAAAATCACAAGGGACATAAAGATTACCTACTTGTAGCGGTACATCTTCAACGACCCCAAGCGGTAAGCGCACTGATCGATCAGCCAATTGTAGAGACATCCTAGTGTCTTGCAATTCCCCTACTCCAATTTTATCGAAAATTGACTTTGGCATTAAGCTCACACTTGCTCCCAAGTCACACAATGCCCTTCTAATGCTTGCCCTTCCTATCTTGCATGGAATGGCAAACTTTCCCGGATCTTGCATCTTTGGTGGCAGCTTGTTGAGTATCAAGGCACTGCATTCTTCAGTCAAGGCCACCGTCTGGCATTCATCAATTTTCCTCTTATTGCTAAGTATATCTTTAAAAAACTTAGCATAAGTTGGCATTCGGGTCAAGGCGTCCGTGAATGGGATGGTAATGGAGAGTTGTTTCAGGACCTGCAAGAACTTACTGAACTCCTTGTTCTCCTTGGTTTTGGCTAGTCTCTGTGGGTAAGGCACATTGGGGCGCGGCGTTAATTGATGGACAGCTTCATCCTTGTCTGGGTGCTTGGCTGGCTCAGGATCAGCGGGCCGCTGGTCAGTTGAGTGGGCCGCTGGTTCTGGGTCAACCAGCACGAATCCACTGTCTTCTTCAGAAACCAATTTCATCTCAGGTTCAGCGGGCCGCTGGTCATTCCTGCGGGTCGCTGATGCTGGGTCTGAAGCTGGCTCTTCAGGCATTTCGGGTCCATCGTAATTTGTGCCGCTCCTGAGTGTGATGGCATTGACGTCAGCCTTTGGATTAGGCTCTGGTTGACTGGGAAACATGCCAGTTTTGGTCATCACTCCATTTCCTGGCTGATGAATCACCGAGTTTTGCTTGTGCACCACTTGTTCTAGGAGTTCGCCTATCCTCGTAAGCTCGGTGTGGACCTTGTTGTTCCATATCCCTTGATCACGCATGAAGTTGTCAATCTGAATTCGATGCGGAGATGGTTGATTTGGTTGATTTCCTCCTTTGTTCAAATGAACACCCGGATTGGCCGCGCCATTTGGGTTCGCGTATGAGAAGCCCGGATGATTGCGCCTATCCTTGTATCCAACGGGAGGGAAGTAAGACGGCCCATTGCCAATGGCATTGACTTCCTCTTCTACGGGCTCATTTTGTTGAAGACGAGGGCATTGGGGAGCCAAATGTCCCTCTTCATCGCAAAGTTGACACGAATGGACTTGAGCCACGGGGGTGGACTTCTTGTCATTCATTTTCTTCATCAAGGTCGTGAGTGCATCGATTTGAGATTGTAGATGAGTTGTCTTGTCTAGTTCGAGCATCCCACGAGGTTGGTGTTGAGTCCTTGTCGAGTAGTTTGTTTGTGCAAGAGCCATCCTCTCAACCAAGTCAATTGCCGCTGCACTTCCCAAGTTTAAAAGCGATCCTCCTGCAGTATTGTCCACATTTTGACGGGTTAGGTGAGTTAAGCCATCATAAAAACAGCTAATCAGTTTAGATTCCGATAAATCATGATGTGGACAAATCCTTTGCAACTCCTTAAATCTCTCCCATGCTTCCCCTAGGCTCTCATCATTCTCTTGTCGGAAGTTATAGATCTTACGAACAATTTGGACCGTCTTCTCCCTAGGGTAGAATTTGTCCAAGAAGGCCTTAGCTAGCTCATCCCAAGTCCCAAAGGGTCGGGACTTGAAACCTGCTAGCCAAGTCTTTGCTCGGCCTCAAAGAGTGAATGGAAAGAGGGTAAGGCGGATGGTGTCATCGCGCACTTGATCGAAATTGAGGAGAATGCAACATTGTAAAAAATCCTCCAAGTGCAAGGTGGCGTCCTCATGCGTATCTCCCCCAAACATGTTTTGCTGGACCAGGTTTATTATCCCTGGGTTGAATGCAAAGTCTCTTGCTCGCTGGGGGTTGGGTGGGTCAACTCCTAGACCGATATTGTTCGCGGCGGGTGCTCCAATCTCACGCAAGGGCCGATTACGTGCAGCAGTCTCCCTTGCTGTGAGCTCTTCACGAACCCTACGCTCCAGGTCGGCCAAGGGAATCTCGTTGTCACCCATGCTGTTGTCGTCGGAAAAGTCGGATTCTTCGGGTTTCGGGTCCTCAATCGTATCAGACCCAAAATCAGCGGGCCGCAGGATGATCTGGCGGTCCGCTGGTTGCTGGAATGTCTGTTCTGGATCACTCTTCGACCCTCCTCCTCGTCTCTGGTATACGAGAAGAGGTGGCTGATTCGATGTGGTTGCAACAGACTTCTCTCTGCCCTCTGTCACCTTTTTAGCGGCTCGCTGGGGTTGCCTGCGGGTCGCTGAAATTGTTTGTTGGTCAGGCAGAGAGACTCCTTCCTCACAGAGCCTTGGTTTCCTCACTCTAGGGATGCTTCCACTGTTGGTTTTCTTGTTTCCTCGTCCTCCTGCCAGTGTTCACACCTATATTTGAGAAAAACCAGAGATAGTGAAGATGGGTAAAGAAATCTAGTAAATTGAAGATAAAATTTAAACCTAATTATCGCTACCGTCCCCGGCAACGGCGCCAAAAAGCTTGATGTGTCTTTTCTTGCTTTAGAATTATACCCTATTCTACTCAAATTTGTATCGCAAGCGTACGATAATCGTCTAAGTATTTTAGGGGTCGAACCACAAGGACGGATATTAGATAACTAAGTTGCAATTTTACTAAATTCACTAAACTAGAGATTTGCAAGATTGTTGAGTTTGGTGTCAAGATTAACAACTTAATTAAGTAAATATTAAATAAAATAGAATACAGTAAAGATGGATTAATTGGCTAATTAGAAGTTAGGGGCTTAAGGCATGCTAATTCTTTCAGTTTATTCCAGTCCTAGCGGCCCGCTGGCTTTCGTAGCGGCCCGCTAAAGTGGACTCAGGTCGCTTGACAGATCAGCTGGTCGCTGGCTACTTGGCGGGCATAGACCACCTCGCTGGTTCACTCAGCGGCCCGCTGGTGTCAAGCTGAGACTATTACTTAGTTGATTTAAATGCTGCTTTGTGTATAGAGTTGGGTTTTTGTTGAAGTGCTGCAGATCAAACTCTCGTTTTTGTTTCTGGAATTCAATTCAACTAACTTCAAATCTATCAAGTAGAACTAAACTTCAACTTTCGTTTCGTGGTCTAGTTTCTACGGGTTTATACCTTTCTAACCTATGAATTCTTACGCTTTCGCTGTTAGAAGAGACTTATAACTCGCGTTAATTAGCCTTGGTTTAATCTTTCGATTATAAACCTTCAAGTTAACACAATTGATATTAATTTCTTAGAGAAGTTTGGACTTAACTATCTATCTAATCAAGCAAGGCCTATACTTGATGGATACAAACAAACCAATCTAATCAATTAATTCCAATCAGATAAGTAATTAAAGAAAGGAAATAAAACACAACATGCAACTAAGAAATCAACTAAATAACAATATCAATTCATAAACTAAAGGTTCACTGCCATGGCCCCTAAAAAGGTATCTACTCGCGATGAAACATCAAACAGAACATCCAAGTATCAAAGAGAAAAGAAAACATAAGAAAGAAATAAAGTTACAACAGAAGAGCAACTTGATCCCTTCCTTTCTGTCTTCTGCTACTCGACAGCGGCCCGCAGATGTCTCTGGCGACCCGCTAGACCTGTGCAGAATCGTTCTCCCTTCACCCAGAAATATTTCCTCTGATTTTTGCCGACCCCTCTGTCTTCAATGCTTCCTCCTTATATAACATGCATTGGCGGTTCCCTAATGGTGGAGGTCGTGCAAGTAGAGACTCTAAATTTGGCTCAGACAGTTATGGAGAAGATAGCAAATCTGGCTGGCTATTTTTGTCTGTCGGTTAACATCTTCCAGCGGCCCGCTGCTGCATCTAGCGACCCGCTGAAGTCTCCTAAATCGCCAGTCAACATCTGCTACCCGCTGCCTTACTGTGGGTCGCTGGTGAGATCTGTGGGTCGCAGGTCCAGTCTGAAAATCGCTCCATATGTCGAGTCGAGTAGCCACATCGCGTAGATCCTATACAAAATGAAGCAACCATGGCAGTACCTAGCTTCTAACCTAAATTAACCATTAAACATTAGAAAAAGCACATAAAATCAAGAAATTAAGACCTATAAATGGTTGAAATATTAAGTATGAAAACCATTTATCAATAAATATGAAAAAAATATTGAAAATAAATTTTTGTTAAATATTGAAATCAATATGATACAGGGAGCAAAATGTATTGCATAAAAGTTACCTTACTATCTAGTAGTATAAAATTCATGCTCCATGTATTTTCTTCTTCAAATTAGTTGCAAACTAAATTTTTTGTGACCCGTGCACGTATTACATTTGGATTTTTATTTGATAGTGATGTGATATCTATTATATTTGTCATTTCGTAAATGTGAATTGGTTAATGAAAACTCGAAAATGAAGTACTATTTATAGATAAAATATTAGCACCTTTTGGTGGAGGAGACATCAACTCGATTGCATTTTTTGGCGAGACACCTTTTAAATCGCACCCTTTAAGACATTTCTTTAATAGGCACATTTTCATTTGCATATTTTGGGACCATCCATGCATCTTTATTATATGTAAAATTAGTGTCTTATTTAGACATATGTGATTAGTTACTATTTTAAGATTATTCTCAGTCGTTGGGCAAATGATTTGTTACTATTTTAAATTTAGATTCTCAAGCATTGGACAAATAATTTGTAACATTATTGATTGTTTTAAAACTTAATTTCTATTTATGAGCAATAACCTTCCTTAATTAAATTTTTCTGTCTCTAAGTACCGTCTATTTCCCCTCCAAAATAACGTTCTTAAATTATTGGTTATAATACTAATGATCAATTACTAATATGTTAGTATATAAAAAACTTAGTATAAAACTTCTATAGGTTTAATGGTCATTAATACTAACTGTCACAAAAAAAAAAAACTTTAGTATATAAAGGGTAGCACCTAGTACTATCAACTTCATCAAACTAAACAAAGAAACCTCAAGGGGTCCAATGCCTCTACATTTTGTTAACCCTATTTACATAATGAATCAAACAAATGCTTCCTTTTAAAATATCATGCTTGATGAGTTAATGATCAATACGACAATTATAATATTTATTATGCAATTTCATATTTGTGCTTTCCAACAATAATAACGGATGCCCGATACAACATGTAATTCCAATACAGTGTTGTTTATCCTCTCTCCGCACCTTCCTGCTCGACCTCTCTCCCTCTGCCTGTGCCTGTCCCTTTCATTTTTTTTTTCTCATGTGATCCTTTGCCTCTCTTCCTTCACCTCCACCTCAATTTATCTTGCCCCTACCCTCTCAGAAAAGTTCTTCTCCATCAAACTAAGAAAATTATTCGACAAACTGAACACATAAAAATAAATAAAGTGAACAAATATAATAAAAAACAAGTTGAACAAATATGATAAATTATGTGACCAGATACAACAAATAAATATATACTAAACAAGTTGAACAAATATTAAAAAATGAAAAAGGCAATAAATAATTCGAGTAAAAATTAAAAATAAATTTAACAAAATAAATATATACAACTAATAAATCAAACAAACAAAATAAATAAGTAAACATATACAATAAATAATTTAAAGAAAACACTGAACAAAATAAACATATATGAAAAATAAGTCAAACAAAAACAATAAACAAATGAACATATATAATAAATAAATTGAAAAAATACAACAAAAAAGTTTAATAAAAATAAATTAAACAAAAAAAAACAAAACAAAGTGAACAAATAAAATTAACAAAATGAAAAAAAAAACATGTTGAACTAATACCTTGAAAATGAGGAACCATATTGAGGTGAAGAGATAAGAAATCAGTGAAAGAAAAAAAGACCATCGAAGGAGAGAGTAGAAATAAGGGAAGATGATGAGAGGAATAAGAGAGAAGATGAGAGAGATTGGGGCAAAAAAAGGGCGAATGGTGGAAAAGGGTAGGGAATGTGGTGAGAGGAAGGAAAATGAAGTGCTAGCCTGTTAGGTAAGATGAAGGAGAGGGAACACTGGATGAAAAGCCGGAGAGAGTATGCTAAGTGTGAAAGAGGAAAGGGAGCGTAGAGTTAGATTAGAGAGTTGGATGGCTTAGTCTGGATGGCTCTTGGGTCCCCAGGAACCAAATTGAATAGATTGGAAAAGAGTGGAAGAACATATTAACCTTCAAATTTGGAGCTGACTCAAATATAAAAAATTCTATTGAGAGTTCACCTCCTTTTCCATCCGTTAAAATTCTGTTCCATTATAAATTTAGAATTCTGAAGCCGGTTAACTATATGGACAGAGTTATGATCAGTTCCATTCCAAGCATCTCCTTCGAAGATCGAACTTTCTCCGCCTGACGAGAAGCATAGAGAAAACCCTCCTCCCTTTCTCCCCCTCCGTATTCAAGCAACAATTAATGGCGGGATCGCTCGATCGCGCCTCTCCTCTCTTCTCGCTGCGTCTTTCTCTTCTCACCCACTTCAAGCCCGTCTCGCGTGCACCGCGCGTGCCATGACCACTGTCCTTATCCCCTCTTGTACGAATTCGACATCTACAATCGAGGCTGCTCACGAGCCATATGCGTCACCAGCGAAGCTGTCTCCATTTAATAGGGTGAGAGGAACCGCAAATTGTACAGGTGCAGTTATCATTTCATTTCTGTACAGACTAAAAGTATTATCTTTTTATTTCAGTAAACCTTAGTAGTACCTTTCACATTCAAGTGTTCAATTTTCACGAAGAATTAGCTTTTCATGTCTAGTTATTACATTTTGTGTCGATAACAATGCTTCTGAATTCCTGAAGCTTACAGTGTAGCAAATAAGTAAATAATGTAATGGCTGTCGTCATTTCTGAATTCCTGAAGGGGTCGTCAGGTCTAGGCCAGCTGAATCGTTAAATGCCAAGATGAATGCTGGTGCTTTTGAGGTAATTCAATCTGAATTCTTTTTAAATTGTGCTACTGCTTGTAAGTCGATACATACCCAGTAAAGTGCTGAGGAGCTCAAGGTTGGTACCTGCTGACTATTCTTCATTCTTTGAGAGAGAGAGAAGAGAGAACAATTATACATTTCCTGGGAGAAAAAGGGGCAGGGTTTACTGTCATACCAAACCATATGGGAGCTGATAGCAATACTGTACCACTTGGTTCATCTCTTCCTCTGATTTCTCACATTGTGCCTAACCAAATCATAAAAAAATGACTCTCTTGCTAATAGGTACTAAGGTAGCTTGATGTGAACCAATGAGGTTCCAAAGAAAAAAAAAAGTACACTCAAAGACCGTTCATACAATTTTGGGTTTTATTAAATCAATCCCATGTTTATTGGAAACAGCATTTTGGCTACTTAATAGGAGTGCCATTACTCCTCTTTTTTTAAATTTTAAGAAACTGACAGGTGGGACCAATACAGAGGTAAAGACTTTCTGCCCCTGATTGTTTCTGCAGCCATAGAAGAGCGGAGAAAATGTGGCAACAATACAGCTGAGGCACAAGAAGAATCAAATGAAGAGAGAACAATGCCAGATAGCAAGTCTGCTAGTAGTTAATACAGAAGCGATGTACATTGAAAAGCATGTAAAGCAGGGGATTCGTTAATCAACAAGTTTTAGGTTTTTTTTAGGAGTCGGACAAAAATAGATGAAAATGCACAGTATGTTTCAGCGTTAATTTTTGTTGTGCTTGTATTTTTGAGTTATATCTTGTAACAACAATTAGTAGTATGAATTCAATATTTTTTATTTCTGTTTTTTATACAGGAATAGAGGTGGAGAGTTTTTATTTCAGATAGGGGATGAAAAAGATTTGGAAGCAGGCGCTTGTTCATTATTATTTTATTACAGTAATAATTGGCTAAAGCTTGAGTTGCCTAATGTGATTTTGTTGAAAGTTTGGGGTTTATTTGTTATTTTTGTTATGGGGGATTTTAGAATAACAATTACGCTCAGTGGCAGAGCTAGAAAATATTACAATGGGTTCAAAAAATTTACAATATTAGTACTTATTGTTTAATTGAAAAAATTCACACACCATTTAAACAAAATAATTTCAAAATTTATAAACTAAAAAATATAAAAACTATTTAATCAAATACTACTGGATAAAGTATTTACAAATAAAAATATAACATATTTCAATTAACTTGTATTTTTTTCATTAGTAAATAATTCTACATAAGTCTAAACTATCGTATTCATATTCTATCGATATAAAAAACTTAACTTTGTGCTTCAAATAATTAAAATAAATTTATAACGGTTATATTGTAGCTATCGTAATATAGTTGTTGCTATAAAGCATATAAGAATTATGTACTTTTTATTACCCACATTCGTTCAATTTTTAAAGAAGAAGAATTGCATTTTTATTCACTTGCTGTAATTTATATCAAATAGAAACAAGCTTAGATATCAAATTTTAAATTTCTAATGCACAAATTAGGAAATAAAATTATGACATTTTTTTCTAAAAGTAAAAGGGAGAATTTGTAACTTGAATTTTTTTTTGTCTCATTTAATGTGTCTTTATTCAAAATTGGAAAAATTTCTAATTTTTTACACAATAAAGCACTTCATGAGATACGACTTGAATCAAATGGGGTTCAATAATAGAATGATATTTCTGTAGTTATGAAGTTCATATTGAGAATAGTTATTAAAAAAATTATTTTATATGCATGAATTTACATGTAAGATAATATTTTCGGACATAAAATGGGGGTCAATTGACCCCCATTGGCTCCATGTAAATCCGCCACTGATTACGCTTAAGGCGTATAGGATTGATTTGGTCATGTTGGTATCTTAAATAAGAAAATAATTCAGTTGTAGATCAGTCAGGCATTGACAATAGATTTCTTTGATAGAGACAGAACGATCATAAAAAAAAATTAAAAATTAGAGGTATGTTTTGGTTTTTCAGATCTACTTTTGTATCAAATTTTTTGTAACTACACTGTATAAAGATCATTTATTGAACAATTTGAGAATTCAATAACTCAATTATTAATGAAAAATAATTTAAAAAATGACATCAAATTTGATACATAATAATTTTTATTGATTATCATGGTCATCACTATTTTACAATATATGCAATTCACTTTTAAAGTTTTTGAGAGGTATGAGACCAATTTTAATGATTTGAGGGATAAATATCTAATTAAGAAAGATTTGAGGGGTATGAGCCCATTTTTGCCAATAATAAAATACTAAAAAAGGGTAAAGTTTTATGAGTTACGTTTAAGTTTCTATTTTCGTAACGGATGAAGAAGAGCAAAAATTTGATGGCAATGACGTCGTTCAAATGCAGCACATGTAATTGATCATCCATGTTTATCTTCGTAATAGCTGTTCGCCTGTTCCACTGAATTTAGTTAAGACTAGAGTTGGACATCGAGCTTCGCTCGATACAATATTTTTTTTTAAATAATTTAAAGTTTGATTTTTATTATATAATTTTATTTATGTATGTTAATAATAATGTGAATAAATTAACTATAAAAATAAAATAATTTAAGAAATGATCAAATTAGTTATAGCAAATAGATTAGTGTTTTAACCGGTTCAACAAAAAAGGGATTCTGGAATAAAATTTAAAAAATAATTAATTAATGAAATAGATAAACCTGTGAATACGTTTTCGTAATGGGCCATTATGAAAAATAAACCCAAATTTGATATAGCCGTATAGGAGGAGAGAGGTGGGAGGGGATCGAATAACATATAGATATGTAAATTTAATAAATTTCGGATAAAAAGATTTTAATGTAACCTCAAAAAATTTATTTTGTGGTCTCTTTTGTTCCATTGCACCTGATGTGTAAAATAAATTTAAATTATTAGGAAAAAATGCAACAATTATAATCAAATAATGGTAGATATAAAATGAGAGCTAAGTGATTTATATCTAATTAATTTGTTTTAGTTGGAACGTATAGATTTCGAGAGATGAATTTATTTAAACTTAAAAACACCCAACATCCTACCGGTACCAACCAGCTATACCAGGGGAAAAAAATGAAGCGTTATTCAATTTAACCTCTCATCATCCACAAATTAGAAGCATATCATTATCCACGTTGAAAGCAAAAATACAAATATATCAGTGGTATTCAACATATAATAGATCTGGTACGGCATTGAAAAATGAAAATTAGGAAGTGAAATGGTAGGCCCGTTAAAATAGTGAATTGTATTTCCTCAATTTGTTTTATTCAGTATGTTCATATATATAAGCACGAGATTATTTAAACTCAGAAACACCAAATATGATTAATTAAAAGAAACAAACAAAATAAAAAATCGTAGACCATCCTACTTGGACCACTCGTACCAGGAAAAACAAAAATGAAGCGTTATTCAATTTAACCCCTCATCATCCACAAATCAGGCAACGCCATTATCAAAATCGAAAGAAAAAAAAATCCAAGTATAAATGAGATATTCAACATATAAGCATACAATAAATATGTTTTTATTATACAGTGTAAGAGTAGGATAGACCCCCCACAATAATTTATTACTATGCAAAAACACAAAAATAATTCGTTAAACCTAAAGATGCCGCATGGCTGACTTATGCTGGTACCTCCCAGTGACGCTCAGTCAAACCAAATACACAAATAATCCCTCCAACATTCAGTGTAACAGCTAACCCCATGTACTCTATGAAACCTGAACTCATACATCACTAATGTTGGTACGGTACAAACTTTCATTTTCATAACACAGAAATGAAATGCAATAAGTGAATCAGTACACCAATTAAGAGTGCGTCAGATATGCAATATAGCAATTGCTATTTCCCATCCCTGTATGCTTTTATTCAAGTTTCCCTGTAAACAATTTGAAAATTCATTTCCGGTGACCATTGTGATCTTACATCTAATGAGAAATTTTTTTTGTTATATGATATCTTACAATTTGAAAGTCCATTTTCCAGTGACCAAACATTTAGTGCAGAAAAACTGTTTTCTACAACGGACAATAGCGACTTTTGAAAAAATGTCTTTTCTGATTTACATTTAGTAGAGAGACTTTTCATTTCATTGCCGAAAGACCACATTTTTTTAGTAGATTAGAAACATATATTCAGATTATTAGATATATGGCACTCCTTGGGTAATTTCTTTCAAAAAAAAAAAGAGGATATAAACGTACCTACACATGCTTTAGTGTTAAACGAAACAATGGTCAACTTGAAAACTAAAGATATAATGAAGAAAGTGAAATTGAGGCTCCGGTATCTCTAACCCAATTTACACATGAGGCCTAACAATATTAAATGGAATAAATACATGAATTTCTTATGAAATGTTTGAATTGAAACAATTATTTTCTACGCTAGCAAAAAAAGTTGCAAATGAATCCACTGGAAAATAAATTGTGCATCATTTCCCCAAAATGCCCTCCAAAATTTACTTACCTTTCAGTTTTGGCATCATCAGTACATTTAGGCACTTCTTCCTATCCATGGTACTAAATGATATCTTCAACTAAGAAAAGATGGAAAAGAAAAGAGTATATTAATATATATTTTACATTTCAATTTTGAGTTGTCAATCACCATATAGAACAAAAGAAGATATCAATTTGGGGAAAATGCTCTAGAAGTGAAACCTCTCCAGCAGCAACAAACTCATCCTTTAAGTGACCCTATGTTAAAATATAAATAACATCGGTACTGTACCAGTCCACTTGGAATATAAGAGAAATATTAACACTAATATTGCATGAAAATTTGTTAAATGGAATATAAGAGAAAAATTAAGACTCGTCTTGCATGAAAATTGCTTTAGCAAAGTCCAATTGACTTGGTAGAAAAATAGATGAAGTGCATCAATTATTGTAGAAAAATTAAACCAAATAAGATATGTAAAATAAAAAGGAATCAAACTCGCCTTGCTTGCCACCTTGAATAGAAATTGCTTCAACAAAAGTGCAATTGACAGAAAACAATCGCTATATGAAATGATAGCCATCCTACATGTAATGAGATGAAGTTTCCCAATAGAAGTTCATCATTTGTAGCAAGTCTCAACCCAGTGCACAACTAAATTTACATTGAATTTTAAAAGAACAAAATAAAAAAATCTAGGAACTACGTAAACTTTGCAGAAACTCAACTAACAATTAATAAAAATTATAAAAAAATCCAGAAAGAGAGTGAACTTGTTTGATATGGTCGGCAATTGCAACTTGAGCGCGCCATGGCTCTAGAAACCGGTTCTTGCCAATTTCTCCGTGTCCAGTTATCATAAACTGTACTGGTAAATGATCTAATGAAACTAAATGGTGGCAATGCCAAATGATATAGTAACATGCCAACAGCATCTATGTCTACTGGAACAAAAGGAAAACACTTGTAAGTTATAATAGTCTAATAGATAATGAGTGTTCTGGTACATAACATATAAGAACTGGTACGATATATACCTACTCGTACCAATAGCCATTAGAGCGGCATGATATTAAAATTGAAACTCAAACTCACATTCCCTTCTGTCAGGAAATTCAATAATGAGTAGGTATGCCTTGGATGCGAGTCATGGCACCAATAATCAGGCACTCAAATGCTTATACTTTATAAGGGATTTAATTTACTAAACAAAAACAGAGGACATGAATGCACAATTATAAGCTGTTGAGGCGAGCAAAATCAGAAAACCATATTAATTTATCATATAAAAATAAGTTCAACTATTAATTCATCATATTTTTCTAGCACATAAAACCATATTATAACATATTTAAAACATTATATAGTATTATTAAATCCGTTTAGTTTTTAACAATCAGTGGTTGTAAGATTGGTTCGAAGGATTCTGTAACTTTGTCATCGTGCAGCTCAATTGGAGCAAGAATTTTTGCATAGGAAAAATGCATTAACCAATTTACACTAATAATACAGTTGGAACGTTTGATCAATGAAAAAATTAGATCAATTGCCAATATTAGATCATGAGATATTTAAAATTCCAGTATCAGTATCCTTGACAATTTATCGACTCTTGAAGGCATAAAATTAAAAAATAGCAACACCTCTGATTAATATTTAGTTATTCAAATTCTAACCTCAAGGAGAGTTCACTCCAAGGAATCAGCAAGAAAGTAGATGGAAAGAGAGGGGAGCACCTCTGAATGTTAATTGTTAAAGGAAAGAAAAAGGAAGGAACCTGAGTGGGATGTCAGAGGTGGATCCACCTCCAGGGTCCATAGATGACATCTGAATGATGGCTTGCCCAATAGGTCTGTACTGGTGGTCGCCGCGTGGCGGGCGGGGAGGGGGGGTGGGTGGGGTGAAAGAGTCTTGTCATCTGCAGCTCCACCTCCATATCATTGCCATTGCCATCTCCATTCTCCATCAACGCCACGAATCTTTGAATTAATCAATAGATCAACTCTCTACCTCAAAATCTAGAACGATTCGAATCACTGATAGTTGTGGCAAATTTTATAGATTAAGTTTAAATACCTGTTCTTCCAAGGCTTGAGAGAGGTGAATAGTTCTCTCTCGCTCTCTTAAATAAAAAAAAGGAGAAGCCAGAGGTGATGTGTCAGATGAGGGAGGAAAGAATGACGTCGAGAAAAACCTAAACCTAATTGTCGGAGAGGTGCTACGTGCTAAAGAGGCAGGTGAGAGCAATTCTAGGGTTTGCATCCGAGAGAGAAAGAGGTAGACGGTGAAAGAGACAAACTTTTTCCATTAAAATCTGATAAGATATCTTAAAGATCGACGGCTAAGATTACGTAGCGAAGCGTGGCTTTAAAAATCGCGCAAAAAAAGTCACGCAGATTATATTATAACTATAGATGTATCTCATCTAATTATTAATTATTAAGTTGTTGTGTCTTTTCTTTAAGGTTATTTTAGAAAAAAAATTTCCGCTATTTTTAAATTTTTAATATTTTTTTACAAAGTTTTTTAAAAATAATAAAATAATCTAACACCAGTTGACACGACCTAATATGAAATGCCAACACAGCACAATGCACCAGTTACGTCGAGCCATAAAACATGTCGTGTTGGCTCCTTTCATTATTTAACACGACACAATAAAAAAAGTAGTTCGTCTCAACATGACACACTACAAAATTCCAATTTGACACGACACACAGGATTGAAGAACCCCACTTATAAATTTCTTTTATTATGTTCTCTCTTGCTAATATTATTAGTAGCTTGAAGCTTAAACCCGAAGGGAAACTGATGGTGACAGTGCTGAGAACACAGAGCAGAGAGCAAAGCCATTGAAAATGAGGTGATTACTAAATCAGATCCATATATTGTACTCTACATTCGGCCTATTTTGAAGGTTAAAACTAGGATTATTGTTTTGATAATCTTAATCCTAAATGGAACGAAACATTCAACCTAATCGCTGAAGACAGAGAAACACAATCTTTATATTAATTTGGAGGAACGAGTACTGTCATTCTTTAAAGAATATTGACAAAATTCAGAGAGCTGGCAAAGAGTAAATTACATTGGGTTGTCTTCTAAACAAGGTAATACGAGTTCTGCATTTCTGCTCATTGTGGTTGGCACTTGGCAGCACTAGATATTGGGACTTCTTCTCGTCTGGTTGGTTGATCTTTTTAAGTCAGACCAGACTTGAGTTACAGTTTTAGTAGGGTTTTTGGTTGCTTGGCTTCAGGACTGATTAGGTACAGCCGTACAGGTGATCAAGTTATGCAGGGCAAAAAAAGAAAAAAAAAAAAAGAAAAAAAAGATTTGATCCCATTATCATTTTTTTTTTCTTCTATTCTTGTTCTCAACAAACTATGCAAATAACACTTTCTTGTTGATGAACGAGTTGTTTTACTTATTTATCATATTTTTATTCACAAACTAGCTATTCATCTTTGTTCGCCACATTTCCAAACACACCTAAATAATATTGTCTATTAAGAAATATAAAAAATTTGCCCCACATTAGATGGGAACAATTATCAGTGCTTGTTAAAAAAACTAATATTGAATAATGTTTACAGTTTACTGAATAGATTTTGGACATTCAAATTCCTTTTAAAATACAACATAAACCTTAGTCACCAAAATAATTTTTACTGGTTTACAAAATCAAACACATTATCCGCCCTGAGAAGCAGTTATAAAAGCAATGTTGTAATAAAAAAAATTGGTGATTTATCTATTCAAATTTGAAAAAATCGGTTAATGCTACGTTAAAGTATTGCAAAACTCCTCAAATTATATGATATAAAATATCAACTAGATTTAAAGTTAAAACCAATATTTTGAAAACAATACTGTACTGGCTGATTGAACTGATTCGATTGGTAATCAGAGGGTGGTCCGTTTCTGGTTCAACCGTCTTTTTTTCAGTTCTACTGTGGTTATTAGACCCTCCGATTGGTCCACCCCATTATCTTTCCGGTTCACCCTCCGATCCGGTTTTCAAAATATTGATTAAAACTACAATAAAATAATCATAATTAAGAAGAAAAAAATTACAGGTCAGTGAATCACTTGGCAGCTGGGTCCATGAGTTAAATTATTGTGCTACGGGCTAATTAAGGAAGGATAATAGGAAATTTCTCCTCCTAAAGCCGAAAATCAAGGTGGAATACGTGGGAATTAGGTAAGGGGATAGGTAAAGCCAAGAAAAAAGGTGGAATCTGACTCGGCTTCTCGACCAAATTCCAAAAGCGAGTAATATTTTACATGGCTGGGTCCGATACTCCGATTATTTAATTTTTGCTCTAAGCGTGGTGCACACTGGGATTGCACTGACCTTTATACTAATCTAACGGTCGCATCGGATTTACTACAACCAGCCAAGTTAAATGTATGCTTATTAAATTTCTGGCATCAAATATGAGAGTCCGATTATGATCTAACATGTAGCATTGAATAGTAACTCCTTGCAATCAAGTAGTATAGCAGACAAAGTTTGCTAAAAGTGTAGACTCTGCTTTTGGCTTATACATAGTTGTACAAATCTCGTGCTCCTCAATCCCACTTACTTGCGTTTCTTCTTCCTACTGAAATAAACGGTCTACTCTCTCTCCTCCCTCACAAAACAAGAAATCTAGAGTCTCAGTCAACCTCAGGTTCTACTGAAATAAACGTTTCTTCAGGCTCTCAGTAAGCAAAAGTCTACCTTTTACTTATTAGATTATAAATTTTAAGATTGGTTTCAAAAATTTTCCTTCAATTCATATGAAAAATAACAAATAACCCTGAATATTTCCCATCTTAATTCTCTGTCCTTCACTAATTCCTTTTTTCTCGCTCCCTTATCAGCTTCAGACAACAGTTCACCCTCTACACCTAGGAAAACAACATGTGCAATACCTAGAAATTTCAAAAATTCTGATAGCCACCGTACGATTCTATATCATAAAGCTGATTTTCTAGTAGCTGTTTTCATTTCATTCCATTTATTAGTAGTTAACACTCTTTCCCAAATTACCCAAAATTCCCAAACAATCCTGTATCTATGGAGTCCGTGAAGAGTACTATCACAAATACTATTCCTGAGTTTGCTGGTACAATTGTTGAGCATGTTTTTTATCCTTTCCAAGTGGACAAGAGGATAAGAGATTTGGAGTGGGCCACAAGAGATCTGGTGGCTTTGAAGGAGGATGTGGAAACTAGCATAGAGATTGCCGAAAGGCAAAATAGTTCTCGAACTAAGCAAGTCGTCGAATGGCTAAATAAGGTGGAGACAATTGAAAAGGAGTCTGAGGAGATCCAGGAAAATTGCCGGAAACGAAGGCAGTCTTTCTGGTCAAATTACACAACCAGCAGTAGTGCTGTGAAAAAACTTCGTGAGATAAAGAATTTATGTGATCAGAAAACAACTTTTGAAGTGACCATGCCTCTACCACCTCCACTAGCTCATGAGATGCCAGCCTCATCAACAAAATCATCCAATCTTGAATCAGCACTTCATGATATTAAAGATGATGTGCACGGTGTGATTGGTATTTGGGGCATGGGTGGTGTTGGGAAGACGCATCTCTTGAAACAGATCAATAATGAGCTTTGCAGAGATCATGCATTTGACGTGGTGCTTTTCATCACATGTTCTAAAGAGTGTTCTGAAGAGAAGATTCAAAATGAAATAATTGATAAGCTCCACCTAGATGAAAATGGTAGCATGGAACAAAAACAGAGGAGGATATACAACTTCTTGAGAGAAAGGAAGTTTGTGCTTCTTTTGGATGACCTCTGTAGCCGCATAGATTTAAATACTATTGGGATCCCTTACCCAATGAATGTTGGTATCTGCAAAAGAAAGATTGTTCTAACGACAAGATCAACAGAGATATGTGGACAAATGGAGGTAAAAAAAAAGAATTAGAGTGGATGTTTTAAAGTGGGACGATGCATGGTCTCTTTTCAAGGAGATGGTGACCGAGGAAACCATCAATTCAGACCCACTGACACTGATACAAAAGTCTGCTGTAGACGTTGTGAATGAACTAGGTGGATTGCCATTGGCTCTTATTACTATTGGCAGAGCCATGTATGATAAAATAGATCCTATCGAATGGGACCATGCTGTTGTGCTTCTCAAGCAGGCACGCCTTAATGATGTTGAATTCTCATGTGCGGACCAATCAGTATTCTATACATTGAGGTTTAGTTATGATAGTTTAAAAAATGATACTCTCAAACAATGTTTTTTGCATTGCTCATTATGGCCTGAGGGTCGTTGCATTCGGAAAAATTTATTAGTACAGCTTTGGATGGGGTTAGGTTTGATTGATGAGCCACGGTTGCAAGATGCTTATAATCTTGGGTTCAATTATATAAGGAGACTACAAGCTGTTTGCCTCTTGGAATCTGATGGTGATAACTTAGTTAAAATGCATGATGTGATCCGTGATATGGCAATATGGATTGTAAATTACCAAGGAGTAGATATGAATAGATGGATTGTTCGAGCTGGCACTTATGACAAACCACAAGAGATAGAAGTCTTTCGTAACACTGAAAAATTATCCTTCATGGGTAATGCAAAAGAAGTTTGTTTGTCCTTAACATGTTCCTCCACCAAACTCTCTGTTTTGTTGCTTGATTCCAATGGCCTCAATAATTCAAAATCCCTTAGACATGACCTATTTTCTGAACTAACTATCCTAAATTTGTCATATAATGATTTAGATGTCTTTCCGGTTGAGATATGTAATTTAGTACATCTCCAATTTCTGAACCTATCATGGAACCTGTTCAGGTCATTGCCTAAAGAATTAGCAAATCTTACCAAATTGAAATATCTGCATTTAAGGGGAATAAATTGTACCTTCTTGAAAAGTGTCTTATCAGAACTGAAAGTTTTACGATTGCTAGACTTAAGTTGTCAAAATCCGTATGTGGAAAATTACATTGAAATGTTCCCAACAATAGAGGAAGATTTGCAGTGCCTTTCAGACTTTCAAGCACTAGGAATTACCATTTCTAACATGCATGTCTTTCAAAAATTCTTTTAAACGGTGAATGTGCCCGTGAGATGGCTTAATGTTCAGAATTATAATGAAAGTTGCTTTTTATTTTCAAGTTCCTTTCTGGAAAATGTCCAATTGCAGAACAATTTATATTCCATTGAAATAAAATACATGGATGCTGAGTTTATTGAGTTTGAGAGAGCAAATGCAAACCGAGGCAATTGTCTCCTTAGGGGACTAGAGCGTCTTAAATTTTACTTTATGTGGAATATGAAAGAAGTGATATGGAAGAATTTGGATCCTAAATATGTCTTTCCCAGACTCCAGGTTCTAGAATTTTATGATTGTCCTAAGTTGAAAAGCATTTCATGGGTTGTTAATCTCCCGTGCATTCAGAAACTCTCGGTACATGGTTCCAAAGTTATGAAGCAATTGCTATGCATCAATGAGCTGGAAAGTAGTGGAATAATTGTGAGTCCACAGTCCTTCCCATTTTTGAAGAAATTGATACTAATGGATTTGTTTGAGCTCGAAATAATTTCTGATCCCATAATTACTTTCCCGGTGTTGGAAGTTCTAGAAGTTCTTTGTTGTGACAAGTTGAAGAAACTGCCTTTCAAATCTAGCAAACCCCCCAAAAAACTTGAGTCGATACATGGCTCTATCGAATGGTGGAACAATGTTGAAATGGAGGATGGTAGTTCCAAATCTTCACTGCAACCGTTTTTCAAAAAGTACTGAACATTTATTATATTTAACAGTGTCTTACTTAGACACATGTGAATAGTTACTATTTTAAGATTTTTCTGTCGTTGGGCAAAAGATTTGTTACTATTTTAAGTTTAGATTCTCAAGCAATGGGCAAATGATTTGTTATTGTTTTGAGCTAAGGTACTAGTCATCGATCAAACATTTAGATACTGTTTAAGCTTAGGTTCTCAGAGGGTGTGTTTGGATGAGCTTTGAATAAGGAATAAAAATAAGAAATTTCGATATGCGTATTTATTCTTATTCTTGTGCAACCCAAATAACACAAGAATAAAAAATTTGAGCCCTTATTTTTATACTAACAAAACCATAATATAAGAATAAGAAATTTGGACAAGCACGCATACCGAAATTCCTTATTCTTATTCCTTATTCATGGCTCATCCAAACACAGTTATTTCAAGCGCGATCGATTGTACTTGTAAGATGGCTCGACGTTGTCCATTATGAAAGATAAATATGCTTGTTCTTTTAAGGTCCCGATTAGAATTTTTTTTTTGACGTGGTATTTCAACTGATTTCATTTAATTATTTTTTTATCAAAATAAATAAAATTTTATTTCATTTGATTGGAATTTTTTATGTTAATAGACCTAACGAAATCTTAAAAAATAAATATATATATTTCTAACCAAATAAAATCGAATGAAATTGCACATGAAAACTATTTTGATCAAAGCGTAAGTTGCTTTCATCAGGAATAGAGACCTTTGCCATGGACATTTCATCGGGAATAACTGAATAAATGGAGACGGAAATTACTTCCTCGTTATTAATTGTTCTCCTTGAAAAAAAAAAAACTTAAATCTCCATGGAAGCGCTTTGTCGAAAAATGTATTTAAAGAGGATGGATTTTGAATATTCCATGGATAACAACTACCGGTAATTATTATCCATTACCATATGCCACCAATTTATTATCCGATGTCAATTTTACATTCCATTTCTACCCCTAATATTTGTACGAATTACTTTCTATCTTACCAATTGCACCAGTGTCGAGTTGTTTATAATTTTGAAATATATAAAAATCGACAATAATAAATCATTTGAAATGTTATTAACATTTCCAAAATTTTCATATAAATATAAATACATGTACTAGCAGTATCTAAAACATTAAAATAGAAATACATTTAGTACATATATGTAATTCTGATTAGATACTGTACTAGCATAACAATATTCGAAACGGCCTTTCACAAAATTACTAGCATTCACAAAGATATGACCTTCAATGTTCGAATTAATTGTATAAAACTAAAACATAAAAAGTAATATTAGAGAAACAGAAAAAAAAAAAGAAAAATACATAAAACCCGCCAACTGTCATAGTGACTCGGTGAAAGCTAAAATTTTTCACCATGCTAATGAGAATTAAGAAAATAATATAGGCAGTCTAAAAAGTTTGCTAGGTTACATGTATAAAAGACTAGTAGATGATAAATATCGTTTTGTTCTGAAAATTTAGCTTGTATAACATGTATATATGAGAAGCACTCTTAAGCATCAATTACTCTGACAATAATAACTTGTTCATTGCTTGTCAAAGAAGCGCAAACGCTATAAGGATCTGCTGCAGAACATTTTCATTTGTATGCCGGCTTGACACGACACACGACACCAATTAGCTATCTACGTAGTGATTGAAAAGCTGCAACGCGTGTATTGTTATCTACTTATATATGTTGTTATCTTAAATAAGAAAATAATTCAGTTGTAGTTAAGTCGGGTATTGACAATAAATTTATTTGATAGTGATAGAACGATCATCAAATTAAAAATAAATATAAAAAAATTATTACTACGATTAGGTTTTTCCAATCTATTTTTCTATCAAATTTAATAGTATAAAAGACCATTTATTGCACAAGTTGGTAATTCAATGATTCAATCATCAATGACAAATAATTTTAAAATGATATAAAATTTGGTAATACATAATTTTTTTTTATTGATTATCATGGTCATCACTATTTTACAACATATGCATCTCACATTAAAGTTTTGGAGAGATAGTTAGAATAATTCAACATAATTCAACATAATTTATATAATGAAATCCAAAAAAAGATAAATGTTTATGAGTTATGTTTTAGTTTCTATTTTCGTAAATGATGAAGAATAGCAAATTTTTTATGACAATGACTAATTATTTGTTCAAAACGCAGCACATTTTAAATGATCATCCATGTTTATGTTCGCATTGTTAAAACTGCCTATAGCAATGGGCTTTGCATCAACATTGGAAATTTGGAACGAGGTGAGTGTTGTCTCAACATGAATCTTTTTATTTGACATCTTCAACATGAAATATTTTGCGATGGGGTAAACGTCCTCTGAGTGTATGAATCCATTGAATTCCATATTCAATTCCATTGAATTTTTTCTATCTTAAAATAGTAAACAAAACAAAATGTACGAAATTGGACTTTCTATGATATTCTTTGTTATTCCCACTGTGGATTAATTTTAGTAGTGATGTTTGAAAGAAGTTCATAATAACAATAAAAGCAAATCTCGCTTGACAATCGCTGACAACTTTGACTAGGAATACAATAAAAGCAAATTATACCGAGGACACCAACGTTCTAAGTATTTACGATTTTTCTTATAAGATGGAAGTGCTCATAAGTATCACATTTATTAATTTCGGTAAAAAAATATTTTTAAGGTGACTTACTAAAAATCGCGATTTTGCTATGTCACTTGAGATACCATCAGCAACAATTTTCCCGTCCATAATTCTGCATTTCTACTTCAACTCAATGTATTATCAACTGAGCATTTTATAAAATAGTGATGATGTTAAATTATTCAGAATTTCAGACTACGAGAGATACAATCACTCGCATTTTAGATATATCAAATACACTTCCAACAAAAAAATTTCACTGATCCTGTATTTTTCAATTCTGTCTCATAACTCCAATATAATTCTTTCTAGATATATTAAAAAGAAATTATTCCACAATTATAGTGTACGATAGCATATTAATAATTTCTTTGCAGATAAAGTAACTTGGTTTAATACAGATATAAAGTCTGTATTAAAATACACTTGTAAGGCTGTAATCAATGTAAAATATAAAGTCTAATACAATGATAGAAATTCTTAAACATGACATGTCATGCATTGACTCACATAGTAGGAGACAGATAGCAATCCTCTGAACCCAAACGGTCTGCCGTTTCTTGTCCCCGAAACACTTCTAACACTTACAAATTTCTACATAATCCCTTGAACCACGAGAAGACATAATATACCCTTCCACCAATCAAATTTCGCCACGTGAGATAACCGTGAATAAATGTAAACTAATAAGTACAGTTATTATGTATTCTTATTTCTTCCCTTCCGATCCCGCCAGTTGCTCTTCTGTCCTGAAAAGCGAAAAACCGTCTCTCTCTTCGTTTCCAATTTCTCCCCAAATCCGATTCTAGGGTTTCTGATGCAACTACTGCCTCATCGCGTACTTTGATCAGAGATATTTTATCGTTTCGTAAAGCGAAATGGGGTTCATTTCGGGAATCGTGGTGGGGATTTTGTGCGGAATTGCACTTATTTATGGTTGGAGCCAAATGATGGCGCTTAGGAGCAGAAAACGAGAGGCTAAGGTTCGTATTGTTGTGAATTTAGTTTTTGTGTTGCGAATTGGATTTATCATCCATCTATTGATAGCATTCATGAGGAGTTGATTTGAAATGTTATCATTATTTACAATTACGTATACCTGATTTGGCGAATATATGTAGAAAACGGAGTTTTGCATCTTCATTTTATACTTAACTTCTGAGGAATTTTTTATTTTCAACTTGTACTACATTTTCTATGATGAAACGTAATTTAATATTGAGGATTTCTCTTGACGGGGGATTAATTAAGTTGCTCGTTATTAGTCGATTTTTCTATGAGATAATCTATTGGTGGTTTGTGTAGAATCTATGGAACACATAATCTCAGTTTTCTGTTTTGTTAGGCGGCAGATATAAAGGCTTTGGGTTCTCTGAGTAGAGACGATTTGAAGAAACTATGTGGAGATAATTTCCCTGAATGGATATCTTTCCCTGAATTTGAAAGTGTATGTATCCTGGTGATTTAAACTTAATTACCTGATGCAAATTAAGAATACTATATCCATCATTACCTGTTTTTGTTATTAAGTGTGTATCTATTGCGATATTTATGTAGGTGAAATGGCTTAATAAGCAGCTAACCAAGCTCTGGCCCTTTGTTGCGGAGGTTGGTCATTTTATTACTTCTACATCTTTACATAATTTAGTAATATAGGCAATACATTTGTGATGATGCATACTCTTAAATATTGATGTAATCTCTGCAAGGTTCATGTTATATATCCACTAATGGGCGCATGGAAAATTCAGCCTCTATTTACCTATGCTGCTTTTCATTTTGGATTGCTCAATTTGGTCCCTGTTTTGCAAATCGATTCTACCAATTTAGCATACTTGAAAGAAGCACTTCACGTATATTGTACTTAACATTTATTATTTTACTGGGGTAACTTGCAAATAAGAACCAAATAGAATCCAGGTAAAACAAGCTAAGGATGAGTAAATTGTCCTTGGTTTTCTAAAATTGAATTAGGACAATAATTTCTTTCCATATTAAGTTTATGTAAGCTCTTTTTATTTAAAGTGTTCATGTTAATTGAACCTAATGTAGAGAATGTAGAAAACATGGTTGTTTATCTATCTTGTGAAATGGATACTGGAGCTAGAGCCAAAGGAATCCACATCCTCTCCAGCCGTTTATGTGGCTGGATGGTGCAGCCAACCAATTTTTTTTTAATATTTAAAAATTTTAAAATTTAAATATTGAATTTAAACCGTTGATCTTGTTCAATTTTATGGACGATGCGTTTTTATGTAAGTTTTATAAAATTTGGAGTCGATTTAATACTAAATCAAGTGGTCAATAAATGAACGAATCTGATTAACCAGCTCTGATTAATTCTAATACGTTCATAATTTGGTCACTTGATCTAGTATCAAATCAACTCCAAAATTTATAAAACTTACATGAAAACGCATCGTCCATAAAATTGAACAAGATCAACGGTTTAAATTCAGTATTTAAATTTTAAACTTTTTAAATATTATAAAAAATAAGGTTGGCTGCACCGTCCAGCCGGTTTATACGGCTGGAGAGGATATGGATCCAGAGCCAAAGTGTGACTCCATCTTTTTGCTACACTAATCTAACTGAATGAATGGATGTTGTTTTCTACATAATCCAATTAAATAAAGAAAGCGAAACCCAAATGAAAGAAAAAACACATTTTAATTGGGGTCTTTGAAAATTTATGCAGGCAGCAACAATGGTAATACGGGAATCAGTAGAACCTCTACTCGATGATTACAAGCCTCCAGGCATCGCATCCCTAAAATTTAGCAAACTTTCTCTAGGACACGTGTCACCAAAGATTGAAGGTTTATATTATTCCTTTATATTTCCTTTTGGGTAACAGCCCTGCAACAACACCCCCCCCCCCTCCCCTGCCCCCAATGCCACACTCAATGCCATGAGACGAGCAATGGATTGTTGTCATTTGTATTGCTGATTCCTAGCTTATTTTGAATGTGAATGATATTCACTTTGCCAAAAAAAAAAAGGGTAAATCAAATCAATAACAATTGATATCTTGTTCTTAGAGGCAATGTTAATAGAAATAGTCATAACCAAGCAATAAACAAATAATGAGTAGTTTAGTCTGAGCTAACAACAATAATTCTTTAGAAATCAAATAATGCAGTTGACACTTGATGATGGTGGGTTTTGGGGTGAATGGGGTGGGCGATGGCTGTGGCACTTCAAAAGGATCAGTTATGTTATTCCTCCAATATTTCATTTAATTTCCATTCTTATTTATTTGTTTAATAACGTGATGGAAGGGATACGAGTACAGAAACAAAAGGAAGGTCAGGTTACAATGGACCTAGACTTCAGATGGGGTGGTGACCCCAGTATTATACTTGGAGTGGATGCTCGTGTTGCCTCTCTTCCTATTCAGGTTCTATTTTTTTTTTTCTGTTGTTATTGTTCCAAACATTATTTTTTTATTAATTTTGGGATAAGTTTCAAGAACTGTGCATGGAACATTTATAAAACAAAAACTAAATTTTGAAGAGAAACAAAATGGTCGTTATTGTCAGTCGTAGCAATATTTTGTAGTACATTAATTTTAGGAAATAACTGTTTCAAACTTTCAATCATAATGATTGTGATTTTATCTAATGATAACTGTTATCTTACTTTTTCTTATCGATGTTATTTACCATATGGACAGTACAGCTTGTTATCACTTTGTCATTGCATCATTTTTTTACACTCCTGTTACCACAAAAAGTCATAGCCTATTTATCTGTTGGGTCCTTTTCTGAAATTATAATATGACATCGGGGGCTTTTTGAAAATGGTGTAGAAAATCAGGAACTTTCTTTAATCATCTACCTTAAAATATGCAATTATTATATTTTTATGGAATACCCACGCTAAGAAATTTTGGAAATCCTGGCTTAAGTCGTTCATCTTCTTTTGACTAATATATCATCTTTTTACCTTTGCAATTAGCTATTTTAGGCTCTAGCATACATGCAAATGAAAGAATATTGATACTTGTTATTTTTTTAATTAATCAGCTGAAGGATCTCCAGGTGTTTACTGTAGTCCGAGTCATATTTAAATTGTGTGAGGAGATACCTTGTATCTCAGCTGTTGTTGTAGCTCTTCTGGCCGACGTATGTACATCCCCTTTTTATTTTTCACTAATAATAGAAGGGTGGGGATTCTTTGACAATTGATTAACTTGACAATTATCAAACTTTTAAGTTTTTGTTTTTAAATCCAATAAATTTAATGACCTTTGTTGGAAACCCAATAACACATATGGTATGAAATTTGTACACAACCAATCTTTAAGACCTACAATATGTCTATAAGATTTTTTTTTCCCTACTTTAATAGAGTCATTCAATTTAATTTAAAAAATATAGTTGTCAAGGTTGTCAGTCAAACCATTGTCAAGAGGATCTTTTCCCCACCCATAACAAAATTAGCACATAATTCGTTTGGAAAATAATTTTATTATTTTATGCTTTGATAGCCAAAGCCGAGATTTGATTACACTTTGAAGGCTGTTGGTGGGAGCCTTACTGCTGTGCCAGGACTATCCGATATGATCGATGTATAATGTTAACTGTTACCTTTACTTTATGATTTTTAATTGTCTTTTCAAAATAGATAGTGATTTCTATATATAATGTATGTTAGGACACTGTACAATCAATTATCTCAGATATGCTACTGTGGCCGCACAGAATAGTTGTTCCACTAGGCGGCGTTAATGTTGACATAAGGCATGCCATCCTATTCTCTTTTGATTAATTTTTCTTCTTACTCTCCTTAATATTTAACAAATTTGATGCATTTCCACTTATAAAGGATGTGAGTTAACCTGATCAGTTTAAACTAGCCAGTGCAGATACAGTAATATCAGAGAAAAATATTATATGCTTACAAGTCTCTTTCATTCTGTTCTCTCTTGCTAACAATTTTAGTGACTTGGAGCTTAAACCTGAAGGAAAACTGATGGTGACAGTGGTGAGAGCAAAGGCATTGAAAAACAAGGAGGTGATTGGTAAATCTGATCCATATGTTGTGCTCTACATTCGGCCTATTTTGAAGGTTAAAACTAAGGTTATTGATGATAATCTTAATCCTGAGTGGAATGAAACATTCAACCTACTCACTGAAGACCAAGAAACACAATCTTTGTACTTGGAGGTACGAGTGCTTGTCGTTATTTTAAACATATTCAGAAAATTTAAGTTGGCAAAGAGTAACATTGGGTTGGCCTCTAAACAAGGTAATAAGATATCTGCTTATTGTGGTCGGAACCTTTAGATATTGGGACTTCTTCTTTTTGTATGATTTTGTTTGTCTAGTCAGTTGATCTTTTCAGTCAGGCCAGATTTGAGTTACAGTTTTAGTGGGGTTTTTTGTTGCTAGGGTTCAGGGCCAATTAATACAGGTGATCAAGTTATACAGGGTAAAGAAAGAAAGCTTTTGGTCTCATATGGTCAGTCGTGCTACAGAAAGCATATCAGGATTCTAGGATTCTGAAATTCATTCATTATATTAGTACTATTTTTAATTGGAATTTTGAATGAACAGGTATATGATGAAGACAAACTGAAACAAGACAAGAAGCTAGGGGTAGTGGCTTTACCATTAAAAAGTTTGCAACCTGACGCACTTACTGAATTCAATCTGAATCTTTTATCTTCTCTTGATACCTTGAAAGTCAAAGATAAAAAGGATAGAGGAACACTCACTATCAAGGTCTCATTTTTTGTCCTTCTTTCCTTGAAGTGAAAATCATTTCTGCCATATCATAATTAAATTTGTCCAAAATAGCCATGCTTAAAGAATCCGGTGCAGAATCTAATTTGCTTCAGTATAAATTGTGTGATTGTAAATCAGCAGAGCCCTTGAGTAAAACTTGACTAAATAGCTCCTCAAGAAACTAAACAAATGCAAAATTTCACAGGCTAAACTTCCAACAGACAGAAAACAGAAAAAAAAAAAAAATACATATATTGCATTACATAGCACTATCTTTACAAATGTTCGTAATTGTATAACATAACACAGTCTTTACATTCATAATTTTTAAATTGATGTTACTAATAAAAAACTTTCCTAGCTTTAGTTTAGTACTAATACTTTATCAATATTCAGGTATTGTATCATCACTTCACAAAGCAAGAACAGATAACAGCCTTGGAACAAGAGAAAAGGGAAATAGAGCAGAGGCAGAAACTGAAAGAATCCGGTGCAATAGGAAGCACAGTGGATGCCATAGGTGGTGCGGCCTCTCAAGTTGGGTCTGGATTAGGAGCTGTTGGCTCCAGCATAAGCCGGGCTGGTAAGTTCATGGGACGAACTGTTACAAACCAGTTTAACAGTTCAAGGAGGCATAGCTGACTTTTGGTAGTGCAAGGAAGCATATCAGTAGAACTCAGTCAGAATATTTAATAAAATTTAACGATAGGTGTTTACGATAGCTTGTTTCTTGTATCTCTGGAAGAACAGCACATGCTTTATTCATCAACCATCACAGTAGCTTCTTGTTTGTTGTAAGCGATACAACCATAAGGATAAACATTTTGGTTCTATTTTCGCAGTAATGTTGGAAAATGATGAAAGAGCTGGATATATGCAACCAAATAATAGGAATATTATAATGCACTTTTCCGTCCCTTGACACAGCATATACTAAAGAGTGAATTCAGAATAGTAGAATTAATACTCATTATGCATCAAGGAATTCACGTCCTCTAATTCTCAAGTAACTCAATTGTCCCCATAAATTATGTAAACTTATTGCAATTCCTTCTAGGAACGAAACTTCAATGCAAGCGATAGGCAGAAATTCATTTAGTGTGATCAAAATACCAAGAGGAGACTCCAGACGCAGAGGTTTGCAAATGATACGCGGACTACATACTCTGAACTAGTGAGCTGTCTAGGTTTTAATTTGACGAGTTGAATTTCTTGTAGCTGCAGATGCAGGCTTCTCATGAGAGTATGAAGTCGATTCAATTAACATTATTATTAACATGCTTTTGAAACGGTTTGTTTAGATGAAATCTGCAATCAACTAGACAGTACTAGAGCTGAGAACCAGCATTAAGATTTTAAAAAGTTGCAAATTATTCAATATACTATCCACAGATATACAAAGTGATAAAAACATAATATTCTCAATTTCAATACAACTTACAAAATTCATGTTTCAAAAAGAGAACCTAGAAGATAACAGAACAGTCATTTCAGACATTTATTTTTTTAAAATATTATTTTACCGGTCTCTCCCGTTCTGATCATACGGGGCAGACGTACCATGCTCCGCCAGAAAGCTATCAAAATATACAAAATAAATACAATGGGATAGCACAACAACACACAGTGAAGGCATGAATTGCCTTCTCTCTGGATAAAAATGAAGTGCCCTAACTAGTACGAACAAAGGAAATCAAGGAATAAATTATTCAAAGAGTTCACAAAAGCCTCTCTGAATGCCAAGCACATACAATTTGCTTCTTATCTGAAATTATTTTTGCTTCGGCCTATTCTTCCTCCTCTGAGATGAGTGCAAAAGAGAAGGGGGCAAATTTGTAACCATCACCTTCATAAAATTTATTTTGAAATTCAACCCAGTGAAGCCTCAGTGCATGCAAGAAAGCACTCAAGGTTTCCATCACCAGCAATACACCAATAGTAGCAAAAATGAATACGATTATGCCCACTATTAGGATCACTACATTGTTGAATCTGACAAAAAAAAATAAAAGAATAGATAAATCAATGAATGAATCAATCAATCAAATTTAGGTAAACAATACTATTCATTATTTATATAGAAGTCAGCACTAACCCCCAGGCAAGGAGAAGCACTTTCTCATAGAAGACAGCTGACAGCTCTGAATGAGCAAGACTGTAATCAACAATATCACAAAGGAAATATTAATAAGAAAAGCAATGCAATAAGCTAGTATTATTCTTTTACAAATTAAATCCAATATGTTTGCAAAAGTTTTGTATTTTTAACAGAGAACTTTTCCTACTCTTGCAACCAACACCTCCAATCTTTGTGAATGTTTTCAAAACAGTCCTCTGGTATTAGATCAATTTTTTGGAAGGATACATTCAGTCTTAACTTCAATATTAGGCCTTTCTTTTCTAATAAGCCATCTCTTTCAGTACCATGTTAGGAAGCTGAGATGATGATACTGTGAGTCTGTGAACAATTTTTTGGGTTGCATTTTACATGTGAAGCAAACTTATATCGACCTTTGCAGAGAGAAGTAAAAATGCTCGGAATTTTAAATCCATAGTTATGAAATAAAAAAAGATAATTAAACACCTGAGGGCCCAAAGACGAAGGTAAGATGCAGTATTTGATACCGCACCGAGAACAAACTCAATAGTATGGATGAGTTGATGCACAAATACTTCACTGAATTCAAACTCTTCTCCATGGCCATGAGAGTTATTTTCATGGCTGACTTGTTCTATCTCGACTGACTCATCAGTGCTCTCCAGTGCAGTGTATTGGTGTCCTTGATGTCTCTGTCACGAATACTAGTGAGCTACTTCCCATCAAACACAACATACAATGATACAAAGCAAGTAAATAAAGGTACATACCTGCTCATGTTGTTTCTTCAAGAGAAGTGGTTTAGGAATTAACATCCATGGCACCGAGACAAGCGCCAACAGAAGTAGAACAAGCTATGATTGACACATGAAAAGGAAAGGAATGTCACTTGTGTACAAAATTTCTTAGCATTTTGTGCTTCTATGTACAGATTCATTTTCAAGCTTCAAGATTTATCTCTCACATTCACATAATAAATTGAGCGAATTTATGGTCTTCAAAAGTGTCGAAAAAAAAAAGACAGAAAATATACATGAGATGGTATGCCAAAAGAGTAACTAAAACAAAAACCTGAAGCGTTTTCTGGCCAGGGAATAGCTGGTTCTCACCAAGATCGTCAGTGGGGCTAAGGAACATGTAGATCATGACATGGTAAAGATCTGCAGTAGACCCAGTGCACCATTTTACTATGATCAAGACCGATAAATAACCAAACAGACTGTTCAAGAATATCAACTGAGGAACAAACTGATACCTGAAAAGCATGGAACATTAAAAATGTCATGATCACTGATTGTACAAAAACATAACAATGGCAGTACATCCATCAAGTACCTTTGTTCTAAAACTCTTTTCTAAGCAAGGACTACAAAAGAAACAAACATTCCAAAAAAAGCCCCACATTACAAAAAATGAAAATAATATACTGCAATTCTGGAATTTAAAAAATAAACAAATAAAATAAATTGTTTAGGAAAATTTGGAGTTCTCCCTAATTTATTGATAAAATGATATAATTTACAATTTCTCACAGATACATGGAACATGCAAAAATCCTATTATAAATGTTTAGAAAAAGATGAGTTATAACTAAAAAAGGAATGAATATTCGCACATAATTTAGATAAAGATGATTTATAACCATAAGCCTGGATTATTTGTACATGCATCTTAGTGTGTGTGTGTGTGTGTGTGTGTGAGAGAGAGAGAGAGAGAGAGAGGACATGATAAATTACCAAACATTGATGCTGTTGCGAAAGAACTTGGCATTGAAATAACTAAGAATGATGCCAAGGTTCATTTGAGCCACACCAAGCAGGATAGACATTTTCATTTTTAGAGAGTTCAAAAAGGGTAATTCGCTACGGCTTCCATGCCATTCCGGGTCCACACCAAATGGATATGTCCGCCTCACTTTTATCAAACCCGCTGTTGTCGCATCACTGTAAGATCAGTGTCACACACCCCTATTACGTTAGCTTTTAAGTGCATATGTAAAGAAAGGTCAAGGAACAAATTCATGTATGCACCTTCAGAACATCAAAAGGCCATGCATAATACTAAACCTCATATATGCACCTTCAGAACATCAAAAGGCCATGCATAATACTAAACCTCATATATGCCCCCAAATGATGGATGATATCACAATTGTTTCCATATGTCATTAAAAAGCCTAAATGAGGCCTCTTTCGATCCTCACTGGTGCAGAATTAAATTGTGAGGTGTTTTGATTTTATTATTTTGAAAGGTCATACATAATATTTTTAGCAATTTCCACAGGCATTCAAGAAACCACAGTTTTCAAGGTCATACATGCAAAAATGGAAGAAAATATGCAAGCACACCTGCAGGAAGGATCACGACAATCGTAGGCAGATTTGCCAAAGAGTTCAAAGGGAACCGAGAAGAACTCATTATAGATTAAACCCGTATAGATTGAAAATATAGACATCATTATTATTACATAGCGTCCCCCAAACATCATCTCCATTATATCACCAAGCTTCTGTAAAACCACAAATTGTTAGTTTGGAAACACTTCCAAACCTACTAGTGAAAAGAAACAATGAAGACATTAAAATGACCTGAGAAGAAAGCTTTTTTTCACGAATAATAAGGATGAGGGTGCAAAGAAACAGGCAAATGCCATGTCCCCAATCTCCAAACATGACGGCAAATAGAAATGGAAATGTCACGACTGTGAAAACACCTGGATTCGCCTCTCGATACTTAGCCACACTGCATTTGCACAAGTAATCTGTGTGGTTACAAATTAGCTAAAAGTTCATAAATAGGTTGACTTCTAAATGGATGAAATGCATACCCGTATGCATCTACAATTTCTTGAAAAGCAGTAGTGAACTTGTTTGTCTGGAAATAGGTGGGTGGTGCCTCTTTCGTTTGAAGAACTTGAAAAATCGAGCCGACTTGTGAGTTACTGTCAAGTGTGGCCCGGTGTAATGCATCTTTGATCTATATACACAAATAATGTCAACCATTTTGTATTACAAGTGCAAATCATTTGAACTTTTGCAAAATTTAAAAAGCTTTTAGTTGAAAAAACACCTTGTTAGCTGCAAAAACTGGGCTCCATCCTTCAGCAACCAGACATTTCTTTGTCACGTCAAGGCTCAGCATGTTTAGTGTGTGGTAAATTGATTTTTCTTTCCTCACCTAAAAAATATTTTGGTTGTAAGTTATCAGGTGAACCATTTGTGTTCCTCTGTAATATCAGAAAAAAATTAAGCTATCGTACTACGTTCTACAGATAAATCAATCAGCCAATAAGACACTAAAGGAAGTTCTTAATTTTGCAGTACAGAGGAAATTGAGTGTCTGACATACCAGGTAACTCCACTGCTCATACTGAGAGGCAATATTTTTCAGAATACTGTCACGATGAAGAAGACCAAGATCTATTGTGGTCTTCAGCTCTTTTGTCCTTCCTGATACCTGAATTATTAAGTAAGAAGACCTTAGCCCCAACCATAATTTATTGTTTATAAACAAATGCTATCAATCTACTGTCTGACAATGATGATTTTTGTTTTTGTTCACTAATAATTGTAGGTTACCTCCTCAAGTGCCTGCAACTGTTTGCCAAATTCTTCAGGGAATGGGTACCGGTTTGCACCAAAGGCCTCACATATCTTCAATATCTTGGTTTTTGCCCTTTCTCCAGAAAAAAATACCACAAATACGTTTTTTGTGACCTGTATATCACAACGTAGACCAGCAGCTATAAATTTTTACTCTTTAAGCAACAAAACAAAGATATATAGAATTTCAATTCCTTTTCATTCAGAAAATATAAAGCAACAAAATGTAAAATTCACATACAGTAATGAAATGCAAATAACCTTTTCTCCAGAAACAGGATCGGTGACAGCAGTATCAACAGGCTCTTGCCTCAAAAACATATTACCACGTGTAGCACGAAACAATATCCTCTCAAATGCCATCGCCTTCTCCTTTGGAACAAGCCCACTTATAAAACCGACCTTCACTTGCTTGGATGGATCTGTTGACATTTCCTATATTAAATAAAACATTCATGTCAGAAAAAGAAATCAGACATGCAAGTGTCTTTGCAAAACATTCATTATTTTCAAAACTCTCGCAGATAAGACCCTGTATAAATTTACTCATGACCATTCTAAAAAATGTTTGCAAATCAAGACCTTTAAATTAGTATGATAAAATAGTTGACAATACTGCAAGTCTTACAAGCCTTCTTTCCTAAATCCCAAATTAAAAGGGGGAAAAATAAATGTTTATACAGTTCCAAGTATGTGTATACTCAATCAAGTCATAAGATGAAAAACTCTGGGGCAATGTAGTTACATTTACAACATTTTTGTTGCAACAGTAGGCAATAGTAAAATGTTTGGTTTACAGCAAGTCTGCATTATGCAGATTTTGTAGTGTAAGTAGAGATTGTAATGCTAAGAACCTGCTCATGTAAGAGAGGACTTTCAAGAGAGGACTCAGCAGATTGCTGGCCTTCTGATTCCCTTTGCTGAGCCACTGCACTCCTCTGTGCTGTGTGAAAAAATTCACCAGCCTAAAATAAACAAAAGAGAAGGAATGAGAGAGGAAAATAGATGAGTTACACAAAGTATAGATCATTGTTTCTGTAAGAAAAGGTATGTTTATACCTTTTGGAGAACATGGTTGTATTCCAAAAGCTCATTGTAAGTGCGTTGCAGCTTCTCACTGTTGGCATTCACCTCAATTAGCTCCGCCTCCATCTCTCCTAGTGTTATCTACACACACAATTTTCATATAAATAAATCATAGGAAAACTCAAAATTCATCGTAACTGTACAAAGTTTCGTTGTAATTTAATATTCATTGTACATTAATCATTAGCAAGTAGTAGTTCACAACAAGCAGAGTGATTTTCAACAAAAGAAAAAAATTATTACTTTTGCTTCACACAGAAAAGTAGTGATTGAAAGGGCTTTTTAACCAAGACAACAATTAACTAAAACTCATTGAAATGAAGCATTAATCAATAAATTAAAATTAGGCACCAGGACTAACCTCAAGGTCATCAAGGTCAAGTTTGGGAGGTGCTTGAGGCAAAGAAGAAGGTGCAATGCCAGCCTTCACCATTTGTTCCTTCAAGTATCTCAACTTCCTTGCCATTTCACCACACCGTTTGATCTATAATCAACCACCATTATGAGTACATGTTTGAAAACATCTCCATGCTTCAGACGGTTACAAAAACTATGAGGATTGATAAAACAAATACAGAAGAGTATTTACCTGGGTTGCATAAGTACGCTGAAAGGGGCTCTTATCGGCATTAAGCTGCAAGAAACCATAAGTTAGCTCTGAACTTGCATAATTTGGAGTGATGAGAAGACACTTCATATGATATGTGTGCATATCACATATCTACTTATGGGTAAAGTTCAAGTCAAAACAACTTCTAATCCACAATAATTGATGAATATCAATAAGAAGAATTTCAGTCTCTTTTATCAGAATGACAATTAAACAAATCTCTAAGCAAAACAACCCTCTTTACACCAGTGTACATGTTTTGTGCCCAAATGTTGCAAATTACAACAAAATCTTGTCCAATTTATAAGATAAGCAAATGCAGACAACAGAAATTTGCAGGTCAACTGGCTAGAAAGGGTCAGAACCTATTTGCCACAATCCTAAATATCAATTTTTCTGTTAGAAGAGAACACTACATCCACAAAGAACCTCAATCTGGCCCCAAATTGAGATTGAACAAGGTCTGAGAAAGGGGAATGAAGAAAATTCATTACATCTTTGAACTGGAGAAGACCGAGGTCGCCGAGATAGGAGAGAGTCAAATGAGAAGATTCAATGGGAATAATGATCTGAACAAGCTGCATCTCCTCCGATCGCATCAGATCCATGGTCGGACAGCATCCTTCTCCTCTCATCTCGATCTCGGATGAATTCGCCTCTAGGTTTTCCCTTCAATTTAAAGCCCCTCTCTCTCTCTCTCTCTGAAGGTGTAAGTAATAACAAAATTAAAGAGGGGTTAAAACGCAAAATGGATCGAATCGCTTGATCGACCCCTTGTAGAGTCTTCTCTGTCTCCCTCTCTCTCTCTCTCTTTTGAGGAGGTCTGAAGAAGTGCAGGGATTCCGAGAGATGAGATGATGAGACGGTGACCAGGAGTTATGGAGAGCTACCCTCTGAAATTGTCTTTAATTGTACTTTTGGTGCAATTTTATGTGTCTTTTGTGGATGATTCCGTGTAGGAATCCGTATGGCCTAAACGTTGACGTAGAAAAATTAAATATAGCACTCTAGTGGAGTACATCAATATAACTGGAAATTTTGAAATTATAACAATGATATTTCCAGTAAGATATTTTGTGATTATGCTAATGAAATTTCTAAAAAGAGTATAAATTTTAGTGGTATATTTTTATCAAAATAATTTTTAATAATATTTAAAATAAAATAGTACCCTGATAAGATTAGATGTCTTACCTCTTTTGGTATGACAGTTTATTGTCATGATATTTATAGTCTTTATTTTGACATTATCAGAGACCGGATAGATTGGTGCAGTTGTGATAAAACGATAATTAAATAAAGGTGGATGATTGGGTTTTTGTTTGATTTAGAGCGAACGTAGATAATGTATAGTGGGGTTTAAAAAATATTATATATCCATACAACCAAATTTCAATACGTTCATCTTCAACGTCTTATTCTAGTATCATATGAAGTTTAAATGTTATAAATTTTTGCCAACACATCTCTCATACAATTGAATAAGATCAATGGTTTGAGTTTGACATTTGAATTTGGAAATTAAAAATTAAAATTAAATATGAAGTTCTAGTATTTGGAACACCATAAAAATGGTGAACACTAAAATTCCTCCTCATCAATCTTGAAGAACTGAATAAAACTTGGTTTATGATAGAATTTTTTTTAAAAAAAAAAAAAAGAAGTGGTAATGCCACCCGCTTCATTTCCTAAATAGAAAAAACATTTCCGTATCTTGGTTCGGACTTCGGCTCCATCCAGCTGCAATTATTTTATTATTTTTTTATCGGGGGTGATAAGGATCATCCCCGATATTCATCATCCCCATCATCCCCACGCGTTTTTCTATTTTTGACTCTACGCGTTTTCTATTTCTGGAAATCACTCTGTTTCTCTCCCTGCTACGTACGCTCGTCCCCCTCTCATTCCTTCCGCGTGTGCTCCCCCTCCCACTCCCCTCTCTCACAGACACTATATATTGACACTATATATTGATTATAATTGTTGAAGTTAATATATATAACTGTTGAAGTTAATATATATAACTATTGAACCTAATATATATGCCAACTTCAATAATTTAAATATGCCCATTTCAAATATTACATTCAACATTTAAATATGCCAAGTTCAACAATTATATATATTAACTTCAACAGTTATATATATTAAATTCAACAGTTACATATATAACATATTAACTTCAATAGTCACATATATAATTTCAACAGATCCATATATACTTCAACAGTTACATATATTAACTTCAACAGTTATATATATTAACTTCAACAGTTACATATATAACATATTAACTTCAATAGTCACATATATAATTTCAACAGATCCATATATACTTCAACAGTTACATATATTAACTTCAACAGTTATATATATTAACTTCAACAGTTACATATATAACATATTAATTTCAATAGTCACATATATAAGTTCAACAGCTACATATATAACTTCAACAGTTACACATATAACTTCAACAGTTATATATATTAACTTCAACAGTTACATATATAACATATTAACTTTAACAATTACATATATAACTTCAACAGTACATATATTAACTTCAACAATTACGATATTGCCTTCAACATTTAAATATATTAACTTCAACAGTTATGAAGTGTGTAGAGAAAGAGGAGAAGGGTGGGGGGACGGTGTACATGGGAGGGAGGAGGGGAGGAGAGGGAGGGGGGACGACGTATGTAGGAGGGAGGAGGGGACATGGGCGGATACAGAGGAGGGGAAGGCGCGAGAGTGTATGCGTGAGGGAACGCGAGTTAGTTACGTACGCGTGAGGATGATGGGATGATAGAATCTGAAGGATGGTCCTAAGCAATTCCGTTTTTTTATTGAAACTCATAGGTAACAATTTTTTTTTATTGAAAAAAAATATCGTGTTATGACGAAAAATTTTCCAATTATATATAAGATGACATATGTCACGTGACAATCAGTGTTAAGTTTTGCAGTTACAGCACAAGTGGATCCTCGTGAAACACAACACCTCGCGCTGATATGATTTGAGTAGAAATTGGGCCATGAGTAGATAGCTATTTTGATTGCAATAAATGTTAACGCATTAATGCCCAAACAAGCATCTTCTTCTATCTTGATTAAATCAGTACCAAGTCGCCAAATCCACTTCTGGCTAATTACTGTTTTCATAACTTTGGTGAATTTTTTTTTTAATTTCATATGGAGTCTCTATAATCTGTATTAATTGTGAATTTAAATTTTCCCAATTCAACTCCACAAATGTTCTGTTTTTGTGAAACAGCCCTCATCTACATTTGACCTGTAAGTTGTGATGCACGTTGCCCCATATGCGCTGTACAGGATGCAGTTCCTTGTTCAGAGCTCTTCCAATTTGCAATATGTTATTATTTTGACTTCTATTAAACACAAATAAAAATTACGTGCCTCTTTATCCTAATGTTCAACTTAATTAGAAATATGTTTCTAAGTTCTTTGGACATGCTATTCCATTCGCATCATTTATATTCTTATACTTCATTTCTCATTACATAGATATGTTTGTGTCTGAGATGTAAAAAAAAATTAATAATACAAATATTTATTGAATTATTTTGCAAATACTGTGTAAATTTTCTTACCATTTTCATTCTACAAGTGTCTTATATTTCAAAATGGCCATGAAGCTCAGATATTTAATAAATTTATTTTATTTAAAAATTCTTCAATAAATATTTTATTTTAACACAAAGCATGACAAAACAAAAATCTGTATATATGGTAATTCGCACAAAGTACGCTAAGCATTAAATGCCACATTATCTAGTAGATATGTAAACTTTTTGTCATTTTGTATGAGAACTGTCTGGGATGAGCTGATTAAAAGCCACGTTCCGTGCAGATATCAGTTGGTGCATTACGGCGTCGTTCCATATTTCTTTTTCCAATTATCCATGTTATGGCAATTCATATTTTCAATATCAATTTAATGTTGGGGTTTTTTTTTTTTTTGAGGGATTCGGTCTTATTAAAATGATTAAAATTGTGTTTGTTCTATACAAGAATGTTGTGATATACCACAAACAATTTTTGTAAGCAATAAAATAGAATTATAGAATGTCCTTTTCAAATCTAATGAATGCATAATTGACTTAATTTCGAGCAAATTAATACTAGATCATATAAAATAGGGTTTCACATGGCGGGAAAAAAAAGAAAAAAAATAAAAAAGGGGAAGAAAAATGCAATGTTCTATTGCAATATAAAATATCAAAATAATAATAACATCGGCTCCGTTTGGATAGGTGTGGGAAGAAGGAAAGAAGTGGGAAGAAGTATTGGAAAGTGTGTAACTTTGTAAAAAGTTTGGATTGTTTATAATAAATTTGGGCCTTCTTCCTTCTTCCTATATCCAAACGGTGCCAAACAACAACAAGTAAGGTTTCGTGGATTTGTCTTATTCACATTGGGGATCCGCACATTATTTTTTGCCTTGTTTGGATGGTATGGGAATAAGAAAAAATAGTTTCTTTTTAGGTATCCAAATAAGTTAGGAATAAGAGGAATAGCCTATTTCTAGGCGGAAAGTATTGAGAAGTGTGTAACTATGTTAAGAGTTTGGATTGTTTATAATAAATTTACGTCTAGGAAGAAGCTATTCCTCCTATACCCATACGATCTAAACGGGGCCAAAGAGAAAAATAGTTTCTTTCTAGGAATAACTTCTTCCTAAAAATAGCTTCTTTCAACAATTATATATACACAATTTCAACAAAATTAGCTAAACACTAATAGCTAATGAAATTCTGTGTGCTCTTTAATTAGTACTTTATTTAATATTAAAATAATAAATTTTAATAATTTATTTAAATTAATGTTAATTTGCTTATTCCTAACTCACCATCCAAACAACATTTCTTCTTTCTCGGAATAGCTTCTTTTCACTCTTTCCAAATATATTTTCTTCCTAAAATCTTTATTCCTTTTTTATTCTCATACCATCCAAACGAACCTAAAATATAAATTCTCTCTAGTTTTTCGAGTATTGTCATTCTCTCGGTATCAATAAAATCATTATTTTTTAATCAATAAAATCATCACAATTCACAAAACACAAGGTGGAATAAATTCACCACTAGTATAATTAACTCAGGAATTTTATCTCTTTGATATTGTACAGTTTATTAATCACCGAAAAATCTCATTACAACAGGCCTTTCAATTTCGAAAGACAAAATGTTCGGAGAGGAGAAGGAGATACTTTCAGAAATAAGATGGATAGATGATAGACTTCAGAAATAAAGATGGATATAATTATCATAATTTATATAAAAAAAATCGAATGTAAAATAATATAATGTGCAGGATAATGTCAAATAATCTTTTACATACACATTGAAATTTTTTTATTTTAGATTTTCTCAACACAAAACTTATAAATATATAAATATAAATTGTTATTTCAGCTCCACCGTCATTTTTGTCAGTTTTACTATATATAACATTCGCATTATTTTCATTACTAAACAACGATGAAATTGGTAACAAAAGTTTCTTTTTTTTACTTGAAGTTAAAGTTATAACTTATAACTAATTTGTTATGAATTAAAAACGTTAAGAATATTAAAAAAAAGTAACTTTTATGAGATTTTCTCTCTGATTTCTGCAGCAAAATCAAAACCAACGAACTTAGCAAATTGAATCTTTGGGCGAGCCAGAGCGAAGTACTGGAGACTGGAGACCAACCACGAAAATAGCTAATTAATTAATTACCATCTCAAGAAGGAAATACGAAATTGGCAATTTAAATGAGTAGCTAAAGAATTTAGAGGTATAATTTTAAGAGATAATTACAGTTACATAACCGACTTTACCAATTATTTATGCAAACTATTTCTATTTTTGACGTAAACTATTTAAATCCAGAAGTCTCAGCGGCGTACCAACTTTCTAGACTCTCTCTATTTGGAAATAAATACATGTCAAATTAGAGAGCGGCATCAAAAAAAAGCCAAGAGACAGAACGGGTGCATCCGATCGAGAACGGAATCAAACCAAAGAAGCAATGAGAATCCCATCCGGCGTCGCTTTCTCTCCTCTTCCTTCCACCTCCACCTCAGCCACCATCGCCGTCTCCTCCGACGACACCTACACCCCTGATCTAGTCGTCGTGGTGGCCGCTTTAGTCTGCGCAGTTGTTTTTACGTTAGTTCTCGCCATAATCACTGCTCTCAAGAATCGCCGAATGTCGACCTCAACCTCAACCTCAACCGACAACCCTCATATCTTAGCAACTCTGCAACAAATTCAAATCGAGATTGAACTTTTGCCGCTGGTTCCGGTTAAGTGCGGTCTTAAGAAGAGTGCATTGAAGGCTTTGCCGAAGATGGTGTATGAAAAGGCGGCTGATGGTGTTGAGAAACAGGCCGAGTGCGCGATATGTCTTATGGAGTTTGAGGAGGGTGATGAAATAAGGAAGTTGCCACAGTGCGGGCACGAGTTTCACGTCGGGTGCATTGATAAGTGGCTCAGGGCCCAACCGTCATGCCCCACTTGTCGGAGGGAAGTTGTAGTGGTCCCTTCATCGATGAAGGGGAATCAAAGAGGAGGAAATGGGGAATAAGGATGTGACTGGGGAGAGCACAAGCTAGCACCTTTCCAGCTAGCTGCCATAGTTGATCTAGTTGTTTCTTCAACTTCTGGCTCCTTTTTTTTGGTTTTCTTTTTTGCAAAGACAGAATATGCTAATTAAAATTGTTAGCAAGAATTAAGATTGTCATGTTGTTCTCTTTTCTTCTAATTTCAGAAAATTGTACATACAGAATTGAAATTTTGAATTTATATGATTAATGCGCATTAAGTTCCATGCTGATGTTATTGATTAATGTACCAGCAAAGCAAAACAAAAGGCACACAGGGTTTCAGAGTTTCAGTTTCTGGCTGTTGTTTAAATTTAGGTAACAATAGTTTAGGGCTTTTCTATCATATCTGATATATTATGTCTTTTCTATCCTATCTGATATATGCTGTCCAATTATTCATGCTATTTTCGAGATGGAGGAATGCCTCTCAAGGAAGGAGTTTGCTTTATTTAATTATTTGTGGATACACTGTGGGCAATTAGGAAACCTAGAACTGAACTTCTTTTTGCTGGCAAATAAATTGCCATTGATTTTGACGCTCTGGGCACAAGTGTAATTTGACTGTTAATGTGTTCGATGGTTAAATTGGGTCACATTGATCATGTACATTTCTGGAAACCATCTCTTGGCTAATATTACATAATTACTACTTAAAATACTGAAAGTAAGGTGTCAAATTGGCACAGAAGCCACTACAAAAATGAATATCCTATTCTAGTATATGAAATCGGTTGCCTCAATAGACATTTTGTGCAACCAAGCAATCGACTATAAATACAGACCAGTTCTGAGTTGCGACTCTAAATGCAAAAAAAAAAAAAAAAAAAAAAAAAAACGATGCTACCAATTTATGTTTTGACTGTTGAATGCAGATTGTATGACCCTTATCCTATTTATATATAGGTGGGTTAAATGGTTGACTCATTGTGTAAAAATTGTATAGTGGAAGGATATGCCATGGTTTTTCATTCTTCAAGTGATCCCCGGCTATATTCAATAAAGCTACCTTCTATGATGTGAAATGTGCCGGTTATATTAAAAGTATCTCTATTGACAAGATTTTGTTGGAAGAAAACCAATGGACGAGATAGAAAATGGTATAGATTATATTAACAACATATTTATATGACAACCACACATCGATTTAACGCAAGTACGTTAGCAAAATCTTAAATATAAACATATGTTTTTCTATATTGTAGACAGATTGCATTTCAAATTTATGCAATTCGAAAAATTAATTAATGCCAATAAGTTGCTTAAAATTAAAGAATCAAAATTAGCACACTTGCTTTATAACCATATAAACTATCCAAATTGCGTCAAGTTGTCAATTTGTACAATGACGTTAATCCTCCCCCCCCCCCCCAAAAAAAAAAAAAAAACCTTGCACTGCATTTGCTCATTCCAACTAATCTTGATGCATACTTTTCGAGACAAACTACAATTGGAGGACGCACGTCATTCAAGTGACAAACTCGTTAGAACAAGGTCAGCGTATTCTAACTAATAACTACTGACCATCGCTACAAACTACACAACCATGTCGCTCAAACATTAATCTGTATCCAAACAACATATCCTGATTGGTCCAAACCACGCTGCTCCGTGTCTATTTTTTGAAAGAAGCAAATACATGAGCTTTCATATATTTGCCTCCCTTACTAGTTACTACCACTTTGTTGGTTGCTACATGCGCAACGTCGGTACAGTTTACAAGCACTTGAACTTAGAATGATTGCACAAGGCTGACTACATTAGCCAATATAGCTAATATGAACTAGCAACAGTGACACGTACACCCACTAGCAATAAAAAGTAAAAGCTCGTCAAAACATGAGCCAGACTTCATATTTGATTTCTAAGAGAGATACGTCCGTCGATTCGTCCTCACAACTAATCAGATTGTCGTTGAGCTTGCTGTATTTAATTCACAATTTTACCATTAGAAATTGTGAAATAGAATTCGCTTAAGGACCTACTAGTTAGTAGTTAGGCACAACTCCAAAGGACCAGAAGAAGACTAATAATTCTACACTCGGTGAGCATTCATGACTATGAACATGTGTAGCAAAATAGAAACCAAAAACTAACCTAACCACCTCAAGAAAGTTAGAAATATCAAAATTTACACATTTTGGTTAGCAAAATTATTTAGTGATGGGTCCAGACGTCGGCATTGCAACTCAGCAGCAATCTGAGCAGATTTGGTTCTCACCTCTTCCAGTTCTTTCTCCAGCTCAGCAATCTGACATGTAAATTTAATTTAATTAAAAGAAATTTTATTTCTAAAACCGCAGAGCATCTCCTTGGAACAGTTTCATTTTTTAAGCATCCAATCAAGTTGTGGAAAGGGAAATCCTTATTGAATTGTCTAAAGGTATAAGACTGATAGAAGAATTTAAGAACTTGTAAGAAATAAAGAAATTCTAAGCTAAAATTGATAGATTAGCAATTCAACAATTTACCGTCTTCCTTAACTGTGTGTCACGGGCTTCAAGCTGTTCGCGCCTGCTCACACAACAACACATCCAGAGTTTAATTTACAATTAATAAACTTTACAAATGAGTATCTATTTTATACAATAAGCCTCTGACATATTCAGTATTTTCTTGGCCAAATACCCCAAAACAAACAAAAGCCCCTCCAAAATATCAAAACATACTAAAGACCATTTCTAAAGCAACTGACAATCCCTGGAAAGTGTGAAAATACCAGTAATCCTCTCCCCCAATGGCTTCAGAAGAAAATGCCATTACTATTCACGAACTCTTCGAAAATGAAAGGATAAATAACAAGTAGTTGGGTCATTTTTAGAGGCAAAGTAAGCTCAATACTATTCTCATTCTGTGTGGACTGTACTGAATATCTAAAGTGCTTCCAGAATAAGGTGGTCATTTTATAGCTTTGCAGTTTGACAGAAAACGAAACATGGAAAAGTACCTAGAAAAGAGTTCGATATTTTCTTCAGTCAGAGTATGAATCATATTGGGGTCAACTGAATCCATGGATCTCACTTCTTCATCCTGATATGATATGAAAACATAAACACATCTAGGTGAATAAACTATGCACAGTTGTATAGGCAAGCAAACTAGTCATAATTTTCACTTCAAAGAATGTGCCAACTGACGTAATTGCAGGCCATAAAGGCTGGAAAGGAATCTTCTTTCAGTTTTCTTTTTAATTTGTTATCAGACATCTAAAAGTCAAATTATCAGACATCTAAAAGTTCATGTTTCTGCAAGCAGATCCAAATATTGTATGTCTAAGTTCCAAATGTCCTATTTGTTCACCTTCAGGTTTAAACTTTATACTTGCCATCCCTTTCACATAGTTACAGGGTTGCTAATTAAAAAGAAAAAAAAACCGAGTAGCAACAATTCAATAAATAAAATTACCTCTGCTTGTGGATTAGCTGGTGGCGTATTATTTGCTTGCCTGTTGTCTATTTTAAAAGAAAAACATACACAGAAAATGAATCAGTGCATTGAGTAGGAAAGCTAACTAACACAGAATTGCCTACCTCTATTTGCTCCATACTTAGAAGAATCGTGCAAAGATGCCATATTTGGTCTTGGGGATTTCTGAGGCTGCGCCTTCTGTGGAGTTGCTTTCGTACTTTTACCAGTGGACCCTTGGTAACCGATCAAGTGGCAATTTTCCTTCCTATATCACATAAAATGTATGACCACATTATATATATCACATACAATGTATGACCATATTATAGTAGTTAAAGGGGACTTCTTCTTTGCAACACAAATTCATCACAAGCAAATAAGGAAAAAATAATAAAAACAATTACCAATAGTCCACTATAATTTGTCTAAGCTTAGTCTCAAGACGGATGAAGAGTGGGGTCCGCTCAAAATCTTGCTTATCATGAGCTGGCTCTATAAAATTGGCCTCAAGAACACCTTCATTTTATTTTTCATAAAGGTGGTTAATAATTACTGATTATTACCACCATTGAGGTGCATGACAGAAATGATACTAACAGCAGCAGCACTATAGCATAATACCTAGAACACTCCTCCCTCGACTAGAACCTTCTTGGAGAACTTTCCAGAAAGGCTGCAATCAGAAATTATAATTATAACAATCTGTAATTGTTCTTTTAGTTTAAACTTTAAAGCTATGTTGCACATATACAGACAATGATACAAGTATCATACCTGCTACTAAGGAAATGACAATACAGCATGTTCAAATTCTTAGGATATGCTTAGTTTGTACTATGAATAAATTTGTTGGTTTACCAAGCTACAACTAATAAATTAATTTTAAAGTTTTCAATTTGAAAAGATATATTTAGCAGTATACAAATTTTAAGATGGACATAAGATTTTTTGACAGATGTATTCATACTTTTTTTTATACATATATGTCAAAATTATAAATCTGAAGGCAATCAGAGAGGAAAACCATAAGTAAAAGATAATTTGTTAAAACTTTAGGGGTCAAAGATAAAAGTCTGCTTTTCATTTGTAATAATTTAGAGGTTTTAGTTAATTGGGAATCAGTGCAATCAGTGTGGGGCTAAGATTATCACCCGACACGTGGCATGCCCTATGGCCCGATAAACATGCCATCCATATATTTGGCCGTATCTTACAGAATTTTAAATAAAATCATTATGTCATACAGTATGAACCATACATGCATGATGCACAAAAATCCACACAACATATCTTTTGCACATAGGTTTAGAGAAAGATGATTAGTGTTTCACTATTCAAAGAGGGTATGATATTTGTACCATGATAAGACGGTTCTTATGGTATACATTAACACCAAATATGCCCAAAACAGGAGCCTCCTTTGCAAAACCAATTGTTGTTCGAACTGTCACCTATAGAAGAGAAATAGTGTTTTAATTAGTGTATTGCAGATCCACATAACTTCGAATAGATAATTATTTTCCACATCAGAAGATTAACATACCGTTTCCAGTGAACCCTTCTTAACCTTCTATGTCTAGTGTCTAGTTCAATTTTCTATATATAGTATATATCTGTATATATCTTATATGCTATACTGTATACCTTGTAGTGGTATAGTATGATTTTTACACTTGCATCTAGAGTTAAGATGGTTCTATGTGAGTACTACTTCTGCAGAAAACCTCAATAGCAAAGTGGCAATTTCAACAGAAAAAATGATGACATAAAAACAGAAGGACAATTTAGGATTTCAACAAAAAATACGAGACTGGGAACACATGGAATTTACATGTTTTTACAAACTACAAAGGACACTTAACAAATCTTCTTATTGGAGCATACACCAATCGCTGAAAAGGTTATTCCTGAGTGATGTAAAGCACGAAGTCCTGTTGAAGTTGAAAAGAAAAGAAGACAGTTGATGAAACTTACTGATTCAGAGTCAACCCCGACTTGAGGCTTATAGGTGACTACTTTCTTGAATTTCATCTCATCTGCAATATTCACTTGTTCAACTGGCACTCCTCTCAATATTATCTTGAAATTTGTAAACTTCCTCATGTACAAAATAGAAGTGTATGCCTAGCAGAAATTTAGTCAATCATTAAATTAAACAATAGATAAATACCGTCGCTGGGCCAAACAGAAGATCCACTATGAATCATGATTTGCAAAAGGACATACATAACTAACACAAAAACAGGTTAGCGACTATTCTGAACCTCGGATTTGGCAGCCAATAGTGGAATAGCGCCCATCCAAAAGTCAGAATAGCACTGCGTCACTACGCCAATTCTTCATCTAAATACACCCATATGATCACTTTGTACTTAATATTTTTGTTTAATATAAACCCACCATAATTTACTAATTTTTCTGCTATGAATTGAATTCCTCTAATACCTTTTGATTTAAACCGACCATAATTTATATTAATTTTCTGCTATGAATTGAATTCCTCTCCCTCTAATACCTTTTGATCATATTCTTTGTCTCGGTTCTCTAAAATTATTACTAGAATTAATTACATAAGAAACCAGAAATGATCTTCATCAAATAGACAAAGGGTGCATGCCAACTAGAATATTAAGAGGATACATATGTGAGTTGTGGTTGAATTCTTCCATAAAACAGTGGGGAAGGAACTTACACGCAAGGAAAACCGAAGCCTGTGGGAGATATGATGTTGCACTATTTCTTTATGAAACCTTGACCACCCAGTATTGCTATTCGACTGATCTCTCAGCAATATATCCTGATTGACCACTCAATTTTACAATACAATGAGTAAAACGTAAAAATATCACAAGATTACACAAGCTCTGTCAACTCCTAGTCATATATGCTTATCTGAAAGAAAACACTTGTACTTGTTGGGTTCTTTTTCGTTAAATAATTGTTGTGATGGATGTGTTTCTTTACTCTGATGTGCTAAGAAAAGTTCATATAGCGACAAAACTATTTTGTTCTTCTGTTTTGCCATAAGTTAAAAATGGAGGATAGGCATAATACAGACCTCATCATCATCATCAAAATCTAGCTCAAGAAGGCCATCATCATTCATCCATAAATTGTATATCAGTACTTTTGTCCCATGAGAACCCACATCCTCAAACTGCAAAAAAAATAAAATGAAATAAATAAAACAACAACAATAATAATAATGTCAAAACCAAGTAGTTTAACAAGAACAGCCAATAGAAAAAAACACAATGATCTGAACTGGCTGCACAAGAGATTAATAACCTGTTGCAACAGCTCCTCCTCGGAAGAGAAGGGGGACCACTCATTGAGTATTTTAAGGCTACTATCCCATTCTTCCAAGCATGTATACACCAAAGGTACCAACTGACCTCCTTCCATTTTGAAATCAAGCTGCCAGTGTATGAAAGAAAATAGAAAAAAAAAAAAGATAAAAACTAGTGTCTAGCATGATTGATAATAAAGGTAAAAAGTCGCTTTAACTACGTATAATGTAAATTACCATTGGGACAATGATGTCATCCTTCATAGTTCTTCTTAGAAATGTATAAGATAGAAGGCCAATACTCATTGTTTCTTGGCTGAAAAAAATTCATAGAAGTATCACAAAATAAAATGACCATGAAAGAATGCTCTTTTGGTGCATTGACTCAATTTTCTGTTAATTTAAAATTACACTGATTAAGTTTAAAAAAAAAAATACACTGATTGTTCTCGGGTTTGCAACTAATACTTCTTTTTTTAAGATTTTCTTTTTGCATATATCCCCCTTATTGTTATATTAGTAATGGAAAAGGTGTCTCTAATTTAGTAGTACGCATTAGCTCATGCATGACAATTGTAGGGCGGACAATGCATCTTACAGTGAGATTTTATGTTGTTATAGTAGTTTTATACATTAATTAGTTCAGCCCTATTTCTAAGCCACCTGTTCTCAACAAAGAATTTAACAGAATTAACCAAAGAAGACTTATATGGAGCTGTTGAATTTGTAAAGAATGACAGTGAATCTGAATTTTCTGAGCAGGTTTAAAGTATTATGACAAAAAGATGGTTGGCTGTGGCTGCAGAAGTCTAGAAAAATGGGAGGGACTTGCAAGTGTGACAAATCATAGTGTCAAACAAGTACAGGAAAAAACATTGAAGAAATTTTCAGAAAGAAAACAATTATACCCTTCACGGACTGCACGTGTAAATACAATAGCATCAGCACCGAGCCTCATAGTGCTTGTCTTGAAGCCATTCCCATCTTTTAAATTATAAAAGAAAATGCAGATGATATTGCATGTGCAAATGAAACGTCAAGAAAACAAAGTATAAGAAGATGAAAGCAAAAGGAAAAAAAAATACATTGGCCAATAGTAGTTTTAGATCTCTTGGACGAAAAACCTAAGCTCATGCATTGCCTTATTCCCTCAGGATCCATGCCACCTCCATCATCTGAAATTTATACGTTACTTGAATGAACAGTAAGGGAACTTTTGCAAATAAACCAGCTAGTTTATCTTATTTGAAGAAACCCTATTCTTCATTCTTGCAAACAACATAGAGCCAATTGAATGGGTTACAAATATAACCAACAGTTAAACCAAGTTAAATCAAACAAAAGATGACCAGTCTATTCCACTATGTGGTTAGGGATTTAACTAAGAAGATGACACATTTGAATTTGATTTGCTTAATTCTAGTTCAAATATGTGGTTAGCTCACCAAATAGCAATCTAATACGATTGATTCCTTAGTGGTAAAAGGGTCAATATGTAAAAGAATGAACCTATCCATTTAACAAAGCTAATAGCTAGGCGCTAGTTGCAACAATAAGAACATCATTATTGTAAGTTAGAAGTACCAGAGATGTCAGGTCTTATGAATAAATAAAATTAATCTAGGCTTCAATTACAAAGTACCTTGAAAAAGAAGCATAGGGCTTCCATCTTTTTGATTGGTCGTCTTGTCAACTTTAATAAATGTGGCACCATGACAAATCTGCAAGCACCAAAATTAAATAATTTAATCTCAGTACATAAATTCAGTGTTTGGGCAAATGATTGATACCTATGCCTAACAAAAAGCCCATACGCAATCTAAGGTTTTTCAGAATTTCAATTTCTTCACACTTCCTTTTTAGGGGTTTGTTTCTCAAATTAGTCTTACTTAGGGCTTAAAAAGTCAGTATAAAATCAAAGAAAAAACAATCAGAAGGCATTCCAATTCAGCATCAAACCATCAAAAACCCCATACTGATCCGACGATACAAAATAGTAAGAGACAAACCTCATCAACAGCATTATCAAGTAGCTCAGCAATGGCTGCACGGAACAGAAAAACAGAAGAAAATTACAGCAAATAAAAGTTAGTACCAAAATCAAACACAACATAAATCAAGTTCATCAACATTCTTTCTAAAAGAAAACTAAACTCTACCTCCAAAAGCCCACTTGTGCGAAGTAGCATTAGTGTGCAGAAACTTCGGGTGCACCCGAGCCCGATCAAAATCAAACGATTCAAGTCCATCTACACCAAAGAATCAACAACCTTAAACCCATTTTCGGTGCCAATTTCCCAAATTGAAAGTTCAAAATTGAAGAAGAAGAGCATTTATTACCCGGGAGGGTTTGGTTGGAGGTAGACGAGACTTCGTAGGCGCCAGCCTTCCAGAAGCTTCGACACGCTAGGGTTTTGTTGCTTGAATTTGCCATTAGAGACCAAAAACGAGGTTTGTTTAGCAAAAGAGAAAGGGAGTAGAATCTATTCTCTAATCTCTAGTGTTAGTGTTAGGTTTTGTTTTGCGCTGGGAGAAAAGCAGAGAAGAGAGCTTGGGTTCTTCCTTCCCGCTCCACTCCGTTTCCGACTGTTTCGACCTATTCGTGTGCGGAAGGGTATAAAGGTAATTTCGGGTCCATCGTAAGCGGTTATTAGTTGTTTAATTTGGGCTCGGCGTCTGAATAAGAAGGTTGGGCTATTCAAAGTTCTTTATGGCGATTTGTTTTGCTCTCTGATACTTTGGATTTCAGAAATTATCTTTCACACTCCCACATTTTGAAAAGAAAATTACCCTTTAGATTGTATTATTGCGTAGCAAAGAAAAAAAATAAAAAATAAAGATATTTTAATCTGGGAGCGTATTGCAAAATATGACATTGTGGAAAACAGTTGCCTCATAATTCCTTTTCATTAATACTTTTCTACAATTGTCCCAATACTAGGTAAACGTTACTCCATCAAGAGAAAAGATCTCAACAAGATACTGGACAAATGTATTCAAACAAATGAACCTAAAATTTCTATTTTTTTTTAACGAGTTAGGCAGGGTAATTATGCGTTGCCCAGAGATGAACTGGCCCTCAACGTTTCCAAACAAAAATTAAAAATTCTTAGAGGGTTCTAATATATTTGGATACCTTGCAGGGAAGAAAGCCGAAAGTGAAGAAGCATTAGAGGGTTCTAATAGTGTTTTTAAAATCATACCGACACCCTTACTGGCCAAGTGGCTGAAATCTTGTATTTTCTAAAATTGACCGGCATTTTATTTCACAATATTGGATACCGCTATTTCGATTACTGTTCCGGTTATCGGTATTACTCGAACTTTTCGGTATCCGGTATGGTTTTTAAAACACCAGTTCTAATTAATGCTGAAGTTGTTATTCTCATATTAAGATTTTATGATCATTTATGTATGCATGTTTAGATGAAAATTAAATGCATATATGAACGGGTTGGAAACTTAGGAATGATAATGTTTAAAAAAAAAAAACTCATCTTTTAGTCTTGAATGGAATTGATAATGTACAAGATTGGCTTTGTTGTTGGCCGTATTCCCTCCCCCCCTCCCCTCTTGTAGTGTTGATTCAATAGTGTTTTATTTTTTCAAAAAGATTAAATAATATAAGGAATGGTAAAGCATTTGTACACCTTTATGTTGAATTACTTTTTACTGAACTTCATTTTAATTTTTTTTCCCCTCTTCTCTTGATGTTGAAATTTTTGTTGACTTTTCATTCTGTTTTTTTTTTTCGATCTCTTGATTTTGCACCTTTTAGGCCTTGATCAAAATGTTTTTTTATGCAGGATTTCATTTCGTTTCAATTTATTTCTCAAAATTTCGTTGGAGCTAATAATATAAAAATTACAATCAAATGATATCAAATTCGTTCATTTTGATTAGAAAATTTTTAATGAAATGAAATCCCACGTAAAAAAAAAAGAGGATTTTGATTAGGGCCTTATTGTTATAATATTTTTACTGCCAAGCAACCAAAAAGAAATGTTTTTCCTTCGAAGATTTTGAGTTATATTATTTTGCCTGCCCAAATTATATTATTTTGTTTTATTGGTGGGGCTGTTTTGGTTGGGCGGAATTTGAGTTGAACAAGTTGCTTTAATTTTGTTAAACAATCAAACAATTTATGTAGACTCTTTTTAACTTGGTTGGATAAGATGAAGTGATCGGGTGCAAACTTAGTCAAAATAATTTCGTTTTACCTGATTTAATCTATCGTAGTAAAGCTAAGGGTCGAACCACAGGGACGGTGTTGGAATATCGGTTTTTTACTTTAATTAATGAGTTAGACGAGTTCAACTATTTGGGTGTTCAAAGAATTGAAGGTGGGTTCAAATCCTAAGTCTAAAATCAAGGTCAAACTAGAACTAAACGGGAGATAATCAGCAAATATGAATTCTAGGGTTTCTGGTTTCAACTTAATCTGCTCAGTTCAATTCCCAAACGGTCCGTTTGATATCTCAGACGGTCCGTTTGAGCCGTGATGTGTGTGGAATCGTATTTTAACCCTACGTTACCAGATACTAACCATCGTTACAGTTCTGATTTCATAAGTTAATCTACTACTTCCCTTAGAAACCCTAAGATTTGGTCATCACCATTGGCTTAAGTTTTCTAAGTCTATCTTTCAATTCGGAGGATATCTCACAACCATCGTTGCGAGAAAGGTTCACCTATCGGCTACTAAATTCTGGTTTCACTCATCAGCTACTACCATCCTCAAGTTGGTCAATCAAGTCATACGAAGGTATAAATTATTATTACCATACTAGACAAGGCCTTAATCTACTTGGTATAATCAATTCTACCCTAGCAATCAATGATATCGCGTAATCAATTAAATCATGAAAGATAGAAGCACATAAAGAAATAACTAAGCAACTAAACAACTAAACAAATGAGTTTACAACTATAGCTCTAGAATAACAAATCAACAACTCAAAGACATCGAACAAACAAGAGAAAATGAGAAATAAGAGAAGTTACAACCAATTGCCCTTGTTTCCTCTTGAACTTGTCGAAATCCCCTTCTAAACGATCCGTTGCTATCGCAAACGACCCGTCTAACGCTGCCACGATCTGGACTTGAGACTAATCTCTCGGATATTTCTATGGCTAACCCTAAACTTTGACCTTGGATCTAAAACACCACCTTATAATGCTCTTGTATGATCTTGTATGGGCTTGTATGGCCTTCTCTGATCTTGTATGCTCAAAATCTCCTCAAAGTCCTCTTAAATAGGCATTGGAATTGTTTAGAGACGCAGGAGGATTGTTCTTGACGTATTGGGAGTTGAAAATAGCCACCCCACCAAGAATAACCTCTAAAACGAGCACTTTCTGCTATTTCTGGAAGGTTCCAGACGGACCGACTAAAATCTGGCTGAAAATAGCAGTTTTTCCTGCGAAAGTCAAACGGTCCGTCTGAATTTTCAGACGGTCCGTTTGGAAATTTCAGCACTGCGCACTGTTACTGTTTTGCCCATATCTCTTTCATCCGGACTCCGTTTGAGGCGATTCAAAAACCAGCGGAAAGCTTACGAGGAGCTCTACATCATCATTGATCATCCAGGTCATATTTTTGTCCAAAATCTGCATTAAAGTAGGAATTATGGTAGTAACTCATTCTTAACATAAAAACCTACTTAAAATGACCCTAATTAACCTAACTCAAGTCAAATATTTTAGTTTGGAGTCAAAACCCTACCAAAATATGTATATAAAATCATCTCATCATGAAGCCGACCACAAGGTTAGTTTAGGATACCTTAAGATAATCCCCTTATAAATGTCCGAATAGTATTTTGAAATAGTTGTTAATCGAGATTAATCATTAATGATATTATCTGTCAATTCAAACAATATAAAATTACATTTATTAATAATCAAATTCCATAAAACGTGAAATCCAACATAAATGGTTAGTGTCTCCGCTGTTATTCTAGAGGTATAACAGGTTCAATTTCCGCTGGACGCAGAAGATGGATAAACTCTAATTTATTGAGTGGGCTAAAGCCTCTATAAGTAAATAGCCTTATTTCAAAATAAAAATAATAATAATAATAATAATAATAATTAATAAATAAATAAATAATCAAATTCCATACATTAGTTGGAACTGCGTTGACAGATTTACCAAGGTATCAGGCCTAATTTGAGGCAGAGTTGCGGAAAATGGTCTTTCGGCTTATTAATTAAAGCCTTACGGGCGTCAATTTTTGTTGGCAATTTACATTGCCATTAATACGGTAAATAGTACAAGTAAGGTATATAACCATATTGTTAGGGAACTCATTTGAATTTGAATTTGAATTGTGACATCCGACGTACTATTTATCCAAATAAATAATAAATAAAATGGGTTATTTATGATGTAGACGCGTCAAGTACTAATTTAATATAATTTAAAAGTCACTTTGACATCCATCAAGTGATCTCAAACATAATTAATTTGCTTCCAATTATTCAATGCTTAATCGTTATCAAGAACTTTTCAAATAATAGCAAGTTCAGTGTAGATATTAAATGTGTCACATGCATATGGTTTGAGTTTATTGGAATTTTGAATTCGGATCCAAAATGCGTTATTGCCATCACATAGAAACAGTGGATCATTTCATGTTTAGTTGTAATCAATATGCTATATGATATGGAAATGGTTCCTCACCCCTTTGAAAGTTGAAGATTCCCCAGCACTTTAGAGGATTGATCTGCTTAATATTAATGAGCAAATCAATTACAAACAAGTTTTAAAATATTGTTGCTCTGGTTTTAATTTTTGGATTATTTGGAAAATCAGAAACGCGATAAGTTTTAATAACAACGCTTCCGATTCTCATAAAGAAAATGTATCACAAATGAAAAGTTTGCTTACATACTGGTCACGAGATTTGGGCCGTGTTTGGAAAACGCGTAGAACATGGGTTCGCGAACCCAAAATTTGGGATTGGGTATTAAAAAATGGAAATTGATTACTGCCGTCTTCAGTTTTGTCATCTTATTATTACTAAATATAAAGTGAACATATACAGCAAATAAAGTGAACATATAAACAATCTAAGTGAATACATACAAACAAATAAGTTCAATAAAAATAAGCTGAATATGCATGTAAACTTCTGAACAAGTGATGACAACCCTTATTTGTTTGTAAGTGTTCACTTAGATCGTCTATATGTTCACATTATTTATCGCATATGTTCACTATATATTTAGCGATGGCTGGGATGGTATATTTGCCGATGGCACTTATAATTCCTGTTAAAAAATTAATTTCGTTATTCATTGGTTGGTGTTCCGTATTCTCCGAAAAGTAGAAACCCACGAACAATTGGTGTTCGTCTAGTTCGCGAATCCAACTTGTTGTTTGGTTCGCACCGAACTGGCTGTGTTCGCAAACAACACAGTTGGCATCGTTCCAAACCAGTGTTTAAAATACCCTACCGGACCGGCCGGTTCAACCGGGAACCGGACATTCATCCGGTAGGGTTAATGCAAAAACCGGAGAAAATCGGCTAAATATCGGTTAAACCGGATAATTATGCCTACCAAACCGGCCGGTTTTTTCTTTTCGCTGGGTTAATCATGGAGTTGGCGCCTCAGGTCACAAAAAAAACTCGCGAACTTGAGGCCACGTGAACATAACAGATGGTACACAGGTACAGAGATGGCAGGGCTCTTGATATATTCATTTTCTTAAGCGATACATTGGTTAATTGATACAGGAAAAAAAAAGGAACTTCAAAAGTGACAAAATGGAGAAGATAAATTTGTATGCTAGCTGTCTTGCAAGTTGCAATTCATAAGAAAATAAAGGAAAAGATGGGCTCATCAATATTAATTAATTCATTCCAATCTAAATGTAAAGCAATTGATTAATTAACATTTAATCATTTTGGCATATTCATATTCGCTGAATCAATTGTTTTACGATTTTAGAATATATATATTTTTGTTGAATATTTGTTAATTAATTTATATATTTTTAGAATAATTATAATTATATAGCATCATCTGGTTTTTCAAACCGGTTTAACCGGTTAAACTGATAAACCCCGTACCAAAGCTCGGTCGGTTTGATCTCCGGTACGGTATTTTAAACCTTGTTCCAAACATAGCCAGCAGTATTTGGCCTGAGGTGCATACCATGCCAGCTCAGCTGAATGATCCATCATCCAATAGAGAGGCAGCATAAAGACAATGACGAAAGGGGTTGGCTTCTGATTCATTTTTAATTTTTTATTAAGAGGAGGAGGAGGTTATATCAGGGGATTTGTGTAATACTGGTTATTGACTTTGTTATAGTTTTGAATATATAGGATAGGCATCAAGCATTTTGTTATAAACTTATAATAGTATTCAGTTCGTTACAAGGTTTAGAAATTATCTCACAAGGGGACACTGGACACTAGTAACTTTGTAGGAGGTAATAGTGCCGTTTATCTCTTTGGTAAATCTGCTGATTTAGGATACAAATATTCATGAACAATTTTGCTGTACATTCTTTCAATTAGTAAAAATGGAAAGTGGTGAGAATTTGATGTAATATGATCCAACACACACTTTACAAAAAAAAAAAAACAAAAAAAATGGTATAACTTTTGATCCGACCATCGGATCGGGTTGAAATTCTGACATGAGATCCGTGACTCAGAGGCCAGAGCCCATGGGCGGAGCTAAGGGGGTGCCAAATTGGACTTTGCATTCCTTGTTATTTGTAATTTATATAAAATTTCCATGCTATTTTAATAAAAATACATAGATAATAACCAATTTTCCCCTAATATGAAAAAAAATGCAAATTAGCCCCCCCCCCATTGTTTATTCCTCGCTCGCCCTGCTAGAGCCCGAAATAAAACGAAGCTCTGCTGTGTTCTGCCAAATTGTCAGCTCGAATTCGCAATATGAGCCTTCTTTCATGGACTTTTGGACATTTTTTTATAATTTTCAAATTTTTTAGTATTGTTTTAGTTTTTTATATATTTTGTCTTTTTAGGATTTTGTAATTTTTTATTTAAGACAACCGTCATTCCTGGGTGAAGCAGTGATGCTTTAGAATTAAATTTTATCAATGAAACTGAGAATATGTATGATCTCAATATCAAAAATCTCTCTTTTTCCGTACTTGTCCATATTATCTTTATCTATAGTTTGTGCATTAAAATTATTCCCAGTTAATTCAAAAAAATAAAATTCTGATCTATATTACTAACCTGGTAAGGTGGAAAATGTGGAAAATGGTTGATTAAACTCGTTGAATATAGATTTGGAATTTTCCATTAAAGTAAGGAAGATAGAGTTGATATTTAAGGCTCCGTTTGAATGGCTTCTTCCCGGAATAAGGAATAAGGAATAACCACTTTTTACCAATAAATTTATTTCTAACCATCCAAACTCTTCACAAAAGTTACACACTTCCCAATAAATTTACCCCTTCCTAATAAATTTCTTCCCTTCTTCCTTCTTCCTACCTTATTCTCAACTCATCCAAACGGAGCCTAAGTCTTTAAAACGTCCTCAAATACCCTTATCAAGCATAACGAGCAACAAGAAGTAATCTAATTTCTGTAATTATGTTTAAATTTTTTTTTCCTCTTTTCTTCTTTTTTTCCTTTAAACGATCTATAACTCTACCCCCAAATTTTGCTCGCATGTATATGATTTTCTTTACAAAATTGCTTTCAAATTAAAAAAAGTGTAAATCTTAAGCATAAATGTTCAACAAAACAAATACACATTTTGCAATACAATTACTGTTTGAGCTCCACGATGTTGAATGCTTATTGTAACTTTATGAAATCGTATGCGCCGGTGCCTGCAATCGCCCCTATAACAGGAGCCACCAAATATATCCATATTCTTTCATAATTACCGTTCGCAATTGCAGGTCCCAATGTGCGAACCGGATTCATTGATCCACCAGACGATGGTCTACAAAAGATATCCAAAAAAAGAAAAATAGGGTTGTTCAAATTTATCTATAAAAGAAATTTTGGATGCAAATGCATGAACTACAAGTTTCATTGCACTTACCCAGCAATTAAAATATTTAGAAAAACTGTTCCCCCAATTGCTATCCCGGCTAGCTTTCTGTTCTGTAACAAATTTAGATATTAGTAAATGACTGTTATATAGAGGCCATGAAAAGGACATTGCATTGTAGTGAGATTAATTTATAATAAGCTGTACTTACTGCTTTGAGGTCAAATACCAATGAAGTGATGACGAACAAGAGGATAAACGTTATCAGAAACTCGAGAAAGAAAGCTCGAGCAGTACTGATTGTTGGTACAGTAACTCCCCCATTGTGAAAAGGATGAAAGATGAACTTGAGTGCAAATGATGCACAAATGGAGCCTAAAACCTGAGCAGCTATGTAAAGGGGAACATAAACAAACGGGAAATGCCGAAAGAGAGATAGTGCAATTGTCATAGCAGGGTTTAGATGAGCGCCTGAGATGTGACCAGTTGAGAGAATAACAACACCGACTGCTGTGCCGGCAGAAGCCGCTTTTCCAATTAGTGTTTCGGCATTTGGGTACTTGGCATCCACTATTGGCGTAGCGGCTGCACCAAAAATCATGATGAATGTGCCAATGAACTCAGATGCTATCTAAAATATTTACGAAAGCCAGTTTTAGTGGAAATATTAATTTGATGAATATTCAAACAAAATAATATGTAAAGAGAGTTGGAACTAACATCCTTTTCTCTTTTTTCAAGGATATTGAAAAGAATCAATTCTATGTTGAAATAAAAAAAAATCAAAATTGAAGTCATGATAATTGATATTTACGTGGCTCCGTTTGGATGGTGTGGGAATAAGAGAAATAAGGGGCTGTTTGGATTCCCCAAAGAATTTGGGGAATTTCATCTTCCTACCATAAATTTATTATAAACAATCTAAACTCTTCACAAAGTTACACACTTCCCAATAAATTTATTTCTAAGAATTGTAACTTCTCCAAATTCCCCAAATTCCTAAGCGATCCAAACGGCCCTTAAGGGAAGAAGTGGGAAGAAGTATTGGAAAGTGTGTAACTTTGTGAAGAGTTTGAATTATTTATAATAAATTTATTCTCTTATTCCCTTATTCCCTTCTTCCACACCTCATCCTAACGGAGCCGTAGAGAAGACAAGCCAATTTGAAAGTTCCAAATATATAAAAACTTATTTTTCTAGTTACCAACTATCCAGAAATTCAAAAAAAAAAAATAGATGGCAAAGACCTTTCTCTTTTAAAAAAAAACTATCCAGAAATCCCTTATAATATGATCTTATTTCCATTTTTCCGATTTCATAAAATTATTTAAATTTTGACAAATTCTTTCGCAGATACATAACCCCAGATTATTGATTTGGGAGATTTCACAAATGTTTGGCAAACATGTTGGCTTATGATTTTTAAGAATGTTCTTTCTAGGGAAGACAGAAGTAATGCTTTGCCAAATATTTGAGTCTGCAGGAATACTTCTACGTTAAAAAGAGATCGAGAGAGGGAGTGAAAATTGGTAGCCCAAAAGGAATCACATTCTCCGCCGATCTTTTAAGATCAGCATAGTGCTAACTTTTTATTTGAACCATCCGATCAATGATGGATACTCCGTGAATAATATCAGACTGATAAGTCCGAAACAATTTAACCGTCCAGATTAGATTGGATGGTTCACTCTGCTAATCCTAAAGGTCAGGGTACTGGTCCCCCCAAAAGCCCGTATATCCACTGTGTCCTGACTTCAAAGTTCAAAGAAAATATAAGGTACTAGAGTGTTAAATTTGGTGGAGTGAATTTATTCTTAATTATCGGGTTAAAAATGTTGGCTTAATTTTTTATATGACCTCCAACTCTTTCCTATTTGTTTATTTCTCCTTATACTCTTATGTATTTCTTATTCGTCACTAAACTCTTCTAAATGATTTCTTATTTGCCCTTTAACTTAATTATACAGATTTAACTATAGTTATTTTTATAAGAAAATCGAATATTAATTCCGAATAATTAACTTAAAAGGTCAGAATTAAACCTAGACTTATTTTTATTTTTCCTAGTTTTACTTTCTCGCTCCGAAAGTTTTTCGCTAATTAAAACTCAAACCCTTAATCTCCCTCCTTTTTCCAATCTGACGTTTAGTCCGCCTTCCTCCTATTTCAAAAGTTTTGGATAGAGCACATGAATGGACCTTTACCTGTTATTCCTCCTAATCTGACAAGCCGTACCATCAGGAACTCAAAGACGTTCCAAGTATATATCCATCATTTGTTTGAAGTTCCTTTTTCTTGGTAGACTGATCTATTTCTTCTTGGCTAGAGCATTCATAGAACGCACCACGAAGCAAATATTTTTGGAGGCTTAAACAAAAGCATGCTTCAGGCACTATTGAACGTGTGTCATATTTGGTTTTCTTATTTTTTAAAGCAGGCATGTTAAATGATTAGGGGCATTTCTCTCTTTCTATATTAATTCAGAATTAATATTCGGTTTTCTTATAAGATAACTCTGTATGGTTAATTTCAAGGATAAATAAGAAATCATTTAGGAGAGTTTAGTGGTAAATAAAAAATATACATGAGTATAAGGAGAAATAATAAATAAGAAAGAGTTAGAGGGCATAGAAAAATTAGGCCAAAAATGTTTTGTTTAATTTTTATACAGGTTCGATTCTGCTCTAAATCCACTGTCGCGCGGTACCGTGTAGCGCATCAAATTTAAACCATTCAAAGTCATCGAACGGCACGCGCTAGTGGGTACATTGAGCTATACACATACATCAATACCAGGTATGCCTGCCGATGGTATACCGTGTTCCGTGTTCCGTGCACGTTCCGTCCAAACGGAACGGCTCACAGTATAAAATATCATTTCGTTTCCAGAAACGAAACGGTAAACGGAATGGGAGGGCAAACCGTTGCTGAAACGGAACGGTAAACAGAACCAGCCATTTCGCTTCCGTTTCGACAAATACTGCAGTTTTTAGTGTTAAAACACGTTGTTCCGTTCCGTTCCGTCCAAACGAAACGAATAACGGAATGAAATGGCATACCGTTTACTGAAACGGAACGGAAAATAAAATGAAATAGGCATACCGTTTCTGGAACGGAACGGCAAACGGAATGGCCCCTTCCGTTCCCGTTTCGAACGTTAGACCTAATCCCAGGTTAAAAAAATCACAAAAAGCCACGTGGTGTTACCGAAGTTATGTGGGACCCACCCAAAAAGCCAAACTTTAATTGGGTGATGCGTAGTACAATGTACAAATGGTAATTTTCTTTTTTCGCTCAACTGATATTGCGATGAAAAATATCATTTGAACAAACATTAAATAACAAATGCTAACAATTTTGACCATGATCAAAATATCATTTTAATTGCCAAAGAATAAATAGCCCCCTAACTATTAGTATGTATATTTGCAACAAATCATCTAGCTTACAAAACAAAAAAAAGTGTCAAATCAATTTTTATAAAATATTTAATTTAAAGGGAGAAGGTCGACTTTATATTTATGGATTAAAAAAAGTAACGTGGGAAAAGAATAATGTAGAATATAAATTTTCAAAAAAAAAATATAGAAATGATTTTTTATATAGTAATTATGTTAATTATGAATTCCATAGAAACAGAGCAATTGGCAAAGATATAAAGACTCTAATTAGACGGTACCAAACTCATCTATAATTACACAATCTAAGTGATCCATTAAAGATTTATTTTAGATATAAAGTTATATCCAATCTACTGAAATATCATTGAGGAAAGATTAAAAATAATCCCACAAAGTTCATCACTCGATTAATTGAAACATGGTAGTAATGTACCCAACTGGAGAACATGACAAATTAGCAATGCAGTCCTTTTTTTAAATTTTCTAGCAGTTATATTGACTTATTTTTCATCGCTAAGCCAAAAAAAATTGTCTTTTTACTACGCATCAGTGCATCACCCAATTAAAGTTAGACTTTTTGGATGGGTCCCACATAACTCCCGTAACAGTACTTGGCTTTTTGTGACTTCTTTTAACCCGGAAATGCTGGGAAGACTGGGATGCAATGCATGTGAATAGAATATACTCAATGGGTTACCCACTAGACGCGCCATTTGATTAGCTTTGAAGGGTTAAGATTTGCTGCGCTACACGGTACCGCGCGACAGCAGATTTCGATCTGGCTGGATTCGACCTGATGTGCCAGCAGGTTTAAGATAATCCAACTATTTATCGCTGAACCAAAGGGCATAATTTATGGGAAAAAAGACATTATTAATTTTTTCATTTTTCCAAGTAAGCAAAATTCTAATTGCACCCGAGTATACGATTTCCAATTTTATGTCGAATTGTCAAGTGTTTCTAATAATATAGGAAAAAAAAAGAAGCAAAGCATACATTCATAAGAAACCAATTTTCAATTTACGTTTTACTTGACAAGTAGCAGCCTAAATTTCATAATCAACTAAAAAATTCTGCATGCATTTTTCCTCCACATTAATCTCGGTACTCGGTAGCAAAAAGACCATTGTACAAAACATTAGCACCTCCATATATTCAAGCAAATATTACACTTGATTTAAAGTAAAATCAAACGAACATACCAATTTTAGCACAGAAACTCCAGGATCAGATAGCAGCTTAAGGCACCTGTCGTGCCTCTCGTTTCCATAGCACATCATCCCTCTTTCCCTCTTTTGAGACAATTTGGAATGAATCCCATTTAGTCATCTTTATATCTATATCACATCTACCACCCCAGGGGTACATTTCATTTTTTGTTTGTTTTATTTTTTCCTTGTAGTTGCTGGGAGACTTGAAGAATTCCTTGTCAATATCGTATTAAATATACCTAATTATTGGTTTAGAAGGTCTGTTACGAAACACACTGGAAGTGTCCAGTTAACAGAAGTCGTTGAAGACACTGGACTGGACCAGTCAAGATATATCAGGATCAGTGGTTAGCGCAAACCAGAGTTAATTCAAGAACCCAGTGATTAGTTAGATATTAATCTATGTAAAACAAATGTATGATAGGTATATAAGTACAGGTACCTGTAAGCAAACAACATTCAATTCAGTTACAATCATTCATTCTCAATTGTCTTTTTCAAACTTCTTTCTTCTTCTCTAATATTCTCTACTAGTGGGTCCCATTGAGCTCGATCCATTGTTTACCAATATTTTTTTTTTGCAGATGTTGATTATGTAAAAACTGTATTTAATAAATTAATTATTAATTTATTTGTTTAAATGGTTAATTTGAATTGTGATATAATAAATAAATATAGGACAAAAGAGTTGTACGAATTTATATAATTATTTGCTTTATTGAATGGTAAATAGGATGTTTGAGACATTGAAATAAAAGAAAATAAACAGATGGCGTATTCTCGTATATTGTTGTGTGTGCCGTTAATCCTGTTATATATGTAGATCTTTAAAACTATGAGGTGTCTGTGTAGTTTTCTTCATCATCACCATAATAGCTTGGTTATTTATCTTTTCAGTTATGCTATATTTTACTTTTTAAGTTTTTTTTTTGACCGTCATAGCGGTGCTTGTTTATTCCCCATAAATAGCAATACATTTTGATTTGAAGGTACAAACTGACCTTGCATGATTATAGCAGCATAATTTCTACTGCAATACCTTAAGACCAACTTGTTAGTGCATTGATTTTATCGTTATCATGTGGAGATGCAGCATTATACAATTGCAATGGCTCATAAGTCTCAACGTGGTTCTGCCTCCACCTCTGTATATCTAAGCTTGACAATTATTGTTCAAAAATAAATGTTGGATTTTAGAAAGATTTTAAGTCGCAGAAAACAACATTGACATAATAATACCATCAATTTCTGGCCTGGTAATTCTATAAAATATGGGGTCCCCAACATTGAAGTGAGAGGAAAGTTCTAATTGAATTGAGTGATTCTGTGATCATACCTGTCTAAATTTGGGTTTTAAATTAAAACCCGAAAAGAAATGATTTAGGATAAATCAATGCAAACTTAAAATTTCTCTGTAGATCCGGTAAAATTGTCTTATAAAATAGTAAAAATCCATTCAAATTCATTATAGATATTATATATAGAGAGAGACGCACAAAGCTAACCTATTCAGGCCTCATGCCCTCATCCAATTTAATTTTGCATTTTCTCAAAAAAAATAATTGCTACTGGTTGCAAATGTATCACTTCCTATAATTATACATTTAAGTCAGTTCTCTTTTTGAGAAAATGCAAAATTAAAGAAATGCGAAATATCTTGCCACCTTCAGACAGTGAAAAACAATGATTAAGATTCATCAACTATACTTGCCTGCAAATAGAACAAAATTTGCAACCATTAATCGACCCATCTTTCTTTTTTCTTTTTTTCTTTTTCCCCCAAACAACACTTATCTGCACCTTTTGTAGTTTTGTGTTATAAAAAAAAAAGGCAATATTTGTTTCTCTAGTAGTTTATATACATGAAATATAATTCATATGGAAGATAAATTAAATATACAAAAAACTCAAAAGAGATCATGAAATTGTTACCCTGTAAAAGTATCATATATAAATAAAAGTATTGTACTCTAACCAAAAGTATCATAATCATTGACTACGTAAAAGTTATCACCTCTAAACATTTACATATTCTTAATATATGGTTTTAGTTGAAACTAATTCTTCATAAATTATATAAATTAACATTAATTTGAATATATGAGAAATGCTAGAGTCCAATATATTGGACGGACCCCACTTGTACGATCGTTTTCACATTTTTAAATTCCAAATGACCGATCCGAACCGTTCAATATGTTCTCCATATTCAAAACTTATAATAAACCAATTTTTCGAAATTTTTTATTATATTTTTTTGGTATTTTAGAAAATCGTTGTTATTAGACGATCCATAATTTTTATATCATGAATTTTCTAAAATACCGAAAAAAATAGTAAAAAATTTCGAAAAAATATAAAACTTGGTTTTTTATAAGTTTCCAATATGGAGAACATATTGAACTTTTCGGATCGGTTATTTGAAATTTAAAAATGTAAAAACGATCGTATTGGACGGACCCATTCATCAATATATTGGACACTAGAGAGAACATCAACATATCGATAGTAAGGTAGAGGACGAAACTAAAAAAAGATCAAATTTTGATCCAAAAACAAAAATTCAAGTCAGAGAACAACACATCCACTGGCAATTTTTTTTTTTTTAATTGACCATAACTGCATGTAAGAATAGTGAATAGAGTGGCATCAGTTCACTTGATTCTTATGAAATAGCAAACAAATTTCTCAGAGGGATTATAATACATCTAATTTCTAACATGACCTGCCTGCAAAATTGACAAATAAAGAATCATTTGTCCATAATTTTCATTTCCTCTGAACTGTGTGGAATGAGAGCTTAAGAATTTTTATTTACCTAACTAAAACTTGAAATGAAGAATTGTACAGAATTGAAGAGAATGGGAGTATAATAAGTGATGGAATACTGAATTTATCTAAATGAATAACTGACCAAATATGACGGACCAAGCACATCTTCAACAGTGATAGTTATCACACCGATCGACACAACTGATGATGAACGCTTACAACAGTAGTAATGCTTCTGAAAGCAAATTGTTTCTTCCATAATGGGTAGGCACATAACATATTTTTTGTAAAAAAAAAAAACAGTCAATATAAAAGAGTGTAATAAAATCACATAGCTCAACACTTGCATGGTCCACATGCTCTTCTTTTCCTTTGTCTGATAACAGATGCATGAAACAATTCACTTACAAAACATCCAAAGTGATGCTAAGCCATGCACATACAGAAATTAATGAACCAATATAGGCTGTGCAGTAAAACAGAAATTAATAAACCAATATATTTCTTAATAAACCATGCACGTACAGAAATTAATAAACCAATATAGGCTGTGCAGTAAAACAGGTACAAGCATTACATAAAATGCAGACAATAATTAGTGTATCCAAATGAAGTGAAAACAGGTACAGCTCAATTCTAGTGCATTCATTATCAAGTGCCTTAAGGCACATACAGATAAGAAATTGGTACAGCTACAGCCCAAATCAATGAAAACATCCATAATTAACAAGCATACAAGCTTCTAAATAACTACCGTAATTTTATAACCATTGCAATTAATATTCAAAGCAAGATTACAATAAGACATAAGAATATTGCAAATCCCACTATAACCTTCAAAATAAATTTATCATCCCGGCATTTTTCCTCATCTTTGGGGCTGTTTGGATTCCTTGGGGAATTTGGGGAATTTCATCTTCCTAGCATAAATTTATTATAAACAATCCAAATTCTTCACAAATTTACACACTTTCCAATAAATTTATGCCTAGGAATAAGAAATTCTCCAAATTCTCTAAATTCCTAAGCGATCCAAACGGCCCCTTTAATTGCTTTGGGACATAAGATTCTCGATATTGAAATTTGACGCACCACGCACGAAAATAACTACCTTCAACGCAATTGCATGCCTAAAATTCTCGATCCGGATTACGTGTTGATCTAGATACCGCCACATCACACGGGAATTTGCAATTTTTTGCAAATGTAGGACACTTCTTTGGTGAGAAACAACTTCCCTCATCCCTTGCTTTCATTTCTCAATAAAAAGATGAAACTAAAGGCAAAAAAAAAAAAAATGACAAGTAGCAAAACAATATTGTCACAAAAATATGTACAAGTGAAACTAAAAGGTTATTCTTTGAACTTTACAAGTATTTCAATTGTCAAGTGTACCCTTGAAAAACTAGAAATATCACATATACTCTAGCACCTTCCCTCTCAGTGTGCTTCCATTGGATCCAGTAAACCAAAGATCACAATAAAAAAACACTACACTGTACTTCTCAAAATCCAATAACTTCCTGTAAGGCATTGCACTCGGTACAGTTCAGATTTCTAGTATCTTTGAATTAACCAATACTAATGTTTTAACAACACCGTGCAACTCACCGACTCAACTAGGTTCATCCTGAAGCCGGTCTGTATCATAACTGGTCAGTTCTCTCATCTTGTTTATCTTAGCTTAATTCCAACTAAACTATAGACGTTAAATCTAACATATAACTTTTACAGAAGTTCATTTTAAGGTAAAATCACATGAACATTGAGATACTGGTAAATTGGAGGAATTGCATCGACTGCTACCATTTAATATTTAAATCCCCAAGATAGAAATTCAATTTGACACATAGCATTCAGGGAAGTTTTACCAAGTACTGCATGAGATTTGGCACAAAAGTTTTACCTGAAGACCATCACTGGAATTTTTGTTGATAATAATTCTGCCAAGTATAGGCAAGATGTTGATGTTGCCGTCTGTATTACTATAATTCAAAACCCTGAAAAATAAATTATAGAACAGATAGAGTCAAATAAATGTGTAAAAATGCCACTTAATTTCAGTTCCAAAAGGCGGAGACATGAACAAGGCAATAGAAACCATGATTAGCCAATACCAGAAGGAGTACTGCTAACAAGAAAGGTTGGTACTGCAATACAAAATTGGTTGGCCATAGTTCAAATCACAAATGGCATATCTAATAACAAGAATCAATCAAAGCATATGAAAATCAAGTACAGTTGTAACTGCAACCAGACTTTGGTACCAAATTGAAATTCTCTAGCTATATGATCAAGTAAGTCATCGTTAAAAAAAGTATACTATACTATTTTAACAGTGAGCACTACCATCAGCCTCTGCAACCACCAAAATTGAGAAATTGTAAACGCCCATCACTCTCTGATGAAGGGGAGGCAGAGAGGCGACGAAGAACTAGCGTTTGCAGAGAAGAGGAACTTCGATCTGCTTCGCTTCCACGACGCCCAGCCGTCGATCGCCTCCTCTCTCTCTCCGTCTCTCGTTCTCTTTTAAGCGCGTTTTTCCTTTTTTTATATTTTTTATTATGGTTTTTGGATCCGCTTGGATACGGACGCAAATCCAACCCGATAAGAATGGGAGCGGAGTGGAAAACATCTGAGGCCGTCGGATTTGATGAATAATGTATGTTCTTTTGATTATGAGAGATAGCGCACTTTGATTATGTACCAAAACCTATGTTACTTGGATGTGGGTGCGGATATCGTATCGGATACGGTGCGGGTACGGGGATACGATATTTGTTAAAAAACTAGAATACGGTTGTATATATAAAATAATAAAAATAATTAGAATAATATATTTTTAATTAAAAAAATTAATTTATATATTTTATTAATACAATGTTATTAACATTATATTATAGTTTTAATTCATATTGAGAAATTTAAAAATTAATAATATAATATTATTAATAAATTTAACAATTAATATGTTGAGAGTAATATAATTGTTACTCGGATTAATAAGTAACTAGCTACCGCATCGCGCTTCGCGCGATGAAAGTTTAAATTTAGTTTGTATCTAAACTCCTTCACTAAGATAAAATTGGGAAAAAATTACATTTCAGAACAAAATATAATACAATGCGCCATACCAAAGGAAAAATAATACAATGTAAGCCATAGCAAAGAACGGAAAGGAAAAAAAAATTGAAATTCAAAGCCAAACAATAACACGGCTAATCTGAGCCATTTTGACATTAAACTAAATATACCAAACTAAGTGTTGGTATAGTAAAAATGTAGAGAGACCTGTGAAAATTGTTGTCAAAATGAGAAATCAAAGAAATTCAATATTCTTTGTTAGATCAAGGCCTTTTTTTTCAATCTAATATCTAAAAGCTTTGTTTTACCCACCATCCTAGTCATATGGATAAACAAAGTAATCTATCCTGTCACCCAAAATTTATTCCCTAAACGCAAGAGATAAATAGCCTATAAGATGAATTTTGGACTGATTTAGGTAGGTTTCATGGTATCCCCTAGTATGTTTACCTTTTGGTTTAGGGAATGTGTCAATAAGACTTTTTCCAAACTAAACCGAATGAGGTATGACCTTTCAGTATACTCGAAAAGAAATGATTGAAATTCAGTAATTCACAGAACTAAAAGAAAAATAAAACCTCTCTTGATAGGTGGAGATGACATAGAGATCTGAGAAGATCAAGAACTTGAGCAGCTGAATCCATCAACCATGCCTAATGTTAGTATCACCTGAAATTAAAATTTTACATCTTTCCTCAATTTAATCCAAATAGTATGACCAGGCACCCAAATTATTATCACCTAAAGCTAACTGTTGGTACATATTTAGCAAGACCATAATTTTATATAAGAGAATATGTTTTAAGTTATCGTGATAATGTTCAGAGATATGAATATATGTCATTTATTATACAGCAGATTCTTAGATCAGCTAGAAAAAGAAATGAACTGTTAACATTTGTTTTACCTTGTTCCAGAGCTGAAATTTTCTCATTGCTTTTCTACTCTAAATAAGGATTATATTATAAAAATGAAAGCCAAGATCTTTGATAGTCAAATTAGTCTGCTGCACTTACTAAATAATAAGGGCAACTGGAATGAAGTGTAGTAGTTAACAGTTCTCGAGGCAAAAACAAAACTGGCACAATTCCAACAAAGAAAAGCATTGTTTTATGATTTATAAATACCCATCAGATAATGTGATACTGCACAAATTTTGCTTATCAAGTAGCATTCAATGCACATTTCAGTGATCTTTTCATGACACAAAAAAAAATCAGGAATGATAACTGCCATCTGTAATTTTGTCATCCCTGTCATTGCTAAATATAAAGTGAACATATACAACAAATAAGGTGAACATATAGACGATCTAAGTGAACACTTACAAACAAATAAGTGTTGTCATCACTTGTTCAGAAATTTACATGCATATTCAACTTATTTTCATTGAACTTATTTGTTTGTATGTGTTCACTTAGATCGTCTATATGTTCACTTTGTTTGCTGTATATGTTCACTTTATATTTAGCAATGGCAGGGATGGCAAAACTGCAGATGGCAGTAATCAATTTCCAAAAAAAAATTATTCACTTTATAACTGTAAATCTGAAGAAATTACCTCAAAGTGAGGATTTCAATAATACAAAATTTTCCCACGAATCATAAAAATGCATAAAATCCCTAGAAAAATGTCCTATGGGCTTCCTTTCATATATTCTGTATAGACTGTCAAATTATAGAAAGCAAAATATCCTATGAGCAAGAATATTTATATTAATGAGTTTTCTTATGAACCAATTTCAAGTTAAAGTATATGAACTGATGAAGGAATTAAATCCTAGTACCAAATAAAATTTGTATACTTAGAGCTAACCTCACTAGTCTTTTGGAGTACAGCTTTAGGGTCGAACCCAAGAGACGGTTTAATTGATTATCGGACTTATCCTTTTTCAAAAGCTAGACAATAATATTTTTGTGGAGTTTTGATGAATTAAATGTAAAGGTGCAAGTAAAGTATATATTTTTTGTTATTTTGTCTATTAAAATAATGTAAACAACTAAAGTAAAGTTTTTGGATTTTCAAACAGTATAAAAAGCGTCTTAGGGTTCAGGTTTCACCTTGGTTTGGACTCTAGAACACAGAACTTATCACTTTCGTGCATCAAACTATGTTTTTCAAGCGTTCACTTCTCTGTTCCGTCCAAATAAGGATCTGTTTGGTCCGAACAGAGGGTGAAAGTGTGTGGTTTTGACCTTTTATGATATTTTATGCTTTGTGCTAGGGTTTGTTGGTCAAACCTAGATATTCCAAACCTCAGCTGTCGCTTGTTGGACTAGAAACTGGTTTAATCACAGCCTAACCTAATTAACTCGATTGGTTCACAACTTTTGGTATAGAATTCAATCAACTTAAACTTGTTTGTTAGAGTTCATAAGGATATCTAGAGGTCTTTTGGACTTGTCTAAAAGTTACACTTTTGGTGTCAACTAATCTCCCCTTTCGGATCTACGATTTATCCCTAATACTTATCTAAATTATCTTGATTAACCTAACTTTAGAACTTAACTAAATGCGGCCGTACATCTAGAAGTTAATTAGACTTTAACCAAGTAATTAAAACAAGCAATTAACATAATTCTCAACAAAACAAATCAACAAAACATATCATATCATATTGAGTCAAATCACAACACATCGAAACCTAAGTTACTTTCTTACTCCTAAGACAACATAAATCTAGCCTAACATGAAAGCAAAATAAGATACAAACTCCATCAAATCAAATATCAAGATAATGGAAGAAATAAACCAAATATCGCTTCCAACTCAAGATACCGAACGTCCAGAGCCGTGGTTGGGTTGATTCTGCCGTCGTCACGCCTAGAATTGCTCCAAAGATGATGTCATGGTCGTGCTATGATGCAAGAGATGGAATCCCACGCCTTTCGGCGCGAGAACGATGGTGGAAAGGTGCCAAAACGTGGTAGATCGTGAAATTTCGTGTATGGTGGGTTCCTCCTTTTCTTCTGGCCTAGAGGAGCATAAATACTGGTCTTCTGGATCTGGAAAGGAGGCTAGGGCGTCATGGCAAGAATTCATACCAAAATATTGAGTTTCCATGCTTGAAAACTTGCCAAAAAAACTATGTCGGCTCTCAACTCGGACCGAGTTGGCTCCAACTCGGACCGAGATGACAATTTAGCAGTTTCTGACTTTCAACTCGGACCGAGATGGATCCAACTCGGACCGAGTTGACTCCAGACCGAGGAGAGGTAGTATTTCAGCCATAATTTCTTCACCCGAACTCCGATTGAGGCGATTTAATAGGCGTTGGAAAGCTTAGGATGAGCTCTTCAATGCTATTGATTCCATTTGACCAATTGTTTCTCTTAAATCCACCATTTTATGCATTAATTGAGTTTGATCCACCGAGTTCCTGCAATTCAATACAAAAACCACAACAATACCCAATTCTAGACAAATATAGCACGAAGCACAATGAATATAGGGGTTTGAGTTACCATTTAAGTGTAAAGTCCGGCCAAAATGCACATATAAATATGAGATATCATGAACCGACCTGAATTGACCGTGCATGTCCAATGGATAATCATATATCCATGGCACAAATAGGCCTGCATAGTTCAACAAATGCAAGATCACCAAAATAAATAAAGGCAAAAAATATAAATCACATGTCACAATTTAGAATACAAAAGATCTAAATCATTTGTCTCAATTGATACAACATCATTACAATAATTGAGGAGATCATGAACCTGGGAGTGGTCGAACTAATCAAGCAAGGTGATGCGAAGTTCAATCGCGACAATTCTAATGGAAGCTATAGGGTTATGTTGAGATCAGAGAATGAACACGGATCAAGTGAGAACACAAAGAACGAAGAAATCGAGAAGGTAGGCATTGTTGAGAGTTTATTTTTGTTCACCTTGTTGAATTTCTTCAATCAATCAGTCAGCCTCCATAACATAGTGAAGCAAAAATCTTCGTTTCTTCCTGAAATGAAAGAGCAACCATATGAGAAATTAACTTTATCTTGCAGATACATTGTTAATTTTAAACAATGAACTTATTTAACTAATTTAAGCACGTTGATTCTAAAAAATGATGGTATTATTTTTAATTTGTTCCTTAAACATTGCCAAAGCCTAAAGAGTTAATCAGGCCTATAAGAAAATAAAGTAGAAAATATTGATTCCCTCATAAAAAAAATAGCATCCTAACTGATTACACTTTCCTCGATTAATTGCTTGTTGTGTCCTAGTTGATTGTCATTCTTTGCTGTGCCATCACCTATGTGATTGATATATCTTATTTCTGTAGAAATCTATTCCCAAATAATAGTGTGTCCAAACCCACACCATTCTATGCCTAGCATTAGCACCAGTAATTTGCACTTCTTTGGACAAAATCCCAAGAAAGAAAGTACTATAAAAATACGGACCAAAAGTATGGCATCATAGCACCATATTTAAAACTGTACCGACAAAATTATTGAAAAGTTTTTATTGCAGGTGCTTTTCCGATTTATGCCTGCAAAAAAATCAACCGAATACTTATCAGAGCGTAAAATTTTAGATAATACTTGCATGTGTGAATTTTAAAATATTTGTATATAAAAGAAGGAAGAAATACTCACATATCTCCACCTTCGGAAACATTTGTTGTAACTCTTTTGGTTTAGCTTGCGTCTTGCTCCCCACATTTGCCGATTCTACAACTGAAAAATCTAAAAGGTAAAATTGAGCTAACATGAAAAAGAATTAAGAAATCGAACGTTGTAGAGGCTGTCACCTGCCAGTAATGGAAATTTAATTCATGAAACTTTATGCTTCACCACTGGCAGCTTGTGTCTTCATTCAGCTTCTGTACCATCAAAGGAAAAGAAAACTTAAAATCAGCAGAAGCAATACTAATAAATAATAACAGAGAGTAATAAGAGTTTTCAACTCTTAAAAAGCATAAGATAAAGGCAAACAAAAATTACAGATTAATTTATTGAAACCCATATCTTCTAAAAATTCACCAGCCACAAAATTCAGCAAAATCAAATTTCTTGTGAGAATATATTCTCCCACAAAATTCAGCACTTTCAAATGAAAAGAATAATAACAATCACAATCTAGATCAGGAAATAAGATGACAATAGTGATGACCGCCTTCCTCTCTCTACAACTCACTATTGTCATCTTATTTCCTGATCCAAAAAAATAGGCTCTAAATTTAAGGCCTGTAAGCTAAATTTCCTGATCCAAAAAATAAATACCGGAACTACAGCTAATGGAATTATTAGCACAGTCATCAACAGACTCATGGTAAATAGTATCCTCTTAGCCCATAGTTGGCTCATATTGTAAAGAAACAAAACAATACCGATATTTATTTCCCAGCAAAAAGGACCCTCAATCTAGCATAATTTTTTTGCTGATCTAAAAGAACCTCCCACTCCCAATGCTGGATAGAAGAGCAAAAACCCACCACAATTTTTTTGTTCATCCAAAACAACATTTGAGGCCCAGTGTTGCGCAGAAAAGAGAAACCATAGTAAGAATTTTGTGATAAGAACGAAAACCAGATTAGAAAGCAAAAGAAATCATACCGTGCGAAATTAAACCGACATAGCATCTCAATTGTACAACTAAGTCATAGATAAGCCAATTCCACCTTGTAAAAACTTAGATCCTGTAAAGCAATCACATCTTATAGTCCAATTATGATAAAATTTACCCCAAATGTGCAATGATTAACTAAACAACTTCAAAATTCAGCTTTCCCAAAAATTAAATTTGTTATAAGATATAACTCTGCTGATACACGGTGACTGAGGTCCAAGGATGGTGTTTTACGGATGGTTTATAGTACTTCTTTGCTAATTTTCCATAATGTTTAGTATAAATGTTTACTAATATGGTGTCTTTTGTGCTTGGGGCACTTTGATGCCATACTTGTTTCTATCAATAAAGTTTCAATTAGCAGCCACTTCCATTTTTGCGATAGAGAGAGTTTTTGCAATAGAGGGGGGGGGGGGGGAGGGAGAGACACAGAGAGATGAGGGTTCTGAGTTCTGACCTAGTGAAAATGAGACTGGTGAAAGTACTGAGTTCTGACATGCTGAAAATGAGACTGGTGGAAGTAATGCAAAGCTGCAGAGAGAGAGAGAGATTTGAGCTTGTAGTTCGGACCAAAGAGATGAGGTGCGCAAAGCAAAAGCAAAGACAGCAGAAGAAGCACAGCAAACCTGCAGAAGAAAAGAAGCCGACATTAAGTCCAGAAGAAGAACAATGGCGGCCTAAAAGCAAGGAAAAAAAACCCCTCTGGTACCAAGCAAGAGGAAGATAAAAAGACAGAGGAAAGGAAGACGAGAAAAAGAACACCTGGGAGGTAGAAACAGCGGAGCAAGAGAGAAAGAAAGAAACCCAGAAGCTTCTCACACCAACAGTGGTGTCGAGAGGTTTCTGGAGGATCCATAAGAAACACCAAACCGACCGTACTCCTTCAAATGACCGACAAGTACAGCAGAGGCGTGGGTCGATGGAGAAAAGAGAAGATCTGGATCCGGTGTGGCTACGAAAGGCAAAGCGCCCAGGAAGTAGGCACACACGAGTGAGAGAGATGCAATGAGAGACCACACAGAATTAGACAGAAGGAATCGAAAGAGAAAACCAAGCGATGGGCCAGCACAATCGCTAATTGGAGACGGACGAAGGAGATGAGATCCATCCACGCAGAGTAAAAAACTAAACGGTCCAGATAATTGAACAGTAAACTCTTGATTTGGAATTGAAGTATTTTAGATGAGGTAGATATAGTCCCAGGCCGAACAATGTTATTTGACCGGTTTGGAAGGGAAGTTTAGCCCCACAAGGGAAATGGTTATTCTCGATGGATAGTATATATAGCATGAGCTACGAGGCAAACGTGAAAAGTTGTTGGTAGCTACCGCGAGTAGGGCTGTCAATTTCATACCGTTTCACACGTTTCCGTTCCGTTCCGTCCGAAACGGAGCGGAAACGGAATGATTTTTTGTTGCGTTTCACTCAACGGAACAGAAACGAAAGCGAAACATATTTCGTTGATAAGAACGGAACGTAAACGAAATGTGTCGATTCCGTTCCGTCGGCCCACGTTCTTCCGTCGGCCCAAATAGGCGGAGAAATAGAGGGAATACCTAGATGCGCCGCACAGTTCTCTTCTCTCTCGATTCGCCTTCTTCTTTCTCTCTCTTTCGCTCTAGCGCCTCTCTCTTCCCTCACTCGAAACCCAGACCTCCCGGGTGGAAACTCTCGTACTTCACCACCTATTCCGTATATAAGGGGGCTTTTCTTCATGGAGATTTCTCACTGCTGACCTATTGGGTTGCTTCGCTCCTTGATTCCATTATCTCGCTGCTCAGCTTCGCTTCGCTCACAACTTCCTCAAGCGCCAATTGCCTATGCTTCCTTGGCTCACTATGCTCATCAATCTTCTTTGGTTCCAGCCATTTCATTGGGCTTTGCTTTTCAAGTTGTCCGCTTCCATAGGCTTGATTTTTTCTTTGGCCTATTACGAGCCTTCCTCTTGGTTGTGGAGCTACCTTCTTGTTCAAGTCGGGTGGCTTCTTCTCACACTTACGTTATTTCTATTCCTTTTGTTATGTTTCAGCATGGTCAGTTAAGTCTGGCAAGGTTCGTGAAGGGAAAGCAAAGGCCAGGTATCTGACTTTTAGAGATTTCAGTTTATTATTTTCAATTTCTTTTCCAATTTTAAAATTATATTGATTTCTTTTTCAATTTACCTCAATTTCTTTTTCAATTTCAAAATTATGTCGATTTTGATTTTTTACCTCAGTTTCTTTTTCGACTCAATTTATTATTTCTAATTTCTTTTTCAATTTACCTCAATTTCTTTTTTTTTTGTTTGCTTCTTTTTTGAAATAATAAATTGTGTATTTCCTTGTGTTTATTTTTATGCTGTCTTCGTTTCTTTTCAAAGATGGTTGATTGAACATATATATGGGCTAATGACAAAATACAAAGTGTGTCATGTGCCCTGATTGTGCTCACAAGTACTAGAAATTAAGATTAGACTGTCCAAAATTACATCTTCTTCATACCTCAAAGTCTCAAACACAGAGCAGGACCAATTACAGCCAGAATGTCTGACCTGAACCATGAGGTCTGAATTTATGCGAGCTACTAAATCTCATGCATTTACAAACGTTTCTTTTATACATTTATAGACTCATGCATTATAGACGTTCTCTTGGGTTACAATTTTTCTCTACAGCAGGCTGCACAGTTGACTGCTGGTATTGATGACAGTTTTTTTCTAGTAAAAACAGGTGTTGTGGGTTTTATTCATTTTCCCTTTTCAGTACTTGTTTATTTGTCAGCTCCACCATAATGTTATTTTTTTTCTGGTAAAAATAGAAGCTCCTCCAGTACTTTTTCTCTGTTTTCAGTTCTTATTTTATTTGTCAGCAAATTCGATTATTTTAGTGGGCACCAGTAAGAAATTTTAACGTTTTAAACGTTTTTTACGTTTTAAAAAACGAAACAAAAAACGTAACAATTTATAATTACGTTTTAATAACGAAACATAAACGGAAATGTATATTGTTACGTTAATTACTACGGAACGTAAACGTAAGTACCTTCTTCCGTGTACATCTTGCATGTTTGACAGTCCTAACCGCGAGTGCTTTGGCTCTTGCCCCTTAGTACATGTTTATTTCTTGTGTGTGCTGGCCCACCCTTTTATGTTAAAATATTAAATAATATACATCACATCACATAAATTAAATGCTTCCTTGATCCGGTGCGGCAGTCATTTGGTCCCCTCAAATACCCTTTTTAATTTTTTTTTAACTCTTTCCATATTTTTTTTTTACATTGAAGGTAACTAGGGAGACGAATGTCTTCCCTACTGCTCTCTTTCCTTTAAACGATCTATAGATCTAAACCCAAATTCTTTTTTTTTTTGATACATTGACAGAGGATCTAAACCCAAATTTTCTTTACAAAATTGCTTTCAAGGGAAAAGAAAATCTAAATCTTAAGCATAAATTTCCCAAAAAACATGACACATTTTTCAATATAATTACTGTTTGAGCTCAATAATGTTGAATGCTTATTGTAACTTCATGAAATTGTATGCACCAGTGCCTGCAATTGCCCCTGTAACAGGAGCCACAAAATATATCCATATTCTTTCGTAATTTCCCTTCGCAATTGCAGGCCCCAATGTGCGAACCGGATTCATTGATCCGCCAGTTGATGGTCTACAAAAGATATCCAAAAAAGAAAAATAGAGTTGTTCAAATTTATCTGGAAAAGAAATTTTGGATGCAAACCAGATAGCATGTATGAACTACAAATTTAGTTGGACTTACCCAGCGATTAAAATGTTTAGAAAAACTGTTCCCCCAATTGCAATCCCAGCTAGCTTTCTGTTCTGTAACAGATTCAAATTTAGATATTAGTAAATGGGTGTTATAGGCCATGAAACGGCAATGCATTTCAGTGAGATTAATTTACAATGAGCTGTACTTACTGCTTTGAGGTCAAATGCCAGTGAAGTGATGACGAATAAGAGGATAAACGTTATCAGAAACTCAAGAAAGAAAGCTCGACCAGTACTGATTGTTGGTACAGTAACTCCCCCATTGTGAAAAGGATGAAAGATGAACTTGAGTGCAAATGATGCACAAATGGAGCCTAAAACCTGAGCAGCTATGTAAAGGGGAACATAAACAAACGGGAAATGCTGAAAGAGAGACAGTGCAATTGTGACAGCAGGGTTTAGATGCGCGCCTGAGATGTGACCAGTTGAGAGAATGACAACAGCGACTGCTGTGCCGGCAGAAGCCGCTTTTCCAATTAGTGTTTCAGCATTTGGGTACTTGGCATCCACTATTGGGGTAGCCGCTGCACCAAAAATCATGATGAATGTGCCAATGAACTCAGATGCTATCTAAGATATTTAAGGAAGCCAGATTTAATGGAAAAATATTAATTTGATGAATATTAAAAACAAAATAATTATGTAAAGAGAGTTGGAACTGACATCCTTTCTCTTTTTTCAAGGGTATATTGAAAAAAACACCAAGCTATGTTGAAATAAACAAATCAAAATTGAAGCCATGATAATTGATAAAAGTAGAGAAAACGAGCCAATTTTTCAAAGTTTCAAATATATAATATTATTTTATTCTATTATACCAACTATCCAAAAACCCCTTATTAATTATCGTGTTTAAAATGTTTTGTTTAATTTTTATACAGATTGGTTTAATTCGAGCCGACGTGCCAGCAGGTTTAACTTTAAGACAATCCAACTATTTATCCCCGAACCAAAGGACATAATTTCTGGAAAAAATGACATTATTTTATTAATTTTTTTCAGTTTTCCTGCTAACTACCCTTCTCCTTCTCCATACTAAAAATATAAGAGAAGACAATGCAAATAAGCAAAATTCTAATTGCACCCGCCTACCATTTTCCAATTTCATGTCGAATTGTCAAGTAGTTCTAATAATATAGAAAAAAAAAAAACGAATGCATACATGTCATAAGAAACCAAGATTTCATTTTACGTTTTACTTAACAAGTAGCAGCCTAAATTTCGTAATGAACTCAAAAATTCTGCATGGATTTCTCCTCCACATTAATCTCAGTAGCAAAAAGACCATTGTACAAAACATAAGCACCTCCATTAATTTATGGAAATATTATACTGGATTTTAAGTAAAATCAAACAAACATACCATTTTTAGCACAGAAACTCCAGGATTAGGTAGCAGCTTAAGACACCTTTTGTACATGCTCTCGCTTCCATGGCACATCATCCTTTTTCCTTTTTTTTTTCATTTTCTTTTTCCTGTTTTGAGACAATTTGGAATGAATCCCATTTAGTCATATTTATATCTATGTCACTTCTAGCACTCCGGGGGAACTTATAAGTTTTTGTCATTTTTTTTCTTGTAGTTGCTTGAAGACTTGGAAAATTCCTTGTCAATATCGTATTGAATATATAACCAACTATTGGATTAAAAAGTCAACTACAATTTTTCTGGTGTGTTTGGATAGATGAGAATAAAGGTTTGGATAAGAATAAGGATCAAAAATCTTTATTCTTGTGCAAGTCAAACAATATAAGAATAAGGTATTTGGGCCATTATTCTTATACTAACAAAACCATGAGAAAAGAATAAGGAATTTGAACAAGCACGTATACCGAAATTTCTTATTCAAAGATCATCCAAACACACAAATATATACCGATGCAAATGCAATGACATAGATAGGATAATAAAAGTGTATAGAATAGTTTTGTTCGCGAAGTACCATGAAGATCACATCTTTCATGTACATTATTACAATACATGACCCAGAATTGAGAGACGTGAAAGAGCATATTACATATTTACATGTTGCAACAAGAACCAATTTCTCAAGCATGACATAATCCAAGGTGTATCTAGTGTGATGACCCAGAAAAGTAGCACAAGCGGCGGGTCCGTGCCTCTCTTCTCGTAGATTACACAAAGAAACAAATGTTCAAGTCATCAAAGTAGCGTGCTCGGATAAAATTACAAAATTCCGAGCTTACAATCAGAACATTAGTTTCTATATAAAGAGAATTACATTTTCCGAGCTAAATTGCATACAAGCCAGCAAAGAAACAGAGTATAATTAATGTCCTCTCTGTTTTTTTTATTGAATAATGTATATGTGCAAAATATTTTTTTAGTTCAACATATGTATTCTGTTTAATTCATAATTACTCTTTATAAAATTATATGATTGTTCCATTATAGTTACAATCTAAAAATTTTGATGTCTTTATTATATTGTAGTGCCAATAAACCGTTCAATCTAAAAATTTTGATGCCATTACTATAATTTCAAGGGTATTTGATGAACACATTCTTTTCTCTTTAGCAATTGTTATATTTTATTATACGCTACTTGGCTTTCGTCTAAAAATTATTTGCCCCCGGCCATGACTGACGATGATATAATTATTTCGAAAATATTCGCTGAAGCCTATGATAATTTAAAAAAAATCTTGCTTTGTATATGTTGACATTTTGTGCAGCCTGTACGGGATCATTATTAAATAATAATAATAATAATAATAATAATAATAATAATAATTTGCAAGTGAATAAGACAATAACTTAATTCATCCACCCTGTGATTGTTTAAATGGCAAGCTGGTGGTGCAGTTTATGAAGCAAACTAAAACAACTGTAGTTTAACATGAGAATGGGTCGCTACATCAAGGGCCGCATTGACTTTGTTCATTATTTTTCACGTCATCCATTCATCCAGGCGTCACTTGTGACAATTAGGATAACTAAGAAAAACATTTAAATTAGTCATATAAATATTGAATAATTGCTCCACCATTGAAGACCATAAGCGCACAGAGGAGAGAGAGAGAGAGAGGAGAAATGGAAGGGCAGAGCATGATAGAATCCCTTACAGTTGATGTAATAGAGGCTCGTAAGGTTGTCGTCTCAGGTCGGCGTTATTTGGATGTCAGGTTTCTTTTTTTTTTCCAGATACTTTTCTTCTCTTTAGATTACAAATTTGAGATATTGCGGGTACTGCTTGTAATGTGCATTTCAAAATAATTTACCAACTAGGAGAAAGCAAAGTGTACATGGTTGTAGTCGTGACTCGTGATACAAATTACGCACAATTTTTGGTGCTCGTGCTACAGTTAAACGATGTTCCTCGGTATAAGTCGTCCAATTCAAGAATCGCTATAATGTCCTGAAGTTTTTTTTTTTTAACGTTGTGAAGTTTTACTTAACTCTCTGCGCAGTTTCATAATGTTCAAGCAAATTTTCTAGTAATTTGGTAATTAATTAGTTTCAATGACTAATTTGTGGTGATGACAATTGAATTATAAAGGTTGCCAGAGGTCTTTGAGGCCGGACATGTGGAAGGAGCAATCAATATTCCTTTTTACTCATATGTAACTCCCGAAGGTTTTACCTTTTTTTTTTTCTCTTTATGCCTTTTTGTTGCAATCCACATTTCTTTTCGTCTGGTATATCAAAATATCAAAATTTTTTCTCTTTCCATTTGTAATTTTTTTAAAATGTTTCCGTTTTGCTCCATATTTTTTTCTAGTTTTTTAATTATTCCATTTTGCATGTCTGCAGAATTAAACAAACAATCGCTTATTTATTTTATTTATTTATTTTCTCAGAGAAGGTGAAAAACCCACAATTTGTTCAGCAAGTTTCTGAGTTATTCGGGAAGGACGACGAATTTATTGTAGTAAGAAAATTTTAGTTTACAAAATTTCACGTCAATTATTAAATTATGAGGTAGAGATTTCAATCTCCTATTAGCTTCCATTGGATGAGAAATGAGAACTTTCAACTTTGATACAAGAATGGATTTTATCGGTGAATAATTAGGAAAAACCTGTATCCTCGAAATTTACATAATTGCTTAAGAAATTTCATTAGTATGTAATATGGCCATCCTCCCCTTAGAAAATATCAGTCAAACTCGGCCACAATTTTGATAAAGAAATTAGTATTATTTAGTTAACAATACATTATTCAACTATTTTTACCATATCTTATTTGTAAATAAAAAATGAAAAATGCTGCTATGAAACTAAATATTTAAATTTGAAAAAAGAAAATGAGAAGTTTGAATAAAGGTGTTTTATGCAGCACTATTCTCCTGTGCTTTGGCTTAAGTTTTAAAATGCATACGACAGTCGTTTGATATAATTAATTTGTACATCTATGTCATGAAAGAAACTATATGTTGTACATTTAAATTTTTATTTTCTCACACGAAAAAATTATCGTTATAATTTATAAAAATAGATTTTTATATTAGAAATATATATATATATATAATTAAAAAAAACAATCGTTGCTTTACAAACTCGTAGCCTGCTTTAATAATATATGCATTTATTTGTATACAACTTTAAAAAATTAATTGACAAGAAACACTAAAGATGAAATAAATGTATCACTATAACATACTGCCGGATAACATTTGGTGAGAACTTGTCCGGGCGAGAAGATATGTGTTGTCCCTAAAGGGGGCGGCTTAATCAAGGTTTAGCGGAAGCGATTTAAGGTTTTGGACCGGTTTGGTATGAACTACCCTAACACAATTCAATTGGTACCCAATACAAGCAAGCACACAAGCAATTCAAGTATAGCAAGATAATAAAGAGAGAAAGAGAGAGAGAAATTGAACACTCGATGTGATTACGGAGTTCCGACCCGCTAGAAGAAGCTAGCCTTAGTCGTACGTCTCCGGGAGTTTCGCTACCACGAAAGGGCGCGCTCCGTTCAATTCCAACAAGAACGGGACTACAACTTCGAACCGAATCACCTCGTCACAAGGACACTCAAGGCGGATCGGCCTAACTCGATTAAACAATCTCAAATGCACAAAGGATAGAGGCTCTAACCAAATCACTCAACTAATCTAGCAATTAACACTAGTGGATTGGTTTAGCACACTCTAATCTCAATGATTTTGCTAAAATAATGCTCAAACACAAAAATAATGCTCTGATACCACTATGTTGTCCCTAAAGGGGGCGGCTTAATCAAGGTTTAGCGGAAGCGATTTAAGGTTTTGGACCGGTTTGGTATGAACTACCCTAACACAATTCAATTGGTACCCAATACAAGCAAGCACACAAGCAATTCAAGTATAGCAAGATAATAAAGAGAGAAAGAGAGAGAGAAATTGAACACTCGATGTGATTACGGAGTTCCGACCCGCTAGAAGAAGCTAGCCTTAGTCGTACGTCTCCGGGAGTTTCGCTACCACGAAAGGGCGCGCTCCGTTCAATTCCAACAAGAACGGGACTACAACTTCGAACCGAATCACCTCGTCACAAGGACACTCAAGGCGGATCGGCCTAACTCGAATGGCACAACGGCCTCAAAGGAGAAGAGCTCTCAACCTATTCCAACCTACGCCTAGCGACAATGTCGGGGCGGTGGTGTTTGAGGCTACTAAATCTCTCAAGATGGTCTAGCTATGAAAAGCTCAAGTGGGAGAGTATCCCTGTGCTCAAAGGCTCAATTCTGGTCTAATTTTGCAAAGTGAAGCTCACTTTGGAGAGAGAACAAGGGGTGGATATATATAGGGCTCGAAATGAGCAGTTCCCCAGCAAAAACAGGCCCCAGCGTTGTACAACGCTGAATAGCGTTATACAACGCTGGAATATGACCGTTGTAAATTCTAACGGCTCTTTAATATAGCCGTTGGTCTGTCAGAGCGTTGTGCAACGCTATATGCCGTCGCACAACGCAGGAGTGTAAAACCAAAGGAAAGCTCCGACAATTCCGTTGGAAATTGTCAGAGCGTTGCTTGCCACTGAATGGCGTTACACAACGCTAAAGGGAGACAAAAGGAACAACTCTGACAGATTCAACAGAGCGTTGTACAACTCTATATGCCGTCACACAACGCTAGCGTTACCCAACGCTGAAAGACGTTGGCTAACGTCTCCAGAGACTTTGCACAGCTAACTTGGGATTTTTGTGGCGTTGTGCAACGCTATATGGCGTTGCACGATGGTACTCAGGAAAAATTCCAAGTTTCTTAACTGCAGCGTTGTACAACTCTGATTAGCGTTGTACAACGTTGTGAATCAGCGTTGCCTAACTCTATATAGCGTTGTGCAACGTTGATTCACAAAAGTATGAATTTAGCTGTTCGGGCGTTGTGTAACTCTATATAGCGTTGTACGACGCTAGGTCACAGAAAACATGATTTTGCTGGTTTATTGAGCTTTTCGCTATCTAGACCATTTTAAGGATAAACAAGGACTAAAGTAAACCTTCTATCCTAGTCTAAACTAGCCTACAAGCTCTCTAATGACTTGATCTTGATCTTTCTTAAAGCTTTTATCCAAGTCCTCATAAATTGTATCTTCTTCCTATAAAACTCAAAGAAGATTGTTAAATGCCAAATGATATTGTTTTGCAATCGACAAACCTAGAGACGTTTAGTACAACAATATGTATCGAACCGAATTTAATAGTTTTCATTCTTTTTCCGAAAATAAAAAAAATCAATCTTTTAAATTTCGATTTTTTCGATATGACGGTCCAGGTCCCCATGTTATTTCAGTGTTATTTCGATGTTATAACGGCGATATAACGGTGTAGTGTTTTTTTTCAAAGTTTGACACACATCAATTCTATAACTATCAATTTATATGTTTATACATTTCCAATACTCCATACAAATAGCATACGGCCATACCAAATTCAATATACTGCAGTGTACCAATATTGAGTAGTAGTAACGACTTGTACCAATTTAATAATAGTTCAATATTGAATACACAATTTAACAATAGTAGCAATAACAGCTTGTTATTTCGCCAAAATAATTGAAATAATGCGTTATATTGCCGAAATAACTGAAATAACGCGTTACGTCATTTTCTCAATTAAGACTGTAACGTTCATACGGTTTGACACAGAATACCGCTATTTCTGCTATTTCGTCGTTATTTCGCCGAAATTTAGAAGCTTGAAAAAAACTAAAAAGTACCCCTTGACTTGTGGGTTTTATTAATGTCGTATTTTTAGGGTTAATAATTCCGGCTTGATGTATTTTTGTATATATACACGCAGGCATGCAATTCAGGAGTGCGTTCCAAGCTTGCAACACTTGATCTAGCAAATGCAGTGAGGACTATCTGATTATTTGATTTGTAAATTTAAATTTGTCGCAAGATCGAACTTTCCATTAAGTGATGAAGATGGCATTTTTGGAATAAAGATGCATATTCAAAGTTCGGTTGAACGATTTTTTGTATTGTAATGACTGCTTCTTTATGGATCTTTTTTTTTTCCTGTCAATTTTCACTAATGCAGGGTTTTAAGAATGTTAAAAATATGGCTGGTGGATACCTTGCATGGAAGAAAGCCGAAAGTGAAGAAGCTGTTATCTGATGAATGCATCTGATGCCTAAAACTATGCACGTTTGAGATGAAAATAAATGCATATATTTATGGTTGGAATTGATGTAAAAGATTGTCTGTGTAGTTGGCTTTGTGTTTCTTTTCCCCCCTCTTTTGTAGTCTTGAAATTCAATAAGTTTTATTTTGTAAAAAGATAATATATATATATATATATATATATAGAGAGAGAGAGAGAGAGAGAGATTGGCTAAAGTATACTCCAGCATACGGATTAAACCCGTATGCTGGAGTCGTTTCTCAAAATTTAAAATTCAAACAGTCAATCCAAACCGTTCAAGTTGTTCTCCATATAAAAATATTTTTCAAGACCAAATTTTATATTTTTTCAATTTTTTTGCTATATATTATGCTATTTTAAAATTCAATGGTTAGAAATACTCCTTTACAAGTCCTTTACAATGTTTTTTTAAAATAGCATAATATATAGTAAAAAAATTCGAAAAAATATAAATTTTAGTTTCCTAAGAGATTTCAATATGGAGAACAATTTGAAAGTTTCGGATCGACTGTATGCATTTTAGATTGTGAGAAACGACTCCAGCATACTTTAGTGTTAGAGATATGTCCTAGGAGCCAATCATATTTGGCTACTTCTATGGTTTTATGTCATTGGTGATTTATATCACTTGTTCCTTGATTTATTTGTTGACAGTTCATTCAGGTTGAGGATCTGAATTATAGATCACTGTTCTTCATTCAGTAGTAAATGACAACAATAAATCTAAAACGTCCATAATCTTGATAATTAACAAGGAACATTAATTATCAATAAGATCAGTATGCAAGTTAAGTGATGATTAAGTTCTATAAATCATAGGTTAAAAGTAACCAACTTAATTGCATATGTTTATGTTATTTTGAACATAGTACAAGACATGACCCAATGAAATAAATATATGGATTGTGTTATGTGTCATTATTTATTTCGTTATGTTTTTGATTTTAAGTTTGAGACGTTTATCTTTTCCACATGAGGATAGGTTCAATAAATATCGTCTACCGCTGATTCCCGATAAGGGCTGCTATACGGACGTTATTTATGTTCTCTTGAATTGTGCGGGGAAAAGCTAAATCATCAAGAAAACTGTATGTCCCTCATTAATTCACTTAGTGAGTGACGATATCTGTTTGGGCCCCTTGATGGAGATAGATTGTTTGCTAGCAACTGATACAATTATCTCTAGATCAAGAAACGTATAATCTGCAAGAATGACACATTCCTATCTTGGATTATACGATGATATCGTGTGACATAAGAATCAAAATAGAGATATATCTTTTATTCTCTTATGCAGGATTGAAATATTGTAGCTGTACATTATTTATGCGAATTGAGAATCATAACGTGTTGCTAGATACCGCTTATGATTATTGGAATTAAATAGTGATTTAACTCCATGTCCAACGTAGCATAAATCCTCAAAGGGTCACACAAAATTGGTGTTTTAACCATGCATGCACTATTTATTTATTTGCAATATTTAGTATTGCAAAATATGATATGTTGATTAATTAATTAAATAGCGTTATAGACCGTTATAATTAATTAAATCAAAGGGATCATATAAAAATAAATTTGTGCATTTTCTAATCCCTAAATAATTATTATTAAGTTAATAATTATTTATTTCAACACATATGCATATTATAGGGCTTTAATTAAATAGTTAATTAAAGGCCCAATAGGGATCCAAATTGAGAGCAACAAGAAGGGCCATTTAATGATTGATTGAGTGGACCCATGAGGCAAAACACATAGCCCATAAAGGGCCCATAATGTGGCCGGCCATACAAGGTGGTAGGTGGGGTGGCAATTTGGTAAATAGTTAGTATGAGGTAGGTAGGGTTTGCACACTATATAAAGAGGTGTATGGTTGCAAATCCCCTCCCTCTCTCTTCCCACAAACCCTAGCCGCCCCCCTCCCTAGGCCGGCGCCTCCTCCCTCTCTTCTCTCCCTATTGCTCATGTGTTGAGCTCCCCATTCTTCCACAAATTGATTAGTTCATTTGCTAGAAGAACGGGAAAGCTAGGGATTAGTCATCTCCTCCAAGTTACTAGCATAGCTTGTTGAGGATTTGGTTAATACCAAGTGGACTCGAGGAGCTTTCGACAAGGAGGCCGAAGGAGCAAGCACCACCTACAACCTAGTCGGATTCGAGCCCCTTGATTACGATATCAAGGGAGGTATACCTTCGAATCCCTTCTCTTGTGTGAATGGCTTAATACTAGATCTTGTTGTGTGATGTTTAATAGGTTAATTAACTTGTAATTAACTCAAAAATTAAAATTACACACTAATTAACATTTAGCCAATCTCTCTCTCTCTCTATATATATATATAAGAGTAATGCTAGAATCAAACATATAGGACGTCAAACACGATCCAAACTTTGATCATTAAAATTTCAAACGGCCGATCCAAATCGTTCAATATGATCTTTTATACTAAAATATTTTTGAAAATCAAATTTTATATTTTTTCAAATTTTCTAACTATTTTTGTCGAATTTTCAAAATTGGAGGGTTCATAACTTTTTAGATTCAACATATTCAAAAATTTCAAAAAAATAGTAAATTTTTTTTTTAAAATATAAAATTTGGTCTCAACGGAGATTTTATAACGTAGAACAATTTGAGCGGTTTGGATCGGTCATTCTAATCTTAAAAATTAAAATTTTATCATGTTGGACAAGTGCTTGTGTCCTATATGTTTGACACCAGCCACTCCCTATATAAAATAAGGAAAAGTAATGGATTTGTAGACCTTTTGTTAACTTAATTTTTCTAGAGATCATTAATTTTTTTTGTTCCAGTGCTTAATTCAGACCAATACCAAATTTAGCATATATATTAAAATTATAATAAGTACAAATATAACTTTATTCAGATTTTTTGAGCTACCAATGGATTTTTCTTGTCAATATATTTCCCGTACAAGTACGTAGCTGGGAAAAAGTGTTGACATTGTCACATGCACGTGGATGGTTAAATATATATTTGACATTTTCCTAGAAGAAAAAGAAGATTTGATTTATAAATATTTAAAAACATCGCTCAAACACTCTTATTAATAATAAGAAACAACCATAAGTAACATAATTTTTGAATTCACCTTTTTTTTTTTTGGTACTCTATCCTTTTGAACGATCTTCTACCCCCAAATTTTGCGTTGCATGTATATCATTTTCTTTACAAAATTGCTTTCAACAAAAAAAAATATCTTAATCTCAAGCATAAAATAAGAAAATATCCTCGTAACTTGGTAATTTATTATCAGTGACTAATTTGTGGTGATGACAATTTAAATGCAAAGGTTGACAATTTAAATGCAAAGGTTGCCGAAGGTGTTTAAGGCCGGGCACAAAGGACCAATCATTATTCCCTTTTACTCATCTGACTCCTGAAGGTTTACCATTTTCTCTTTAGAACCTTTTGTTGCGATCCATTTCTTTCCATCTGACACATTAAAATACCAAATACATTATTTTTCCTTTCCATTCGTATTTTTTTTTACATGTTTTAGTTTTGCTCCATTTTTTATTTTCTATTTTTTTACTCATTACCTCTTTTACCATATCTTATTTGTATCGTATATTATTTAAAAAAATGGGAAATGCTGCTATGAAACTAAATATTTAAATTTGAAAAAAAATAAAATGAGAAGTTTGAATAAAGGTGTTTTATTCAGCACTCTTTTCTTGTGCTTTGGCTTAAGTTTTAAAATGCATATTATTCGTTTGATATAATTATATATGAAAGAATCTATATACATTTTGAATTTTATTGTTTTTTAATGCAAAAATTATTTTTATAATTTATAACAATAGATTTTTATATCAGAAAAATGTATTAAAATTTTGAAAAGAAAAATCGTTGCTTCAATGCTTCACAAACCACTGCCCACTGGGAATAGCTTGGCTGATTCAGTAAAATTTCCAAATTGGTTGGGTTGGAAATGGAATGGTCTGGAAAGAGTGTGAAAATAAGCCATATAGAGAAGGAGCTCGTAGACCGTACAAGTCTTCCTATCCCTCTCTCTTTCGGTTCACGTGATCCGAACTCATGGAAGAAGAAAGAGGGCTGGCTGCACCACGTGATTGGATCCATAATAAAGGCATTATTCTTTGTATGAGCATCTCCGTGAAGCTATTCGTGCAGTGCATGGAGAGACGAAAGTAATAACCATAAAGGCTCGCAGCGATGGCACAGAAAAGCACACGGGAGCAATCTACATAATACACAGAAAATCTTGACCAGATACATAAGTGGAGGCAGACGGTAGAGATTAAATCCATTAGAAATAGTAACCGATCGGACGGCTAGAGTTGCGCGAACCTTACTGTAGATTGGTCTCCAGACTACCGAGTCGGCGCATTTTAGGTCAGTCAGTATTAAGGTAACTCTTAACTGTTAAGTAACCTTGATAATTGATTAATCCGACCGTTAACAACGCGTACGGGCTTTCTCTTTCCATAAAGAAAAAAAAAGAAATATAAACCAAGAACAACGCTCCCCATTCCATAATTTCCATTTCCTCGAAAAAGACGGGAGAGAGAGAGAAGGTGAAGAGAGAGAGGGAGGGAAAGCAAAGAAATGCTTGAATTTAGGTTCCTTTTTAGTTCAGTCCAGGCCTGTAGGGTAAGTTTCTCGCAATTTTTCTCTGTATTTTTCCTATATTTCGAGATTTTCGACGATTTTGAAAGATTTTGAGCAAAATCGCGTCAGTTTTTGCACTTTTGAGAAATTTCTGTTGTTTTTACTTAGATTTGGACCTCCTCTTTAGTCAAGTCTAGGGTTAGATTTTGCTTTCTTCTCAACTTGTTTCAATTTTCGTATATTTCGATTTAATCAACGATTTTTTAAAGATTTTAAGCGAAATCGAGTAAGTTATTGCGCTTCTGAGAAAATACTGTCAATTTTGCTCAAGACTTGCAAGTTATTTAGTTTCTAGGGTTTCTTGGGTATAAATAAGTCTATTTGCGTAAATTAAGTTTTATTTTCGAATTTTTGTCCCATTTTTGTTCGATTGAGACCTTATTTGTGCTTCTGTATTATCCTCGCAGAAAACTTAATTCCTAACCCAAAAGTTGTTCCTCCGCCACTCAATCTCCTTTTTTTTTCTTTACTGGTAAAGGCTGGTTTGCTCTTTCGAACTCTGATGTCGATTTATTGATTTAGCACTGTTGTTTACTTGTTATTCTCGTAATTAATTTATTTTTTTTCGCTTTTCTTTCTCCTTTCTGGTGCGCTATAAGTTTAATTAGGATTTAGGTTTCAAACCTGTGTAGTAGTAGCAAGATAACATGTGTTTTAGAGACAAATATTATTTGTGCCACAAATACTGACTTAATATTGCCTAATGACGCTAGGCTTGTAGCATTTTTATATCAGGTTCCAACTATACCAAAGTCTATGTTCCTTGCACTGCATACTGATACTCTTTGTATTTTTTATTTTAAATTCCCGGTGTAATAATTAATTAGCCAGCGACTTAATGGACCGCATGGAGAGGATCTCCCGCCGCCTCCACTATTCCGTCTGATGTGCAGCCGGTTAAGGCCAGATCTGACAAGGGGTCCCCTTCTAGGTCCCTACCAATGAAGGGACAAGGTGGAATTCTACTGAAATGTCTCTCTCTCTCTCTCTCTCTCTCTTACAGACAAACACACACACAAACAAAAAACTGAAATTGATATTGTGCACTTATTATGCTTCTTTCACATTTCAAAAATCTCTTTTTTTCGCACTACTTAAATCTCTTTCTAGGATTATTAAATTAGAGGAAATACTTAAATAAGGATACATAAGACTAGCACTTATTGTTGCAATATGCACAACCAGTTCGGACTTTTTCAAATGATGTTTTATCTTAAAAGGGCCACTCATTAAATTATACCTAATAAAAAGAACCAATAACATTTGACGACCTAATATATGCCTGTGTATCAATTAGCATTATCATACTAGCACTAACTTTTTCCATGTTGGATCATTAATGTACTAGGAAAGATTTGGAAAAATATGAATTGACCAGCTAAAGGATGAGAAACTAGAGTCTGAGTTTATGAAGAAACAATTTGTAAGCTAATTAGATTTACTTATATTGAAAAAATGTATATTTTAGATGATACCTCACTCAATTATAATGCATGAACGGCTTTTTCTTAAGGCAGAGGTAACAAAATAAGGTATGTCTTTTACTCAGGCATAACTCTTAAGGATAACAAATTTGATATCACTTATATCCTAAATTGTTCACCATGCCAAGGTTACACAACCTCACATCTAACTACTTCATCGAATTAGTAAAGGAAATCTCAAAATAAATGGGAATTGGCTGAGTATTCTGCTTCAGAGAATTACTCCTTCTAAGTATTCTGCTGCAATTTTTGTTGCTTTTAGATATGATATTCTGAACTTTTTCTGTCAGGTGGGCCTTGGCCGTGCTTTGGGCTGAACTGTTGCCTGTGAGCGTTTAGGAGACCTGAATTTAAGATGGATGCTGGTAATTTCATTATACGTTATCAGTTTGGATTTAGAGCTCTATGCATGCTCATGATTGTACTAACTTTGTGTTTTTCTTTTGTCTTGATTGAGCACATAATCCATGAGGGAGGAAGGGGAGGATATGAGGTGACAAAAAAGGCCACAGAAAAACTTGGACCGAGGCACAAGGAGCACATCGATGCCTATGGTGAGGCATGAGCGTCAGATCTCTGGCCGCCTTGAGATTGTTGACATCACCACCTTCAAATAGGTACGTTTTCTTTTAAATTAATATTTGTTACTTTGGAATTTGATAGATGCTGCATTTGGACTACTGAATTTATTATACAGAACCGAGTATCTCATCTATCAGGAGAGAATGAAATTATGTTAACAGCCAACTCCCTCCTCTCATTCTTGCATTTAATTTACATTTGTTTCTTCCTGATGCTATTCTTTACAATGAGAAATTCAGAAAAAGAGTTAAATCTATGCTTCCTATTTTCAGGGTGTTGCAAACCATGGAGCATTAAGTAGGGTTGGCCGTGACACTCAAAAAAGAAGGCAAAGGTAAATTTTTTCCACTTCACTTACTTTGTACTAAGTTCGCATATCAAAAGTTCTTTCAAATATTGCAACTACTTGCAGAGAATTACTCCATCAAAGTATTCTGCTGCAACTTTTGTTGCTTTTAGATATGATATTCTGAACTTTTTCTGTCAGGTGGGCCTTGGCTGTGCTTTGGGTTCAACAGTTGCCTGTGAGCGTTTAGGAGACCTGGTAATTTCATTATACGTTATCGGTTTGGATTTAGAGCTCTTTGCATGCTCATGATTGTACTCATTTTGTGTTTTTCTTTTTGTCTTAATTTAACAAAACATCCATGGGGGAAGAAGGGGAGGATATAAGGTGATAAAAAAGGCCATAGAAAAACTTGGACCGAGGCACAAGGAGCACATCGCTACCTATGGTGAGGCAATGAACGTCAGATCACTGGCCGCCTTGAGACTGTTGACATCACCACCTTCAAATAGGTACGTTTTCTTTTAAACTAATATTTGTTACTTTGGAATTTGATAAATGCTGCATTTGGACTTCTAAAATTATTATACAGAACCGAGTATCTCATCTATCAGGACAGAATGAAATTATGTTAACAGCCAACTCCCTCCTCTCATTCTTGCATTTAATTTACATTTGTTTCTTCCTGATGCTATTCTTTACAATGAGAAATTCAGCAAAAGAGTTAAATCTATGCTTCCTATTTTCAGGGTGTTGCAAACCATGGAGCATTAAGTAGGGTTGGTCGTGACACTAAAAAAAGAAGGCAAAGGTAAATTTTCTCCACTTCACTGACTTTGTACTAAGTTCGCATATCAAAAGTTCTTTCAAATATTGCAACTACTTGCAGATAATTACTCCATCAAAGTATTCTGCTGCAACTTTTGTTGCTTTTAGATATGATATTCTGAACTTTTTCTGTCAGGTGGGCCTTGGCTGTGCTTTGGGTTCAACTGTTGCCTGTGAGCGTTTAGGAGACCTGGTAATTTCATTATACGTTATCGGTTTGGATTTAGAGCTCTATGCATGCTCATGATTGTACTCATTTTGTGTTTTTCTTTTTGTCTTGATTTAACAAAACATCCATGGGGGAGGAAGGGGAGGATATAAGGTGATAAAAAAGGCCATAGAAAAACTTGGACCGAGGCACAAGGAGCACATCGCTACCTATGGTGAGGCAATGAACGTCAGATCACTGGCCGCCTTGAGACTGTTGACATCACCACCTTCAAATAGGTACGTTTTCTTTTAAACTAATATTTGTTACTTTGGAATTTGATAAATGCTGCATTTGGACTTCTAAAATTATTATACAGAACCGAGTATCTCATCTATCAGGACAGAATGAAATTATGTTAACAGCCAACTCCCTCCTCTCATTCTTGCATTTAATTTACATTTGTTTCTTCCTGATGCTATTCTTTACAATGAGAAATTCAGCAAAAGAGTTAAATCTATGCTTCCTATTTTCAGGGTGTTGCAAACCATGGAGCATTAAGTAGGGTTGGTCGTGACACTAAAAAAAGAAGGCAAAGGTAAATTTTCTCCACTTCACTGACTTTGTACTAAGTTCGCATATCAAAAGTTCTTTCAAATATTGCAACTACTTGCAGCAGTACTGGCATAATGATTTCTTGTCTTGGACAAATTAGACCTAATTTGGTCTCCAATCATGATGAATATCAGACAAAATAATATATTGCATGATTCCAATAATCTGGAATATAACTCATGATGAATATCAGACAAAATAATATGATTCTGAGCTGGGGAACAAGGACTTCGCATATGATGGAGAGAACTCTCTCCACACTGGGGCCTCTCCCGCAAAACAAGAGTGAATTTGTCGTAGTGCTTGAGGATCTTCTTTCTGGAAGGTTATGTTTGTGTTTTCTTTTGCAAATTATTAAAAACTAAACTAATGTTCTGATAGCTTAAGAAATTCTGAGTAAAAATTTTCATCAAATATGCAAAAGAGGCATTCACAGAGCATTTCATCTTCTTTATTTCTTTTGTTCGTAACAGTTGCATGATCCAGATGATTGGCATCCCTCTGTGAATCCATGTAAGCATTTAATCTGTGCAAGCATCATGGTCTTTCTGAGAACAAAGATTATTGAGCCTCACTGAAGAGTGGATTGTCAAAATTGTATGTTTACTGTTTACCCCTAATGAACTGTGAGGTACTAATTACTTTAGCAGGTTGGTCCCGTCTTTCTCTTTTTTGTATCTTTTTTCCGAATCAGAACATTTGATTTTGTCTATAATGCTCTCGCCAAATTTTCTTCAATTTTTCTATTGTTCCTCTCTCCAACCTATCATGTTCTTTCTATGTGTGCATGTATGAATATTCACCTATGTTATGAACCAGTACGATTATGTAGTGTTTTTATGTTCTATTTGAGGTCTAATTGCAATTTTTTATGATTTATTCAAGCGCCTGGGTAATCATCTCTTTAGTTTTTCAGTCATTATTTTTATAGATGGATATTGTGTTAATTGTTTCGATTGCATTGGTTTTGCCTTTCAGAGAATTACTCCTTCAAAGTATTCTGCTGCAATTTTTGTTGCTTTTAGATATGATATTCTGAACTTCTTCTGTCAGGTGGGCCTTGGCTGTGCTTTGGGTTCAACTGTTGCCTGTGAGCGTTTAGGAGACCTGGTAATTTCATTAAACATTATCAGTTTGGATTTAGAGCTCTATGCATGCTCTTGATTGTACTAATTTTGTGTTTTTCTTTTTGTCTTGATTTAACACAAAATCCATGAGGGAGGAAGGGGGGGGGGATATGAGGTGATAAAAAAGGCCATAGAAAAACTTGGACTGAGGCACAAGTAGCACATCGCTGCCTATGGTGAGGCAATGATTGTCTAATCACTGGCCTCCTTGAGACTGTTGACATCTCCACCTTCAAATAGGTATGTTTTCTTTTAAATTAATATTTGTTACTTTGGAATTTGATAAATGCTGCATTTGGACTTCTAAAATTATTATACAGAACCGAATACCTCATCTATCAGGACAGAATGAAATTATGTTAACAGCCAACTCCCGCCTCTCACTCTTGCATTTAATTTACATTTGTTTCTTCCTGTTGCTATTCTTTACAATGAGAAATTCAGAAAAAGAGTTAAATCTATGCTTCCTATTTTCAGGGTGTTGCAAACCATGGAGCATTAAGTAGGGTTGGCCGTGACACTAAAAAAAGAAGGCAAAGGTAAATTTTCTCCACTTCACTGACTTTGTACTAAGTTCGCATATCAAAAGTTCTTTCAAATATTGCAACTACTTGCAGAAGTACTGGCATAATGATTTCTTGTCTTGGACAAATTAGACCTAATTTGGTCTCCAATCATGATGAATATCAGACAAAATAATATATTGCATGATTCCAACAATCTGAAATATAACTCATGTTCTATTTTTATCTGTCTCAATTCTTTAGACTATATTGAAGATAGGAGGGTGGCATCCAACATGGATCCCTATGTTGTTACTTCTATGATCACTGAGCCTTCCCTTGTCCGGTAACAAAATTAAGTCCGTTGGTGTGGTTTTGTTTGATCAGAAACAATTATCTGTTTGTATTTGTTTCACACTTTCACTGAATTTTGAGTTGCTTTAGTGTGTATTGAAATAAATATATTTTTATTACATTTCCAATTGCAGTCTTTTTCTAAATTGCATATCTAGGAGCCTAGGATAACAGATTTTTAAATTATGAATAGATATGATTGATGCTTCTTGTCTGGTTTAAAATTTCAGTCTATCAGATTATATTTTTAAATTTATTATGATGCGATGCTTATTAAGAAGCTTAGAGGGAGAAAATCCGAATTTTAAATGTAGCAATTCAAATTTTTTTGCTATGAAGTACCAGTACAGAAATTAATTTTCTCAGTTACCTCCGATCATAATCAGTCATATCTGCGAGCCAAGGATAACAGATTTGAGACAATACCTCAGTTACCTTCTATGCAATAACTTTCAATTTATACACAAACTTTTAATATTAGATTTAAATTCATGTGCTCACAGATTTGTTTTCTTTTATGATTTCAGCTAAATCTTTGCTCAGAGAAAGCATAAGAAAAATAAGAAACAGGTGTCGGCAACTGGGCTCATGTGAGGTTATGGTGCTTCTTACTTCTTCATGTGGTAGTTAGAAATAAGAGAGAGGGCTCGAAGGTAATGGCTATGGTGCTGGCAACTGGGCTCATGTGAGGTTATGATCCTTTGAACTTTTTTAAGTTTTACAAACTGGTAGCAAGGTTTTCTTTTCCCGACGTCACAAACTTCACATATTCAGTACACTGGAAAGGTAGTTCAAAATTTTAAATTTATCATTTATGACGATGACGATATATCTATGGTGTCTTCTTCTTCTTCCTTTTTTTTAAGTAAATGATATTTGAAGCTTTGGATTCAGGTAGGAAAATTTGGTCGTTTCATATCTGTATGGTATGCACCTTTTTGCCGTGTATGTCCTGCAGCCATAAAATTATCCATATGCGTCATTCATACCTGAAAGGATCAGTATACTAATTTATATACACAGCCAACCAAGTGTATGCCTATTAGAATATTACCCAATTAAAGATGAAAGAAATAAATATCTATTGCATTAAGTGTTGTTATTAACGAATTTTTGCATACTCATGTTAGGATCAGTCTTGCAATTTCCTTGCATTTTATTTCTTTTTTTTTTGCTTTTTGCAAGAATAGCCATCTTCATGCCTTCTGTCCTTATGGTTTTTTGTTATGCTTGTTGCTGCCAATAAATCAAAAATTATTTTTTTGTGTTGTTTGCAAATATTGGGGGCGGTAGAAATGTTAATGATTGTTTATAACAAGTACAGGAGTCAAAATTCATTGGTTGCTCAATTTAGTGTTATAAACTTATAATTTTGTAAGCCCATTTTCTTGTAGGATGCTAAGTGCTTACTGTGGACAAATGAAAGGACAAAGGCTTCCACTGGATGCTACTGGTCGGCAAATGATGGAAATTGTTATTGACAAGGCATAGCTTTTTAATCTCTCCTCCCTGTTGCTGTATTCAAACTTTGCACATATGAACACGAATTCATTAGATGCTTGCAATGAATATGTGCAGATATGAAAAAGAGATGATTCATCCTGTCGAGAACCTTTTTAATGGAGAACTTGCTTGTGCAGTTCTTATTCAGGTTCTTAGTTTTTCTTTCTTCCTTTCTCTTTCATATTTGTCAACCTATATTCTTTTTCTTTTTGGCTTGCACATATGAGCAAGTTTTTTATTCTCACCTCATGCAATCCATCATGCAGATTCAAAGGATCAAGCTTGATCTTGAAACGTGAGTTCAAGTACTCTTATATTTCAGCTTTAAATATTACTGAGTATTTTGCTTCTAATTGTCCTTCTTTCTGGTTTTGCGGAAGTCGCCTTAGAAGAAATTTAAGGGTTGATTTGGCATGGTTGGATGCTCTTTCTGATGGAGAATGACAGGTAGTCCTGCACAATGGCACAGGTAGTTTTTCATCTAACCTTAATATTCTTCGTTATGCATCTTCACTTTTTAAGTGGTGTCATTAATGTACTAGGAAAGATTTGGAAAAATATGAATTGACCAGCTAAAGGATGAGAAACTAGAGTCTGAGTTTATGAAGAAACAGTTTGTAAGCTAATTAGATTTACTTATATTGAAAAAATGTATATTTTAGATGATACCTCACTCAATTATAATGCATGAACGGCTTTTTCTTAAGGCAGAGGTAACAAAATAAGGTATGTCTTTTACTCAGGCATAACTCTTAAGGATAACAAATTTGATATCACTTATATCATAAATTGTTCACCATGCCAAGGTTATGCTGAGTATTCTGCTTCATCGAATTAGTAAAGGAAATCTCAAAATAAATGGGAATTGGCTGAGTATTCTGCTTCAGAGAATTACTCCTTCTAAGTATTATGCTGCAATTTTTGTTGATATTCTGAACTTTTTCTGTCAGGTGAGCCTTGGCTGTGCTTTGGGTTAAACTGTTGCCTGTGAGTGTTTAGGAGACCTGAATTTAAGATCGATGCTGGTAATTTCATTATACGTTATCAGTTTGGATTTAAAGCTCTATGCATGCTCATGATTGTACTAATTTTGTGTTTTTCTTTTGTCTTGATTGAGCACAAAATCCATGAGGGAGGAAGGGGAGGATATGAGGTGACAAAAAAGGCCATAGAAAAACTTGGACCGAGGCACAAGGAGCACATCAATGCCTATGGTGAGGCAATGAGCGTCAGATCTCTGGCCGCCTTGAGACTGTTGACATCACCACCTTCAAATAGGTACGTTTTATTTTAAATTAATATTTGTTACTTTGGAATTTGATAGATGCTGCATTTGGACTACTGAATTTATTATACAGAACCGAGTATCTCATCTATCAGGAGAGAATGAAATTATGTCAACAGCCAACTCCTTCCTCTCATTCTTGCATTTAATTTACATTTGTTTCTTCCTGATGCTATTCTTTATAATGAGAAATTCAGAAAAAGAGTTAAATCTATGCTTCCTATTTTCTGGATGTTGCAAACCATGGAGCATTAAGTAGGGTTGGCCGTGACACTAAAAAAAGTAGGCAAAGGTAAATTTTCTCCACTTCATTGACTTTGTACTAACTTTGCATATCAAAAGTTCTTTCAAATATTGCAACTACTTGCAGCAGTACTGGCATAATGATTTCTTGTCTTGGACAAATTAGACCTAATTTGATCTCCAATCATGATGAATATCAGACAAAATAATATATTGCATGATTCCAACAAATATAACTCATGTTCTATTTTTATCTGGTAAGAAAATTAAGCCCGTTGCTTTGATTTTCTTTAATCAGAAACAATTATTTATCTGGTCCCGATAAGTTATTTCTCGCAACTTTTCTCTTTATTTTCCTTGTATTTCGAGATATTTGAAAGATTTTGAGCAAAATCGCATCGAGTCTACTAGATATGATTGATGCTTCGAGTCTGGTCTAGGAGCCAAGGATAACAGATTTGAGAAAATATCTCAGTTACCTTCTATGCAATAACTTTCAATTTATACACTTAAAACTTTTAATATTAGATTTAAATTCATGTGCTCACAGATTTGTTTTCTTTTATGATTTCAGAAAAATCTTTGCTTAGAGAAAGCTTCAGAAAAATAAAAGAGATGTCAGGTGAAAGAGGTTAGGCATGAGGTCAATAAGTTGGAGGTAAAAGCACAGCAGGAATTGGTATTTGCTACTTATTTCTTCATGTGGTAGTTAGAAATAAGAGAGAGGGCTCGAAGCTATTGGCTATGGTGCTGGCAACTGGGCTCATGTGAGGTCATGATCCTTTGAACTTTTTTAAGTTTTAGTTTTACAAACTGGTAGCAAGATTTTCTTTTTTCGCCATCACAAACATCACAAACATTATCTTAGGGGCACCACATTCCGTATTAAGTTAAGTATTCTTGAGTTTTCATTAATGACAATTTAGTTTAATTACTTATGCTTTGTTTTAACCATGTTCTGGTTTTGTATTTTTGTTGCAGATTAATGAAAACATTATTGTGCACCTACTGGTTTAAGCCTTTCGATGCTTCGTGTGATGGACAAGATGCAGAATTAAGTGTCCACACTGCAAAAAATCCAGATAAGTTATTTTGTTGTTTTTCTACCCTATAGTTTCAATATGTATTGAGTTATAGGGATTAAATACATGACAGATGAGTCAAAAGAACATACCGTTTTCTCCTTTAAAATACAAAAAAAACACTAGTTAGTGCATTAACTGTTGGCACTAAGATCCACTGATCCTTGCTAGTGTGAATGCTAGTATCTGTCCTTGTACATACAATGCACTATATTGGTTTAGTATTCTGCTGCTATGGATAGATTTATTATCTCTTCGAATAATAGTTAGTAGTATTTGTACCCGTTCTACGTATCATCACTTTTATGGATGGATGGTGCGCCAGTTTGACATTTCAGTAAAGTTTGACTACTTGTGTGCCGATTAGGTTGCTTCTGGGGTCTCACTTGGTTAAGACAAATGAGAATTTGAAGGTAGTTCTAGGGGTTGGGCAGAGCTTTTGGGGTGTTGTGTGATTATGTTCTATTTGAGGTCTAATTGCAATTTTTTATGATTTATTCAAGCGCGTGGGTAATCATCTCTTTAGTGTTTCTGTCATTACTTCTATAGATGGATATTGTGTTAATTGTTTTGATTTCATTGGTTTTGACTTTCAGAGAATTACTCCTTCTGTCAGGTGGGCCTTTTTGTTGCTTTTAGATATGATATTCTGAACTTGGCTGTGCTTTGGGTTCGACTGTTACCTGTGAGCGTTTAGGAGACCTGAATTCGAGATGGATGCTGGTAATTTCATTATGCGTTATCAGTTTGGATTTAGAGCTCTATGCATGCTCACGATTGTACTAATTTTGTGTTTTTCTTTTGTCCTGAAAAATCCATGAGGGAGGAAGGAGGATATGAGGTGATAAAAAAGGGCATAGAAAAACTTGTACTGAGGCACAAGGAGCACATCTCTGCCTATGGTGAGGCAATGAGCGTCAGCTCACTGGCCGCCTTGAGACTGTTGACATCAACACCTTCAAATTGGTCTGTTTTATTTTAAATTAATATATGTTACTTTGGAATTTGATAGATGCTGCATTTGGATTTCTAAAATTATCATACAGAACCGAGTATCTCATCTTTCAGGATAGAATGAAATTATGTTAACAGTCAACTCCCTCCTCTCATTCTTGCATTTAATTTTCATTTGTTTCTTCCTGATGCTATTCTTTACAATGAGAAATTCAGAAAAAAAGAGTTAAATCTGTGCTTCCTATTTTCAGGGTGTTGCAAACCGTGGAGCATTAATTGGGGTTGGATGTGACACTAAAAAAAGTAGGCAAAGGTAAATTTTCTCCACTTCACTTACTTTGTACTAATTTCGCATATCAAAAGTTCTTTCAAATAGTGCAACTACTTGCAGCAGTACTGGCATACTTATTTCTTGTCTTGGACAAATTAGACCTAATTTGGTCTCCAATCGTGATGAATATCAGATAAAATAATATATTGCATGATTGGAACACTCTTAAATATAACTCATGTTCTTTTTTTATCTGTCTCAATTCTTTAGACTATTTTGAAGATAGGAGCATCCAACATGGATCCCTATGTTGTCACTTCTATGATCGCTGAGGCCTCCCTACTCTAGAAACAAAGTTAAGTCCGTTGCTTTGATTTTGTTTGATCAGAAACAGTTATCTGTTTCACTGAATTTTGAGTTGCTCAAGTATGTATTGAAATACATATATTTTTATTGCATTTCCAATTACAGTCCTTTTCTAAATTGCATATCTGGGAGCCAAGGATAACAGACTTTTAAATTGTGAATTGAAATGATTGATGCTTCGAGTCTGGTTTAAAATTTCAGTCTATAAGATTAGATATGATTGATGCTTCGAGTCTGGTCTAGGAGCCAAGGATAACAGATTTGAGAAAATATATCAGTTACCTTCTATGCAATAACTTTCAATTTATACACTAAAACTTTTAATATTAGATTTAAATTCATGTGCTCACAGATTTGTTTTCTTTTATGATTTCAGCAAAATCTTTGCTCAAAGAAAGCATAAGAAAAATAAGAGACATGTCAGGTGAAAGAGGTTAGGCATGAGGTCAATAAGTTGGAGGTAAAAGCACAGCAGGAATTGGTATTTGCTTCTTACTTCTTCATGTGGTAGTTAGAAATAAGAGAGAGGGCTCGAAGCTATTGGCTATGGTGCTGGCAACTGGGCTCATGTGAGGTTACGATCCTTTGAACTTTTTTTAAGTTTTAGTTTTACAAACTGGTAGCAACTTTTTTAAGTTTTAGTTTTACAAACTGGTAGCAAGGTTTTCTTTTCCGCCATCACAAACTTCACATATTCAGTACACTGGAAAGGTAGTTCAAAATGTGAAATTCATCATTTTTGACGATATATTTTTTGGGGTCTTCTTCTTCTTGTTTTTTTTTAAGTAATTGATATTTGAAGCTTTGGATTCAGGTAGGTAAATTTTGTTCGTTTCATATCTGTATGCTATGCACGTTTTTGCCGTGTATGAGCTGCAGCCATAAAATTATCCATCTGCCTCATTCATACCTGAATGGATCAGTATAGTACTAATTTATATACACAGCCAAGCCAGTGTATGCATTTTACCAAATTAAAGATGAATTTCATAAATATCTATTGCATTAAGTGTTATTAGCGAGTTTTTGCGTACTCATGTTAGGATCAGTCAAACATTTTTTTTCAAAAGTCTAACAATTTCCTTGCAATTTATTTCGTTTTGTTTTTTTTATTCTTTTTGCAAGAATTGCCATCTTCATGCCTTTTGTCCTTATGGTTTTTTTGTTATGCTTGTTGCTGCCAATAAATCAAAAATGCATTTTTTGTGCTGTTTGCAAATATTGGGGGCGGGCGAAATGTTAAGATTGTTTATAACAAGTACATGAGTCAAAATTCATTGGTTGCTCAATTTAGTGTTATAAACTTATAATTGTGTAAGCCCATTTTCTTGTAGGATGCTACGTGCTTTCTGTGAACAAACAAAAGGACAAAAGGTTCCACTGGATGCTACTTATCAGCAAATGATGGAAATTGTTATTGGCAAGTCATCTCTCTTTAATCTCTCTTCCCTGTTGCTGTATTCGAACTTTGCACATATGAACATGAATTCATTAGATGCTTGCAATGAATATGTGCAGATATGAAAAAGAGATGATTCATCCTGTTGAGAACTTTTTTAATGGAGATATTGCTCGTGGAATTCTTATTCAGGTTCTTAGTTTATCTTTCTTCCTTCCTCTTTCATTTTGTCAATCTATATTCTTTTCATTTTGGATTTGCACATACGAGCAATTTTTTTATTCTCACCTCATGCCATCCTTCATGCAGATTCAAAGGCTGAAGCTTGATCTTGAAACGTGAGTTCTAGTACTCTTCTATTTCAGCTTTAACTGTTACTGAGTATTTTGCTTCTAATTATTCTTCTATCTGGTTTGCAGAAGTCGCCTTAGAAGAAATTTAAGGGTTGTTTTGGTATGGTTGGATGCTCTTTCTGACGGAGAATGACAGGTAGTCTTGCACAATGGCACAGGTAATTTTTCATCTCACCTTAATATTCTTCGTTATAGTCTTCACTTTTTAAGTGGTGTAAAATGAAGTCAGATATGCTGCCTTTTGGTGGTATAATGTAATTTCTTAAATTATGAAGCAATTGTAACCTAATTTTATTCATTATTATGTTTGGTTTTGGTATGTGTCCAAAGATAGACAATTCTAAGTTAGCTTGATTGACTGGCATGCTTTGGGTTAAACGATCTTCGGTGCACTTAGTTGATTAGGGATTTCACATGCTAAATTAATTGCCCAAATATGTACTGTTGCCAATTTACAATTGTTTAAACAAGTCTTAATTGTTATTGATCTTCACAACTATCTGAGTACTATTTATGTTCTCTCATGAATGTGATTGTCAGTTCAAATAATCATAGCCCGTTCAATAACCAGTATCTGATTGTCAGTCCAGATATGAGGAAAGTCTTTACCGATATGGGAATTTGAAAACACAAGTACAGTGCAGAAATTAATTATCACGATGTTGGTAAATCGTTTTAAGTTAAGTATTCTGAACACCTCATGTTCATGCATAGGCTTGAAAAGCTATACAATCATTTTATGTCACACTGACGCGATTTCTACGGTATACATATGGCTGCAGTTTTAGAGTCCTCCATAAATTAGTTGTCTTTCGCCTGTTGCTAAATCATTTAATATCTGAAAGCAATAGCAGGGCATCTCTACATCGGATGGATTGATATACGTCTTCATCTTAGGGGCACCACATTCCGTATTAAGTTAAGTATTCTTGAGTTTTCATTAATGACAATTTAGTTTAATTACTTATGCTTTGTTTTAACCATGTTCTGGTTTTGTATTTTTGTTGCAGATTAATGAAAACATTATTGTGCACCTACTGGTTTAAGCCTTTCGATGCTTCGTGTGATGGACAAGATGCAGAATTAAGTGTCCACACTGCAAAAAATCCAGATAAGTTATTTTGTTGTTTTTCTACCCTATAGTTTCAATATGTATTGAGTTATAGGGATTAAATACATGACAGATGAGTCAAAAGAACATACCGTTTTCTCCTTTAAAATACAAAAAAAACACTAGTTAGTGCATTAACTGTTGGCACTAAGATCCACTGATCCTTGCTAGTGTGAATGCTAGTATCTGTCCTTGTACATACAATGCACTATATTGGTTTAGTATTCTGCTGCTATGGATAGATTTATTATCTCTTCGAATAATAGTTAGTAGTATTTGTACCCGTTCTACGTATCATCACTTTTATGGATGGATGGTGCGCCAGTTTGACATTTCAGTAAAGTTTGACTACTTGTGTGCCGATTAGGTTGCTTCTGGGGTCTCACTTGGTTAAGACAAATGAGAATTTGAAGGTAGTTCTAGGGGTTGGGCAGAGCTTTTGGGGTGTTGTGTGATTATGTTCTATTTGAGGTCTAATTGCAATTTTTTATGATTTATTCAAGCGCGTGGATAATCATCTCTTTAGTGTTTCTGTCATTACTTCTATAGATGGATATTGTGTTAATTGTTTTGATTTCATTGGTTTTGCCTTTCAGAGAATTACTCCTTCTGTCAGGTGGGCCTTTTTGTTGCTTTTAGATATGATATTCTGAACTTGGCTGTGCTTTGGGTTCGACTGTTACCTGTGAGCGTTTAGGAGACCTGAATTCGAGATGGATGCTGGTAATTTCATTATACGTTATCAGTTTGGATTTAGAGCTCTATGCATGCTCACGATTGTACTAATTTTGTGTTTTTCTTTTGTCCTGAAAAATCCATGAGGGAGGAAGGAGGATATGAGGTGATAAAAAAGGGCATAGAAAAACTTGTACTGAGGCACAAGGAGCACATCTCTGCCTATGGTGAGGCAATGAGCGTCATCTCACTGGCCGCCTTGAGACTGTTGACATCAACACCTTCAAATTGGTCTGTTTTATTTTAAATTAATATATGTTACTTTGGAATTTGATAGATGCTGCATTTGGATTTCTAAAATTATCATACAGAACCGAGTATCTCATCTTTCAGGATAGAATGAAATTATGTTAACAGTCAACTCCCTCCTCTCATTCTTGCATTTAATTTTCATTTGTTTCTTCCTGATGCTATTCTTTACAATGAGAAATTCAGAAAAAAAGAGTTAAATCTGTGCTTCCTATTTTCAGGGTGTTGCAAACCGTTGAGCATTAATTGGGGTTGGATGTGACACTAAAAAAAGTAGGCAAAGGTAAATTTTCTCCACTTCACTTACTTTGTACTAATTTCGCATATCAAAAGTTCTTTCAAATAGTGCAACTACTTGCAGCAGTACTGGCATACTTATTTCTTGTCTTGGACAAATTAGACCTAATATGGTCTCCAATCGTGATGAATATCAGATAAAATAATATATTGCATGATTGGAACACTCTTAAATATAACTCATGTTCTTTTTTTATCTGTCTCAATTCTTTAGACTATTTTGAAGATAGGAGCATCCAACATGGATCCCTATGTTGTCACTTCTATGATCGCTGAGGCCTCCCTACTCTAGAAACAAAGTTAAGTCCGTTCCTTTGATTTTGTTTGATCAGAAACAGTTATCTGTTTGTATTTGTTTCACTGAATTTTGAGTTGCTTAAGTGTGTATTGAAATAAATACAAGTGAAAACATAGGGATCTTTAGCTGTCAGGTGGTTTCAATGAATATGTGCAGATATGAAAAAGAGATGATTCATCCTGTTGAGAATTTCTTTAATGGAGATATTGCTCGTGCAATTCTTATGCAGGTTCTTACTTTATCTTTCTTCCTTTCTCTTTCATTTTGTCAATCTATATTCTTTTCATTTTGGATTTGCACATATGAGCAATTTTTTTATTCTCACCTCATGCCATCCTTCATGCAGATTCAAAGGCTGAAGCTTGATCTTGAAACGTGAGTTCTAGTACTCTTCTATTTCAGCTTTAATTGTTACTGAGTATTTTGCGTCTAATTGTTCTTCTATCTGGTTTGCAGAAGTCGCCTTAGAAGAAATTTAAGGGTTGCTTTGGCATGGTTGGAAGCTCTTTCTGAAGGAGAATGACAGGTAGTCTTGCACAATGGCACAGGTAGTTTTTCATCTCACCTTAATATTATTCGTTATAGTCTTCACTTTTTAAGTGGTGTGAAATGAAGTCAGATATGCTGCCTTTTGGTAATATAATGTAATTTCTTAAATTATGAAGTAGTTGTAACCTAATTTTATTCATTATTATGATTGGTTTCGGTATGTGTCCAAAGATAGACAATTCTAAGTTTGCTTGATTGATTGGCATGCACTTTGGGGTTAAACTATCTTCGGTGCACTTAGTTGATTAGGGATTTCACATGCTAAATTAATTGGCCAAATATGTACTGTTGCCAATTTACAATTGTTTAAACAAGTCTTAATTGTTATTGATCTTCACAACTATCTGAGTACTATTTATGTTCTCTCATGAATGTGATTGTTAGTTCAAATAATCATATTGCCCGTTCAATAACCAGAATTTGATTGTCAGTCCAGATATGAAGAAAGTCTTTACCAATATGAGAATTTGAAAACACAAGTACAGTGCAGAAATTAATTATCACCATGTTGGTAAATAGTTTTAAGCTAAGTATTCTGAACACCCCATGTTCATTCATAGGCTTGAAAAGCTATACAATCATTGTATGTCACTCTGACGCGATTTCTTCGGTATACATATGGCAGCTGTTTTAGAATCCTCCATAAATTAGCTGTCTTTCTCCTGTTGCTAAATCATTTAATAACTGAAAGCAATAGCAGGGCATCTTTACCTCGGATGGATTGATATACGTCCTCATCTTAGAGGCTACACATTCCGTATTAAGTTAATTATTCTTGAGTTTTCATTAATGACAATTTAGTTTAATTACTTATGCTTTGTTTTAACCATGTTCTGGTTTTCTATTTTTGTTGCAGATTAATGAAAACATTAATGTGCACCTACTGGTTTAAGCTTTTCGATGCTTCGTGTGATGGACAAGATGCAGAATTAAGTCTCCACACTGAAAAAAAATTCAGATAAGTTATTTTGTTGGTTTGCTCCCGAATAGTTTCTATATGTACTGAGTTATAGGATTAAATACATGATAGATGAGTCAAAAGAACATACTGTTTTCTCCTTTAAAATTAAAAAAAAACACTAGTTAGTGCATTAACTGTTGGCACTAAGATCCACTGATCCTTGCTAGTGTGAATGCTAGTATCTGTCCTTGGACGTACAATGTACTATATTGGTTTAGTATTATGCTGCTGTAGATAGATTTATTATCTCTTCGAATAATAGTTAGTAGTATTTGTACCTGTTCTACATATCATCACTTTTATGGATGGATGGTGCGCCAGTTTGACATTTCAGTAAAATTTGATTATTTCTGTGCCGATTAGGTTGCTTCTGGGGTCTCACTTGGTTAAGACAAATGAGAATTTGAAGGTAGTTCTATGGGTTGGGCCGAGCTTTTGGGGTGTTGTGTGATTATGTTCTATTTGAGGTCTAATTGTAATTTTTTATGATTTATTCAAGCGCATGGGTAATCATCTTTTTATTGTTTCTGTCATTACTTTTATAGATGGATATTGTGTTAATTGTATCGATTTCATTGGTTTTGCCTTTCAGTGAATTACTCCTTCTGTCAGGTGGGCCTTGGCTTTGCTTTGGGTTCCACTGTTACCTGTGAGCGTACAATGTACTATATTGGTTTAGTATTATGCTGCTGTAGATAGATTTATTATCTCTTCGAATAATAGTTAGTAGTATTTGTACATGTTCTACATATCATCACTTTTATGGATGGATGGTGCGCCAGTTTGACATTTCAGTAAAATTTGATTATTTCTGTGCCGATTAGGTTGCTTCTGGGGTCTCACTTGGTTAAGACAAATGAGAATTTGAAGGTAGTTCTATGGGTTGGGCCGAGCTTTTGGGGTGTTGTGTGATTATGTTCTATTTGAGGTCTAATTGTAATTTTTTATGATTTATTCAAGCGCATGGGTAATCATCTTTTTATTGTTTCTGTCATTACTTTTATAGATGGATATTGTGTTAATTGTATCGATTTCATTGGTTTTGCCTTTCAGAGAATTACTCCTTCTGTCAGGTGGGCCTTGGCTTTGCTTTGGGTTCCACTGTTACCTGTGAGCGTTTAGGAGACCTGAATTCGAGATGGATGCTGGTAATTTCATTATACGTTATCGATTTTGATCTAGAGCTCTGTGCATGCTCCCTATTGTACTAATTTTGTTTTTTTTCTTTTGTCTTGAAAAATCCATGAGGGAAGAAGGAGGATATGAGGTGATAAAAAAGGGCATAGAAAAACTTGTACTGAGGCACAAGGAGCACATCACTGCCTTTGAGGGAGAATTTCCGACTTTTAAATGTAGCAATTCAAATTTTACTTGTTATGATGTACCAGTACCGAAATTAATTTTGTCAGTTACCTCCGGTCATAATAAATCATGTCTAGGAGCCAAGGATAACAGATTTGAGACAATATCTCAGTTTCCTTCTATGCAATAACTTTCAATTTACAGACTAAAACTTTTAATATTAGATTTAAATTCATGTGCTTACTGATTTGTTTTCTTTTATGATTTCAGCAAAATCTTTGCTCAGAGAAGTTGGTATTTGCTTCTTACTTCTTCATTTGGTAGTTAGAAATAAAAGAGAGGGCTCGAAGCTATTGGCTATGGTGCTGACAACTGGGCTCATGTGAGGTCATGATCCTTTGAACTTTTTTAAGTTTTAGTTTTACAAACTGGTAGCAAGGTTTTCTTTTCCCGCCATCACAAACTTCACATATTCAGTACACTGGAAAGGTAGTTCAAAATTTGAAATTTATCATTTATATCGATGGAGTCTTCTTCTTTTTGTTTTTTTTTTTTTCCGTAATTGATATTTGAAGCTTTGGATTCAGGTAGGAAAATTTTGTTCGTTTCATATCTGTATGGTATGCACCTTTTTGCCGTGTATGTGCTGCGGCCATAAAATTATCCATCTGCCTCATTCATACCTGAATATCTATTGCATTGTATGCATATTACCAAATTAAAGATGAAAGAAGAAATAAATATCAATTGCATTACGTGTTATTAACTAGTTTTTGCATACTCATGTTAGGATCAGTGCAACATTTTTTCAAAAGTCTAACAATTTCCTTGCATTTTATTTCTGTATTTTTTTTTTCTTTTTGCTGTTTGCAAGAATTGCCATCTTCATGCCTTTTGTCCATATGGTTATTTTTTTTGCTTGTTGCTGCTAATAAATCAAAAATGCATTTTTGTTGTCGTTTGCTAATATTGGGGGCTGGGGAAGAGTTAATGATTGTTGTATTTGAACTTTGCACATATGAACATGAATTCGTTTCTCTTTCATTTTCTCAATCTATATTCTTTTTTTTTTCTGGATTTGCACATATGAGTAAATTTTTTATTCTCACCTCATGCCATCCATCATGCAGATTCAAAGGCTCAAGCTTGATTTTGAAACATGAGTTCTAGTACTCTTCTATTTCAGCTTTAACTGTTACTGAGTATTTTGCTTCTAATTGTTCTTCTATCTGGTTTGCAGAAGTCACCTTGGGAGAAATTTAAGGGTTTGCTTTGGCATGTTTGGAATGACAGGTAGTCTTGCACAATGGTGCAGGTAGTTTTTCATCTCACCTTAATATTCTTCATTATGCGTCTTCACTTTTTAAGTGGTGTCAAATGAAGTCAGATATGCAGACTTTTGGTAATACTAGCAGCAGAGCTCACCCAATGTGTGGGCGGACTTTAATATGTGAAAATATTATTTGACATGGATATATTATCCGTTTTCAATATTAAAGGTCAACATCGGCTTAATCGGTGCTGAAGGTATTTATCTATTTAAACAAATAGGATAAAAAAAAGTAGACATGTGAGCAAGTAAAAAATAATTCGTTGAAAATAATATTTATTTTTTAAAATTTTTATTTATTTATTTATTAAAAAATAGTGCATATAATAAATCGTAATATTGTTATTGTATTTTAATTTTTAAACCTAAATTCTATATTGCTCCACTCCTTGATTAGTGGGATTATATTAATTATTTTTTTTTAAGATCGTCTCGTAGCCGCCATTAGTAGATTTTATGCACAAATTTCTCACAATCTAGTTTAACATATTAATCACAATATAATTTAAAAAACTAAATACAATTTTTGAATCAGCAAATGATCTTGTTTATTATTAAGACTCAATCGCACATATCTGTTATATTACATTCCAAATTTTCCACGGTAATTGTTTTCATCAACTCTCTATTTATTCCATATTTGTTCCTTTGATCCACTCCTTGATTTAATAGGCTGATGATATTGACTCAGTTGGAATATATGGAAGATATGAATATGATTGGTGACATGAAATGAATAGAATTATGTTGATAGTAAAATAGGAATGGATCTAGCACCATTTAATATTTTATGCTAATTTTTTTCCTTGTTTAATGCCAATGCCATCGAGTACATCGTAACATTTGTTTTTAGAGTGATAGACAATTTTGAAAATATGTTTAGCTGATAGAATATGTGAGAAATTTTTGTAATACTGTATTAATTGTCTACCTGTTGTATGTTGGGGGTTCATAAATGCAGATCCCAAGGTATGAATCTTCTCCTCTTGTTGTGGCTTGCCAAGAATTTAGTACTTGGTTTTGTGTCACTTTAGAACTGTGAGAACTAAACCAGACTCTTGATTTTTGATGATGAACATTTAGTCCAGAAACACCGGCGAAATCCTTCATCGATTCATTCCTTTTGATAATTTCTGAATACCTTGCAGCTCCAAATAGAAGTACATTTTCTACATAGATAGAGTGTGTTAGGTCAGGAGCTCTGTCAGATCGTTTAATTCCTTTGACATCTTTGTTATGTTCAGTCCAAGTTTGGAGACGGAAGAGACCCTCTATTGCGATAGCAAAAAGAATAGGTGATAGAGCGCATCCTTGTCTTAATCCTCTGCTTGGTAATGAAATTTTATTTGGAACCGAGATGTCGTAGAATAATCGATCATATAGCATTGCTAAATCTTAGATCAAGGCTAATTGAGAGGAATGGGAGCCACACCTAAACGGTACGATCTCATGAGAGAAAGTTCCAAGACACTATTCAACAGGAGGAAACACGTCTCTGGTCATTTTTCTTTTAATAATTCGCCTTTCCATTTAATTTGGCATAGTCTCTTAGAACGTCAAATGCTAAATGTTAAAATACGTAACAAGAAATGTTTACACAATTCTCAAATACTTGTGCTTTCAAGATTTCATTCCTAAATGGCATAAAAAAAAAATACTAGTTGTGATCATTGCATACATAGTTTGGAATACATGCAATCAGTCCCTCTCTTTTTCTCTCTCAGACCCACACAACCAATCAATTTCATTTGTGCATTATTGGCTGTGTGTTCATTTTGCTAGTCTGATTAAACTGGTGAGATGCCGTTACTCGATGCAACAATGGATGGCCATGAAGCGACAACAAGGTACCTGATTAGCCATCGAGCAAATCCTGTTGTACTGGGCAAGAATGGCTTGAAAGTCGACTACAATTTTTCTAATATATATACCGATGCAAATGCAATGACTTAGGATAATAAAAGTGTATAGTACCTTGAAGGTCACATCTTCTCATGTACATTATTACAATATGACCTAGATACATGAAAGAGCATATTACATGTTGCAACAAGAACCAATTTCTCAAGCAGAAAAGTAGCACAAGCGGCGGGCCTGTGCCTCTCTTCTTATAGATTACACAAAGAAACAAATGTTCAAGTCATCAAAGTAGCGTGCTTGGGTAAAATTACAAAATTTCCGAGCTTACAATCACATTAATTTCTATATAGAATTACATTTTCCGAGCTCAATTGCATACAAGCCAGCGAAGAAACAGAGTATAATTAATGTCCTCTATTTTTTCTTTTGAATAATGTACGAGTGCAAAATATTTTTAGTTCTACATATATGTATTATGTTTAATTCATAATTACTCTTTATAAAATTATATAGTTGTTCCATTATACTTACAATCTAAAATTTTTAATATAATAATTTTTAATATCTTTATTATATTTTAGTGCCAATAAACCGTTCCATCTAAAAATTTTGGTGCCATTATCATAATTAGGTGGCATTCGCACATTGTGCGATCTATTTTTTTTTATAAGATAATAGCACATGCTAACCATACTGAATCATACTGGCACAACATCATTCTGGAAAACGCTACTGGCACAACATCATTCTGGAAAACGTAAAGAAAAAAGAAAGGAAAAAAAGATAAGGTGATAGCTCCAAATTGTAGGGAACCAAGCTGACTGGTAATAGAACAGAATATATCTTTTAACACTGTCAATCTTGATATATATATGAAGTTCCATATTGAAGATAACTACAAACAAAAATCCAATCAAAATAAGAAGGTAAAATCATACTGAAAAAAAAAAAACATATACAAAACGATTCGTCGATGGTATAGGCCATCATAAAACAAAACAACACTTGATTTTGTTTTAGTTAAAAATGCTCGGAGTCATAAAATTCACTTCAATGTCGAGCTTATAATAAGGCAAAAAAAAAAGCACACGGACTACAAAGAGCAAGATGAAGGCTACCACTAATTTTATTTTTCTAATACAAAGAAGACGTCAAAATTACCACATCATTTGATTAAAGAAAAGGTAAATAAGAAATATAAATAATATGACAACATCGCTAATTGGATTAGATTTTTTCACTGTTAATAATTCCATTTATTTTCTGAAAAAAAGTGAAGTTGCAACCATGTCAGCTATTAGTTCGGTATAAAAAAAATAGTGGCTAAATGATTATTAGAAATTAATATATTACCTTGGGATGGAAACTAATGACAACACATATTAACCATCGAGCAGCCACTATGCACCAAACCAACCGAGAAAAACAGAAGACATCACATTAATTGAAAAACTAAATAAGTTATATTAAAACAAACATATTTGGAATTGCTTGTAAGATAGGCTAGTGTACCTGAAAATCCATATATGCAAACAATTTCTAGATAAGACCATACTCTAATTAGCAAGAGAGACATCTATTTGGAATGCACAAACCATAAAATGTTGTGTTAAACCATGGTTAGAAGAAACACATACCGATATGACGTGATGCAGAGCATATGGCTAGTGATTATATGGTCCAGATGGATCAGAAAAAGAAAGGAAGAGTGCATATGAAAGCCTAGTTATTTTAGTAGTAGCAGTTATTTATTTCTAGCAGTTATTGTTACTTCTAGCAGTTATTTTAATTTCCTAGCAGTTATTTCCAATGTTGTAGACAGATGCTCTTAAAAGAGGATGTATCTTTCAGTTTTAATCAGAAATTAAGAAAAAACTCAAAATTGTCTCTACGTGTGTTTTCTCTGTTGAGAGAATAACTGACTCGCGCTACTCGCTGCGCCAGGTGGTATCAGAGCGGGTTTTTCTTCCATAACCAATGGCAGGAAAAGACAGCCATGGCTTCGACGGAGATCGGAACATGGAAAACCTCAGGGCCGAGGTTAAGGCTCAAAGAGAAGCAATTACAACTCTGGAACAGAATGTCCAGGGCATACAACGAAGCCTTGGGGATATTATCGCACGGCTTGACTTGCTGGCGGTGAACCCTAATCGGAATAGGGCTGAAGGAAGAGATCGACCAAGAGGTGATGCTGCTCGAGGCGATTTCCAGAACAGACCTGTTCCTGAGAACCACCGAGACAACTCCATTCAAGGAGATGACTCGGAGGAGGAGGAAGAAGACTGGTTTGGCCGTTATCGTGCCGCTAGGCGGGAAAATGGTCGTGGCAGAAATCAAGTTAACCAGTATGAAAGAGATAATTATGATTTTAAGTTGAGGGTAGATATTCCCAGTTTCAATGGGGGATTGAATATTGAGAATTTTATTGATTGGGTGGCTGAAGTTGATCGGTTCTTTGAGTATATGGAGATTCCTGAAGAGAAAAGAGTGAAGTTAGTGGCATGTAGGTTGAAAGGGGGGGGCCTCTGCATGGTGGGAGAAGCTTCAAAACAGAAGGTATCGTGAGAGGAAGCAGCTTATTAGAACTTGGTACAGGATGAAGCAGTTATTGCAGAGAGACTTTCTTCCTCCTGATTATGAACAAATTCTCTTTCAGCAATATCAAAGATGCAACCAGGGGCAAAGGTCTGTTCATGAGTACACCGCTGAGTTTATGCGGTTGGCAGAAAGGAATGATTTGCGAGAGAGTGAAGGCCAACAAGTTGCACAATATTTGGATGGGCTGAAACCACAACTTAGAGATAAGATTGGGGTTCAGGTTTTGTATAATTTAAATGAGGCAAAGAACATGGCCATGAAGGCAGAATTGATGTTGCAAGAGAAGGGTAGTAAGTGGAATTCAAATAGAAGTGGTTTGGTTAATGGAAGTTTTCCTAGAAACACTCTTGATAGAAGTACCACAGCACAAGAGGTGCAGAAGGTGGCAAAGGAGGACAAAGCAGTAGGTAAAAGGCCGATGGATAAAGGTGAAAAACAAAAGCCAGCCAACCCTACCTCTAAATCGATGGTGGGCAAATGTTACCGGTGTCTACAGCCAGGCCATCGATCCGGTGACTGCCCCAACAGGAGAGGTGTTAACATTGTGGAGCGAGAGACAGAAGATGAGGTTTATTGTGAACCTGATGAGGGTGATGAAGAAGCAGAGTTTGATAGGGATGAAGATGAAAGGGAGCCGAGTTTTGTTATTAGAAGGTTGATGCTGGCTCCAAAGCAAGATGATGCTACCCAGCGCCACCAATTGTTCCGAACCAGATGCACCATCAACGGCCGTGTCTTTGACTTAATCATAGATAGCGGTAGTTGTAAGAACATTATTGGCAGGGAGGTAGTGAACTCATTGCAGTTGGCTGTAGAAAAACATCCAAATCCTTACTCCATTGGATGGATTAAAGCTGCTGAAAAGATTAAGGTGACTGAACGGTGTAAGGTCCCTTTTTCTATTGGAAAATATAAGGATGAAGTGTACTGTGATGTTGTGGATATGGATGTGTGTCACCTACTCTTTGGCAGACCATGGCAATTTGATGTTGATGCCCAGCATGCAGGAAGAGATAATGTGTACAAATTGAAAAGAGAAGGAGTGAAGTTTACTCTAATTCCTTTACGAGTAAACAAGCACTCTAATACTGCTAAAGTGAAAGAGCAGTCATATATCACATTGATGAACTCAGAGAAAGAATTGGAGGTGGCTGTGAGAGAGTCAAAAGTAGTTCATGCATTAATTGTGAAGCAAATGCTCTCACTGGATGAGCAAGCCGCAGAAATACCAGAGGCAGTGAAGCCTCTATTAGAAGAGTTTGTGGAGGTCATTCCCACTGACCTACCTAACGGGCTTCCTCCCATGCGAGACATTCAGCACCACATTGACCTAATTCCAGGTGTCAGCCTTCCAAACTTGCCACATTATAGAATGAGCCCAAAGGAGCAATTTTACAAGAGAAAGTGCAGGAATTGTTGAACAAAGGCTATGTTAGGGATAGCATGAGTCCATGTGCTGTACCTGCATTATTGACACCTAAGAAGGATGGTAGTTGGAGGATGTGTGTTGACAGCCGTGCAATCAACAAGATCACCATTGGTTACAAGTTTCCCATTCCGAAGCTTGATGATATGCTGGATCAATTAAACGGCTCGATGGTGTTCTCAAAAATTGATTTGAGAAGTGGATACCATCAGATCCGAATCGGACCTGGAGATGAATGGAAAACTGCTTTTAAAACAAAGGAAGGGTTGTATGAGTGGCTGGTCATGCCGTTTGGGCTGTCAAACGCGCCAAGTACCTTCATGAGGGTGATGAATCAAGTACTGAAATCTTTCGTTGGAAAGTTTGTAGTAGTTTACTTTGATGACATCCTCATATACAGCAAGTCAGAGGAGGAACACCTCAAACACTTGAGAGAAGTGTTGGTGGTTTTGCAAGAGAACAAACTTTATGCCAATTTAAAGAAGTGTAGCTTTATGGCTAAAAGACTGTTGTTCCTTGGCTTTGTTGTTGGATCAGAAGGCATACAAGTAGATGAGGAGAAGGTGACAGCCATTAGAGAATGACCAGCACCAAAAACAGTGAGTGAGTTAAGGAGCTTTTTAGGGCTAGCAAGTTTTATAGGCGTTTTATTAGAAACTTCAGCACTATAGCAGCTCCAATGACAGAATGTTTGAAGAAAGGAAAGTTTTATTGGAGTGAAGAGGTTGAGTCAAGTTTTGCTGTGTTGAAAGAGAAGTTATTCTCAGCTCCAGTCCTAGCCTTACCAGATTTTGATAAGCTATTTGAGGTAGATTGTGATGCAAGTGGAGTTGGAGTAGGAGCAGTTCTATCTCAAGAAAAACAGCCAGTAGCCTTTTTCAATGAGAAACTAGCAGATGCTAGAAGGAATTGGTCCACCTATGATAAAGAGTTCTACTCGGTGGTGCGAGCTCTTAAAACATGGGAACACTATCTGATCGGGCGTGAATTTGTTCTATATTCAGATTGTGATGCATTAAAACATTTGAATAATCAGACCCGAATCAGCAAGGATATGCATGCAAGGTGGGTGCAATTCCTACAAAAGTTTCCATTCAAATTAAATCACAAGGCTGGAGTGCAAAACAAAGTGGCAGATGCCTTAAGTCGCAGAGCCAATTTGCTTGTCACTTTGAGCCATAAGGTAGTCGGTTTTGAGCAGTTGAAGGATTTGTACCGAACTGATGAAGACTTCAAAGAAATTTGGAGGAAATGTGACACCAACCAGCCTTGTGATGATTTTCACATCCATGATGGATACTTGATGAAGGGCAATCAGCTGTGCATCCCTTGTTCATCATTAAGGGAGAAGCTGATTCACGACCAGCATGGTGGTGGATTGGCCGGTCATTTAGGCAGGGACAAGACAATTGCTGCTATTCAAGAAAGGTTTCACTGGCCTCACTTGAGGAGGGATGTGAGTAGAATTGTGCAGCGATGCTATGTGTGCCAAACATCAAAGGGACAGTCACAAAACACTGGACTGTACATGCCACTTCCAGTCCCTCACAACATTTGGGAGGATCTGTCTATGGACTTTGTGTTAGGGTTGCCTCGTACTCAGAGAGGTATGGATTCTGTCTTTGTTGTTGTTGACAGGTTCTCAAAGATGGCACATTTCATTCCATGCCGAAAGGTGGCTGAACAATGGCACACTGTGACGACAGAGATAAAGAAGAAAATTGAAGAATCTAATGCTAAGTACAAAGCAGGAGCCGATAAGCATCGGAGGGAGAAGGTGTTTGCTGTTGGTGATCAAGTGATGGTGTTTTTGAGGAAAGAAAGGCTTCCAGTGGGAAAATACAGTAAATTGCAACCTAAGAAGTATGAACCCTATCAAATTGTGAAGAAGATAGATGATAATGCCTATGTGGTGGAGCTACCAGCTGAAATGGGTATATCTAAAACATTTAATGTGGCAGATATTTACCCGTTCTTTCCAGATGATGAGCCATTGTACCCAGAAAACTCGAGGTCGAGTTTTTCTGTGGTGGGAGAGACTGATGCAGAGCATATGGCTAGTGATTATATGGTCCAGATGGACCAGAAAAAGAAAGGAAGAGTGCATATGATAGCCTAGTTATTTTAGTAGTAGCAGTTATTTATTTCTAGCTGTTATTTTTACTTCTAGCAGTTATTTTAATTTCCTAGCAGTTATTTCCTATGTTGTAGACGGAACCTCTTAAAAGAGGATGTATCTTTCAGTTTTAATCAGAAATTAAGAAAAAAACTCAAAATTGTCTCTACGTGTGTTTTCTCTGTTGAGAGAATAACTGACTCGCGCTACTCGCTGCGTCATGACGCAATCACCTTTTTCTGACGGCTCCAGTATCGATCCATCGAACACTACCTTCTCTTGCAGTTGCCTATTTCACATTATAGAGTAGATGTAGATGTGACCACAGTTTATTTGTAAAATCAATATTAGCAAGTTTAAACATGGGACAACAGATGTGGATGTATACCATCTACCTGTTTGTGCACTATGAGATCTAGCCAAACATGAAAACATTTGAGTACGGTTAATATTTCTGGTCTTTCATACCTCGCCAATTCAATTCATTGGCATCCAGTATAAGTATCACATTTTCTTTAATTTGAAACGAAGTTGCATAAAAAAAAGCATGATTAACTTGAATTTGAGACATATAATAATAAAGGCAAAGAGAAATTAGATCCTAAATAAGAGAAGTACTCGCATTCAAGTACTTGAAGCCTTACAAATGTACCGACCCTGGGAGCCACAACAACTAAAAGGCACAATGAAAATGCAGATTAAAAATCAAAAGGCAAGAAGAACAGAGAAGCAAATAATCGAGATGTAGTAAAATTGAGACTTTCTATCATCATCCTAGCAAAGCTCATAGGCCACACACAACCATGACTTGAACATTTCATCGAGCACATGAAGAGTACAAAATAGTTTACCTTGGCTTTGCATTCTCTACCTTTCCATAACAACTTACCAAACGAAGGTTCCACATCTGCCGCAATCTCAGTCTAACAGAAATTGAATTGCAAATCGCCAATTAGAAATTGTGAAATTGCAATGAAGAATAGTGAAATCAAACCATAGCTAATATGCGCAGAAGTTACTACATCTGAAAGAGTCATTAAATCATGTCGCCAGCTTGCCAAGAGAGACCGGAGGCTACTCAGATCCACCCTAACAGCACTATCGAGGAAACAAAGAAGATCAAACGAAATTAGATGGATAAGGCTCTCGGGAAAAGGCAAGAGACGTGGGAAATAGATGGATAAACTGGTACCATGGAAGCCATCACGAAATCAGCTAACAACAAACCTCCGGCCTACAAAACCTGGCGCAGAGATGAACAGACGAAACCCAATCGATACACCGTAAAGGAAGCCCGTAACAACAGGAAGGATCTGGATAAGGCAGAGAAACCGGTGCAAAGACCACGACCACGCCTCTGAAGACCATCCGTACGCAACCACATGGGTGAAGGCATTTGCCCGGTCCGTAGAGTGCATCTCCGAGAAAGGATGAGAGAGAGAAGGAATTCCATGGTATATTCTCAGAAAGACGGAAACAATCGGAGGATGAGATAGATCGAATCGGACGGTCGTACCGCGGGGAGAAATAGATGGACGATGCGGATCGATTTAACAGTAGTTTTGGATTCGAATCTAATTCTCAGAATTAATATATGTTTTGATTTCAAGTATTTGATGAATGCATTTCTTTCACTTTAGCAATTGTTATATTTTATTATATGCTACTTGGCTTTCATCTAAAAATTCGCTGCCCCTGGCCGTGACTGACGGTGATAATTTATTATTCTAGTGTACCAACTGTCCTTCTAATCATCTTATATCATTTTTTGCGATTAAATAAAATTATTTAAATAATATCAAATTCTTTCGCGGATACATAACCCCAGTTATCGATTTGGGATATTTCACATATGTTTGGCAAACATGTTGGCTTATGATTTTAAGAATGTTCTTCGTAGGAAAGACAGAAGTAATGCTTTGCCAAGAAATTTTAGTTTGCATGAAAATACTTTTACAGTAAAAAAGAGATCGAGAGAGGGAGTGAAAATTGGATGCCCAAGAATAGGCCTGTCAAACGTATAAACTGGAAGCAGAAAGTCATTTTTGTTTTCGTTCCGTTTTAGTAACGGAACGAAATGGTTGTTTCGTTTCCGTTCTATTTTGACAAACGAAATAAAAATCTGTTTCGTTTAACGTTCCGTCTTTCTTTTCTATTTATTTCAGCCTTATTTCCGTGTTCCGTTTCATTTACGTTAACAAATTTTAGTTCCGTTTCCGTTCCATTTCTGAAAACGGAACCCATTTCATCTTTCGTTTAACTTTCCGTTTCGATGGAACAGAAACGGAAACGTTAAAACGTTTCACACTGACAGGTCTACCCAAGAACCCGTATATCTACTGTGTCCTAACTTCAAAGAAAATTTTAATGTACTAGCTAGAGTGTTAAATTTGGTGGAGTGAATTATTCTTAATTATTGGGTTAATATATTTTTGTTTCATTTTTAGACAGGCTGGATTCGACCTGATGTGCCAGCAGGTAAGATAATCCAACTATTTATTGCCGAACCAAAGGACATAATTTAAGGGGGGAAAGGCATTATTTTATTAATATCGTCAGTTTTCTAACTACCCTCATACCAAAAAGATAAGAGAAGACCATGCAAATAAGCAAAATTATAGTTGCACCCGCCTATACCATTTTCCAAATTCATGTCGAATTATCAAGTGTTTGTTAATAATATAGAAAAAAAGGCAAAGCATACATGTCATAAGAAACCAAGATTTAATTTTACGTTTTTTTTAAAAAAAAAAGAAAAAGAAAAGCAGGGGTCTTCATTTTACGTTTCAACAAGTAGCAGCCTACATTTTCTAATCAACTCAAAATTTCTGCATGCATTTCTCCTACACATTATCCTCAGAAGCAAAAGGACCACTATACAAAACAAGAAGCACATCAATTTCAGAAAATATTACACGTAACTTAAAGTAAAATCAAATGAACATACCATTTTTAGCACAGAAACTCCAGAATCAGGTAGCAGCTTAAGGCACCTGTCGCTTCCTTGGCACATCATCCTTCTTTCCCTCTGTTGAGAATACATTTTGTTTCAAGAATTGAAAAAGGTACTTGAACCTACTGGTACAGGCATTAGGTGGTGCCAGATGCCAAGGTTCTAAATTCATGTAAGCAATATTATACACAATTCAATATATATTATTAGCACCATGGTATCTAATGTGCATACTACCACCTGGAAACATATTCTTGAAGAAATGCACGAAATTTTTTTTAAAAAAAAAGAAAACACGTCAAAAGGAATATATAGTCATACATGTAAATGAGAGCATCAGTACCACAATGATATCCAAACCCTCTAAAAATGTATAAGATAATTTAAGACTGAAAACTCCAATAATGTTGCCAAATAACAGAAATTTTGCAAAATAGGTCTCAGATCTGACTTTTTTAAATTAAACAATTTGTTGGGTTCCCTCCTCATATAGTTTTTTCTTTTATGTTTATACCCTTTGTAATAATCTAATATTATAGGGTTAATTGTGTAAAAATGTAAACTTTAGTTAATAAATGAAAAATGAAAAATCGGGGCTGTTGGATTTTGCTCCCCACCAAAAATTACTTCGCTTTCTTCTCTGTTTGTGCGTAGCCCCTGTGTGTGCGAAACAGAAAACTCACCCCTCTCTCTTTGATCTCTCTCCGTACCACATCGGTACCACCTCTCTCTCTCCTCTCTAATCTCAATAACTGGTATCAGAGAGCAAGGTTCGTCGCCGCTAAGTCGCTGTTGCGGAAACCCTAGCCGTCGAGTCACCGCCGTCAAACCCTAGCCGCTGCCGAGCCGCAGCCGTTGATCACCTCCGTTTCCGACATCGATCGGGTTGTTGCCGTCGAGTCGCTAGTGGCCGTTACTCCGCCGTATTGAGGTGAGGTTCTCTTTGACCGGTGTATTGCATTTGGGATTTAGGGTTTGTGTCTAAAATGGAAGAGAGCAATAGTGGTACCATGGTTAAGCTTACATCTTCCAATTACTCCATTTGGAAGTCTCGTATGGAAGATTTGTTGTATTGCAAGGATGCATATGAACCCCTTTCGGGTACCAAACCCGCTAATACCACCGATGATGTTTGGAAAGTGTCTAATAGGAAGACAATAGCCATAATTAGACAATGGGTTGATGATTCCGTCTATCACCATATCTCATCCGAAACCGATGCCAAGGCGTTGTGGGAAAAGCTTGAAAGCTTGTATGAGCGCAAGACCGCTCAAAATAAGGCCTTCTATATTAGGAAATTGGTAAATATGAAATACCAAGAAGGTTCCTCGGTATCGGATCATTTGAGTCGGTTCCAAGATTGTGTGAACCGTTTATCTACCATGAAAATGGCGTTGGATGAGGAGTTGCAAGCATTGATTTTGTTGAGTTCCTTACCCGATAGTTGGGAGACTTTAGTGGTGTCATTGAGTAATTCGGCACCCGATGGTGTTGTGACCCTAGCCATGGTTAAAGATAGCATGCTCAATGAGGAGTTGAGGCGTAAGGAGTTGGGGATCACTAGTGAGTCTTCGGCTCTTGTCACCGAAAATCGTGGAAGGAGTACTCAAAGGAATGCTTATGGTGATGATGATAGGGATAAGTCAAAGGGGAGGTCCAAGTCAAGAAAGGGGATTACATGCTATTATTGCAAAAAGCCCGGCCACAAGAGAAGTGAATGCCGGAAGTTGAAAGCCAAGAATGATGGCTCCAAGAGAGATCAATCTAGGGGAAGAAGAGAAGATGATGAGAAAGAAAGTACCACCGCAATTGTTACAAATGATGAAGTATTTATAACTTGTGATGAGGGTTTTGTGAACCTTACTAGTCAAGACTCCACTTGGGTGGTTGATTCCGCCGACTCATTCCATGTCACATCTAGACGTGACTTGTTCACTTCCTACAAGGAATGTGATTTTGGTGTTGTTAGAATGGGGAATGATGGAGTTTGCAAAATCTTTGGCATTGGAGATGTTTGTGTGGAGACTAGTTTAGGATGCAAGCTTACTCTCAAGAATGTTCGGCATGTGCCGGATATGAGGCTTCATTTAATTTCGGTGGGTGCCCTTGATGATGAGGGGTATCAAAGTTGCTTCCTTGGTGGGAAGTGGAAGTTGTTGAAGGGTCATTTGGTTGTTGCTCGAGGAACCAAATCCGGTTCGCTCTATGTTACTCAAGTAAAGGTGTGTGGTGAGGTGAATGCCGCCGAGTGTAACTCAACCGATTTATGGCATTTGCGGTTGGGTCACATGAGTGAGAAGGGCATTGAGATTCTTTCTAAAATGAAGTATGTGCCTATTGATGGTACTTCACTTACCTCATGCACACATTGTTTGGCGGGCAAACAACATCGTGTAGCCTTCAAGAGAAATCCAACAAGTAAGAGGCCGGGTGTGCTTGATTTAGTTCACACCGATCTATGTTCTATGGGAGATAGAACTCTTGGCGGCGCTCTTTACTTTGTTACTTTTGTGGATGATCATTCAAGAAAGTTGTGGGCATATTCTTTAAAGACGAAGGATCAAGTGTTGGAAGTGTTCAAACAATGGGTTGTGGAGGTTGAAAGAGAGACCGGTCGGAAGTTGAAGTGCATCCGATCGGATAATGGAGGAGAATATCGTGGTCCTTTTGAGTTATTTTGCAAGACCAATGGTATTAAACTTGAGAAGACCGTGCCCAAAATTCCACAACAAAATGGTGTGCCCGAGAGGATGAATCGCACCATTTGTGAGAGAATTCGTTGTATGCTCTCTCATTCCAAGCTTTCCAAAGGCTTTTGGGGTGAAGCTTTGAACACCGCGGTTCATTTGATCAACCGCTCTCCTTCGCATGCATTGGATGGTGACATACCCGAGAGGGTTTGGAAAGGTAAAGATATTTCTTATGACCATCTAAGAGTGTTTGGTTGTAGGGCTTTTGTGCATATACCCAAGGATGAAAGGTCAAAGCTTGATAGCAAGACTAAGGAGTGTGTTTTCTTGGGGTATGGAAATGATGAGTTTGGATATAGGTTGTGGGATCCGATTGAAAAGAAGTTAGTGAGAAGTCGAGATGTGGTGTTCTTTGAACAAGAAACCATTGAAAATTTGAGCAACCTTGACAAGGCCAAAACCGCTTCAAGTAGCCATGTTGACCTAACTCCTATTTCAAGAAACAACCTAAGAACCGAAACCAATCACCCAAATCCTAGCCAATCAACCGAAACCAATGTCCCACAAAATGAAGAGAATGATTCTCAAACCGAAACCTCTTCAAGTGATAGTTCTCAAGTGCAAGAACTAAGGAGGTCAAGTCGGGAAAGACGGGCTAATACAAGGTACTCTCCTAATGAGTTTGTGTTACTTGTAGATGGTGGTGAGCCCGAATGCTATGAAGAAGCCATGTTGTCGGAGCACAAAAATAAGTGGTTGGAAGCCATGCAAGATGAGATGAAATCCTTGTATGAGAACAACACTTTTGAATTGGTGAAGTTGCCAAAAGGCAAGAAGGTGCTCAAGAACAAATGGGTATATCGTGTGAAATCCGAGGGTCAAGAGGCAAAGCCAAGATATAAAGCTCGGCTAGTTGTGAAAGGATTTGACCAAAAGAAGGGAATTGATTTTGAAGAAATCTTTTCACCGGTGGTCAAGATGTCCTCAATTCGAGTTGTGCTCGGTTTGGCCGCTAGTTTGAATTTGGAGATTGAGCAACTAGATGTCAAAACCGCATTCCTCCATGGAGATTTGGAGGAGGAGCTCTACATGAAACAACCGGAAGGGTTTGTTACAAAAGGGCAAGAGCACTTGGTTTGCAAATTGAGGAGGAGCCTCTATGGCTTGAAACAAGCACCTCGGAATTGGTATAAAAGGTTTGAATCTTTTATGTGTGACAACAATTTTGAGAGAACCATCTCGGATAATTGTGTTTTTGTGAAGAAATTTTCTAATGGTGATTTCATTATTCTCTTGCTCTATGTTGACGACATGTTGGTCGTTGGAAGGGATCTAGAAAAGATCAAAGAGTTGGAAGAGAGTCTTGGAAAAGAATTTGCCATGAAAGACTTGGGTTCGGCAAAGCAAATTCTTGGCATGAAAATCACTAGAGATCGTGGAGAACACAAGCTTTGGTTGTCACAAGAGAAGTACATTGAGAAGGTACTTGAAAGATTCAACATGAGCAAGTGTAAACCGGTTTCCTCTCCTCTTGCTAACCATTTTAGGTTGTCACGTAACGGTTGTCCTAAGAGTGGCAAGGAGAAGGAGGAGATGAGAGATGTACCATATGCATCGGTTGTTGGTTCTTTGATGTATGCTATGGTGTGCACAAGACCGGATATTGCTCAAGCGGTTGGTGTGGTAAGTCGTTTTCTTTCTAACCCCGGCAAAGAGCATTGGAATGCTGTTAAGTGGATACTTCGGTATTTGAGGGGTACAACCAACCGTTGTCTTTGTTTTGGTGGCAAGAACCCAACATTAGTGGCATATACGGATGCCGATTGGACTGGTGACATAGACTCGAGGAAGTCTACATCCGGTTATTTGGTGTGTTTTGGAAATGGAGCCGTGTCATGGCAATCTAAGTTGCAAAAATGCATTGCACTCTCCACTACCGAGGCCGAGTACATAGTCATTACGGAGGCATGCAAGGAGGTAATTTGGTTGAAGAAATTCTTGCATGAGCTAGGCGTTCGGCAAAAGAGGTATGTGTTGTTTTGTGATAGTCAAAGTGCAATTCATTTGAGCAAGAATCCGACATTTCACTCTAAGTCCAAGCATATAGATTTGAGGTATCATTGGATACGCGATGTGCTTGAGAAGAAGAAATTGGTGTTGGAGAAGATCCACACAAGTGAGAATGGGTCGGATATGTTGACGAAGCCGGTACCGTCTTTGAAGCTTGAAGCTTGTTGTGAAAAGGCGGATTTGGTAGAAGGATGCGCTCCATGAGTCGGGAGGAGGAGTTTGTTGGGTTCCCTCCTCATATAGCTTTTCCTTTTATGTTTATACCCTTTGTAATAATCTAATATTATAGGGTCAATTGTGTAAAAATGTAAACTTTAGTTAATAAAGGAAAAATGAAAAATCGGGGCTGTTGGATTTTGCTCCCCACCAAAAATTACTTCGCTTTCTTCTCTGTTTGTGCGTAGCCCCTGTGTGTGCGAAACAGAAAACTCACCCCTCTCTCTTTGATCTCTCTCCGTACCACATCGGTACCACCTCTCTCTCTCCTCTCTAATCTCAACACAATTCACCCACAAATAAAAAGGTAGATATTCATTGCGACTTGCAAGCATATAAATACATTATTTCTCCGTTTGGATAGGTGTAGAAGGGAAGAAGGGAAGAAGTGAAAAAAAGTATTGGGAAGTGTGTTACTTTGTGAAGAGTTTGAATTGTTTATAATTTTTTTTCTTCCTTCTTCCTTCTTCTTCTTCCTTCTTCCTTCTTCCTATATCCAAAACACACCCTATGATTTGACAGTCTTCCATCTAACTGTACGTCTGTACCTAATGTAGAAACACAAAACACCACAATGAATGAATGGTCGAAAGAAACAAAGTCATTTAGAAATAATTACAATACCTCAATGCAGAGTTTTTCAACCTCAGGGCAGAATTTTTCAGCTTGCTTGTAGGATTTCAACTTGACCTTACATTTAACATTGTTGAAATTGCAAAATATTTTGACCAACTTTAAATGTTTCTTCTCATCATTGGTAAACAACTATCACAGTCAGTGAATTGATGCCTAAAAAAACCAAAAGATGGAAATAAAATTAAATAGATAGTCTCTACATATTCAGACTTTTGTTGGCCTTTTCTGCACATAACACAACAATTAAATTATAAAATTGTGAAATGGTCAACGACAATTCAGTAGTTATGCAAAAACACTGGTAAAACCCACCAGAACAATTCAGTGGTCCATGGAAAATAAAATACAACTTCTCTATTTTGCTTGGGTAATTTTAGTTCAGTTCTAAATATTCTAGAAATTGAAAATCACACAAAGGGCACAATCAACAATATTTAATTAAAAGCAGCCTTCAGGAAATAGCATGTAGAATATATAGTTGCTATATGCAGAAAAAATATAATACCAAAATAAAATCATTTCAAATTCTCAGATAAAATTTTCTCTACACTAATATACTTAGTTACTTACACCTCATAAAAGTTGAAACATCTATAGCTAAAAGGCACACTGGTCTAAGATATGGCCTCGGCAACATCCAGCGACAACTCAAAGTCAAAGAGCTACTCCTTTGTCCCCTAAGCAAAGAACCACCTGTACTGATCGGCACTCTCTGTCTCTAGCTCAACAATTTGTAATAAATAATGAAGTCAATTTAACTCTAAATGTTAATAATTAACAATAAAGGTATACAGATTAAAACAAACATCCTTTGCTAAACCCAGAAAGTGCTTCTAACTTAATTAATTAACTAAAAACGTACAATGAAGAATTGTTTTATGTCATATGAAAACGGAAACAATCTAATTTGTTTCAAATCAGAAAAACTACTGTCAAGTTCATTGTATTTTTTTAGAGATATAAGTATACTTGATATGTTGTTTCAATGATTCCTTGTACTTTTAGATTCACAAAGAGGCCACCTGTTAGCTAATATATTGGAAATAGGCCATTAGCCAGCTCAATCAGTCAACCTACTGAGTCAAATTATACACAAATATTTGAAATTACAATCTCAGCCTCAGGTCTTGAGACTTACAACATGATATATGTGCTTTGTTGAATCTTATTTTCAAAATAGCTAGCATTAGCATTATCGAGATTAGTTATTGTTTGCCCCAATTTAGATACTGGCTCCATATATGTACCTCATTCTTCTTTTTGCATCCAAACATCCTTCTCATAATGATTTAACCAATCTAATTTACATAAAGTTGTTTGGTAGCTAATTTTTTAATATTAAATGAAGGTTATGGGTTTATATTCCAACATTTTGGTAGAATATCTATTCACATGTGAATAGACCTATTCAGTCTATTCATGAGTTGTTTAGATGACCACTATTCATACTATTCGTGAATAAGTCTATTCACCTGCCATCCAAACGCACCTGTAAAGGAAACCAATTTACAAATAAAAGAAGGCCTCAATTTCAACAAATAATACAAGTGTTTTTAAGCAAAAATAAAATGCACATACCATTTTCAACACTGAAACGCCAGGATCAGGCAGCAGCCTAAGGTACCAGTTTAGTCATCTCGCTTCCATTGCACATCATCCTTTCTCTCTCTTTTGAGACAATTAGGGGTGTATCCAGTTTAGTCATCCCCATCTATATTACTTCTAGCATTCGGAGAGAACTTTATAATAAATCATATATATATATAGAGAGAGAGAGAGTTTTGCTATGGTGAGTCACGACTCACAAAAGGGTCCGTGAGTCGGGCTCAAAACTCCTAAACCTTGTTCAAAATGACCGATCAAAACCGTTCAATACGATCTCCCCATCGAAACCTCCATGCTGACCAAATTTTACATTTTTTCGAAATTTTTAAGTATTTTTTTGAAATTTTAGAAAATCGTTAATCTAATTAGTTCTGAACCGTTCAAAAATAGCAGTTTTTAAAAATCCGAAAAAATACTTAAAATTTCGAAAAAATATAAAATTTGGTCCGTATGGAGGTTTCGATAGGGAGATCGTACTGAACGGTTTGGATCGGTTATTTTGAACAAGATTTAGGAGTTTTGAGCCCGACTCACGGACCCTCTTGTGAGTCGCGACTCACCATAGCAAAACTATATATATGAGAAAGCCTTCAATCAAAGCGCTTTGACCGAAGTCCCGGTTAAACCCCGTCAGATCTCAATTTTGAAAGTTCAAATGACCGATCCAAACCATCAAATATGATCTCCATATTGAAATCTCCTTACCGACCAAAATTTTCAATTTTTTTAAATTTTTAAGTATTTTTTTCGGATTTTCAAAAATCGTTAATCTAATTTGTTCTGAACCCTAAAAAAATTGCTGTTTTTGAAAATCCGAAAAAAATACTTAAAAATTTCAAGAAAATGAAAATTTTGGCCGGCAAGGAGATTTCAATATGGAGATCATATTTGACGGTTTGGATCAGTCATTTGAACTTTCAAAATTGAGAACTGACGGGGTTTAACCGGGATTCCGGTCAAAGCGCTTTGATTGAATCATTTCTCTCTCTCTCTATATATATATATATATATTGTGTTTGGAGACTTGGAAAATTCGTCGTAAATTAACGCCGTATTGAAAATATTACCCAGCTATGGATTAGAATGTCAACTATAATTTTCAAATATATCCATAGTACAATGGCATAGATTTTATAATTAATGATCAAATCGTGTCTTGTATATATTAAAGGGTCAAATCTATTTATTGCTAATTAATTTCTTAAATTTTATTTTTTTTCGAATTCTTAATTTCTTAAATTTTATTGTGGAAAACGTTTGAAGATGGATTGACGACAAAAAAGCAATGTGTTTTCTTTTGTATTTTTGAAAGTAAGAACGCGTACTAAAATTCCAAGAAGCTCACGTCTCATTCTAAGCGGTCCAATTTGATTATAGAAAAAGCTTGAGTAATTTAGTTACTTTTATTTTTGAAAAGTTCAAGTACTGATTCCACTGTTGTCCAATTTGATTATAGAAAAAGCTGAAGGAGTAATTTAGTTACTTTTATTAATATAAATTTTGTCGGTGTGTGTTTTGCCACCTGACCCTCAAAATTAATATATCCGATTTTGACTAAACACATTTGACAAAGCACCTTAAAAAATCTGTTTTATTCAGTCAGAAACAATTTTATCCGTGAATTATTGATGAATTATCTGCGATAAACCGATTTTATGTTAATATATATATTAATAATTTTATCGGTGAATTATTGATAAATTATCGGTGAATTATTGACAAATTATAAGCGATAAAACGATTTTATAGTAAATAGTTTTTTTTTAATTATCGGTGACTTGTGCGTTTTTTTATCCGAATACCGATAAAAACGGGTCGTTTAAAAACCATGCTATGACCAAATGTTTTATTCTGTCTCATTGTTTGCAACTCCGTGAAAGGCACACATGACACATTGACGCATCATCTAGTTAACGCGCAGGTCAACGCTCTAGAGCTCTATCCATCTCTTTCGCCACTTTGTGAAGCTTATCTAGAATTGGACCTAGTCATCTCATCTCTCTCTCTTTCTCTCTAGAAATCTTGCCATTGAGTCTCTCCATTTCTGTTTGCTCAAATCTTTGTTGCTCGTCTATGTATTTCATGTTTCCTGTGAAACTTACCTATCTGATTTGTGACATCCTTATTTGTATTTCTCAAAATATTCTCTGCACAAAAATTTTCTAGAATTCCTACCTAGCCATTCCAAAGATCACAAAAAAAAAAGTAGGGATCAGTAGCAGAGAGAAAAAAAACTGCTTTGAAGTATAACGCGCGTCAAGATGTCGGAAAACTGGGTATCAAACTCTTTTTATTTCGTTGCTGGCATTGCTGTGACAGTTGTTGTTGAAAAGATTGTTGAGATGGGCCTCTCATACTTGGGCAAGTGTGTGCTGCAAGAAGGCAGCGAAGAAACGCTCATGCACCATTTGCTGCGTAGGCAAAGTTTGCGGCAGAGGTCACGTGGGTCGCATATGCTACCGGAATTAACGAAGATTAAGAATGCTCTTTTCGTGACCTGTTATCTTCTTTCCTTGATCAGTTACATCCTCTTCTTTTGCTTTGGGGTTTATTTAGGATTAAAATATCGTATTGGTGTTTGGGCTTTCTTGATAATTTTGATAGCATCAGAAGTCCTGTTTGGTATTGTTTCTTGGCTCTCAAGTCCTATCAGAGTCAATTATATGAATTGGAAGTTAGAAAGGGATAATATGTTGTTTGCCTTTCTGTTAATGCTAGTTGTAGGGTTGTTTGTCGCTCTTTTATCATGTCTATGGACCATGTGGACCCTATGGAACCTTTGCCTTTTTCTTATAATTTTGATTGTATTAGAAGTCGAGCATGGGTTTATCAATAAAGGTAATATCAAATGGGAGTTAGCAACGGTTAACATATTGTTTGCCATTGTGTTAATGCTGGCTGCAGCATTGTTCGTCTCTTTTTTATCATGTCTATGGACCCTATGGACCCAATGGAACATATGGTTTTGTTTGATAATTTTGATAGCATTAGTACACAAGGATGGGATTATCAATGGAGGTAATATCAAATGGAAGGATGTGATGGTTCATATATTATACTATTTTATGTTAAGACTGGTTGTTATACCCCTGTTCGTCTATTTTTTATCATGTCTATGGACCCTATTGAACCGATGGAACCTATGGATTTGCTTGATAGTTCTAATAGTATTAGTACACAAGGATGAGTTTATCAATGGAGGTAATATCGACTGGGAGGATGTGGCGATTGAGATATTGTTTTATTTTGGGTTAAGGCTGGTTGTTATACCATTGTTTGTCTCTGTTTTATCATATCTTTGGGCCCTTATAAATTTCACTTGGCAGAATCGTTTCTGAAGTTAATAAGTGTGTTGTAATTAAAGAGACCGTCAGGTCTTCCTTTTATAACATTTTGTGCCGGCAAGAAATCAAATGGTTTGCAATGTGATTTTTGAGAGTCAGACCAGTTTGTAATTTTGACTCACTCCTTTTTTATCTCCTGATGCCAGTGGTTCTAATGGTAGTATTTTGACTGTTTGTTCTACTTTGTTCACCTCAACTTACAAGTTTTAATTTCAGATTGACTATCATCATTTCTAAAGGAGATATCATGCTTTCATGCTCACTAACTTCTAGTGTGATTTAATTGGGATGTATATACATCTAGTAGGAAGAGTCTGCTAATTTGTATCTCAGTTGATCAGTGTTACAAAATTGTACATGATATCAGTTCTTGCAGACCAGAGAGACATAATTTCCCTTGTTTTTAGACTTTATAATTACCTAATTCTTGTAAAAAAAGGTACAGTTGCAGTGACAGTTCTATGTCTTGTGTCGGTGAGGATAGTAGTGATGACATTAACAAAACCAGCACTACTTCTCAAAGCTTTTTCTAAGTCTAGAAGGTAGTATTCATCCAAAAATAGTTCAGTGCTCTACAGCAAAGTGGACAATTAATATCGGTGACAATTCCTGTATATATCATGATAAATCTAATTATGTCAGACAAGGGTTTGTTTCTGTGTATGGGCTCTAAAACTGGGGATTTTATTACTCTATTTTATTTTTCTTTTTTTTCTATTTATGTTAATTTCATCTTATTTCATATTCATATTTGAACTCAGGATTATAACACTTGAAAAGACTAGGATGAGGACATAAGCACAGATGATGCAAAAGAGGACAGATAAATTGTATTTACCTAGAGGACTTTTGATTTGTGTTAAAAAAATAATAAAAAATAAAAAATTAGGAATTTTTGTTTATTTGTTGAAGAGTTGATAAAATTAATAGTACAAATCTAATAGAGTAAATGATTTGTACCGAATTGTCAGTTATAGCGATAGTCCCACCGGGACGAAGAACATGAAATGCTTCGCTAATCCCACTATGGCTCTTGCGGGACATTCATGGCACTGCATATTTTACTTATGATGAATTAATTGATGACTAAAGAAAATCGGGATGGGAAAGGCCAGAAGATCCAATTTGTTGGATTAATGACCGCGTTTGGTAGATGAAATTATTATGCGAAACTAATCAGGATTTTACAAGGGAACCAATTATTGGAAACAATAAAGACATGATACAGCCATGGTTTAAGAATACTCAACTCGGAATCGGCCCGAGTTGACTCGGAATCGGCCCGAGTTGACTCGGACTCGGCGGCCAACGATCCGATTTTTGGCGTGTTGGAGCGGATTTGGGTTGAAAGACTTGAGATCACCATCAATGGTGGCGTTCTTCCATGGAGAGAGGTGAAGGAGCACGGGAAACACTTGATGAGGTTGCTATAGTGGAGAAATCGTGTCAGGAGGCCGGAAAAAGCACCATGGCAGCTCCTCACGAGGGAATTTAAGCCCTCACTTGTGTTCTATCGGAAAGGAAGAAGGGAATCGAGTGGGATCGGTCATCGGGAAAGGAAAGAAGAAGGGGAAGAGTTCAGTACTGGACACCTCCATTGCTTCATTTTTTTTTCAATTTTTCCTTTTAAGTCAGATCAAACAGTCAAGATAATTCAACAAGTGAAATAATTTTCAAACAAGGTGATTCTTGACCACAAAAATAATCCAAGAACATAGAAAAATTGAAAATTTTATTCTCTACAATTCTAACTGATATATTAATATGTTTTATTGAAAGTATCATTATTAAAAAATTATTTTCTTATTATTCAATATTTTTTTCTGATTTTTAAGACATTTAAAATGACTATTTATGAAACTCCAAGTTTCTGATCCGAGTCACCCAATTTTTTCCGAGTCATCCGATTCAACTCCTTAATCCCACACTCCGAGTCTGAGTCCGAGTTTCAGAACCATGGATACAACAAGATATCTTTCCAAAAAGTAAATTATTTAAACACTATCAAGTCCTTTCTGTCAAATGGTCGGATCTTTTATATAAAATAAAATCAACATCTAGACTACATATCAAAAAAGAACACATAAATGATAAATCAATAGTCCATAGTTGATACAAAGCCATAGTTGCAATTGTTATGACTTTTTATAGATGTTTTTTTATAAGTGCATTTGGCAAAACATGGGTTAGTACGGTTAGTGGTGTAAGTTTAGTACTTTTTGGGCTTAGAGGGATAGAATGGTGATGGTAGTGATTTGATGGGGTTAGTGAATGTTGTTTGGTGCGGTATGTTGAGTTTAATATTTTAAGGTTAGCAACTATTAGTAGTGTAATTATTATTAAATATTATTAATTAGTAGTTATTAATAACTATTAATTTTAATAAAACTTATTATTAATTATTAAATATAAGTTATAAAAATAAATAATTATTAATTATTATTATCATTATTATAATAACTATTATTGAATATCGTTATTATTACAATTTTACGATTATTATTACAATTTTACGATTATTATTAATTACTAATTATTATTTCTATAATTATTATCAATTATTAATTATTATAAATATTACCATAATAATTAATTAATATTATTAATTATTATTAATTATTAATTACTTGTTATTATTAATTATTAGTTACTAATTATTATTAATCCTCAATTATTATTAATTATTAATTAATATTACAATAACTATTATTAATTATTATAAATATTACCATAATTATTAATTAATATTATTATTTATTTTTAATTATTAATTATTAATTATTTTAATTATTAATTACTAAATAATAATAATTATTAATTATTATATTAAGGATTATTTAAATGTATATAATCATCATTAAAAAGTTGAAAATAACAACTTTAATATTTTCTCTCTCCATTTGAATGCAACGAGAAAATGCTAACTCACCATTTTGCATGGTTAGAAAGTTTGACATTTGTTAGTCGCTAACCGTACCGAAATTATTTTATATAAGAATTTCAGACGCAAAAATTTTAATAGAAAGAATTATTATTGTTTTTTTAATAAGAAGAAAGTTCGTACGCATTTTATAAAAAGGTAGAGTATCTCTCCTTCTTACCCGTTTATAAAACGGGTTGGAAGGCTTCCAACGCGTTTTATAAACGGGTAGGAAGGAGAATAAATCCTCCGCTCCAGATACGACTTTTGAGGCTGGTCAGACCTTCCTATCCGTTTATAAAACAGGTTGGAAGCCTTTGAACGCGTTTAATAAACGTGTTATTAGTTTTTCATATTTTTCATTCAAGCGGCAACATTTAACTTATTAAAAAAAATATTTTACAACAAGATCCCTGCGTGTTTCATATTTACAAAATTCTCAAAATTTTATTTCCAATTAAAGATGTATTAAATAGATATAACAAATATATTACACATATTTTATATGCATTTAATTGCACATATATTTTTTTTTAACATGTGTATAATATCATTTTGTTTGGCAAAGATAACTTGTTATGGCAAGATAACTTGTTATGGCAAAGACACTGCTAGAGTTCTTTGCCTTTTAGCTTTACCAGACTGACTGGTTTCACAATTAACTGGATCAATTCTTCTTCTTTTTCCCACGTGTACAAACTATTCTTTAAATGAATGATTTGTAGGGCTGGCAAAGTGGCAATCGCCAACCTACCTTTAAAAAAAATTATGTGTTGCTTCGTGATATTTTTTTTTTAATCTTTGTATCTATTTTGTACCATTTTTTTAATTTTATCGATAACTAGCAAAAGATATATCGATATATGGGAAAATAAAGAATCAAAATAATTAATATTATTTTTATTTATATAAAACTTGTTTGACAATAAAGACTTATGGCTCAATCTAACAATGACACAACTAGATATTTTTCCAAAAGGTAAATTATTTAAACGTTGTCAAGTCCTTTTTTGTCCAGGGTTTGATCTTTTATATGAAATCAACCTATAGACTACAGATTTAAAAAGAATACACAAATCAATAGTCCATAGTTGATACAAAACCTTAGTAGCAATTGTTATGACCTTTTATAAATGTTTTTTGTAAGTATAGCACTGATTAATTTTTTTTTCCATACTATAAAAAAATCAGTTAATGCTAAGTGGCCATAATCTCATAGAGAACACATCTTCATTATTTTGCAACTTCTGTTGTGGATCTTTTTGCGAAACGACACCAAATTCATCAACATTTCACTTTATATTACATTTTTTATTTAACTAATTATTGTTGCAATTTGAACTTTTTATCCAAATTTCTCTTAGGAGTTGAAAGATTCAAATTAAAAAAAAAGTTTTTACAACAGAGGAAGGATTGCAGATGCGCATGCTAGCGTTTTAAATAAACAGAAGAGAAGTTGATAGAGGTATTTCTCCGAATATTTAAAAAAATAAAAAATACTTCTCCGAAAGCGTGTTTAGAAACCATTTATCAACAGTGCAGCGAGGCGAGTCATTATCTAATATTGATTTTTTTTTTTCTGTTGTCTTTTACCAAATGTTGTGTTCTTTCTCATTGCCATGTTTGGCAAGAACATAATTGTTTCTTAAGGCTCCGTGATGAGTGGATTTTATATGCATATTCAAATACTATTTTGTCTCCAAACTAAACCAATTGCCTTGAGTTTACATAGTTTAGATAGTTTAGATGAGTTTAGGTTAGTTTAAATAGAGTTTTGTGTCAAGAATGAGTTACTACCATAGTTTCTAATTTTATTGCAGATTCTGGACAAGAAATGACTTGGATGAGTCCATAAAGTTGAAGAGCTCGTTCTAAACTTTCCAACGGATCTTGAATCACCTCAAACGGAGTTCGGATGAAGGAGATATGCCCAAAATACTGATAGGACGCAGTGCTGACATTTTCCTGCGACCCGCTGAAAGTCCCAGCGGCCCGCAGACCTGAAACTGCCAAATTTAGCAGAATCGCCCGATTTAGCATTTCTATGTTTGGATGGCGATTTCTACCGACTCCAGGTGCATCCAGAGCACGTCTTCAGTTATTTCTAGCGTTTCTACACCTTCCAAATGCCTATAAAAGACCAGTTTGAGGAGAGAACAAGAGAAGAACAAGAGGGAGACCAAATCCAAGGTCAAGTTAGGGTTAGATATTGAGTTATTTGAGAGTTAGGTCTCAAGTCCAGATCGTGGCAGCACCAAGCAGGTTGATTGCGACAGCAACAGACGTGCTTGATAGGAGATTACGACACGCAAGAGGGAAACAAGAGCAATTGGTTGTAATTTTTTCTTATTCTCATTTTCTCTTGTGTTTGTTTGATATCTCTTAGTTGTTGATTGTTTGTTCTAGGGCTATGGTTGTAAACTCGAATTCTTAGTTGTTGATTGCATGTTTATTTAGTTTATTTGATATCTTTGTGTTTTATACCTTGCTTGAATTGCTTGAACTGATTGTGCCATGATTATTTAAGTAGATTTGTTTACACCCGTTAAGTAGAGCTCGCTTAATTGCTAGGTGGTTAAGTCCAAATAAACTTAAATTATTAGGCATGATTATGATTAACATGAAGGTTTCCAACTGAAAGGTTAAACCAGGACTAATTAACGAGAGTTAAGTCCTTTCCAAGAGTGAAAACTCAAGGATTTCATAGGTTAGAAAGGTATAAACTTGTAGAAACTAGACCACGAAACGATAGTTGAAATCTAGATTCTATACGAGGGAAATTGGGTTAATTAATTGATAACCAGACCTAAACGAGAGTTTGATCTAGGACCTTAATTAAGCAATTATCCCTGCACAATTATTAACTGAATTAAGTCAATTTGCATTCACATCGCTAATCCTAGCGGGTCGCTGAGTGAACCAGCGAGGTTGTCTATGCCCGCCAAGTAGCCAGCGACCAGTCTAATAGGTTAGCGACCTAAGTTCTTTTAGCGGGCCGCTACGAGAGTCAGCGGGCCGCTGGAACTGGGACTAAGAAGAAGTGTTAGCAACCAGGAATCCTAGAATTACGTAACTTGTTGAATCTCTCTCATTAATTCTTGTTTTGACCTTGAAACTAGACTTAGGATTTAGACCCATCTGCAACCCTTAATTCACATAAGAGTTGAACCGTCTAGCTAGTTTAGTAAAGTAAAAGACTGATATTCCAACACCGTCCCTGTGGATTCGACCCTCAAGCTGTTCTACAAACGATTAGATCGGTAGACACGAGATTTTTATTTTGAGACTTGGTATCCCCAATCGATCACTCCGTTTGGATAGGTGTGGGAAGAAGGGAAGAAGGGAAGAAGTGGGAAGAAGTATTGGGAAGTGTGTAACTTTGTGAAGAGTTTGGATTGTTTATAATTTTTTTTCTTCTTCTTGCTTCTTCTCCTTCTTCTTTCTTCCAACGATCCAAGCGCACCCTAAGATAAGAATTTATAACTAGTTAAGTCATCTTACTCAACCAAATTTAAATTGCGTTTGATATGGATTTCAGAATTAGTAACAAATAAGATAATTAATTTTATATTAGAATATGAATTGTTAATTATAAAAAACAAAAATACCCACATATAATTTTTTTTTATTAAGAAAACTGATAAATTTAAGTCCTATTATTACTCCATCATTATATCAAGCCATATTATAACAGAAACAAAAATTATTTGTACATACGACAGTTGATATAATTTGTACATCTATGTCATGAAAGAAACTATATGTTAATACATTTATTTATTTTTTTACATGCAAAAATTATCGTTATAATTTATAACAATAGATTTTTATATTAGAAAAAATATATATATAAAAATTTAAAAAATCGTTGCTTTACAATTTCGTATCCAGCTTTAAATTAATATACACATTTATTTTATAGAACTTAAAAATTAATTGACAAGAAAAAATAAAGATGAAATAAATGTATCACTATTGAAGATATATATTGAAATAAATGTATCTTCAAATGTTGTCGGATAACATTTGGCGAGAACTTGACCGGCCGAGAAGTTATATATTGGACCGAATTTAATAGTTTCCTTTTATTTTTCCTAAAATTAAAAAGTACCTCTTGACTTGCGGTTTTACTAATATTGTATTTTTAGGGTTAATAATTCCGGCCTGACATATTTTTGTACATATACACGAAAGCATGCAATTCAGGAGTGCGTTCCAAGCTTGCAACACTTGATCTTGCAAACGCAGTAAGTACTATCCAATTATTTGATTTGTAAATTTAAATTCGTCGCAAGATCGAACTTTTCATTATTATTTATAAAGTGATGAAGATGACATTTTTGGAATAAAAATGCAGATTCAAAGGTCTGTACTCTGTTGGAATAAAGATGCAGGTTTTTTTATTGTTTGTATTTGTAAATGTTTAAAGTTCAGCCCAAAAACAGATGCATCGGTTTCATCGCTATTTTTTCCATTTGGGTTAATCCTAAAATTTGAAGCCCGTATATATATGGCTGCTTTTTTATGGATCTCTTTTTTCTATCAATTTTCACTAATGCAGGGTTTTAAGAATGTTAAAAATATGGCTGTTGGATAGTGGATACCTTGCATGAAAGAAAGCCGAAAATGAAGAAGCTTTCGAGGGTTCCATTGAAGTTGTTATCTGATGCATCCATGTGATGCCAAAAACTATTCACGTTTGAGATGAAAATAAATGCATATATTTAGGGTTGGAATTTTTTTTTAATATCATTTACGGTTGGAATTGATGTAAAAGATTGTCTGTTGATGAGTGGATTTTATATGCATACTCAGGTACCGTTTTGTCTCCAAACTAAACCAATTACCTTGAGTTTACATAGTTTAGATTAGGATGAAAACGGATCGGATACGATTCGGATAGTGGTCATACCATATTCGTATCCATATTTTTTTGGATTCGGATACGAATACGGATATGTTCGGATACGGATACGGGTCGTGTCACACCCCGAACCAGATCCGTGTCAGGGGAGGACAACCCCGCCACGTGTACACACTCTGCTGTGCACACGGAAGGCTAAGTACAGTGTCTCAGATACAATAAATCACAAAGTAATGCCATAAAACAATAACAAAATAAAAGTACACATCAGATCGACATCTGAAACAACCAGATATCAAATGACATCATCCAGCAGCAGTAAGCGACCTTTAACTTCAAATCATCTTCAGTCAGACCTAAACCTGCTCCACAAATAAAATGTGGGCTGAGTACGCGAATACTCAGTGCAATAACAGGGCAAGCTAGAGGTTCTGGTTAAACTAAAGGTAGAACTAAACCATTCTTAAGTTGGACATTTTAAATCCTATCTTTAAAATCTAAGTGTGAATTTAAATTAAAGATGACACTAATCTACAAGTAATGACATGCCAAAATAAAATCATAAAAATATCTGGAGAAGCAGATAATAATATTAATATAATATGATACGGAATTTATATTTAATACGAGAGTGAAGCACCCGCACTCAATAGTCAAATCATAAGTAATGTAAAATCCAGAATCCATCTCACAAATCCTAATATAAATGACATGAACCGTACCTTACAGATCTACCTAACTCAGCTCTGCTCGATAACTCAACTCTGCCCCTATTCCCACATCCCCGCTAAAGGAGTGGACAGTAAAACACGGTACCGGCCAACTGACTCATGGGGATCGAGAGGTAGTCTGATATAATGGCACACTCAGCTCTTAGTTCAATGTCAAGCCAAAGGAACATACTAATAGTACAAATCAAGGGATTATACTAATAACAAATAACTATCAAGTGACCGCAGAACCGCCTAGAAGTCGGTCTGCAGAGTGATTGTCGGAGACGTGTTGCTCGTGATCAGAATCGTCATGAACTGACCGGCAATGGCTTGGGTGCAGCTCCTGACCGCAAGCAAAGCGTTCCTAGTTCACTCGGTCTCACTATCCTGATCCATACCAGATGCAAGTGTTGATTTTAAGCACTTTTAAGTTCATTAATCACTTTATTAAAATAGATGCATAACCTATAAATGCAACTAATCTTTTGATTACTATAATGCTCTTAACTGTTTACTTAATGTTAATGACATGTTATGCACACATAAAGATACTGATCTAATTCTTAATCTAAAGTTTAAAGAAAACCTAAAGCTTCCACACACCTGTAAAGTCGGGCATAGAGACAGCTGTAATAGTAAAGCAATGGCGAAGTCCTCACCAACGCCTTGCACAAATTACTTGGATCAGCAATTGGTCAAATACACCTGGGTGGTCTGACTGATTACCTGACGATCAGAAAGGCTACGAATTAGACTAACGATCTACCCAATTATCCCATAATTAAAATCAAGTGCTGGTTATGTGTTCTAAACAATACTTAGTTAATTTTAAAAGGGATTACATTTCAAAATATATCATTAAATTTACTTATATATTTTATAAGATTTCAATAGAGTTTTATCTGAAACTAGTGTGAAGAAATATTAATTAAGTTAGATCATCATTGTTAGTATTTAGAAATATTTATATAGAATTTTATTTAGAAAACACAATATGAAGAAAGATGTGTTGTTGAATTTATAAACTTAATTTGCATGTTGGAATCGCTTTATTTTTAGTTTGTCTTAAGAAATCATTTTAATTGTGTAAGTGAATAAATAGGTAGTTTAATTCTAAGTGTGCTTAGACATCTAGTTTTCTAGAATTGCTTTGACATGTATTATTGTTAAAATATATTTGTTATTTACTTGTTTTATTCTTACAATATTTAAATGGTTTCAAGAACATTTGCAAAGTGTATAAAATGTGTAAACTCATAATGAAATTATTATTACTTTTATCTCATAACAAATGTCTAATCTTATATTTATTGCTTTTAGAAAAGTATATTTAGTTTTAGTAATTTTCATGTTACTAACCATTGTATCAAAGTATATTATCATTTGTTTATGAATAGAAAATCATTTTATAAGTGTTAACATTATTTAGTGGATTCGAAGTTATGATTTGCTCATCTAACAATCTCTAATCATTTCTCAATTGGATTTAGATTTAATTTATTAGTGAGTAGAATTTACGATTCTCTGAATGGGATTCTGTTTTAAAATATATTATTATATTTAGAAAAATACTTTATAAAATTTGGCAGAGTTATATTTAATAGGTGGGTGTGAAGAAAAACATTTTAGATGAGTTGTTACAGTCCATTTTAGAGTTATGTTATATTATAAAGTATTTTTAGCTTAGTAATATTTCTAATAGTGTTTTGCTCACGTATGACATTCTTTTATTAGCTTTATAACTAATTTTCTTTAAAAGAGTTTTAGTTAATAAAGTGGATTGATATTTTTTTTATCTTTTTAAATTAAAAAGTAATTTCAAGTGTGATTATAATTAATATCTTAATCAATATTCTTTTAGAAGTGTGAATGATTTATTATTGCCACTAACTTGTTTTATGAAATTATCTAATGAATATATTTACTTAGTCATTATGGTTGTTTAGTTTTTATAATGCACTTGTTTTAATAAAAAGATAATTAGCTTACATTAGTTATGTCTCTAACTGGTTATGTCAGAAACATAGTAAATTATTTATTATTATTTATTTTAAGTTAAGAAATGCAATAACGACATTTAGAATAACATTGCGTCAAAGATGTATAAGATGTATAATGTTTATAATTATATAATGTCAAGACCTGATATGTTTATGTCATGTTTAGTTATTATAGTTGTGCATATAAAAGTATACAATATAAATTCAGTTCCTTATAACTAAGGTAGGTTGGACGTTTATTAAGGGTGGATTATTAAAAGTATCTATGTTGTTTCAAATAAGATGTCATTATGACACTTTTATTATTTACTAAGCGTATGACTAACTTAGATGTTATTTGCTTTATTCTAACCAAACTTATTTATATTTAATGTAACTAGCTTGAATGTGTTATTGATGTTTCTGTTTAGAAAATTAGTTGGTTCTTATTTCTAATCTGATAAGTCAACTTTAAGTCATATGCTTTTATTTACTTCAAAGATAACTTGTTGTTATTCTGATATTCGTACAAATGTGTTTGTAATCTACTATATTAACCCTATCATTTTATAGAGTGCTTGTATTATTTTTAATAGTGCCAATATTAATATTTCATGGTATATTTGCATAAGCATTATTCACATCATTTACTTTTCATGTTACTCTCGGTCAACCATCAATTAAGCATTATAGATTACACCTTAGTGCTAATATTTTATTAAGTCTTGGTTATTAAGTAATTTATAATTCATTAAGTATTTAACAATTTCTTAATTTAAATTCTACTACATATCTCGGTCTAGTAAGTGATTAAACCCAATTAACAGAAGGTGTTTTAGGTCTTGTCCTGAAGTAGTTCAAAGAAGTTTGCAATTAGATATTTAGCAGGAATTTTCTTTATAAATCAGTCCTTAAGGATTTAGAAATGTACCAGTAAGCAACATGGGTCACAAGGTGTTGTGCGTGCACCAAAATTCAAAAATGAAATATTGAGCAGATTAATACTCTAAGCATCCATTAATTATTCAAGTGTCCAAATAGATACGTGCATCATCAAATTCAGAATAGATCAAGCAAAGAAATTAAACAAGTATCCAATTGAGTTAAACAATACACAACCGTTTTAGATAAGCAATCCAATGTGTACAACATCTCAAATTCATCATAACAGATCAGATAAAGTTATGTCAAGACAATGCACAACATCAATACTCAATCAATTTCACAGTCAACCAATTTACAGAGCAACAAATCAATTCGAGTGCATGCCTCACAATCCATTCAATAACAGCACAAAACCAACAGAAAAAGAGAGGGAAAACAATACCAAACCAAGATGAGAAACAAAGGAAGAGGAAGGAGAGGTGCTCAGTTTAGGCACTGCCCGTCGCCGCCTGAGTTGCCTCCATGTCCCGATCTGCCACCAACCGCCGCCGTCGCCTGTGTCCGCAAGTCGTCGCCAAGCGTCGTCAGTCCCAGTCAGCTGAGAGTGAGAGAGAGACTGGGTGTGCGTGTGTGTGATGTGAAGGAGAGGAGTTAAGGTGGGGCCATGGTCGGAGAGTGGCGAGTGAGGGGTTTGGGTTGGTGTTTGAGTCTGAGAGGAGGGGTGAGGCAGGGGCACAGTTCTGTGCTTAGTCGAGAAAGAGGAAGAGGAGGGGTGTGGTGCTGGGTTCTTGCGATAGGGAGTGGGGTTGAGGTCGAGCGAGAGAGAGAAGGTGAGAGAGAGAGGGTTACGGTGGCGAGAGAGAGTGAAGGAGAAGGAGGGGTTACGGGAGTGAGTGTGAGGGAGACGGAGACCTCGAGGAAAGGTTTAAGAAGGAAGAGGAGAATTGGCGGTGGACGCGAAAAGAATAGATTGAATTTCAGAATACTGACCAAATCCAGAAACTTGATTGGATATCAAAACGGCAATGATCTAACGATTAGGAAAAATTCAGATTTTTTTAAAACTTAGATCGGACGACTCAGAACAAAAGAAGCTAACTAATTAATTACTTGATCAGTAGATTACAGTTTTTAATCCGATTTTAAACTATGGCTACTTGTATGAAATTGAAATTAGATTCTTGGTGAATTTCATTTATTTGTTTGCTTGAAAATTAATTATGTACTAATGTCTAATATATATATTTTAAACTATTTTATATCTTAATTTATAAAAACTTTTTAAAATATAAGTTTATTTGTCAATTATACGATTTTTAATCTTTTAAGAACTTAATAGTCAATTTAAGATTAATTTTTATTTTCAAACTATTTGTATTATGATTTCTGAAAATTCTATAAAATTTTAAATTGGTCGTCCTATTATACGATTTTGCTCTGTTTAAATTTAATAATCATTAACAGTCATTTAAAAGTTAAATTTATTTTTATGGATTTTCACAGGTCGGATGTTAAACGGATACGAATAAGAATCGGATATTACGGGATACAGATACGAATACGAATATATTTTAGATATTAAAACAAATATATATAAATTAAGAAAAAAAATAATTAATTCCATATTATCATCGTATTATGTTATTTTAAGTCAATCTAACTAGTAAAAATTTAGTTTATTAAATCAAAAATCTTTTCTATAGGTGCTAGAAGAGTAATTAAGTTTATTATCTTGTGTCTTTGGTTTAATTAAGGGTGAAAACGGTTCGGATAAAGACCAAATACGGATCAGATAACGAATATTTTTGTCGGATACGGATACGGATACGGATTGGATAGTAGTCAAACCATATCCGCATCCATATTTATTTGTCGGATACGAATACGGATACGGATACGGATATGTTCGGATTCGGATACGGTTCGAATATTAAGCATATTTTTCGGATTCGAATGTGGTTCAGTGCGGAGTTTATCCGCACCGTTTTCATCCCTAGTTTAGATGAGTTTAGGTTAGTTTAATTAGAGTTTTTATGTCAAGAATGAGTTACTACTATAGTTTCTAATTTTATGACAGATTCTGGACAATAAATATCTTGGATGAGACCATAAAGTTGAAGAGCTCGTTCTAAGCTTTCCAACGGATCTTAAATCACCACAAACGGAGTTCGGATGAAGGAGATATGCCCAAAATACTGATAGGACGCAGTGCTGACATTTTCCTGCGACCCGCTGAAAGTCTCAGCGGCCCGCAGACCTGGAACTGCCAGATTTATCAGAATCGCCCGATTTAGCAATTCTATATTTGGACGACGGTTTCTACCGACTCCAGGTGCATCCAGAGCACATTTTCAGTTATTTCCAGCGTTTCTACACCTTCCCAATGCCTATTAAAGACCAGTTTGAGGAGAGAACAAGGGGGAGAACAAGAGGGAGATCAAATCCAAGGTCGAGTTTGGGTTAGATATTGATTTATTTGAGAGTTAGGTCTCAAGTCCAGATCGTGGCAGCGCCAAGCAGGTCATTTGCGACAGCAAGAGACGTGTTTGATAGGAGATTTCGACACGCAAGAAGGAAACAAGAGCAATTGATTTTAATCTTTGCTTATTCTCATTTTCTCTTGCGTTTGTATGATGTCTCTTAGTTGTTGATTGTTTGTTCTAGGTCTATGGTTGTAAACTCGAATTCTTAGTTGTTGATTGCATGTTTATTTAGTTTATTTGATAACTTTGTGTTTTATACCTTGCTTGAATTGCTTGAATTGATTATGCCATGATTGTCTAAGTAGATTTGTTTACACCCGTTAAGTAGAGCTCGCTTAATTGCTAGGTGGTTAAGTCCAAATAAACTTAGATTATTAGGCATAATTATGATTAACATGAAGGTTGTAAACTGAAAGGTTAAACCAGGACTAATTAACGAGAGTTAAGTCCTTTCCAAGAGTGAAAACTCAAGGATTTCATAGGTTAGAAAGGTATAAACTTGTAGAAACTAGACCAAGAAATGCTAGTTGAAATCTAGATTCTATACGAGGGAAATTAGGTTAATTAATTGATAACCAGACCTAAACGAGAGTTTGATCTAGGACCTTAATTAAGCCATTATCCCTGCACAATTATCAACTGAATTAAGTCAATTTGAATTCACATTGCTAAACCTAGCGGGCCGCTGAGTGAACCAACGAGATTGTCTATGCCCGCCAAGTAGCAAGCGACCTAAGTTCTTTTAGCGGGCCGCTACGAGAGTCAGCGGGCCGCGGGAACTGAGACTAAGAAGAAGAGTTAGCAACCAGAAATCCTAGAATTACGTGACTTGTTGAATCTCTCTCATTAATTCTTGTTTTGACCTTGAAACTAAACTTAAGATTTGAATCCACCTGCAACCCTTAATTTACAAAGAGTTGAAAACTGTCTAACTAGTTTAATAAAGTAAAAGACTGATATTCCAACACTGTCCCTGTGGATTCGACCCTCAAGTTGTTCTACAAACGATTAGATCGGTAGACATGAGATTTTTATTTTGAGACTTGGTTTTCCCATTCGATCATCTGTGCTGTTGGCTTTGTATTTCTTTTTTCCCCTCTTTTGTATTCTTGAAATACAGTAAGTTTTATTTTGTAAAAACATTAAAAAAATTATATAAAAAGTAAGGAAAAGTAATGGATTTGTAGACCTTTTGTTAACTTAATTTTTCTAGATATCATTAATTTTTTCTTTTGTTCCAGTGCTTAATTCTGACCAATACCAAATTTACTATATATATTAAAATTATGATGAGTACAAATATAACTTTATTTAGATTTTTTTGCAGTTGTCAATTGATTTTTCTTGTCAGTATATTTTCCGTACAAGTACGTTGCTGGGAAAAAAATGTTGACATTGTCACATGCACGTGGATGGTTAAATATAGATTTGACATTTTTCCGGAAGGAAAAGAAGATTTGATTTCTAAATATTTAAAAACATCGCTCAAACACTCTTATTAATAATAAGAAACAACGATAAGTAATATAATTTCTGAACTCACTTTTTTTTTTTTTGGTACTCTATCCTCGTGAACGATCTTCTACCCCCAAATTTTGCTTTGCATGTATACCGTTTTCTTTACAAAATTGCTTTCAACAAAAAAAAAATAATCTCAAGCATAAAATAAGCAAATTTCCTCGTAACTTGGTAATTTATTATTAGTGACTAATTTGTGGTGATGGCAATTTAAATGCAAAGGTTGCCAGAGCCCGGAGGTTTTTGAGGCCGAACACGTGGAAGGACCAATCAATATTCTCTTTTACTCATCTGTAACTCCTGAAGGTTTACCATTTTCTCTTTAGGCCCTTTTGTTGCAATTCATTTCTTTCCATCTGACACATTAAAATACCAAATACATTATTTTTCCTTTCCATTCATAATTTTTTTTAAATGTTTCAGTTTTGCTCCATTTTTTTTTTCTATTTTTTTACTCATTACCTCTTTTACCATATCTTATTTGTATCGTATATTATTTAAAAAAAATGGGAAATGCTGCTATGAAACTAAATATTTAAATTTGAAAAAAATAAAATGAGAAGTTTGAATAAAGGTGTTTTATTCAGCACTCTTTTCTTGTGCTTTGGCTTAAGTTTTAAAATGCATATTATTCGTTTGATATAATTATATATGAAAGAATCTATATACATTTTGAATTTTATTGTTTTTTAATGCAAAAATTATTTTTATAATTTATAACAATAGATTTTTATATCAGAAAAATGTATTAAAATTTTGAAAAGAAAAATCGTTGCTTCAATGCTTCACAAATAGGGATGAAAACGGATCGGATACGGAGCGGATGTAGGTCTTCCCATATCCGCAACCATATTTTTTTCTCGGATACGAATACGAATACGGATGCGTTCGGATACGGATACGGTTCGGATATTAAACGGATACGGATACGGCTCGGATATTATCGGATACGGAGTCGAATACGAATATATTTTGTCGGATACGGATCATATAACGATCAATTTATTTTATTTCATTTCTTTAGAACTTTTTGTAAATTTCATATTGCGTATAAAAGTTTGTCATATATGAGAGTAGCTGAAGCATAAGAAAATTTTCATGTCATGCAATAAGTTATATTCAAACAATATAAATTATACGACAATAAGGTAATAAGGTAAGCAGTGCACAAAATTTATTCTTTCAACCAATTAAATCCAAAAATTCATCAAAATATTATATATAATATGTATAAATTAAATTATTATTAACATTACTGGTTGGATTCTCAACAAATATATTGGATTCAAAAATCACATATATATTTTTCTTAGTTCAATTCATATGAATTTAGTTTAACCGTAATTATCAAATTTATGAATAATAATAAATTTGATTTTTACTAAAATTTTCAAGTTAGACAGCTTTAAACCCCATAAAACGTAAGTGGAATCTATACATTGTCAAGTTAATATAAAAGCTTTAAATATATATAGATATTAAAGGCATCATTCACAAAAGGTTTGTTGGTCTGGTGGTTGAGGCGCTAGCTCATATTCGTACATGGCTTGGTTCGATTTCCAGCTTTGGAGATTACTTTTGCATTAATAAATCTGAATAGATATTGCAGATTCAGCGCTGAACCATTCAAATCCGGATATCCGTTTAGCAAATTAATGCGGATGCGGATATTTATCCGTATTCGTATCCGTATCCGCATGCATAACTGTTCCCATATTCGCATCCGCATCCGTTTAAAAATATCCGAATCCGCATCCGTATCCGTTCGGATGCGGATATTAATATCCGAATCTGCTACTTTCCGGATTCGGATACGGATCGGAGCGGATAATATCCGATCCGTTTTCGTCCCTATTCACAAACCACTGCCCACTGGGAATAGCTTGGCTGATTCAGTAAAATTTCCAAATTGGTTGGGTTGGAAATGGAATGGTCTGGAAAGAGTGTGAAAATAAGCCATATAGAGAAGGAGCTCGTAGACCGTACAAGTCTTCCTATCCCTCTCTCTTTCGGTTCACGTGATCCGATCTCATGGAAGAAGAAAGAGGGCTGGCTGCACCACGTGATTGGATCCATAATAAAGGCATTATTCTTTGTATGAGCATCTCCGTGAAGCTATTCGTGCAGTGCATGGAGAGACGAAAGTAATAACCATAAAGGCTCGCAGCGATGGCACAGAAAAGCACACGGGAGCAATCTACATAATACACAGAAAATCTTGACCAGATACATAAGTGGAGGCAGACGGTAGAGATTAAATCCATTAGAAATAGTAACCGATCGGACGGCCAGAGTTGCGCGAACCTTACTGTAGATTGGTCTCCAGACTACCGAGTCGGCGCATTTTAGGTCAGTCAGTATTAAGGTAACTCTTAACTGTTAAGTAACCTTGATAATTGATTAATCCGACCGTTAACAACGCGTACGGGCTTTCTCTTTCCATAAAGAAAAAAAAGAAATATAAACCAAGAACAACGCTCCCCATTCCATAATTTCCATTTCCTCGAAAAAGACGGGAGAGAGAGAGAAGGTGAAGAGAGAGAGGGAGGGAAAGCAAAGAAATGCTTGAATTTAGGTTCCTTTTTAGTTCAGTCCAGGCCTGTAGGGTAAGTTTCTCGCAATTTTTCTCTGTATTTTTCCTATATTTCGAGATTTTCGACGATTTTGAAAGATTTTGAGCAAAATCGCGTCAGTTTTTGCACTTTTGAGAAATTTCTGTTGTTTTTACTTAGATTTGGACCTCCTCTTTAGTCAAGTCTAGGGTTAGATTTTGCTTTCTTCTCAACTTGTTTCAATTTTCGTATATTTCGATTTAATCAACGATTTTTTAAAGATTTTAAGCGAAATCGAGTAAGTTATTGCGCTTCTGAGAAAATACTGTCAATTTTGCTCAAGACTTGCAAGTTATTTAGTTTCTAGGGTTTCTTGGGTATAAATAAGTCTATTTGCGTAAATTAAGTTTTATTTTCGAATTTTTGTCCCATTTTTGTTCGATTGAGACCTTATTTGTGCTTCTGTATTATCCTCGCAGAAAACTTAATTCCTAACCCAAAAGTTGTTCCTCCGCCACTCAATCTCCTTTTTTTTTCTTTACTGGTAAAGGCTGGTTTGCTCTTTCGAACTCTGATGTCGATTTATTGATTTAGCACTGTTGTTTACTTGTTATTCTCGTAATTAATTTATTTTTTTTCGCTTTTCTTTCTCCTTTCTGGTGCGCTATAAGTTTAATTAGGATTTAGGTTTCAAACCTGTGTAGTAGTAGCAAGATAACATGTGTTTTAGAGACAAATATTATTTGTGCCACAAATACTGACTTAATATTGCCTAATGACGCTAGGCTTGTAGCATTTTTATATCAGGTTCCAACTATACCAAAGTCTATGTTCCTTGCACTGCATACTGATACTCTTTGTATTTTTTATTTTAAATTCCAGGTGTAATAATTAATTAGCCAGCGACTTAATGGACCGCATGGAGAGGATCTCCCGCCGCCTCCACTATTCCGTCTGATGTGCAGCCGGTTAAGGCCAGATCTGACAAGGGGTCCCCTTCTAGGTCCCTACCAATGAAGGGACAAGGTGGAATTCTACTGAAATGTCTCTCTCTCTCTCTCTCTCTTACAGACAAACACACACACAAACAAAAAACTGAAATTGATATTGTGCACTTATTATGCTTCTTTCACATTTCAAAAATCTCTTTTTTTCGCACTACTTAAATCTCTTTCTAGGATTATTAAATTAGAGGAAATACTTAAATAAGGATACATAAGACTAGCACTTATTGTTGCAATATGCACAACCAGTTCGGACTTTTTCAAATGATGTTTTATCTTAAAAGGGCCACTCATTAAATTATACCTAATAAAAAGAACCAATAACATTTGACGACCTAATATATGCCTGTGTATCAATTAGCATTATCATACTAGCACTAACTTTTTCCATGTTGGATCATTAATGTACTAGGAAAGATTTGGAAAAATATGAATTGACCAGCTAAAAGATGAGAAACTAGAGTCTGAGTTTATGAAGAAACAGTTTGTAAGCTAATTAGATTTACTTATATTGAAAAAATGTATATTTTAGATGATACCTCACTCAATTATAATGCATGAACGGCTTTTTCTTAAGGCAGAGGTAACAAAATAAGGTATGTCTTTTACTCAGGCATAACTCTTAAGGATAACAAATTTGATATCACTTATATCATAAATTGTTCACCATGCCAAGGTTACACAACCTCACATCTAACTACTTCATCGAATTAGTAAAGGAAATCTCAAAATAAATGGGAATTGGCTGAGTATTCTGCTTCAGAGAATTACTCCTTCTAAGTATTCTGCTGCAATTTTTGTTGCTTTTAGATATGATATTCTGAACTTTTTCTGTCAGGTAGGCCTTGGCCGTGCTTTGTGTTGAACTGTTGCCTGTGAGCGTTTAGGAGACCTGAATTTAAGATGGATGCTGGTAATTTCATTATACGTTATCAGTTTGGATTTAGAGCTCTATGCATGCTCATGATTGTACTAACTTTGTGTTTTTCTTTTGTCTTGATTGAGCACATAATCCATGAGGGAGGAAGGGGAGGATATGAGGTGACAAAAAAGGCCAAAGAAAAACTTGGACCGAGGCACAAGGAGCACATCGATGCCTATGGTGAGGCAATGAGCGTCAGATCTCTGGCCGCCTTGAGATTGTTGACATCACCACCTTCAAATAGGTACGTTTTCTTTTAAATTAATATTTGTTACTTTGGAATTTGATAGATGCTGCATTTGGACTACTGAATTTATTATACATTATACAGAACCGAGTATCTCATCTATCAGGAGAGAATGAAATTATGTTAACAGCCAACTCCCTCCTCTCATTCTTGCATTTAATTTACATTTGTTTCTTCCTGATGCTATTCTTTACAATGAGAAATTCAGAAAAAGAGTTAAATCTATGCTTCCTATTTTCAGGGTGTTGCAAACCATGGAGCATTAAGTAGGGTTGGCCGTGACACTCAAAAAAGAAGGCAAAGGTAATTTTTTTCCACTTCACTTACTTTGTACTAAGTTCGCATATCAAAAGTTCTTTCAAATATTGCAACTACTTGCAGAGAATTACTCCATCAAAGTATTCTGCTGCAACTTTTGTTGCTTTTAGATATGATATTCTGAACTTTTTCTGTCAGGTGGGCCTTGGCTGTGCTTTGGGTTCAACTGTTGCCTGTGAGCGTTTAGGAGACCTGGTAATTTCATTATACGTTATCGGTTTGGATTTAGAGCTCTATGCATGCTCATGATTGTACTAATTTTGTGTTTTTCTTTTTGTCTTGATTTAACAAAAAATCCACGGGGGAGGAAGGGGAGGATATAAGGTGATAAAAAAGGCCATAGAAAAACTTGGACCGAGGCACAAGGAGCACATCGCTGCCTATGGTGAGGCAATGAACGTCAGATCACTGGCCGCCTTGAGACTGTTGACATCACCACCTTCAAATAGGTACGTTTTCTTTTAAACTAATATTTGTTACTTTGGAATTTGATAAATGCTGCATTTGGACTTCTAAAATTATTATACAGAACCGAGTATCTCATCTATCAGGACAGAATGAAATTATGTTAACAGCCAACTCCCTCCTCTCATTCTTGCATTTAATTTACATTTGTTTCTTCCTGATGCTATTCTTTACAATGAGAAATTCAGCAAAAGAGTTAAATCTATGCTTCCTATTTTCAGGGTGTTGCAAACCATGGAGCATTAAGTAGGGTTGGCCGTGACACTAAAAAAAGAAGGCAAAGGTAAATTTTATCCACTTCACTGACTTTGTACTAAGTTCGCATATCAAAAGTTCTTTCAAATATTGCAACTACTTGCAGCAGTACTGGCATAATGATTTCTTGTCTTGGACAAATTAGACCTAATTTGGTCTCCAATCATGATGAATATCAGACAAAATAATATATTGCATGATTCCAACAATCTGGAATATAACTCATGATGAATATCAGACAAAATAATATGATTCTGAGCTGGGGAACAAGGACTTCGCATATGATGGAGAGAACTCTCTCCACACTGGGGCCTCTCCCGCAAAACAAGAGTGAATTGTCGTTGTGCTTGAGGATCTTCTTTCTGGAAGGTCATGTTTGTGTTTTCTTTTGCAAATTATTAAAAACTAAACTAATGTTCTGATAGCTTAAGAAATTCTGAGTAAAAATTTTCATCAAATATGCAAAAGAGGCATTCACAGAGCATTTCACCTTCTTTATTTCTTTTGTTCGTAACAGTTGCAAGATCGATGATTGGCATCCCTCTGTGAATCCATGTAAGCATTTAATCTGTGCAAGCATCATGGTCTTTCTGAGAACAAAGATTGTTGAGCCTCACTGAAGAGTAGATTGTCAAAATTATATGTTTACTGTTTACCCCTAATGAACTGTGAGGTACTAATTACTTTAGCAGGTCGGTCCCGTCTCTCTCTTTTTTGTATGTTTTTTCCGAATCAGAACATTTGATTTTGTCTATAGTGCTCTCGCCAAATTTTCTTCAAGTTTTCTATTGTTCCTCTCTCCAACCTATCATGTTCTTTCTATGAGTGCATGTATGAATATTCACCTATGTTATGAACCAGTACGATTATGTAGTGTTATTATGTTCTATTTGAGGTCTAATTGCAATTTTTTATGATTTATTCAAGCGCCAGGGTAATCATCTCATTAGTTTTTCAGTCATTACTTTTATAGATGGATATTGTGTTAATTGTTTCGATTGCATAGGTTTTGCCTTTCAGAGAATTACTCCTTCAAAGTATTCTGCTGCAATTTTTGTTCCTTTTAGATATGATATTCTGAACTTTTTCTGTCAGGTGGGCCTTGGCTGTGCTTTGGGTTCAACTGTTGCCTGTGAGCGTTTAGGAGACCTGGTAATTTCATTATACATTATCAGTTTGGATTTAGAGCTCTATGCATGCTCTTGATTGTACTAATTTTGTGTTTTTCTTTTTGTCTTGATTTAACACAAAATCCATGAGGGAGGAAGGGGGGGGGATATGAGGTGATAAAAAAGGCCATAGAAAAACTTGGACTGAGGCACAAGTAGCACATCGCTGCCTATGGTGAGGCAATGAATGTCTAATCACTGGCCTCCTTGAGACTGTTGACATCTCCACCTTAAAATAGGTATGTTTTCTTTTAAATTAATATTTGTTACTTTGGAATTTGATAGATGCTGCATTTGGACTTCTAAAATTATTATACAGAACCGAATACCTCATCTATCAGGACAGAATGAAATTATGTTAACAGCCAACTCCCGCCTCTCACTCTTGCATTTAATTTACATTTGTTTCTTCCTGATGCTATTCTTTACAATGAGAAATTCAGAAAAAGAGTTAAATCTATGCTTCCTATTTTCAGGGTGTTGCAAACCATGGAGCATTAAGTAGGGTTGGCCGTGACACTAAAAAAAGAAGGCAAAGGTAAATTTTCTCCACTTCACTGACTTTGTACTAAGTTCGCATATCAAAAGTTCTTTCAAATATTGCAACTACTTGCAGAAGTACTGGCATAATGATTTCTTGTCTTGGACAAATTAGACCTAATTTGGTCTCCAATCATGATGAATATCAGACAAAATAATATATTGCATGATTCCAACAATCTGAAATATAACTCATGTTCTATTTTTATCTGTCTCAATTCTTTAGACTATATTGAAGATAGGAGGGTGGCATCCAACATGGATCCCTATGTTGTTACTTCTATGATCACTGAGCCTTCCCTTGTCCGGTAACAAAATTAAGTCCGTTGGTTTGATTTTGTTTGATCAGAAACAATTATCTGTTTGTATTTGTTTCACACTTTCACTGAATTTTGAGTTGCTTTAGTGTGTATTGAAATAAATATATTTTTATTACATTTCCAATTGCAGTCTTATTCTAAATTGCATATCTAGGAGCCTAGGATAACAGATTTTTAAATTATGAATAGATATGATTGATGCTTCTTGTCTAGTTTAAAATTTCAGTGTATCAGATTATATTTTTAAATTTATTATGATGCGATGCTAATTAAGAAGCTTAGAGGGAGAAAATCCGACTTTTAAATGTAGCAATTCAAATTTTTTTGCTATGAAGTACCAGTACAGAAATTAATTTTCTCAGTTACCTCCGATCATAATCAGTCATATCTGCGAGCCAAGGATAACAGATTTGAGACAATACCTCAGTTACCTTCTATGCAATAACTTTCAATTTATACACAAACTTTTAATATTAGTTTTAAATTCATGTACTCACAGATTTGTTTTCTTTTATGATTTCAGATAAATCTTTGCTCAGAGAAAGCATAAGAAAAATAAGAAACAGGTGCTGGTAACTGGGCTCATGTGAGGTTATGGTGCTTCTTACTTCTTCACGTGGTAGTTAGAAATAAGAGAGAGGGCTCGAAGGTAATGGCTATGGTGCTGGCAACTGGGCTCATGTGAGGTTATGATCCTTTGAACTTTTTTAAGTTTTAGTTTTACAAACTGGTAGCAAGGTTTTCTTTTCCCGACGTCACAAACTTCACATATTCAGTACACTGGAAAGGTAGTTCAAAATTACCCAATTAAAGATGAAAGAATCAGTATAGTACTAATTTATATACACAGCCAACGAAGTGTATGCCTATTAGAATATTACCCAATTAAAGATGAAAGAAATAAATATCTATTGCATTAAGTGTTGTTATTAACGAATTTTTGCATACTCATGTTAGGATCAGTCTAGAAATTTCCTTGCATTTTATTTCTTTTTTTTTTTTTTTGCTTTTTGCAAGAATAGCCATCTTCATGCCTTCTTTCCTTATGGTTTTTTGTTATGCTTGTTGCTGCCAATAAATCAAAAATTATTTTTTGGTGTTGTTTGCAAATATTGGGGGCGGTAGAAATGTTAATGATTGTTTATAACAAGTACAGGAGTCAAAATTCATTGGTTGCTCAATTTAGTGTTATAAACTTATAATTTTGTAAGCCCATTTTCTTGTAGGATGCTAAGTGCTTACTGTGGACAAATGAAAGGACAAAAGCTTCCACTGGATGCTACTGATCAGCAAATGATGAAAATTGTTATTGACAAGGCATAGCTTTTTAATCTCTCCTCCCTGTTGCTGTATTCGAACTTTGCACATATGAACACGAATTCATTAGATGCTTGCAATGAATATGTGCAGATATGAAAAAGAGATAATTCATCCTGTCGAGAACCTTTTTAATGGAGAACTTGCTTGTGCAGTTCTTATTCAGGTTCTTAGTTTTTCTTTCTTCCTTTCTCTTTCATATTTGTCAACCTATATTCTTTTTCTTTTTGGCTTGCACATATGAGCAAGTTTTTTATTCTCACCTCATGCAATCCATCATGCAGATTCAAAGGATCAAGCTTGATCTTGAAACGTGAGTTCAAGTACTCTTATATTTCAGCTTTAAATATTACTGAGTATTTTGCTTCTAATTGTCCTTCTTTCTGGTTTTGCGGAAGTCGCCTTAGAAGAAATTTAAGGGTTGATTTGGCATGGTTGGATGCTCTTTCTGATGGAGAATGACAGGTAGTCCTGCACAATGGCACAGGTAGTTTTTCATCTAAACTTAATATTCTTCGTTATGCGTCTTCACTTTTTAAGTGGTGTCAAATGAAGTCAGATATGCTGCCTGTTGGTAATATAATGTAATTTCTTAAATTATTAACCAGCTGTAACCTAATTTTATTCATTATGTTTGGTTTTGGTATATGTCGAAAGATAGACAGTTCTAAGTTAGCTTGATTGATTGGCATGCTTTGGGTTAAACGATCCTAGGTGCACTTAGTTTGATTAGGGATTTCACATGCTAAATTAATTGCCCAATTATGTGTTGTTGCCAATTTAGGATTGTTTAAACAAGTCTTGATTGTTATTGATCTTCACAACTATCTGAGTACTATTTATGTTCTCTCATGAATGTGATTGTTAGTTCAAATATGTTATTGATCTTCGTATACCGATGTTTAGTTTTGACAGTTCAATTATGCACATTTTCTGGTAGTTTTAGTTGATGGAACCATAAGTTGCTCCAAGTCTGATGAACCTTTATTTTTGTTGTTGTAACCAGTAGGCTTGTAGCATTTTTATATCAGGTTCCAACTATATCAAAGTCTATATGTTCCTTGCACTGCATACAGATCCCCTTTGTATTTTTTGTTTTAAATTCCAGGTTTGGTAATTAAGTAACTAGCGACTTAATGGATCCGCATGGAGATGATCTCTCGCCACCTCCACTATTCTGTCTGATGTGCAGCCGGTTAAGGCCGGATCTGACACGGGGTCCCATTCTAGGTCCCCACCAATGAATGGACAGGCCCAACCTAGCAAGCCCAGGAGGATCCCGGCAGCCCGACCTGGCCTCGCAACCCAGGGACAGAAAATCAATTTGCTCTCCAATCAATATTGTGTCAATTTCAAAGGGCACTTCAGACTATTTCTCTCACAAACAGGTTTTGCAGTTTCATACAACTCAAAAAATAATAATCAGATATCCTAAAAGCTGATAGTTCTCATTGACTTGGTTGTGGTATCAGCATTAAAAAAAATGAAAAAAATGTAAACAGATATCCTTAGAGCTGATAGTTACCTGTGACTCTTTTGGTTGGTAGTATCAGCAGTTAAAATACACCCTAACATCTAATAGTTAGGGCTGCCTAATATATACAAAATATTACTTACATCTGTTTTGAATGACAGTTTTGATTTCTTTCTATTGCAGGGGTTGTCTCTTGGTTCGTCAGTCGTTCTTCCACAACAACCCAAACAGTTTCATTGATTCGGGAGGTGCTATCATGGGATGTCAAGGGTTTCACTCTAGCTAGGTTCCGTACCACCCAGAGTGGTCTAGCTCTAAACATAGGTACACTTGTTTCTGTTTTACATGCTAGATGTATATAGTAACTCAGCTGTTTAACAGCGATTGTTGTTAAGCACACTATTATGATTGGCAGATGTATCAACTACTATGATTGTCAAGCCTGGTCCTGTGGTAGATTTTCTCGTCATCAACCAGAGTGTCAATCATCCCAATCTTATAGCCATGTTTTAGATGCTAGAATTCTTTTGCTTTTTGTGTGGGTACATCCAGCAGATGTCTACTTCATCTTTTTACGCGGCTTCGAAAATGGAAGTTCAGAATTATTTGTCATTTGAAATTATTAATTTCTTTAGTATGTGCTTTAGACGTGTTTTGTTTGTTTCCAGGTTTTTTTAAAACATAGGGGTGAACGAAATCTTCAGTGCATATCTACTTGTTTAGGTTGAACATTATTGCAATTATTTTGTTTTTGCAGTAAAATAATAGTAATGTAAACTGTGGGAGCTGATTTGGCACTTATTATGCTATTATCATTTAATGTCTGAATGCAATAGCAGGTACCTCGGTTGGACTGCTGTACCTTTTCATCTAAGAGGACCCACATCCCTTATTAAGTTAAGTTTTCTTCTGCTCTCATGAGATCACAATTTAGTTTAATGACCTATTTTTTGTTTTAATCATGTTCTGGTTTGTTTCTTTGTTTGTTTAGGCTGCAGATTAATGAAAGAATTAGTGTTCACCTACTGGTTAGGGCCTTTCGATGGTTTGTGTGATGGACATGATGCAGAATTAAGTTTACTCACAGCAAAAAAAATCCAGATAAGTTCATTTGTTGTTTTGCACCAGCCTATCTTCAATATTTGTTAAATTATAGGGAATAAATACATCATAGATGTTCTGTTCTTTGAGATAAAAAGCAGAAGAAAACAATTTGGGTTCCTTGTGGTGCTTCAAATCTTGCTATTGCTGTTAGATTGCATGCAAGTATTTTGTTATGTTCTTTATAAAGCCTTTTTAATTGTGCTGATAGTTGTCATGGTTTCTTGTTTGATTGTGAAAGGAATATGAGCAAGCTTCTCAGAGCATTTAAGGCTGGTTTACTGTTGGACCTGACCAACATGGTGATCAAGAAAGCTCTTAGGTATTTTATAGTTGTTTGTAAGTTCTAGATAGATAAGTGTATTAAGGTAGATTATGACCATTACTATTGGTATTGGTCCATATTGGATGGTGCATGACAGTAATATGTCCCTTACCTTAATGTCTTCTAGAATTAATATCAAGGGCTTCACTTCAGATTTATTTTTAGACATGTATTTGTATATTTTCTTAATGTCCACAAGAAAATCCAATGTTCTTAGACATGTATTTGTATATTTTCTAATATACTTGAGCAGAGTGGCTAGCATTTTTATTCTTTTGGTAAACAGGTTTTGCTCAAGTATGAGGATGACCGGGCAGTTGATGGGAAGGGAATCGGTTGAAAAGTAATCGATAAAATGAAGCAGACCTATGATTCTGAGCTGGGGAACAAGGACTTCTCCATATGATGGAGAGAACTCTCTCCACACTGGGGCCTCTCACGCAAAACAAGAGTGAATTTGTCGTAGTGCTTGAGGATCTTCCTTCTGGGAGGTTTGTAGTTTTTAGTTTTTTTTTTCTTGATCTTACATTAATCCTGTAGGCACGACTGAGATCTATATATGGAATACATTTGTTAGTTCAATTATTTTAAAGTTTGATTTAGATTTGTAAATTTAAAATTAAGGCTTATTAGGTTTTTCAGTCAGTGTTAGTGGATTTTGAGCCTTTTTTTGTGTGAAATTCAATAAGTTCTGTCTGACTTTGTCATGCCTCATACCTTCAGAAAAGCTGCTAGGATGTCCATAATTAATTTGCTGCCAACTTGTTTTGTGCTTGCTGAATCTGGGAAGTCATGTGGCAACCGTAGGCTTTTCCTATGCGATAATTTTGCTTCCTTTACACACAGACTGACCAAGTTTTCTTGTCTCTTTACAGAACTGAACCAGGGAAGCCCAGGTGGAAACCGTGGCGAGGACAGTCCTGGTGGCAGTGACCACAAACGGTTGCGCAAACCCTACAACACTAAGACATTCGAAGTGGAGGTGAACTTTGGCACTTAATATGCTATTATCATTTGGTTTGAATTCTTTTACTTTACTTTTCAGATGATTAAGTACGAGAGTGTGATCCATCAGTTCGATCCTAACTTCGGCTACAGTCTTGTAGTATATCTGTTTTCTGTCATTGAATTTGTCGGATGCTTATTTTTTTAATATTTTCTATCTATTTTATTTCAGTATGTTATATAAGAGCAATGATAACAGCTATAGAAGATGGACTCCAAGGTTCAGTATAGTAAAGGTGATGGTTTTACTCTTTTTGAAATAAAAAGTATTTATGATTTTTCAATTCAGCTAATTATTGAGATGAAGGTGTATGATTCTGGTATTTCCATTTACAGCTACAAATTATCTTCAAAGTTCGAAACCTCCAGAGTTTTGATCGATCTTGGAAGGTCATGTTTGTGTTTTCTTTTGCAAATTATTAAAAACTAAACTAATGTTCTGATAGCTTAAGAAATTCTGAGTAAAAATTTTCATCAAATATGCAAAAGAGGCATTCACAGAGCATTTCATCTTCTTTATTTCTTTTGTTCGTAACAGTTGCAAGATCGATGATTGGCATCCCTCTGTGAATCCATGTAAGCATCTAATCTGTGCAAGCATCATGGTCTTTCTGAGAACAAAGATTGTTGAGCCTCACTGAAGAGTAGATTGTCAAAATTGTATGTTTACTGTTTACCCCTAATGAACTGTGAGGTACTAATTACTTTAGCAGGTTGGTCCCGTCTCTCTCTTTTTTGTATCTTTTTTCCGAATTAGAACATTTGATTGTTTCTATAATGCTCTTGCCAAATTTTCTTCAATTTTTCTATTGTTCCTCTCTCCAACCTATCATGTTCTTTCTATGTGTTCATGTATGAATATTCACCTATGTTATGAACCAGTACGATTATGTAGTGTTATTATGTTCTATTTGAGGTCTAATTGCAATTTTTTATGATTTATTCAAGCGCCTGGGTAATCATCTCTTTAGTTTTTCAGTCATTACTTTTATAGATGGGTATTGTGTTAATTGTTTCGATTGCATTGGTTTTGCCTTTCAGAGAATTACTCCTTCAAAGTATTCTGCTGCAATTTTTGTTGCTTTTAGATATGATATTCTGAACTTTTTCTGTCAGGTGGGCTTTGGCTGTGCTTTGGGTTCAATTGTTGCCTGTGAGCGTTTAGGAGACCTGGTAATTTCATTATACATTATCAGTTTGGATTTAGAGCTCTATGCATGCTCATGATTGTACTAATTTTGTGTTTTTCTTTTTGTCTTGATTTAACACAAAATCCATGAGGGAGGAAGGGGGGGGATATGAGGTGATAAAAAAGGCCATAGAAAAACTTGGACTGAGGCACAAGTAGCTCATCGCTGCCTATGGTGAGGCAATGAACGTCAGATCACCGGCCGTTCTTGAGACTGTTGACATCACCACCTTCAAATTGGTGTGTTTTCTTTTAAACTAATATTTGTTACTTTGGAATTTGATAAATACTGCATTTGGACTTCTAAAATTATTATACAGAACCGAGTATCTCATCTATCAGGACAGAATGAAATTATGTTAACAGCCAACTCCCGCCTCTCATGCTTGCATTTAATTTACATTTGTTTCTTCCTGATGCTATTCTTTACAATGAGAAATTCAGCAAAAGAGTTAAATCTATGCTTCCTATTTTCAGGGTGTTGCAAACCATTGAGCATTAAGTAGGGTTGGCCGTGACACTAAAAAAAGAAGGCAAAGATAAATTTTCTCCACTTCACTGACTTCGTACTAAGTTCGCATATCAAAAGTTCTTTCAAATATTGCAACTACTTGCAGCAGTACTGGCATAACGATTTCTTGTCTTTGACAAATTAGACCTAATTTGGTCTCCAATCATGATGAATATCAGACAAAATAATATATTTCATGATTCCAACAATCTGAAATATAACTCATGTTCTATTTTTATCTGTCTCAATTCAATTCTTTAGACTATATTGAAGATAGGAGGCTGGCATCCAACATGGATCCCTATGTTGTTACTTCTATGATCACTGAGACTTCCCTTGTCCGGTAACAAAATTAGGTCCGTTGCTTTGATTTTGTTTGATCAGAAACAATTATCTGTTTGTATTTGTTTCACACTTTCACTGAATTTTGTGTTGCTTTAGTGTGTATTGAAATAATTATATTTTTGTTACATTTCCAATTGCAGCCTAGGATAACAGATTTTTAAATTATGAATAGATATGATTGATGCTTCTTGTCTGGTTTAAAATTTCAGTCTATCAGATTATGGCCCTGATCACTATCGACTTTTTCCATAGGAATTGGATTCGGATTTCGTATGATTTCGAAATTCTCTGATCATTATAAAGTAAAATATCGGATTTCAATTGATTGTATCTAGGCCTGTATATGAGCTGAGTTCGAGCGAGTCGGGGACAACTCAAACTCAACTCAGCTGTAACTCGAGTTGAGTTGAGCTGAGTTAGAAATACTTTCGAGTTTTGTAAGCTAGCTCAAACTCGACTCATCCCAAACTCGAGCTAGCTCGTGGGCTCACGAGCTAGCTTGAAATAAACATATATCTTTTAAATTTTTATTTATTTAATTCATATGTTATTTTAGTATTAATTTTTTTTGACATATACAATATTGTAAACAATAAAATTGTTGTCTTTTATATTCTTTTTATTGATTTGAAACAAAATATTTCTTGAAACTCAATCTATCATATGTAATATTATCTAAAATATAAATATAGAAGAAGAAAATTATTTTTATTAATTTATAAATTTTTAGTACTCATAAATTATGTTAATAATATATATTTGAAATATAAATTTATTATGTCACAAGTCAGCTCACGAGTTGCGAGCTGAGTTAACTTCAACTCAAACTCGACTCGTTAACCAACCGAGTTCGTTCAGCTTGAGTTCTTCCAACTCGAGTTCCGTTGGCTCGAGTTGCAATCGAGCTTTTCTGAGTCGAGTTCGAGTTAGCTCACGACTTACGAGTTTTTTGCTCACCCCTAATTGTATCTGATTCTGTCGGAATATATGAGCCTTCCGAAATCCTATGATTTTCGTCAAAATTTGATCGGATTCCGGAAGGTCCTTCGATCGCCTCTGGACCCACCAACCGGACCCACAAGTGAGATTATAGCCCTGATATATGCGTTGATTGTAAAAAGACGATAATATCCTCTGAATCTCTCTCTTATCTGATAAATTTTGAACTTCTTCGATTAGATCTAAATACCACTTTTTCTCCAATCCAATACTTTCTTCTCCGATCCAAGACCTCTACGCGTGCACCTTCTCCGATCAGATCTCGCCACCGCCACTTCTTCTCTCCGCCACCGCCGCTTCTTCTCTCCGCCACCGCCGCTTCTTCTCTCCGCCATCCTGCCATTAAGCTACTCAAGCTGAAGGTAAACCCCTCTCTCTCGCGCGCTCTCTTTCTCTCTCGTTGTTGCTTCTTATAGCTTTGAATTTTGTGTTGAATTTTGCTTCTATCTTTGAATTTTCTGCTGCTGCTTCTTCATTTGAACTTGCCTTCGTTATGAGGTAGCTAGATACCCGTATCTCCATCGATCATAGATACCTTATGGTCAAGTCTGTTAAATAGCTAGCATATTTGTTACTACACTGCATAATACATTGCTAATCATGCCACCTAGACTTTGTAATATAGAATTTAATGATAGCTTTCTTAATATTGTCAGAGAAGAGAGAGAGAGAGATTGGAGAAGAAATGTAATTATGTTATAATGTTGTTGTTACACTGATGGTGCATGTTTTCTGATATATATAGCCAGTATATCAGAGATACTCAATACACAATCCTATTAGAGGCGATACATTAATTTTGTGTTTTTAATTTGGTTGTTCAGAAGAGGGCTTGGTGTCTTTTAAAATTTTAATACATGATGATGTTTATGCTGGTTAAGAGAGAGGAATTTTCATTTTTGATGTTGTCTCATAATATGACTGTGTTAAGAGAAAGGAATGAGGGCCTTAGAGAATGACATGATCTAGAAAAAGCTTTAGTATGAAATGATAACGAGAGGGCCTTATATTTATAATTGCTTGTTTATTAATTAGCCGTAGAAACGAGGGGGCATATTAGCCGTAACAGCCTTTTTAAATAATGAGGACAAAATGGTCACTTTATAGAAGACAAATCATTTCCTTTCTTATAATTATATGGTTTTTGATCATAGGATTTCAATTCCCGTCAATTCATCCATTAATAGTTTTGATCATAGGATTTCAATTCCCGTCAATTTGAAATCATCTCCAATCCAATGAAATGAATTGAAATCCCAAGTCCTGTCCATAGTGATCAGGGCCTATATTTTTAAATTTATTATGATGCGATGCTAATTAAGAAGCTTAGAGGGAGAAAATCCGACTTTTAAATGTGGCAATTCAAAATTTTTTGTTATGATGTACCAGTACAGAAATTAATTTTTTCAGTTACCTCCGATCATAATTAATCTTATCTGGGAGCCAAGGATAACAGATTTGAGACAATATCTCAGTTACCTTCTATGCAATAACTTTCAATTTATACACTAAAACTTTTAATATTAGATTTAAATTCATGTGCTCACAGATTTGTTTTCTTTTATGATTTCAGCTAAATCTTTGCTCAGAGAAAGCATAAGAAAAATAAGAAACAGGTTAGGCATGAGGTCAATAAGTTGGAGGTAAAAGGACAGCAGGAATTGGCATTTGCTTCTTACTTCTTCATTTGGTAGTTAGAAATAAGAGAGAGGGCTCGAAGGTAATGGCTATGGTGCTGGCAACTTGGCTCATGTGAGGTTATGATCCTTTGAACTTTTATTAAGTTTTAGTTTTATAAACTGGTAGCAAGGTTTTCTTTTCCCGCCGTCGCAAACTTCACATATTCAGTACACTGGACAGGTAGTTCAAAATTTAATATTCATCATAGATACTGTCAGTTTTCTTTTCCCGCCGTCCCAAACTTCACATATTCTTGTGAGGTTATTTGACCTGTACACCTCTTTGAAAATGCAAGTTTTTTGTCACTAACTCCAGTGTTTCCAAACTGCGCCAGCATGGAATTTTGCTTTTGTCTCTCTATTGCAAGTAATCTGTTAGAACTTTGCAATCACTGAAAATTATCATATGACCTCTGTTTCCTGATGATGTGTTTGCAAGGTGTTCAAGTGTCATTTCGGGTGTTATTGTTTCAGCAGAGAAAGGAGAGTAAGCCGATGTAGTTTCTGTCATCGACCATAGCAGTGTATCATATTTATCATAGCATACTGCATCCAGGCCAGCGTTTGATGAAGCATCCCATGCAGCATCTATCAGTATTATTTTGCAAAAATTCAGGTACAACCACTGATTCTTCTGTTTTTGTTTTCTCTGTTCTGTGGCTTTGTTTTGGATATGTATTTGGTGTCAGATATTGAATAGAGGCAGATAAAATTTTGTATGGTTCTGATATGCTCCCTCTTAAACAAAATTCATTTCTTGCTTTCCAAATTACCCATAAGATAACACAAATTTGTAAATAAATATTTGGGGGTACTGTTGAAGTAAGACATTAAAAAGCAGTGGGAAAATGTGCTGGTAGATTTTGAGTTTTTATAGACAGTGATGACATAAACCATGTGGCTCCTGCAAGTGGACAAGAAAATAAGATGTGGAAAGTAGTGTCTTTAGCAGAACCACATATAGTGCAAATGTTATTCACATTAGGAATGAATCTGTGGATCTTGTCACTTGTCATCAGCCCATCATTTAATGTTCTCCAGATAAATACTTTAATTCTTGCTATATAATGAATTTATTTGACTATAATTTTGTCCAATCAAAATGTAATTGTTGCTGAATATTAAACTGTTTAAATAGGATCTGATATCCTTATTTTGTAGTATAGGAGCCACGTTTTGATTGTAACCAAATCAATCTATCTGGAATTAAAGAATTTATCTTAGGCTTGGAAGTATTAACTTATAGTGTTTTGTGCTGAACTGGTTTGTCAGTTTGTTGATGTCCCAGACATTGTTGCTTGTGTCAAAAAGTTGAGCCACTGTGATATGATGATTGGACGGTTTTCTCTGCCTCTTTTCCCATTGTCTACACCACGGTTGATATTGTGCTTGAATCAGGTTACTGTCTTGTACATCCCACTTTTGTTTTGTTCCCCAAATTCCTTTTTCCCAACCGTATTCGGACTATACCTGTTGCACCCACTTCGATTGCTTGTTGCTTGCAATTGCCCATACATTTTTGAGCAACAGCGCCTTATTGATGGTTTGTAGGTCCTTAATTCCCAATCCTCCTGTTCGAATAAGTGTCTTTTCCCAGGCTATTGGATGTATGTATTTGTTCTTCTCTTGACCCTAGAAAAAAATTTTTAGGACCCTTGTCATCAACTTTATCATGCTTTTGTTGAACAGAGAAATAGAAAAGAAATGCACCAGCAAGGAAGTCAGGGTCGATTTTATCAGGGTCAATCTTCCAGCATGTGAAAGTTGATCTCTTTTCCAGCCTCCCAATTTTGAATGTAATTTTTGTAATAACTGTATTAATTGTCTGCCTGTTGTATGTTGGGGGTTGAGAAATCAGATCCCAAGGTATGAATGTTCTTCTTCTCCTCTTGTGGCTTGCCAAGAATTTTAGTACTTGGTTTTGTGTCACTTCAGAACAGTGAGAACTAAACCAGACTTTTGATTTTTGAGCATGAACATTTAGTCCAGAAACACTGGCGAAATCCTTCACCAATTCTGGTACTATGCAGATTTATTATCTATTTGAACAATAGTTTGTAGTAGTATCTGTACCTGTTCAATATAATTATAATTGTTAAGGATACTTGTATTGTGGATATAGAGTGATAAAGAGTTTTATTATTTTATAATAGAGTGGGTAACTGACAATATGATTTTCATAGAAGTATGTAACATATACTCAATTTTCTATTGTCACAGTAAAAGATTCAGTTCGGTTGATTCCAAGGCATCGTGGTCTCCCTGAGATAACAAAGATTGTTGGGCCTCATTGAAGAGTAGATTGTTAGAATTGTAAGTTTATTGTTTTACCCCTAATGAATGATGAGGTACTAATTACTTTAACAGGTTTGGTCATGTCTCTCTTTTTTTGTTTCCTTTTCCAAATCAGAACATATCATTGATTCTATAATATGCTCTCACCAAATTTCCCACGAATTTTTTCTATTGCTCCTGTCTGCAACCTTTCATGTTCTTTCTATATATGCATGTATGGATATTCATCTATGTTATGGACCAGCACTCATCATTAAGTATTGCTAGAAAACAAAATCAGTGAAAACTTAAGAAATCATTAAAATATCTTTTCAGTCTGATGTCCATACAAGAAGCATTCTGTTATCAATATGGAGGGATGTCTTTCTAGCCCCTGTACAAAAAAATCTGGCCCAATTTAGTTTAAGGCCATGTTTTATATACATCCACTTGTATATGAAAATTTGTAGGGGCAAAATGCAAAAGAGACTTACAACTACACTTGGAGAAGGAGGCTTTTTTCATCAAGAAATCTGGAGCTAACCCTGACAGAACAACCTATGTCAAGAATGTCTTTGATCTCACACTTATTTCCTAAAAGTGGTGATTCAATGGCTGACAACCAAGGCCCACGCACTCTTTGGCTTGCCTCTTCAATTGAAGATGCATCTGGTATTGCTCTTTTTGCAATTGACATTGTTGCAGCCTCTGCCTCTGATGCTGCCTAACAAAAGTAATTTGAAGATTATTTCATACAATATGCACTAAAACAATGATAAATGTGAAGAACATGATAAGAACTGCAAATATACCAGCAGGTTTTTTTTTAAAAAAAAAAGGTTACGGGTATGGCAGGGTTTATCTCTTTGTATTTTCAAGGAAAAAGTTCATTATTTTGTGCCTAGTCCGGATAGATCCCAGTTATATTTAAAAGAAACACAGAAAGATTCTCATCAGAATTGGAAGATAATAATGCTGTGGTACTGACTGTTTTGTACCATTCCTACTGGCAAGAATCCAACCAGAGTCGGTATCTATAATTCATGAAGGAAATTTACTAGGAAGTGGATTATTTTATTCATCTATTTGCACTTCTGAATGATTGTATAAATAAGAGATGACCTTTATGTACCAGGCAGCCAACAATAACGGTATGGTACTGACTGGTATCTACCTTTCCAATTGGTATGGACCCAATCAGAGTGGGTATCTATACTTCACCAAAGGAACTTTATGAGGAAATGGATTATTTATAGCATCTGATTTGTGCAGGAAATGGATTATTTATGCATGAAATGGGTTCAAATAATCTGCATAAGTAAATTGAAAAAGATTTATATGCCAAATCATAGGTAAATATGTCAATTAAGAAACAAATTTTAGTTTCTATTAGGAAGTACTAACAATCAGGATACACTAGATTGGGGTTGCACAATTCATTTGTGTAAAAATACAGTGCAAATATTGGCAGAACGGAACAAATAATGAATCAGTCTGGTACTAAAATGGAATGGAAAACAGAACGAACCATTCCGTTCCTGTTTTCAACGTTACCCACCCAGACTATCTATCCATATTTCACCAGTCTCCACTGTGTGAAGCATTTATTATAGAATTAGACCCAGTCCGCTTTATTCATCTCCTAGGCTACATTTATAAGTACCAATCTGCTTCTGTCATCTGATCATCTCTCTCTCTCTCTCGATTTCTTGTGATTCTTGCCAAAGATTCTCTCCATTTCTGTTTCTCAAAACGTCTCTGTACATCTTTTTTCCCTGTAAAACGTACTTGATCTCTGTGGCATCCTTTTTTGCATCTCTCAAACTCATATCTACACGATAATTTTCTAGCATTCCTAGCTAGCCATTCCATATATTACTATTAAAAAAGGGATCGGTACTAGAGGGGAAAAAAAACAACAGAGTAAAAAAACTGCTTTAAAGGAGTGGTACGTAATGGCAGAACTTTTGCTGCAGAAGTATAAAGTCAACATGTCAGAAAGCTGGGTCACAACCTCTGTCTCCTGTTGCTGGCATTGTTGTTGAAAAGATTGTTGAGATGGGCCTCTCATACTTGGGCAAGCATATGCTGCACAAAGAAGAAGCTTGGCTCATGCATCGTTTGCTGCGTAGGAAGCAGAAGCAGCATAGGCAGATAAGGAAACTTAAGAATGTTTTTTTCTTGCTCTGTTACCTACTTTCCTTGATCTGTTTCATTCTCTTCTTTTGCTTTAAAGTTTATTTAGGGTTAAAATATCGTATTCGTATTTGGTTTTTCTTGATAATTTTGATAGTATCGGAATAATTTCTTAGTTTACATCAAGATCAAGATGATTTTTTTTTTTCGCAGTTCAAAATGTTTTAGAAGATCGTAAATAACTTCTCTTGGAAGGCACATCCTCTCCCTTGACTTGTCATTTTGTTACCGATTATTGAAGTTTAACTAAACTCAATTCTACAATTTTTCTAAGTCCTAAGAAATTATAATGTAGCACTTGTTATTGCTTAATTATTGATTTGAGGATATACATAGCTGTATAAATTGTCCATATATTTATTTTTTTAACACAATTGGTTCGATAATTGTCAATCAGCATATGTATTCACCAAAGACCTATCTTGGTTTCCGTCTTTTTCAACGCTTTTGCGCCTTGGCTGGTTATACATAAAAACATCCCGTAAGGAGAAGACTTTCAATGACACAGGTGGAGAGACATGAAAGAACACATTTCCGTTACGGACAGCAACAAGAGAACGTTAACCAATTTCATGACATCATCCATGGTGGATGTAGTATTGTAGTGTGATGAGTGATGACCTAGCAACCTAAGAACCTAACAAATGCGTCGGGTTCATGCTTCACTTCTTGTAACCCAAAAAATTAAGAATATTATTTTTACATTAACAAAATTATGATAAACAAAGATTTTTAATGATTGTTAATTTTTAAATAAATATAGATATGGAAAAGTATAAAATAAATTATTGAGGTGTCATAAACTTATCCCACGTTTTAGTTTTTACAATATGATGGATTGATGATTACATCATTCGATTGAAAATTGATTTGTTTAACTTTTCCTTCAAGAGTATGCAAAACTTACTAATTTGGAGAGAACCCAAATTCTCTCATCATGATAGAGGTTCATAAATGGACGACATCATATACATAGGAGGAATTTATATATTGATGTTCTTTGACATTTTTATTGCAACAGAACAATACAATTTATATTTCAAAGAATTGCGTTAAAAGATAAAAAGTGAACTTTGCCAGAATGATCCTGGTCAACTAAGTAATTGGGTGTGTATCTAATAGGAAAAGTACTGCTTATTTGAGTTTTTGTTGATTAGCGTTACAAAATTGTACATGATATCAGCTCTGGCAATCACAGCAACAAATTTTCACTATTTTTAGCCTCTAAAGAATTACCTAAATCTTGTCAAAAGGTACGGTTGCAGTGACAGTTCTATGTCTCGGGGTAGTGAGGATAGTAGTGACATTCACAAAACCAGCACTCCTCAAAGCTTCTTCTAAGTCTAGAAGGTAGTATTCATCCAGAAACGGTTCAGTGCTCTTTAGCAATGTGAACAAAACTGGTGATAACTCCTGTATCATGACAAATCTAACTACGTTAGACAAGGGTTTCTTTCAGCATATGGGCTATAAAACTAGGTATTTTGTTTCTCTTTTTTTTTTTAAACTTCTTTTTTTTATCTATTTATGTTAATGACATCTTACTTCAGAAGTTCATATTTAATACATGCATAAACAAGGAGGACGTAAGCACAGATGTTGCAAAAGAACAGAGATAGAATGCATTTTACCTGGAGGACTTTGGATTTTGGCTGCAATTGGATTAAAAAAAAGTAATAAAAAAAAAATTAGATATTAGAAAATTTTGTTTATTTGCTGTACTGTTGATCCAATATTAGAAATCTAATCAAGCTAATGATATATACCGAGTTGTCAGTTATGGCAATAATCCCACTAGGCCGAAGAACACGAAATGCTTCTTTCGCTAATTCCACTATAGCTCTTGCGGGGCATTCATGGCACTACATATTTCAAAGACATGATGAAACAATTGATGACAAAAGAAAGGCTGGATGGGAAAGGTCAAAAGATCCAATTTGTTGGGTTAATGACTGCTTTTGATTTGGTAGCTTATATTATATTTTGTTATACAAGAAGATGCATAATCAGGATTTTACAGGGCCATAAAACAAACTATTGGAAGAGAAATTTCACCTGCAATCCTGAAAAATGTCAACATATCATGTATACACTCAAGTTGGATTTATCTTATAGCCCCTCTAATGGCCAATCGTGACATTTAAAGGAAGTTAAGAAAACGGTTGCATGAAAGATACTTCATATTAGTTAGGGGTACATAAGATATCCATCATCTTGTAGGGGCATTCAGTCAGCATTAATGATTTAAAGGAGTTTTGCTGTGGTGATTCAGAATGACCGATCCAAACCGTTCAATACGATCTCCCTATTGAAAACTCCATGCAAACCAAATTTTACATTTTTTTCGAAATTTTTAAGTATTTTTTTAATTTTAGAAAATCGTTAATCTAATTAGTTTTGAACCGGTAAAAAATAACAGTTTTTAAAAATCCGAAAAAAAAATACTTACAAATTTAAAAAAAAATATGAAATTTGGTTCGCATGGAGATTTCAATAGGGAGATCGCATTGGACGGTTTGGATCGGTCATTTTAAACCAGATCTAGGAGTTTTGAACGCGACTCACCATAGCAAAACTATATATATATATATAGCAGCATTATTCAGCTATTTTATTTGAATAACAAAGATCCCTGTAAATCAAGGAGACTTGGAGGAGAGTGTTACTATACCACATAAGCCAGAGAAACGAGGTCAAAAGACTTTGCGGGTAATCCAGTGGCTTCTCCATTTGCATGGACCCATCTTATTTGCTTCTTTCTTCCTTCTTTCCTTTGTCTGTACTCTGCTACTGCAAGGAAATATGGCGACAGATCTAGCCCCTGTACGAAAAGTAAGTCCCAATTTAGTTTAAGGTCATGTTTTATATACATCCATTAGATCAAGTCTTCATATTCCAAAGAGGAAAATTTATGTACTGAAAAAGGTCACTTGCAAGTGCTTTCAATAAATATCAGACACAATTAAGACAGTACACATAGGCCCCTTAAATTAGGCCACTTGTATTTGAAAATTGAAACCATTGGAATGAAGTCAAGAATATCTAATATGAAAATTTGTAGGGGCAAAATGTAAAAGGGTCTTACAACAACACTTGCAGAAGGAAACTTTTCAGCAAGAAATCTGGAGCTAACCCCGACAGAACAACCTATGTCAAGAATGTCTTTGATCTCACATTTATTCCCTGAATACTTTAAGTGGTGATTTTCAATGGCTGACAACGAAGGCCCACGCACTCTTTGGGTTGCCTCTTCAATTGAAGATGCATCTGGTATTGCTCTTTTTGCAATTGACATTGTTGCGGCCTCTGCCTCTGATGCTGCCTAACAAAAGGAATTTGAAGATCATTTTATACAATATGCACTAAAAAGAATGATAAATGTTAAGGGCAAGATAAGAACTGCAAAAATACCAGCTGGTATTAAAAAAAAAATACTGGTATGGCAGAGTTTGTCTCTTTGTATTTTCAAGGAAACAGTTCATTATTTTGTGACTGGTACAGATAGATCCCAGTTAAATTTAAAAGAAACACGAAAATATTCTCTTCAGAAATTGAAGATAATAATGCTATGGTACCAACTGTTTTCTACCTTTCCTACTGGTAAGAATCCAACCAGAGTGGGTATCTATAATTCATGAAAGGAAATTTACAAGGAAATGGATTACTTTATTCATCTATTTGCACTTCAAAATGATTGTATAAATAATAGATGAACTTTATGTACAAGGCAGCCAACAATAACGGCATGGTACTGACTAGTATCTACCTTTCTTACTGGTATGAACCCAATTAAAGTGGGTATCTATAATTCATCAAAGGAACTTTATGAGGAAATGGATTATTTATATCATCTGAGTTGCACTTTCAGATATTTATGATAAATATGAGAATTGAGAAGAAGTCTGTACCAGCCATGATAAGTTTCCTTCTTCATATGCATGAAATGGGTTCAAATAATCTGCATAAGTAAATTGAAAAAGATTTATATGCCAGATCATAGGTAAATATGTCAATTCAGAAACAAATTTAAGTTTTCCTTAGGAATAACTAACAATCAGGATATACTAGATTGGGGTTGCGCAATTCATCAAACAGTTGGTAGACATCGGACTCTAGAATCTCCTTCGACATCACCCTCCATGGAACATTTGCCTTCTCTGCAGTGCTGTTAAAAAGTAAATACCATCAAGTGTCAATGCATGACTATTTTTCTTTACAGAAAGGTCTGAAATATGAAGTTCGGTAACTTGGTCCTCAAAATTTTGAAGTAACTCTTATTAAGCTTTTAGTTAGCTTGATAATATAATATCATTCAATAATGTTTGATTCTGCAAATCACACACAATTAACACTTAACAATTTAACATATTTCGACTCATTAGGAAACGGCATCCAACAGCAGCAATTGAGGTTATCCCGAGGATAACCAATTCACAAAACTCCAACTATGCATCTGCTTTGGCACCATTTCAGTTCAATTTGGCATCATTTTACAATTCAATTTGGGAATCGAGGGAAAAAAAAGAAAACTTGATCTGTTATTTGTATATATGTCAAAGAATCTTGTGTTGTTGGTGCACATATGATCAATGCCTGTTCTTTGTAAATGTCATTTACAAACAACTATGCTTCAAAAAATAAGGTAGCTAGGAACCTACTGTATGAACACACCTCAGAGAGAGAGAGAGAGAGACCTAATTATAATTTGTCTAGAGGCAACCTTCATCAAGTTGTACAATGGTTTAAAAGAGATGAGAGCTCCAACCATCTTCGACAGAGGCGTCTCTCCCGACCATCTCGGCCGTTCCAGCCTTCCTTCCTCCGCCACTGGAACCGCCGCCTCCGACGCTCGGCAACGCGTGCGTCTTCTCGAACCTTCTCGAAGCTTCGGGAACGCCGCAGCTGGTGCACGCGCGCACAGTGCCATCACGCTCACTCGCTCAGTCTGTCAGTCACACTTCGCAACACAAGCTTTTTTTTTTGTTTCGTGTTTGACGAAATGCCTTGACCAATACAAGAGTCCACGCTATCCTTCAAGCGAGTTTATTCATCCTATTATATCTCGCCACGTGTACTCAAAATCTGGGTTTGTAATCTGGTCGGTGGACCGTTATAGACCTGGTCTAAGATTTAATTATAGACCTTTCCGTACAGCTGGCAACATACAAGATCTGAACCGTCGATTTGTAAACCTTTTGATTTAAATCCCACGGTTCAGATTTACAATGCAAATCTTCTCCATACGATTGGAGAAGAATTAAAATTATATAATTACGTAATTAATTAAGCATCGAAGTGAACTTCGACCTCTTGTCGTCTTTTTCTTGGATTCACACTGACACTCGTCTTTACTTTACAGCGAGAAAAACTGTACTAGAGACTTCAAGTTCAAGGGTGGGTTTAATACTTTAATCAAGTCACACAATTGTTCTAATCTAGGAAGCTTTGCAATTGTTCTCTCCATTTAATGGACGAGTAAGTTCTCTCTCTCTCTCTCGTGCGATCTTATCATTGTCATCTCCAGATCTGGAATAGTTAATTGAACTTACTTATCTCAGACCCGATGTGATTGTGAAGGGTGGATCCGAATGTATCATTCCATTTATCCCTTTTTGTGATTATTGCTCTCGTCAATTTCTATTATTACTCATACTTTTGCATTTTGCATAAATATGCAGTATCAATTTCTCAATTGTAATGATGGCTCTAGAAATGAATTTTGAATTTATGCAAATAAGAAACTTTTAGTGGATGCAAGTGCACAATTCCTCAATTTATACATAAATAGAAAGATTGTTTCATTATTTAGTGATGATGCAGGGGATTTCTGTGCAAATTCCATAATTGTTCTCCCCTTTTCTATGGAATATTCAAGTTCTATACTTCTATTGCAAATTTGCAATTTGATAGCTGAGATAAATTAAACTTTACTGTTTATTATAGGTTTGAAGAAGAGCATCACAATAAAACCCACTCCAACCACAGTGATTCATTGCACAATGACAGTAAGACGAGTATACATGTGACAGCGCTTGATGGAGTGGTAAATGTCAACTCTCTTTTTACAGTGGCTGTATTTGTCGGGCTTTCCTTGACAGCACCAGGTCAGCAGAGCCTCACTGACAACCACACTGAGTGTGATGCTGGGCCTGATGTCATCCGAAACCTCCTTGTCTTTGAGGTAATTCGTCCTAATTATAGATACTTACCTGTGGAATACTGGGATTTGTAATTGGTGTCCTTGGAATGCATTGGAAAATTAGGACTTGAGTTATACTTTATATATTTTAAATAATCAAGTTTACGGCTGGAAGGCGTTGTAATGCTTGCTTCTTATGACCCACCCTTCTTTCTTTAGATTCAATTGTTACATGATATGGATTATGGAAATTATTGACTGGATCGTACATATAATGTGCAAATTTTTTTTTCTTAATGTATCATTTTTAGTATTGTGGTACGAGAAGAACCAGATTTCCCTGAATATTGACTTTCGCAGCATGGCTGCCTAGAAAAACACAAAGATGTTATACCCCAGGGGAACATTCAAATATCATGCGCACCTCTCTTTTCCCTTTCTTTTTCCACCAAAAACATAACCAAAGCTATTCCTTCCTCTCTCAGATTGAGGGAACATTGATAGAGGATAATATTGGTACATTTTGAGAACAAATTAAAAACATGATACACTGGATAGTTATACTTGCTTCTAGGGCTTTTGTTAGATTCCCTATGGTTTGCGTACCATCACGATATTTCTCGTTTCTGTGGGGTTTAGAGGCTTGAGGTTCAATATATTTCTCATTTTCCTATTTCTCTCATCAGGTTGTGAGTTTCAGTTTTTTCCTTTTCTCAAGCCTGGTTGCACAAGGCCTCAAACTGGCCATAAACCTTATTAACAGCAAGGACCCGCATGATGCAGTCCGGGCCCACATCAACACAAAAATTCTACATTTGGGTATGCTGGCATCAGCTGTTGGGTCTGTCTTGGGATGCATCTTTCTCTTGCTGTCGATGGTGGATGTTGTTCAGATCCGACTTGGGATGCTCTCCTGTGGCAGCCATGCTGCAGTCCGTGCTGTAGCAGGTCTCATTGGTCTTGTCTCAACTGCTCTTGCAGTTTATGTTTGCACCGTCTTCTATGCCTTCACACACTAGCTCATCTCCTTTGGTTCTCTTTTTTCCTTCCTTCAAATTTGTCTCTTTTTAGTAATAACTTTTTATTTATGAGCCATTTTGACAATGGATAGATCTAAGTTTGTTAGTGAATTGGAAAAAAAAAAAAAACTTGCATGTTTGATATAATAAAATGACTCTTGTTTTCTTCTGTAATTCTTTATGTTGAAAGCATGAACATCAGCACATAGAGGCACATGAATTATAAAATCAGACGTGTTGGGTGATAATATAGAAACAAGAATGACAAACATTTCTGTTCTCATATCGTGAATGGAATTAAGAGACTGCCTTATCCTGATTTGAGAAAGCTATTCCTGAATTATCTGCTATACTTGTAAACATATTTTTTGGTTTCTAAATTTCTTAAGAGCTGTAATGATAAAGAAAAGATTGACAAAGAAAAACATCTGTCTGACAAACTTTTTTTTTTGAAGAAAGTATCTGACAAACTTGTGAATACTTTTATTCGATTTCTATATTTCTGTTTCGTCGTCAAAAGAGAGGTTCATGTCACTGCGAATATTCCTTTGTTGGTCAGAAATTCCCTTTGCAAGACGAGATTGAAGTGGAATCGTTCCCTGAAAATTGTATCCGGGGATTCCTAGGAGGGAACTTTCATCTATTTTAGGTTCAAACCACCTTTTTAGGGAAATACCACTGATCAATAGTTTTCCATGCGATTCATCACCTTGGTATCGGATTCCTAGTCTCCTTAGTAGGGAGCCAACTGCTTGCCCGGTCCTACATTAAGTTTTTAAATTTAAAAAAAAAATAACAGTAAATATTTTTTTTGTTACCGGTTTCAAAAAGGAGAGGCTAAGTTATTTATTAATAACAGAGAAAAACAGGGATAATAAAAGGAAGTTGACCAACCTCCCAGCTATGTTGATTGATTTCTCCTCTTGTTGATATTGGAGTTGTGTTTCCTCCAAAGGTAGTATAATAGTGATGCTTGGCAGCATAGCACCTACACAGTATAAACAAATGTTGTCCCATGAAATTCATGAAAAATTGGTAGTGAAGACATGCTTGATACCAATATTGACTAGTTCGTTGGAAATGGTGGAAGAAGAAAATGGCACGTATCTTACCATTGAAGGAACATTAAATAACTTAAGGCGAGATGTCCATTGTAATGAAACTAAAAACAAAAAGATTTTATACATGGTGTTAAAACAACAGAGATGCATAATTTACCAGCAGCTAGTCGATGCTTTAAGCCTTTCAAAATTGCAAGAAGATACACCTACCAAAATTTAAAAAGCCAATCAAATTTTATAATTTAAATTGACTCCTTTAATCATCAAACTTTCTTTAAGAGAACATTAAATTAAAATGAATCTATGCCTTTTGGATGGAAAGAAAAGAGTACCTGAGCAACATGGGTCGGTAACTTGCAAGCATCAACAATCAAAGGGCTATCTTTGAAAGACACTCTTGGCACTATCCCTAGTGCTGCCGCTTCCTACAAAATAATAAATTAAAAAAACTGTTTCCAGTACAGAAAAAGAGTTAAATCAGGTATTGGTATTCTCAATCCCAATTAGTTGGTGAGCTTGACAAGTGGTGCCTATTTGACATAGCTTGTTATGGGCAGTACTCGACAAGCAATGAATAGAAACAATTATAGAATCGGTCACCTCGATTATTTGAAATGAGCGGGGGTCATATTCCCCAAATCCATCCAGTAGGGAGCTAACATTAGGTCCATTTGAAACATCAAATCCAAGCCCTAAATTTTCAATCAATTTATATCTCAGCAAAGTATCGGTAGGATATCTCATGCAACCTAACACTTGTGACAATGCATCCAATTTTGGTTCTACACCAGCCGAGATTGTTTCTCGGTACACCATTGCTGCAAGTGAAGTCCTGCCAATTGACAAATAGATTTGAAATATTATGAAGTATATAACAGAGTTAGTCAGGAAATTGGTCTCTTAACACCATGTACCACCAGCCAGCAGGTCCGCTGGTGAGTTTTTCAATATCATGAATTTTTGAACTTGGGAAAATAAAATGTGGTTTCCTGAGTTAAAATTGACTACCATTTATTACGGACTTGTGGTCTCCCAGAATCAAAATTTACAGTTATACTTCCAATAGAGTATTCTGTTTCATATCTCTGTAGACACAAACCTACAAATTATGAAAACCAAGAATTTGTGTTAAAATTCCAGTTTTAAGATGTTATTATAAAAAAAAGTAGAGTCAAAATTACTTGAAGCTTGTTACCAGTAAGGCATCCACACAAAGTTGAAGTAATAGCAACTTGATATGCTTTGGATTGTTCAAACAGTTCGAATGCCATTTCTGCTTCCCCATTCCTGAAAACATGCATTGTAATTACGAGACAGTAGTTTATGACCAACATTTAATTTTTTTTTTTTAGGTTTTACAACACATGGTTATTTGAGAAGCAATACTTTTCACAAGCAATGATAAGGACACTAAATGTGATGTCATTTGGTTGCACTCCAATTTTCTTCATTTCATCAATAATTGCAAGTGATTTCTGAATTTGTCCATCTTCACCTGATTTTTATGAAAGAATAATTATATAAAAAAAAACTCTTAAGTTATGCAGATACAGAAATTTTAAGAGATATATTTTGTGTACTGGCAAAATAAAATTAGTAGCAATGTTAAAGACAGGGATAGAAGTGTACATAAGGAGGTAATCAAAGCATTCATCATAGATACTGTCGGTATTATTTTTCTAGACTTAATCTCCTCGAATAGCTCCAAAGCCCTTCTCCAATCTTTTGCCTAAAGACAGTGTTCCAATGATTTTAAATATTAGACCTTTCACATGCAATTTAACTGAAAGTATATCCCAAGGGTTCTAATCGTGACTTCTCAACCTTAACAGATCCATAACTGTAACAAGTTATTTATACCATTAATGGACCTAAACAATACTGGAACATACGGATGAGGATGCCTCTATTGTTTGCCACCATTGAACTTGTCTCCAAAATATATAGAAATATAGTGGTTTGATATTCCAAATCCATAAATTTCAATAAATAGAATCAAACAATAAACAAAAAAAATTTCATGCTTAGGATATATCAATGAGAGTGAACATACATTGCAACAAGCACCCATCAGAGAACCATAAGAGATATACCCAATTCTTAACCCTTCCTGTCTTGCTTGATGCATTATTTCAAATGCCTCTTCTATTTTTCCAGCATGCCCCGCTACATCAATAAGCGTGCTAAGAAACATCTGAATTGAGTGCAAATGTATTAAAAAAATATTTATGCAATTAAGATATAAATTCCAGGTGGAAATCCAAAGAAAAAGACTTGTACCTCATCTGGTTGAATGCCTTTGTTTTTCATGTCATTATAGATTTCAAATGCAAACTGGAGATCTCCATTCAAGCTGCAACTCCTGACAGCAATTGTATAGACCTCCACTGTACCCCTTATATCATACTCCTCAAGCATTTTATATACCTCACGGGCCCGATCAACCTTGTAATGGAGACAAAAGTTAGTAGTAAGTTTCACTGCATAAATATGTTTGTCGACACAAAATGTTAAAAAAAATACCACTAAGCAACATTGACTTGGTATAAATGCTCAGGAAAGGTAAAGTTGCAAGTTGGATATTCTGATAACATGGAAATAATCCAAGCAAGTGTAAAGTTGTACATTGTACCTGCTCGGCCTGGATGCAGGTTTTAATAAGAGCACCAACTGTAACATGGTCAGGCAAGATGGGTTTGGGCTCGCTAAGCATTTCAGACAAGACATCAAAAGCACGATCAACGGCCCCAGATTCACCACACGCTGTTATTAGAGCATTGAAGATCACCCTATCTGGCTGCACATTCTACTGCAAATACCACCCTCATTAATCGTATATAACAATATAGCAATTAGAATAACAGAGATGAAATTATGAAGAGAAAACATGTATATCAAATGTATTGTTTCTTCTTGAATGACTAATATAACCTCTATCAATAACAATTTTTCCTTGTTATTTATCGACGGAATAAAGTATACAATAATTATCACTTCTATTCCCGTTTCTATAACCGCCCAAAATAAGTGGCTTTCTCGCAAGGACATTTCAGACTGGAATAGTATGAAATTCCAGCCAGTATGTGGTGCCATACGCGAAATGAATGTGTATGCAAGTATATGACAAAATGCTGAGCTATATGTACCTTTGATTGCATAATTCCATAGGCACCAAAAGCTTTTGCCACCTGTCCAGCTCTTGCACACCCATCAATAAGTGCACCATACGTGTTCACAGTGGGCTCTATACCGGCATTTACCATCTCATGAAATACCTAGAATGATGTGCTCAAATGCTCAATATTTCATGCACTGCAGGTAGGGATGAAAACGGATCGGATACGGAGCGGATGTTGGTCTTCCCATATCCGCATCCATATTTTTTTTCCGGATACGGATGCGAATACGGATGCGTTCGGATACGGATACGGTTCGGATATTAATCGGATACGAATACGGTTCGGATATTATCGGATACGGAGTCGAATACGAATATATTTTGTCGGATACGGATCATATTGCGATCAATTCTTTTTTATTCATTTCTTTAGAACTTTTTGTAAATTTCATAGTACATATAAAAGTTTGTCGTATATGGAAGTAGCTGAAGCATAAGAAAATTTTCATGTCACGCAACGAGTAATATTCTAACAATATAAATTATACGATAATTAGATAAGCAGTACTCAGGATTCATTCATTCAATCAATCAAATCCAAAATTACATCAAAATAATATTATATATATATAAATTAAATTATATCTAACATTATTGGTTGGATTGTTCATATCATTTAATATATATTTTCTTAGTTGAATTCATATGAATTTAGTTTAACCTTAATTAACAAAATAATGGATAATAATAAATTTAATCCTCGCTAAATTTTACAACTTTAAAACTTGGAACCTAAACGGATTCTATAGGCTGTAAAGCTAATGATAGAAGTTTAAATATATATAGCCACAAAGGAATTAATCACAAAGTGATGGTTGGTCGGGTGGTTAAAGTCGCTGACTCATACCAATGATGCTTGGGTTCGATTCCCCATCTCAGAAATTATTTTACATTATAAAGCTGGACAGGACATGTATTGCGGATTCAATCTGGGTAATCAGATTCGGATATCCGTTTAACAAACCATTGCGGATACGGATATTTATCCGTATTCGGATCCGTATCCGCATCTATATCTGTTCCCACATCCGCATCCGTATCCGTTTGAAAAGATCCGTATTCGCATCCGCATCCGTTCGGATACGGATATTAATATCCGAATCCGCTAGTTTCCGGATTCGGATGCGGATCGGAGCGGATAATATCCGATCCGTTTTCATCCCTAACTGCAGGTCATTACTCATTTTATAAGAGGAGAGTTTGATTTCGGCCCATCAACTATGATTTTGGTCCTGAGTACACTTGATTCAATCAGGCCCTCAAACTGTTACATATGGTGTTAAAGTAAGCCCGGAAAATTTCTTTGTTAAAATAGGCCACTAATAATCCAGTAAGGTCCTTAAATTAGTTAGTAACTATCAGTAATAGTTTTAAGTCATTAATTAGGAATACACTGCTCCAGAAATCTTGCGCAAGTCAAAAGTCATCATACTTTATTTAGTTTTCAACTTAGAATGAAAGGGGCCTATATATTGAACTTCTACCATTTACAATGCATCATTTGAACATATACGGGGTGATAAGGATCATCTCCAAGATCCATCATCCACATCATCTCCAGTGTGAACTTATTTTAATTTTTTCTATTTTTAGAATATTTTTGGTCCCCACTATTTCTCTCTCTCCCATTCTTTTCTATTTTGGTCCCCACTATTATTTTTCCTTCCATCCTTTCTATTTTTTGTCCTCACAAGAACTATAACAATTACTCATATTAACTACAGCAGTTAGTATCCAAATTACAACAAGTATTTATATTAACTACTTCAGCTACATACATAACTTCAACAGCTACATATTTTAACTTCAACAGCTACATATTTTAACTTCAACAGTTACAAATATAATTTCAACAGTACATATATAACTTCAAAAGTTATATATATTAACTTTAACAGTTACATATATAACTTCAACAGTTACATATATTGAATTTGTATATTTTGTTATTATATGTTACGGTTCGGAATTTCAATGAATTATATGCTGGGAGTAGATATGGTATGATGGGATGACGCTGGATTTGCAATGAGGATGAATGAGATAATTTCATCATCCCTTGGACTTTCTTATTATTGAAAATGTGTTAGATAATTAATGAAGATTTGAGGATGATGGGAATGATAAAATCTATGGGATGATGGAAAACAATTCCCCTTGTCTTACAATGGCTTTGATTAGGAAAAAAAGTTGTAACCTCAAACATGGAATCAACTTTTCCACTCTTTCCGAAGACAGAGATGAGTGTAGTGTAAAGCTTGCAATCTGGTTGAAGTCCAGCCTCCTTTAGCATAAACATAACTTCATAAGCTCCTACAATCGTAAACTATTTTGATAATATGACTAAGAAGAAAAATGAATAAGCTGGTTGAAAAAACAGAAAGGACTGACCATCAAAATCTTCTGAGCTAGCACAGACGGACAGAAGCATATTGAAAGTGCTCATTCTTGGGTATCTTATTAATTTTCCAAACCGAATTGCCTCCTCTGAAGCTTTTCTGCTCTTACAAGCATTGAAAAAGCTTGCGTGGTGAATCTGAAATGTTTTTCAATTGATCAATTAACTGTTGTAGCCTGATAGATCCTACTCATAAATTTAACATGTTACCTTGTCCGTGTTGAGAAGTCCCTCGTGATCTACACTCTCTAATAGATCTACACAATCTCGTAACCTATAAAAAATTCACATGTGTGACAATTTGTATTTGTTTATTTATTCCTGGCTGTCAATGGTACTCTTTTAATCGTTTATCATATCCATATCGTATTCGATAAGACGGGTATGTGTAAGGTTTTATTTTTGTTAAGTTATCGGGTATGGGTATGAATAAAAAAAATTAGTTAATTTATTGAGTAAGGGTATGGATAAGGCTATTTTATATTCGTTAATTACTCGTATTGTTAATCTTTATCATAATAAAAAATATATAACTGTAAGATTCAATTAATACGTTAATAACAAACTAAAATTCGAAAGATATATTTGTAAGATTCAAATTGATATGTTAATAATTAAACTAGACAATTAAATTATAAGATTTGATTGAAATAATACTATGTTAAATTGGAAAGATATAATGGTAAGACTCAATTGATATGTTAATTATATTTTTTTCATTCAGGGGCTACATTAAAAAAATAATAAACTTTTTCAAAAGATTCTTTCTTCTCAGTTGTCATTTGAGAAAATATTGTATAATTAATAATTAGTTATGTAATTTTTTTGTGACAATTGACATGAGAAGATATAGTAAGATTTTATTATATTTAAAGTATTATTCAATGTTGCACTTTATTAATATATTTATCTTATAATATTTATTTATCTCTATTGTATAATATTTTTTCACTGAGTTATTAAGATTATTATCCATTTTCTACCGTTATCCTACCCTTACTGTTAATTCTTAATGGGTAAGGGTAGGGTACGGATAAAGTCAAATTTTAACGGGTAAGGATAGAATATTGATAAAGAAAATTTTAATAGATACGGGTATGAAAATTGTCTCTACCGCATCGTACCCCACTCATTGACAGCCCTACCGGTGGTTTTTATACAAAGTATTTCAGCTGGAGTTTATTTCAAATTTGATTGATCGTACCTTCCATCTTTCAAGAGACGGCTATAGGTATATAAATATTCTGGTGGATCATTGTTTCCTGTTTGGATTTGATTTGTTCGAGGATGCTTGGTGATAGTTCCGTTGCTTGGGTTAGAGGAACTATATCTTCCTTCATGTTTTTTCAATTGGTACGATCTCTTTGATTTTTTTTCTTTACTTGGAATCCCTTCCTTCAAGCATGCAACAGTAGTTCTCCCTTTGTGATACTCTGTTGTATATTTTTCTATTAATCATGATAGTTGTATCAATAAATGTAATATTAAAATACAAACTAGTAAATCCTTCTGAATCCATTGAGGGATAAATTCAGGTGGACTTATTCAACAGGTCAAGTGTAATAAACATGTTCTCAAATTAAAAACTAACCGGATCTACCGTGAGATGATCCATCAGCATTTGAAACGGCAAATTCAATTGCATTTCTTGAAATTAAGCTTTTAGAGATCATTCCCATTTCAAATTCTTCTTTCAAACTAGAAACTAAAATTTCTTCACTATTTTCTTCTTGAACATCCTCTACCGGTAGTACAACACTAGAGATGTTGGAGTCTTGTGCAATCTTATCCAATTCAAAGTCGAGATTATTTGCTTCAACATAAATATCGTCCTTTACATTATCATGATGAACCTCATGATTTGTAATTGGCTCTGCGTCTAACTCAACAGATTCACTACTTCCAATAGTCTTAGATGGTTCCTCCACCTGAATTGATCATCAAAATAAAAATAAACACAGCTTATTATTAATTCATTCTTTCCTATTTGGTGCTAACACCTACTTTTCTTTATAAGACAAACAGAAACAAAACAATTTATCTTTTTTTTTTATGTTCTATCTACTAGTAGTGGTTGATGGTAATGTTTTTCATAGCCACTCAAAATAAATAGCAGAGCAACACATATCACAACAGAAATTAAATTTCTGCTAATTTAACGGCATCAGGAAAAACAATCTACATTTAATGACTTCTAGGTTGATCAATAATCATGTCCATATTGAGTCATGACAAAATTTAAATTATCACTCCTAATGAAATTTTGACAATATAACACCTAACACCTCAATTTACAAAATTATGCATCCCACTATACACATTCTATGAATAATTCCATTGTACAACAAAACAGAAAATACACACCTCAACAGAGGAAGAACCATGACTTGTTTGATCGACGCAGTAGAGATAAACCAACCGGATAGTAGCAACAGCAGCGGCCGCAGCGGCAATGGCGGCAAAGTATCTCTCAACTATCGAATCCGAAAGAGAACACCTGGGAATTCGAGAACGGAAACATGATCGTCTACAATTGTACCGAGATCGCAAGCGTGGAGGTCTGGAGCTGTATAGTTCTCTTCGAGTGAAGACTGGAGAGAGAGAGACTGGAGATGAACTGGAGGTAGGAGTGGTGAAGGAGGAAGATATAAGGCCTTTGGATTTGGGGCAGAGACTCAGTTCCATTTGAGAGAGTAAGAGAGAGAGGGAGAAGTGTTGGGACTTTCAAAGAAACGGGATAACGAGCGAATGGAGCCAATGCTTTATTATCTTCTCTTCTTATTTTGATTTTCTGAGGCAGGAAAGAGTATAATTCGAACTGATGGGTTTACTGAGAGAGGATTATGACCCGCCGTAGGAAAGGTTTGTGTTTCGAAGGCTCTCGGAAATTTTGTAGTTAGTTATGCAAAAGACCAAAAGGACCCGTCCGGCATTTTTTAGCCGGTTCTTCTTTGCCAGTAGCCTATGTACTATTTCATGTGCCCGATCATGTTCTTTTGGGTTGTTATTTTTTTTTTTTTGTTGAAAAAACCTCCTCGTGGGAGTTTTTTGGGTTGATATTTGTTAATGTGTTGCACGGATACTCCAATTTTTAGCCGTATTCCGTATCCGATATAGATAAGTGTGCGAAACACACCGGCTAAGGTACATGGCAAATTGACTGGGATATATTTTTGAATATTAGATTTTCAAACAAGCATAGGTTTTGATAGGAACATCCGTTTGAGCCGTTATTATCACAATCCAGAAAGCTCCAGATAAAATTTACAAGATTTATCGAAATTTACTTTGCAATGATCATTTTCGAGAAAAAAATATACGGTCTGAACCTCCAAAATCCACTCAATTTTCGAATCTAAAAAATGTATAAAAACTATCATAATTAATATTTTAATCTCTGCAAATTATTTACTTTACAAGTTACAAATTACTAAATATATGTATTTCAAAAATATATATTTTAAATAAAATAAATAAATCAGTTTTTTTAAAAAATACATACATATAGAGTTTTGCTATGGTGAGTTGCAACTCACCAAAGCGTCCGTGAGTTGCGCTCAAAATTTCGAAATTAAGTTCAAAACGACCGATCCAAACCGTCTAATACAATCTTCCTATTGAAATTTCCATGCAGACCAAATTTTATATTTTTTCGAAATTTTTAAGTATTTTTTTGAAATTTTGGAAAATCATTAATCTAATTAGTTCTGAATCGTTCAAAAACAGCAGTTTTTAAAAATCCGAAATAAATACTTAAAATTTCGAAAAAATGTAAAATTTGGTCTGCATGGAGAATTTAATAGGGAGATCGTATTAGACGGTTTGGATCGGTCGTTTTGAACTTAATTTTGGAATTTTGAGCGCGACTCACGGACGCTTCAGTGAGTTGCAACTCACCGTAGCAAAACTCCATATATATATATATATATATATATATATATATATATATATATATATATATATAAGAATGGCTATACTATTGGTATGTAAACTGCTCTTGTAGGCTAGTTTTTTAAATTAAATGTCTATAATAGACATTCGAACCTGCAACCTTTCACTTAAGATGCATTACTCTTTGCCACTAGACCAAAAACTGATTCTAATTATAAAAAATATATTATTTTTATTATTTTTCAAAATGATATATTCTCGCACCCACACGGTGCAACATATAGATTGTTATGCTACAATTGGTTTAAATTGTTTCAGCCAATCCGACGTTCAATTCAGGGTTTTGAGTTTTCGGCTCCACTTTTTTTTTTTTTTCCTTTGAAGATAAAGCCGTAGGCTGCTCCATCTTCGTCAAAGCACTACTTATGGATAAGGCCCTCGCAGATTAGAATGGTGAAATTAATTAGTTCGGTGCGATTCTTACAAGAAGATAGTAATAATGCGTCAATATAATCTAAAATATGCTGCAGATTTTTTTTCATGTACTACCCGAGAGAAATATCTATTTTTCGCGGTATCAAACTTGTTGGAATGCATTTAAAGTACATTTCTTTCTTTTATTGGCACTTCTAATTGATTATACCTTTCATCAAAAGCGTTATTTTTTCCATGAGAATCGAAGTCGAATTCCAATTTAATGAAGTTTTTTTTTTTACTCATAACTAAGAACGAGGAGAAAGAAAATGAGATTTAATAGGATCTTATATATGGGGGTGCAATCCCGTTTTTTTTTTTTATTTCTCTCAAAAAGAAAGAAATTCGGGAAATTTCGCTCACCTTCGTCTAATCCGCTGAGGAAAAATATAATCTTGTCGTCCCTCTTTCATTTCGATCAGGATGTTAATTTTATTTGAAATCACTTAGTTGACAGTTTACTCTAGATATGACCTCAAACATGTAATCTTTTGTTTGGAATTCCGACAGATACATGTATTTGAGGGTGACCAATGCTATTTTGAAATGCATGTATGGAGTCTCTGCGCATCTAATGATGTTTCCTTATTTCTTCCCCGGTGATAGGCTGATAGCATCTATTGATGATTATAATTAATTATAATGGATTCATGCAATGTTATAAGTAAAAAAAAAATAGCAAAAATGGACAATTATACTTCAAATATAATTTAAAACTTACTGAAGGTTATTTGTTCAAATCCTTCGTCATACATCTTCTTTTGTACAAACAATCTGCCATAATGTATTGACATGTTGTTGCACACGTCAATCGAACTTTATGAGGGATACAATGTAAAACATGAAGAAAAAAATTTATGTTTGTAAATTTGGGGAAAAAAAATGTATCATTTTGTTTAAAAAAAAAACAAACATGCTGGAATGCATTTACAATAATAAACATAATTATCATTTCCTCTGTTCCTCTTGTCAGAGTATAAAACTTGCAATACCATCAAGGGTGCGTTTGGATAGGTGTGGGAAGAAGAGAAGAAGGGAAGAAGTGAGAAGAAGTATTGAAAAGTGTATAATTTTATGAAGAGTTTGGATTGTTTATAATTTTTTTTCTTCTTCTTCCTTCTTCTTCTTCTTTCTTCCAACGATCCAAACGCTGAAGTATTCAATATCAATTTATTAGTTTTTCCGATATCATTTTTGCGATATTATCGGTATCAACCAATCACCTATACACCAAAAACAACAAATACCCCAAATCATCCTGAAATCACAAAATTTCGAACTCACCAATTTACCAAAGTCACCTAAAATCACCAAATTTTATCTGATTTTGGGAAACTGCTCGGTGCACCCAAAGCCTTCGTTTGGATGCGTTGAGAAGAAGTAGGAAGAAGAGAAAAAAAAAATTATAAACAATCCAAAGTCTTCACAAAATTACACATTTTTCAATATTTCTTCCCGCTTCTTTTTTTCTTTTCTTCTTCCCACACCTATCCAAATAAAGCCAAAGATAACTATAGTCCTGGTCTACTGCCACGTGCACAAAACGAAGAGGATCAAACGCAGTCTCCACGTACTTGCAAAATCTACGGGGCTGACAAGATGTACAAAAGAATTGGCTGCACACAGCTCTGAAGCGGCGTGGTAGTCCAAACTCCAAAGCCGATACGGAGGTTTAAGGTTCTCTTTTTTTTTTCCCCTTTCTTTCTATCTTTTTGAAACTTTTACCATTCCCATAGGAGGAGGTTTAAGGTTATGACATCTTATGTTAGGATTATGGGAGAGAAAGAAATATTATTTAAAAAATGATAAATTCTTTCGTAATTAGTCAGTAGTTTACCTACAAAGCACAAGCATAAAATAATAATAATAATAATAATAATAATAATAATAATAATAATAATAGTAATAATGACAATAATAATAGAAAATTATTATTGTTATTATTATTATTATAAAAGAAGATAATAGACATGAATTGAAATTTATCTATGTTTGATGCATGTCAGTAGTATGTGCTGGATTTTTGTTTCCGGTTTTTTTTTAATAAGGTATCAATTTGGAATTCGTTAGGTTCCTTACCTTTATGTTGAAATCAAGTTTGAAAAGTTTAGAAAAATTTAAAAAATCATGAGAAACAAATGCAAGTGTTTTTTTTAAATCTAACTCAGAAAAAAAAAACGCATATTAATAAATGATAGAATGTCCAAGGATCATAAAGAGAGGGAAAAAAAACGTGGTGGTTTGTTAATTGTTATATCCCCCCATAAATGCCCTTACGGTCTTACCATCTATGTTGCGTAGGGTAGACTCTGGAATGGAGCCCACTCCATGGTAGTGGGTGAAATTGCAAGTAGGCCCGTCAAAATTATGTTCCGCCATGGTGTTTCGTTCCATTCCGTCCGAACAGAACGTTAAATGAAATAGAAAATTAATTTCGTTTTTGAAAACGGAACGGAAACGAAAATGAAGAAAACGAACGGAACGTAAATGGAACACGGAAATGAACGAAAATGGGCTGAAATCAATAGGAAATGAAGGACGGAATGTAAACGGAACAGAAATCTGTTTTGTTTGACGTCTGTCGACTGGAACGGAACGGAAGCGGAACAGTCCATTTCCGTGTTCTGTTTTCACGTTTGACAGGCCTAATTACAAGGCAAAGTCGGGGGCACTGTTTCATTACGCGGCTAAGAAAAGGAAATAAATCACATAATATGGTAATAAAAATGATATACTTTGAAATTAAAATTTTGAAAATTGTTAAAAGCAAATTCTAAAATTTAGTATTAATGGATATTATTACACACATGGTGCTAATATTATGCCTATAAAAAAAATAATAATGAGATTATTAATTGCATATTTTACCATTCATCAAGTGATCGAACTTTTCAATGGTTTTCAAATTGACATCGATGCATCACCGAAAAATACTCAAATTAGATGAAAAACTATTGTAACCATTCCATTCATACGCACAATATTATAAAATTAATTTTTAATCTTTAATTTTATTTGAATAGATTTGCAAATATTTTCGAAGTAATCATTGTCAAATTGTGGAAATAAGATAAGCAGGGGAAGGTCTCCCAGTTTAGCCATGCTCGCCAAAAGAAAAATTGGTATGCATATTTAACATTTTTTTATTAGGTCATAGGAAAAGTATAGTGATTAATATCTGAATCAAGCAAACATGTCTTCAATCATATATATATATGACTTTTATATATGTTACTGGAACTTATTCTCCCTTCTTTGCAAAAAAAAAAAGAAAATATCCCAAGTTCTCATCTGTCCCTTTTTTTAATAGGTGATATTAAATTGATTGAGATATCTGTATCTAATCCAAGTTTGACTAACATATTATATAGTAAATATATGCATGCATATATGCGGCCATCCATGCATGAATAAATTGACCCAGCAATCTTAACCAAAAATTTAAACTTGCGTACAAATTAATGCATCTATATAGACGTTTATTATGAGGAATGAGTAATTGGTAGGTATAAGCTAGATCTGATTAGTTGAGGTGAGGATAAATATAAGGCTAGAAAAACTTGGGAAAAGGATAATATTATCCATATCCAAATAGAAATAGCAGGAAAGATTGCTGTCCACAAGTAATTGGTCTTACTGATCACTTCTTCATCCCTTCCTTATCCATACAAGCACACACAGTGTAAACCCTTCTCTGAGAGAGACAAGAGCAACAGTAGAGACACAAGGATAGTAACATTGTAACTTGAACAGTCAATGCTAAAGCAAAGAAAAAGTACAGATATATATAGTAAAATTTGTGTACAGAAATAATTGCTGAAAGGGACAGGGCCTCAGATATTCTCAGCTTCCATCGTGCTTCTTTGCTTATTTAATTTGTTACTTGCTTCTCTTTGTGATCTTACACAGAGAGATTCAGAGACAGAGAGTAAATCATACGATCTTGTTCTAGTTAAAATTATATATAGATCTCATCAATAATATCGATCCGCAATTCCGCACCTTAACGTACGTAGAAGCTATACGTCTGAAGCTATTCTTTCATTAATTTCATTCTTTAGAATCTCAGTTTTTTCCAGTTTTTTGTAACATTCAATAACAAATTCCATCACTCATTGCAGAAATCAAACTCAAAAGCAACACCAGCACGAGAAAATGGAGAACCAACCGCCACCACCGCCAATAGGCCAACCGCAACAGCCACCTGTACAACCGTACTCATTGCACCCACACCACCTATTGCAACAACAACAACAACAACTGCAGATGTTCTGGGCGCACCAACGCAGAGAAGCAGAACTAGCAGGACCTGCAGAGCTCAGGGCCCACCATCAGCTCCCGCTTGCACGCATAAAAAAGATAATGAAAGCTGACGAAGACGTGCGCATGATATCAGCAGAGGCACCGGTCCTTTTTGCTAAAGCATGTGAATTGTTCATTTTGGAGCTCACCATTCGCTCATGGCTACATGCTGAAGAAAACAAGCGCAGGACGCTGCAAAGAAATGATGTGGCAGCAGCCATTGCACGCACAGACGTGTTCGATTTCTTGGTCGACATAGTGCCCCGAGAGGAGGTCAAAGAGGAAGCAGGAGGCTTAGGGTTTGTACCGGGTGGGATTGGAACTGCAACTGCTGCCCCGGGAGTGCCGTATTACTACCCTCCTGCAATGGGGGCTGCAGCACCTGCGCCAGGAGTAACAATTGGACAACCAGCTAGTGCTGCGGTTGTACCAGGGATGTACGTGCCACAGCAGATGCCAGTGCCAGGATGGCAGCCTGCCTGGCAACAAGGGGCAGCATCAGACGAAGGTGGCGGTTATGACGAGGGTTATGATGGTTCTGCACAGCCACCTAGTTCATAAAATGGGGAGGGAAATATTAAATGTAAATGATGGTGATGATATTATATGAGTTGATATCTGAAGATGAAGAGGATTGAAGCTTGCAGCATTGGACATTTGCATGCTTTTAACGAGAATGAATGTACGTACGAGGAATATAATTTAACTTCAAATTGTTTATGGAATTGGATTTTTTTTGTTCTTTTCTTTTTTTGGTTCTTCGTTGTGTTTTCTTTTAATAGAAAAACGCTTACTTAAGCTGCTCATTTCAACTTATAACATGAGTGTTACAACTTACAAGTAAAACAAAGACATCAAGCATGAAGGTTGTTAATTAATTAAGCCATTATCCATCTTAAAACACGGCATACGAACTCGCATATATACAACTATACAAGAGAGAAGAATAAGCGAGAAGGGTAGTTTCGAGGGGGGGAAAAACCGAGTTAATGGCAATATTTGAATAGCAAGGATTAAATTAAATTAATCCGAGTTTGTCTTCATGCAATCATGCTCAGCTCTTTGCATAGTCTCAGGTGGGTCCCCGTCTCAGGTGGGCATGTTTGGTAAGGTGGAATAATCTTCTTTAAGTTTCTTTAAGCTTCTTTAAGGAGGAATAGCTCAACAAACAAGAGTAGAATAAGCTTCTTTAAGGAGGAAGAACTTATACCACCAAAATAGGTGAAATAGTTTCTTCCACGGTGGGTCCCGTAGCAGATTAGTCTCGATTTTTGAATAACCATGATTAATTTTGATTATTAATGATAATTAATATAGTATTGTAATATTATAATATTTCTAGTTGCTATAATATACAAATAAAATATATTAATTGAATATAATAAATTATTATTAATTTATTACTGTAATTATAATTATAATTAATATTATAATTACTACAACAAATAATTAATAATATCTTAATTCATATGATGATGATGATATTATTGTTGTTGTTGTAGTACTTTATCATATAACTTTCATTATCATTAATTAAATTATTGGTATTAATATAATAATTATTAAAATTACTATAATTATTATTATTACAATATTAATTATTATCATTAGTGAGAAGAACTCAACATAAAAATAACATTTATAATAATAATTATAATTATTATATTAATTATTATTATTATTATTATTATTGATATATTGTGAATTAAAATAATTCATATAATAATTATAATATTCATATTTATAAACTAATAATAATTATTATTAATTGATATTGTAATAATTACTACATATCTAATTTTATATTTTTATATTCTTATTCCTTTACTTTACATAATCAAACAACCGTGACATAACTTATCATAAGTTTTCCTCCTTTATTTTTTTCTCTTAAGTTATTCCTTTACCAAAAGCCACCTTAGGGAAGAGGTGTACAAAATCCAATTATCAGAAAAAAGATGTACTTGCGCATGCTATTATGGCATGTATTATACAATTTGTGCAACTAGATAGGCTATGGTAAAGTAATTGAAAAGTTGTCCTTCGGATTTGAGACCGAGTCTAACCATTTAATTTATTTTTCATGTTGAAATTATGTCACAAATTAAATTTTATATTTTAAAAATATTTTATTATTTTTTTCTTATTTTTAGAAAATGTTATCATTGAAGAATTAGGGGCTCAATTTTTCATAAATCAGAAAAAAATAATAAATTTAATAAAAAGTAAATTTTTGTTTCGAAGAAGATTTTAATATAGGCCCTATTTGAATTACTCGGAAGAAGAGTTCTTTCTCTTCCGGATTAAATTTGAACCAAACAAGTTCGGAAGAAGTCTTTCTTTCTGAATTTATTTATTTTTTTAGCTCCTAGCTAAATTAAGCTCGGAAAAAAATTTCCGCAAAGAGTTCTTTCGAGTGTTATTTTTAAACTATCCAAACAAGAATAGAGAATAAATTAATGATTTAGATCGGTTGTTTGAATTTTAGATTCAAAAAATGAGTTGAAGTAAAGCTCTTATATAATTATATTACTTCACGGTGTATAATATCCTATCTCATTATCTAACAGTTGAAATCAACGTTATCTTCACATCTATGAGAACTAACTTTTGATCTAGTGGCAAAAAGCGATGCATCTTAAGTGAAAGGTCGCAGACTCGAAACGCGACTGGAGAGTCTTTAGAAATATTTAAAAATAAATTGGATGACTTAGACCTCAATTTATCTTCAGAAAAAAAAATGTTATCTTCACATGTATGATACTTCAGTTCCAGATTTTGTTCTTAGCAAGCCTTTCAATTACAAAATATTATCAGTGCTTTTTCGAAAGTATTCTTTTTAGAAACAAAATCGCATGATAACATTCAACCAATTCAGAAATATCTAATCATAAAGTATCGGCGATAATTCGTTATGCAGAGAGAAAACGGAAATTGGAACTTAGTCAGATATCCGGGTGGTGATTTAGATATTCCCTCATTTAATCCGATCATCCACAAAATTTTTTGAGGACGAAAAATCGAAAATACTCCTAAATTTTGAAGTTATTACATACATACAGAAACGAATTTTATACCATTTAATTGGTATTTCTATATTATTAGATTTAACAAAATCATGAAAAGTGAATTCTAATAAAATGATAGTGAAATAAATTTAAGCTAAAATCCATCTGGACCGGACCTTAGTCAATGACAGATCATAGCCATATTAATATTATTAAAAGTTTGTGGTAAAAATGAATTTTCCTCGAAAATAATGAGAAATGATAACTGTCATATGTAATTTTATCATCTCTTGTCATGGCTTGAACAAAACAAACACATAAAATAGACAAAATGAACATATAAACGATCAAAATAAATACATATAAAAAATAAGTTTCATTATCTCTTGTTCAGATTTTAATATGCATATTTAATTTATTTTTATTGAACTTATTTATTTATATGTGTTCACTTTGATCATTTATATGTTCATTTTATTTATTTTAAATGTTCACTTTGTTCGAGTAATGATAAGAAATGGCAAAACTGCAATAACGGTAATTAAATAATATCCCAACATTGATGCTCTCTGCTTTTTTTCTTTTTTTTCTTTTTTTTTTTTTTGAGAGGAGACGCTAGTTCAGAATTTTTTTTGTTTGAAAAATAATATTCCAAATGCCCGAAATCGCCGTTCCTCTCTCTTTCTCCGGCATCTTTGCTCCTCCACCACTCCACCACTCCTACAGCCTCTCCTTCTCCCTCACTACTCTACTCGGTTAGGGTTTAGGGTTTGCCTCCACAACAGCAACGCACTTCGATTTAGACTCCATAAGACCATAACTACCCCTCCTTCTCTCCTCCGTTACTCTTCTTCTAATAAGTGCACACCAAGGTATCTGCCTCTCTCTACGAGATAATGTTCATGTTTTGTTGTGACCACTGAGTCTCTGACAATGGTCAGTCAATTAGTTTAATTTTTGCCAGAATTAATCCCTGGTCATGGTTCAACTTACTGTAGTTAAGCACTTAGACGCAATCTCTGGTCAATTATTTTAATTTTGGTTTAGTGCAAATGGTTTAGCACATGCTTAGTTTTAGTGGCTGTGCAAATCATTTGTTTCAATTGTTGATTGAAAGATTGATTTTTGAATTAATTATATGCTTTGTGCAATTTAATTTATCTTGTATAGTATGTTGTATGATTTATCTTTGTGTTACCCTGTAGTTTACTTTTACATGGAATTGGATACTGAGAAGGTCAAGTTAATAATATTCGTTGTCTTTGTTTCAATTGGATACTGGAATTGGGTTATGTAGTTGTTTTCATTGTGTACCAGTAACTATTAAAGTTTAATAGTTTATTACTTTGTCATGTAAAAATTTATTTTTTGAAGTGTAAAACGTGGTTGTTTGCAGTTGTCATTATTGTACTGTACTTTTTAATTGTTCATAGCATGCAATTACGAATCAATTGACCTTTTACAGTTTAACCATATGAAAATGTGGTTATTTGCACATATAATCATTTATTTATTTTTAGTTACAGTACCATTTAATTTGATGAAATGGCAGCACAAAAATAGTTGAAATTCAATATTTCTGGGGTTGTTTATTGGACTTTTATTGGCCTCTTTATCACTGACAAAACTTTATATTGATAAATCAATCTTTGACCTCTAAACCTTGGTTCGTAGAAATTTAATATATTGTAAGAATTAGAACAAATCAGTATTGATTGGCTAGAAAAAACCTTCATTCATATTTGAGAATTTATGTTTTCTTGACAATTTTTGCAGCATGGAGATTCCCTCTTAGGTCCCCATTCAGACTGCTCACTGACTCCCTGCATGACAACTGGTATTTACCTTTTCTAATAATAAATAAATGAGTTACTGTAAATTAAGAACTTTTCAGGAATCTAGAGAAGTATACTGGTGTGGGATTTACAAACAGGGTAGTCCTGAGCATCAATTGCGTCTATGTTTTTAATTACCATGTAAAACTTGCTATTGACTGGTTTGATAAGTTATTGACCCATCTATTTTTGTTCTCCAGGGAAGTCCTGACCTTTTGTATCTCTCGATACCATTCCTGTACATTTTCGTTTCCATTACCAATGTAATTGTACAAGAAGATAATTTGAAGGTACATCTAACATGAAAACCAAGTTGCAACCGCAAAGCAAGAAACAGCCAGCTCAACCTGGTTTTGATGGATCCTCTGATATCAATAAATATGAAATACCAGATAATGAAATTGAGGCAAGTTTGAGTTCTGGGGTTGATGTTGGTATGTTAGATTTTGAGGTAATTTCTGCTACAGCTTGAAAACCTTTTTTTTTTTTTTTGGTTTCTATGTTCCAACCTTTTTTTTTTGCATAATTTCCTTTTTCATGACTATATGTTATTCTTTTCAGGCACCAACCTCACTTTCTGATATCAATTTACTTGATGATGTTTTTTTGGAGCCACTCCTTTCCATTAATATTCCTTCTACAATTTCATATTAAAAAAAAAGTCTAAGCCTTTTATCCCAAACAATTTCATATTAACTTCCTAATAATTACTTAATAATACAAAAAGAGCAGTGACTACATTTGTTTGCAGTATAACACTTTTCATGTTCTTTGGATACTTAATTGGGGTAATAGCTAGTTGATTTATAATTTTGGAACCAAATATGATGGGTTTTCCAAGTTTTGTATTTCTAATTTCAGTGTTTGAATTAAAATTCTTGATAATGTCATTTGTCACTAATAAATTTGTTTTCCTGTAAATTTATAGCTGAACCAACCATAGAACACCATCTTGAGGAAAATGAAAAGGATGGGAAGGCCAAAAAGGTAAATATATCTGTTCCTGAGGCATATAGTTCTGACTCACTAGATAGGCTTCTTGATCCAGGTTCTGTTCTGAGGAGACGTGATTAATTTATTAGCTAGTTATGTCATTTACACTTTTAACCCCCTACTTTTTATCTGTTTTAAGTGTTGGTGGCAACTAAAATGAAGTTATTATTTATTGAATGCATTCCCCTTTTTTCTATTTAGTTCAGGGATATTTTGAATGGAATGGAGAATATATGTTATTCTTTATTGTACACAATGCCATATGTCATTGCTTTATCTCATTTCTTTTTATTTATTTATTTATTTATTATTATTATTATTTTTTTTTTTTTGCTTCTTTTTCTTAATTAGGTTCAAGTGAATGATGCATCAGACTGTTGTATGGAAGAAACTATAGCAAATGGCAAACAAGGACAGAATTCTGAAAGCATGAGAGAGAAGGAAAAAGAAGATGCGCCAGACCTTGATGACATTTTTGACTTTTTGGATGATACTGATCCCATCCTTGAAATGGATGAAGCTGACCATGACCCCACTGATAAGGATTTTACTGGGGAAGAAGAGATTGAAGAAAGGGAAGGAAAAGAATTGAAAAATGATGATCAAAGGCCTTCCAAGAGAAACAGAGACAGCACTAATGCTGAAGAACAGGCCGAAGAGGAGTCGCCTAAGAAAAAGGGGAAGTTATCCCATCGAATCCGGCGTAAGAGAAGGAAAGGTATTGGCCTTGTTGGATTATGGGCTTTGCTAGTACGTCGTTACTTTACCAGTTATAACACAGGAACTTCATTTTCTTCTAATCTTTTGATGTGTGTATTCAAGGATTGTTTTGATTTTGGCTACAAGTGTAAAAAATAAAATAAAAATTAGGCCACCTTTCCTATTTGAGGCTTGCTGCACTGGTAACGAGCAACTTGATAGCCTAGTGAAATATATTCCCTAATGTGGCCATATTAATTATGGTGGCTTGTAGTTGCTTTTGATATTCTAGTTTTGATAATAATGAGTTGGTATTTATCTTTTTTTTATGTTGAAACAGTGGATCCTACTTTAGCAGAGACACCAGAAAATGAGATAAACCCAAAACAAATCAGCATAAGAAACCTTATTCTCTTAGCTGAGGCCAAGGAGAAGAAATGGGTATGGTTTTCTTCTCCCCTTCCCCCTAATAAATCTTTGAGAATATTGTTTGGACCTTGGTAATATTTTTTCTTGCATTTCGACTTTCACAGAACAAAGAGGCAGCCTCAAGGAACTCCTCTGGTGATGGAAGGTATTTGCAATATGAATTGGCCCACTTTAATTTCCAGTCTTTTAATTTTTAATATTTATTTTCACAAGAATCGAAAAATTGTCATGTGGAAATAATAATCAGGAGATTCATATTCTGACCATCATGGTGTGATCATAATAAGTTACTTTAACATTTTCTTATCTCATGCAGTTTCACTTTTCAATTTTCTGCACATAAATTCCTTGAAATTTTGTTATCTTGATTGTTTCGTGTGAAACAGTTTGATGCCAAGAAGAAGAGAGCCAGAGGAATTCGAGTTTTTTTATTTTGACGGGCATGAAGAAGAAAACAGCCGGCGTGACTCTGGCCCACAGGACACATTTGAGGCAACTACCAAAAAATTGAACTACCACACCTATATGAACCGATCATCCTCGAGCCGGTGGACCCAACTTGAAACTGAATTATTCTACAAGGTAATTTACGAAAATATCCCTGGGGGTTAATATAAAATACAATTACTACTCTAAGCATCTCACGAGATCGGCTACCTTGGGATATAGCTCTCTTGAGATTGTCATTTTTTGGCTGCCCCTGCCCCCTTTATTTCCATGGCTATTTCTTTGTCTTGATATAGTGTTTCCTTTTTTTTCTTTCTGGATTTATGTTATAGGGGATTCATCAGTTTGGTACAGATTTTGCAATGATACAAAAGTTATTTCCAAACCGAACAAGGCACCAAATAAAGCTAAAATTCAAGAATGAGGATAAAAAATACCCAGCACGCATACACGATGCCATCACACATCGCCTTCCTGGTTAGCTCTTCTACTTTTTATATGTTAGTTGAGAAAGAGATTTAGGTTAAAACTAGGGATTATGGCCTCTGTACAGAGGCTCCCCTTTTATATTAATCCAAACACGTACTTTTACAAATAAGATCCTAGACTTCTACAAATAACATAAATACTAGAAAAAACATAATAACTAATATAACTCAACACTCCCCCTCAAGATGGGCGATAGATATCAATCATCTCCATCTTGTTATAAGAACTCTCAAACTGTTTACAGCCCAAACCCTTAGTTAGACTATCAGCCAACTGGTCTTCTGATTTCACATAGTTCAGCATCAGTACTCCATTATTCAATTGTTCTTTGATGAAGAAACGGTCAATCTCCACATGTTTGGTACGATCATGCTGAACTGGGTTGTTTGCAATATTGATTGCTGACTTGTTGTCACACCGAAGTTGTAAAGGTTCTCGTCGAAACACGCGCAACTCAGATAGGAGATTCCTCACCCACATCAACTCACATAGGCTGAGTGCCATAGCCCTATACTCAGCCTCAGCTGTAGATCTGGCCACCACATCTTGCTTCTTGCTCCGCCAAGCCACAAGATTGCCTCCAACAAACACACAATATCCAGTAGTGGATCTACGATCATCCACGCAACCTGCCCAGTCAGCATCACAATAGCCTTCAACTCTCAGATGCCCATGGCTTCTGAACCACAGTCCTTTTCCAGGACTTCCTTTGATATATCTAAGAATCCTGTGAACAACATCCAAATGTTGCTCTCTCGGATCATGCATGTATCTACTCACCACACTCACTGCATGAGAAATATCAGGTCTAGTGTGACATAGATAAATGAGCTTACCAACTAGTCTTTGGTACTGCTCCTTGTCCACTGAGTCACCTCCCTCAGCACACAGCTTCTGATTCGGCTCAATAGGAGTAGGGGCAACCCTACAACCTAGCATCACTGTTTCTGAAAGGTCTAATGCATACTTTCGCTGAGAAAGCACTATACCCGTCTTCGACCTGGCAATTTCAATCCCCAGAAAATATTTCAATTGTCCCAAATCCTTGACCTCAAATTCTTTTCCAAGATTTTCTTTTAGCCGCATAATCTCCTCAGCATCGTCTCCAGTAATCACAATATCATCAACATACACAGCCAGAATGGTGATACGACCTTTCAAGTGTCTGTAGAATACAGTATGATCCCCATTACACTGCTTGTATCCCATGCCACAGACTGCAAGTCTGAATCTATCGAACCATGCTCTTGGAGACTGTTTTAGGCCATACAACGATTTCTTGAGTTTGCATACTTTCCCAGCTGATTGTGGAGTGGCAAATCCAAGTGGAATCTCCATGTATACCTCTTCTTGGAGATCTCCATGCAAGAAGGCATTCTTGACATCCATCTGGTGTAACGGCCAATTGAAGTTGGCAGCACATGACACCAACATCCTCACAGTGCTCATTTTCGCAACAGGGGCAAAAGTCTCATCATAGTCTATACCATAAGTCTGACTATATCCTTTTGCAACCAATCGAGCTTTGTACCTATCAACCTTGCCATCTGGAGTTTGCTTGACAGTGTATACCCATTTGCATCCAACAGCGCGTTTTCCAGCTGGTAAAGGTACCAACTCCCATGTGTCATTCTTCTTCAACGCCTGAAGTTCTTCCTGCAATTTATTCATACTATCAAAAGATAAGTGCCCTAGTCTATTATGTTGCAACATAGCCTCTGCTTCTGCTCCTTTTTCAATAGCAGCAACGAGCATAGCAGCCTCCTTATCCAGATACCAAAGTCCATCACGCCTGTTGCCATTCCCAAGTCTCCTTCCCGTTTCCTTTTCCTGAATCAAACATGTATTTTGATCAAAGAGAACGGTGCAATTCAATTGATCAATCAGTGAGCTAACAGATAGTAAATTAACAGGAAAAGAAGGGACATGCAACACTGATGGTAGGGTAATGGAAGAATTACAATAGACTGAACCAACACCCTTGACAGGTTGGGATGTACCATCAGCTGTTTGGACTGTATCTGGTTGTATTTGTTGACTAGGACAATATTCCACAAACTCATTAGATGATCGTGTTATATGACTAGATGCACCTGAATCTATAATCCAATCTACATGAGATTTAGTGGATGCAAAAGCCTGTGCCTGAATACCTTTAGTCACATGTGCATAGTAACCAACATTACCAAAGTAGGCATTGTCAGCACATTCCTCCGAGACCTTACCCTTGCCTCTAGAGCTCTCAACTTGGGATTTGAACAGTCGCAGCTCTTTCAGCTCTGTTAGTTCTCCTCCAGTTGTTTCTGTTGCAGCCTGGGATTCCTCTGTCGTGGCAAAATGAGCAACACCTCGACCTCCACGTCCTCGAGTTCCTCGCCCTCTATAACCATTTCCACGTCCACGACCACCATATCCACCTCTCTGTCCTCCACCTCCTCGGCCACCAATGGACTTGCCAGGCGCAGGACAATTGAAGCTGAGGTGACCTTTTAGTCCACAATTAAAGCAGTCCCTGTCATCTCTGACTTGGGTTCCAGGCACCGCCATTGCTGAGCGAACAACGGGCAAGGCTTGAGATGTCATTACCTTCTGTCTGACCTCTTCTTCCTCCATCGAAGCAATAACCTCATTCAATGATGGAAGTGACGGCAAATGACATATTGCTGCCATTCTTGTCTCAAACTTCGAGTTCAGACCTTTCAGGAAGCGAGCCACACGCCTCCGTTCAAGATACTGCATTCCACAAAGAACATCTGCTGGATCTTTCAATGACAAGGGGTCATAGTGATCCAAATCAGCCCACAAACTACGCAACTCTGCCGCATACTCGAGAACTGATTTCTCCCCCTGGACAGTGGCATCGATCCTTTCTTCCACATCGAGCATCATCATAACACTCCCAGCTCCTGAGTACATCTTAGCCAGAGTGTTCCAGATATCAGTCGCACTTCTAATCGACTCCACCATTCCAGCTATGGCCGGAGACACAGATGTCAACAACCAAGAAACCACCAAAGAATTCATGTGACTCCATCTTGTCCACTCAGCACCCGATTTGTCAATAGGTTCGATACACTCTCCTTTCACATATCCTTCGAGCCCTTTCATGTGAAGGTTCAGCAGCGCCCTCCGAGACTAGCTCAGATAATTTCTCGTCCCCTCGAGTTTGATATCATTAGGTAACAATTCTATCTTCTGTACCGCATGTGACTGTGACTCTGACACAGATCCAATCTTCTTACCAGACTCCTCAAACTTCACATTCAATAATTTGGCCATTCCCTCCATAACGGCCTGCAACTCCTTAGTAGTCACAAATTCACCCATTTTTCCACAATTAGATCTATATCTCAAACACAGACACAACTAGAGGACGAGATCAATCACACTTCAACATAAACCGTGCGGATGCACACGATCATGGTCTTTTAACATCTACCAGAACAGATCTGCGAAATTGTAAAGAAGGCAAAACAGAGACGACCTGAGAGAGAGGGATACATGCGGTCTTTGTGCGCGGTCCACAACAGAGATCGATCGCGTCCGGTCTTGTCGCAGTGCACAGGAGAGGCGAGGTCCACAGCAGTCCCTCGTGGTCTTGCCGCGGTGCACAGGAGAGGCGAATGCTGCCTGGTCCACGCGCGGCTCACGGGTGTAGGCTGCTCAAGCAGCTGGTCCACGCGCGGCTCACGGATGAAGGCTGCTCAAGCAGGTGTTGTACTCGACGCACAAGCCAACCAGAGAAGGAAGTGAGAAGAGCGATCAGTGCAGGGAAGAGAGAAGAAGAGAAAGAGAGGTTTCAGCGCCGCCGCCGTCAACGATCAACGGGGCTCTGATACCATGTTAGTTGAGAAAGAGATTTAGGTTAAAACTAGGGATTATGGCCTCTGTACAGAGGCTCCCCTTTTATATTAATCCAAACACGTACTTTTACAAATAAGACCCTAGACTTCTACAAATAACATAAATACTAGAAAAAACATAATAACTAATATAACTCAACATTATAATATGGATTTCTCCAAATGATACATACTTTACTGTCTTTTTTTTCGTTTTTTTAATGATTTTTTTGACCGTCTATCATCAGAGGGTATTGAAATGTACCAATAAGTTTACAGAAAAACAAACAAGAATCCTTAATTGTACTTCTTTTCATTTAATGTGTTTATAAATTGTGCATTGTGGTTTTTTTATTCCTTATTGGATGCCAGATAATTCACAATTTGAGAAGGTTATAGAGATTTTGGAGAATCAACCAGATGAAGTTCTACCTGAGGAATCAGAGCCTTCGTCTAAGGTGCCTCTCTAACTCTCTAAATTTTACTTGTATAATATTTTAGTGGTCCTACATGCACATGATTTCTGATTAGTGTGCATTCTTTCCTATTGAATTAAGGCTGCCTCTCTAACTCTCTAAAACCAAACTATTTACTTGTATAATATTTTAGTGGCCCTACATGGACATGATTTCTGATTAGTGCGCATTCTTTCTTATTGAATTAAGGCTGCTCACTGGAAGAATGAAGAAGAAATGGATGAAGAAGTTGAAAATTCCCAAACCTCATTTAGTGATTTGAATGACACTGGCAAGCATGAATCTGTGCCAAATGATGATTTAGATGCAGTTTTTGTTTGGGACAATCAAGAGATGGAGCAATAAGAATTTGTGTTTTGAAACTCATATCAGAAAGATTAAACCAGAAGGTTGCTTAATTTATTCATTTGCACTTAAACAAAGTTGCTATTTGCAGATGCATCCTTCTATCCAATATGCATGGCTGAATGCTTTCTGAAATGAAGTTATAGAGGCTACGAGGATCTTGCTATGAAGGATCATAGCAAAAAGTATCAACTATTTCTATTTCACGTACCTATTATTTTCAGATGATATTTTTTTTTTCTATATTGAATGTACTATTTCAATTTTGTTGCCTTGGATCGTCTTGGGAACAGTTCAGTATATATGTATATATCTGTATTTTGTTTATTTTTATTTTATTTTATTTTTTTTGGTTTCTGTATCTTCATTTGTTTTCGCTTCATATAATTCAAAAGAATTTGTATTCATTCGTCTACATTGCCTTCTGAAACAGCTGCTACGTCTATTTTGATAGATTCTGTCGTTGTATTTGTCACACGACTCACACCCCCCTGAATCTTAATGTCCATAACGGGATGCGTGATAATATATTCGTAAGGCTCAGATTTGGCAAATAATTAAAATAATCTAAAATTTTCGACTGTAACTTTCAACAGTGTAATTCAATTTAGAGTGGGCAGTATCAATTTAGAATGGGAGCGATTTTTTTCTGATTGTTGGATATTGATGGTATTGACGACTGATTGCACTTATTATTTTGCTTACTAAATGTATAATTCAAAGTTAAATAGAATTGGGCTAATTCAAATATTTGATTTTCATGAGAAGGAAGGAACAAGAAGAGCAGAAGAAGAAGAAGAAAAAACAAGGAAAAGAAAAGGAATTTTGTTTGGTAGCCTGTAGACTGTAGTGGTAGGCATGAATTAGGCTTTCTTCTAATCTAATTGGGCTTTACAGATCCATTTATTGTTTAGATTTGGGCTATTTAGTTTAACATCTTAATCGAAGGAGCGACTACACCCAAACTGAAACGAAGTCACTTGTGCGGTGTTTCTGTTCAAAATAATTGTTCAAACTGTTCTAGTTCTATACTTTTATGGAACTACATTTTTTGAACCAAAAGCCCCCCAAGCAGAAAACCTACTTCCATTAGCGAGTCCATACAAAACGTCAAAACAAGCAAAATAAGCTATAGGATGCCATGTCAAAATGGAACAATCCTCAGTGAACACAAAGTCACAAACAATCACAATGTCAGGTTCCCCTCTAAATTTAAATGGAAGTCGTTCGATAAAATACCCAAAAAAAAAAAAACGCATTTTTGTAGATAATGATGGGTTCAACTGTCTCAACTTGAAATATATATCTCCGAAAAACTCCACTGAGCGAAATATTTGTCCCAACTTCAAATATTTTTACATTAAGTCAGTTTTTAAACTTTATTTATCAACAAGATGGTCCTTCAGCTTTGAAAAGAGGGGAAAAAAAATTGATCGCAAAAATTTTTATATGAACCAATTAGTCCTCCAAGATTTTAAAATTATCAAGAAAAGTGGAAAATTATTATATTTTTCAAATATAACTATTTTTTTATGAGACTAAAATTTCAGGGATTGATTCTATTTTTCTGAAAGCAATTTAGATATCAACTTTATTTTTTTTAAAAAAATAAGAACTATTTCTTTTTCCTTTTGAGAAAGTTTGGAACCAAATCTAAATGTGTCATAGTTATATGATGTGGCAGGTTCTTATCCTTGGAACATGTGGCCACCATATCTACCATCAAACAACTCCCCGCCAATAATTTCTAAGTGGAAAAATATAAATAAATAAATAAATAAATAATAACAAAGAAAGGCTTCGGTTCTGAGAGTGGCCATGGCAACGGCGCCACACGCACTTCCAAATCTGCGCTCCTCATTTCTTGCCTATTCAACACACCCAAAACCCACAAATTTACCCCCTTCGTTCAAATCTTTCACATGTAGCACAAGGCAAAGGATTTGCACTCGCGTAGCTGCCGAGCTTGACCAGAACACGGTACAATCAATTTAACCAAGAAATTTGTGGTTTATTCAATTTGCATAATGGAGTGTTGCAAGTTCATGTATACTTATGGAAAATGCATTGTCAGATTGCAATAAGCCCATCAATTTGAAGTAGTTTATGGGTCCAAGTGCAGAATGCACTATCATATTGCAATAACCATTCCTTTGGGTTGTTCTGACCTCAGTGCCTTTAAGAAGTAATAATTAATACCTTAATCTTGGTATCTAGTGCTGAAATAACTTCCTGTAATTACTATTAAGACAATACCAGAAATGGCCAAATGGGAACCAGGTACAGAGCTTAAGCTGCTGAGTTGATGTTAGAGAGAGATGCAAATGAAAATCTCTTTTAATTTATTTTTTGTGTTTCATATTCCATTTCAACTGTTTTTGCATAGGTTGCAGCAATTACAGTTGGGATTGCAAGCGTTGCTATCGGTATTGGAATCCCCATTTTTTATGAAAATCAGATTGACAATGCAGTGAGTTTCCTTTTCTGAATTCTTGTTTCAATTTTCTTCTCCTGAGGATTTCAAATCAATCATGAGCAGCATCAGCATTTATAAGATTATATTTCTCCATTTACCCAAAAATTGTGTAGGCTAAGAGGGATAATACACAGCCTTGCTTCCCATGCACTGGCACCGGAGCTCGTAAGTCTCATTTTTTCCCTTTTCAAGGACCTTTTTTGTCTTTAAATAATTTAATCTATTATTCAATAATCAAGTATACTTGCACAACTCGAATCTCACACTAGGCTAATGAAGTTCTAGTAAACTTAATTCACCCTTGTTAGACACTGGAGATGCCTTTAAAAGTTCTATTGATATTTTGCAGAGACGTGTAGATTTTGTACAGGAAAGGGAACTGTAACTGTAGTACTTGGTGGAGGTGAAAGTGAGGTATCTCAATGCGTAAATTGTGAAGGTGCTGGTTCTCTGACTTGTACTACTTGTCAAGGGACTGGTATACAACCACGCTATCTTGATCGCAGGTAATTAACTGAACATTTACAAACAACTAACACCCTGGGAAGTATAATATTGGTACTGGTTGCATGTATCTGGTATGGATAATGTACCAGTAGTGTTGCTGGTTAAAATGTTATTACAGGATTGTAGCACTGGATACTGGTATCGTCAGATCTGATAATACTAAAATTGGCTTCAGTACTTGGTACTGAACTGCTGTTAGGCTTTGCAAAAGTTAGCTTCTGCAATGAGCTTTTTGTATTTTATTTTTTTTAATAAATGTCTTATTTTATCTGAAATAGGGAGTTCAAGGACGATGATTAACGCATTCAAGCTATCTTGGCTGGGATGAAGATAACATATGTCTGAGGTGCAATGCAAGCAAGCCGAGTGAATTTTTTTTATATAATGTATTTTAGATTAATTTTGTATATGAATGAAAAAAAATATATGCACTACTAGCTAAAAAGTGTTATATATCTTTTAGCCTTCCATTTGTTTGCGTTTTTTTTTTCTCTTTCAGTCTGTTCTATCTTAAATTCTTAAATGCATGCATATCTCAGCTACTGACAAGTTCACTAACAGAATGCTACACGATAGAAAAATAAAAAAATTCACTAATATTTATCAAGGGAGATGTCGTGTCGCAAGGAAAAATCTAAAACACAATTTAGACACCCACACATCTTTATTTATTGTTTTGAAGCCACTGATTAGTGATTTTGGATCAAACGATAAAAACTAAACTTTACACTGAGCTGATAACTCCAAGCAACAAACGGCCCAAAAACTTGCTCCTGTATAAATTTCTCAAAACCTGTCTTTCTAATCGCATTCATCCAAGTAAAGTGACTACAATTGTTTTTTATTGCGTATAACCAATTTGTCTGGAAGTGACCTGTAAAAGTGACTACATGCGTCACAAAATATTATTGTTCATTATGAAAGCCCTTTTTGTGCTAACCCATATTCAGAAATAGATATCACGCAAAGCGATCTTTTATCCATGTTACTAACCATTATTGGTGTATTGTGAGACTTGGACCAAGCAATGAGATGAACTGTTGTTTAATACATTATTCCCATAAATATGCAGAAGTAATTTGTATACGATTGTATTTTTTATTTACTTTTTTTTTCGAGATCCTAACAGCAGCTGTATATGTATTTTTTATTTTTAAAAGTACTAATTTAATAAACGTTGTTAAAAATTCTACTGCCGATTAATTTTTTACACTGGATTTAATCAAAATCGTTTATTATAATTATAAATAAATATGAAGAACACAAACTCAAGATGGGTTTAAGATTTTAATTTAGCACAAAATTATTCAATTTCTTCTATAAAGATAAAGAAGTGCTTATTAAATAATAGTTAAGTAGTTAACCACATTTCCAGGTAACTCTACTTTTATTAGTGTATCTTGAAGAGTAACAAGGGTTGAGTCTTCTCTTTTATATCATTTGTTTCTTCGTCATTGTTATTATTATTATTATTATTATTATTATTATTATTATTATTATTATTATTATTATTATTATTATTATATTTTTTTTTATAAATTGGGGTCTAAGTCATCCAACTTATTTTTAAATTAAATGTTTATGAAAAACCCTCCAGCCAGATTTCGAATCTGCTTTCACTAAAAGTGCATTGCTCTTTGCCACTAAATCAAGAGCTTCTCGTCGTTATTGTTATTTTACAACACGACTCATGATAGATATCCAAGATAATGTTTTAACCGTAATGCGGAGAGTCCGATCCACGTGACACAATTTAAATTAACGACAAATTTTAAAATTAATTTGTTAAATTTATTTTTCCTTCCCGTTTCCCCTTTTTCTAACTAATAACTAATTAGTGATTATTACCATGCACTACATAAACATGTTAACATCATGCATGTAGATGTGTTCAATCATGAAGATATGATATAACAAGCCAATAATCATGCAGCACAGCACATACGGCTCGCTTAAATAATACTTCATCTGATACTATGCTATTATGATTTCTAATAAAGATGTGCCCAATCACTAAATGATTATGTCTATTGATGTCCCATTGTCGGAAAATTTTTATCAAAGACAAAAATACCTCTAATATTTTTAAAAAGAACAAAGGAACACCATATTTTTTAATAACAGTACAACTATAGCGGCACTAACATTGTCGCTATAACGCAGCTGAATTTCTTTTTTTTCATTTTACTTTGCCTATTAGCGGCATTAACTTCTCTTTTGTTTTTTTGCTGCCCGTTTTGCTTTGTTTTTTTTTAATGTGGGCCAATTTATTTTTTCGTTTTATTTTGTTTTTATTTTCACTTTGTTTATTACTACATGAATCAATTTTAATGCAATTTTACATAATTTTTATATATAAATGTATAATTAATATTTTTTAAATATTTTAATTTTATTTGCATGTAGGGTTCTCTAAAATGACACGACATGATAGTATTGGCACGCCACGACACAACACGAGTACGAAATTGACACGATACGATCGTGTTATCGTATCATGTCATAATCGTGCCGTGTTGGCGATCTTGAAAAATTAGCACGATTTGACACAACATGACTAACACGCAACACGACACGAACATGACACGAAAACACGAATTTAATTTTTAACATTGCCAAAAATAACATCATAAACATATTTTTATTTGTTTTTCTAAAAAAATTATATTTAAACTGATTTTATATTAAAATTCAAATTATAACAGTAATTTATTTTTTTAACGTATATTTACTTTTTTTAATAATTTTATTTTTATAATCTATTCCAACATTAAAGAAATGAGCTAGTAAAAAAATAAAACCATCAATTAATCTTTTAACAAAAATATTCTGACAATTTTGTACTGATATATATACTGAGAATTTGTAGAATAATCAAATAAACTGCAACAATATATTTTTTCTTCATTTTAATATTTTAACAGTTTTTAACAAATTATTATAAAAAATAAAGAAAAGTTTTTGACATGATATGTCATTAGAATGCGTGTCGTGTTGTCTCTTCTCACCACTCAGCTCGATAATACACGATTGTGTCAGTCATATCGTATCAGAATGTGTGTCGTGTTGCCTCTTCTCACCACTCGGCACGACAATACACGATCGTACCAGTTGTGGTGTATCATGTTGACACGTCTGTCAAAAACTTTTCTTTATTTTCTATAATAATTTATTAAAAAATGTTAAAACATTAAAATGAAGAAAAATAATATTGTTGCTGTTTATTTGATTATTCTAAAAATTCTCAGTATATATATCAGTATAAAATTGTCAGAATATTTTCGTTAAAAGATTAATTGATAGTTTTTTTTTTGCTAGCTAATTTCTTTATTGTTTGAATAGATTATAAAAATAAAATGTATTAAAAAAAAAGTAAATATACTTAAAAAAATAAATTACCGTTATAATTTGAATTTTAATATAATTTTTTTAGAAAAACAATTTAAAAAAAAGTATGTTTATGATGTTATTTTTTGTAATATTAAAAATTAAATTTGTGTTGTCGTGTCATGTTTGTATTGTGTTTGTTCGTGTCGTGTTGCGTGTTAGTCGTGTCGAATCGTGTTAACTTTTTAAGATTGTCAACGCGACACGATAAGACGATCGTGTCGTGCCAATTTCGTACTCGTGTTGTGTCGTGTCATGCCAACACAATCGTATCGTATCATTTTGGAGAACCCTACATACAAATAAAATTGAACAATTTTAAAAATATTAATTATACATATGTGTAAACATTATGTAAAATTACATTAAAATTGATTCATGTTACAAACAAAGTAAAGTAAAAAAATAAAATAAAACGAAAAAGGAAATATGGCCGATGTTAAAAAACAAAGTAAAACGGCAGCGGCAAAAAAAAAACCAGAAAAGTCCTATAGCGGCATTAGTATTTCCGCTATAGGCAAAATAAAATGAAAAAAAATATAAATCCAGTTGCACTATAGCGGCAATACTAATGCCGCTATAGCTGTGCTATTATTAAAAATAGCAGTACTCCTTTGTTCTTTTTAAAAATGTTAGAAATATTTTTGTCTTTCATAAAAATTTTCCCCCATTGTCTAACTGTTTGTAAACTAATGTATAGAGTATTAAAAAATAAAAAAATATATATAGCTAATAAAACGAAAATAAAAAGGTGGAGATGGAAGACGTTGCTCCCCACTAAAAATCCATGAATTGGTGACTTAACATACCATCTCCTCTTAACCACTAAGCAACCTAACTCCGACTACGACCCCATTTCTTATCTTTTCCTTTACATTTCCTCTATCAAGCAATCGGCTATTGCTTGGCTCAAAAATAAATAATTATAATAAAAGGCGGCAATTGATATTTAAGACAGAAAAACCAAATTCCTTTTTTTTTCTTGTTTGAAATAGATGTTATAGACAAATGTCAATAAGCTTAACAATTGAAATTCCACAAAGAAAATGTTTTGTGTAATCTAAATTGAGCGGAATATTTAATCATAGAACTTGGTCATGGTCTTGCAATACTTTTCTTTTTTTTTATCTTGTATGCAGGGCCATATGTTATAGACAAATTTAAAAATATTTCACCAGGTTTTTTAAATAGCATTACAAATTTATAATTTAATAGCCATAACTATGACCAAGTATTGACCCCAGACCCTTATAAGAGAAGTATTTGACAATTAACATTTTTTATACAATTTTAATTGGTACTTTCCTAGTATCATTGTCACACTAACCAAAATACTACCATTTCTTTGCCGAGTCAAAACACTCGATAAATTTTAAAAAAAATAACGCTCTTTAATGAAAGCATTCACTCGTAATTGTGTTGTATCGTTTTGCCGTAACTATTGTTTGGATATCAGCTAGGTTATCCGATACTTTGGAACATCAGTCGTACCCGTACGAACCTGGTACTGGTACTGTATCTGGTACGTACCGATACGGTCAATGGTCAATGTGTTGATATTAGTGTTTATGTCATTTATTTGTGTAAATTCAAGTCTTAACTAAACAAAATTATGTTATACACATTATATTTTATAATATAATATAATATAATTATAGATCAATAAAATATTCAAATTATATATATATATATATATATATAGAGAGAGAGAGAGAGAGAGAGAGAGAAAACATATCGTGCATACTAATGTACGGAAGCTTCGGTGCATACTGATCCGAATTCTTGGATCTGCTTCAAAATGACCGATCCAAACCGTCCAATATGATCTCCTTGTTATAATCACCTTACCGACCAAATTTTATATTTTTTTGAAATTTTTAAGTATTTTTTTCAAATTTTCAAAAATCGCTAATCTTATTTTTTTCTGAACCGTTCAAAAATAGCTGTTTTTAAAAATCCGAAAAAAATACTTAAAAATATCGAAAAAATGTAAAATTTGGTCGGCAAGGAGATTTCAATAGGGAGATCATATTGGACGGTTTGGATCGGTCATTTTAAAGCAGGTCAAAGAGTTCGAATCAGTATGCACCGAAGCTTCTGTACATTAGTATGCACAATAGATTTTTCTCTCTCTCTCTCTCTCTCTCTCTCTCTCTCTATATATATATATATATATATATATATATATATATATCGCTTCGTAACCATACCAGAAATTTTTTAAAATTTCCATACCGCCGTATCCGAATCGTACCGGATACAGTACTCTTACCAGTACCTATGCAACATAGGATGTCAGTATATATTTTCTTAATTAAAGGTTGCTGTCAATAAATTTCTGTGATAGGTCGTAGGGATGATTATTGAACAACAACAACAACAACTAAGCCTTTTGTCCCAAACAAGTTGGGGTAGGCTAGAAAGAAACCCAACAAGAGAACACATCCAAGAACAAGAAAAAAAAAATAAAAAAAAAATAAAAAATAATACAAAACATAAAAATACTAATAGTAAGACTAGCCATACTAATAATAATACCTCTAATAATAATAGTAATAGTAGAAACCTAGACCTCGACCGTGACCTAATAGAGGGACCTACAAACTTATGGCATCGATAAATTAATAATAATAATGCGCTTTATGAAAGCATTAATGCGCTTTATGAAAGCATTCACTTAACGTGTTTTTATCGTGTTGCCACAAGCATTATTTGGATATCATATCAGTATATATTTATAAATGTTGCTATCAATAAATTTCTCAGATAGGTCATACTGATACGGATGATTATTCAAACAAAAAGGAGAACAAAATAACGAAAGGAAGTTTGATTGGACGCTCCACTTTAATTATCGCGCTCAAACTATTACAAATGAAAAAACAATACAACAAAAACCCATTTGCAATGACAGTCCGAAATCAAATTAGCCGTACTTGATGTGACAATGATTGTTTGTGCAAATGACAATTATCCACATACAATACAAGTAGAATTAGCGCTAAAGTAAGATTCCATATATTTAAAAGCACTTTGGATCCCCTCTGGCGGGTTCATAGCATCTCTCTATACAACAAGTCACTGACACTCTACAAATCGCGTCTTCATTTTTTTTTTCCCTAGGTTGCTAATTTAATTTTACGGTTTTTGGTTGTGATGACACACTGCATGATGTTAATTATCAAAATAATTAAATTGAGAAACCACAGAAAATAAATTATTGCATGACGTAAAATCATCCAATTAAAAATTAGATATCAAAAGATGATGATTGTCGATGAGGAAAGTGAGGTGGTTGCTGAACCTCCGACCTCTTTTCTTCGACTCTAACCAAACATGGCTTCCACTTATATTTTTAAAGACAAAATAGTACGGTTTGCTCCTTGCAACTTTATGATTTTGCACGAATCTTGTCCTTATCCTTTTGGAAATTTTCTTGGTGTGAAATGTTCCTAATTTTTAGGACAAATAGCATAGCTGGTTGCGAATCTTTTACATGAGACACCTTCTTGTATTTTTTGTATGTAATATAAAAAAGGTAGATTATATTAGAATTATTTTTTTGTGATAATTTGAATTGTTTTATTAATTTAAATTAAAACCGTATATACATTTTCACTACTAAGATAAAATCATAAATTAAACATGGTACAAATGAAAATTAGTTTTTGTAATCAATTAAGTGAAAAAGATTAGATGGAGTTGACTCTTAAAAGTTAAAACTGAACGGAACCAACCTTGTCGACAGACTCTTGCATCGCCAACCCCTCAATTAAAGCTCCAATTCACCCCCTACTAAAATTAGATTCTGAATATTTATTATAGAATAACAATTTCGCAACCGTCAATCTTTATGTTTGAATTGATAGCTACAAAATGTGATTCTCAATGATGCACCGCTCCTGAATAGTAACTTTAAAACCGTTGTTATTTATTTTTTGCTTTATCTCCTTCACGGGTACCAACTACTGCTAATTATCAATAAAAAATTGATGCTATGGGTTGTTAGACAAACTAACCTTAACATACCTTGGTGTACTGATCTAAATACGATATACCGGGACCATGCATATTTATTAAAAACAGTAACTCGGCAATTTTGCCAATATAACCATATGTTTACTGCAATTTTTATGACTCCTAATTAAACATAAGAAATTTTTTTATTCTCTATGAATTATATAACTTTTGAGAAGTTCTGTGGTGCTTTTCAGATTAAAAAAAAATCATTTACTTCGAGTTTATTTTTGAAAATTTGAATCTAAATTTGAATTATAGTTAAATCTGATTTATTTCTCGTATCAAAATCTCATTGCCAATCGGATTTTTTTAATTTTTCATATTTTTTAACTATTTTTTGGGATTTTTAGAAAAGCTTTGATCAAGTTACTTATAGACTATTCAATAATAGAGAATTAAAAATATATATTAAAATATTAGTTAAAATCTAAAAACAAAAAAATATAAATTATGGTTGGAAATAAGATTTCAATATGAATAACAAATTTAATTGTTCAGAACGGTAGTTTGAGACTTGAATTTCATTTTATCAATACAAATGTAGGAGCTAGAATCCTATTTTTCGTCAAAAAAGAGACTTGAATTTCAAAAAAGTAACCCGAAGTAAAAAGCTCTGTCTCACTTTTCAATTCTACATCACAACAATTTTTTTTTAAAAAAAAAAAACTTATATAAGGATAACAATTTGTACTCCTTAGCTGCAATGGGGAAAACAGACCTGATGAAATGAATGTGTAGAGGGAAACAAATGGAAGCATAGCTATTGGCGCAAAATGCGGAATTGAAGAGCTATTGCCTAATTCAGAGGTGTGTTGTCCATTTTGGTCCCTATGTGCTCTTCTAGGAAATATTGAATGTGAAGTTTAGTGCACCATCGTTAACCTTCTGATATTTTGTGTCAATTTGAGTGTGGAAAATTGGTATATCCAGAATTTGTATTTTCTTTCTAACAAATTTTAATTTGAAAATGATTATGAAATTTGCCGACATTCATTGATAAAAACAGTACAATAAAAGATATTGTAATTATTGACTTTTTTTTATGTTATGAAAATGACTTCATATTGCATGGTCCGACATTCATTGATAAAAAAACAGTTTCACTAAAACTTCAGTGATAAATTCAATAAGGGGCCGTTTGGATCGCTCAGAAAAGATGAATAGTCTATTCTTAGGCGGAAAACAGTGGGAAGTGTGTAATTTTGTGAAGAATTTAGATGGTTAAGAATAAATTTTCGTCCGAAATTTATTATTCTTGCTTATTCCTTACCCATCCAAACAGCCCCTAAGGTATTTTTGTTTCTCATTCTTTAATATTATGTTCTTCTTTTTATGTTGTTACACCATTCCTTGGGAAGTTGAAATTAACCACTTCCAAAGTTTGCACGTAATGACTATGAGAACTCTTTTTATTTCATTGAAACGAAAATATTCATAAAGTGGCTCCAAAATTATATTAGATTATCAAATGTTATGTGTTTATACATAACGCTTGCGTTTGAATAGGTGTGGGAAGAAGGGAAGAAGGGAAGAAGTGGGAAGAAATATTGGGAAGTGTGTAACTTTGTGAAGAGTTTGAATTATTTATAATTTTTTTTCTTCTTTTTCTTCTTCCTTCTTCTTCTTCTTTCTTCTAACAATCCAAACGCACCCAAAAACAATACGCATTTGTATGATTTATTTATTTATTTGTCCATCTTAAGTAAACTTATGAACAAATGATGTGATATCGATTTATTTCAAAAAAAAAATCCAAGATAGTAAGAAAGAGAAGTTAAAGAGAAATTAAAAAGATTCTATAAAGTTGAAGTTCATGAATAAAATTTAAGCGTAAAAGCATGAATCAATGAATATAAGAAAAAAATTTGTAATAAAACAATTAGTAGACAGATTGGGGGATCGTTATTTAGAGACTGTTAAATTATGTATTTAAATGATCATTAATAAATTAATTTATTTTTCTTACAAAATTCATAATAATTGACTAACATCTTTGGCCAAACTAATTTTTTCTATCAAGTTTATGATATCATCAAATCCATCATCTTTACAAATCTCAGTAAGGTTTAAACAATTCACCCGTCAAAAGTCCAAAGTGTAAAGAGTGATCTCATCCCGCAAAACAACGCAAGGCGACTATACAGACACAGAAAATCCTTCTCAAGCATTGCTCTTTAAATTTTCCTTTCTATTTTTGAGGGGTGTAAATTAAGCAGTTAAAAATGGTAATTTGCAACGAAGGTCCCGTCCGCATAAAGCAATCAAAGAGAGAGCACTCGAGTGCGCAGACAAGATCCGATATCCGTACACAAGATTCTCCCCACGCACTTAATCTATGATCTGAAGGTAAATTTTGGACATATGTTAAATCACGGCCGTAAATTCTGAGTATTTCATCCTCTTATGTGTTTTCCTTTGCGCTATACACCGTATCTCTGGTACACGTGGCATGTATAGGCGGAGACATAACGGTTCTCACGAGTGCGACCGGCGTAAACGGAGTTCAGATCTGGTATCGTAGCCGTCTGATCAAGATCCAATGGACAAGGGAGCCCCGTGCATGTAACCTAGATTGATAGGCCCGTAAAAAATGAACCGTCCGATCAAGATCAGACGGCTCGTACGCACGCTACACGGTGTCCCGCGCTACACGGGATTTGGGTCCGCGTAAACGCACATATATCCCTTGTGACGACAATAATGAGAATTATTCAAATGCACCCCTCAATGTATCAAAATTTAAAATTAGTTATGTACTAATGTTTATGCCTATTTTTCTTTGCAGAAACCGCAAAATTTAAAGTTTGTTTTATCTGTTTATAACTTTAGCAGTCATGTTGTACCTATTTTAATTTATTGAAGTTGAATATTATTTTCAAAAAATAAAATTTCTGCGCCGGATTTTAAAAAAAATTGTTCTAAATTCTAATAGAATAATATAATATTCAACAAGAAAATTACTTAGGATTATAAAGATGAGAAATATTGTTCTAATTATAGCTGCATGTTAAGAGAGGAAAGAACATGTCATAACCCTTTGGTTTTGACGATGTATTATGTACTAGTTCTAATCTCGCGCGTTGTGCGATTCATGCATCCCAATCCGAAAGTATTATGAAACAGTTTTTTAATGAATGCGGATACGTTATTAAAATTTTTGCAAACAAACGCGTAAGATTTACGATCACTGTTACAATGGACAATCGTCATTAATTGCGTATTTATAAAGAGTTGATTGTCATTATTTACACTAAAATGACCATGATCATTAACCTGTTGGTGAAATTTTGCGTTGCTGTTGTTGGTTTGCAAACAGTGGTGTAAAATATTTCTATGGACTGTTATCCTATTGAGGCAGCCCATGATCATGGGTTGTATCCTTCGGAGAGGTGCATTAAGTAAGAGCCGCATGGTCATCTCCAAACACAATGGTTTAACAGTACCATAGTACCACTTTCAATTGCCATGTATCTATTTCACGTTTTGAAAAAAATATATATTGCCCATGTAAAATTCCATATGAATAACAAACTACACAGATATTATTGGCAATAAATTTAGATCGGAGGAAGATAACCAAATTAATTGCATCACATCTGGGAGTCAAAAATATCCCACGATCATTGCAAGCCTACAAATAGAGAGATTAACATTAGCCATATTGTATACATACAGTAGGTGTACAGAGCATGACATATTCAATAAAAATGAGTCAGTAGTCCAAACTGACAGTAAATTATTATAATGAAAAAGAAATAACCATACAACAATGACTCTTTTCTTTAATCAGAGTGCACATAAAGGACTGGTGCTGCATGAACATGACAAACATCAATAAATTCCTCTAATTTTCAGAACCTCCTTGTACAATCGAATTAAGCAGCACTAAATCCGAACAAAAGGAAAGATTTGAAATCTAAAGAAAAAAAATGAAAAGGAATTAGTAGAAAAACGAAGACACTAATAAGGCTGAAGAGAAGAAACAACCTACCAAGGAAAAATCACCAAACAAAAGAAGAAAAATAAAGAGAACAGACAGCGAGCAGCAAAAGGAAATGTGTAGCTCTTTATTTATGTTGATTGCTAATAGCATGTTATCACTATAACAACGGCGTTTAAATAAAGGGTGCGGGTATTATTAAGAACAATTAAATAATTTGATAGTATGAATAAAGCCATTGTTGTAAAAATTCCATCAATCGTAATAAAATCAATATAAATTTAGTGCAACATAAATGACAGAAAAAAATATGTTAACTTTTTTATGCCAAGACGCTTTAGTCTTCACTATTTAAATTTTGCAAACCTTATAGCATTTCTAAATATATACAATCATATACCCAATAAATAACCAGGATATATAAGACTTTTGTTGGACAAAAAGACCCAAAAACACTTGTTACAACATCAGAAAAATATCAGCAAAAGAACAAAATTATTGAAACTAATATTGAGCTAAATATTAATACAAAAACTAAATTGTTTAAATAAAATATGCAAAGACTAAAGAGTAAGTTATATTGAAAAAAATATGCAAAGACTAAAGAGTAAGTTATATTGAAAAAAATATGCAAAGACTAAAGAGTAAGTTATATTGAAAAAAATATGCAAAGACTAAAGAGTAAGTTATATTGATATGTCAGTAGAAGAATACAACAAAACAAATCATTAAAATGTGCAATTGATTGAAATCTTAGTTTAGCTTATTCACTGACATTACATATAGCTGAAACAAAAAGCAATTTATATTAAAAAAAAACATTAGGATTGATTCGGGAAAGAAACTATAAGGGGAAAAAAAGCACAGTGATTAACCTTTGGATCTTGGCCTTTAGCAAGCTTTTCATAATGTTTACAGTTTGCACTATTAAACCATTATTTAAATCTCATATGGTAAGTTTACTTATAGGTAGTCTCTCCTCGAATTCAAGAAACTTGATTTCCAGCACCTCAACACCAGCTAGACTAATAGAATATCTTTGCCCCATATCAATAGCCTACGCTAAAGAAAGAACACAGCATAACATCTTCCCCTCTCAGCTATTAAAATTTTATCGCAAATCCAAATACAAAAAAATGGAATTAAAAAATCAAAACAGAAGAGAAAGACACTCAGGCTATTCAAGCCATGGTTTATAAATAATTTGATTAAAGTAAGATATATAATATTTAATGATGAGCGAACACCGAATAATGAGATATAATATCAGCAATTTATTCTAGACTATTGGACTTTGATTACAATCAATAATAATTTTTATTTCATTATGACAAAAATGAGGATCTAATGAAGAACAAACGTGCTTACTATTATAATTATCCTTCCCAGTATAATCTATAATCATAATCACTTACTGGTATGATCCTCGCAGAATCAAACACTTGTGAAGTTATCTACACTGTTGCATCCATCGATCATTTGATTTTATAAAAAAAAATACAAACAAACCATGAAATAATTCTCAACATTTAAAATTCTTGCCACTTGGCTACGGTATGAAGAAAGAAAGAGGGGAAAGAAACCCATCAACAGTGGAGGAAAAATGACAGAAGAAAAAAGAATATATAAAAAAACTACCTTATTTTCTTGCTTATCCTCACTCTACATTGAGGGCAAACACCATGGAAGTACGACTCAGTTGTACCTGAATTCATAAAAAAGAAAATATCAGAATGTATGTAAGGGGAAAAAAAATGTAATGCAATTTGACAAAGTCTCAATTCAATACATTTCTATGCACGACTATCCAAGCCATAATCTCAATTGAAGGAACAATTACAAATTTTGGTGGATATTTTCCCAAGAAAACCCAATTTTTTTCTGATTCAGGCACCATGTAAATAATTTTAATAAAAATGTTGAATGTATTAAGAAAAAAAAAGAACTCTGATGACAGAATGCATACATACTCCTTAGAATAAACAAACAAAGAGAGAAAATGAATATATGAATTATTGAATACATAGTCTGAAGAAACAAATGCATACATGCTCCATTATTATAAATAGAAGTTTGATAACCTTTCAATGATAGCTTAACCATTACAGACCCAAGCTATGACGCTAATACCTCTTTACTCTTTAAATGTCGTGCCTTCATCATACTCAGATCAACCTCTCCAACTGATAAGGAAGAAACCATAACTAATTAGAAAAATATAGCTACAAGCTTTTACTTCTATCTATTGACCAAAAACAAATAAAGTAGATCACATCTTCAATTTCAGTGTCATATTAAATCAAGTTATATCATATGCAGTTACCATCTAGAATGCTTATGGTACTAATTTGTTCAAGTTTCAGACACCTGAAGGTCTAATTACAAGCTTAATGACAAATTGCATAGTTATTTGAGCTAAAGTGCTGACCATTTACACAATTTATTCAAGACGGTCCAATTATTTGTTTTCGACCTAAGCTTCATCAATGTACAAACTCAATAAAAGCACAAATTTAACTAACTCATACAACTTTATCAAATAAGACCTCAAAATTTATATACATCCATCATCTAGAAGAATACATTGTTAGAAAGTGTGCTAATTTTCATTTTTGTGCTAATTACCAATTAATTAACCAAGCAAATCACACACAAAAGAGATCTAGTACACAAGCTATTCAAACACACGAGAAAAAGGATTGAAAGTCTACCTCTCTTGGTATGGTAACCAAGAGGCTCGTTCCAACGGATTGGTGTCGGTGGCGTGCTCTCCAAGAACCTCCTCGCCGTGCGCCTCGAGTCCACTAAGGGATTAACCACCTTCTCAAATCAATTATGCTAGTAATTGAGAGAAGTGTGTCTAATTCCAAAGCTTTCCCTCTTCAAGATTAATTCTCCAATTAATTTAGTGGAAAAGCTTGCTCAACACATGAGCTAATAGGTGGATAAGAGAAGAGAGAAGAGAGGGAAAATTCTGAAAATTTTCCTTTCTCTTTGGGAATTTCGGCCAAGGGAGAGAGAGGAGAGAGAGGTGTGTGGAGGCTAGGGTTTGCTCCCAAAGAACACCCCTTTATATAGGCCACTAAACCTAGCTCTCATCCAAAATTGAAATGGCAATTTTGCCCCTCCCTAGCCGCACCCTACCTACCTCCTTTGTGGGTTGGGCCTCAAGACAAGTTGAGCCCAATTCTCTTCTATTTAATTACACCTTCCATTGGACATTAAATTAACTAATTAATTTAAAGGCCCAATTGCTCAAATAATTAAATGTGTTGATTATAATTAATTATTAACTATTTAATAATTAATATGGAATTAGTCAATGCATTAAATTATTTCCATATGATCTATTTGACTTAATTAATCATAACGGTCCATAACGGTATACGATTAATTAATCAACTTATCATATTTTGCAAAACCAATTGTTGCAAATAAACAATTAATGCACGTGTGGTTAAAACACCTTATTATGTGTGACCCTTTGAGGATTTATGCTATGTTGGACATGGAATTAAATCGCTATTTAATTCCAATAATCATAAGCGGTATCTAGCAACACGTTATGATTCCCAATTCACATAAATAGTGTACTGCTACAATATTTCAATCCTGCATGAGAGAATAATTAGTTTCTCTATTTTGATTCTTATGTCACACGATATCATCGTATAATCCAAGATAGGAACGTGTCATTCTTGCAGATTATACGTTTCTTGATCTAGAGATAATTGTATCAGTTGCTAGCAAACAATCTATCTCCATCAAGGGGCCCAAACAGATATCGTCACTCACTAAGTGAATTAATGAGGGACATACGGTTTTCTTGATAATTAGCTTTTCCCCGCACAATTCAAGAATACTTAAATCAAGTCCGTATAGCAGCCTTTATCAGGAATCAACGGTAGACATGATTTATAGTATCTATCCTCATGTGGAAAAGATAATCATCTCAAACTTAGAACCAAAATCATAACGAAATAAATAATGACACGTAACACAATCCATATATTTATTTCGTGGGGTCCAGTCCTGTACTATGTTCAATAACATATACATATGCAATTAAGTTGGTTACTCTTAACCTATGATTTATAGAACTTAATCATCACTTAATCTGCATACTAATCTTATTGATAACTAATGTTCTCTGTTAATTATCAAGATTATGGACTTTTAGATTTATCGTTGTCATTTACTACTAAATGAATAACAGTGATCTATAATTCAGATCCTCAACCTGAATGAACTGTCAACGATTAAATCAAAGAACAAATGATCTGAAATCATCAATAACATAAACTATAGAAGTAGCCTAATGAATTGGCTTCTAGTACATATCTCTAACAATCTCCCACTTGGCCTAGAGTCAATCAATAGTGACTTCTAGCAAGTGCATAGTACTCAATGTAATATCCAAAATATACATGTCTCATACTAAAGCCTAGTAATAAAAGATACAACTCAAAGCCACTCAGGCATGCGCCTAATCCCCATGGATGCAACATGCAACTCATGTGCGGCTCGAGATAAAGGCTTTGTCAGAGGGTCCGCTGTGTTCGCGGCACCGTCCACCTTCTTGACCTTGACCCATCCATCATTGATCAACTGACGGATGAGATGGAATCGTCGTAGAATGTGCCTAGTCTTTTGGTGAGACCTAGGCTCCTTAGACTGAGCTATGGCTCCCGTGTTGTCGCAGTAAATATCCACTGGACCTGAGATGCTTGGAACCACCTCTAGCTCGGTCAAGAACTCCTTGATCCATACACCTTCTTTCGCTGCTTCACCAGCCGCTAAGTATTCTGCTTCGGTGACGGAATCGGCCGTAGTATCTTGCTTGGAACTCTTCCAACTCACGACACCACCATTGAGCAGAAATACGAAGCCGGACTGTGATTTTGAGTCATCTCGATCGGTTTGGAAACTAGCATCGGTGTAACCACTTACAACGAGCTCTTGGTCTCCACCATATACGAGAATGCTATCCTTTGTTCTCTTGAGATATTTGAGGATATTCTTGACTGCAGTCCAATGTGCCATGCCGGGATTGGCTTGGAATCGACTAGTCACGCTAATCGGATGTGCCACATCAGGACGAGTGCATAGCATGGCATACATAATCGATCCGACCACAGATGGATACTGGAACTTCTTCATGTATTCACGATCTGCATCATTGGTCGGACTTTGAGACTTGCTCAAGAAAATGCCATGTGACATAGGCAAGAATCCCTTTTTGGAATTTGCCATGTTGTGTTTGTTCAACACTTTGTCAATATATGCATCTTGGCTCAAGCCTAACATCCTTCTCGATCTATCTCTATAGATCTTGATTCCTAGGATATAGGCGGCTTCGCCCAAATCTTTCATTGAGAACACCTTCTTCAATGAATCCTTAACTGCATTCAACTCGGGGATATCATTCCCGATCAAGAGGATATCATCAACATATAGAACAAGAAACACAACCACGCTCCCACTGATCCTCTTGTAAACACAAGGTTCCTTTTCGCTTTGAACGAAGTTCAATTTCTTGACTTCTTCATCAAAGCGTTTGTTCCAACTCCTTGATGCTTGCTTCAATCCATAAATGGACCTTTGAAGTTTGCATACCTTGTTAGCATTCTTTGGATCCACAAAACACTCGGGTTGTGTCATGTACACATCCTCTTCCAAATTTCCATTTAGGAAGGCGGTTTTGACATCCATTTGCCATATTTCATAATCATAAAATGCGGCAATTGCTAACATGATCCGAATTGACTTGAACATAACGACGGGCGAGAAGGTTTCTTCATAGTCAATACCATGAACTTGTTTGTAACCTTTCGCTACGAGTCGTGCTTTGTAAATGGTCAAGTTGCCATCCATGTCGACCTTTCTTTTAAAGATCCATTTGTTCTCAACGGGTTTTACTCCGTTGGGAAGATCAACCAAGGTCCATACCTTGTTGTCATACATGGATTGCATTTCGGATTCCATGGCATTAAGCCATTTCTTGGAGTCTGGTTTTCTTTTCATGTCATCAATGGTCAAGGGCTCATCGTTCTCCATGACGAGAACGTCGTGCAAACCTAAATATCTTATAGGTGGACGACTTGGCCTTGCCGATCTTCGTAGGGTAGATGCTTGAGGTTCTTGAACTTGCTCCACAACGGTTTGTGGGCTTTGTTCTTGAACTTCAAGTATAGGTGCGTCCTCAACACTATCGACACGCGATATGTTTGAGTATTCATTTGAGGGAGCTTGTTCTTGAACCTCTTCTTCCACAACAACTTGAGGAATAGGTTCGGCCACAATCTCATTTGGTGCAACCTCATTTGGCACTATGTTTGGAACAACCACATTTCCTACTTGAGGTATGTTTTGTTGTTGTGGTTCTTGAATTTCTTCAATAACCACGTTGCTCCCACTACTTCTTCCTGTGAGAAATTCTTTCTCCAAGAACACACCATAACGAGCAACAACTATCTTGTTCTCGTTGCGGTTATAGAAGCAGTAACCCTTCGTTTCCTTAGGGTATCCTACGAAATGACATTTGTCCGATTTGGGTCCAAGCTTATCGCTCACTAGCCTTTTCACATAAGCTTCACAACCCCAAATCTTGAGAAACGACATGCTTGGTTTCTTCTTAAACCAAAGCTCATAGGGCGTCTTCTCAACGGACTTTGACGGAACACGGTTCAAAGTAAAAGTTGCGGTTTCAATTGCATAACCCCAAAAAGACATAGGCAAATTAGTTTGGCTCATCATCGATCGAACCATGTCTAGCAAAGTTTGATTCCTCCTTTCGGACACACCATTCCATTGTGGTGTTCCTGGTGGAGTGAGTTGTGGAACGATTCCACACTCCTTTAGATAATCACCAAATTCATGGCTCAAGTACTCACCACCTCTATCGGATCGTAAGGCCTTGATCTTTCGATCAAGTTGGTTCTCAACTTCACTCTTAAACTCTTTGAACTTGTCAAAAGTTTCAGATTTATGACGCATCAAGTAGATATACCCGTATCTACTATAATCATCAGTGAACGTGACGAAGTATGAGAAACCTCCACGTGCACAAATGCTCATAGGTCCACACACATCGGTATGTATGAGATCTAACAATCCATTTGCCCTTATCCCTTTGTTGGGAAAAGGCGCTTTGGTCATTTTTCCCATCAAACAAGATTCGCAAGTGTCAATTGGCTCGAAAGCGAATTGATCCAAGAGACCAACGGATTGTAGTCTCTTGATGCGTTTCTCGTTGATATGACCCAAGCGGCAATGCCACATTAAAGTCGCATTCTCATGTGAAACCTTACGTTTCCTTTTGTCATTTTCAACACTCAAAATAAATCCATTCGAATCAAGCACATAAAGACCATTCAATAATTGTGCATCACAAAAACGAACTTCATTACGAAACAAAGTCAAACACTTGTTCTTTATTACAACATCAAATCCATCCAAGTCCAAACAAGAAACGGACACAATGTTTCGAGTGATACATGGAACTACAAAAACATCCTTGAGTTCCAATACAAAACCAGTAGGCAAAGTTAGTTCCACGCTCCCAACGGCCATAGCGGAGATGCACGTGCCGTTACCGACGCGGAGTTGAACTTCGCCTTTCTCGAGCCGCCTTCTATTCTTTAGTACCTGCACATTTCGACAAATGTGAGCACACGAACCAGTATCAAATACCCAATCTGTGTGAGAAGTAGCGAGAAGGGTTTCGATGACAAATATACCTGAGGTAGAAGGTTGGACAGTTCCCGCCTTCTTGTCAGCTAGGTACCTTGGGCAATTTCTCTTCCAATGGCCCTTGTTGCTACAGTAGTAGCAAACGGTCTCGGAAGTGGCCGGGTTCTTCTTCTTCTTAGAACCCACGGGAGCACCCTTGGCCGGACCTTGGGGCATCACCGGGCCTTTGCCTTTTCCTTTGCGGCCACGCTTTCTTATCTTCTTGCTCTTTCCACTCACCGCAAGAACATCCTTTGGGCCCTTCTCTTTCTTCAAACTCTCCTCCGTCTCAATGAGCATGTTTTGGATGTCATCCATGCTCTTGTCCATGCCATTCATCCGGTAGTTCACAACGAAACCGGTGAAGCTTGGAGGGAGAGAATTGAGAATGAAGTCTTGAATCGCCCCCGAAGGGAAGGGCGTATCAAGCTTCTCAAGCTGCCGAAACAACCCCGCCATCTTCATGACGTGTGGCCCGACATCATGACCTTCGGCCAAGCGAGTGTTGGCGACGGCCTTGATGAGACGAGCCCTTTCGGTGCGGGCCTTAGTTTGGAACATGTTGGATAGGCGAGTGATCATAGCGAACACTCCATAGCCACTATCCATGAACTCCTTTTGGAGTTCCGCTTCCATTGTTGCCACCATCACGACGGACATCTCCATGTCCTCGTTTTCATGCTTCGCAAAGGCATCCTTTTCCTCTTGGGAAGCGGTTGCCTTTGGAGCCGATGGCATGGGAGTGGTGAGGAGATACTCTCTTTTCTCATACCTAAAGGCAAGCCTTAGGTTGCGATGCCAATTCAAAAAATTGGCACCGTTAAAAGCGAGTTTCTCTCTCTCAAGAAGAGAACGTAGCGTAAAAGATGAGGAAGACATCTACAACAATTATCAAATTTAAAGGTCAATTAGTTTTATGTTTTTAGTTTTAACAAAAGTAAAACTTTCACTACACTTTAAAAGTCCCTAAGTATAGTGATTTCCAAGATCCCTATTTTCATCAAAATGGACATGCTATGGCACGTCATCCAAAATGATTAGATAAGGTAGGTTCTACAACCAATCATCTTACCATGACTCTTGGTTCGCATAAGCGAACTTCGCCCCGATGTCCAAACTCTAGTTGGGTTCATCGAAAAAGTCACTTCTCACTATTTGCTCCTTGCAAATCTTAGCTATTTGCACCCCGACTATCGAATTGGCAATCATGACGTCCGCTTGGGCGGACCGCGCCATGAGTGACAATCGGCATGAAGGGGATAGAGAGAAGGAGGGCGATTTAACTTATTCTTTTAGTTTGGGACAAACAATTCATATGACACTTTGTTTGGTGGTCGTGTAAGCATACACCCATACCTAACCTAACAAAATAATCATATAAGCATCTCATAGTTGTGGGTTTGTATGGCTCCCGCTTGCATTAGTTTCGCCACATCGTCCATGGAGCAAAACTAATCTAATCCATGCCCTCCCACTAAATTCTATAAGGATCTAAATCCTATATAAAATAAAGGTGCAAAATACATGTGAAAATATCCTATTCCCTTCCTATCCTTAGGGGCATGCAAGCCTCACAAGTTACATAAAAAATTAATCAAAAATTAATTAATGGCACCAAAGGCCGCATTACAAACATTCACACATGCATTCATTTACAACCACAAGGCATTGAGTCTTGAGCCATACTAAACCCACTATCCACCTACAAAACAAAGTTAGCACATACAAGTCCACTTTGTTTCCAATTAACGATTTTCAAGCATCTTTGCGTATCGTTTGCTATAAGTAAATTCCGTGTACAAATCCTCAATTTTAAACAACCAAACTTGTTTAAATTCATTTAGAAAGTTCTTTCAACGTCCCATAACAGAAAGGAGATCAAACAAGGAGTTTTCTAATTAATTTCAACTAGTTTGAATACTTAGAAAAACAGTAATTTACCAAAAAACGTAACTAATGGAATCCAACAAAAACAGCAGTTTTCGGTCTCCAAAAATTCTCAAATAAATTACTTAAGCTCCTTATCATAGTTGTGACTACCAGTAAAAATTTCAAGAAGAGATCTTAAACCATCTGGGAGAATCAAAAAAGACAAATCTCTTACAAGTGCACGAAACACCGTTATGAGATTTTCAGCTTATCCTCTCAACCATTTGGTCTGTTAGACCACCTTCTATCCAGTTTTTATATATACAATATACATAGAAAAACTTGTTTAGACTACAGGCTATCCATTCATGAAAAGAAAACAACCAAGTTCAGTTCAATAATATTAAGTTACAGCCTAAACAATCAACAAATTCTGTACTGGAACAGACTGTCAATCGAAAGGTTTTAACCTAGTTGAAGGTCCAAAAATCCACGAAAAATTATGAAATTAATTTTCCTGGAATCCTAACTCAAAATAGAACAACTCCATTTAAACAGAAGTTTTAAAGGAGTTCTCAGTTGGTACAGTTTATTAGAACAATCGATTTGCTCAATAAACTGGATCTGACAAGATCTTCCTTTTCATACTTGAAAACCCACAAATTAATCCGAGTCATGCAACAAATTTTACATGCTCAGAAAGAGCTTCAAGTGCTCTTTATTTCTAGCCATAGAAAACTGGTACTTATATTCAAAATATAAATCTTTCAAGCCATTCAAACAGGACAGTGCAAGCAGAAACTGGTTCTGCGCACTGTCGCCATTTTATTCACAGTAAATCTATACTAATTCAGAAAAATGGAATCCAACGCCAAAAGAATCACAATCCACAGATCTACAACTTTCATGTAGATGGAAAGATCTTCCAGAGGACATATCACAGAGAAAAATGCGAAATAACACAGAAAATACCATTTCCAGACAGCAAACAAACGCATCATCTCTACTAATCCATTAATTAGCCAATTTCTCTTAATTAAGTGTTTAAAATAGCTTAAGTACGACCAAGGCTCTGATACCACTGTTAGAAAGTGTGCTAATTTTCATTTTTGTGCTAATTACCAATTAATTAACCAAGCAAATCACACACAAAAGAGATCTAGTACACAAGCTATTCAAACACACGAGAAAAAGGATTGGAAGTCTACCTCTCTTGGTATGGTAACCAAGAGGCTCGTTCCAACGGATTGGTGTCGGTGGCGTGCTCTCCAAGAACCTCCTCGCCGTGCGCCTCGAGTCCACTAAGGGATTAACCACCTTCTCAAATCAATTATGCTAGTAATTGAGAGAAGTGTGTCTAATTCCAAAGCTTTCCCTCTTCAGGATTAATTCTCCAATTAATTTAGTGGAAAAGCTTGCTCAACACATGAGCTAATAGGTGGATAAGAGAAGAGAGAAGAGAGGGAAAATTCTGAAAATTTTCCTTTCTCTTTGGGAATTTCGGCCAAGGGAGAGAGAGGAGAGAGAGGTGTGTGGAGGCTAGGGTTTGCTCCCAAAGAACACCCCTTTATATAGGCCACTAAACCTAGCTCTCATCCAAAATTGAAATGGCAATTTTGCCCCTCCCTAGCCGCACCCTACCTACCTCCTTTGTGGGTTGGGCCTCAAGACAAGTTGAGCCCAATTCTCTTCTATTTAATTACACCTTCCATTGGACATTAAATTAACTAATTAATTTAAAGGCCCAATTGCTCAAATAATTAAATGTGTTGATTATAATTAATTATTAACTATTTAATAATTAATATGGAATTAGTCAATGCATTAAATTATTTCCATATGATCTATTTGACTTAATTAATCATAACGGTCCATAACGGTATACGATTAATTAATCAACTTATCATATTTTGCAAAACCAATTGTTGCAAATAAACAATTAATGCACGTGTAATTAAAACACCTTATTATGTGTGACCCTTTGAGGATTTATGCTATGTTGGACATGGAATTAAATCGCTATTTAATTCCAATAATCATAAGCGGTATCTAGCAACACGTTATGATTCCCAATTCACATAAATAGTGTACTGCTACAATATTTCAATCCTGCATGAGAGAATAATTAGTTTCTCTATTTTGATTCTTATGTCACACGATATCATCGTATAATCCAAGATAGGAACGTGTCATTCTTGCAGATTATACGTTTCTTGATCTAGAGATAATTGTATCAGTTGCTAGCAAACAATCTATCTCCATCAAGGGGCCCAAACAGATATCGTCACTCACTAAGTGAATTAATGAGGGACATACGGTTTTCTTGATAATTAGCTTTTCCCCGCACAATTCAAGAATACTTAAATCAAGTCCGTATAGCAGCCTTTATCAGGAATCAACGGTAGACATGATTTATAGTATCTATCCTCATGTGGAAAAGATAATCATCTCAAACTTAGAACCAAAATCATAACGAAATAAATAATGACACGTAACACAATCCATATATTTATTTCGTGGGGTCCAGTCCTGTACTATGTTCAATAACATATACATATGCAATTAAGTTGGTTACTCTTAACCTATGATTTATAGAACTTAATCATCACTTAATCTGCATACTAATCTTATTGATAACTAATGTTCTCTGTTAATTATCAAGATTATGGACTTTTAGATTTATCGTTGTCATTTACTACTAAATGAATAACAGTGATCTATAATTCAGATCCTCAACCTGAATGAACTGTCAACGATTAAATCAAAGAACAAATGATCTGAAATCATCAATAACATAAACTATAGAAGTAGCCTAATGAATTGGCTTCTAGGACATATCTCTAACATACACTGATCTAATTAAAACTTGTAAAAGACACCCACTTCCATAAACAATCTCACTCATTGCATCACGTTTTCAGGTTAAAGCCTTTTGAGGAAAAAATAAAATCACAAAGATCCAGATATTTACAACGTAGCAATTGTAAAATGTAAACACATATGCCCTGTCGAACTAAAGCTGTTTATATAAAAAAAAAGGAAGACAATTAATCTAGAACAAAAATAAAATCAAAGGAAAACAAAAGGAGGAAACCTCTAAACTGAAGCTATTTATATTTAATAGCATTGAAGAAATAGGGGCTTTTCTCACCAGTCCACATAGAGATGCTAGAAATCATCACTGAAAGGAAAGATACCGAAACAATTAGAAACAAAATATATATTTATTATAAGTACGGAACCAAACAAAGGCGAGCAAGAAATGAAATTAGAAGAAATTGATGAAAAAAAAATCAGGGAAGTAACAAAGAAAAGCAAGGCAAGAAAAATCTAACCAGCACATACTTGTTGAATTAGATTCTTTGCTCAAATCAGAACGTGTTTGAAAGAGAAATAAAGGATCTACACATCTACATAGCTGACACTGATATCGAAGGGCGAAGGTCCCAAATTTCCGGCAAAGAAGCTCACCCTGCGTTTTTTTCCTCTTTCTTCTTGAGAGACGCGAGTTCATAAAAAAATGAGAACAGAGGCAGAGAATTAAATCGCTGACAGTTCAGTTTTGAAAGCAAGCAAAAGCCAATCAATTTCCATCCATCCACAACAAAAAGGGAAAAACGAAGGTGAAAATACCAAACCAAAATAGGAAGGATTTTTGAAGAGCTTCGTCCACAGTGTCGTCTGCCTTCTCCAGTATCGATCGAGCTCAAGAACAGATAGAGAGAAAGAGAGAGACTGAGTGTGAGGTGTGACCATGTAAGAGAAGCGGGGTGAAGGTATTAAGGTGAGCAGGTGAGAAAAGCGAAAGGGTGCAATCGATTGAGGAAAGCGAAAGAGCAGGTGAATGGGCGATCGTACTGAGTAAGCGCTCGGCGACAGGGGAATAGGAAATTCACGCTCGCCAGTCGCCACAGGGGAATAGGAAATTCACGCTCGCCAGTCGCCACTCGCCACAGGGGAATAGTCAAACAACTCCCGAAAAAGGCGCTGAACCGTCCGATGGAGGTGAGAAGCACAGAGGATCAGCAGCGACATGCCACACGGATTGAACGGCGAAGATAAAAGAGACGCAGCTGAACGGCCAGAATTGCAGAACTGTTCTTTCCACAGTGTGTCACGTGCATCTCACGCCAGACAAAATGTATATGTTTCTAATTCTAATGTCACGCGTGGATCTTATCTTATTATTATCCATAAAATTACAAATTTGCATTAGCCGTTATTGTTGGCAAGGCTGTATTCAGGAATATTTGTAGGACCAGTTAAGAAATTTATTTTGTTAGTTTACCCCTATTGTGGTATAGTATGCGTATATAAATTATTATATCCTATGTAACTGAAGTTCGAAAAGATTACGTAAAATATAATATTATATATAAATTTATTTAGTAGCCTCTCGAAAGCTCAACCCACCTTTAAATTAATAATATGTAAGTTTGCATAGAAACCTCCAAAATCATTATCTCGTCAAATTCAAACTGCTTACAATTATACAATATTAATCGTAAAATCGCCTGCTACACGTATAATAATTTTTTCCCCTATATCAGACATTATGCACCTAAAATGATTTTACGAAACATGCAGTGATAATGGAAAAAAAAAATAGATACATCAAAATTATTCAATTTTCTTTTCAAATGATAGTAAAAGAAATTTGAACTCACAACAAAATAGATAACAAACGTTGAAAAGAAATTTAAAATTGGATTAGTTTTTATTGCGCTCTGCTTTGCCACAACGACTATTATAAAATACAAAAAGTTTTGACTATTCACAAAGTAAAAAAAAAAATGAGATCGTTCAGGAAATTTCTTCTCTTGAGAAATAATAATTAACCTTAAATACTCCTTTGAGGAGATTTTAGTGTCATATTATATTATAAAATGTCTTATAAAAATACATATCTTTTACGTAATTATATTATGGGGGGAACATTCTCTTGAGAGAAAACATATTTAATGTTTTGACTGGAAATTTCTTAGAGAATTACCAATTATATATACTGGTAGAGGACTTCTGTGTGGTGGAAAAAAAATATGTTTATCCAAAGTAGGTAAGGTCAGAAAAAGGGACTCAGCTAACTGTAATAGATAAAACATTTACCAACTGCAATTGATAAATATAGTTAATATTCTCGGAATGATTGTTAGTCTGATAAGAATATATTTAACAACAATTCGTTCTTTTATCTATATCTTTGCAATAAAAAAAGATAATATTTTGCAACAGAAAAGTGTCTCCACATTAAAGTTGATTTAATTTCTTACAGGCCTATAAAACACAGCAGTAGTTGAACATAAATAACTAGAAAGAGACCGCAGAAAAATTAAATAAGAAGCGAATATCGAGGGGGAAAGTGCAAAAGTCGCATTTGTGTTCTGACAAAAAAAAAAGAAAAAAGTTCAAACAGGCAAGACAGGTTCCGTTGTTGGAGAGAGAGAGAGAGAGAGAGAGAGAGAGAGAGAGAGAGCAAGAAGGGCTCAACTCACCTCACCTCACCTAGTCGCCGGACTGCTTCTCCATTCCTTTCTCTCTCTTTAAATACCCTTACAAAAGCACAACAAAGATTTAATAAAAAAATTAAAGAGAGAGAGAGAAAGAGAAAGGAGCTGACCTTCATTTCGTACTCTCAAAGGCATCCATCCATCCGATCGGGTGTTTTTCTCTCTTCAATCGATACCTTTCTTCTTCGCCATTGTTCGCCTTCCGAAAGGTATCGCGATCTAATCCCTTCTTCCTACTGTGCTTCGTCACTTTCTCTTTTTCGAAATTGCTTGTTTAGGTCGGATGCATAGCAACGTCTTGTTTGAATGAGGCACTCGATCTGGTTAATTTCTGTTTAATGCTTAGTGATTGTATACCCTTTGGTCTATCTAGTGCTAATTATTTTAGAAATTTTCATTTTATTCGATGTATTTTCACGCATTTTGACATTGTCGTTATAAGAAATAAACCCTATCTTGTTTAGGATTTTCAAGCATTTTGATATAAATCTCTGGTTTCTAGTTCGGAGGGTTTAAATAGCTGTACTCCTCGTTTCGTTCTCGTTTTGGTTAAATTATCCGAATATCTCTTGACATTCGAAATTTATCCTGCATCATATTCTAGAATTGTTGGCTCGGATCTTCTCCATTTTGTATTCCTCTAATGGAGTTGTCCCTTACCCTCTTGGTGGTATCTTATGTTTAGGTGGAAGTATCCTTTTGGATGATGTGCTTTCCTGTTTATCTGAAGTGGAGAAGAATTTATATGTTGAAATAAGATTTTTGCCAAACTGGTCAACTACAAAATTTTTTGTAAAATTTAAACGTTTCTTACCAGTTTAGACGAGGCTTTTTGTTGTTGAATTTGCGAAATGTATGTAATTTTCTGGTGATTATTTTTATATTCCATCAAATAACTTAGATTAGATGAGATCCTTTTTCACTAGAATCATTTTTAATTTACTCATTTTGGGGAATGGATGGCCTCATTCATCCTCATCTAATCGTTCCTGAGTTTATCTTCAATTTAAACTTGCAATCTATGCACAATTTGTGCTAAGTATTATTTTCCTTTTTTGTGCTTTACAAGCAGAAATTGCTCAGAGTCCAAAATGATGGGAGGATTCTTGTCAAGATTACTTCTGTAAGTGATATCAACTATTTAAGTGTAATTGTCAATTTTAGGGTTTCTTTTCTGCAAATAGCATGCATATCCCATCTGCAAGCAATGTCCAAATGTTATAATAGCTATGAATAGCAATACATTGTACATTGTGATGATAACTGCTAGCTCAATTTGCAAGAAAACCTAGACTTAACTGAAACATTTATTCTTTGGGTTTTCTAATTTTATAGAAAGAAGACAATGTTGAGATAATCGCTAGCTCTATAAGTAGGAAACACTAACTCAACGAGTAAGAATTAAATTTTCAGTGTATTCTTATTTAAGGTTGGCATTTGGATATGCATACCCGGCATATGAATGCTATAAGACAGTGGAACTGAACAGGCCAGAAATTGAGCAGCTTCTCTTTTGGTGCCAATATTGGTATGCTTTTTGTGTCTCTATTTTGGTACCAGTACAATACAATACTGTATTTGTACTCTTATGCTGAGGTTAAGGTTTTTTGGTCATTTGTTTTGGCAAAAGAGCATTCTTCTTGGAGTGGCAGCTAAATATAGGAGCGAGCAAAAGAATAGAATAGAATAGGGGCCTTTATGGAAAGTGCTGTTCGGCTGTTTCATTTAATAATATTCGTTTTGCTCTTTTCAGGATCTTAGTTGCTGTTCTTACTGTTCTGGAGAGGTTTGGCGATGCTTTGATTTCATGGTAAAAATCATTTATTATTGTTTTTGTTGGTGTGCTTTGGTTTTCTGTAGTATTAATCAATCTTGCATTTTTTTTTCCTATTTATAGGCTACCTTTGTACAATGAAGCAAAGTTGGCATTCTTCATATACTTGTGGTATCCGAAAACAAAGGTTAATGCCTGATTATTAAGTAAACATTTCATTTTACTTTGAGTCTTTTGCTGATTGCACTGAGAACTTTATAGTACACGCTGTCACCAAACATTTCTTATTTGCAATAAGCCTCCAATTTTGGTTATGTACCATGATGCAAGTAAATAGAGAGAAAAAAGAATAAGAGAACCCAAGAAAATAGTGATAAATTTGTCCCTTATAAACTTGAACAGATAAATACTCCCTGCCATTGATTACCTTGTTTTATTTAACATGTTGGGGAAATGTTCTCGTAAAACAGAAGAGAGTAATCTATTCTGCTACATAGCACTAATGTTCTTACAAAACACTTTTTTTTAGATTCAAACAGGCAATTGAAGCCTCTCAATTTGATGTAGGTATAGAGATTTTCTAGGAAACCAAAATTTATATATTTTATAAAGGTTTTTGTTATCTTTTTGGGTAGGAAGAGTATGATTGATTTTTAAGAATGTTTTTTTTCCATAATGAAAAGATAGTAAAATAATCCTAAAAGAAAATGTAAAATTTGGTTCTCTATAATATTTCCTTATCTAGACTTAATCGAGGGGCTGATATCCACTATTTAGATTTCCAAATAGAAAATTGGACCAACATCACCATCTAACCTTAGAATAACTAAAAAATGTGTGACAATGCATGCTGGTATTTGTTTGCAAATAATTGAAGTCGGAATATTAGATGCATTTCCAAATGCAACAGTACAATAGCACCATGTGTGGGTTGCAAAATACACTTTTCTCTCTCTAATACTCATGTTTTCCTTGCATAAAAACTAATAAATTTTCATTTCAGGGTACTACATATATATATGAGGGGTTCTTTAAGCCTTATCTAGCAAAGCATGAAAGTGACATCGACCGAAACCTACTTGAATTGAGAGTGAGAGCCATTGACTTTGCTGCTCTCTATTGGCAGAAAGCTGCAACCTTCAGCCAAAGCACCTTCTTTGATGTTCTTCAGTATGTTGCAACCCAGTCCAATCGGCCCCGCCGTGGAGCTGCTCAGGTATCCAAATTCACACTTTACCCCAGACCAGTACTCCAATTTAAGTTCTTTTATAGAGGTTATTGCAAAATGCAAATACTATCAAATATGAGAAATGCTAGTGTCCTATATATAGGACAGATGGGTCCGTCCAATACGATCATTTTCGCGTTTCTAAATTTCAAATGATCGATACGAACAGTTCAATATATTCTCAATTTTGCAAACTTACAAGAAACCAATTTTTACATTTTTTTTCGAAATTTTTTACTATTTTTTTGGTTTTTTTTAAAATTCATGATATAAACATTATGGATCGTCCAATAACAGTGATTTTCTAAAATACCAAAAAAAATAGTAAAAATTTTTGAAAAAAAATGTAAAAATTGGTTTCTTATAAGTTTTCAATATGGAGAACATATTAAACGGTTTAGATCGGTTATTTGAAATTTAAAAATGTGAAAACGATCGCATTGGACGGAGCTGATCTGTCCTATATATTGGACGTTAGCATTTCTCATCAAATATTGTTATGTAAGTTGTGGTCAACACCCAAAAAACTGATGTTGTTAGGCTACCATCCAACCATAAAGTAAATGATGGAAAATTATTGACAATTTCCCTGAGTTTGCTAAAACCTTTTTTTTTTTTCCAAACCTAAATAATTGAGGTTTTTGGTTAAAAATTAAATTAACATGAAGAGCTTGACAACTTGGTCATTATTTGGTAACTTTCCTTGAGCATTAGCAGCTTAGTTGGTTAATCTGGTGTTGTATGCAAATACAAGACAAGCTCAATTTCAGTTGCATTTGAAAATATGGTATTTTACTGGATTTGATTTACAACAAAATCCTTAGTGCAATTTTCCATGTTCTTTTATATGGAACTGCCATCCACTTTTGAAACTCTGGACACAGTGTCCACAAATTAGTGAAAAAGCCCCATTATGTTGGGTTTCATTTTTAGCCTACCTCAACTTGTTATGGGACTAAAAGCTTTGTTGTTGTTGTTTTGTGTGTGTGTGTATATTCTGAAAATGCCCTTACCATTAATCCTATAATTTTGCACTTTCCTGCTCATCATTCATGTTCCAGATGTTTTATCTTTTGAAATTGCCCAACCTCTCTGAGTTAATAAAAAATATGATTTCCAAATTACTATAAAACTATGGCTATAATCAAATAATAAAGAATTCTTTTTTTTTTCAATTAACATCTTCATGCCATGGAAGTGCCAAATCTGATTGGGATGGTAACAAAATTATCATAATTATGATAGCTACTTTGTTTTAACGTGAATTTAATTTTTGGAAACTCAGAAGGCGCCACCGGCAACAGTGCCACAAGAGCAGCAGCAGAAAAAGCCAACACAGCTCCGGCGAACTATATCAGATCGTCAACAAGCATCGACATCTGCCAATACACCAGCAGAAAATTCTTCAAATCCTCGATTGCGCAGAGTGGTATCTGGACGGTCTGGTCTGGTCCCTGTGGCCTCAACTGCCAGTGACTCGACTGAATCTACACCTAAGTCTGTGGGGACTGATCCTGGTACGGGTTTGACAAACCCGGAACCATCAGCACCACCAGCAATAATTGAAGAAGAAGAACAGCTGGAAATGGAAGAAGAAGTGGTGGAAGGAGAAGAAATGGAGGCAGATGATGTACCAGCTGAAACAGAAGAAACACCAATGGATGAGGCTATACGTGTGACCCGTGCTAGGCTACGCAAACGGGTGGCTACCTCTGGGGTGAGTCCCACTGCCCCTGCTTAATAACTGTTAGTCCTTGTTATAGAATTTTCATTTCAGACCTTGTTTTGGGTTTTGTTGACTGTGTTTCAAAAAGAATCTGATCTTGTTGGAAGTTTCATCTAGGACCTGTTTTGGGCCTGATATAGAACTCCTATAAACATTCTGGTTCTTTTTGGAATATTGTTAATAGCAAGGTTAGGAATGAATACAATTGCCTCTTCTTCTCTCATTCTCTTTACATTTGTTATTGGTATCTGCTGTTTCTGTACTTTTGGTGTTTTTCCCTCTCCCCAGTTTTATTTGTTATGGAGGTTAGAATGGAGTTTATTGTTTGATTGGGAGTATTAGTTGGTGATTGATTTCAATTTGGGACCGTTGAAGCTGATTTTTAGTGAATGTAAATAATTGGAAATGGACGTGTACATATATTTTGGGTTTTGTAGACAAATTTTGTAGTGTTACTCCGTTGAGTTTTGTGCTTCATGCTAGAACTTGGTCAGATAAGTCATTTTAATTTAGTTCCATTCTAACATGACGCATAATTTGTCATAAATGACCATTATTTTGGGAGCTAAAATATCCCCCAGTTTGTTTTGGAAGGTGCAAAGCAGATCTTGGAGATGCAAGCGTATCTTAGTCATTAAATTATGACATGACATCTGTCGGGCATAATTAGAAAAACATGGTGTATCTGCTCTTAAATACAGGTCCTGACAGATTCAGGATCTTTCTAAATCAATTTGATCTGCTACTCATTAGTTTAATAAGACATACCTGCTAAGCGTGCTTTCTTACATCTCTATTATTATATTTTTCAGACTGTAGACTGATGCACATGCTCGGAGAGCATGCCATGTATTTATTACCATGCTATATTATACATCATATAATTTGCTTGACTTGACATCAACATCTTGGGTGGCAAAAGCTCCTTTCATTTTGGTCGGTTCTACAGTTTTATTTTATTTGTTGGTCGTCTAATAACTTTTTTTGTCAAGTTGAAAAATTGACATAGTATCTTTCGGCCAATCATACCTACCAAATTTTCAATACTTATACTGCCGAGTTTCTAGGGCTTTCAGGTTGAATAAAGAAAGCGAGAACAACTAATCTCCACTAATCATTCAAATACTCCAAGTGTAGGGCACTTAGGCGGCGTTGTGTAAAATTAATCTTATCCTTTGGAAAATTTAAAAACACGACAGTGCGTTAGAATCACGAGATTTTGAGACCTGACACAGACAGAGGCACCGACCTTGAAATCGATGATGCAAACCAATCCTGTGTTAGATGGGAACTTATGAAAGGGAGCCTTTGGATTGTTTCGACTATTCGAATTTTTGCGGCTTATCTATGTCAACCAGTATGCGGCTCGTTTTCATCTCAAAACTCAAAAAGTCAAAACAAATGGTTTCAATTAAGGGGAATTAAATATATGAACCGCTTTCCAAATGTTGTGTTTAAATGCACAATGCGCATGGAGGTACCTTTTAAAGGCGACCCGTCAATTGTTACGTCTCATTATAAAATAATTACGAAATAGTTTCAAATACTTTACTTTTTACGGTTCCATTTTATCTTTACTTCGAAAATTTTTTAATTAATTTAAAATTGAAAATAAAAAACAATATACAACTGATACAAAAGATTCATGTCCTTTTTTTTGTATGCAACACATAAAAATATATCATTTTGATATCAATCTGATTATTATTAAAAAAAAAAGTAAAAGTTCCAAAATGTTAACTATTTATGAATGTTAACTTCTCAAGCTATTAATTTTTGTTATCAAAGTTAAATATTACAATTTAAATTTCTTATTATTACATTTTAATATAAACAAAAATGGGATGAATAAAATTTATAAAGTGAAATTGTGAAAGTATCTAAACTCTTCTCAATAATAAGCACGGCTCATGTCATGTTTTTTTTTTTTTTTTTTTTTTTTTTTTGAAAAGACTCATGTCATGTAGATGAAACTCTACGAAACGTAATAATCTGTTGGGTTGTAGCATATCAAAAAGGCGCCAATGAGAAAAGAAAAGAAAGAAACTACCAGAGCCGTCCATACACGTGGCACTCTCTCACACTTGCAGGTGGCCCTGTGCAGTCTCATCTCTCTCTCTCTCGCTGACACTTTTCTCTATTCTCTCCTCTTCTACACATACATTACATTAAAAGTAAAGCCCTATAAAGAGAGGTGCCTTCGCCTTAGAGAGCGCAAGAGTGAAATAAAAGAGAAACCGAAAGAAGAAAAAGAGAAAGCTTTCATCACGAGGAACTCGCTTGTGGGTTTCACTTTTGCACCAAGATTGAGATAGAGAGAGCAACCTAAAAGGTATAAAAGGAGGTTGTAAAGAGATAAAATGGAGGGTTTGCTTGGGAGAAACAACAACAACAAGAGGAACAGCAAGGAGGTCGCTGTGGTGGATGGGAGAGAGATAAAGGAGTTGGTGGAGAACAAGGAGGCGTTCAACAGTTTTGTTGAGCACAAATTTAGAGAGCTTGACTTGGATTGCGACGGCCAGTTGTCGGTCGGGGAATTGCAACCGGCTGTTGCTGATATTGGTGCTGCTCTTGGACTGCCGGCTCAGGGTTCGTCGCCTAAGTCTGATCATATCTACACAGAGGTGCGTATGACTTGTCATTATTTATTTACTTACTATTATTTTTTTTTAGAAAGGTAGCAATTTGATTGATGAGGATACTTAATTTTTTTTTTCTTTTTTTTTTGGAATAGCTTATCTACTTGAATTGGGAAATTATTATTGAACATGATTTTCAGTCCCGCAAATTTTATTTGCACTAGTAATAATTTAAATCATATATATATTTTTTTCTTTCCTAGTGACGGGCCTTAAGAGGGATTAATGGGCTATGACTCTCTAAGGATATTGGTCCAATACCTTTAATTAAACATTGATTATTAAATTTAGAAATTGCCGGCTTTAATTTCTATTTTTATTATTAAGTGAATTTATAATTTTTTTTGAAATTGATTATTACCATCTGCAGTTTTGCCATCTCTGTCATCGCTAAATATAAAGTGAACATATACAGCAAACAATGTGAATATATAGATATCTAAGTGAACACTTACAAATAATTAAGTTCAATGAAAATAAGTTGAATATGTATGTAAAATTCTGAACAAATGATAACAACACTTATTTGTTTATAAGTGTTCACTTAGATCGTCTATATGTTCACTTTGCTGTATATGTTCACTTTATATTTAGCGATGGCAGGGATGGTAAAACTGCAGATGACAATTATCATTCCTGAATTTTTTTTTGTGTTTCAGTGATTTTCCAGTTCTTCTTTAAGGCAGAGAGTTTAATTTTTTTTTTCCTTTTTTCTAAGATTATGCTTAAGAGTGGAATAAAGTGCGGATTAAAAGAATATATACCTTATCCTAATGCGTATATGTGTGAATATGTCGACAAACTTGGATGTGTTTACTTCGTTTCTACTTTATAAAGTTTCTTTAAATTAATTAACCTCTGATCAACAAACACCACTATTAATATATTTCAGCTGTCTTTTGAATGTATTGTTTGGTCTGTCACGTAATACTGTTTGCAAGAATAGTTCAATACACTCGGTGATTGTTATTGCTAGATTTGTATGCACTACATTATGAGAAATGGGTTACTTCCTATTCCTTTTGGTATTGGTATGCGCAAAATTCTGATTGGAAAATTTTCATTGAGATCCATTCACATACGAGTAGTTTGGACATGGCTACGGATGCTCAATTTTATTTGGAAAAAAAGGGGAAAAAAACATTTTTGGGGGTATTGGGAGTAATTGAACATTAGCATCCAATTTTATTCACTAGATTTCCAGTATGGAAATAATTGTTGAGAATAAGAAACTAATTTATATCCGTTGGCTCTGCTTTAAAGATCATTAAGTGAGAGAACAAGATTATTATCTCTATTTCACATAAGAGTAGCGGGGGGATAAAAGTTATTCTTCATCGTACTTGCAAATATAGTTGTGAGGGGATAACTCTTATCTATGAGATGGGTTAATCTTTTCTTCTAGAAGTGGCTTATTATCAAACGTCATCTCCGTATCGAACAATCTACGTGTAGAATGGCTAACAATACGTGTGTTTCTCTCTGACATGACATAGATGTTTATACGTGTCGATAATATTTTCTTTTCTTCCGGTAATGAGAAACTACCGAAAGTTCTTTTATATCTAATCAAAATTCTACTCAATGTGCACATTTAGACATTTTTTTTTTGGGTAATATGCATCTCCCTATTGTGTATTGAAGTCTTATTTGATACGGAAACACCTATCGAAGATAACGTGTAGTAAAAGACTCCTTTGCTTATCAATTTATTCTGCTTTCAAACATACTTATGAGTGAGGATAAGAATTATTTCCAAAAACTACATCATGTAAGTTTGATTTAAAAACAAGTGGTGTATCTAAAACTATCAAATTTTGTAGGTTTTGAATGAGTTCACGCACGGTAAGCCTGAGAAGGTGAGCAAAACAGAGTTCCGAGAGGTACTATCAGACATCTTGTTAGGCATGGCGGCTGGGCTAAAGCGCGATCCGATTGTTATACTAAGGATCGATGGCGAGGATCTTCAAGAATTTGTAGACAGGCCTGGCTTCGAGTCAGAAGCAGTAGCTATCTTTTCGCAGGTGGAATCAGAAAATGCTCCTCTTAGCAAGTGCTTGATGGAGGGTGTAAAGCAACTTACAGTTGAGCATGGGATGCCTCCTTCCTCTGATCCATGGGTAAGGATTTCATCCTAATAATTTTGTTTGCAAATGATTGTTTTAGAAAGTTCTTGGTGTACATGTAGTTGGTTATTATTCTAGATGAGGAAAAACTGAAGAGTATTTGATAAAAGTAATCCATCGATAGCGATTAAAAAGAAATGGAAATTGAGTCACAGATTTGTTTTTCTCAGTATATGATTTAGGATTTCAGATTGGAGGCCTTCCTCTTTTTTTATCTTTCCTCTCTTTAAATTTTACAAGGAAATAATGATTATCGAGTATTGACAACTGAAGTTTATGTGCAGTTCCTGCACACAATTACTATTCAATTGATGAACAAGGTGTACCGTATGCTGAATTATAATTTCTGGATAAAATTCATAGTCATCTAGTTCTCTTTTATGGCATTGGTTCATCTTTTGTTGTCGATAAGTATGGCATCTTTTGAAGGTAATTGTATGATCGCAGTTGTCAATTCTGAAAATAACGTTGCTTAAACCAGCCAATTGTAGGCAAATTGCATTTACTCTGTTCTGCCGTGAGTTTCCAGATTTCCACTTAGGAACTACCTGAGATACTGCCACAAAGAAATTTTTTTGCTAAGTCAACCAATGATAACGCAAAGATTTGGATTGCGTAATTAATTAATGCATTAATGTCTCTATTTGGAAGGAAAATTTAATGGCTAGTTATCAGTATGTTATCTCTGTCTCATTCTCCATATCTTAAGACATTAACATGTTGATATTAATGATGTTACCTTAGCCTGACTTGTCATCTATCAACATAACTTCTGAAAGCTATGCATAATATTTGGCATTAAAAACTTGTGACAGCTGACCACCATGCAAACTTCCATTGGAAAGTGAATCTTTACGAGAAGGGCAAAAAAAAAAAAAAAAAAAAAGGAAGAAGAAAGAAAGATAAATAAATATATAAAATAGAAAGAAATAAAATAAAAAATAAGTAGATGAAAAGAAGAGAGCAAGATACATAACTAGTTTAAAATGAAGATTTTTAATATGTGGCACAACTCTTCACCTCCGGGCTTACATGTCAAATAACAATACTTGTAAATAAGCTAATTTATTAAACATTGTCAATATTGACAATGAATTTTGGTTTTATTTTAAATTTAGGTGGTTAGTAACATAATTGAGCCTGCAACGCAAGAACTTTTCTCAAATCAACCAGACAACATACCGACCCAAGAAACATTCTTGGCTGAATTCAAAAAGTTGTTGGCAATCATAAGGAAACAACTCCAAGAACATCCAGTGATTGTTGCACACACAGAAAACAACTTTGATGGAAGTGGTGTTAAGAGGTTACTTGCAAACAAATTTGAGCTTGATAAGGTTAAATCTCATATGCAAATCATATCAAACAGAATCACTCATCTTTTTTGCTTTTGCAGATAAAGTTAAATGACTACTTTGTGATTGCAGTTGCTTGACTCTGCATGGAAGGAGGTTCCAAAGGACAAACATAACAAGACCTCAAAGGAGTATCTCCGACTTTCACTCGATAAAATAGCCGCGTCAGCGGATCTACCACCTTACGGTGCTATTGATGAGGTATATGCTTTAATATTTTTGAACCTTCTTACAATTCTTTTGCTTCAACAGCCAAATAACAAATCATTTACAAAAAAATGATCTCAGATGGATGAAGTGATGAACGAGGCATTCAAATTGGTAAGCATAGATGATGGCAAAGCAATAGACGAAACAGAGTACAAGAAATTATTGAAAGAGATACTGGCAAGTATTATGCTGCAGTTGCAAGGAAATGCAATATTTGTTTCTTCTAATTCTGTTGTGCATGAGCCACTCACCTCTGCTTCAACTCTGTTGAATGTACCGCCGATCTCTGTTTCACCGACAGAATGAAGATGCCACCATCTTGGTACATGTTTCTAGAATAGTATTGTATTAGCTAATCTTATTCTTCAGGCTGTTAAGAAGACAACATGCATTTTCCTTCTGAATTTTAAGTAGGGGATGCCAAAAAAAAAAAAAAAGCAGTATGTAGCAATGAGACCTTGTTATAATAATAATAATAATAATAATAATAATAATGGGAACTGTTTAATTATAAAGGAAATGCTCTTCATATACTATTTCTTCACAAACGAATTAGAAAGTGCATGTATTTCGTACAAAATTGTGCAAGTTCTTTCAGTGTCACGATAATTAACATTTAATCATTTACTAATAGATAGCATTCTTCTAACCAGATTTTATGTGGTGGACATCGAACGTCACCAGTCAACCTGAAATTAACTAGTAGGTTCTTTAAAGCTCAAAATCTACATGAGATACTTGACATTGAGAGAAGGGAGAGTTTTGGGGGAATTTCCAAAACCATACTAAATAGAAATCCTCGTTATAAGCAATGAAGGAATTAGGAACTTAAAATGACAGTTCTGATAAATCCCTCAGACAAATGGGGAACCTGTGGGCTGGGACCCACTTTATGATTTGTACCTCTGTATCTGTACTGCCGCAAACTTGCAACCTGAAAGGACAGTAAAATTATATTAATAAAAATACCATTCAAGTTTTAGTAATATTGTCAAATTCATATATATGTTCAGTCCATACTTATCGAATGATTCATTAGTAGTAGAGCCGTCTATTCAGTTTTGCAGCTGACAAAATCTCTTGTATTTTTTTTGGTGTTGAATGGTCCGGACCTAAATGAATTTCATAACCAAAAAATACTTTTTTAAGTCAATAGAAAAAGAAATTTTCAAAACCAGCATCTCTATACACCTGAAAGAAAAAAGTAAAGAAAAAAAAGCTGTGTTGTAGGTTATGATCTATTTGATGGATTATTGCTAAGTTGTTTTGGGGTCTAAAACTTAGAAAAGGTGATGTTTAACAAGGCCCCATATTTTGAGTCAAGTTCGAAAAATTTGCCCCCTTCTTTCAGTAATCTTACTTGATTTGTTAAATCCAAACTAGGACACAGAATTTCATGTTCCGGTTACGATTTTCTCTTAAAAATATTAACACCTCTCATAGGCTCCGTTTAGATGGTGTGGGAATAAGAGAAATAAGAGAAAAAGTATTAGGAAGTGTGTAATTTTATGAAGAGTTTGGATTGTTTATAATAAATTTGAGAGTAGAAAAAGCTATTCCCTTATTCCTATCACCATCAAAACGGAGCCATATTTTGGGAAAATTGGCTGCACAAAAAAATAATAATAACAAAAAATTGCCTTTCCATTATGCTTGCGTTTGGATAAGAGAAGAAGAAGGAGGAAGAAGGAAGAAGGGAAGAAAAAAAAATTATAAACAATTCAAACTCTTCACAAAGTTACACACTTCCCAATACTTCTTCCCTTCTTTCCTTCTTCCCACACCTATCCAAATGGAGCCTATGAATGGAACCTCAATCTCAGTTTGTAAATAGTATTTTCTGCTAGTAGAATAAAGACTTTTACTTTTTAAGTCTTTAACCAGCCCCTATATAAAACCTATGTCACATTGTGTGAGCAAAACTGAGCATTGATCATTTCTAATGTTCCATTTACTGATTTACCGTCACCATTGTCGACCTTCTTCCTCAACCACGGCTCTTTCCTGAACTTAGTTGCCCGAGGTCTTTGCGAATGCGACCTAATCAACTATTCCTCTAGCATTGTCTTCGTCACCAATTAGGTGTGTGAAGTGGTAAAACACTTCAAGCCTGATTTAAAATCTTCATTTTTTTGTATATCCTTTCTTTAAGTTTGTTTGTTTTTCTTCAGAATTTTTTGTAATATCGGAATTTAAAAGCAATTAGTTAGAATTGAGTATTTACCTCAGCGAGAAGCAATTAATTCACCCTTCTTTTCCTCTACTTTTCATCTTCCCTGTCGAACATGCTAACTTCCTCATATATTCATTTTGGCTCCGTTTGGATGGTGTGGAAATAAGAGAAATAAGTATCGAGAAATGTGTAATTTTGTGAAGGATTTAGATTGTTTATAATAAATTTGAGAGTAAGAAGAAACTATTTTCTTATTTCTAGGCTCATCTAAATACAGCCTTTGGTAGTTTTTTCCTTCTCTGTACCGAAATGGATAAAGGATGGCATATGAGGTGAGCCATTTATAGCCTAATAAATAAAGGAGGTTTTTTTTTTAAGCTGCAAGAACTTTCCTTAACTTATTTTTTATTTTACATGAATGTTGACATCAGGGCTGAAAACGGAAGTTGTTTTAACCGTTTTTCATTTCGTTTCGTCTGGACGAAACGGTTAACGAAACGATTTCGTTTGGTTGGACGAAACGATTAACGAAATAATGAAATAGTTTCGTCCATGTGTAAATCACGAAAATTTCGTCAATTTCGAAACGATCAACGAAATAAAAAATCTGTCGCATAGGACGAAACGATCGACGCAACAACTCATTTGCGCCATCGTCTCGATCATTTTGCAGCCCTAGTTGACATGAACGGATGAACCGGGCTACCATAATTTCATTATTTTTCAGTCCTGAATTAATTATCGAGTTAGGAAGAGATATACGTTACATAGTTAAATCTAACTGGACTAATTTTGATTTTGTCATTTGTTATTTAACAGATCAAAGTTTCATTATTTTTTTTTAACTGGGCTGCTTTGGATTTGATCCAACTTGCCACGTGCCAGGTATGCTTCCTCCATTTTTTGCAATCCAACTTGACCCTGATCCAAGGCATTTAAGTTCAGTCTGTTTATTTAGGCCTTCTGATTAATTTTCATGTATCCGATGTAAACGACATAAAAATGCAATTGAATTTTAACTTTTTATGAGCTGCCTTTGTTAACTCACAAAATTGCAAATCGCGATGAATTTAATAAGATTTTCATGATTTTGGAGTTATATGTTAGGTTTTCCATAAAACTATACCATGGAAGTTTTAGTAATTCCCATTTGTCATATCCGAGTTTTGAGGCCTCAAAGGTCAACATTTAGATTTACATTATTATTAGCATATCCTACAATATGCATATGAAATCAATAGTGCAATCTCCATACGTTTAAAGTGTCTTTTTAAAAGATGGTTACATGTACTGAAAATAATTAACAAGTAGAAGCAAAAGCGAGATTTAAAAAAAAAAAAAGAATGATGATCACCAACTGGCTAGTTGCATATAATTTTTCACAAAACTGCGTTAAGTCACTGTAACTCTGTAAGCCATATCAAGCATAGTAAAGCGGAGTGGGAATTTTTTGAAAAGTAAAATTAAATGCAGTAAATTTCTGATTGTAACTTGTAGTATTCGTCAAAGGAAGTTGAATTTTTAATTTTTTAAAAATGAAATCTTTAATTTCTAGTCCAAAGGTTCGAGTTCTATTTGAAATATGCAACATAGTATATTATGTTTGTGTATGTATAATTAGATCCATCTAAACCTTCACATATTTCACTGATTAATGTTCTCCTTTATTTTAGAATTCATGGTTGCTGACTGGCTGTAGATGCTTTTAAATGACTTTTGAATGTCATTTTCGAAAAAAAAGGATTTTGATTGACTTGAGAAGGGGACCGAGTTATACATTTCTTATGAATGAAGATAAATTGTGTGTGACAAACATGTTGGTTCTATTCTTAAATAACTCCAATGCTCTAGTTATCTTTCCGTTTTTAACTTTATATTATGTTTATAATTATAATGGGCACAATGTTCATAGCACGAAAGCCATCCGTGCTATGCATAGCATTTTAGCAATCATATATATATATATATATATGATTGCTAAAATATTATGTATAGCACGGATGGCCTTCGTGCTACGGATTCGTTCTTGCATTTCATGCTTCAAACAACCGATCCAAACCGTTCATTATCTTCTACATATTGAAATCTTATTGAAACCAAATTTTACATTTTTTTACTATTTTTCTCAGATTTTTGAAAATCACTGTTATTGAAGGGTCAAGAATTTATTAGATTAAGTATTTTAAAAAAATCTGAGAAAAATAGTTAAAAATTTAAAAAAAATGTAAAATTTGGTTTCTAATGAGATTTCAATATGAAAAACATAATGAGCAAATCGGTTATTTGAAGCATGAAATTCAAGAATAAATTTAATAGCACGAAGGACATCCGTGCTATGCATAGCATTTTAGCAATCCTATATACATATCGTATCTAAAGAGAAGAAATTGTTGCCTCTTCCGATCCAATTTTGCATGTCCTTGGTACATGCTTGGTTTAATAACATATTTCCATCCAATTGTTTCACAAACTTCATAACTTCAGGCTATGTCCCAAAGTACAGAAAATAAGAAAATGCACAAACAACTGGAGTTCGTATTAACGCTTCTTCTGGGTTTGTACTAATGCACTGTGAAATGGCAGAATATGCTTTATTTTTCCCTTTCGAAGTCATAATCATTGGTAGAATGTTAGCCAGCACTATCAGGTATATTGTTTGCCATAGCCCATAGCTTCATATTTTCAAATTTTAAATTTCAATTTTTCAAATTTTCAACTTTTAAAATTTTAATATTTTCATATTTTTAAAATTTTGAAATTTCAACTTTTTAAAAATTTCAAATTTTCAGAATTTCTAATTTCAAGGTTTTAAAATTTTTAAATTCTAAAAATGACTAGATTAAAATGAATGTTATAAGTGAATACATTCACTTATCACTAATTTTAACCTATCATGTCAAACAACAATTATTAACTTTAAGGTAGTACTAACTTTAACCTTAAACACTAATCCAAAAATTCTAACTTTAACCCTTGATCCCACTAAATGACATTGCCAAACATCCCTATACAGAAAATGCATTTATCATGTAAAAGCTCGATTTCTTTACTAGTTGTTTATGCATGTAGATACAACCAGAGGTGTCAATATCGTACCATTTCACATGTTTCCATTTCATTCCGTCCAAATATAAAACATAAAGGAAGGGTAAAATGGTTATGTTTTTGAAAACGGAACGGAAATGAAACGAAAAGTGGTAAACGTTACGGTTTTGTTTATCGAAAACTAGACTGAAATCAATGAAAAAGGAATGAAATCAATGGAAAATTAAAAAGGAACAAAAAAAATCGTTTCGTTAACGAAACGAAAACAAAATAAGGTTTTTGTTTCGATGCCGAAACGGAACAAAAACTGAAGAGGATATTTCCGCTGCCGTTTTTCACGTTTGTAGGCCTGACAAACGTGCCAAATGCGCACGGAATACCACATTCCATTTTCGTTTCGTTTCAGAAACAAAACAAAAATAACTGTTTCGTTTCCGTTTTGTTTTTGGAACGGTAGTGAAAATTGATGTCATATTCCGTTCCATTTCTGCTTTTCACTATAATTTCTTATTTCCGTGTTCCATTTCGGTAAAATAGTATAATTATCTGTTCCGTTTTCGTTCTATTTTTTGAAACGACAGAAAAAATTAGTATCATATTTCGTTTCGTTTCTGAAACGGAAGCACGTTTTTATTTTCCGTTTTGACAGGCCTACACATTTGACATCCCTAGATACAACGTACAAGGAGGGTGGTTCCATCTGAGACCGTTATCTAGTGACTTATCTGGGCATTTATTTCTCCGTTTTTGGTCTGTCCATAGAATCCTAATCTTTCGTCCATCTGATCCACAAATGTTGAACTTTTAAAGCCGATGGTGTCTGTCAATGCTCCATAATTCAGTCCGTTAACATTTTTTTTCTCATTGTTTTCTTTTGTTCTATTCTCTTGTAGGCCCAGCGAGAGCATCCTTAAATGCGTCCATCACTCGTCCAGAGTCAACCCATTGACGCAGCGATGTATTTATTAATAATTTAAATTTCATATCCGCTGGGAGTAATGCTAGACAGCTAGAGTCACATATTTGACACTTGATCCATCAAGGATTTAAATTTTTGAGATTACAATGGCCGATTCGCATTGCTCAGTTTGTTCTCCATAATAAAATAATTTTGGAAATAAAATTTTATATATTTTTTAATTTTTTTACTCTTTATTTTAAATTTTAAAAAATCTTCAATCTAATTAATTTTGAACCCTTCAATTAAAAAAAAAATCTGATAAAGAGATAGTTAAAACTTGTGAAAAAAATTATAAAAGTTGGTCTATAAAAATATTTCAATATTAAAATCATATTAAACGGTTCGGATCGGTAGTTTAAAATTTTAATAGTTGAATCTAAAATCATATTTGACGTCCAACATATTTGATTCTAGCGTTTGATTATAGCATTACTCATCCGCGGGACCACATCTAACTTTTCCAATACGCAGTCCGGAATTATTGATTTTTAAGAAATAGGATATTACTGCCCTGTCAGCAAAACACCTTAACCAAATAACCATACAACCTTATTACCAAAAATATGATGATGGCTAGAGAAAAGTCAGATGTCTATGTCCATATTTGGTTTTGGTCTTGAATTGGACGGGCAGGAAACTTCTGCCGACCGTTGAGTTGTGTCTTGAATAAGATTTATATAGCTTTAATTAAAAGAAAACGTTCATTTGCAATAGTATAGAAATATGATAAAATTAAGCCTCTCTAATTAATTAACCATACAAAATAATAATAATTAAAAGTTAAAAAATAGAAATGATATAAGTATCATTAAATATATAATTAAAAAATAAATTAAACCAAATGTTTAGAAATTGAGTTTTCAAAAAGAAAACACAGAAGTTAATTTAGTTTCAGCTTTCCCTCTTATGTCAGAACCTCTGTTATCTATATATATATATAGACAGTTTCGCCCATTAATTTCGCTTCTGTGTCCCTCGAGGCATTCACTAATGTGCCGATCTCTCCTTCCTCACTATCCTGCCGTAATCTCTACTCTGATTATCCTCTCATGCCTTGACGTCTTAGGAGGTCTTGGCTGTGTCCCATACTTTGTGTCATGAACCACTCATCTCTCTCGTTCTTGTACTTCTCACCGAACCAAAAGTCTTTCATCGTCTCTACCATCACTTAGCTCTCTCTACTTTTTCTCTCACCTGTTTTGAAAATTTACAAATGTGTGCCTCACTTTTCCCTTGTAAATTCAAAGAATAAAAGAAAAACAATGGAGATACAAGAAGTGGCAATTGATATACACGTCCCATCGCCAGAAAATGCAGATGAACTGCAGATTTTTATGAAGAAGAAGTTAGATGAGGTGCCGGGCGAACCCTTCAAGCCCCGGCCTGTAACCATCTTTCGTCTCCCCACTTGGTTACATGAAATCAACAAGGACCTCTGTGGGCCAAAAGTGGTTTCAATCGGTCCATACCATCATGGCAAGGAGTGTCTTCAAGCCATGCAAAAGCACAAATGGTCCATGCTCCGGGACTTCCTAGCACGCGATGAGAATTCTGGGTTTGAAATGTACCTCAGAGAAATGAGATTGCTAGAAGCACAAGCCCGCGAGTGCTACAGTGAAACTGTGGACATGGGAAGTGATGATTTTGTTATGATGTTGTTACTCGATGGCTGCTTTATATTGGAGTTACTTTTAAAGCTTCAAACAGAGGAATGGGATCTTTGTTCCGTTGATTGGGTTTGTGGTGATATAATATCTGATTTGTGCATGTTGGAAAATCAAATGCCTTTTTTTGTTATCCACAAGTTATTTGCCATTCAAGGCAAGTGCGATCAAAATTGTGAAGGTCTTTGCCCCTTATTTGAGCTAATCTCTGTGAAAATTTGGATAGCGGATACTTTTAAATTCAGTGCACCTCAAATATCATGTAGCGAAATCCATCATTTGCTTCACCTTTATTACAAAGGAGTGCTGCCTGATAGACAGTTTGACAGGGAGCAAAGTGACTTGGTTACTGGTAAATCGTATCACTGGAGACTCCAAATTTTCCAATGGTCTAAATTCTTTTCCAAATCAAGCAACCCTGTGGTAGAGAGTGCTACATCGAGAGATGATGAATCAACGAGCAGTGAGGACATTAAGAGGATAAATATACCATGTGTCACTGAGCTTCACGAAGCAGGTGTGAAATTCAGGAGAAAGATACAGCCTCGTGATATGTTCGATATATCATTTCAGCATGGGACTATGGAGATGCCCTTTCTCGGAATCGACGACATGGAAAAAATTTTACTATGGAACATGGTTGCTTTCGAGCAAAGTCAACCATATGAATTTGAATCGGAGAGAATTTTGTCAAGCTATTTAGCGCTTATGGATTCACTAATTAATACCGAGAAGGATGCTGCTATTCTAGGCCGATCTGGTATATTCGAGAATTATCTTCACAATGATGAGCAAGCAGCAAATTTCTTCAACCAATTCAGCAAGATTTTCTTAATAAACTATAGTGACCATTACTTTTATGGTTTGTACAAGGATATAAAAAGGTACAGTGAGTCGGCCTGTAACAAGAGCAGAGCACAGTTGAAGCATGATTACTTCAGCAATCCCTGGTCCTCCATCTCTGTTGTGGCTGCTAGCATTCTGCTCATTCTTACCTTTATCCAGACTTACTATTCAGCCGCCAAATGATACTTTACTGTTTAGCATGATTTAATACCAAGCTATACCTAAGTTGCTTACTGTTTGTATGATCCCATTAAAATTAGTGTGGTGTCATACTGTCATGCTTGCATCTTGCTTTTTTAATTTTATTCAGTAATGCTCTAATTAGATGTATCTTTCAGTGTCCTAGTTATTATTACTGTCGGTTCTCACTGCCGTTGCTAAAATGCACAAACTATAATCGCCATTGCACATATCTTAAATGATCTGATGTTCCGGTTCTATTGTTCTCCTTTCTTTTTCAAGATAGTATTTCCTTTAACTTTTAGTAAAAAGAAATAGGATTTTCGCAAGTCAATAATTGATTTCGGCTCCTAGGAACAACATAATTTTGTACCCGTCCACTGGTCACATGAATGATATAGGTTAGAGAAAACTGGTATTTCTGACTTGTATGTGCGATACCGATTCAAATAATGTTCAATAGAGATGATGTGTGCAATACCTCGCGAAGTAAAGTGAGACTGGTATTTCGGACTTGTAGTTCGAAGTTCTCAACTTGAGTTTCAAATTACCAATTTGAATATCTCGATACGATTTACATATTTAAATTTTATATTTAAACAATTTCTGAAATGAGAATTACAAACCCTACAATAACAATATTTTCTAAAGTTTAAAAAAAATTCTTAAAATTGGTTTCTAATATGATATGGAATGGTTATAGTCGATCGTTTAAAGTTTGGACGTCGAAGTACTAGTATTTTAGAATTTCATCGCTGCTTTAGATGCTTGTAAGTGCTTTAGAATTTCATCGCTGCTCTATATTCTTCAAATTCGTATAAACTTGTGATATCCAAATAACATCTATATATATTACATAGCATGGATAAACTTGTGCAACACATTTAAATCTCAAAATTTAATGCTTTAAATAACCGATACGTACCACTCAATGTATTTTTTTCATATTGAAATTTCATTGGAGATCAAATTTTGTATTTATAAAATTTTTTTATTTTTGGATTAATAAAAACTGTTATTTTTGGAGGGCTAAAAACCAACTAGATCAAAGAATTTCTAAAATTTCAAATAATAAAAATTTTGAAAAAAATATAAAATTTGGTTTCCCATTATATTTCAATATGAAAATGTGTTTGAACAATTTATATTGATCATTTGATGCATAAAAATTGAGAATGATTGCATAGGAGTATGTGACCCTTCCGTGCTACGCGTAGTATTCTAGCGATCCTCTCTCTCTCCGTCTCTCTCTTTCTCTCTCTTTATATATATATATATATATATATATATATATATATATATATATATTAGTTATTTTAGATATTAGACAAAAATCAAAATAAAATTGAAACTAGCTACGTACATTTGTAATGAAGAAATAAAAAACAAGCTGCCTTTGGATCGTCGTTATCGAATTTTTTCTTGAATGGTCCAAATTATTTCAATGGTGTGAACTGATATTAGATGCTGTGCGATTCGACAATGTTCATCCCAAATCCTACCGGTTTTATAAGTATTAATTAATCCCCAGTACACGACATTCAATGATTTTTTTTTTTTTTTTTTGCAGATGCAAGTTTGTTTTAGATCATATGTTATTCTCATTATATGTATTTCTTTATCTAAAATGAAATTTTGAAAAACATCTAGTGTGCTTACATGTTATTGATTTCGTATTACAGAAACCAACAATACGGTGTAGTGGTTGAATCACAAGACTAAATGTCAAAAGCAAACCTAAAGAGATCGACCGGGAAACAAATGCAGTATTTTTTTAAAATATGTAGAAAAATTAAAGTAATTAAAAAAATTATAAAATGTGAGTTGTTACAAAATTTTAAAAATATTTAGATTGCATCAGGTAGTTATAGATTTGTAATTAGATTTTTCTTTATGTCGATTTCAACACCAAATCACAATGTCTATTCTCATTTTTTTACTGTATAACGAAATTATAATTTGTACTTTTTATAATATAAACTAAATATCATCTAACTAATTAATAACCAGATTTTATAAGCATTAATACAATTATATAATTTTCTGAAAAGCTTCTATTTAGTCGCATGTACAATGATTAGCAGCTTAAGGCCCTGATCGGAATGAGCGAGAAAGGAAAGGAAAGAAAAGAAAAGAAAACAATTCTCATCAAATTTTTTAGTTTCGGACTGGAATTCACAGGGTCAAAATTTTCTTGCTAATTCTCACCGAAAGAGAATTCCCCTGCCTCTATTGTCGGTTCCGATCAGCAGATTTGAAAAAAAAAAGTAAATTTCACTTCCATTTCACGCATTAATTTTGCAGTTCCGATCAGAGCCTTCCGTTTTCTACACCATTGTCAAGCATTAGAACTGGAATAGATTGCTAGGTACAGCAGTCTGCGTTCTCAGAGCAGAAAATATAACGACAATAGCATTCACTGGTTTCTTATGTCCCAATTACTTTCATCATTATCTAATTTGGAAAAGAAAACAGTACAATGACACTGCATTGTGCCTTTTTTATTTTTTAAATCAAAATAATAATGTAAGCAAAACATTAATACAATCTTACAAACTCCGAACATACACCATCAAACTTCGATTCTTGCTAGAATTAGTTACATGGTCTTAGGAAATAAAAGAATAGAAAATTATAAACAAGTATCAGCCTAACCGTAATCATCATCCTCTTCCCCAGACATCTATCATAAATTTGAATGTTAGCCTATTACCAATTAGGACTAATTATAATGTGAGTTCTAATCCTTTTGTAATACTGCAATATATTGAAGTACTTCTGTTTGATCTGCGCCGTTTAAGGATTCTAATCCAAGTAGATTTATAATTATATAGGAAGATGTGGGCGGTGACCCCATTTTTATTCAAAAAAGTAGATTTATAATTGAAAGCATTTGGATTACACATTTACACTCCAATACTGTCCACCACCACTTGTTTTAAGTGAAATTATATAATCGTGAACAATAATATTTATGTAGAAATTGTAATATTTTGCCTATATTTTATTGTTAATAATTATATCATGCTGTTAGCAGAAATGAACTCTCCTTATGTACCGAGATGCTCTGATGCAATACTTGAGGACAGTTTACTGTATATACTTTGTTAATATGTACCGTCTCCCTCTTTTTGCCAAGGGAATGGGACACAAATATTTGTACACGATTCTAGAATAGCATTTATAAGCTATTTTTCATGTTTTCCAACGTTTGCAATGCATTTTCCTTCTGGATTTTAAATAGGAGATTGTCTTAATCAATGAAACCCTGTGTGTTGCAGCTCTTACATCACTGGAATATACAAGCACAGAAACTGGATATAGTTTGATAAACTTCAAACTTTGATATTAAAATCAATATTTACAAATGCACCCCAACATCTAACCAAAATCTCATACACGTGACGTGACACATAACACGACCAGTTAACCCAATATTATAAAATGCATCCCTCCCAAAAGGTCAAAACCTCCTAAATGATTCTAAATGATTCTACACAGTGTCTGAGAGACGTGGGGGATAACAAAATTCAATACTAGACACCTAGTTAGAATCTACTAACTATAAACAACATTTCACTTTATGCCAGCAAAGGAGCTAAGCTTGGATAAGTCAGGAACCCAAAATGACAATTCAGATGAACCTGTCAGAAACATGAGGGAACCTGGGGCCCACTTTATCATTGGAGGCTCTGAATCTGTACTGCCCCAACATGCAACCTAAAAAATAATTTCAATTATTATTATTTAAAAGTATCATTTAAGTGATCAAGTCCCAGAGTGCTACCATCCATCTCATAATTTCAGATATTTCATTCCCATGTATGAGTCAGATGCTTTGGTAGCTCCAAATGAGGACATTTGGTTTTCCGAGTTACATTTTACAGGGAATGTGTGCAAATTGCGAAGTGATATTTCTCTCTCAAGGGTAGAAACTTAAATAATTGATCATACGAAACAAATAAGCATCAAAAGATAATTTTTTTCTTACCTTGCCATTTTTAACATTCCATGCATAAACACTGCCATCACCTGAGCCTGTTGTTAAGAAGTAAATCAAATTAGTTGAAATTGAAGAGAAAAAATTGCAAAAATACTGGTTGGAAAATATAAATCACACAAACAAGTGCCAAAATGTTATCGAGTACATCATGTAACCTGATACAACATATGCTCCATCAGGACTAAAGGAGGCCTCCAGTGTACCACCATCACTTAAGACTGGCTTTACTTTGAAAGTATTCACCTAAGGAAGTAAAATATAATTAAAAATGCTTTGTGCATTTAAAGGTAAAGCTGAAAACATCATAGTGAAGCTAAAAAATTTTACCGGGGTTCCATGAAATGAATCAAGGATATAAACATGCCCTTCTGTGGTGGTTAAAAGCATTTGCGTCCCATCATTACTGAATTTTAAAACATTTGCTTCTGACTCTTCTTCTCCCACATAAAATACTTCAAATGGTCCCTGATTTAACAGAAATTACTTAATTCTTTTTCACCAGAAATACGGGAAAATTACAGAAATAATCACATAAATTAGCTACACGCAAGCCCAAAAACTTTTGGAGCCTATAAGGCACAAGTTTTGTGGGGACATGCATATTAAGACTGAACTTAATCAGAGATCAGTGTCTGCCAAAATTTAATAACTGACAGATGCATTATCCATGCTGATATGAGTCCAACACAGAGATGAACAACCTACTAGCATCATCAGAGTAAACATATCGTCCATTACAATTTTGCTCCGAAGTTCCCATTTTTGTCCCCAAGCTTTGTGTTTACAATTCTACTGACAAATTCATTATCCATGCTGATATGCGTCCAACACAGAAATGAACAACCAACCTACTACCATTACAATATTGATGGATGTTTCAACTGATGCTCAAATTGGATGATTTATAATTAGTTGGATGTTTTTTTCAATAAAAATCACTCATTGTTTAGATAAAATAATGGGAGAATCAAAATGCCACGAGTCAATAGGAACAATAACAGCTTTGGAGGTGTAGGAACATAAACAAGACAGGGTCGTCTATGAAGAGCACTCGTTATAATTTACTCTAAATAAAAGAAAGCATGAAGGACCTTCTCATAGAAGCGGGAGTCGAATAACCGAATGGCACCTCCAAAAGCCACACCAAAGATCATCCCTTGCTCATCAAAGGAAACTGCTGGTCTCCCTTGAACTCGCAAAAGACCCTACAAAATTGCAAATTTTTAAACAAACATCCAAGTCATATTTCCTTATCTATTATGAAGTTGCTGGCTTAGTACCTGCGCTTTGTCCGCTCTTGGATCCCACAATAAGACAGTTCTATCAAGGGATCCTGACATGAAGGTATCTCTTCCGGGACACAGCGATAAACATACCACTCTATGCAAAAGAAAAAGTAAATATGGGTACTTTCATGGGTTTTTTTTTTCATATAGACTATAGATGCAAAAAGCCTAAAGTTTAGTCTACAATACCTGTCATGATGTCCTTTGAAGTATCTCAAGTACTTGTTATCATTCAGAGAAAGAAGGCGCAAAGATTCTGATAAATTATTAACACCCAAATTAATCTTTGATTCAAAAAAAAAAAAATAGAGGTAAAAAAAAATGTCAACATATTACCATCCCAGCCATTTTTGGAGGAGTATAACACTACAGTGGGGTTGTCAGTGAAACATACAAGATCTACACCATACTTTTTGCTATTAATCGTCTTCAAGCATCTGTACTTAAATTTCATTTGATTAGGAATAATGCATATGATGAGATCAATAAATGGAAAATTTGTGAACTAAATCGCCAAAATGCAAACTTACTGTGCAAGATAAATTCATTTTCAGAAATATACCCTAATTTAACCATAATAAACAACAGCCAAAAAATTTTCATGCTCACAAATTCTGTGAGTCTGTGACCCTGTTTAGGTTACTTGTACATAAACTGTTGGTATGGAACATTTTGGTCTAATTTTGGAACTTAATATTACTGGATATTAATGATGTTTCATCGTTGACCTCACAATCAATGTGCTTAAAAAAATGTTCAAATTAGAGTTAAAGTATATATTATAAGATATTTAATGGCTCATACCTCTAAAACTGTTCTATCAAGTATCACCTGAATGGTTATATGTGCAATTCCTAGGTAGCAGTAGTTAGACATGTTGGTAACCATTTGCAAACAAGGTATCGATGCCACTAGCAGAAGTTATACACGTTGTTAATCATTTGAAGACAAGGATACTGGTATGGCACTAGCAAAACTTAGACATGTTGGTAACTATTTACAAATTCCTTATTGTTTACTTGTATCATTAACACCATAACCCAATTTATGCCAAATATTTAAAACTTACACAGAATTCTGGATATCATACAACCGGATTGATTCATCATCACTAGCGGTGACCAAATAATTAGTAGCTCTGCTATGAAAATCCATTGAGCTTATTCTACCATTCTGATTGTACCAATATGTTAGCAAATCAGGAGAAAGTATAATATTAAAGCAAGGCAAGTAAAATTCAACATTAAATTCTGGATAAACCCCAAAATGAATGCATGATCCCAGTTATCTAACAAGAAGAAAATCAAGGGTACACCATACTGGTTCTAGAACGGTACCTAAGAAGGACATTTGTACCACTAAATTATGCACTAAGGTAATCAAAGTTCAGCTCAATTGAGTTCAGGTCATGCGCAGTCAATCTAACATATTCAGTTACAAAAACACAAAACACTCATGAAAAAGAAACGATCAACCTGAAACATAACCAAATTGGAAGGCCATTGCAGCTACAAAACAAAACCATTTACACCTGAGAAACTATGGTGAACCGATAATACCAACTCACAAAAGGGGACACTTTAACTGCCTGGTACCAAAACAAAAGCATGTGGTATACTAATACCAGGCGATTCGGTGTTTGACCTAGCTTATTTACTTCAAATCAAAGCTGTGGTTACTCCAAAATTATAACTTAAAACCGCTAAATGTTGATTATAACAATAATTGCTTTGTATTCAGTGGACAACAAAAGAAAAGAAAGTAAATATGTAACAACTCACATAGTCACAAAAGATAAGTTTACCTCCGTCAGGAAGGCTGTCTCCTCTTGGGCAAGTCAGAAATATGCGAATTCCAACTTGTTTCTTTCTAGAACTAAACTCATCATCCAGTTTCTTGACATTGTGGAAGAATCACGTAATCTCTCAACAGAAGAGTTTGCCTTCAGAATTAAACTGCGGGAGCATGCTTTTGCTCTTATTTCAAACCAAGAGGAAAAATGGAGGCAACGAAGTGGAGCAAATTGGTTGAAGTTAGGAGATAAAAACACTAAGTTCTTTCATGCAGTCGCATCCGTTCGTCGTGCTAACAACACCATCTCTACCCTGTCTCTGTCCACAGGAACGGTTTCTAGACAGGCCGAGCTTAAGGAAGCATTGTATTTCCACTATTTGGCAATCCTTGGTTCTGACCCGCCTGTCCCTCCTCCATTCGACCTTTCGGGTAGAATTGGGCCACATTTAGACTTACACCAAATCGGTTTGCCCTTCACCGAGCAAGAAGTTTCAAAGGCAATTCAAGAACTACCATCGGGTAAAGCCTCCGGTCCTGATGGATTTCCTATTGATTTCTTTAAGAAGTTCTGGGTGCTAATTGGACCTGACATCTTGGCTAGTCTTACTGCCTTCCAGGAAGGCAGGCTTGACCTTCGAAAACTTAATCAAGCAACCATCACCTTAGTTCCGAAAAAACCCGCTCCAGCAACGGCAAGTGACTACAGACCGATTAGTGTTATCAACTGTTTTGCCAAACTGATCACCAAAATCATGGCAAACCGTCTCCAATCCTTCATGCCCGCCCTGGTTTCTCCTTTCCAAACGGCTTTTACCAAAGGGCGTTCGGTCATGGAATCTTTCATGATTGCAAGAGAATACCTTTCTTTCTACCATAAGCGGAAAATACCTGCTCTAATGTATAAGGTGGACTTTGCCAAGGCTTTCGATTCGATTTCTTGGACTTTCTTGACAAACTTATTAATCGAGCGGGGGTTCCCACCTGCGTGGATTGCCTGGTTGCTCGACATTCTCAAGTCCTCCTCCTCAGCTATTAAGGTTAATGGAGAAGTCACCGACTACTTCTTCCACCGAAGGGGACTTAGGCAAGGGGACCCACTTTCGCCTTTGCTCTTCAATCTAGTAGTAGATGCCTTACAGGCTTTCCTTCAAAACAGCTCTACTTACACTTCAGGACCAATCATCATTCCGCCCAGAGCACTGCAGTATGCAGATGACACAATCATTCTTTTGGAGTCCTATCCTCGGAATCTTGCTATTGTTAAGGAAATCCTCTCAAATTTTGCCAACCTTACGGGACTGCACATTAACAATGACAAATGTCTCTTCGTCCCGGTGGCCATTCCTGATGCTGCCCTCCCAGGGGTCGCACGAATCCTGAATTGTGCACCAAGGGACTTTCCAGTCACTTACCTAGGGCTACCGCTCTCCATTCGAAGGCTAAAAAAGATACATTTCAGGCCTCTAATTGATGCCTTCCAGAGAAAGCTGGATGGTTGGAAATCAAGTTTTCTCTCTCCGGCTGGACGTCTTACCCTAGTTAAATCCGTGCTTTCTGCTCTTCCCCTACACTACATGCAAGTTATTCAGCTTCCGGCCTGGCTTATAAACCTTTTGGATGGGATTCGTAGGAGTTTTTTTTGGAAAGGCAAAGATAAGTGTCTAGGAGGGCACTGCTTGGTGAATTGGAGCAAATGCTGCATTCCAAAGCGTTCTGGAGGTCTAGGCATTTTAAACCTTACCCTTCAAAATCAGGCCTTACTTATTAGATGGTTGTGGAAGTTGAATGCGGAGCCTAATTCTACCTGGTCCACAACCATTCTTTCCCTCTACGGGACTAGGGACACTAATCTGTTAAGCCAGTATTCCCTCCTTTCTCATGGTTTTAAAGACATTTTTAAGTTCCTTCCTTTCTTCAATGCTTCGATCGATCTTTTGAAGGACAACCCTGCACTGTCATGGCGTTGGACGAACTCGGGTGTCTACACCTCAGCAAGTGCCTATTCGATCCTGGCCGATCCTGGTGGTAGATCTCCTTACCACCGCAGACTTTGGAAGTTGAAGACGGCCCCTAGAGTGAAGATATTTCTTTGGTTGCTTCTCCAGGATAGATTGCTCACCCAACAAAATCTCTTGCGAAGGAATTGGCCTGCTAATGACGGTTGCTGCTGTTGCTTAGCTAGACCCCTTGAAACGGCGGATCACCTTTTCCTTCATTGCCCCCTGGCCTCCTCTATTTGGAACAGGGTCCAACAACATTTCAACCTCCCTGCTCTCTCTTTCACAGAGGACTTGCCGGCTTTCTGGTTAACAAACAGGCTCACAACGGGAGCTGCTTGGGACACTATTTGGGCGGCCACTAACTGGTCTATTTGGAAAGAGCGCAACAACCGTATTTTCAATTCTGTTGCCAAGCCTCCTTTCCTTATTCTGCAAGAGATTGTGGCGCTGGCGGTTTCTTGGTTTGCCTTAGCTTAGACTTCTGCTTTTGCTTTCTTTTTAGTTTTTGTTTTCTTGTTTACTCTTCTTTTGTTAGTCTACACTAGTTTAGTTTAGTTTAGTTTTTTTCTTTCTCTCTTTTGTATTTACTTTGTACAGTTTCTTGTAAATTACTTTTGTTTAATGAATTTTGTCGGTGTGGTACTTTACCACCTGACCTTCAAAAAAAAAAAACAACTCACATAGTCTCTAAAGGCCAAGCCAACCTCCATGGCCTTGAAAACCTCGTCGCTCAACTCCATCGACACTCTCTCCTTACTATCTTCCCCTCCTCCTCCTCTCTCCGCCATTGATTTCGAAGTGGGGGACTCAGGAACTAGAAAGAAATTTAGGGCTGAAGGTTGAAAACGGGCGAAACTTTGGATCGGGTAGTAGGCGGAATTGCGTCATACCCGCCTTCCAAGGATTCGACTCCTTTTTTTTTTTATTTTAACAAATGACTTAAATATCCTTGGTATGGTAGAGATACATACAAGTCACAACACAAGTGAAAAAGTAGAGTGGCAAGGGTGTTTTGGTCCGAATTAGATTGGATCTCCAAACTGTCGCGTGAGGGAAACAATTCCAGGCAGTGTGGTCTAGGAGGGACGGTCTTGTAAATTACGAAATTTCCTGGGTTTGAGTAGAAGAAAGAAACTATAGGAAACGCAATGCTTTAGTCGTGTGATTTTCCATCATGATCTTATGCGTTGGTTATTTTGTGGCGTATTTGCCGAGTTGGTATTAACCTAATTCAACTATTAATTAAAAAAAATTGATTCAACTTTATCTGTCATATACCTCGTTCAAAATAATCAAACAAAGGGACAATTAAAAGACGAGGGAACATAAAAAGGAATGTTGTTTTTCTGTATGTTGATTGTCGAGGAGTTTTTTTTTTAAATAAAAAATGAAAAGGAAAAAAGATGTTTTTTTTTATGTTATGAACTTCCGGGAATGATAATTGTCATATGTAATTTTGTCATCCCTTGTCATCGTTAAACGCAAATTGTGACCACATACAACAGACAAGTTAAACATATGAATTATCAAAGTAAACACTTATAAATAAATAAATGTTGTCATCTCTAGTTCAGATTTTTATATGCATGTTTAACTTATTTTCATTTAACTTTTTTGTTTGTATGTGTTCTCTTTGATCACTATATATGTTCACCTTGTTTATTTTATGTGTTCACTTTGTGTTTAGTGATGACAAGGGATGGCAAATGCAGACGAAAATATCAATTTCTAAGAACTTCTTATCATTCGGAGTTCGGAGTAGGGGTGAAAACGGTCACCGTTTCGACCGTCCTTTCATTTCGTTTCGTCTGAAACGGTTAAAAGATTTTGGTTGCGTTTCAAAAACGAAACGGTTAACGGAAGTTTGAAAAGATTTCGTCCATGTGTATTTTCGTAGACGAAACGGTTAACGCAAATGAGTAGTTGATTTCGTTTTCAAAATAAAATGGTTAACGAAATCGACCGTTTTCGTGATCGTTTTAACGTTATGCAACCCTAGTTCGGAGCAGTATTATGGGCCCAGATCAATTTATACAAGAACAGTTGCATGGGCCTAGTTTAAATTATACAACACCAGTTGCCTAAAATAATGAACAGAACAACATACTGGCCAGAATGTAAAATAGGCCTACTGTTTTCTCTTAAAGGGTGATAGTAGTGGGCCTAGTGGCTCCCAAATTTTTTTTTTTCTTGTCAAGTGCCTGAGCCCGCTTGAGCCATCAGCTTTAAAAAATATGTTTAATATATAATTTTTTTTTCTTGTCAACATACTTTAAAAAATATGTTTAATATATAATTTTTTTAATGTATAAATAAATATACATAGAAATATATGTACATAATAGTATGTATCATATATTTTAATTATAAACAATAATATGTATTTAATATATAAAATATACGATACATTATATATATATGTATGAATAAATATTACAAACATATACAGTATTATGTATTTAACATGCAATAATTTAATTATGTACTTATATTTTTATAATAGATGTTTTAATTATGTATAATTTTTAATTATAAATTATATATTTTGTAATAATAAAAATTTTGGGGGCTAAAATGCAAAATTTGCATTAAAAAAAGATTCTGAAATTTTTTTTAATATGTGGTTTTTTGTTAGATCGTTGGATCGTCATTTCGGATGACGATCCAAGCTTGGGTCGTCAACTGGGATGACGATCCAAGCTTGGGTCGTCAACTGGGATGACGATCCTAGTTTGGATTGTCAACTGGGATGACGATCCAAAGGTATTGGGCTTTCGTCAACTGGGATGACGATCCAGCAACGTTAGTATTAAAATTTTAATTTTTTTTTTCTGTTATTATCAAAATTAATATGAACAGTAAAGTTAGTATTAATTTTTTCGGAACTTCTGATCCTTCGGAGTTTGGACAATATTATGGGCCCAGATCCATGTATTATTTATACAAGGACAGTTGCATGGGCCTAGTTTAAATTATACAACTCCAGTTGCCTAAAGTGAACAAAACAACATACTGGCCAGATTGTAAAATAAGCCTACAGTTTTCTCTCAAAAGGGATGAAACCTATGTTGCATTGGTACGGGTACGAGTACCGTATCCGGTACGATTCGGGTACGGCGGTACGAAAATTTTAAAAAATCTCCGGTACGGGTACGACGATATATATATATATTATTTGAATAATTTATTGATCTATAATTATATTATATTATAAAATATAATGTTTATAGCATAATTTTGTGTAGTTAAGGTTTGGATTTACACAAATAAATGATATAAACTTGGAGTTTACATAAATAATTATCATAAACACTAATATCAACACATTAAATATTAACTGTTGACCATTGACTATACCGGTAAGTACCGGGTACGGTACCAGTACCCGGTACGGGTACGGCTGATGTTTCAAAGTACCGGGGGTAATGTAGGATGAAACGAAAAGCTAGAGCTGATTTTTCTCATGCTCTTCCTTGACAGCCTTTGTCAAAAGCTTTTTTAAAAAAAACATATTTTCTCATGATCGGGTGCTCCTTACTTGTGCCCAATAAAGAATGATAATTTTACTTAAAAAAAGGAGGATATTTGGTACCAAAATGTTTTAATAACGCATTTTAATGAATTTTAATCTTTATCACAAGTCTGTAAATTTTTTATATTTATTTTTCACATTATTATGGTTGCATAAAAATAGAATCATAAATGAAATAATTTCAATTGATAAATTTTAATGTGTTCAAGTTTTATTCTTTTTTTATTTTGGTCAAATAAGTTAAAATATTAGAACAAAACCATCACCATCATTTTGTTAATATTTATTTTTTAAAAAACTAATACAAACTTTGGTAAGTATGGTAAGGTATGGTTGGGTACTTAATTTATAAATTATGTGCCCTGTAATAAAAGGAATGCATCTGAAAAAAAAAAAAGGAAAGAAAGGAAAGTTTCAAGAGAGAAGAACACATAGCGAGTTGGCGATTAAAAGCTAACTTTAGCGCTTAGTTTTGTTTTCTTGTGGCTACATTGATGCATCAGACAACCGATCCTACCCATTTTGTTTCTCGTCACAAAAAAGTGAAGCCTTTCCAAGTCAACGATACCTTTTATTTAACCATATATAAATTAAAAATGGACAAAAAACAATTTTCAATTGCAAAAGTGTATCTTGATGTGGTCCCCTGGGGCCTTTGTATTACATTTGCTTTGCTCCAGAATTTTAAAACGTCAAGTTTTTTCAACTTATGATTAATAGATAGAATGACTATTTTACATTTTTTTCATTGATAGGGTAAGTTTTAGTCGATAAATAAATGAATTTCTTCATTCCTCTTGATTAACCTCCAAATGGAGGAGACACAATTTACCCACAGACTCAAAAACATTTCCCACGATTCCATCTCTGTTCACCAGGAAAATGTCAGGAGCAGGTGAAGAATACTCATCTCCCTTTCCTTCATCTTGATTTCTTGATTCTGGAGCGGAGCCTAAGAAGTAAATTTGAATTATGTCCTAAGAAAAATTTTTGGCATGCTCATGACATATCACTAGTCGCTACACTCACAAATCACAATGAAAGGTCATGAAATGTGGGTACTTTCATATTGACAAACAATTTTTTTCCTTTGGTGTATGTATTAATTTGATCAGATCAGACTATATAATGCAAAAGGTATATAAGAAGCAACAAGATGGAAAGTGACTTTTGAGCCCCAGATGCAAAGTTCAAAATAGAACTAACATATACGACACATTGTAAATTTAAAATAACACATAAAATTTTGGGGAATCTCGCTGAGGTGATGATTGATTGCAAACAATATCAAGTTGACAAGTTGCGGATTTCATTTTCTTCTTTATATTTGAGGAAGTTAAATAATTAACACAAAAGTTAACAAATTAATTAAGTTTAATTATATTGCTTTTGTGCACCAACTCATCTTTAGACAACACAAATGAGCAAGCTCCTTAAACCTCACATGAAAGCCAGAACAGAGAGTACCTCCTCTACAATTTGTCAAATTATAATGTTGTACACCTCATTAACTAACACATGTACACCGCACAAGTATAATTAAACAAAGAAAAGGAAAAAAAAAACAAAGAAATTTCCATGAACATGTTCCACTCAAAACCATAAGCGCCATCCATATCATGGTGGAGCTGTGCTATGCAACAATCTCTCTTTCGCCCTCCGCTGATCGTTTAAAGAACTCTATACAATCCTTGACTGCCTCGCTCCGGTAGGAATCGGGCAATTGGTATCCAGCTCCATGTGTCTCTGTACCAATCGACACAGCCTTCTCATGACGCACCTGTACTGTTTTTGAGGCCACAGACAGCATTACAAGTCGAAGGAGTGCTTCACGGGTCCGTTCGAACAGTGACGTCGGTGCAGCTGGTGCTGCAGTGGCCGGTCGGAGGGGCCGAAATCGTGGCATGCAAGTTATGGGTCTTTCTTCCATTCTCTCCTCACTCTTTCTATCCATCCTTTTTTCCTTTTGATTTGATGATGAGCAACAAAGCTTCAAATTACGTGCACTTGCCAAATATTGTTCAAGGTCTTTATATAGCCCTTCAAGTGCAATATTTTATTAATGATTTGGTTGATTAATCCTGCCTTTGTATGACTTGGCTTGCAAAATGGCTTGGCTTGGCTTGGCTTGAGCTAAGTGGCTTGATTAATTTGTGTTCATTCGAACATTATTTTATCTTGTCCTTTATATCAAAGTTTTTATCTAATTATATTCAACAAAATTATATAAATATAATTAAAAATTCAAAAATTCTACTATTATTATTTACATAATATTATTTTATTTAACAGATAAATGCGTGGATAGTTGGATGGATATATTTATGACATTGGGCTCTAAAAATTTCTCTCTTTTTTTTCTATATAGAATTATTCTAAAACAATGACATTCATAATTTCATATTTAAAGAGTGAACAAGTGACATTATAATAATTTTTTGTTGTGGTTCACATCAAGTCATCAAATGTCAATGATAAGTTAGATATATGTTTGCTATTTGTTGTAAATTTGCGCGCTTTTTCTTTTAGGCTATATATTACAGTTATACTAGATGCCATTAATGTCATCAATGCTAGAGAGTGAGGAGTATTCGAAAACATTACACGAATTGTATTATTTAATTAAAATTTGTTTCTAAAGTTATTTTTTAAATTTATTTTCAGATTAGTGCCAAAAAATAAATATCACAGCGTTATTTTCTCCTAAGATCATATTTCAAAATCTCGACAAACATGAAATTAAATGTGACAATTTGAGTAAGCCACAGCTCAGATCCCATGTACGTCTAAGCCATATATATAAACCCTTTTTTTCTTTTTTTTTTTTCCGACACATGGGTTACATGTGTAGAGAGAAAGAGACATACACTGATACACATCAATCGGAACTCATGCCGACCCCATGATTTTTTATTCAATTCTACCGACCAAAGCGCCTCTGTCGCCTCATTTCTTAGTTTTTCTATGTCAGCACTGGTACTGGCAGTGGTAGTCCAGAGTCGCACATTCCCTGCATTTGTCTAATTTTTACCTAATTCTAACTTTTGTTTTTAATATAACAGAGATGAATATTGATATACCACCTGTTTAGAGACTAGTGCCTTCTGCGTTCAATTCATTCTTTCGGTGCTTGAACCTTCATCAATCATCACTGTTTTAGTTTTCTTTTTATTTTTAATTACTCTCTATTTTCAACAATTCAGCATATATAAAAATGGGCGTCCATGCACCGACAAGTAAATATAAAATTTACTGCCTCATTAGTCATTTCTCGGCCTTCGGGCGTTTTGATTTAAAGAAAAAAGTTTTTTTTTTTTTGAAATTAGTGGAAGAAAACCTCCATCACTTCTCCATTAAAAAAAAGTAACCGCATCCATCATCCATCAGAAAACATTCTTCAGTATAATAATAATAATAATAATTTATTATCTAAGGATGAGTAGTTCGTGTCACCAAGAGAACGGCCTAATAACAACAATATTTCTACCATGAAAATTTAAAATTAAATGTTTACAAAGAGTTATTGAAGCTTTTTAGAAGGACTAAATGAGTCGCGCGTCCATGTATGCCAAAAGGTTCGTATTAAGAAGCCATTATAATCCACTACAAGTCTACAATAAGAAAAATGCTAGTATCCAATATATAAGACAGATGAGTCGATCTAATATGATCGTTTTTATATTTTTAAATTTCAAATAACTAATTCGAACCATTCAATATGTTCTCCATATTGAAAACTTACAAGAAACCAATTTTTACATTTTTTTTCTAAATTTTTTACTATTTTTTTGGTATTTTTGAAAATTCATTATATAAACATTATGGATTGTCCAATAACAACAATTTTCTAAAATACCAAAAAAATAGTTAAAAATTTCGAAAAAAATATAAAAATTAGTTTTTTATAAGTTTTCAATATAGAAACATATTGAACGGTTCATATCGTTTATTTAAAATTTAAAAACATGAAAATAATCGTATTGGACGAAGCTCATCCGTCCAATATATTGGACTCTAGCATTTCTCCTACGACAATGACCGTTGCATTGGAAGAACAATGCAATATATTAAGAGGAATGCTACAGTCCTACGCATAGGACGGATGTGGTCCGTCCTACATGATTGTATTCGCGTAATCAAATTTCAAATCGCCGATCCAAACCGTTAGATTGAATCTGCATATTGAAAATTTGTATGAAATCAAATTTTATATTTTTCTAAATTTTTTTATTAATTATTTTGTATTTTATAAAATCAATTGTTATTGGACGTTCCATATAAATTCTAGGAGCAGTTTTTTAAAAATACGAAATAAATAGTAAAAAATTTCGAAAAAATATAAATTTTGGTTTCATACAAGTTTTCAATATGAATATTCAATCTAACTGTTTGGATCGACGATTTGAAATTTGATTACACGAATACGATCATGTAGGACAAACGATCTGTCCTACACGTATGACTGGAGCATTCCTCATATATTAATTGTATAAGGCAAGCAACAATCACAACCGGATCTCGGTTAGAATTTTAATTTTTTAGATTTTTCATGAATCAATAGTTAGGTCAGTGTGTGTCTTGAAGAAGAAACTTAATTATAGATAGAAAGGAAATTAAATTTCATTCTTGGCACCATATATGTAAAATAAATTTAATCAACTACTTAAATAAGAAAATAGTATACTTCTAGGTTTTAAAAATTGAAAAGAAGACTCGTAGATTTGATGAAAAATAGTGCAAAACAAAGTGAGATTCCGAATGATCTCAGACCATAAAACAAAGGCAATTAGATTATTGCCACTCCAAACTTGTGAAATTAGAAAAATACCACTCTAAAATTGGGACTTCGAAAAATGTCATTCCAAATACAGCCAAATTAGAAATATGCCACTATTGCCGTAGAAATCAGTCATTTCTATACCTTATTTTTTGTATTGACAAATTTGCCCTTCATTTGTTCTACATTAGATATCTTGCGCTATCCTTCTTCCTTTAGCTGGTGCGTATCTTCTGGTACATTTTCTGGTAAACCTTCCGTATATCTTCGCCGAGTGCATTCTCAACATTACAAAATATCTCTACTTTAATTTCAAAGTCTATGCATGCTCTATGTAACTGACACGTATAACAACTTCACTTCTCAGTATTTTTTTTTCCCCTTCTTCAGTATAACAACTCCATGTAACTGACATATATATTAGGATTTAGGACAAGACCCAATTCGCAATTTCAGAAGAAATAGGCAGACCGATTGATTTTGAGAGAGAGGGGGGGACGCCAGAATCAAGGTTGGGTGTAAAGGCATAAGCTGAGGGTACAGATCTTACAGGTTGCGACGATAACGGTGGTGTGAGGCGGTGATAGGGACGGTGGCAAAGCTGAGAGGGCTAGAGAGAGAGCAAGGGTGAGTAGATTTGTGCTTGATTTCGCTCATGTGGCAAATTATTTCTTTAAGATCAACACAGAGATTAGAGAAGAAGAGGAACTTTAAACCAGAAGAGATCGTCTAGAGAGGAAAGGAAGGGTAAATTTGTCAATACAAAAATTAAGGCATAGAGATGATTGATTTCGACGGCAATAGTGGCATATTTCTAATTTGACTGTATTTGGGATGGCATTTTTCAGTGTCCCAACTTTAGGGTGGTATTTTTCTAATTTTGTAAGTTTGGAATGGCATGAATACAATTTTCCCTAAAACAAATATGAATTTCCGTAGTTTTGGCATTGGGTGCTGATCGGACAAAAGATTATTTATCCGAGCAACAAAATATTTTATAAATGACAATATTATCCTCCCCCTAAGCGAACGTCATATTTTTCTCTCAACTTTCTCCAAACAGTCTTCCATAAATGGTTGCCAACTACTTTCCTTTTCAATACTAAGGGGGCGTTTGTTTGTGTAGTAAGGAGTTGCATAACTTAAGGATGCCTAAGTGTTTATGTAGTGTTATGTAATAGATGTTTGGTTGTGTAGTAAGGATGACTAACTTAATGCATGCATATATTCATGTCAAAAGACTAAAATGCCCTTAAATTTGAATTAGTATTATGTATTATATGTTGTGACCTAATTATTGTTAATTATTAATTATTATAAAAATTAATTATTAATGATGATAATAAATCATTTCTACTATTATGAAATATTAATAATTACTTTTAATTAAATATTATAAATATTATTATTTATTTTATACTAAAAATTATTATTGATTAATTATCTTCAACTAATTATTATTCTTAAATCATTATTATTAATAATTAATATTACTTGTTAAATATTATTAATTATAATAATTAATCTTTGTTATTAATTATGATTTTTTAATAATTATTGTTAATTATTAAGTATTATTATTTATTAATTAATATTAATTAATTTTTAATTATTATAAAAATTAATTATTAATGATAATAAGAAATTATTTTATTATTATGAAATATTATTAATTATTTTTAATTAAATAATATAAAATATTATTAATTATTTAATAATAAATCAATATTGTTTATTAATTATTATTATTACTTGTTATATATTATTATTTATTAATTATAATAATTAATATTTATTACTAATTATGATTTTTTAATAGTTATTGTTACTTATTAAATATTATTATTTATTAATTATTATAGATTATTAAATATTATTATTAATTTTTTCTAAAGGGTATTGTTGGAAAAAAATTAAAAGGGACCGGTGCATAACTTATGCAACCTATTTAGGTTGCATAACTTATGTACCCTTAAGGCATCTTATGTAAGAGGTGTTTGGTGACTTAAGGATACATAACTTAAGTTATGCACCTTTTAAGTCACAAACAAACGTCCCCTAAGCACATAATCTCATCAATCGCACTTGGATCTCTAATATCACCACTATGTTACTCAAAACTCTCTTTTCTTAAGATGAGCATTTTTATGTGAATTCGGAAGAAAACCTAGAAATATCTCGTCTTTCGTACATCCAAGGATTACATTTTTTTTTCTCAATGAGTTACAAGGAGTCTAATCCAATTCGTGATGTCACCACAATGCTTCTTTTTTGCTTGATTTTTGGATTAATAAAATATGTTATCATTCAATTTAAGGCCTGGTTTAGTACTTCAATTGAGAAGAAACTTATTTCTTGCATAACTATATGTTAATTTGCTTCAAGGTCAATATTTTCGGTGATTGATTTCTTTGTATTGTCTATTAAATTGAAATTGACCTTTTTTCTTTTCGACATGAAATACACATGCACAATTAGATACTAGTATTGTTAGATTTTGTATGGAGCCTAGAAAAAAGGAACATACAAATCGCTTTGTATATGCTAATCAGTACTGTTACTGCTTAAAATGGTTATCGAATGTGAAATTGACCTACTAAATTATTATAAAAGATTTCTGAAAAAAAAAAAGAAATTTGTATATGACAATACCCCTAAAAACTACAAAATTCCTTAACATTTTCATGCACTAACAATCCAATCATGTCCGCCCCCCTCTTAACTCTATCTTATAACGTAAAAAAATATGCAAGAGTTTGCCAATTTTTAGTGTTGATAAGAGACAATGTGAAGAATCTAAATTAGTTATTTTTTTATATTCTGCCTTCTTTCCAGAGGAAAGGAATACCAGTTAAAGCCAAAAAGGTCAACAAGGCTGCATATCGATGGCCGACGAGTGACGACCTATAAAGGTGCCGACAAGGCGACAACCTTATAGACTTGAAATATCATCACAACCAGAGAGGAAGTATACAAGTATCTCTACACCTGGAAATCCTACACAAAGTACAGGGGTTACACCCTACATGGGCGGTTTGATAATGACATCAAAGCACACTTGAACAAACAGATGCAACATATGTGAATAACAAAGTACGGGGTTACACCGTAGGTTGCGTAGCCGCCGGTCCGGTGGCCGCCGCCATCCCTGTCGAGCACACTGAAGCCGGCGATGCACCACAGGTTCACAGCAGCACAGCCCACGGGACAAGAGAGAAAAACCAGCGAGATTTAGGCCCTGATCGGAAACAGAAAAAAGACGCGAGAATTGGAAATGGATTTCCATTTCCATCAAATATTGTGATCGGAACTGATTAATAATAGAGAGTTGATTTCATTCGGAGCGATTTGGTGGGAAAATTTTCGACCAGCGAAATCACATGAAGAACGTAGAAATTTCGAGTGATTTCAATTGGGCTGAGAGTCACGCTGGTGCACTGGACCAGAATGCCCCTTTCTCTTCCGATAAAACCTCTCTTTTCTATTCAAAACAGAAGTTACTTTGTTAAAGAAGATGCGCACCTCAGAGAGAGGCATTAATCATTCATCGTTTGTGTTTTCATTCATTTCCAAATTGAGCACAGTTTTTCCTTTGTTCCTCACTAGTATATTATACGTCCTTTTTGGCTATATCTTTCTATATAATGTGTGCACACAAGCTGTTTGTTGAAATGTTCTAGTGATATTCATTGCTAGTTTTCTTTCTTTTCCAAATTGAGAAAACGCCAATTGAAAGCATTGATTTGAAGCCAATTTTAATGCAAAGTTGGTTTGTGTAGCCATTAGATACATTGGTTTATATAAACTTTAAATTGTTCATTTCAAAACCGGTTTAATTGTAAAATATGTTGAGTTGGTAATTGCGTTTGTAATTTGGTATAAAATGCTCATTTCATTAATCAGGTTTTGTTGCACGAAGGAGATGCAACGAATTATTTTTCGTAGGAATTACAGAAGGTGGAAAGCTGGGAATGAGGACATAATAGTCAAATTTTGAAATATGAAATCATTTCCTCTAATATCCTACAGGGTTTCCGATCGCTCTATTTCAATTCCCGTCAATTCTATTCATATTGTTTCCGATCACGAAAAATCAATTGAAATCATTTCTATCAACTCTATTCTATTGAATTGAAATCAACTCCTATCATACACCATTCCGATCAAGGCCTTAGAGAATTGATAAATGATTTTCTCTGTATGTTTAGATAGTTCAGTTCAGTACTTCAGTTTTCTGAACACGTTGATTGAGGGAGCCAGGGAGGAGAGTAAGTTGGGCCAAGCCTTAATGGGCTCTTTTTTTTTTTAGAGTATGCTCAACTTATAAATAACTAATGACTATAAATTAAATTTTCAATAGTAATTTGTTGACAAAGAGAACAGCTGAGAGTTATAAAATTATTTTCAAAACTATATGCAAAGCCTACCTGCAGGAATCTGATCCCGGGCAAGCCTGCCTAAGATTTCTGTTCAAAATAATATGCTAATGATATGATTAATGTACTTCATCATTACAAAAGGACAAAGTAATTTTGTTTGCAGCAAATCCGGTAATAGTCACCTAGATTTCACATATATCGCATATTCGCATAGCACCTAATTGCCGCAGTTCTTATTGAATAACACACAAAGAAGGGGAAAAAAAAGGGGATATCTATTTTTTTTTAGTTAATTTATTATTTTTTAGAACATTTTTTTAAGATTTTTAGTAAGCTTATAAGCAAATTGTGAAGCCTCGATTAATACTCAGTCGCTAGTCACGTAACCTTAGCCAATCATTGTGTCACTTCACTTTTCTTTGGCTCCGTTTGGATAGGTGTGGGAAGAAGGAAAGAAGGAAAGAAGTGAGAAGAAATATTGAGAATTGTGTAACTTTGTGAAGAGTTTGGATTGTTTATAATTTTTTTTCTTTCTTTCTTTCTTCTTCCTACTTCTTCTCAACGTCTCCGTTTGGATGGTTGAGAAAAAGTAGAAAGAAGAAAGAAGGGAAAAAAAATATAAACAATTTAAACTCTTCACAAAATTACACGCTTTCCAATACTTCTTCTCTTCTTTCCTTCTTCCCACACCTATCCAAACGGAGCCAACACATCCAAACGGAGGCTTTGTATGTATCAATTAATATTTATATCTCTGTATAAGTGTATATATACAAAACAGACCGGGTCGTTGATCTGTAATGTAACGCACCCACCCAGATATTGACCGCTTTTGATCTTTGTTGACCAAAATTTGACGGAAATGTTATGGAAATAGAAAAAAATAAAACGGGACCTTGTATATCTGTTTGTTTCATGACCAAACCAAAATCATGCCACCAGCTGCCACTTGTGTCCACGTGGATAACAAATGTGTGTAAAAAAAAAGTAAAAAAACATAGCGTTTCCTTCTCTTTCAGACAGCCAAATGAATCAAATCCCGTCCAAATAAAACACCCATTTGATTCAATTGAATAAAGGACGAAAAGTCTATTGAAATTTGAATACCACAACCAATTGGAAAGTCGTTAATTTGGAATTCGAGTCTACGTCGTACATAGTCGATTTGATTTGTGTTGTTGATTTTTAAACCGTTCACTCAGGTAATCGGAATTTCCTATGTTTAATTCAAAATTTTGAATTGATTGATTTAATTTTATCATTTAATTTTGATTGAATTTTTTTATTGGAATTGTGATTCGTATAGTTTACGAGATATCACATTCGGAAACTGAATCTGAATTTGGAGCCCTATCCATCAGTTCGAGAGGGGCCGGTCATAATCCTCGTGAGTTCGAGGAGGGACCACTCTGACTCGCTTATCTCTCTAAAATATATTATTTATTTTGTAGATTAATCCAATCTTATTGAAATTGTTATACTAATTAATTATAAAGAAGATGTATCATTAAATAATCGGTTACTGAGTTTATTATTACTTGAGTATGTTTGGTTTTTATTGTGACGTATGTTGACGGATTGTCACATAAATGCAGAAGATACTCTTTTTCCTCATGTCTTCCAACACGTCGGTGCGGGACGTGACATGTAATCCATTCATATTGGATACGGATCAGAGCATTAATAAACCCTAAACTATCTTCTTTTATGTTAATGATCATGGATCTACTTTTGATGGCAAAAGTATGGATGTGATATATATGTGAGCATTTTTTTCATTTCATAAAAATTGTTGGGTAATTGATTTATTTGATGAGCATAATAATGTTAATTGATATTTAACTATTGAGATAAATTCCGGAGTCAACCTTATAAACATGGAATATTCCTTGCATTTAAGCCAAACTATTCTTAATTAAATTTACACTTATCTATATATAATACAAATGCCAGATAAAGGTCTGTGCTTTATGCATACATACTAATTATGGAAGGTGAAAATAATAATCTTGTAATAGAGGATAGAGTGACAACAGAGACTTACGGCAAAATTAGAGTAATAGATCATAATTCATAAACATTCAAAAATAAAAAGCATATTACTAGATCAATATCCTCGACACTAATTAAGACCATGGGCTACATCTATCAAAATAAAAGCTAAATTTTCTACTACTAAATTTCAAACGCAACATCAGAGGGTAACAACTGCCATTCACATTCCAAAACTAATGCTCATCTAAAGTCTAAACAACACTTTCTCTAAAGTCTTAAACATTTCATTTTCTCTTTCTTTTTTATTCTTTGACTTGCTGATGATCGTAACAATATTGATGAATGTTTTCGCCAGTATTAAATCTTCTTTCAAGGTACGGACGGTTTCAGTTGATGAAGATTTCTTAGTATCCAATAATTTACGCGATTTATTGGCCCAAGAGAGTAACACTGTTTTCAAATCAGAACCAAGAATTTTAGATTCATGGCATAGTATTTGGTTAGAGACAAAAGTTGCAATCCTTTCGGACTGCATCGCCTCGCTTATTACAGCGATTAGAGTTTCAAACGATATTTTCACTTCCTTATCAATGCTTTGAGGAGTAGATCTACTTAATATATCTAAAAATCTACTAAAAAAATACATGTCAAAAGAAAGATCAACTAAGTTTTGCCGAAAGAAAAGTAATCATCACCAAACCTAAGTGATTCTGAGTTTGGAATAAGTTTTTTTCCTTTCCATTTTGATCCCTTAACAAAACAAAAGAAAAAATCGGCATGTTGGATTTATTGGGTTTAAACTCAACAATATATAAATTGTCTCTCCGCATGAGTAAGGAGACTGACTTGTGACTGTTTTCATCCAACTTCTCAAAAGCTAGAGTTGTTGAATTTGTAGGCTCTTAATTAAGATGATGAATAATATTTGTGGGGTCTTAATTAAGTTGCAATAATTGACGTTACTAGAGAGATCTTTACCTCTTTAGTCTTTAACAAGATTAATTTGAACGACATTAAACTTGCAATTAGTGTGTTTATAAATAGCCTTACTAATATCAATATCAATCTAAGAATAAAAATGACATCCCAAGATTTATTGCTTAAACAAAACTAGAATAAAGAATAAAAAGGTTGAGAAATTAACTAAAATATTAGTAACTTAGGCCAAATATATAAAAATTTCTATTATAGAATTTCAAATATAAAGTGTGTTTGTTTTCAAATATAGGATAAACCTTATGTAATATAAGGACAATTTATTGATTTTCTCTAATTTCTCATTGATAAATAGAATTAGAAATACTACAATTAATATCATATCTTGCGTTTATCTAATTTTTAAGTAGAACCATACAACTAGACCTTTTTGCTAATAGTTTTCAGCTCTTTTTGGAATAATAATGAATTATCATTAGCATTCATTGAAATGGTTAAGAATGAAATATGTATAACGTGAATATATCAAGTTAAATCTGCGTGACAGACTGACAGATCATGGAAAACTTGTTTATCTCTTTCTTTCTTCTTCGCCTTTTTTTGATATTCACATGCAAAATTTTTGTTGGAGAATTGTAAAATATCTTTTGATGTTCATTCAAAGTGGATACATTGGAGATTATACCCGACAAAAAGAAAAATCTTTAATACACTTGAGACTATAAAACAAAAAATCATGTGTAACAACAACAAAATTTTAATTAGTCATCCTTTTTTAAATAAATGATTATTTGATATCTAATTATTATTTGGGTTTAAAAGTACTTCATGGTTATATATATGTATGAAAGCTAGTGTCCTCCTACAATTTATCTAGATAGACAAAATAGAACGACAAAGGATGAATATTTTGAAGAACATTCAAATTTAACTTTTGTGCAATAACAGTAATAGTAATAGTAATAATAATAGTAATACTAACTGTAACAGTAACAATAATAGTAATAATAATAAAAGTAAGAGTAATAGTAATAGTAATAACAATAACAACAATGACGACGATGACAACAACAAAAATAACAACAATTTGATGATGATGACGACGACGACGATATATAGGTCAAAGGATGTGTTTCATTAAAATGAGAAATTCAGCATATTATCCTTTTATGGTTATTAATCTACATATTCTTAAAATCTCTATCTCTACTTGTTATAAAAGCACAGATGAAGGAGGTGTTACATGCTAGATCTAGCATGTAAACATGTGTTTATGCCGACTCGGTCGATTTGATCTCTGGTTGGATATCAATCGCCAGATGAACTAATAATATATTTTGGCTTTTCATCTAATAAAGAAACAAATTGAATGACATATCTATTTGTATCGTTGGTAGATTGAGCAAAATATTTTTATTACTTAATATTATTTTGTTTCTTTATTTGCCCACGTATGAGGGCATAAGAATGCTAGCGTACATCAAATGAAACGAAAGTTGCTTACAAAATATGAGCATAATACATTAATTATAGAAATATTTAAAGTTTGTTAAATGCCAAAAAAAAATCTTAAAATCTTTGCAACAAACATTAAACATTTCAAATGTCTGATCCTAATCAAAAGGACAAATAATATTCACTCTTTCCCAAGAGAGTGGATCAGCAAAAGTAACACATGTCTTTTTTTTCTGCCAATGAATTTACTTTTTTGGGCCTCCAATTTTGTTGGATCAATAGGAATGTATGATCTATTATTTTTCATTAAAAATAAATACATAGTACATTTTTATTAATAAAATACATTAAAATTTATTTAAAAATATTAAAAATAAAGAAGGTATGCCATGATAAACAAAGTAGGTATTAAAATTTTTGTAGCTTCCCTTTGTTTCTCTTCTTCCTTTCTCCATTTCAACCCCACATGGCATCAGAGATGAGACACTGTCTCAATCATGGATTCGTTGCCGTGTACAATATAATCTGATCTGAAAAATGCATATTAGGAATGGAACTCTTTTTCTGGTTATATTACATAAGACTATTACTCTTGCTCTTGCTGTCAGATCTATCTTAAGCTCAGCAGTTCAAATTTCACGATCTGTTGGATCTTGAAATCGATAAACATAAGTCCTCACTTTCCTTTAATTTTTAGGAAGCATGCATTATAAATTGAATAAAATCATATCCTGTAATTGAACTTTAAAATGAAGTTATTTTAGAATAAAGTTACATCTTTTTGAGTGTCATTTTCTTATTGAATTTTGAGTTTGCATGGACAGTCTTGTAGCTGCATAACGTCAAGACCATTCACATAAGAATGTAATTTCTAATTGATCCTTCTGTCAGGCATAACAAAGTAGAAGTAAGGGGTTCCTCTGAGTTTGTCAGAGATTTAAATTTGTTTAAGATAATTTGTTGTCATATAAGTAAGGGACTCATTGGTAAATGATTCACAGGGCCTTGTTAGCAGGGGCGGATCTACCACTGGGGCAGGTTGGGTTAGAGCCCCACCTACTTAATTTAAGTTTTTCTTTTAGTTAATAGTGGTCAAAATTGAATAAAGTAATGTTCAGATATGGCTTTAAACTATACCTTTTGAGTGGTTCATCTATTTTTTTTTATAATATGGCTTTAAAGTATATCTTTAGTATTGTATGAGATTGATATATGATAAACTTATGTTGGTCTAATATTTTTATAAACTCAGTCTCATCTAAATATTTTTTCTAGATCCCCATTGCTTGTTAGATGTATAAATCACCGTATGCTTTCAACATCTTTTGTATATTGTAAAATGTCAAGGCAATGAAGCATTTTGAGAATCTGAATTCCATTGATAATGTATACAAGTACGGCTTATTGTGTCTTGTGAAATTTAGACATGCACATGAGAAGTTTTCAAGCCATTTCATTTTGGTGATTGTTTGTAACTGTATTTTTGAAGAAAATTGTTTGTAAATGTTGTCATATATCATTGCTGTATGCTTGAGACATGCTGATCCTTGAATAAGCTCATGAAATCGAGGGAGCACATGTGAATCTTGAGTCGTGTTCTTCCCTCCTTTAATAAGTTTAGCTAGTTGCATATTTGATGTATTTTGTCTGTTATGTTTCACAAACTTTATTAGTGATCTACAAGTACATAATCACTGGCCACGTATATCTGGTCACAAAATTGTGTAGTCTTAATAAAAGTTTAACATGCTTGTTTCAAAATTGATGTAGATTGTAGAGTGATATATGGTCTGTTGTGTACTAATATGGTATCATTTTGGAACCTGACCCTCACTCTATAGTATATAACCATGGTAAGCATGTCGAACTGAATAAAAATGTGTGATAAATTAATCCCGATACTATCTCTTATCCATTGTCCCGATGTCAAGAAACCCATTTCTGGTACCATTCAGCATCTTCAGCCCCATCAGTACCAGTCACCTAAGTACGATGCCGTAGAACCCACTCCCAGCCCCAGGACCTATAGTGGCCTACTGGCCTGAGAAGATAGCAGGCGGGTCCCGTTTGATGGGACCACCGTGGTCTAGTACGGTGTGGGGTTAGTCTGACAAGCTCACTTATGACATTTGACTAAGAGAACCCTCACTTTTATTTTTATTACAAACTTATTGTTGAAAATCAAAGTGAAATAATAATGACAAACGCTAGCTAGCTCGTGCAATTTAATGGATTTTAAAGGGCTTGTTTGTTTGAAACATGATATGAATTTTCCTCTTTGCTTTGACATTTCGAACACAGCAACCTACAGACTTCAACTCCAGTTCAAATATATAATTAATGTGTGTCTTGTGGTCTTCGTCTAATTACCCGAGTGTTTGGTTGAATTCTGTAGTTGGCATGGTATTTCTCAATTTTCGATTTTACTATTAATTTTTTCACTAATTTATACAACTCAAGAGGTGTCAAGATTAGTTCATCCGTAAATTAATTTCATCATGATGAGTTTTGTTAAAACTGGAATAAGATTTATGGCATTATCTGTTCAAAGCTGAATTCCACGGAATTATATAAGAAATGTTTTTCCAATTTTTAGTGTGTTGATAAGAGACAATGCGAAGCATCTATTAGTTATTTTTGGTAATTCTGCCTTTTCCAGGGGAATTTTCCAGGAGAAAAGAATACCAGTAAAAGCCAAAAGGGTCAACAAGATGGTGCATATCAATAGCACGACCTATAAAGGTGCCGACAACCTGATAGACTTGAAATATCATCACAACCAGAGAGGAACTATATAAGTATCTCTACACCTGGAAATCCTGGGCATGGGGGTTACAGACTTACAGCCAACAAGGGCGGTTTGATGATGACATCAAAACACACTTGAATAAACAGATGCACCATAACAAATACAATAGTATTGCAAATTCAAAGGGTTAATACAATTTATCACAAAGTCTGAGAGTCTAACAATCAAAAGCATACCAATTTGTACTAAGGCACGTACAGAAGGTCAGAACATTGAATTTTACAACAGAGAAGAAAAAAAGCACACAATCCTAATATCTAGATTAATCAAGCAAAGACGAATGCACGTGTTTTTGGATGATCCATGTGGAACAACCAATTAACCTTTACTTGAATCATATTCATATTCTGATAACCAAGTGTCTCCACAAATTCCCCATAATATTCAAGAGGGAAGAGCAGCGCGCCACGTGCAAGGGGTTCCTCTGTGTCCGAATTCCGAAGGTCCACCTTAACTACAAGGGACGAGCCGCAAGGGCAACAGAAGAGAGACCTAGACAAGGGGATGGAATCCAGAGGCTTGATGGTGGAGCAATCATAGCTAGTCTTACTGAATACAGAGTACCTGAGGTACTGCATATTGTTGATATAAACAACAATATCACCATAAATTCTCAAAGGTGTTATTTGTTCCATCGACTCACTTAGCTTAACATCTAACTCAGCAAGACAAGCGTATGACATCACTGCATAGGTCACAAGCACGGAACCATTCCTTCCTTGGATCTTGTAATCCAACCAATCGTCAGTACGACCCTGCCCAGGATTCCATTTTACAACCCCTTTACACAGTTCATCATCATCATCATCATTTATCTTGAGGTCGACTCTGATCCTGACGGGATCATAACCCAAAGGGGCTAACTCTGGACCGTCCAATGGCAAGGAACCCTTTACATAGAATGAAAAGGAATGAGGTGTTTGAGAGAGAGAGAGAGAGAGAGGGAAAGAAAGAATTTTGAGGGACAATGAATATACCTTTTTTTCTGGAATTATTAGTGCACTTTCCCTGTCACGATTGAAGAGGACTGTTTTGAAGCCTTCGCAGTCTAACGTGATGTTGCCATGGATATTACCGGATATTTTGTCATGCAGGTCTACTTGGACTTCATAAACCTCAACCAACATATCACCTTCAGATACCTCGTCCTTAGGTTCGCCGTGTGTCTCCACACGGATTGGTTTCCAGATGCCCTTTTCTACAGGCTTTGGAGGTCTCCATGATGGCTGTGCATCTGCTAACCTACTACCATAGTCCTAAAAATATATAGAAAATGAGGAGGTTATAGAGATGTATGATAAGAAAATGGAGATGCATGAAAAGGGGAAAAAAGAAATTGGAAATCCAATGAAGGGGTAGTATAATAGATTAATAGTAAGGCCCTTTGGTTTGGCTTTTTTTTTTTTTTTAAACTAATACTAACCTGGTGGAAAATGCAAAATAAAGAGGCATTTTGATTCCTAGTTCCTTGATAGGAAGCCTGCTTAAATAACCGAATAATCAGGGTGTACAATAGTGGAGGATGGTGCCAAAAGAAGTTGATTTTGAGGAGGAGATTGCTCGATTAGAATTGAGGTCTTAAACTGAGTGCTATGTTTCAGGTGGACTGAAGCACATATCTAACTAACTAACTAACTAACAATATATTAATTTCTATCAGCTAGCTATTCAGTTATAGATGGAGAGGTCAGGTCATCAGAGATAGAGATAGATATATAGATAAACAGATAGAAATTTGAAATTGTATTTGAAGGATGTAATTTGACCTGGGATTCGGTGGTCAGGCCACCAGAGCCAGAGGAAGAAGAGCTGGCCCCTCTTTCTACGTATGGAGGTGGGGTGGGAGTCGCTTCCCTTTCCCTTCCATCACCTCTACGACGCGCGCTGGATGGAATAGGGAAAGGGACAGAGAAAAGGTGTTTTGTCTTTCTCCTTTTCCTGCCCATGAGAGCGAGAGGGAGCCGCGGCGAAGGCGAACGATGAACGAGAGAAACGATCGATCATAAGATCCGAAAAATTAAAAAATAATATTAAATTAATATAATATATTAAAAATAATATCAATATAATAATATTTTTTAAAATAATATCACAAGATCGGAATCTGGGATTCCGATATCAGCTAAGATCGGAATCCGAGATTCCTAATAAGTGCAGAACTGAATTTTCGACGTTTTGAATGATTTTAATATAATTCTATATTATAAATATAAGTTTAATATTAATAGTTGTTATATTAATTTAATATGAATAGTTTTATTTTATTTTTTTTAATTATGTAAAATGTTGTTGTTCTTACTTTACCTTAATAATTAAATAATATTTTATGTTAGCCTCTGTATATAATCAAATAATATATAATACGGCAATAATTAAAATATAAATTTTTAATTAAATATAATATTTAATTAATTTACTTAATTAAATATAACTGTAATTATTTTATTTAATTGAATATAAATTTAACTAAAATATAAATAGCTTACATGTCATAATATCGGCAATTGATAATTTTTTTCCTCATCAATTCCTATCGGCAATATCACTTCTTCGTAGGTAATAATGTTAAATTAATTATTAAATTATTTTATTTGAAATATGTTATTTTGTCCATACTCTTTTATTTATTTTTTTATGATTTGTATTCACAATTAATATGCAAAAGAAATTCATAATATAAAAATACACACTATTAAAAGAAGAACTAAATTTTATAACCATAATATAATATAAATTAGCACACTCAATCTAAAAAAGAAAAAACTACATAAAAAAAACCATAATATATATTAGCACACTCAAGTAAAAAAAGAAAAAATATATATTAAAAAAATCATAATATAAATTAGCACACTCACTTAGTTATTTTTTAAAAACAAAGTAGCTAAAAAATACATAAATATTAAAAAGTAATAAATACTTAGAGATCTTGACTATCAACATGTTGCAGAATTTCATCCCACCATGGTTGGTCTTCTTCCACATTCATTTCATGTTGATTACTGGAGGCAGGGTTGTTGGCGAATTGAGCGGCTTCGTTCCAGCAGGTTCTTGTTCATTATTGGCACCATGGTTTTCAGCGAGTTGAGCAGTTTCGTTCCAAAAAGTCTCATTAGGTTCTTGTTGATTACTCGCACCAGGGTTGTCAGCGAATTGAGCGGATTCGTTCCAGAAAGATTCCTCGGTTTCTTGTTGCTCTATCTCTACCATTCTAGCTACTGCAATTTTTCTTTGTTCATCTCTCTTCTTTATCCTTATGAGGCTCTCCCTGATTTTTTTTTTCCAATTTTCTATTGTTCCAGCTTTCGCCTCTCTTCGGCAGCCTTTTCTTCTATTTTTCTCCTTTGGATCGCCTCATCTCTCTCTCTCCATTTCTTTTTTTGTTCATCCCGCCAAGCCTGTCTTTTGTGTTCATCGTAGTGGCCACGCAAAATGGTTTCTTTGTAATTGAAAACCTGACCACAGTTTGTACAGCTCACTGTGTGGTCTCCACGAAAATCGTGTATGCTTTCGTAAACAATCATTGGTGTAGAATCTAGTTTCCACGATTTAAGTTCCGGCATCGGTTTCGATTCTGTGTAGTAGTCTTTATACCAGTCACAGTTGCTCGGCTCAGATTTAGTCAGCAAATATCGGAGTATCTCTCTGCGGTCTCTTTCTTCCCCCACCATGAATATGCCACTGATAGTGTGTGTATAACCGCCACTCACCACCATTTCGTGCATAGATATTGTAGTCGAAATTGCAAGTACATTTATGACATTTTGCAATATAATCTCCTTTTTCGATCTCATTTGGATTGGCAGGGGAATGTTGGTAATTTGCCCAGTACTAGCTCGCCATTCCGGCACTTCACTGTTGGTGTTTGAGTTATTTCCTTTCTCCATGGTAGTGAATGTTTTAGAAAGAAGGATTGAGTGGGTGTGACATATTCTGGTTGATGAAAGATACTTTTATAGACCATTTTAGACTTACATTTAATTAAAATAAATAAATATAATGTGATACCATTTCAGACTTTATCAGACCACGCCTGTCCTTTTGATATTAAAAAAATATTATTATATTGATATTAATTTTAATAGATTATATTAATTTAATATTATTTTTTAAATTTTCGGTCATAAGATTCATAACGCATAAGCGGGATTTCACAATAGTCGACTCGCCGGGCCCAATTTTCATTTTTTATCCTTTTTGAATGGAGACCAATACCCGATTAATTTATTTGCTAACACGACTTATTGTGCTCTCTATTTTTTGTTTATTGCTCTCTCTGGGCACTTCCCGTATCATATCATCATTTGTAAAAGTAACATCAAATAAATGAATGTGATGCAGCAAGCTATTACTTCTGATATTTGGTTCGTTTATATATAATTTATTCCGCCAAGTATTTTCAAATCAACAGAGAAAAGTTCGATTTTTAGAATGAACATGTTTAAGTCCTAAATTATACATAGTACTCGTCTTTTAAAACACAAAAAAAATTTACAAAGTTTTATTCAGTAAATTTTCGCTTCCACAATGAATTCCTCCTCGATTTTTAAAAGCACAGATTCCTATTGAACAAATTGTGGATTTTTGCCTTCCCTTTAGACGTTTCGATGACGTCAATATTCTTTTTTTATTTACATGATTATAGGCTAAATGAGTATAGAAGGGCATTCTAATTCTATTGATTGATGCTACCTAGAAAAAATGCTATGATAAAATTAAAAAGACTTTTTGTTCTATTTTGAAAAGTTTGATAAAGATTCAATCAATCAAAGTTGTGATTTTGTTTTTCAAGTATAAACAATTTTAAAATAGAGTTACAAATCTTTCAAATTGAAATAATATAAATACACAGCAAACAAATATTTATTTCGTTTCCTTTTTTTAACTAAGATTTTAAAACTCGAAATTGCATTTTACGGTCTCGGATAAACTGAAATTCTATGTTTAAACAAAATTAACATACTAAGATTTTGATCAAAATTTTTCTAATGAAATCAAATAAAATGAAATTCCACATCAAAAAAATGATTTGGGCCTTATTCTGCTAACTAAATGCAAATTGCAAATGAAACTAAATTCATCATGGAGATTTAATTATTACAGAATATCTAAACCTTAATAATTATAGTAATTTATGATTATGTCATCAATTAGATTATATTATGATATCTAGAATATTTAAGATTTATTCTAATTTATGTTTCCTTATTAATCAGGTTTTGTATTCTATATGCGTATGACTCCGTAAATACAATAAATTAATCATGTTATTCAAAATCCAATTAAATCAATATCATGGTATCAGAGCTTGCGGTGAGCTACAATTTTTTGTATATTCTATTTTATGACTCTATAATACAATCAATTAATCAGGTTATTCACAATCCAATTTAATCTATATCATGGTATCAGAGCTTGCGGTGAGCTACAAATTTTTGTATATTCTATTTTATGACTCTATAATATAATCAATTAATCAGGTTATTCACAATCCAATTTAATCTATATCATGGTATCAGAGCTTGCGGTGGTCCACCTTAGTCAAGCACAACCAATGACTTTCTACTGCCTCTCTAAATTCTCTCAAAGAGCACTATAAGCAATTTTTTTTAATACTTTAGTCATTTCAGTGGTTTTCGTCAAACTTTTGTCACTTCTGTCATTTCAGTCATTTCAATTACTTTATCATTTGTATTAAATTAAAATCAGAGTTTTATAATGTCATTATAGCATCCTATATTAACTCTTTCTTATATAATCATAGAAACCAACCAACTCTTTCTCTTCTCACAAAAACAAACTCTCTTTTCTCTAATTGCACCCTTCACAAATCAAATGTGTTCAATCAACTTCTATGTCAATAAATCTTCTCTAATTGCACCCTGTTTTTTCAGTGTTGGTTGCACTCCGCAAACAACCTATGTAGATATTAAAAACGAACTATATTGTCAACTCCAAATTTTTTAAAACCAATACAATATAGATATTTGAGGCCGTTATAATGATATAGTACAGGGGAGATATAAATTTTTATTTTTCCTTGTGAATTTTGAAGACGAATGACATTTATTTTACCACCAAACATTCGAGACGAGGGATTTACCAATTATTGATTTGTGAAGGGTCCAATTATTAGCGTACTGTACTATTGTCATTGCATTCGTAATTAGAATAGTCAAATATGTGTCACTAAGCTATCGTCAACCATTCATTCAGAATATGACATAATTTTCGTATAAAGATTAAATAAAATGCTTGACGTACACACAAACATAAGAGAGACGCTGAAAAAAGAAGAAAATAGAAAGAGATTTGACATTATTCATGTTGCCCCCTAATTTTAGACAATATCAGAATTGAGCGAGGATACATCACTCCATCCAGCTTCATCTTGGTTTAGGGAGTCACCTCATATAAGAAACAAATTAGAACAATTAAGCAACTCATTTCACTGAAAATTGCAAAAAAAAAAAAGAGAATTTTATATCTTAACTTCTAAAAATACATTGATAGTTGTATTATTTTTCTAAAAATTGCAAGTTGACTTTGTCTATGAAATATAACTATTGCTATTTTTATTTTTTCTTCTAATGTAACTATTGCTTCTTTAACATTAGTATCGCAATGAAAACATACTGAAAAGTGATAACTATTTTGTTGATTTCCTCTTGTCATAACCATAGCTGTTATTATTCGTTTACTCCATCTCAAATTGTTTGTCTCGAAAAATACTGGCACATATTATTGCTATGTTTGGCAAACAGATGAACAAGGGACAAATAAGGAATAAGAACAGTCTTGGTTTTCGTGCTTTGTATGTGTTCGTTGTTCTTATTCGATCAAAAAGAAAGAACTCAGAACAAGGAGTTGTTTGTTGTTTGCCAAATTATTTTGGTTGTTTGATTTCGCACCAACAAGAATTGTTGGGGAACAAGATTGTTTGCGCATTGCTAAACATAGATGTATAATTACAGTTCCTCTCTTTTTACCTCCAGGCTCCCTCCTCTCCACCATATAAAAGATTACAAGAAGGCATAGAGATGCTCTGTTTTGTTTGTGTTAATTTTTTTCAGAAAAAACCAGGATGTGTGATCAGTATAATTACCACCTCTTCAACATAAGTAGTAGCGATAATAACCTTGTTTGTACACCAGGTTCACGAATTAGATTAAGATATGAACGTTAGTTCAATGTATTAGGATAGTTATTGAATGTACTCATCGAACACCTTTATGGTAAAACAATACCACCTTTCAAAGTTTCACTGACAGAGAATGGAAGAGAGATTTCACGTGCCTACATTCGGCCAAGAAAAAAAAAATGAGAGCAAATTGAAAAATAGGGATGGAAAAAACAAAGAGGTAGACTAAAATCAGTCGCGACTGACAAATGAGACCGTTAGCTACGACAAAATCTCAATTATCGAGATTCTAACAGTCGATGTGAACCGTTCGAAATTTTATATTGAAATCTCGTTGAAGACCAAATTTTATATGTTTCTGAAATTTTTTAGTAATTTTTTGGTATTTTACAAAATTTTTAATCTAAACAATTTTGGACCCTTCAATAACAATGATTTTTAAAAGTCTCAAAAAAAAGTAAAAAAATATAAAATTTGATCTCCAATGAGATTTCAATATGAAGAACATATTATACGGTTCAGTTTAGCCATTAGAACCTCAAAAGTTGAGATATAACCGTGGCTAATGGGTTTATTCGTCAATCGTGGATGATTTTTGTCTATCTCAAAAAGAGGTAAGCTAAAATCAGTCGCGACTGACGAATAAGACCGCCGGCTACGACGAAATCTCAATTTTCGAGATTCTAACAGTCGATTTGAACTATTCGATGTGTTTTTCATATTAAAATCTCATTGGAGATCAAATTTTATATTTTTCTGAAATTTTTTAGTATTTTTTGATATTTTATAAAATTGTTAATCTAAATAATTTTGGACCCTTCAATAACAGTGATTTTTAAAAATCTAAAAAAAAATAGTAAAAAATTTTTAAAAAAATATAAAATTTGGTTTCCAATAAGATTTCAATACGGAAAACACATTAAATGGTTTGGATTAACCATTAGAATATTAAAAGTTGAGATATAACTGTGGCTGACGGGTTCATTCGTCAATCGTGATTGATTGTGGTCTATCTCAAAAATACAAATGAGGATATGGGATAATTCAAGGCTAGACATGAAAGGAAGAGTGTCGCTGTTCAAAGGAATTAATGCATTAGTACACTAAACATTTCATACAAGTTTGTGCAAGCACACTCCCTCTACTTGCATTCTCTCCGGTGCAAGTGCAACGGCTCGTATCTTCTCCACTTCACCACAGCCGAGTGAAAACCACAATTCCTCTCCAGTTCAATGGCGACATACTGAAATCAAAAGCTCCCTCCAGATAAGTATGATGATTACAAAATTCCACAAGATTAAATACGGTAAGGTTCACTATTCACATGAATTACATTTTGTTAATTTTTACTAGCTATGAAGTTGAAGCACCATGAGAAAGGATACATCCTCCCAAGGCAAATTAAAGGGTTCGTTTCAGTGGTGTTTTCATGCTCAAATTGGTTTTCTTCGATTGTGAAATCTTGTGCAAACTAATGTCATTTCATTGTGTGAATCATATACATATATAGATACTACTATTCATATGCAAAGAGGCTTTATACTATTGACGTTTAGACCGTCGGATATCTTCAAAAATCGTGCATAGATGAGATCCAATGGATCAGATTTAGGCGCTAAGGCCTCCGCTTGCTTTATTTTTTCCGTTCTTTCTGAACTCCTCTCCGTCTCCCAAATTCCCAATTTCCAACCCTCTCTCTTCGTCTGCAGAAACTGAAGCGCCAATTGAAATGAAAACCTCTCTCCGATCGGCGCACATCTCTCCCATCCGATCAGCTCGGTGCCACAACCCTAGCTGCTTCTCCGTAACTCCCCCCCCCCCCCCTTCGGGCACCTCCACCTTCCCCTCCCCTCTCCTTCTGTCCCTCTCTCCGACTCTCAACACCAGTACCCTCAATGATTGGTATTGTTATCCTCTGCAACTTTCAACTTCAACACCAGTACCCTCAACACGGCCAGCTCTGTAACTGCTTTGGTCCGTGTGTTTCATTTTTTACTCATTGTATTAATGTAGCTGCCTTTTTGTATTAATGTAGCTTCAACTTCAAAAGTGTAATATTTTTTCCAAATAATGAAATAAAGATAGGGCACATAGATATTCTTTAATGTTACTGCCGTATTTGGTGTTAGCTTTGACAAATAGAAATAGACGAGAGCTTTGCCTAAAGAAGGTACATAGATCTTTATAAAATCAAAATTAAAGCATGAAATCCTTAATATAATACAAGCAAAGTTAAACAAGATACATTGTAAACGTGTAAAATCAACACCCAAATACATCATAGTTAAACCAACATCATCACAGAATTCTGAACATCATAGTACAACAATCATAGAATTCCTAATACAATACAAGCATCATTAAATTCTAGACCCAATTCTTCAGTCTTCCCTTGACATTTACTGTGATATTGTGTTGAACTTTATGACCTACACAGGATCTCAGAGACCAAGCACAAAAAACCATAAGCAAAAATTTGAGAAAGATTCCTCAAAAAAGTTGAATTTGCTGCCTTGTATTACTTTTCATATGTTCTGCAATCAGAATTCTGCATTGCGTCCGGACATATTTGCTTTCACACTGATAATGAATGTTGTAAACGATGTTCTGCCCTGGCGGGCATACTTGATTTAGTCATGGTTCAATTATTTTTTCCCAAATGTGGAGCTAGAGTTTTCATGTTGTACTATTTTAATGTGTATGTTACACCCATCACCCATGTGACTATGTGAGCAATCAATAAACATTCTTCCTCAAATATTCAAATTAGGCCTTTTGTAAACCTAAGCTTTGTCGTCATCAACTCTTTTTTCCCGACTAAATGATAAACTCTACTAACAACGTATCATGTTCAGACTGTCTCATATCTTATCATATGAGAGATTGAGAGTTGCCTTCTCCATCCCCATCTGTGGTCAACTCTTGATAGGATAAAATCTGAAAGTATATTCATGTCCTGAGATATATACAAACTTTCCACTAGTAAAGGTTTTGTCTATATTAAAAAGACGTGGATATATGGAGATTGACCTGCTTGATTACGTAACTTGGAGTGAATTAACTAGTAATAAAAAAATATCTGGAAACGCCAAGGTTTTTTTTTTTCCTTCCAAAAAGTATACCATTGTTACTAACTAAAATAGTACTGCAAGGTCAAAGGTTAATACAACATGACTTTTGTCTCACTGTAATCAATGGTTCATAAATTTATGACAAAGCCCAAGAGGCCGACAATGAAAATCATAGCACAGACCGATGCAAGCACAATTCTAATATTTAGAACACCGAATTTGACAACAAAAAAAAAATAAAAGCACAATTCTAATATTATCTATTAAATGAGTATGTTTGGCAGTAGGTGGGAACAAGGATTGAACAGCTGTTTACCTCTTGTTGCTGTTCTAGGCTAGTTCCCAAAAGATCAGAAACTGGGAATAAGGAATGGAACTACCTAGTTCGCTGTTCGTGGGCTGTTCGAGTGCTTGTTTGGTTGCTCACCGAACTAGCTTCTAGCTAGTTCGCGGCTGTTCCAACCATGGTTCTGAAACTCGGATTCGGACTCGGACTCGGAGTGTGGGATCAAGGAGTTGAATCGGATGACTCGGAAAAACTCGGGCGACTCGGATCGGAAACTCGGAGTTTCAAAAATAGTCATTTTAAATGTCTTAAAAATGAGAAAAAAAATTGAATAATAAGAAAATATTTTTTAATAATGATACTTTCAATAAAACATATTAATATATCAGTTAGAATTGTAGAGAATAAAATTTTCAATTTTTCTGTGTTCGTGGATTATTTTTTTGGTCAAGAATCTCCTTGTTTGAAAATTATTTCACTTAATGAATTATCTGGACCGTTTGATCTGATTTAAAAGGAAAAATTGAAAAAAAATGAAGCAATGGAGGTGTCCAGTACTTAACCCTTCCCCTTTTTTCTTTCCCTTCCCGATCCCACAGATTCCCACTCGATTCCCATCTTCCTTTCCGATAGAACACAATGAGGGCTTAAATTCCCAGCTGCCATGGTGCTTTTTCCGGCCTCCTGACACAATTTCTCCACTATAGCAACCTCATCAAGTGTTTCCCGTGCTCCTTCACCTCTCTCCATGGAAGAACACCACCATTAATGGTGATCTCAAGTCTTTCAGTCCAAATCCGCTCCAACTCGCCAAAAATCGGATCGTTGGCCGCCGAGTCCGAGTCAACTCGGGCCGATTCCGAGTTGAATCGCCGAGTTTTTAAACCATGGTTCCAACTATACCCAACTAAACTAGGGAAGATGGCCGCAAGTGTTTTTGGATGCTCTAAGTGTTGCAACCAATAACCTTAACTTGAATCATATTCATATTCTGATCGCCAATTATTCCCACAAATTCACCATAATATTCAAGAGGAAATAGTAGCGCGCCACGTGCAAGGGGTTCATTTGTGTCCGAATTGTAAAGGTCCACCTTAACCACAAGGGCCGATTGCCGACGGCAACAAAACAGAGACCTAGACAAAGGGATTGGGTCCATAGGCTCGATGGTGGAGCAATCGTAGCTTTCCTTGCTGAATACGGAATATGTCAGGTACTGCATGTTGTTGATATAAACAACAATGTCACCATGAATTCTCAAAGGTGTTATTTGTCCTCTCGACTCAATTAGCTTAATATCTAACTCAGCAAGACAAGCGAACGTCAGCACCGCATAAGTCACAAACACAGTACCATTACTTCCTTGGACCTTATCATCCAACCATTTGTCAACAAGACGACTTTTAGGATCCCATTTTACAACCCCTTTACACAGTTCATCATCATCTAACTTGAGGTCAATAATGACGGCGACTGGATCATAACCCAAAGGGGCTAATTCTGGACCATTCAATGGCAAGAAGCCCTATGGCTCCGTTTGGATGGTGTGGGAATAAGAGAAAGAAGTATTGGGAAGTGTGTAATTTTGTGAAGAGTTTGAATTGTTTATAATAAATTTGAGAGTAGGAAGAAATTATTCTCTTATTCTTGTACCATCCAAACGGAGCCTATAAGAATGAAAAGGAATGTTGAGAGAGAGAAAGAGAGAGAGAGATTTCGGTATGGCAAATACAAATAGTATATATTCTTACCTTGTCTGGAATCATCAGTGCACTTTCCTTGTCACGATCGAAGAGGACTATATTGAAGCCATCACAATCCAACGTGACATTGCCATGGATATAGCCGGATGTCTTCCCATGCAGGTCTACGTACACCTCATAAACCTCTACCAACATATCCCCTTGCTCTAGCTTCTTCTTGCCTTCCCAGTTTGTCTCCACACAAATTGGTTTCCAGATACCCATTTCTACAGGTTTTGGAGGTCTCCATGAGAGCTTTGTGTGACTTCTTCCTCACTCACAGCGTCACTATGGTCCTAGATATATAGTAGAGATATATAAAGAGAAAAAAGAAGTTCAACAAGGGTAGAGATGAATGATAAGAAAAATTAAGACACATTAAAAGGAATTAAGTTGAAAATTTAATGATGGGCAGTATAATAGACTAATAGTGAGGCCAATCGGTTTAAATATGCAAATTGACAACTGACAAGGAATTTTGGTTCCTAGTTCCTACACAGGAAAGTAGCATGCTTTGGGGAGTGTGTCAATTTGTATACATAATACATAGGCGCCAAAAGAACTAGACTTTGAGGAGGGCAGGTCAACTTGATTTAATTTGAGGTCTTAAAATTGGACCCAGTACTTACTATCTATTAGCAATGGATGGCAGTTTAATGAATGAATAGGAGGCGCAGACCAAATCTAAATAAATAAATAGGAATTTTGATGTAATTTGACTTGGGATTCGGTGATCAGGTCACCACTGGAAGAAACAGATGGGGGTGGCTAGGGCTTCCCTTTCCCTTTCGGAATAGCTGCGCGCATCTTCCCCTTCCGTCGCTTCTGTCGTTTCGGATTCGGATGGGTCAAGGCACGGAAAAGGTTGTTTTGTCTTCATATCGCGGCTATGATGCTATCCCCGGTGAACCTTTAACTTTAAACAAGGCTTTTAGGGTGTCCAGCACGAATATTGATGCCATATCGCCCATTCAGATCTGGGCTGAATTTTGCGAGTGTTGTAGAGGATCTTAATATCATCGCATCTCCGCAAAAATGTTCACAAACAATGAAACAAAAGAGAAATACTTATTTATTTACTATAATACCCCTTCACTTAATTAAAATTTACGGGCTATTTCTCTCGGCTTTTCTAATTTATTAACTATAAGGTATCCAAGGAAAAGATGGCATGGCATTTCCAAAATTTTCCCACAAAATGAAATTATCCCCCTCATGCACGCTGCGTCGCTGCCCAAAATTATATTCGCCATAAAAAGATTACAACTTTACAAGAAGGCATAGAGATGCTCTGTTTTGTTTGTGTAAAATTTTTCCAGAAAAAAAAACAGGATGTGTGATCAGTTTATTACCAGTTTACCACCTCTTCAACATAAGTATTAGGGATAATAACCTTGTTGTACACCAGGTTCACGGATTAGATTAAGATATGACCGTTAGTTCAATGTATTAGGATAGTTATTGAATGTAATCAGAGGCTAATGTGCTCCTCTGTAACTAATTGCATTTTATACAGAATGCAAGAACATTCTCTCTTTTACATGTTTCATCGAACACCTTTATGGTAAAACAATACCACCTGTCAAAGTTTCACTAACAGAGAATTGAAGAGAGATTTCATGTGCCTACATTCGGCCAAAAAAAAAAAATTAGAGCAAATTGAAAAATGAAATGGAAAAAACAAATGAGGACATGGGATAATTCAAGGCTAGACATGAAAGGAAGAGTGTCGCTGTTCAAAGTATTGCACCAGTACACCAAACATTTCATGCAAGTTCGTGCAAGCTCTCCAGTGCAAGTGCAATGGCTCGGCTCTTCTCCCGAGTGAAAACCACAATTCCCCTCCAGTTCATGACATATCCAAATCAATATTGTTTCCCGTTGTCACTCCAGATAAGTGTGATGATTACAAAATTCCACAAGATTAAATACACCAAGGTTCACTATTCACATTTTGTTATTTTTTTTTCATAATACTATGAAGTTGAAGTCCTCCCAATTATAGGCAAATTAAAGGGTTAATTGGTTTCAGTTGGCGTTTTCTCGATCGTGAAATCTTGTGCAAACTATATATGTCATTTCAATGTTGTAAATAGTATAACTTTCCAAAAATGATATGTTTTAAAAAATAAAAAAATAATAGTAATAAAATCTAAAAAATTACAAAATTTGGTTTGCTATGAGATTTCAATATGTAGATTATATTGGTTAAATTAGATTTGTCAATTTATAAAAATATTTCTAAAAAAATTCGCGGTGCATAGAAAGCCCTATTGACCACCACGTATTTCAAAACGGTTTTTTTTTTCCGATTGCTTTTCTCCTAAAATATAAATATTAATTATAATAATTATCAGGGCAAAGGCAAACACTAACCAGCCCCCGCATCGTCTGGCATCTGGTTGTCGCCGATCTCTCTCTCTCCGTCTGTCCGAGACCATCCGCTGCGTCTCATCTCATGCCCAGGAAAAAGCGAAAGTACAAACAACCTCGCCCTAACCCATCCGGCAGGACAGAAGCAGAAGAAGAAGAAGAAGCTAGCGGCTATTCGGAAAGGGAAAGGGACGCCACCCCCACCCCACCTCCATATGTAGAAAGCAGGGCCAACTCTTCTTCCTCCGACTCTGGTGGCCTGACAACCCAATCCCATGTCAAATTCAAGTTCCTATTTACTTATTTCTTTCTTTCTTTCTTTCTTATTCTGACCTGACCTCACTATACCTCAATAGCAGCTACCTGATAGAAATTAGTTATATATGGTCTGCGCCTCCTATTCATTAAAATATAAAATGCCACTGATTGATATCTAGATAGTAAGTACTGACTCATTATTAAAATACCACTGATTGATATCTAGATAGTAAGTACTGGCTCATTATAAAAATGCCACTGTTTGATATCTAGATAGTAAGTACTGGCTCATCAAGGAGTGCATAGAGCAATTCCCACCTGAAACGGACTCTTCATAACATTGCATGCAGTTGCAAACCCTCAACTCAGTTCCATGTGTCCTTCTCAAACTCAACTCCTTGTGGCATCAATCTCCTCAAAGGGCACCCACACCCTGATTATTAGCTAGTTATTAAGCCCCTTTCTAGTGTAGGAATTTGCAACCAAACTGCTTCGTTAATTGGCAAAAGCCAAGCCAAATTGCCTCACTATTATACTGCCCCACTAATATACCGTCCTTTGCCCTGAAAAAAAACATTTTTTTTACTTCCGTGGGAGGCTACAATCCATTTTCAAAAGGATTCGGTCATCTGGCTGCATACGAAATAGAACGTATTTATGCTCTAGATGCCTACGTAGATTTTCACAAAATTTTTAGCCAACGCTGGTGAAAATTTCAATCATCAATTAGCAAAAGTTTCTACTTTATGGAATTAAACAGTTGATCTTCTCTGATTTCTCATTGCAAGATTAAATATATAGAATTAGAAATACTAATATTAATATCATATCTTAGTTTTATCTAATTATTAATTGGAATCGTAAAATGGACTTTTTCACTAATAGTTTTGAGCTCTTTTCAGGATTATAATGAATCATTATTAACATTCATTCAAATGGTTAAGAAATATTTATATTATGAATCAAGTAAAATTTGTGTGATAGGTCATGACAATCTCGTCTCTCTTTTTCTCTCCTATCTTCTCCCTTCCTTTTTTTTATATTGACATGTAAAACTTTTATTAGAGAATTGTAAAAATATCTTTTGACATTCATTCGAATTGAATATTAAAGATTATACCTGAAAAAAGAAAAATCTTTACTATGTTGAAAATATACAAATAAAAAAGAAATTCATGTGCATCAACAATAAAACTTTAATTAGTCATCATTTTTAAATAAATGATTATTATATATTCATTTATTATTTAATTTTAAAAGTACTTCATGGTAATATATAAGTATGATGAGTAGGGTTAAAATGCCCACATTTTACGTACCAAACATTGATCTTGTTGAATTTATATAAATGCATATATCTCACTATTTTATTATATTATTTAAAAAATTCAAATGTCGATCAAAACATTAGAGGTATTAGAGGTCTAGGTTTCTACTATTACTATTATTATTATATGTATTATTATTAGTATGGCTAGTCTTATTATTAGTATTTTTTTATGTTTTGTTTTTTGTTCTTGGATGTGTTCTCTTGTTGGGTTTCTTTCTAGCCTACCCCAACTTGTTTGGGACAAAAGGCTTAGTTGTTGTTGTTGTCGATCCAAACATTAATCTTATTGTATTTAACAATAGATGTATTTTCATGTAAGTTTTGTAAATTTTAGAGTTCATTTATTGTTGGATGAAAAGCCAAAACATGAATGTATTAAAATTTATCTATCATAGTTAACAAGATTAATTCATTTTCCCACCTCTTTATCAAGTATTAAATTAACTTTAGAATTTAGAAAATTTAGATAAAAATGCATTGCCTGTAAAATAAGATCAATGATTTAGATTCGATATTTGAATTCAGGATTTTATAATAGTAAAAAAAAAAACAGAGAGTTAAATGTAGGTATTTTGAGACAGCCAAAATGTAGATACTCGAACACTCCTCATGTATATGAAAGCTACTACACTCGCATAATTTATAGGGATAGATAAAATAGAACGAAAAAGGATAAATATTTTAGAGAACATGCAATTTTTTTAACTTTTTATGCAGTAAAATAATAATGAATAATGATAATAATAATAATATTGTTATTATTATTATAATTAATTATTATTATTATCATTATTATTATTATTATTATTATTATTATTATTATTATTATTATTATTATTATTATTATTATTATTATTATTATTATTATTATTATTATTATTATTATATGCAGGTCAAATGATGTTTTCATTGAAATGACAAATTTAGCATACTGCACTCTCTTAAGATCCCGAAATTATTTTATACAGAAATTCAGACGCAAAAAATTTTAATAGAAAGAATTATTATTTTTTTTTTTAATAAGAAGAAAGTTCGAACGCGTTTTATAAAAGCGTACAGTCTCTCTCCTTCGTACGCGTTTATAAAACGCGCTCGAAGGCTTCGAACGCGTTTTATAAACGGGTAAGAAGAGAGCTTCAGTTACGCCTGAAAAAGCTGGTCAGACCTTCGTACGCGTTTATAAAACGCGTTCGGAGCCTTCGAGCGCGTTTTATAAACGAGTTATTAGTTTTTCATATTTTTCATTCAAACCAAAACATTTAACTTATTAAAAATAATATTTTGCAATAAGGTTCCTGCATGTTTCTTATTTACAAAATTTTCAAAATTTTATTTCCAATTAAAGATGTATTAAATAGATGTATCAAAATTTTATTTCCAATTAAAGATGCATTTAATTGCACATTTTTTTTGTTTGAACATGTGTATAATATCATTTTGTTTGAATAATTATTCACCGACGACCCTGTAATTTTACATACTTATCTTTTGAATTGTAGTCTCTTCTCTTTTTTTATTTTATGTTAGCCATATATATAATCAAATAATATATAATATGGAAATAATTAAAATATAAATTTTTAAAATAATTTTGAACATTAAAACTTTAAACAGGCTTAACTTTTGATAGGAATGTCCGTTTGGGGTGATCGAGGACAATCCGGAAAGCTCGCGACGAGATCTACACATGTTATCGGGGTGAAACCCCGTAACGACCATTTTCGGAGCCAAAAAACTCTCTCTAGACCTCCAAAATTCACTTTGAAAGTTTGCAAATCTAAAAACCACTCTAAACTACTAAAAAAGTTTTTAAAATCATAAATTAATCATTAAAAAGAGAAATGCAGTAAATTAAGTGACTTTCTTGATAGTTATTCAAACAAAATGATATTAATGTCAAAATTAATATTCTAATGTCATTTTTAAATAAGATTAATATGAAATTAAATGTGATATTTTAAAAATTATAAATTTAATCTTAATCTTAAAAATAAATTTAACTTAAATTTTCACATTAATTTTTCTATTAATTTTGAAAAAAAATGGTAATAACTCAATTTCGAAAAATTTACGCCTTCCTACCCGTTTATAAAATGCGCTCGAAGGCTCCGAACGCGTTTTATAAACGCGTACGAAAGTCTGACCAGCCTTTTCAGGCGTAACTGAAGCTCTCTCATTCCTACCCGTTTATAAAACGCGCTCGAAGCCTTCGAGCGCGTTTTATAAACGGGTAGGAAGGAGAGAGACTGTACGCTTTTATAAAACGCGTTCGAACTTTCTTCTTATTAAAAAAAAATAAATAATTCTTTCTATTAAAATTTTTTGCGTCTGAATTTCTGTATAAAATAATTTCGGCTTAAGATCATTAATATACATATTCTTAAAAATGTACATCAAATGAAACAAAAATTACTTAAAAAATATCTGCATACTACATTAATTTTACAAGCTTCTAAAATTATAGCGGGGACTAGCTATGACCATGGATCAGCAAAAGTAACATGCCTTTTCTTTCTGTCAATGAATTTTCTTTTTTGGGTCTCCAATTTTGTTGGATTAACAGAAATGCATGATCTATTATCTTTCAATTCCTTGATCTCTCTCCTGGTACTTTCCAGTTCTTCCTCCAGTGTGAGGATATGCTTAGCCTGTTAGCCATTTGCACACCTTTCTCTTTTTCTCTCCTTACTAGATGCTTAAGTCGCGGCTCCGCCGCGACGTGTATTTTTTGTTGTATGTTGAATGATGCTCAAGAGTTTTTGGGGTGTTGTTATTTCGGCTGTTATTTTGTAGGTTCTGGGGGTGGTTATTGGCATATTTGTATTGGTCATATGGTTTGTGGGCTGATTCTTTCTATTGGGTTTTGGCTGGAGTAGGAATTGAAATTTGATTGGTTATATTTTTGTTGTATCTGTTAGGCCAGAGATATATTATGTTAAGGAGGTGTAGTTTTTGGTGATGTTGGCAGTGGAATTGTTTGTGGTTGGTGATGATGGTATAAAATCTTTTGTTGTTGTTATTTATTTGAGAGAAAGGTTGTTTTGTGTTTTTGGTGGTTGCGTAGTGCGTGTTTGCTGTTATTTGTTATGTTTGTTATGAGGGAATTAGGTTATTTGGAGAGGTTTTTTTTTTGAAGTTGATGTGTATTGTCAATTTGTTAGAATGAATAAGTATTGGGTTAATTGAAAGGTTCATTGCATTTAAAGAAGTTGAACAATGGATAAGCTAATAAGGAGTTAGACAGTGGAGGTATTTGCCATAAAGTTTGTGGATGGGAGCACATGAGTTGAGAGCAGTTGCCCGTTCTCACAAAATCCAAAAAAACAAAACTATCAAATGTGCTTTCGGTATTGAAAACCGTGAGCTGTGTTTCCTATAATCAAAAGATGAATAGACAGATGAAGATGTGTGCGGTAGTTGTTGTGAGTGGTTATTCGTTGTAGGTATGGAAGAGGTAATCGCATTCATCCTGTTCTAATGTGTTGTACTAAACGTCTCTAGGTTTGTCGATCGCAAAACAATATCATTTGGCATTTAACAATCTTCTTTGAGTTTTATAGGAAGAAGATACAATTTATGAGGACTTGGATAAAAGCTTTAAGAAAGATCAAGATCAAGTCATTAGAGAGCTTGTAGGATAGTTTAGACTAGGATAGAAGGTTTACTTTAGTCCTTGTTTATCCTTGAAATGGTCTAGATAGCGAAAAGCTCAATAAACCAGCAAAATCCTGTTTTCTGTGACCTAGCGTCGTACAACGCTAGATAGAGTTACACAACGCTAGAACAGCTAAATTCATACTTTTGTGAATCAACGTTGCACAACGCTATATAGAGTTAGGCAACGCTGAGTCACAACGTTATACAACGCTAATCAGAGTTGTACAACGCTGCAGTTAAGAAACTTGGAAAATTTCCTGAGTACTATCGTGCAACGCCATATAGCGTTGCACAACGCCACAAAAATCCCAAGTTAGCTGTGCTGTTTTTTACATGCAAAGTCTCTGGAGACGTTAGCCAACGTCTTTCAGCGTTGGGTAACGTTAGCGTTGTGTGACGGCATATAGAGTTGTACAACGCTCTGTTGAATCTGTCAGAGTTGTTTCCTTTTGTCTCCCTTTAGCGTTGTGTAACGCCATTCAGTGGCAAGCAACGCTCTGACAATTTCCAACGGAATTGTCGGAGCTTTCCTTTGGTTTTACACTCCTGCGTTGTGCGACGGCAAATAGCGTTGCACAACGCTCTGACAGACCAACGGCTATATTAAAGAGCCGTTAGAATTTACAACGGTCATATTCCAGCGTTGTATAACGCTATTCAGCGTTGTACAACGCTGTGGCCTGTTTTTGCTGGGGAACTGCTAATTTCGAGCCCTATATATATCCACCCCTTGTTCTCTCTCATTAAGAGAGCTTCACTTTGCAAAATTAGACCAGAATTGAGCCTTTGAGCATAGGGATACTCTCCCACTTGAGCTTTTCATAGCTAAACCATCTTGAGAGATTTAGTAGCCTCAAACACCACCGCCCCGACATTGTCGCTAGGTGTAGGTTGGAATAGGTTGAGAGCTCTTCTCCTTTGAGGCCGTTGTGCCATTCGAGTTAGGCCGATCCGCCTCGAGTGTCCTTGTGACGAGGTGATTCGGTTCGAAGTTGTAGTCCCGTTCTTGTTGGAATTGAACGGAGCGCACCCTTTCGTGGTAGCGGAACTCCCGGAGACGTACGACTAAGGCTAGCTTCTTCTAGCGGGTCGGAACTCCGTAATCACATCGCGTGTTCAATTTCTCTCTCTCTCTTTCTCTCTTTATTATCTTGTTTTGTGAATTGCTTGTGTGCTTGCTTGTATTGGGTACCAATTGAATTGTGTTAGGGTAGTTCATACCAAACCGGTCCAAAACCTTAAATCGCTTCCGCTAAACCTTGATTAAGCCGCCTCCCTTAGGGACAACAAAGTGGTATCAGAGCAGAAACCTCGATTAAGCTATTCTTAATCTCGGTTTTCGGTCATGGCGGATCGTTTTGTAGAGAGACCGGATAAATTAGGCCAAAATTGTAAAAAAATTTCTTTTTGGAAGAGATGCATGGTGAACTACCTCAATATCTTGGGATATTGGCATGTGGTAGAAAATCGGTATACCCCCGAACTTAAACCAAATTCAGTAGAATTGACCAAGAAGTCCCGTGATAACCGAATGGACAATGATTGTGCGGTTAATGCCATATTAGCCTCGGTCCATGAATCAATTGGTGTGACACTTAGTCGTTTTGATCTAGCACACGATATGTGGATGACTCTCCTCACCCGTTATGAGGGAAATTCTCAAATTAGGCATTCTAAATTGTATGAGTTGTACTCTCAATTTGAGAATTTCCACATAAAGGATGGTGAATCCATTGAGGATATGTACACTCGTCTTGTACAACTCCAAAATGAATTCACCGAAGGAGGTGAGCCCCTAACAAATGGCAAGATTGTAGGGAAGATGATGCGGGCTATGAGTGGACGGCACGAATGGGATGCTCACATCACGTCGCTTGAGACCATTATCCGGATGGACCATGCGTACACCCCGGAGCAAATGTACACCGAACTTCGATGTGTTGAGGAGAAGCTCAAGCAACTCGCCAAACTAGAGCCTCATCCAAGAACCTTAGCCATGACCTCCACAAGCAATCCCGCCTCCACATCATCATCTCGATCCTCTCATCGTCGATACCCACATCAAACACCATTAAACCTCTACGAGCTTGATGAGGCAAAGCAAGAGGTGGTGATTGAGAAGATGTTTCGTGGATTGCTCAAGCATGAGAAGAAGTTCAACAATGAGCGACTAGCCAATGATGAACGGGAGTTGTGCTTTGTGTGCAACAAAAAAGGGCATTCCATGCACAAGTGTCACAAGCTTTTCCCTCAAGTGCAAACCGACAAGCCAAAGCCTAAGCACAAGAAGGAAAAGAAGAAGGCTCAAGCCATGCATGCCTTGTGAGATGTTGAATCCGAAACAAGCTCATCCGATTCGGATTCTCATGAGGTGTATGCTTTGGTGGCAAATGTGGAAGAGGTGGTATTCTCAACGGAAGATGTGGAAGATGACTTCGTGAAGGACATCCTCAATGAATTCAATCAAGGAACACGATTTGTTCATCCGCTACTTCAAGCGCGTAAGGCAACACCACCTCCATCTAGTTCAACTCCATGTGTTGATTGTGATAGGTTGAACTCTATTCTTAATGCTACACATGATGCCTTGGTTAGGAAAGCCGATACCATAGAAACTTTAAAAACCAAGGTAGATGAGCTTACTTCTAAGATTGGTGAGTATGAGGCTAAAATTAAGGAGCTTGAAAAACAACTTGAAATACAACTTGAAGAACCGATTTTAACTCAAGCTCCTAAAACGAATTTGAAAAACTTTTTCAAAGGTCAAAAGCCTCATGACAAGTCCGGTCTTGGTTATCAAAAGCCTTATCAAACCAAGAAAAAGAACTTGTCACACACTAATGGGGAACATGTTGCACAAAACACACAATTTCAAAAACCTAGAAATTCTCGTGGTCATGCACATATGTACCAAATGAAACCTAGAAACACTAGAGTGCAAAATGAAAAGAATTTGCAAAATCAAGAAAAGAAGGTTTTTGTTCCAAAGGCGTCCAATAAAATTTATTTTAGAGGACCCGATGGATGGTTTTATGAGTTTAAAGAGCAACACTTTTCACAAAACCACAAGCCTCAATCCAATGAGCATCAAAAGAATGTTTCCCAACATTTCCAAAAGGATCGCAAAAAGGATTTTAATGCCTCATCCAATTATCCTAAGAAGAAGGCCGAATACCTTAGAGCCCATTACTATTCTCATTTTGTCAAGGGTTCTACCATGCCTAAGCCAACCAATGCATATTGCAACTATTGTTGTCAAAATGGTCATATCTCGTTGGAATGCAAACTTAGGAAACCAAATGGTGAGTCCAAAGGTAAGTGGGTTCTAAAAGTTTGTACCTCTAATGGTACAACTAGTGGTATGGTAACCAATATGGCCTAAAATACCAAGTCATCCCCCGGTCTTATAAGCCAAATTTTTTAGGGGGAGCCTCTTTATTTCTATCTTATTTTTGTTTGAGAGGTTAAATTTGGTCACACTACTTTGTGTAGTGCCCTAAATTGGTTCTCCAATTCCTTTTCTCCAAAATTAAGGGGGAGCCATAAATTTAGGGGGAGCTTGGTACAATTTTCACTTTTTGTCGATTTACAAAAAGGGGGAGAATTGTAGTAAAGCTTGTGAAATGCCAAAATTTAATCGCTTTACTAATGATATTGTTTTGCAAATCGTCAAAAGGGGGAGATTGTTGTACTAAACGTCTCTAGGTTTGTCGATCGCAAAACAATATCATTTGGCATTTAACAATCTTTTTTGAGTTTTATAGGAAGAAGATATAATTTATGAGGACTTGGATAAAAGCTTTAAGAAAGATCAAGATCAAATCATTAGAGAGCTTGTAGGATAGTTTAGACTAGGATAGAAGGTTTACTTTAGTCCTTGTTTATCCTTGAAATGGTTTAGATAGCGAAAAGCTCAATAAACCAGCAAAATTCTGTTTTCTGTGACCTAGCGTCGTACAACGCTAGATAGAGTTACACAACGCTAGAACAGCTAAATTCATACTTTTGTGAATCAACGTTGCACAACGCTATATAGAGTTAGGCAACGCTGAGTCACAACGTTGTACAACGCTAATCAGAGTTGTACAACGCTGCAGTTAAGAAACTTGGAAAATTTCCTGAGTACCATCGTGCAACGCCATATAGCGTTGCACAACGCCACAAAAATCCCAAGTTAGCTGTGCTGTTTTTTACATGCAAAGTCTCTGGAGACGTTAGCCAACGTCTTTCAGCGTTGGGTAACGTTAGCGTTGTGTGACGGCATATAGAGTTGTACAACGCTCTGTTGAATCTGTCAGAGTTGTTTCCTTTTGTCTCCCTTTAGCGTTGTGTAACGCCATTCAGTGGCAAGCAACGCTCTGACAATTTCCAACGGAATTGTCGGAGCTTTCCTTTGGTTTTACACTTCTGCGTTGTGCGACGGCAAATAGCGTTGCACAACGCTCTGACAGACCAACGGGTATATTAAAGAGCCGTTAGAATTTACAACGGTCATATTCCAGCGTTGTATAACGCTATTCAGCGTTGTACAACGCTGTGGCCTGTTTTTGCTGGGGAACTGCTCATTTCGAGCCCTATATATATCCACCCCTTGTTCTCTCTCATTAAGAGAGCTTCACTTTGCAAAATTAGACCAGAATTGAGCCTTTGAGCATAGGGATACTCTCCCACTTCAGCTTTTCATAGCTAGACCATCTTGAGAGATTTAGTAGCCTCAAACACCACCGCCCCGACATTGTCGCTAGGTGTAGGTTGGAATAGGTTGAGAGCTCTTCTCCTTTGAGGCCGTTGTGCCATTCGAGTTAGGCCGATCCGCCTCGAGTGTCCTTGTGACGAGGTGATTCGGTTCGAAGTTGTAGTCCCGTTCTTGTTGGAATTGAACGGAGCGCACCCTTTCGTGGTAGCGGAACTCTCGGAGACGTACGACTAAGGCTAGCTTCTTCTAGCGGGTCGGAACTCCGTAATCACATCGCGTGTTCAATTTATCTCTCTCTTTCTCTCTTTATTATCTTGCTTTGTGAATTGCTTGTGTGCTTGCTTGTATTGGGTACAACATAATGTTTGTATGGCATTGAGAGGGGTTGAAATTGCAGACGGTGCAATTTGAGTTGAAGGGGTGGGCTCATCGTCAGCATTTCGGAAGTCATCAATTGCTCTGAACATATTGTTGATATCCTCTAACTCTTGATTGATTTCTTCAATTCTTGTCATTGATGGAATTTCTGGCATGGTGGTGAGAAGAGGCGATATATTAGAGGGTGCAATCTGATAGGAACTGCCGGCTTGATTGTTTGAATTCGTGAAGGTTTCAGTGCCTGTGAAGATGTTGTTCATGTCTTCTATTTTATCATTGATCTGTGCAGTGTTTTTTGCAGAGTACATGTGATGAAGATGAGTTTGGAAGGTTGGTTGTGGGTTGTGTAGATTTGCAAAGTTTGTGAGGAATCTGATTTGTTCTTCTTTGGAAGCAAGGGTGTTTCTGAGTTGGTTGATTTCATTGGTAGCGGCATGAAGAAGGGTGTTATTTGTGTAATCGAGTTTGGTTGTGAGTTTGTTAATTTCATGGTATGCTGTTTGAAGAAGAGCTTGGTTTGCGTGGTAGTCAATTTCTTTGCTGCGCTTATGCTGGAATAGCAGGTTGTCAACTTGCCTTTTTGTTTCTAAGAGCGAACGGCGGAGCCAGCGATTGCGGTGGAGAGTTTCATCGAGCTCGATATGAGCTGCATGTGCAGCGCTTTTCCAAGCTCTTTTTGAGTCTTTGTAAACGTTAACGGCAAGGTAGGACGTCACATGAGGATCTTCAAAATAATTGTTTTGGATACATTTCAATGCTAGTCGTGCTGCGTAGTCTTCTGCCAAGGGGAGTTTGTCTATGAGTGGTGAGGTAAAAGTTTCAATTTTTGGCTGGAGAGAATCACCTAAGGAGATTTGGACTTGTGATTTCCAAAGTTCTGCTTCATCAATTGTGTTGTTAAAGGATGGCTCAGGTTTGTTGAGGTATGCCATAGTTTCTGTCAGCAATATTTTGCCTTTCATTGGTTGTAATGCCATTGTTGGTAGATGGATCCTGCGAGAGTTAGGCATAAGTAAATGCATTTGGATTTGTTGTTGTGAAATGGGAAGAGGTGTTGGTGGCTAGAATTAACAATTGTTGTAAGAAGTATGAATATATAGGAAATATTTATGTGAATTGAATCTGGAAATGGTTTTTTCGTATGAGTAAATGCTGTATTGTTTTGCTATATGTATGGGTGGATTATTAGTAAAGGTTGGATTGTTTAGAAAGCGGAATAGTTTTATATGTGTTGGATGACATGTATGGTTGTTTGTGGTAAATGAGACATGGAATGAAATATTTTATGGCATCAAGATCGAATGTAATGTGTGGTATGAGTGGATAGATTTGAGTAGCTGTCAGAATGTTTAGTGTAGAGATTAGATAAGTAACAGTGAGTGATAATGCATTTGTGATTTGCATATATGTAACCTATAGATATGTAATGTACTGAGTAATAGTGAATTTGGTGTTATTTCGTAGGTAATAGGGAAATTAGTTAGTAAGAGTTGCAGGGAGGCAGTGAATTTTGATTTTGAGGAAAGAACACAATATATACAGTGTGGTACTTTGTGATTTAGTTGTATTGAACTATAGCAATTGCACAGAGGGTTAATGTTCTTGGAGCACATTTTGTTGTGCATGCAGCATGCAGCATGTGTATTTTGTTGTGAAAATTGTAATAGATGGACAGTGATTTTTAAGTGCATGTAATTTTTTTGGACATAGGTTGGGGTGCTGTGGTGGAGGAGCGAGTTGGTGATATCTATAGTGGTGCTTTAGGTGAATGAATGGTTGAAATTGTAGGTAACAATCTGGATGAGGCATCGCAAGTGACGTGTTTGTGATTGGCGAAAATTTTAGGGACTAATCTGGGGTGTAAACGTTTGAGGAGTGTGTGAGAATTCTTTAAATTAGATTTAATAGAAAGAGTGACTATTTAATTGGCAGTAAAATCGGTAACTCTTACCAGAAGCACTTGCGTTGAGAAATTAAATGTAGTGAGTGGTGGAGTTGTTTGGGAAAGAAAGAATTTTTATTGTTGAATAGAATGTACCTTTGAGTCGTTCTGGATTGGAGGAGTAGGGAAGGTAGATTTGATGTGCAGTTGGTCACTTTGATGCGCAATAAATATGGTCCTGTGAAAGGCAAAATTGAATAAATTAGTTGCATGTTCATAAATGGGAGGTTAGAAGAAATGAATGACTGTATTTATTAAACACGGATGGTAGCTTTGATGATTCAGCCAGAAAGGAAATAGGAAGTATTGAATGCATACTGAGAAGAAGTGTTGTTAGTCTGGGGGAAAATGAGGGAAGAAGAAGGATAATTTGTAGGTTGGGTGTGCACTGGGAAGTAATTTTTTATTTGGGGAGAAGAGAAAGGGGAGAGACAAAGCAGATTGTCAGATCCCATCTGTTGACACTTGTTACATTGCATGTAACTTTGGGAAGTGGAAGAGTTTTTTAAGCTAATTGGGTAGGTTATATTTTAAATGTTTGGCGTGTTAGGGAGTCGTAAAAAAATTGCATTCTAATTTTAATAAAACATCAGTTGACGAATTTTTTTTTGTTATTTTCTAATATGTCATTGTGAGGTTAATTTTACAATGGTATTTTGGGAGTATTTTTATAACATATAAATAGGATTTTTTAGGTGGTTGTGTCTTTTTTTTTTTGGTAATGTACTATTTTGTGTTGTGGGTCGTGGTGTGTATTGGATAATATGTCGGTCTCTATTATGTTGGGAAAATGAAGGGTCGCTTAATTATTGTAACGAAGTGGAAGAATATTTGATGTTGAGTGTATTATTTTGTCATATAGCTGCGATTGTACATATGTAGAGGAATGTTGAGGTTTGTTGGACTGTTTTAGTAAGGATCGTGTTTATATGTTTGCGAAAATCAGTTTGGTGGTAAAGAATAGTAGAAAAAGCGAAATGGAAACTGATTATTTCTTTAGGAAAGTTAAATGTTAGAAAATAGGAATAGTTTTTTGTTAATGATGCTTGTGATGTTGCTATCCAGTCGTATATTTGTAATTTTGTATGAATAATTATTTGACATCACACGTGAAATGATGCACTTTTTTTTAGTTGTCTTCGTTTTTTTCCATTTGAGAGAAAAGCATTGAAAGTATTTTGTAGAGAGGTTGTGAGGTTTTGGAAACAAATGGAGAGGGCCTCCAGTAGTTTGAGAAGTGGAAGGAATAGAGGATGTATGTAATAATTTGCTCTTTTAACGTTGAATACATTTCAGTGAGAGAATTGTGAAAGCTATTCCAAAGAAATTGCAAGTGGAGGCATGGAATATGCATTGAGCCTTGCTCAGCGCACTTGTGTGAGTATTATTTTGTCATTTTTGTTTAATGACTGGCAGTTTTATTGGTAAACGTGTAAGAATAATATAGTTGTTGTAATTGGAATGAAGAAAGAAAATAGAGGCAAAAGGAATATAGTTGATGGATTGTTTGGTTGCAATTACGCCATATATTTACAATGCAAAAGAGGGCAAATTGCATTTGAAGTACAGTTCTGGTGGTCTCCTTGCAATTATTGTTTGTTTGTTTGTGGCAAGGAGATTAAAGAAGTTGTAAAGTAGAGGTGAAAGATTGTTTATTTTTTTTGGCAGCCACGCCTATATATTCACAGCACCAAAAAGAGGCTGGCTACATCTGAATAGACACTGTCACTGGATTGAAGCTTCTGCGGAGGAAATTCCTTGGGAAGATGCATCTTCATTGTCGTTGGATCCACTGAAATATAAGAATGACATAGATTAGCACTACTAACTGTGATATTGATTTATGAGTGGCTGTGTTGCGCAATAAGCTGTGATAATTATGTACTTATTAAGATATTGGAGGTTAGGGTTACCTTTTTTCTTCTTCTTTCATTTTTATGGAAACAGTGCCTTTGGAAGATGTAGAAGATGAGGATGCTGAGATGTTGTCGTTGTTGATTGGGCTGCATGGATGAAGATGTCACAAAGTTATTTGAAGAATGAATATATTAATGGTGGAAAGTAATTGGTATTTGTGTTTTAAATTTGAATACCATGATTGTTAACCGACATAGTGTGTATTGCTTACTTGAGTGACATAGTAGCAGCTTGCGGTGAAAGGCCAGTGTGTTTAGCTTTTTTGTCAACATGGGTGTAGTCAATGTCGTTTGTTATACCATGATTGGTCTGGTGAGGTGACAATGTTAATGGATGAATGGGTGTTGCAGGGGGGTTCGGTATAAGGGGATGTGTCTGTTCTCTATTTGAGGGTTCTGCTAATGGTGGGTGAGGCATTGTTATTGGTTGGACACTGTTTATATCATAGATTATGCGCTGTTTATGGAGCTGGCTTAAATTTATGTCTACAGTAAAGAGGAAAGTTTTGCCAATTGTGTTTTGGAGTTGAGAGGGGAACATTTCATTTGTTCTTCGTGCAGTGGCATAGACAACATCAGCTTTGGATCCAACAATAATTTGAGCCTGTTTTCCCATGGCAATGAAGGTCGCTTTTGTTGTTTCAGATGTAACATCTAGTTCGAGTCGATACCTGTATTATGTTCGATAGATGCAATGTAAGTTGAAAGTTATATACTATTTGGTATTTTATAAAGTTGAATGACAGATTAGAGAACAGAATGAATGGTATGTACTATTTGTGGTATATCCTGTAATGAAACCACACATAGAAAATAACTAAAAAATAGTTAATGTGGTATTTGGATACAATTTCACTATTATGAGCAGTGTTTTGCCCAACAAAGACGATATTTTAAGAAAACAAATCTATATTCCGGGGGTTATGGTAGAATTGTATACTCATGGGAAGCGGTTATTGAGCGAGAGGCTTCCCTTGTCTCTTTAAGGAGTTCTGCTAACTTACTGTAGTGAAAAGTCAGTCCAGTTCAGTTGCTTAAATTAAAGCTTTGACATGAGCCATAGCAATATGGGTTATAAATGAGGGGGTAGAAAATGTGGTAATAGGTAAAAGACATGAGTGACAAGTTACCATTGAATTTCTGATTGTACTGGTAATTGACAGTTTGCACAGGCATTTGAATCTTCTGTACATGAGAGGGTACATTTGCATTCAGGACATGCAGAATAACACCAGCTGTCTCTGTTAAGTATGTCAGCAATAGTAGCATTGCAACTGAATTGCTGGTCCTGTCAGAAGATACATAATTTTAGAAATGATGTAAATTAATGAAGAAAGGACAATATGTTTTGGTGAAATTGTTTTAGTTCATGAAAAGGTTGAATTGAAGGTGTAATCTAATTCAAAATATATTATTATTTATAAATGATGTTACTTTGTTAGTGTAAGGCTCTAGGTTGACTAATTGTGGTAGAGTGAGCATTCTAGGCACTGTTGATTTTGAAGGCTTGGAAGATGAGAAGGTGCGACGCTGTAAATTTTGAATTTCCAGTTCTCCTGCGTCTAACCTGTTGTTCCATAATAAGAGCAACAAAAGGTTAGATTTTTTTACTGAGAGCATTGACAGGAAAATTAGATCTGTAGTTAACATATTTATCCTTGTATGGTAGGTAGGCAAAATATAGATTTTTTTTTGGTCAAGCAAGGAGGTGGGAATTGTAAATATATGAGTATTCATAATTGGACAATCTTATGTTTAGCATACCTTTGAATGTAAGCCAGGATGATTGGGTGTGATTGTTGAGAGTAAACTTTGGTAGCACTGTATGTTTTTAGGAAAGTCTCATCTATGAAGAATGAAAAGAGAAAAAGGTTTGTGAATTAGATGCGAATTGCAGGTGGAATGTTATTAGTTAGAAGATAGAATTGCAGTTTGTATATTTACCACTGTATTTTTTTAATTCAAGAGAGCTGAATGCAATGACGATGGGTGTTTAGTCCATCAATGGAGGCTATGAAATCTTTCCACAGTGTCACTCGAATCGTATTATTTCTGAAAATTAGAAATAATAGTAAGGTCATTGTCAATAGTAGAACTTATTAATATCATTTACATGACAAGTTTATATTAGTACCATTGATTTATTAGTACTGTAAAGTAAATTACCTTTCATTTGTTAGGAGAATATCCCTTATAGGTACTGTTCCATTCATAGTTGGCACTTCTTCTATGTCTCCTATTCCACCAATGCGACCAATGACATCTAAATTTTATAGTGAGGATATGACATGTTCATATTAGTATCATTTATTTATTTATTAACAGTGGAAATTAAATTGTGTTTCAGTTGTTAAGAGAATATTGCTTATAGGTATGGTTGTATTCATGGTGGCTATTTTTTCTCTGTTCCCTATTCCATTATGGTGACCAATGCCGTTTAAATTTTATGGTGAGATTATTGAGGATTGTTTTTATAGATTAAAAAAAAAAGAAGTGTTTCATGTACTATTGGAGGTCCATTCTGAATGTAAAGTACAATATAAAAGAATTGATAAGTTAACTGACCAACAACTGTTCTAGGACCACGTACTGTAGTCCCAATAGATTCAAACTCTGTGAACGCAAAGTAGAACAGCGGTGGTTCAGGAGTGGCATTTGGCACTCTAATAACTTCTGTCCATTTGTGGAATGAGATAATAAAAGCATGTCCAGTTGCGTTGTATCCTCCAGCAGGAGTGGTCACTTTAAAGTTTCTGAACAAATATATATTGCCATCCACTGGTTTGACAAAAAAAGCAAATTGTGTTCATTTTTTTTAATTTCAGCCTCAATTGCTGTTCCCTGGAATGCATTCGTTGAGGGAGTAATTAGTTGAGTAAATTGAAAAAATAGTTCTACTATGCCTGTGTCAGGATATTGTTAAATTAAACAGTGGTGGATATTGTCATGGCTGACGGCAGTGAGCATGAGAGGCTGATTAGTTAGACAAATTAGGGATACTTTAGAAGGCTTACTGTTTTATAGCTTTGAAAGTTATATTTGCAAACAATGCATACTGTATAGGAAATTGTTAATTTTGGTGTTGCTATTTTTTTTCATTTTGTTCTCTGTGCACAAATTTATAAGAGAATTATACAGACGCAAGTCGTAGACAGGTTGATTTTTCCAATAGAGATATTATTTTAAGCTAATTGAAGTTTTTTAATTCAGAATTATATAGGTGTAGGTTGTAGACAAATTGATTTTTTTAATATAGATATCATTGTATGTTAATTCAAATTTTGGAATCCAAATTTCGTCAGTTTTAATGATGCGCTCTCTCATTCTTTAAATCCAACTGGTCCAACAATGCAGAACATGATGGGCTATTGATAAAGAATATGGTGAGTTAAGTTGAAAAATGCAATTTCGGGTAGGAAATAGCTTCTCATAACACTGACTCAACAGTCGGTGTTGAGTTAAACAAAGACTTGGGCCATGAAGAAAGAAAGGTGCCTGGTCCTGGAGATGGTGATATTGGGTTGGCATGATGCAAAATGGATGAACTGCTATTTAGCTAAGGGGATCGTATCAGTACAATTCAGAGGAGGGTATGTACCATGTAAAACTCTATTTGTGTGATGTCTCTGGAGCAGTAAATTTCGGTTAATGAAAAGGGATAGACAATGTGCAGTCATTTTTAAAAAAAGAAAGAGCACAATTGCAGTAAATATTCTGTGTGGCTACAGTATCTATGTTAATCAATTAATTGAAAGCAAAAACTAATGCATTCAGTGTAACTAAACCTGCGAGCAGTACATAGTGAATAGTCAATGAAGTGAAACAGTTAATTTGAAAAAATAATTAAATGATTGATTTACCTGTCCATCGACCAGTAAGAATCGCATGAAACGACACCTACCGGTGCTTGGATAGATTACATCCCACTGTTTTATAACTCTGCACAGGACTGTGGGTTTTTTTGTGTTGTCATTCAGATGTTGGACAGCAATTGGAGTCTCCATCTACATATTAGCAAAGTGAATTTGTAAAATTTTTAAAAAAATTTCATGTCATTGTTTAAAAGAGCATACAAGTAGCAGTAGCTATGAAATGATGGACCAAATAGGAAGTGCAAGCAGAACATATTCTCATAGAGGAAAGAGGAGCAATTTTGCCCAAATTGCACACTGGCCAGAAAAACAGTATAATCACAATTTTTACGGCATTTTGTCTGTTACAAAATGGTTACTGTATTTTAAATACTAACGCACACAGAAATCTACTCTTATTTGTTATGTTGCTTGCTTATTAACTCATCAATAGAATCATTTGGACATAAATAAGCAGAGGGACTAAGGAGACCTGTTGTAACTGTGTAAAAGGTTATAGATTTTCTATTTTTGTTGCTACTTATGATCTGTCACCATTTATACTGGATACTACTATGGTATTTAATAGATGGAATATAATTTTAAATAAGAAATAGATGTGTAGTGATTTGAAAGAGTGTACAAAATTAGCTCTGTACAAGATACAATAGATGAGGACACAAAATTTATCCCATACCTATATAGGAGAAAATTTCACTGAAGACAATATTTTGAGTGTAAGAATTGTGAGCTCTATCTGGATTAACAATGATTAACTTAATGCCCTCTTTATTTTTTGAACGCGAAAGAGCAACATAAAGCTGACCGTGTGAGAATACTGGACGCGGTAAGTAAATACCTATAGTAGATAGTGTTTGGCCTTGACTTTTGTTTATTGTCATAGCATAGCAAATTCGAAGAGGGAATTGTTTTCTACGCAGCGCAAAAGGCAGATGGTTATCCTTTTTAATAAAGATAATGCGAGGTATCAGTGTTGTATTACCTGAACCATGACCAGTAATAATCTGTGCCTCAATTGTGTGTGTATCTAGCCGAGTAATTATCAAACGTGTGCCGTTACAGAGCCCAGCTGATTGATCAATGTTTCTAATAAGCATAACTGGCATACCAACTCTTAAACGTAGCCTATGATTTGGAATGCCATTAGGGCTTAATAGGTTTAAGTAATCTGAAGGATACATGTCCCGCAATTCATTTGAAATATCAGTGCTCTTGTCAATAGTATCAGCACTCAAATACGTGTACAATTGGCCCTCAGTCATATCAGTAATTTGATCGTTAATACTATCGGCATCTTCATTAGTTGGTGTTACTATAGCACGTTGACGTAAGTATTCAATTTTTTCGTGATTGTATTGAAATTCAGAGTAGATAGCTGTAATTATATTTAATTGAGGATCTTTACCACATGGTAGTACCAGTTCAGATGGCATTTCAATCCAATCTTCATTAGGAGAGCCATAGAAATTTTGACCTTTCAAGGTTCCATCACCAACAGAAAGTAACCACGAACTAAATTGAGCTGTACTTTCTTTTTCAGAGGCTGTCATACCAGGGCGTAGAAGTCTCATGTTAGTATGCAATTTAAAAAGCTTGCAGGAGTGCCATAGGTGAGAGTTTGTGATACATGCACTGATAATGTCATAACGTGATCCATTCGGTACGATTGGCAAAGTTTGTCTAAAGTCACCTCCCAGAACGACAGTTATTCCTCCAAATATTTGACCACGTTTTCTATCATCAGTTGCTCCCATAATATCTCGCAAACTTCTATCAAGTGCTTCAAAGCAATAACGATGATTCATGGGTGCTTCGTCCCAAATAATAAGAGATGTATGTTGTATTAATTTTGCAAGATGCGTACCTTGATTGATTTCGCACGTTGAGTTAGCCGATATTTCAATTGGTATCTTGAACCGAGAATGCGCTGTGGTGCCACCTTGAAGCAAAAGAGCTGCCAAGCCAGAGGATGCGACGGGTAAGACAATTTTACCTGCTGATCGTACTGCTGCTATAATAGCCTGCCATAAGAAAGTTTTGCCAGTGCCCCCATGACCATAAACAAAGAATAACTGTCCATCCTTTCTCTCAATTGATTCCATTACAGCAGAATAGATGGCAGTTTGTTCAATATTGAGAGACTCACACAGTTTTATTGATTCTGAGAGAAGTGTGGCAGTATTAAAAGCTAGCTGTTCTTGAATTAAACGGTTATCTAATTCATCAATCAATCCAAAACTTGGAATTGGCAATTTAAATTTAGATAGAGAACTGTCACTGAGCGAAAGATTTTTTTCTATCTCTACAAGTATTAGATCTTTTCTTATATGTTCAGGAAGGGTATGGTTCAAATTGTTGCGACCACCATTTAGTTTATAGTTGACATCATCACCAAGTAATTCCCACGTATTATCCCATAAATGAACTGGATCTGCTGGTTCACTATACAAAAGAATGTAAACAAATAATTTTCGCAATTGAGATGAACTTGCCCAATGGCTAGCTTCTTTTATAGCGTCAATCCATTCGTTCATGTCATCAATTAATCCTAAAACCTTGCATGCTTCCTGAAATGTTTTGTAAACTATATCGTTCACGGTGCGTACCGCTTCAAATGATGTACAGCCTTTTGCTTCATTGAGCAACAATCTGAAATAGTATAGTTCACCTTTGCTTGGGTGAACATAATAGACACGCCCCACCCGTTTATGTTTTTTTCGCATCTCCCATGCTTTGACGTTACTGTTCCACACATATTTTTGAGGTATTTCAGCATAGGTCAGGTTTCTTGCATTAGGATCACGTTGATTAAGTTTGAACCATTCTGTTAGTTTCGTCCGTTCAAAACATTGAGCATCAGCAACAAATTTCATTTTTTGAGAATCTGCAAAAGTGACTGTATTCTCACCTGGTAAATGCACTCCAAGTCGCTCAACACCTGGATAACTGTCATGTATATCATACTGAAAAAGCCGCCATACAGCCTCATGGGGTGTGATGCAACGACAATCCAAATAGTTTTGCACTTCATTTATGATCGCGTCTTTCTCAACGTTACTTTTATGAATGGAAATCATTTGCCTATCGTGTCCTTTACAGATATATTTAAATAAGTATTTTACTAATCGAGGACTGTAACATTTTTCGACATTTAAATGTGCTTGATATTTAATAAGGAGTGGTAAATTATGGGGGACAACTGATTGATTAGTCATTAAAATCCCATTTCTATCAAAACTGATATCATTCAATGGTCTTTTATACAGAACACTACCATCTTCGTTAATCTGTGTGTATGGATTGAACTGTTTTGGATAATTTTTAGAGCACTTATTATCTTTCATACATGGACTACGATTATTGATAACACCACAGGGACCATGTAACATGAATTTTCCGACTGAATTATAAGCTAATAAGTCTACCTTTGGATCAGGCAACTCTGCAGAGATTATTTTGTCTACATCCGAAGAAGTCTTCAATTTGCGATCGGGAGTTACCCACACTATAATATGTACATGAGGCAACCCTCTCTTTTGGAATTCAACCTGAGAAATGACTGTAACATGGACATAAAAAGGACAAATAAATGAAGGTAATAAGTATTATTATTATGATTATATATAATGCCATAGAGGAAATATTTTTTTAAGGCATATAAATTCACGGCTTTAAATATTTTTTTTGCAAATATTTACTGTGAAGGAAAAGAATTGCAACCTGCCATTGTCTTCCCAAAATACTTCCCCCCCTTGATATCACGCATCAATTCAACAAATTTCATCTTGAATATTCTACAGACAATATCAGGTCGCTCGTGCGGCCGTTGTCCAGGCAAAAGCAGCCTTTCAATTTCCAACCACTGCGGATTGCATGTAAAAGTAATGAAAAGATCAGGGGGACCATAATGACGGCATATAGAAATTGCATCGTGGTAGTTCTGAATCATGTAACGGGGCCCACCAACATAAGAGTTAGGCAAAATAATACGCTTCCCCAATTCACGTCCCATCATATCACCATCCATAACTGCGTTTCTAATATTACAAAGTTTCTCACAGCGCATGTTGGCTTGGTTCTTCTCAATAAACTGAAGTCTTCTTTGATCTACACATGCAAACCAATTGACAACAGCTTGCTGTAACAATTTATCAGCTTGGAAAATAGTGAGAGCTTCATTGTCACGTGGATGTAACCTATAGCAGTAGTACTCAGCCATTGTAACGAATTTCCGATTAATTCGAGATGTTCCTGGCATACCAGCTATATATCTAATTCTAGGATGATAGCCATCTTCCCCGTAGGGGAAGAGAATAGGATATTGCAGAGCCATAAGGCAAGGATGCTGAACATTGATACGTTGTAAATTTTGGGAACAATCCTCCACAATGATATCTCTATTTTGTTGTTCTGCACATATATCACCAACTACAAAGCCAACAATTTCGGAAGCACTCGGTTGGCAATACTGGGGATTAGTTTCATCACGATCGGCACGAATTCGTATTTTCATTTCGGGAATAGTTTCATTTGATATTCTATCTCTAATAGTACGATATTGTTTGACAAGTTTATTGTGGGTATTAAACATTTCAGTGAGTGACTCTACAAGGTGAGGTCGTAGATTTTTACCAGTGGAGGATTTACCAAAGGCAGCTAGCCTATTTTTAATTTCATTTTCAGTATCATATGTATATAACTGTGCAAATGCTGGTCTATTACCAGGAGTAGGCAAAAGGGAACCAATTCTGTGGCATATTTGACCTGAAATTTTGAACACATAGGGAGCAGATCCATCATTGATACGTTCATCTGTTGTACACCCAAAAGAGGTAAACGAAAACATTGAATTATATGCACGTATAAATTCTCGAAAGTGGTTCGAATCAGGAGAGCCATCGCGTTTTAAGAGTTGCTGCAACAGTTGAGGGGGAGGTTCCAATGCAGGTGGAGACACTCTCCCTTCCCTACAACAAAGATTGTATTTCGGATGCATAGAAGTTGAAGTAGCCGTGCATCGTTCTTTATACCAGAACTTTGCATGACAATACTCGCATGTGTACTCAGGCCATCCAATATCTAATATCCGTGAATCCTGACCTGCCAGCGTAATGAAAATAGACAGGCAATACTAAAACATAAGCACAGTTATTGCACATTTTTTTTTTCGAATTATAAATAGAAATAGACGTCTCTAAACCTTCCACTGGGGCTGCTATAGGTGCAACCCGACGTGACCGGTATGGCCTCTTGCCCAGTACCGAAGGTAACTTTGACTGTGAGCTTGATGGACGTTCATCGCCTGTTGTTTGTGAAACCCGCCGTGTTCGGCACGGTCTCTTGCCCGCAGCTGAAGCCACTTTTTCCTGTGACCTCAATGCAGATCCACCAACAGACGATTTTTTAGATGATGCCATGACAGAAACAGTGACAAAGCTATCAAAGTAAACACACAATCGTTTATTGAACCATACATTTATTGTTATAACAATGGCTTCATTAAAAAAAATTAGGAACCTATAACTGGAATAGTTATTGCACCCCTACAGATTTGGACAATGTCCTATGTTCAAAATTCCCAGGACAGAAAGCTTCTTAATTATGTAACGCATAGAAATAATATAAAAGCCATGCACAAAGGCACTCCAAGCTACAGAACACTCTGTATGTTCTAACTTCCTATTATAGAACACTCCAAGCTACAACTGCCATTCGAACTGTACTATAATCTTTGTTTGAAAAAACTCTTCGTTGCCTTTATGTAATTTTCTTTCAAAAGTTTAGAACACAATTAAATTTCTTTGCCGCTCTATAATTTCAGCAGCAAACTTTCATTGAAAAAAACCAACTTCACAATTTCCTAAAGTAACATCATCCTGTCCAAAGCCGTCTAATTCCATTTTATACATGAGGAAATAATTTTCTCCACGATGACAGATCACATTAATGAACTACACGTTCTATCATTAGTTTATATTACTATTTACCGGTATGAGAATTAAAAATACTAAATGTCCATGCTCTTGGGACTGACAAATTCCAAATAATGTTCATTGCCATTACTCATCACATTAACCAACATCACACCTTATAATTTAATTAAATTATTGCTCACCATACGATGATATTTCTCAATCTTGAACACTCATTGTACTGAATCATACCTATTTCCTTTTAACAGTTTATAACAGAATAATGACGCTGATCAGATTAATAAACTGCACGTTCTATCATTAATTTACATTACTATTTACCAGTATGAGAATTAACAACACTAAAAGCCCATGCTGTTGGAACAGACATATTCCAAATAATGTTCATGCCAATTACTCATCACATTAATGAACAACACACATAATGATTTAACTAAATTATTGTTCACCATATGATGATATTTCGCAATCTCCAACACTTATTGTACTGGAGCACACCTATTTCCTTTGAATAGTTCACAATGAAATAGTTCCGCCGACCATTACTCATCAGAATAATAAACTGTACCTTCTATCATTAGCTCACAATTCAATACCCTTTGCCAAAAATATATTATAGTATGTAATACTCATTTTACTGGAGGAGACCTATTTCCTTATAACAATTTTAAAATTGACCCTACAATCTGTGACATTTACTGGACAAGTTACAATATAAATTGTAACCAGAGCAAAACACCATATAGGCAGGAGACTATGTTAAAGTACTAAGCCAAGCTCACAAAATGCATGCACAATAAAAATAGCAACAGAAAAGAAAAGACACATCAAAGAACAGAGGTCCTGATATTAACCTTGTCCATGCGAATTTACAAAGGGGGAAGCAGCAAAAAGGTGGATTTGTTCAGTGTTCTTTTTCTAATTACAACAAAATACAGACACTGAGTTCAAGAGAGGAACAAACATGGAACAACCAAAGCAAATAGGACAAAAAATTAAGTGCAATTGTTGCTCCAGAACTGAAATGCGAAGACCCTCACACTGTTCGAGGGTAGCACAATAGGAATGGATAGCTACAGAGGAGTAGCTGGAACCTGAGCAGCTGAGAGAGCTTCGGCAGCTGAGCCAACAGATGCCAGCATCTTTTGTTTTGCTGCTTTGAGACGCTCGTTCTCAAGGCGCAGCTGGCTCACCTCATGGCAAAGGCTCTGAAATGTAAGATCAGCACCAACCTCAGCAGCCATCTCAAGAATTCGTATTTTTTCCTCCAAGTACTGATTCTGGACACGAAGGCTAGACCCTTCATTCAATTCATAATTGTACTTCTTCTGCAGTTCAAAATGCTTCGCCACTAAATCAGAGAACCATCCTTCTAGCACAAATGGATCAACTAAATGTACACTGGCACGTATGAACTCTTGGAACTGAACATTGTCACGATGGAAGTCCCTCAGGAATCGAATAGCATTTCTGAAAGCTGACTCGTCCGCCTTCTGCACAGAAATCTCAGGCGCACTGTTGAAGAGTTGAACCGACTCGACTCCATCACTACTCTTGACCGAGACAATCACCTTGCACTTGAATCCTTCAGGAGTGTAATCGCGAGACACTTGTGGCGCGCGAAGGTTCAGATAATTCAACATTTTACTGATCTGAACATTGACATCCACTGGGACGGAAGACATTGCAACTGGACAAGGAAAATTAAAGTTGATGTAAGCAAAAGGAAGATATGACACCAAATGGGAACAATTAATAGGCACATCAATAGTATGCACCCAAAATAACAAATCCCAAAAGATAGAAACAATTATCCGATGAAAATAACAACTTCCAATGGAAAAATAGTTCACACACTACAAACAAATCGAAATGAGCAAGAAATCGATACAGACAGACCAAAAAACTCACCAAATAACAATATCAAACGGGAAAATAAGCCAATAACTACAACGAATTTTAAAAAACGAACAGATCAGTCGCAAGAAAATAAAAATATGAACAAAACCAATGAAATAGGGAAATGCATTCGTACTAAGCCACCAAACGCGCTATCCAGAACAAAGCAACACCAATAATCTCACTACACCCTAAATACGCCTAAATAAAAACCTAATAACAACCATAATACAATTTCAAAATATGTTTCAATAGAACAAATGCTAAAAGCACAACCAAGCTACATAAAGAATAATCGCCAAAATCAACAATCCGATCACTTTTCTCTCTCGCATTAAACTACTGTGACAAAGCATATACAAACCACTGAAAAACCTCACACAAATTACTCAAATATCATTTCCACAGTAGAGAAACAAAATTCTCCAAAAACGCAGCAGTTGAGCAAGCGTAAAATAATATACCATCGAACAGTATAATCATAAACACACCAATAACAGTAACAACACAAACAACAACATATAAAAATATAAATTCCAGCAAGGACAGCACTAACCTTCGGTGCAGAACAGGACAGCCTGACAAAGAGATGGAATGCACACGTACACAACTGCCTACCAGAACAGATCGCCGAAAACCTTGCATTCATTTATAACAAACAAAAACCATTAAGAACAGCGCTACACATGGTACCCTACATTGGATTTCCAAAGAGAACAGAAGGCATCGAATTTTGGAAAAAACGAAAAAGAAGAAACAAAGAATATCTAACCTTAATCGGAAACTGGAAACGCACCACAACAGCAATGACGGAGGATACAAGGCAAGGTGGCAATGAAAGATATAAATACACCAATGGATCAGGGAAGATGCACTTACAAGTGGAGGCGGAGCAGCAAGAAGAAAACACCAATACTCACTGATGTTGGCCCCCACATCACATGCCCTGACAATGGTCTCCACAATAATGGACTAACCGTACCAGGGGGACAAGAACACCTTACAGATGGCAGCACAACCAACCAATCTGCATCACCTGGGCGGCAATGACTAACTGCCCTAGACACAGACCACCAGAGCAGCACATCAACCATCCAATAGATAGCCCCACCCAGCAGTGCATGTTGAGGAAAAAAAGGCACAGTCTATTAGAACATGTCCACACACACCGACAACTCCAGCAGAAGCAGGTCCCACAACCAGCCTGCAGCGGCAGCCAAGAGGGACATTATGAAGCGGATCATTTTAAGCCTAAAAAATGACTTACAGACATTGGAAGACAACTATGAAAACCTGCCACATCACATCCAAAGCCTCACAATGGAAACAACAAAGACCTGCCATACCAACACAAAAAGGTAACACACATACGTTGGGACCACCTGAACAGAAATGACGAGTAGGTGTTTACCATCCGACGAACGCCAAGCCCAACGAACCATCCAACCCAGCGAAAAATTGCAAAACACTGCCCGGCACTGTTCATTTCTCATTCCGAATATATAGGTTTTTTTAATATCTTGTCTTGTTTCTTTTAATTGAATTGCTATTGAATCCAACCGGGAAGAATGACACCTCTCATTTTCTCTTGCATATTCCATCTAATGTGCACAAATGGTAAAAAGCCAAATTTACTTCTATTTTCATACGAGGAAGTATAATAACATAGAAACCACAACAATAATTATATGATTGCTCATTAGTTGTTCGCTATGTTACATGGATACTCCAAAATATGCTCGTATCCCGTATCCGACGCGGATTCGCATGCGATTCGCGTGCGATACGCACCCGACGGTCCACGTGGCGTATCTGATTATTTTAATGTATTTTGACTGAAGGATTCGGTCAAAATTCGTGAAAATACGGCTTGGATACGCTAGAATACAAACAGAATACGGATACGTTTGTATTGAAAGGCCTGTTCTGTAATGAGTTTGGCGCTATTAGTAGTTATTATCAAACATGTGATGAGTCTGGCGCTAGATAATAGGTCTAGGTGGTCTATAATTTGCACGCCGCAGTTTTTTTTTTTTAATTGAAAGGCCAGTAGGCAATATCATTAATTGAAAAAAGGAGTCTATGTTTATAGGATCGTACAACATATCAATTGCACGCTGCACCTCAGTATTTTTTTTTTTTGAAAATGGTTGCTCAGTAGTCTGTGCCTCTGTGCTATCGACAGAGAACAAAAGTTGAACACCTTTTTATCCTCTCTCTCCTCCCGTCTACTTGTCTATTCCTCGTATTTTTTTTATTTTTTTATTTGATACGGGTGCACTTCATTCCACAAAACAATTATGCTATATTATAGAGGAATAAAAATAGAAAAAGTACATCCTTTTGTTTAAACGTTAAAATAAACCCGTAGCTTGTTGTTTAAATAAAGACAAATAGTTATTACATGGATAAAAAAAATTATACAATTCGATATATAATGTGATTTTTTATTATTTTATATATATAGCCGTATCCGAGTTTTTTAAAAAATATCGAATCCCCGCACCCGCATCGTATCCGACACGATACCCGCACCCGCACCCAGGTAACATAACTTGTTCGCAATTTCACATATAGTTGTCTCCTGCTGCCATTATTCCAACTATAAATGTAATTTCACATATAGTTGTCTCCTGATGTGTCTATTGTCACTCTATCCTCTATGACAAGACTATTTTTTTCACCTTCCATAATTTAGTATGTATACATAAAGCACAAAATCTTTTATCTGGCAAATGCATATATATAGAGAAGCTGCCACTTTGTAGATATGGAAGGGAAAGAGAGAGAATACGTTAATAAGGGATTATGATTGATGCAATACAGCGAGGATATTAATTAAGGGCTGGGACATTGGTTTTATTGCTTTGCTGTACTTTAGTTTTTATTAAGAGGAAATAATATTGGGGAAGAAAACTCCATGAGCAATCAATTGTGGAATTGTTTCGAGAAAAGTTTTTTTTTTTTTTTTTTTTGAAATTTATTTCGAGAAAAGTGGAAAAGTGGAAATCAAGTAGTATACGTGCGTGCATATATACATGATATTGCTACACAACTAAAGATATTTGTGCTGGGTTAAAAGAGGGAGAGAGAGTGTTGGGTTACAAGTGCCAGAGCCCAGTGAGAAGAAGAAAAGATAAGACTTAATAGGCGAGAGAGAGAGACGTACGGGGTCTATGATTTGCAACACGGTGTGGCGCGAAGAGAGGGGTCCCAGCAGCTGCGAGCAGATTGGGGGGAGAGAGCGGAAATCGCGTGCGTCGCCATTGGCGAGACGGACGAGAGCAGCGGAAAAAGGGGAACGGGTTGGACGACGACCCGCGTCGGAGAGAGACGGGAAAAGGAGAAAAGAAGAGAGGGGTGAGTTTGATCGGACAGCTCAGAAAAATCGACAGAATCAAAACTTGATCCAACGATCCAGAACAGAGGAAAGCTGATTTCCGTTTTAATTGATTAGTAAATTTTAGTTTTTAACACAAATCCAATCCATAGAAATTTAATGAAAATTAAATTTATTTGTTTGCTTGAAGTTTTATTGGATTTCATAATTTAATTTTTATTTTGTAAATTAAACTATATTATGATTTTTAAGAATTTTCTATTAATTTAAGATTAGTCATTTATTATTATTTTTTTTGAAACTAATAGGGAAGCGCTCCACCTTTTTCTCCTTTAATAAAGAAAAGAAACTACAAATTAAAACCTATACCATGAAGCAACAGTTATTCAAATGCAAAAATCCTAAGATTATTGTGGCGCCAGCACTATTATCTCTTAGTGCTATCCATCTAAAATATTATCTTAAATATTATCTTTTAACAATTTCAATTAGTTTAATTTTTAAATATTATCTTTTAATTTAAATGTTGTTTTAATTTTTCACAGATTTTACATTTACTATCCATTTGAATTTTCTCAAACCACCAAACCTTGTAACACACCGCAAGCTCTGATACCATGATACAGATTTAACTTTGTTGCTATCATTGCTAAAATCAAATTTGCTCAGTACCTTAATAGCTCTACTGATAGTATTCACCACAAAGTTAATGCTACCAATATTTGCCATATCACGATGGTCTTTGGAAAATCTCAGTGATTCACTATTTGGGACCATTCTTTTGTTTCTCTCTTTCTTATCATAAAACTGCAAGTAACTTGGAACATTATTGGGTTTGAAACTAACAATGTACAGATTATCTTTTTTCATCTAGAATATAATGAAAGAATCATATGTTTCAAGTTGAATTTTAAGAAAATTATGAGGGAAAGTTTGAGTTTTTTCTCATCCAACAAAACTAGTATACAAAAAAAATGTCTCTATCAGGGACAGTAACTTCATTTCTCAGAGTTTCTATGAAATTTTTGTAGTCTTGATTATTATTTTCATTGGAATTCGAACGCACGGGAAGCGACATTAAGTACTAGAAAAAAGAGAGTGAGTGCGGCTGTGCGAGTGTGCGAGAAAGATATAAGAAAAATGAAAATATATGGTATTTATTGGGACTGGGAGGTGGGTTAAAGGAGGAGGGGGTTTAATGAAAAAAATCGAAATTATTTTATATAGAATTTTTGACACCAAAAATTTTAATACACAGAATTATTATTTTTTTTTTAATAAGAAGAAAGTTCGTACGCGTTTTATAAAAGCGTATAGCATCTCTCCTTCGTACGAGTTTATAAAACGCGCTTCAAGGCTCGGAACGCGTTTTATAAACGCGTACGAAGAAGAGATACTGTGCACTTTCCCCTCACTCCTTTTGAGGTTGTCAGAGCTTCGTACCCGTTTATAAAACGCGTTCGAAGCCCTGGAGCGCGTTTTATAAACGCGTACGAAGGGGAATTGAACCAGTTATTACCGTTTATTATTTAATTTTTAGGAAAAAGTACAAGCATGCTCTGATAAAGACTGCAAAAGACATAACAAGATTTGATTTTACAATGTCATCTTTGAACTAGTGAAATTATTTATAAAACCAGCCATTGTTGAATTAGAATGCACAAACACCCACTACCTCCTTCTTGTTAAAACCTTCAGTACAATGGACAAAGGAAATAGCTCTAACTCAAATAATGATGTTCCAAACTATCGAAGAGCAACCCACATTGAGTATTGGCCAACTTTCTACCATTACCCTGCCAATAGAAATCAACAAGAAAACGGAGAATACGAGGCAATTTGCCGCTCTTGTTATCGCACTTTGAAATACAACATCCATGAAGACACGACTAAAGAGGGGGACGTGCTCGAGTTAAAAATACACTACCAATGGCACATTAATGGTGGGCCGGAAAGGGAACAGAAGGAGTACCAGGAGCGACGATGGCGGGAACACGAAAAGAATCTCAACCGAGAAAGGCAATATGACTGGTGTTGCGGCTTTTTCGTCATTATTCTCCTCGAAGGAATTTCTCAAAAAAAAACAATGGGAACATAGCCTTAGATTCACCTCCCTTAAGGTTCGATCTCTATAGCGGGTATCTCTCGAAACAAGAGAATCCTAACAAGAGTCGCTTCTTAAAGAAGTTTCTTGATTTAGCGGGTCCTTTCTTTCCAATAGGCGCAAGCCCCTATTGTTAATTACCCCGTAGTTGCCTACGAGAACCTCTGATTAAGGGACGTAAAGGGTATTGACGTAATGGGCTAAGAAAAGAGACTTATGGAGTGTTATTAAGGAGGACTTAATTGACGGTACCAAACCTAATTGACGAGACCCAATTAAGGACCTTCAAATTTCTAAAGACTTTTGGCTTAAGGGCTGGTTTTCCTCTGAAAAGAGGAACTCTTGATATGGAGTCGTTTGGGGGCCACTTGATAATTTAAGTCATCTGAGGTTGATCACAACTCCAGCGAGGGACTTTTCCTCAAACGAAGAGATTTTGGTTTTGACTTTGGGTTTTGTATTTTAACTTTTAATTTTCTGAGGTTTCACTTTGGATATTGATAATTTTTATTCACTTTGACTTTTTGCGCTTTCGACTTTTATAATTTTTTTTTAGTTCGAAAATACTTAACCTTGAATATATTTGACTTTAGAAGATATCGTTCTTGAAATTATTTGTTCTTTTGAAAATATTTTGTAATCGAGAATACTTAGCTTTTGAAAATATCATATTTGAAATTTTTATCTCAAAAATACTTAGTTTTAGCTTTATAAATTTTATAAATGAGTTTACTAATTTTCTAAGATTTATAAAATCCATTTATTATAGTGAAAATATTTCAAAAATACAAAAGGTCAATACTTTGACATAATTTCATATCAAAGTATCAGTGAAGTCGGTTTAGTTTGATTTTTAGAATTTTATGGATGTGTCGTTTATACTTTTTTTATGTTTCCTACTATTTTTAATAATTTTCTAAAGTTTCTGTCGATTTGGCGTTTTCTAAATTGGTCCACGTCAGCCTAAAAGTCGAGATGGCGCTTGACTGGGCACTGACTAGCAACGAATGACGTCACGATGATGTCACCAGAGCGCTGACCTACTGAGTGTGCTTCGTATAATGGGTTACTGACAAACTTTGTGACCCCTTTGCCACAGAAGATCGAAACATTTCTCGCGCTAGAACTCAGACGAAGAGGACGGATTCTATTCCGAAGTTTAACGGGTCCGACGGAATGGATTTGGATCCGCAATCGATTCCGGCCATCACGACTCCTCGGCAGGGATTCTCCGGCATCGCGAGAGGGAGAAGAACACAACGGCGACTTCAATTTCCACCGCGTCGCCTTTGCCTGGTCAGGGGACGGAACGCTCTACGTGACAGTATAAAACTGAAATTCGATTAAGCCCCTGTCGTTTTGAATTTCGTTTTCAGACGATTGTCAAGACCAGATTAAACGGGACTAGCTCCATTGGAGTTGCGATGAAGTGGAGAGTACGATAGTATGTCGAATTAATGCTAAATTATTCTAATTTAGTGAGAGGATCGATAAGTGTCATGGTGAGAGACGATGTTGGTACTGAAACATGTCAGGAACCAAGTTCTAACCCAATTGTTTTAATGCTATCATATACATATACTAATTGATATTAAGGACTATTAATTTGGCATTTAATTCCTCTGGTTCACGGCACCTTTGGACAATTTCTCACTTGCTCCCCTTTACACCACGTACATGATCTGGTACTAAGTGACATGTTAAGTATTTTCCACGCTTGGCACAATTGAGGTTTGATATGGACTTACATATATGGTACCACTTTGGTCATTTATGTTTAGCAATGAACATTCTGGATTTCACTTGGCTTACTTCTATTCACTGGTACATATACTCAGGTATTGACAAATAACGATTTGAAGATATGAAGTCATGTATTAAACTCTCTCAGGATTGCTGTATTGACGGGCAAGTGTGATCATTTTTCTAGGGGAGGTCTGCAACACAGTTGATGAAAGAAAGAGAAGCCTTTTTATACTACTCAGGTTCAATAACCCAGAAATAATGATAAGTAACATCACACAGAAGAGCAATTAAGCAAACAATAAACACTAAATAACAGCATTTCAAAGTTTCATTGATCAGGCCTTCTATGTATATCTTATTACCAGAAATGCAGAACAGAAGAGATTGCCCTTTTGTCATTATTCAAGGGACGTAAGAGAGACAACTAAATCCAAACAGTATCACTTATTTCAAACTATTATTGATGGTGGTTTGCAAGAAATAGTAAAATATGAATGCAAGCAATATATTCACTAAGGTCCCTAGAAGTTCAAATATGTCATCTTATCATGATCATGCACCTTTCTAACAATTTAATTATACTATCCTTCTGACATACACAGTCCAGAGACAATCAGGTCGTGTCAAAGCATTCTTGAGGGTTACATTTATGCACACTGGTCCAGATTTTAAGAGAAATGTCACAAGACTAAATTTTGGCAGCATTTCGGCTTAAAATACCTAAGATTTACATGAAGGTCCTCTAATTTGAGCTATGAAAGCTCTCATTAGAGAACAATGGCTTAGAACTGAGGAACCCTCAGCTTAAACCGTGAGCTGTGCCTAGTCATGAGGAACCCTCAAGCTAGGCTGCCTTCTCCAGTCTATGTTTAAGGACCCCTTAGCATAGACCTTAATGGAAGCAGGCACATTGATCAGATCAAAGATTAGGGAAAAAGAGGAAGCAATCAAGAAGGATCCAAAGAAAGAACCAGTCATAATCAATTTACAAGGACTGCATTTCTAAGACCGAAATTAAACCTTAACATTTCGCTAACAGATCTCCTCGTACCATGGAACCCATGGCATAGGATTTCAGGTTCCTAAATTCAATCAAGAAAGATTAGAGATTAAGAAAAAGAGGAATCGTTTACAATAATTGCCTTTCTGAAATTGATACTAAACTTTGACATTTCACTAACTGATCTCCTAATACCATGGAACCCATGGCATAGGATCTCAAATCTCAATATCCGATCAAGAAAGGCATAAAGGAGGCGATCTACACCAATATTAACTGATCTCTACTTAAAAGACCGAATCAAGCAACTCAAACGTTCATCAAAGCACAAAACAGCAAATTTATTTCAGAAATCACGCAATTACATCATTCCGTCACAATTTACCTGTAAGGTTTTAGAGATACAACAACAGAGAAGAAAAGAAAGGAAGAAGAACAAGCTTTTCTTTATTGATTTTTCTCACAATACAAAATACAAAGCGTATCCTCTTATATATCAGCTATCTCAGAAAACAAGAAATTGACCAACTACATTCTGTTGCAAAGGAAAACAGTTACAGGAACTATCTAGAACAAACAGAAACAGACTATTCTTGAATGACTTCGGTGAGCTGTTCTTGATTGAACTTGGTGCAGCAGCTTATACTAGTGAGCCAGTGAACCTTACTGGTTGTTACCAGTATCGGCAGTCTTGCCAGTATCTCTAATACACCCCTCGCAAGCTGATGTGGTATTCACCACAGTAAGCTTGGATCGAAGAAGATTAAACCTGTTTATAGAAAGTGGTTTAGTCATCACATCTCCAATTTGATCTAAGGAACATATAAATCGGACAATTAGTTCCTTGTTTGCAACCCTTTCTCTCACAAAGTGATAATCAATCTCGATGTGCTTTGTTCTAGCATGGAACATCGGATTTGCGGCAAGGAAAGTAGCTCCTATATTGTCGCACCAAAGAATAGGAGGGGATTTTAAGGTGATGCCAAGTTCCTTCATCAAGTATTGTAACCACATTATTTCGGTGCAAGTGAGGGCTAAGCTTCGATATTCCGCTTCGGTACTCGATCTCGATACCGTGGGCTGTTTCTTAGCACTCCAAGATATGATATTACTGCCCAAGTAGATGCAGAATCCTGAAGTTGATCGTCGATCATCTTGTGAGCCGGCCCAATCGGCATCACTAAAGGCATTTATTTGAAGAGATGATGATGCATTTATGAGTATCCCATGGTGAACTGTACCACAAAGGTACCGAAGTATTCTTTTCACAGCAGCCCATTGATTCAAGGTAGGATCATGCATGAATTGTGATACTTTGTTTACGGCAAAGGATAAATCGGGGCGTGTGAGGGTTGCATATTGAAGAGCCCCTACAACACTTCGATACAAGTGAGGGTCATCAAATGGTTCACTATCTCCTTTCATGAGCGAGAGATTAGTGGCCATTGGTGTAGGGCATGGTTTTGCATTTACCATATTAAGTTTACTGAGCAAGTCCAGATTGTATTTTGTTTGTGTCAGGTACAGCCCTTGAGCTGACCGTGTTGCTTCCAATCCCAAGAAATAACTAATAGGACCAAGGTCTTTTAAAGCAAAATTCTGCTGCAGTTTTGATATGCAATCGGCAATAGCTGAATTGTCACTGCCCGTTATAATAATGTCGTCAACATAGACGAGGACAAGCAAGGTTTGACCGGCTTTATGTGACACAAATAGAGATGGATCATAGTTGGAGGCCGAGAAGCCAAATGAAAGAAGAGAAGAGGTGAGTTTGTGGAACCAAGCACGTGGAGCTTGTTTTAAGCCATACAAAGATTTGTGTAGTAGGCAAACATGGTTAGGATGTGTTGGATCCACAAAACCTTGAGGTTGGGTCATAAACACGGTTTCGGTGAGTTCACCGTGAAGAAAAGCGTTTTGCACATCAAGTTGTCGTATGTCCCAATTGGAAGAAACAGCTAGAGAAAGAGCTAACCGGATGGTTGAAGGCCGTACCACTGGGCTATAAGTTTCTAAAAAATCGATGCCGTGTTCTTGATGAAAACCCTTGGCCACAAGTCTCGCTTTATAGCGCTCCACAGTTCCATCTGGTCTCCGCTTGATTTTGTAGACCCATTTGGATCCAATTATTTTCTGGTTGACAGGAGGAGGTACGAGAGACCATGTGTTGTTTCGTGCAAGCGCATCAATTTCGGTTGCCATGGCTTCTCTCCAATTTGTACTTGTGTTGGCTTTGGTGAATGAGGTTGGCTCAGTCTCCAGGGCAGCATGAAAAGCAACATACTCGGGATAATGTTTAGGTTTTCGTGATTTGTCTTTGTTTCGGGTAATCATTGCGTGAGAAGGTGTTGGTTGAGGTTCCCTGGCTTGTGCAGGGGTTTGTTGTTCAATGGCTGAGCTTGTAGCTTCATGGTCCGAAGAAGAGATACGCAGTGGAGCAGAGTCGTGCAGCGGAGAGTTTAGCTGGTGGGTTTGAGTTGCCACTTGTGCTGAAGTAGCGATCTGGGCTGGAGGGAAGTCAGGAGGCCTGGCAGTGAGTATAGTTGGGCCAGAAGTAGTTGGGCCAGGAGTTGTTTCCATCAATGCATCATTGTGAAGAGGCGGAGACAAATCATTTTGTGTAGTGAGAACTTGAAGAGGTTGCACAGGGCTAGTTGAGGTGCACATATGAGGAGTAGTATGATCTCCAAAAGGAAATGTTGACTCGTCAAATGAGACGTGTCTTGAGATAAAAATGCGGTTAGTGGGTAAATGCAAGCATCTATATCCTTTTTGAGAAAGAGCATAACCCATGAAAACACATGGTTTTGATCGTGATTCTAGTTTATGTGAATTGTATGGCCTAGTGAGGGGAAAGCAAAGACATCCTAGAACTCGAAGAGAATTATAATCGGGTTCCTTGTGAAAGAGAGTTGAGTACGGGATGGAATTGTTGGAAGAAGGGAGTCTATTGATTAGAAACACAATGCTAGAAAAGATTTCATCCCAATACTTAAGAGGAATGTGAGCATGATCCATAGTAGCAAGAGAGAGTTCAACAATGTGTCTATGTTTCCTTTCGGCTATGCCATTTTGTTGTGGTGTATAGGGACATGAAGTTTGGTGAATAATTTGTGGAAAAAGGGAATCAATTTTCTTGAATTCGGTTCCACCATCGGTTCTAAGAATTTTAATGGATGTTTGAAGGATGTTCTCAACTTGAGCTTTGAACAATGAGAAAACATGAGGAACTTCACTCTTTTGCTTAAGAAAATATATCCAAGTAAATCGAGATGAATCATCAACAAAGGTAACATAATATCTATAACCATGAGAAGAAGTAATAGGAGAAGGACCCCATACATCGGAATGTACAATTTCTAAAGGAGAAGTAGAAGAATGAGAAGAAGTAGAAAATGGTAGCTTGTGTGCTTTGGCAATAGCACAATTATTACAAAATGATATTTTTTGTGAAGTACAAGGCAACTTGTTTGATTGAAGAACACCTAGAGTGATTGAATTGGAAGGATGTCCAAGCCTTGCATGCCAAACATTTGGTGAAACACGAAGACCAAGGTAAGCTTGTGGTTGAGAAGACGGAACTTTGATGAGAAAAAGGCCATTTTCATGATGCACTTGTAGAAGGGTTGTCATGGTTTGTTGTTCCTTTATAACACAAGATGAAGAAGAAAAGATTATTGTAAGGAAGGGATTATCATGAAGTAATCTTGAGAGACTAATCAAGTTCTTTGAAAAATTGGGAACATGAAGAACATCACAAAGTTTAATAGAATGAGTAGAAAGGGAGAGAGAAGTAGAACCAATGTGACAAATTTTAAGACCCATACCATTTCCAATTTGGAGATTGTCGGCACCATGATAAGAATAGAAGGAAGAGAGGTTGTTAAGATCACTTGTCACATGATTGGTGGCACCCGAATCAAGTATCCAATCACTTGTAGAGGTTGATTGGGGTTGAGGTTGAGCATTGTAGGCCTGGAATCTTGGGTTCGGTTTCCACAAAGGGTCAGGGTTGTATCGAGAGTAACACAGCTTGGCACCGTGTCCAAATTTATCACAAATCCGACAAACTGGCTTATCATTGGTCACACCAAAGGGTTTATTGTTGTCAATATGTCCTGAATTGGGTGTAAACTGGGGCCGAGTGGGATTTGGTAAGAGAGGTGTACCTGGTCGAAAGGAATTTTGAGGTTGAAATGAAGCTCTAGGTCGGAACCCCCCTCCTCTTCCAGTGGCAAAAGCAGAAGGTGTCATCAACGCCATGGAATCCGACTGGTGTTTCAACAAAGCTTCATGACTAAGAAGGATACCTCGCAAATCAGCAAATGAGAACGGTTCTCGTTGGCTTGAGGCAGAGATCGCCGCCACCACTGGATTGTAGTCAGTGCCTAAGCCACTGATCGCCGCCGACACCAATTCGTCATCAGACAGAGGAACTCCGGCGAACGCCAGTTCATCAGCCAAGTGTCGCAGCCGCTGAAGGTACTCGGAGCAAGAAGAAGACCCTTTCATAGCAGAATTGACCTGCCTCTTCAGATCAATAATCTTTGCACGAGAATTGGAAGCAAAGAGTTTTTGAAGATTGAGCCACAGATCCATCGAAGTCGCGCAAGAGACGACTTGGGCTTGTATCGATTCAGTCAGAGACGACCTTATCCAACCCAATAGGAGCTGGTCTTGTCGACACCAAGGTACGTACTCTGGATTGATTTCAAGAACGCCATCTGCGTTGGTTTTGGTAGAGGAAGGAGGAGGTGAATTGATGAATCGCATGAGGTTGTAGCCATGGAGTAAAGGAGTGATCTGAGAACTCCATGTGAGGTAATTCGAGTCGGAAAGTTTGGTGGTGATAGGAATTGTAATAGGAACAATTGAATCAGGATTTGGAAGAGGGAGAGGTGTGGTTGTAGTAGAGGAGGAAGCTCCAGTAGGATCTGAAAGAGTCGCCATTATCAGGCTTTGGAGGGCTCTGATACCATGTAAGGTTTTAGAGATACAACAACAGAGAAGAAAAGAAAGGAAGAAGAACAAGCTTTTCTTTATTGATTTTTCTCACAATACAAAATACAAAGCGTATCCTCTTATATATCAGCTATCTCAGAAAACAAGAAATTGACCAACTACATTCTGTTGCAAAGGAAAACAGTTACAGGAACTATCTAGAACAAACAGAAACAGACTATTCTTGAATGACTTCGGTGAGCTGTTCTTGATTGAACTTGGTGCAGCAGCTTATACTAGTGAGCCAGTGAACCTTACTGGTTGTTACCAGTATCGGCAGTCTTGCCAGTATCTCTAATATTACCTCTTCTCTTACCTTCGTACAGCTTTCTTGCTCTAATGGAGCTTAAGATTTCTCTTCTTCTATCCAATCAAGCTATGCACGACAAGTGCTTGTGGAAATGGCTACCTATTCCTATTCTATGTGTGTGTGTTCTGTAGAAGAAGAAGCCTTGGAAATGTGATGTATCTCTCCTCTCTCCAAAAAGCTCTCCCCCCTCCCAAAATCTCTTCTCCTTCGAAGTAGTATTTATAGGCGCTCTTCTCTTCTCTGATTGGCTGGGAAGTTTCTGGAGCCCGGCGGTTATCAACATATGCGTCTCCAACCCATTTCTGTTACGATCTCTCCTCCTTCTTCTTTTCTTTTCTTGGCTGCACTTGGAGTGTGGTGCACCATAGTATGTTCTGTGGGTCCCGTTATTTGTAGTTCCTTTTTGGTTCACAGAGTCCGCGTGCATTTGTTTCGCCCTCGCATAAGCTCGAACATTTGACGGAGACGCTCTCTCAGGGGAGCGTATCCTCTACCAACTTTTTGAGGTTGGTAGAGGGTCAACGTTTGATCCGAGCCGTTAGATCTAATCTCGACGGTTAAAATTTTTCGGGTCTATCAATCTAGGTTATATGCACGGGGCTCCCTTAACCATTGAAATTAGATCTAACGGTTTAGATCAAACGTTGGCCCTCTACCAACCATAAATGGTTGGCAGAGGATGTGATTCCCTCTCTCAGCGCCATTTCTTCCATTCCCTTTGCGTGCATCCGGTTCACCGTAGGCCAGTCAACATTGAACAACTCTCTGTGCGTGGTTCATGAGAAACGCGTGCACCTTTCTGGTCTCTTCGTGAATGGGATCTTGAATCCTTGCTGTTCACCTCTCCTCCATTTACTTTCTTCATTGCACGCCTCAATTTCCCATTTTGCTTAATTCTCATATCCAGCTGAAACTAAACAAATTGTTTGGACCCCTTTCCTATTGAAACGCTTCATGAAATTTTTTACACATATTGATAAAAATATGTAAAATCTGATGGAGCCAAGAATTTTCCAAAAATACCCTTCCTACTATTTTATTTATTTTCTCCAAAATCATGGACCTTTTTGCATAAAACAGCAATTCTGCAGTTCCTTTGATCATTCTGAAAGCACCATAATTTTCTTCATCTTCTCTTGAATTTCTGGGTATTTTTCCATGATTTTTGGGATCCATTTGCTATTTTTCATGATTTTCTCAAGCTCCTCATAAATCGGCATGTGTCTCCAATCATGAAAAATTAGGGTCAAACAATTGGTACAAAAAATATTACACAAAACCTCAATCCATCCCCCAACTCTCGTCTGAACCAACTCACTGGACCGTTTACGAGAAAATATACAACTTTAATGGAGACCACACAGTGAGCTGTACAAGGTGTGCTCAAGATTTCAATTACAAAGAAAACATATTGCGTGACCACTACCATGAGCACAAACGTCACGACAAGAATGAACAAAGAGCTCGGGACATAGAGACGCAGAGGATTATTAAAGAAAGAAATGAAGAAATGAATCGTAAAAAAAATAAGGGAAGAAGAGGCAAGGAAAAAAAGGCTGAGAAAATCGGAGCAAAAATTGAGAGAAATGAATAAGAGGGATGAACTTCGACAAATTGCAGCAAGCCGAATGACAGAGATAGAAAAAGAAGAAACCGAAGCGGATTTTTGGAACGAAACCGCTCAATTCGTTGACAACACTGTTCCGAGTAATCAACAAGAAGATGATGCGAATTTTTGGAACGAAGTCGCTCAGTTCGCTGACAACACTGGTGGGAGTAATCAACAACAACCGAATGACGAAAATGAGCAACCATGGTGGGATGAAATTCTACAACATGTAGATAGTCAAAATCTCTAAGTATTTATATCATTGTAATGTTTATGTGTTTTATTATTATGTTTGTTAATGTAATTTAGTTGGAATTGTTAATGCAATATTTTTATTTTTACGGTTGTTTTTTATTTTCTCTTATTTTTTGTAGTGCTTTGCATTATAAGTTGTGGTTTTAATGTGTTGACGTTCAATGGATAAACGTTGTTGTTTGGAGTATTTCAATGAATAAACGTTGTTGTTTGGAGTATTTCATTTATTGGCGTTTCAATACATAAACGTTTATGTTTCAAGTAGTGCTTTGCACTGTTTTTTTCATATTGATTACACATAAAGAAAATCACAATAAATAATACACAAGTCCATCATCAGTAGTACGAATCCAAAAAACATAGTCAATCATCATAAGCAATCCAAAAAACATAGTCGATCATCATCAGTAATACACAAGTCCATCACAAGTCATAAACGAAAAATAAACAATCCGTCCGTCAGGAGTCATAAACAAGTCACAAGTCCATAAACAAAAAAAAACAATCAGTCCATCATCATAACTAACGCCGCCGCCGCCGCCGCCTCCTAGGTCCTGAAGGTGAAAATCTGTCAATCACCCTCACCGTATGCCTATCTCGTCTGGGCGGGGCAGTAAGCTCTCCTGAGTCAGTGGAGTCAGTATCCCCATCGTCCTCCTCCTGGTGCTCCTCATGCTGATCCTCCTGCCAGTCCTCCTGAGCCGTCTGTATGGGCCCAAACTCAACGGGCTGCCCAGCCTCCTGAGGAGTCGCTAAAGAGACATAGTCACCCTCCTCATCTGCGGCCGTCCGTAGCAATGTGCTGAACGAGTCTGTCCCTCCCATACTACCCAACGGAGTGCCAAATGATGGAATAGAAGAAGGCGTAGGTGTTTGACCCTAAAATTTAGCGATTGGAGACACAGACCGATTTACAAGGAGTTTGAGAAAATCAAGAAAAATATCAAATAGACCCCAAAAATTATGGGAAAATACCCAAAAATCCAGTGTAACATGAGGGAATTTATGGAGCATTCAGAATGATCAAAGGAGCTACAGAATCCCCATTTTATGCAAAGAAGCCCCTAATTTTGGAGAAATTAAATAAAATAGGAGGAGGGTTATTTTTGGAAATTTCTTGATTCTACTGGATTCTACATATTTTTGTGAATCTACACACCAAATTTCATACGAAAACTCAATTGGAAAAGGCCCCAAACAATTTGTTTAGTTTCAGCAGTAAACAAATTAAATGAATAAAAGAGGAAATGGAGGCAACCATTAACCAGAGAAATGGAGAGTAGCCAACACGGATTCAAAACCTTCCCTCTTCACAGGAAAAGAACGCATCTGCTCCTGTTGCATGAAGGCCGTAACTGATGGGTTGAAAAGCTGTGTATGGTTCACCAAACACCAGGTGCATGCGAGGCAGCCATAAAATGTCGCTGAAGATGGTTTCGCTAAGCACCCCTTTCATCAAAGGAGAAATGCACCCGGCGTGTGAAAAGTGAAGAGAGTTCTAAACCATGGACCCCATGAAGCGTTGGTCGGGCCACTGTGCACCATGCGCAGCCAAAACAAAGAAAGAAGGAGAGATGAATGAACTCAACAGAATTCGTTGAGAGGGACGAGAGGTTAATCGCCGGGCTCCAGAGCAAGGTTCATCGAATCTGGACGGAATAAGAAGCAGAGGGCTGGCCTATATAAGGGAGGTCGAAGAAGAGAAACAGGACCGGCTCTCTCTCACTGGATAGTTTCAGATCCTCAACGGACACTTCCCCAGAGAGCCACACGTTGTACACACACACACTAGAAAGAAAGAGACAATTTCACAAGCACCTGGTGTGCGTAGATAGAAAGAAGAGAAGAAAAGAAAAGGAGGCAAGAAAGGCAGCGATTGTGTAAAGAGGAGAAGGTAATTAGGCTAAAGATTAGCAGTGGAGGTCAATTTGTAAGTAATTCAGAGCTTTTGAATAAAATTTGATGTTCCTTGTTTGAACTTCATGGCTGAATCTTTCTTGCTCTTTTCTTTTCATCTAATGTGTTGATTCTTGCTCTAATCTGAAGCGTAGCATCAGTTAGAGCGTGTTCCTTGTCTAGTCTATTCGATTCTTCATTTTATTCACTTGCTTCTTGATCCTTAGTTGATTGACTTGGATTTGACCTTAGTCTGAAGCTTGGCATCAGTTAAGATCTGATCTTTATCCATCGATTTGATCTTTCATAGTGCAATTGAACTCTTGTCTGAAGCGTAGCATCAGCTGGAGTCCAATTTCCTGTGTTTAAGTTCATTCCTCTTGAGATCGGTTTACTCTTTATTGCCTTGGGTTTCAATTGACAGATATCCAGATTCTGATCTTGATCTAAAGCATAGCATTAGTCAGGATCTAGAATCGTTGTTAGTTCCTCTCTCTTGTAGCATAATTATGATCCTTCTTGGAGCATGGCATCAATTGGGTTGCAATTTGTTGAAATGAGTTCGTTTGCTTTTGTTGTGCAATATTGGAGTGATCCTCTTTCCAATTTCCTTTTGAAATAAATCCTGCACTTAATTGAAATTCAGTTGTCAGTTTTAGTGTTATGGTACAGTTCTATGTCAGGAGATGAGACTGTTAATTTCTTTTTAGAAAAGTTTGCTTGCATCTCTCTTCTTTCTCTTTCCTTAATTGGATGAAGGTCATCAACAACACTTCTAATGCCATGGTCTGAAGCATAGCATCAGCCATGGTTGTTAAGAAGACATGAAACCCAGCAGCTCCATGAGAATCTGAAGCATTGCATCAGTTCTCAGGTAGTACTGTGCTCATTGGTGAGCCTGAAAAGTGAATCCATGGAGGTCTGAAGCATGGCATCAGCCTCCATGAATGAACTACAAAACCTGATCTAGCTTGAGTCAAAGCATGGCATTGACTCCGCTTGTATTAGGATTCTCTCATGGCAGAATAAAAGGGTTCGGTTAAGAAATTGACTAAATCCATGGCCATGAAGGTGCACCAGTGAGCGTTGAATAATGATCTAATGTTTCTTTTCACTTGTCAGTTCATTTAACTTCAACACCGATTTAGTTCAATTCCAAGGATCTAAGTGAAGTTTTCTGTTCATGAGAGTTTATTGCTTATTTTCCTATTATCTTCACTGTTGTGATTTTATAATAGTAACTGTTGTCTTATGATGGAGTTCAACTGAAATGGTAAGAGGTGCATGGTATATTTGCAGATATCAAAAGTGACATTGTTACTACCTTTATGTAATAGGTCATGTGTAAGTCAAATGAGAACCTTGAAAAGGTCAAGGGCTGTAGTGAAAAGTGCTGCCAGGTAATTTAGATTGAATAGTCAAACTCCAAATTGTTAAAATGACATCTAATGGCCTTTGTAAGATAAATTTTGTGATTATACGAGAAGTATGGACTTGTTTGCTGTCATGAAGTTACATTCTTCACTTTTGTCATGGGAATATTAGTTTGTCACGAGGTATTATAGTATGATGTTATAAATGGTCAAAAATTAATATGCTTGAAATCTTGCTTTGCTGTGTTACCATACGTGTTTATTGTTATTCAATTTGATTGTTTTGATTATGATTGTGAAAGAGCCTTTTGATGTTTAATGAACAAAGTCAATGTCAGTACCTATAGTAGGCTGAGCTCAGTCTCTTCCATGGTTAATATGCCAATTGATGTCAGTACCTGACTTTCATTCTCTAAGTGTTTAATGGTGAAAATTACCGAGTCAAGTAGGTGTTATGATAAATTAAATCTGTTAGCATATTCTCCTCAATATCTCAAATGCTAGAAACACCTCTTCTGATAAGAACAAAGTTTATCCAAACTTCTCAGTACCAGGTCACTCCTTTGCCATACCAACATTTGGCTCCACCGTCAATTCAAAGTAGCACGACATCAATTCAACACACTCTCGTACTCTCCTCTCTTTTGCGACCCTAACAGACTTGTCTTCCTCAATGGAAATGGCGACGATAGTCGGAAAATGAGGATTCAAAAAGTGCAGGGACTAAATCGAATAGATGCTGTTAATAATTTTCGAAGATGACGCGACAGAAACGAAGACGACCATCGTCTTCGTCTAGACCTGATGTTGCCAGAGAGCCTTTTCTCAAAGGTTACGATGACCGGAGACGTAAACGGATTCAAACCCGTCTCAGACGGACCCATTAACCAGCGAAATCAAACCCGTCTCTTTCAATCGAACGCCAGCGCTAAAACCTCATTGATCTTTTGTGACGGAGCGATTGTATGACCCATGAGTCGGATCTCTGTCGGCTAACGGGGTTTCAGTCTAAGGTGGAGCCCAACGAAGTCCAATAAATGCCTCACAAGCCCAATGTTGAAAGCCAACTCGACAAGCCCAACCAAAATGCCACCTCAGCCTAGCTTGCTGACATGGACCAATAGGAAAATTAGTAAATAAACAGAAACTTAGAAAATTATTAAAAATAGTAGGAACCCCCTAAAAATACAAACAATATATCCATAAAACCCTAAAAATCTAAATAAACCGACTTCACTGATACTTTGATATGAAATTGTGTCAAAGTAGTGGTCTTTTGTATTTTTGAAGTATTTTCACTCTAGAAATGGATTTTAGAAAATTAAATAAACCGTTTTATAAAATACTAAATATTTTCAAAATAAAAATTTCAAATATGCTACTTCTAAAAACAAAGTATATTCAAGTACAAATATTTTCTAAATCCTAAGTGATTTCGAAAATGATATCTTCCAAAGTCAAATATATTCCAAATTAAGTGTTTTGAAATAGAAAAAGATCTTCAAAAATAAAAAAATGCAAACGGCCAAAGTGAATAAAATCACCAACATCCCAAGAGAAACATCAAGAAATTAAAGTCCAAACACGAAACCTGAAGTCAAAACCGAAGCCTCTTCGTTTGAGGAAAAGTCCCTCGCCGGGGTTGAGATCAACCTCAGATGACTTAAATTATCAAGTGGCTTTCAAACGACTCCATATGAAGAGCTCTTCTTTTGAAATGAAAACCATCCCTTAAACCAAAAATCTTAGAAAGTTCAGTGATCCTTAATTGGGTCCCGTGAATTAAGTTTGGTACTATCAATTAAGGCCTCCTCGATAGCAATCCATAAGTCTCTTTTCTTAGCCCATTATGTCAATACCCTTTACGTCCCTTAATCAGAGGTTCTCGTAGGCAACTACGAGGTAATTAACAGTAGGGGCTTGCGCCTACTGGAAAGAAAGGACCCGCTAAATCAAGAAACTTCTTTAAGTAGCGACTCTTTATAAGGTTCTCTTATGTTGAGAGATACTCGCCATGGAGATCGAAACCTTAAGGGAGGTGAATCTAGGCTATGTTCCCATTGTTCTTCGAGAAATTCCTTCAAGGAGAATAATGACGAAAAAGCCGCGACAGTAGGCACTGACGGAACAGTAAATGGAGGAAAAGAGGAAGGCATACCAAATGCTGCAAAGGAGTACGGTGGAGGTGTTAGAGTTATGTCCTAGAAGTCAATAATTTAATGACTTAATTATTAGTTTATGTTATGGATGATATTTTATCATCTGTTCCTAGGTTTATTATTGACAGATCATTCAGGTTGAGGATCTGAATTGTAGATCTCTGTTGATCATTCTTTAGAATGACAATAATAAATCCAAACGGTCCATAATCTTGATAATTAACAAGGAACATTAATTATCTTATAAGATTAGTATGCAAGTTAAGTGATGATTAAGTTCTACAAATCATAGGTAAAGAGTTACCAACTTAGTTGCATATGTGTATGTTATGGAACATAGCACAGGACTTGACCCATCGAAATAAACATATGGATTGTGTTATGTGTCATTGTTTATTTCGTTGTGATTTTGGTTCTAAGTTTGAGATGTTTATCTTTTCCACATGAGGATAGGTTCAATAAATACTGTCTACCGCTGATTCCCGATAAGGGCTGCTATACGGACTTTATTTATGATCTCTTGAATTGTGCGGGGAAAAGTTAATCATCAAGAAAACCGTATGTCCCTCATTAATTCACTTAGTGAGTGACGATATCTGTTTGGGCCCCTTGATGGAGATAGATTGTTTGCATGCAACTTTATACAATTATCTCTAGATCAAGAAACGTATAATCTGCAAGAATGACACACTCCTATCTTGGATTATACGATGATATCGTGCGACATAAGAATCAAAATAGAGAAACATATTTATTCTCTTATGCAGGATTGAAATATTGTAGCAGTACACTATTTATGCGAATTGGGAGTCATAACGTGTTGCTAGATACCGCTTATGATTATTGGAATTAAATAACGATTTAATTCCATGGCCAACATAGCATAAATCCTCAAAGGGTCACACAAATAGGACATTAATCACACAGTGCATTATTTATTTATTCACAGCAGTTGGTTCTGTGGAAATATGATAAGATTGATTAATTAATTATATACCGTTGCGAACCGTTATAATTAATTAAGTCAATGGATCATATAGAAATAAATTAATGCATTAACTAATCCTAAAATAATTATTAATGAGTTAATAATTAATTTAGTTCAACACTTATCAATATAAATGGTTATATTGATTAATTGGGCCGTTATTTAAATAGCAAATAGATAGCCCAATTAAAGAGCAAATAAATGAGGCTTTGATTAATAGAATTAGAGACTAAATTGAGTGGATTAAGTGGCCCAAATAGGCCCAAAACGTGGCTGCCCAATATGGTGGTAGGTGGGATGGCATAGTTGTAATTATGCAAGAGGTCAATTAGGTTTTGTGCTCTATATAAGGACCACTTATGAGAGCCTCCACCTAGCTTTCTCTCCTCTCATTCCTCCCATGAGGCCGCCACCTTCCTCCTCTCTCCCTCTTATTTGCTCATGTGTTGAGCTATTTTCTCTCCACTAAATCAAGGTTGTTGATTGATGCAAGAGAGAAAACCATAGGGATTAGGCTTGTTCTTTTGGTATGCTAGCACGTACCTTGTAGAACGTGATTAATCCTCCTTGGTGGACTCGAGGGCGGTTACGAGACGTGGTGGAGACGGTGGAGAAGGCACGCCATCGATTCTCATGCCTTGGTCGAGCCCCGCGAATACGATTTCGCGGGAGGTATCGATTTCCCCTTTTTCTCGTGTGTTTGAATAGCTTGTGTACTAGATCTTGTGTGTGCTATGTTTGCTTGGTTAATTAATTGGTAATTAGCATAAAAATGAAAATTAGCACACTTTCTAACAGTGGTATCAGAGCACATGGTCGTACTTAAGCTATTTTGACACTTAATTAAGAGAAATTGGCTAATTAATGGATTAGTAGAGATGATGCGTTTGTTTGCTGTCTGGAAATGGTATTTTCTGTGTTATTTCGCGTTTTTGGATGTGATAAGTTCTCTGGAAGATCTTTCCATCTACATGAAAGTTGTAGATCTGTGGATTGTGATTTTTTTGTCGTTGGATTCACATTTTTCTGAATTAGTATGGATTTACTGTGAATAAAATGGCGACAGTGCGCAGAACCAGTTTCTGCTCGTACTGTCCTGTTTGAATGGCTTGAAAGATTTATATTTTGAATATAAGTACCAGTGTTCTATGGCTAGAAATAAAGAGGACTTGAAGCTCTTTCTGAGCATGTATAACTTGTTGCATGACTCGGATTAATTAGTGGGTTTTCAAGTATGAAAAGGAAGATCTTGTCAGATCCAGTTTGTTGAGCAAATCGATTGTTCTAATAAACTGTACCAACTGAGAACTCCTTTAAAAATTCTGTTTAAATGGAGTTGTTCTATTTTGAGTTAGGATTCCAGAAAAATTAATTTCATAATTTTTCGTGGAAGTTTGGACCTTCAACTAGGTTAAAACATTTCGATCGACAGTCTGTTCCAGTACAGAATTTGTTGATTGTTTAGCATGTAACTTAATGTTATTGAACTGAACTTGGTTGTTTTCTTTTCATGAATGGATAGCCTGTAGTCTAAACAAGTTTTTCTATGTATATTGTATATATAAAAACTGGATAGAAGGTGGTCTAACAGACCAAATGGTTGAGAGGATAAACTGAAAATCTCATAACGGTGTTTCGTGCACTTGTAAGAGATTTGTCATTTTTGATTCTCCCAGATGGTTTAAGATCTCTTCTTGAAATTTTTACTGGTAATCACAATTATGATAAGGAGCTTAAGTAATTTATTTGAGAATTTTTGGAGACCGAAAACTGTTGTTTTTGTTGGATTCCATTAGTTACGTTTTTTGATAAATTACTGTTTTTCTAAGTATTCAAACTAGTTGAATTTAATTAGAAAACTCCTTGTTTGATCTCCTTTCTGTTATGGGATGTTGAAAGAACTTTCTAAATGAATTTAAACAAGTTTGGTTGTTTAAAATTGAGGATTTGTACACGGAATTTACTTATAGCAAACGATACGCAAAGATGCTTGAAAATCGTTAATTGGAAACAAAGTTCTTGTATGTGCTAACTTTGTTTTTGTAGGTGGATAGTGGGTTTAGTATGGCTCAAGACTCAATGCCTTGTGGTTGTAAATGAATGCATGTGTGAATGTTCGTAATGCGGCCTTTGGTGCCATTAATTAATTTTTGATTAATTTTTGATGTAACTTGTGAGGCTTGCATGCCCCTAAGGATAGGAAGGGAATAGGATGTTTTCACATGTATTTTGCACCATTATTTTATATAGGATTTAGATCCTTATAGAATTTAGTGGGAGGGCAAGGATTAGATTAGTTTTGCTCCATGGACGATGTGGCGAAACTAATGCAAGCGGGAGCCATACAAACCCACAACTATGAGATGCTTATATGTGATTGCTTGTGATTGCTATGAATTGTCATAGGCTAGGTATGGGTGTATGCTTACATGACCACCAAACAAGTGTCACTTAATTGATTGTCCCAAACAAAACATGATTAAGTTAAATCGCCCTCCTTCTCTCTATCCCCTTCTAACGTGTATGATCGTTCATTGATGCATTCTCGCCGACGCGGGACATCGTGTTCCATCATCCGTGTCGGGGTGTAAATCGGATTTACTAGGAGCAAATAGAGAAAGGTTACTTAACGATGTTTTCTAATCGGATTGGACATCGGGGCAAAGTTTGTGGATGTACATGTGATATTTCACAAACCAAGAATCATATGGAATGATTGGTTGGAGAACCTACCTTATCTAGTTGTTTTGGTGTCACGCCGACGCTAGCACCATCTCAACGAAAATAGGGATCTTGGAAAACCTACTATATTAGGGACATTAAATAAATATAGTGGGAGTTTTATTTGTTATAAATAAAACAATTGCATAAACTAAATGACCGTAAATTGATTTTGTTATAGATGTTTAAATTGTTAATTTTGTTGCGATCCATCTTTGAAAATTAACAAACTCGTTTCTAAAAGTATTCACTTGAAAGAAGTAATACCGATTCCTAAGACACGATCTTAGTGAAGAGAAACTTGAGTATGTCAATTCCCAAAACTTTCCTCAAACTACCCGAACGTAGCATCGCGATGATTGATTGACTTTTGGCGAAAAGTTATTCAATAAAGCGTATGGCTAGTATCCTCATTTAAAATTTCTAGACCTTTGAATTAGAGAATTCATATGGACTAGATCTAACTCGTACGCTCTCATCCACTTACTCAAGAAAGTGTTCTTGGAGAAAGTAGATATTAACTCCATCATTTATGATCGAGTATAAAGAGTATGAGTTGACCAAGAGATTCTTCTTTTATAAAAGGATACATGAACGGTTTCATTGGCTCACAAATCGAAAGATTGAAGTAGCTAATTGATGACTAGAGATATTAATCTCCGATATCAAGGATTGTTGATATTGTCATACGATCTCTTTCTAGTATTAAAGGATATGGCGTTACCTTTTACGCACACTTGTTGGTGAAAAAAGGTAATTGGTTAAGTATTCAAGAAATACTTCACCAATGTATGAGTTGAAATTTCGAGACTCTCATTGATGACCATGTGTCACATGAGATGTTTCATTTGCCGTTTATGGGAGGCATTTGAAAGGTTGTCCGAAATACCATGATTGTGACGATTAGAAATATTCTAATCCTAAGAAGTATTTGTCATTTAAAATATCTCACTATCTCTAATTCACACTAGTAACTTGATACTAGTTCATATGCTCGCATTTAACGAAATGTGTTAGCAATGAAGAATAAGAGAATGTTCGAGAGATATAAAGTAAACTCCGTATAGGAGATGACTTATTCATTTAAGTCATTACCATTGAATACGTAGAGTTATCTTTATTAAGAGTTTGTTTAGGAATTGAAGGTTGCATACCTTAATTCTAAAACCTCTCATAGCGTCTCCATTTCATATTTGATGATGGATAACTATGTTTAATAAAAGACAAGTTCTTTTATTATGAATTTGTTTATATGATTTCATGCATCTTGATGGAATTTGCTTGAAATAGATAAACAAGTTATGAATGACAAATAGGATGCGTAAGACTTGACATAAAGTATTTGACTTTCATGTTATATATAACCGCTTAGTCACATATATAAACGAGAATCGCATTATGAGAGTCTACGTAACGTAGAGCTCGAAATTCAATTCGATTTCAAATCGATTGATATGCGAATCATGTTTGTTAAATGACAAAAGCGCCTTTAACCTACAAAGGTTTAAGGACAAGTGACTTGATTAGGACTTATACATATCGATGTATAAAGACCAATAAGTACTTGTGCAATGAAAGGTTGTTGATACTTTACTACTTAACCAACGATCATTGTAGATATTAACATATCTATTTGATAAGGTATAAGTATGAACCTTTTGACTAGTTCAAAGGAGTTCAAGTGTGAAGTTAAAAAGACCGTTCAAGGAAAAAGAAAAGTCTTACAATTAATCGTGGCAAATAAGTAGTTAAGTCATATGATTTGAAGTATTATCTAAAGAGTATGAAAATAGTTTCATAACTCACTCCATGAGGAACATTATGGAATAATGTGTCCAAGAATGGAGGTATCGAACAATATTTTGTATAGTTCGATCGATAATAAATCAAATTGACTTATTCGACTCGTATTAGGGAATTATGTTTGAGGACAATATTGTTTACACTGAATGGTGTTCCATCAAAGTCTATTGAGGAAGGTTTCTTACGAGATTTTGATCTCTAAGTATAATACTTCTCGAGATTTGGTGTTGAGAAGCTTATTTCAAGTATTGTGGACTTGTAAGCTTAAACCAAATAAGACACTATATATTTGTAGGATGCTTTATATTAAAAGGCACTACTTCCACGAATATGATAAGAACAAAGTAGTTGTTGCTAATCATAATGTAGTCTTGATGAATTGAAATTCTCAAGAAGAAGTAGTGGGAGTAAAGTGAGCATTAAAGGAGTTTATGCGTCACTACAAGAAGTACTCTTATGGGAAACTTGTCACTCCATACATGGTGCTTAGTGGGAGTTGAGCGGAACTTCATTCACAAGTTGTTTTGAAAAGAAGTTTAATAGTATGCTCCTTCCAATGAGGACTCAACCATATCACGAGTTGATGATGATTCGAGAAACTCATGGAATATATGAGGAGTCAAGAACTCGTTCAACAATTCATTGTGGAAGTAGTTCATGAACCTCAAGTACCAGTCCTACAAAAGATCAACGAGAGTTGATTGCCTAAGCCGTTTGGTGCATTGGCTTCACGACATTCTCAAACTTAGCATATGAGAATCCGTTGATAAACAAGAAAAACGATGGAACGATCCTATTCCACATATATGGTTTGAATTCATATGATCTTTAAATAAAATCCATGTATAACAACAAGGTATAGACCTTGGTTGACGTTCATGAAGGAGCAATCCATCAAGAACGTTTTAGATCTTCAAAAGGAAAGATCGACATGGATAACAAATCGACTATGTACAAAGCGCGGCTTCTCGCTTGTAGCTATGTCTAAGTCGATGACTAGTTGACTACGTACAAAGCACAACCTCTTGCTTGTGGCTATGTAAAAGTCAATAAAGATCATTCTAGCAATAGTTGTATTTCATATATATTGATATATGGAAAAACACATAAAACCGCCTTCTTCGTATGAATGAAGGATGATGTTGTGCATTTGACACAAATCGAGGTTTTATGTATTGCTAAAAACATACGCATGCTTCAAGGATCCATAAATGGATTAAAGCAAGTGTTGTGGAGATTGGAATAAAAGTTTTGACAAGGAAGTCAAGGAGTTGAACTTCGTCAAAAGTATCTTGTATAAACAAGATATTCAGTGGGAGCATAATTGTATTACTTGTATTGTTCAAGATAACAATTCATTAAATTGGGAATAACATTAACATTAAGAAAATGAATATTGTCGAGATCTCTTTGGAGAATGCTTTCTCAAATGAGAACTTGGGCGAAATCACCTAATCCTAGGAAACAAAATCTATAAAGATAGATTATGATGGAAGTTAGGTTTGAGCAAATGTGCATGTATTGATGAAGTGTTCTAGAAACACGAAAGTTACACTCCAAGAAAGGATGTCTAACTGTACGTCACATGGCATGACTTGAGTGTTTTAACTCGGTCTATTGCAACTCAATTCGAGAAAGTGCATGAAATAGTTCAAGCATTCTTTCATTATGAGTTTTATTGTGTACGTCATATTTATGCATATGCCCCAATGTGTAGTATCCAAAGGATATGACAAACAGTTGTCAAATGGATACAAGAGAGACACATTAGGACGATAGTCAAGGATATCCTCGAGTACCTTATGAGAAAGAGTGATATAATGTTTCATCTCTTAAGATGAAAGAGAGCTCGTGTAAGTTAATTACACTGATGCTAGTTTTTCGAAAGATTGATATAATCACAGTTGAACTACATATTTTGCTAAAAGGTGGTGTTGTAAATTTAGAAGGTGTTCTAAATGGAATATTACAACCGTTTCCGTCACCAAAGCAAAATACATAGCAACTTGTGAAGCGATAAAAGAAGTTTATTTCGGATCGATTTCTTAGTTGAGTTATTATGGTTCTAAGCATCTCGAACTATAACTTACTCCTAAAGAACCCAATGTTACATTGGAGATTCGAATATGATCTATAACGATATCACTTGATATCATATGATGGTAATCAAGAATATATATAGGAGTATATATATATATATGTGGTCGAACAATTTTTGGATAGGTTCGCGAACACAGTGAACACTCTAGCACGACCTCTACCTTGAGCAGTATACGAGATGCTTTTATGCATCCATACGTGGTGGACGTATGAGTAACTAGCTATAAGCGTATTATTTATTTTGAGGTCCGAGACATGTATATATGTAGATATATGACATTGTTCTCAATTCTTCGTTGGCTAGAAGTCACTACTGATTGACTCTAGGCCAAGTGGGAGATTGTTAGAGTTATGTCCTAGAAGTCAATAATTTAATGACTTAATTATTAGTTTATGTTATGGATGATATTTTATCATCTGTTCCTAGGTTTATTATTGACAGATCATTCAGGTTGAGGATCTGAATTGTAGATCTCTGTTGATCATTCTTTAGAATGACAATAATAAATCCAAACGGTCCATAATCTTGATAATTAACAAGGAACATTAATTATCTTATAAGATTAGTATGCAAGTTAAGTGATGATTAAGTTCTACAAATCATAGGTAAAGAGTTACCAACTTAGTTGCATATGTGTATGTTATGGAACATAGCACAGGACTTGACCCATCGAAATAAACATATGGATTGTGTTATGTGTCATTGTTTATTTCGTTGTGATTTTGGTTCTAAGTTTGAGATGTTTATCTTTTCCACATGAGGATAGGTTCAATAAATACTGTCTACCGCTGATTCCCGATAAGGGCTGCTATACGGACTTTATTTATGATCTCTTGAATTGTGCGGGGAAAAGTTAATCATCAAGAAAACCGTATGTCCCTCATTAATTCACTTAGTGAGTGACGATATCTGTTTGGGCCCCTTGATGGAGATAGATTGTTTGCATGCAACTTTATACAATTATCTCTAGATCAAGAAACGTATAATCTGCAAGAATGACACACTCCTATCTTGGATTATACGATGATATCGTGCGACATAAGAATCAAAATAGAGAAACATATTTATTCTCTTATGCAGGATTGAAATATTGTAGCAGTACACTATTTATGCGAATTGGGAGTCATAACGTGTTGCTAGATACCGCTTATGATTATTGGAATTAAATAACGATTTAATTCCATGGCCAACATAGCATGAATCCTCAAAGGGTCACACAAATAGGACATTAATCACACAGTGCATTATTTATTTATTCACAGCAGTTGGTTCTGTGGAAATATGATAAGATTGATTAATTAATTATATACCGTTGCGAACCGTTATAATTAATTAAGTCAATGGATCATATAGAAATAAATTAATGCATTAACTAATCCTAAAATAATTATTAATGAGTTAATAATTAATTTAGTTCAACACTTATCAATATAAATGGTTATATTGATTAATTGGGCCGTTATTTAAATAGCAAATAGATAGCCCAATTAAAGAGCAAATAAATGAGGCTTTGATTAATAGAATTAGAGACTAAATTGAGTGGATTAAGTGGCCCAAATAGGCCCAAAACGTGGCTGCCCAATATGGTGGTAGGTGGGATGGCATAGTTGTAATTATGCAAGAGGTCAATTAGGTTTTGTGCTCTATATAAGGACCACTTATGAGAGCCTCCACCTAGCTTTCTCTCCTCTCATTCCTCCCATGAGGCCGCCACCTTCCTCCTCTCTCCCTCTTATTTGCTCATGTGTTGAGCTATTTTCTCTCCACTAAATCAAGGTTGTTGATTGATGCAAGAGAGAAAACCATAGGGATTAGGCTTGTTCTTTTGGTATGCTAGCACGTACCTTGTAGAACGTGATTAATCCTCCTTGGTGGACTCGAGGGCGGTTACGAGACGTGGTGGAGACGGTGGAGAAGGCACGCCATCGATTCCCATGCCTTGGTCGAGCCCCGCGAATACGATTTCGCGGGAGGTATCGATTTCCCCTTTTTCTCGTGTGTTTGAATAGCTTGTGTACTAGATCTTGTGTGTGCTATGTTTGCTTGGTTAATTAATTGGTAATTAGCATAAAAATGAAAATTAGCACACTTTCTAACAGGAGGATCATGATGTGGTGGCATGTGGGCGGTGAAAATGACAGTGGAATCCTGAGAAATGCCAGCAAACTGCGAGGTCGATGCTGATGCACTATGCATGGATGGAGTAGGACCTGAGGCTGGAAACGAAGTAGGAAAGAATGTGCGTGGTCCTAAAATATCATCTAATCGCCCGGTATTCAATCGACCATCCTATAATATTAAAAAAAAAACAATGTCAATGTAAATAAATTAGTATTTAAAATTGAAACTTGCATATGAACGAATACTAACCGCATGCATCAGATCCTCCGCCTGAAGGTTTGTGGGTACAGTCGGACGTGCAGAGGAAGTCCTCGCTGCTCCAATAAATCCTCCAACCTGTAATTTATAAATTATTGAACAATGACATAATTATGAAGGTTGAATTTAAAATGCAAAAATGCAATAAAAAAATTAAATTTTTTAAAATTACCTCAAAGGCATGGAAGCATCATGCAACTGCGAACGACGGTTGGCGAGAATTGCCTTTCCCACCCTTCTGCACCCCTTCTTCACCACCAGTCCCAATGCATGAAGTGCATTCTTCAGCGCAGAGTTGCCCTGCAATTTACGAGAATAATGACATATTGCACAAAATATTAGCCAATCATACATTCCATATTTAAAAAATTAAGAAGTACCGTATTGCGAAGTCTGGACCCCATGTTTGTGTACTGCCTCTGAGCAAGAGGCAGCTGCTGAGTGCGCTGGAGACGTGCCTCGGCATCCTCTCGTGGTGTGGGTCTCTCGGAGGCACCGTATCGCCAAAATCATCGGAAGTACCGCAACGTATCAGTAGCAGCCCAGGATCGAGTCTCCAGCTGGCGTGCTGCTAATGCCTCGTCAGTCCACTCTGCATATGCACCCGCAAAAATGGTAGAAAAATCTGGGCGATCTCGATAAGTACCGTGCTGGAAACCCAGCAGGTTCTGTGTCACGTCCCAACTTTGTTAAAATAAACTTGTTAGTTCTTTACTCTAATTAAATTGAAGTTGATCATATGATAAATTGGAAAAATATAGCAAACGTACCACAGGTAATGGAGGAGGAGTAATCTAGTACAGTCCAAACTGATGCCTACAACGGTCGGGATAGTAGTAGGCAACAATGTGGTAGAAAATGAGCGGCAACCGAACATGCTTCGCTATAGAACCCTCATGTGCTATCCGTGGCATGAAAGCCCTGTCGAGTACGTAAGGAAACCAGTTGACGTCTTCAACGTTCAACACGCCTAGGTAGTCCCGTGCGTTCTCCACTGCCCCGCGGTGCTGGCTCCGTGAGAAAGACCGAGCTTCTCCCCATTTCCTGAAAATTTTGAACGTTAGGATTTATGTGTTGTAATTTGCATAAAATTATTGAAAAATTATTATAAGTTATTACCTCCCAAACGGCACACATGAATCTATGTTAGGCTGTCCTAATCCACCGATAGGAGCAACCTCTGGGCGTCAAACATGGAGGTATGACCATGCCCAAAACAACAGTAGCATCCAAGGTCCCGTCACAACCTTGAAACGCATGGAGGCACGGTCCAGAGCACGATACAGACAAGCAAGCGTGGCACCTCCCCAATTGAAGTCCGGAACTTCATTCAAATTGCCCTGCATTTAAATTAAACAACGCATTGAAAAAAATTAATTTGAACATTGAAAAAAATAATAACCATGCAAACAATTTTGCTATAATAATTTTACTATAATATTAGTCTTGCTATAATAATTGTGCTATAATTTTGCTATAATAATATTAGTCTTGCTATAATAATTTATATTTTTTTTAAATAACAAAATTAAATTGCTGGTTGTTCAATATCATGAGGAACTCACTTGGATTTTTTCTTGAAATATCATTTTGTGTCAAATAAATGATTAATATTGAATTTGTAAATGATTAATATTGAATTTGTAATATTGAAATATTACAAATATCATTTTGTGTCAATAAATAAAAATATTGAATTTCTAACATTGAATTCTAATATCATAGTAAACAAATAAAAATATTATTTAAGTTAAGAAAATTATACCGATACGAGCTCCAAATAGTATGCTGGGACGGAATTCTGAGAAATATCGGGAAACATCAACGTCCCAAATACCTCTAGAGCCACTACACGCGTGTATCGGTCTAACTCTTCATCAGTAGCACCTGGCTGTGGCGCCACCCCGCAATTTTGCCGCAACCATTTCAACTTGATGTTGTTGCCCACAACACCGCCCCTGCATTGTACAAATTTAAAATAATCAATACAAGTAAGCAATGCATATACTGAATAGCAAAAATCAATATTGCACTTTATTTTTTTCACTTACTCCCTTCTACTTCTTTCTCTGTGTCAGTTTCCCAAATCTTCATGAGGATAAAAATTTGCACGAATCTTTTCCTCCCAGGACCCTCTCGTATTGGATCTAACTGGGATGCCCGTCGAGCGCAAACCATATAAGAAGGCAACATCCTGATAACAATTATAAAATACATTAAATTCGTGTCATGTTAATATTGCAATTCGTGCCATGTTAATATTACGAAAATTAATATTCAAATTTGAATTTTAAATATAAAGTTTAAATAAATGTGACATTAAATTCGTGTCATGTTAAGTCAAAATTTAATGTGAGAATTAATTGTGAAAATTAATACGAAAAATATTTTAAAAAAATTTAATATCAAGTTTAAATAAATTACCTGTAGAGTAACGGTCATCTCTCCAACGGGAAAATGAAAAGTATGTGTCTCCGGACGCCAAAACTCGACCATTGCCTTCAGTAATGGCATGTCGACGTTGACATGCTTCACCTTCGTAATGTGACTCAGGCCCAGTTTGATCAGCCTTCCCTCAATCCGATCGTCCACCTTAATCGTTCGCTTGTGTGATCTCGTCTCCAAATGTTGTTCACGCTGCATTAACACGAAACATAAGCCGTTGTATTAAAAATACAGTTTATAATACAATTTATAAGCATTTCAAGCATTTACAATAAATACAATTTATTAGATTGAACATAAAAATATTATAAGCATTTACAATAAATACAATTTACAATACAATTTACAATACAATTTATAATACAATTTATAATAAGCATTTAATACAATTTATTAGATTGAACATAAAAATTTATAATAAACCTCATTTTCAATTAATTTTTTAATACAATTTATAATAAGTATTTAATACAATTTATAAGTCTATTAAGAAATCTAAATCATTAAAGCAAAAAAATCTAAATTAACATAAAACAGTCTATTACCTCCTCAAAAGACAAACCAACGAGATGCTCGTTATCCGTAACAAACAAAACCTGTTGGTTTTCTACGTTGGCTGGTTGCACAGGTGGATTGACATTTTGCACCCTCGGACGGGATGCGCGACGCCTACGTCTTTTTGGCCGAGGCTGGGTGGAGGGTGCTTCGGTGGGGGTACTTCGGTGGGAGGTGGTGAAGCACCAGAAGGACCAGCCTCATCTTCTGCTGAACTCATCTGATTCAAATAATATAAGAACAACAATTTAAAACAACAATGAATTTAATATTTTTTTCAATAATCAAAACGAACAAAACAAAAATTATTTTTCTATGTAATTGACATTTTTACAATAATTACTGATCAATAATCGAATAATTTTATCATAATATGTTAAAATTTTTCGTGCACCATAATTTGCGCCAATAAATTTATACATAATTTTCAATATACAATTCCAGTTATTTGAAACTATGTTAATTTGCACCATAATTTTTCAATATAAATTTCTTTTTATTTCAACAATTTACTAACTAATTCCATTTATATATAATTTTCACAATAATTACAAACTAAAATTTACATCGATATCCATAAGTAATTTAATATACATCATTTCTAGAATAAATCTAACATAAAATTTAACTAATTATCATCAATCATCCATATGGACAATTTCCAATTTCCACAATTTCACTAATTATCACAATTTCCACAATTTCCACAATTTCACAATTTCCACAATGTCACAATATCACTAATTATCATCATGCATCATTTTCACAATTTCCACAATTTTAATCATTTCAATTTTAACTATCATCACTATTTCAATTTACATCTATATGGACAATTTGCACAAATTATCACTAATTCAATTTACATCCATTTTCACTAATTCAATTTACATCCATTTCAACAAATTGTCATCAATCATCCAAAATACAATTATCAACAATTATCACTAAACCCTAACCCCTAAACCCCTAATTATCAACAATTATCACTATTTGAAATACAAAATACAAAATAGTTTTGGAAAAAAACCTCGCTGTCGCAAGTTCGTCGCTGCCGCTGCCTTCTCCTCTTGTCTTTCTCTCGCTGCCTTCTCCTCTTCTCTTTCTCTCGCTGCCTTCCTCTTCTTCTCGCCCTGGCCTGGATTCCCTCTTCTCTTTCTCTTTCCTTCTCTCTTTCTTTCCTTCTCCCCTTCTCTCCTTCTCTTTTTCTCTCTTTCTCTGGTTCTCTCTTTCTCTGGGGAACGAAAAAAATGAATGAAACGGCTATAACTCGAATTTGAAAGAGACCTTCGTACGCGTTTATGAAACGCGCTCCAGGGCTCCGAACGCGTTTCATAAACGCGTACAAAGGCCTGACTCGTCTCAAAAGGCGTAACTGAAGCGGTGAATTTATTTCCCTTCGTACGCGTTTATAAAACGCGTTCGGAGTCCTGGAGCGCGTTTTATAAACGCGTACGAAGGAGAGATACTATACGCTTTTATAAAACGCGTACGAACTTTCTTCTTATTAAAAAAAATAAATAATTCTGTGTATTAAAATTTTTTGTGTCAAAAATTCTATATAAAATAATTTCGGTGAAAAAAAGAACTAGAGACGAGATTTGGACTTAACTACACTAATAGGCTTTAGTCATGTTTGTTGGACACAATATTAGTTTTAACTCAAAACTGGGTATTTTTTTTTTCTGAAACAAACCTATGTTGGTCAAGGGAAATGATTTGGACACCCCTAAAATGTGATACCACACCACCGAAAATTTTCAATGATCAAAATACCCTCACACTCCCAACTCATTCTATCTTGTTCCATCTCGTCAGAGGTGAATAAAGTCGTGGCAATTTTTTTTAGCATGATGAAATTTGGATTTCACTTATTTTTTATTTTACAATTTAATTGCTGGTTTGAGGGCTATGTATGAACAGACATAATATATGTATTTTAAGGATCTTAGTTCGCATGCGGTATAAATTCGACAAAACTTTTTTTCGTTGGTTCAATTAAATTTGGAACTGTGATTAAATAATGTACAGAATTAACAAAGCACTCAAACTCAGTCAAGGGCGGAGAAGTAGAACACATTAAATTCCCTTTGACTTTCCACTTGATAGGAATAATACAAAAAATAAAGCATTGAATTTTGTGAAACAAAAGTAATAACATTAAATAAAAGTATTAAAAATAATAAAAAAATCACGGTATATATAAAATAATAAAAATGTCACATTATATATCAAAATATTTTATTTTAAATATCCTTGCAGCATAGTAATTTCAAACAGAAGTTTCATTCAAAAAATAATGAGAAAGTATTATATAAAATTTAGTCTAAATTTTAAAAAATAAATAAGAAATTAATAATTATATGAATATTATTTATTTTAGATAAGCTGAACAAATATAATGTCAATCGCATACTTTCTTAAAGTTTAATTAAATTTATTATGTATGTATTATTAATACATTTTTTTGATCAAGTGAACCTAAACAGGAAATTCAATTATTAAAAGAATAGAGTCAAAATATGTCCGGATGAAAATTACATTAGGTTAAGTATAAATAAAAAGAAGAAAATGAGGGATGAGAAGAGGTAGTTACTAGTTAGTATAGCATGATGAAAAACAAATTTGTTTATATTAGACCAACGAATAAAGTACTGGAATGAGTTGGGAGAGTAATAGAGGACATTTTGGTCATTGAAATCCTTCGGGTGGTGTGATATCACTTTTTAGTGGTGTCCAAATCACTTCCCGTTGGTCAACTAGTGGTACTTACCAGAAAAATATTATTTCTGTGAGTAGGTATCAATCTCTCAACATCTTCTTCATTCATCTCAAATATAATGATTACATTATATATATAAAATTATGTAATTATTGAATTTAAAAATTACAATGTGTTTGCTTTCAGATATATAATACGGATAATTTAATATAACAACAACTTATTGATCTTCTCTGATTTCTCATTGCAGATTAAATATAGAATTAGAAATACTAATATTAATATCATATCTTAGTTTTTTCTAATTATTAATTGGAATCGTAAAAAATAAACTTTTTCACTAATAGTTTTGAGCTCTTTTCAGAATAATAATGAATCATTGTTAGAATTCATTCAAATGATTAAGAAATATTTATATTATGAATCAACTAAAATTTGCATGATAGGTCATGACAATCTCGTCTATTGTTCTCTCATTCGAAGTGACTATTAAAGATTATACCTGAAAAAAGGAAAATCTTTACTATGTTGAAAATATACCCATAAAGAAATTCATGTGTATCAACGATAAAATTGTAATCACTCATCATTTTTAAATAAATGATTGTTAGATATTTATTTATTATTTGAATTTTAAAGTACTTCATGGTTATGTATATGTACGCAGAGTATGGTTTAAATGCCCACATTTTACGTACCAAACATTGATCTTGTTGAATTTATATGAATGCCTACATTTTACTATTTTATTATATTATTAAAAAAATTCAAATATTCTAAACATTGATATTGTTGAATTTAACAATAGATGTATTTTCATCTAACTTTTAAAAATTCTAGAGCTCATTTATTGCTCGATAAAAAGTCAAAACATGAATGTATTAAAATTTTTCTATTATGGTTAACAAGGTTAATTCATTTTCCTGCCTCTTTATCAAGTATTAAACTAACTTTAAAATTTACAAATTTTAGATAAAAATGTAGATACAAGAACACTCCTCATGTATTGAAAGCTACTACACTCCCTAGGGATAGACAAAATAGAACGAAAACGGATAAATATTATAGAGAACATACAACTTTTTTAACTTTTTCTGCAGTATAATAATAATAATAATAAATATTATATTTTTTTAACGTTTAGTTTATATGACTTGAGTCATGAAGTTCATTAGATGTGAAGAGGTCCGTGTCTTTTTATTTTGATTATAACCTATATATGTAAAGACATTTAAACCATTACATGTTAAGCATTGGACATTATTTTTTATTAGTATGGAATAAATTAATCACTTAAATTTTTTTTTTATTTGTGGCTTTGCGTACTGATAGGCTAAGTAAGTTGTAGGTGATATATTGATGAAATCAACATGATTTTGACTGATGATCTTAAACTATAATTGACAAAATAAGTCCTATGAATTTGTAATCAAGTATATATTCTGCTATCATTATGATATTTTTTTACTAAATGATGAACCGTTTCTTTTAGCTTGACACAAGAATTTTTTATTCTGATGCTGATGGAAAAATAAACAAAGAGAAGATATGTTAATTAAGATCACACGCACTTGAGAGGAGTTGTTGTCGGTGTTTTCAATACCCTACCGTTTACCGGAAAATTCCGGTAATACCGGATACCGGAACGGTGGCCGAAATGGCGGTATCCAATATTTAGAGAGAAAATACCAGAAAATTTCAGAAAAATACTAGATTTCGGTCACTGACCGGTATGGATGCCGGTAAGGTATTGAAAACCACTTGTTGTTTGCCACGTGAAATAAATATTGGGTCAAGATTTTAATATTATTGATTTCTTCGTTGAACAAAGTTAACTTCACATTGTATTTAAACAAATTGTCACTGTTAATAGAGACAAAGTAATGTTAATTTTTTTTTTGTCGAGCAAAGCATGATCAATGTTTTTGCTGGTTAAAATTCAATTCGGATATGTACTTTTATAATCAATAAAATAAATTAATAAGTATAAACTTTTTTTTCACAAAAGATTTAACAAATTTTATTTTCATCTGTTTTAAGTTTTATCAACATGTGTATTTTGTGAATTACAACAAAGTATTAAATATGAAAGCTAATGAATGAATAATGTAAAAAAAAATACACAAGTGGAAATAAATTAATATTGTGCTAATATTGACAGACAAAACAGAAACAAACAGACACACATACATGCAATCTAATTAAAACATATGGAAATCAATAATAGGTTGATCTCATGTGAAAATCACAAAGGGAATGCTGTAATCATAAAAAAAAGAAGTACATCGCAAATTTTTTTTCAAGAACTAATAGATTGTTATGACGTAAAAAAAAATAATATTGGATTTTATGAGATGCAATACGGTGCCTCCTGCCGATACAACTGTTCGTGCGGTGGAATTATCTGGGGATGAAAACGGATCGGAATGAAAACGGATCGGATAATGGTCATACCATATCCGCATTCATATATTTTTTCCGGATATAGATACGAATACGAATATATTCGGATACGGATACGATTCGGATGTTAAGCGGATACGAATACGAATCGGATATTGCAGGATACGGATACGAATACGGATATATTTTAGATATTAAAACAAATATATATAAATTAAGAAAAAATAATTAATTAATTTTATATTATCATCATATTATGTTATTAATCTAGTTAAAATGTTATTATAAGCCAATCTAACTAATAAAAACTTAGTTTATCAAATCAAAAGTTTTTTCTATAGCACTAGAGGAGTAATTGGGTTAATCATCTTGTGTCATTGATTTAATTAAGGGTGAAAACGGTTCGGATAACGAATTTTTTTGTTGAATACGGATACGGATCGGATAGTAGTCAAACCATATCCGCATCCATATTTTTTTGTCGGATACGAATACGACTACGGATATGTTCGGATACAGATATGGTTCGGATATTAAGTACATTTTTCGGATTCGGATGCGGTTCGGTACGGAGTTCATCCGCACAGTTTTCATTCCTAACGATGGCTCCTGGTAGACCCCACAGTGAGAACCTTAACACATGCTTCTTGAAGAAGGGCAGGTACCCGTGTTTTTATAGCTGATGAATGGACGGAGAATAGCATCACATTATTCCTACATAAAATTGAATGATCATAGACATGTTTTAGCAAACACGTATGAGTATTGGGCACAGGACGGGAAGCAATTGATTAGGATGGATTCGGATAAACGGGTTAAGAGTCATACGCTCATACTTTATACTTTAGCCCGGGTCCGGCAAGCCGCGCGAGGCCGCAAGTTTAAAAAAAAAATACTTTAGGTCCGGGTCCGGCAAGCCGCGTGAGGCCGCAAGTAAAAAAAAAAAAAAACAGCCTCCTGACTCCTGAGGTCGTGAAGTTGACTGGGTTGGGACTCGGGTACTTAGGTGAGACAGGCGAGAAAGCATTTTATCATATATCCATCCTTTTTTTTTCCCGATTGCTTTTCTCCTAAAATATAAATATTAATTATAATAATTATTAGGGCAAATGCAAACACTAACCAGCCTCAGCATCGTCTGGCATTTGGTCGCCATCGATCTCGCTCTCCATCGGTCCGAGGCCATCCGTCGCGTCTCATCTCATGCCCAGGAAAAAGCGGAAGTAAAAACAGCCTCGCCTTAACCCATCCGGCAAGATAGAAGCATAAGAAGAAGAAGACGCTAGCGGCTATTCGGAAAGGGAGAGGGACGTCACCCCTACCCCACCTCTATATGTAGAAAGCGGGGCCAACTCTTCTTCCTCCGGCTCTGGTGACCACCCAATCCCAAGTCAAATTCAAGTTCATATTTACTTCTTTCTTTATTTCTTATTCTTACCTGACCTCTCTATACCTGAATAGCAGCTACCTGATAGAAATTAGTTATATATGATCTGCGTCTCCTATTCATTAAGGCTCGTTATTAAGAATGTCACTGATTGATATCTAGATAGTAAGTACTGGCTCATTTAGGAGTGCATAGAGCAATTCCCACCTGAAACGGACTCTTCATAATATTGTATGTAGTTGCAAATCCTCAACTCAATTCCATCTGTCCTTCTCAAACCCCACTCCTTATGGCATCAATCTCCTCAAAGGGCACCCACACCTAGGCCTGTCAGTATTAACAACCGTTCCACTGTTCCGTTCCGTTCCGTCGAAACGGAACGTTAAATGAAAGCTGAAATGAATTCCGTTTTCAAAAACGGAACGGAAACGGAACCGAAATTTGTTAACGTAAATGGAACGGAATACGAAAATTGGCTGAAATCAATAGGAAATGTGAGGCGGAACGTTAAATGGAATAGAAATTTGTTATGTTTGTCGAAACGGAACGGAAATGAAACAGCCATTTCGTTCCGTTACCGAAACGGAATATTAAATGAAAATGGCTGTTCCGTTTCCATCTCTAACATTTGACAGGTATACCCACACCCTGATTATTAACTCAAATCGAAGCAAACCTATGTTGGTCAACTAGTGGTAGTTACCAGGAAAATATTATTTATGTGAGTGGAATGTCAATCTTTCACCATATTTCTCGTTCAGCTCAAAGTTTTACATTTATTATTATTATTATTATTATTATTATTATTATTATTATTATTATTATTATTATTATTATTATTATTATTTGCAGGTCAAAGGATATTTTGATTGAAATGACAAATTTAGCATACTGCACCCTTTTATGATCATTAATATACATATTCTTAAAATGTACATCAAATGAAACAAAAATTACTTACAAAATATCTGTATACTACATTCATTATACAAGCTTCTAGAAATATAGCGGGGACTAGCTATGACCATGTGGCATGTGATCTGCCCTACATTTATCTTCATATTTTTTTTTAGAGAAGCTGGATAGAGGCTATCCAGTACAGTACCAGAAAAACAAAGTGGAAAACAAAGAAACGCCAGAAAAAGCTACAAGAACCTAATTGAGACAGAAACTGAAACTGAAACTGATCATCAAACATTTTCAAATGCCTCATTCTAATCAAAAGAGAAACGTGCCACTACCAATGAAATCTCACTAGTACTTCGGTTTAGAAGACTCATTTTCCTCAACTAGCGAACTCGAAATTTCCTTTTCAACCTTCATCTAGTCTGGCAAATTAATTCTTTCCGACAATAATATTTACTATTTCTCCAAAGAGTGGATCAGCAAAAGTAACATGCCTTTTCTTTCTGTCAATGAATTTACTTTTTTGGGTCTCCAATTTTGTTGGATTAACAGAACTGCATGATCTATTATCTTTCAATTCCTTGATCTCTCTCCTGGTACTTTCCAGTTCGTCCTCCAGTGTGAGGATATGCTTAGCCATTTGCACACCTTTCTCTTTTTCTCTCCTTATATCTTGTCTTGTTTCTTTTAATTGAATTGCTATTGAATCCAACCGGGAAGAATGACACCTCTCATTTTCTCTTGAACATTCCATCTAATGTGCACAAATGGTAAAAAGCCAAATTTACTTCTATTTTCATACGAGGAAGTATAATAATTATATGATGGCTCATTAGTTGTTCGCAATTTCACATATAGTTGTCTCCTGCTACCATTATTCTAACTATAAATGTAATTATCATGAAAAATCATACCTCGCCTTCAATTTTACAAAGGGACAATTTGGATATTATAGAAAAGAACTAAAATTCCACACTGAAAATCATTATGTATATACTTTTTTCTGCTGATATCCATTTGCATTGCAAATGTAATTATCCTCTTTGAGACAGTAATTATCTAATAGAGTAGGACCTTACTAAGCCAGCTCGCTTTGACCTGAGACGCCATGATCCGTTCACCAAATAGCACCACCGCCTCCTTCACGGATCGGAAAGGTGCTGACGTGTCTATTATCACTCTATCCTCTATGACAACACTATTTTTTTCACCTTCCATAATTTTTAGTATGTATACATAAAGCATAAAATCTTTTACTGGCAAATGCATATATATAGCTGCCACTTTGTAGATATGGAAGGGAATGAGAGAGAATACGTTAACAAGGGATTATGGTTGATGCAATACAGCGAGGATATTCATTAATTAAGGGCTGGGACATTGGTTTTATTGCTTTGCTTGTACTTTAATTTTGAAGTTCTTATTAAGAGGAATAGTATTGGGGCAAAGTGGCAAACATGTAGTATACGTACCCTGTATATATGCATGATGCTTTTGCTATACAACTAAAAAGATTTGTTCTGCTGCGTAAGTCCAAATACCATCGTCCCACAAATAAAATTATGTACTACTGAAAAACGAAAAAATATTAAACAAATAATTATTTTGGTAGTTTTCCAGAAAATTTATTCTACAAACACCTGTTAAAGGCAAAATGAACTTGTTGGTTCTTATATATAATTTGATCTCATATACTTCATTATATATTTGATTTACGGTTCTTAAATATACACTTTTTTCCCCGAGAAATGCTAGAGTCTAATATATTGGACAGATGGGTTCCGTCCAATACGATCGATTTCACGTTTTTAAATTTCAAATGACCGATTCAAACCGTTCAATATGTTCTCCATATTGAAAACTTATAAGAAACCAAATTTTACATTTTTTCGAAATTTTTTACTATTTTTTTGGTATTTTAAAAAATCGTTGTTATTAGACGATCCATAATGTATATATCCTGAATTTTCAAAAATACCAAAAAAATAGATAAAATTTTAAAAAAATTGAAAAATTGGTTTCTTGTAAGTTTTCAATATGGAGAATATATTGAACGGTTTGAATCGATCATTTGAAATTTAAAAACATAAAAACGATCATATTGGACGGACCCATCCGTCCTATATATTGGACACTAGCATTTCTCTTCCCCCATTTACACCTAGTCATGGAAATGTAATTGATCTCCAAGTAAAATTGTACCAATTGCATATTTGCCCCATCTATCACCAATTTTGATGCAAAAGGGTTGGAATTGGGAAGTGGGAACTCCATATCCAGTTTTTTTTTTTTTTTTATTGAACCATATCCAGTTCTATTATTCACTGGAGTGGGCAAAACCTAAGCCATTCAGCACGAATTTTGAAGTTTTAATCAGACAGACTCGCGTGAGTTGAGTAATTTGCAGCGCGGATTACTCCAAAGATATGGACTTGAGAATGAGGTAATAAAATGTATAGTTTTTTTTAATTAAATTAAGGCTTTTTTTTTTTTGCAAAAGGTCATGTCTTCTTACAATTTAGGCTAATTTAAATCAGCATTGTGCTAAGCGCTCATCTGGGTAGTGTTCTCTAATCGTGCGTGTCGTGTCAAACACGATCGTGTTAGAGTCTCGTATCGTATCGTGTTGACACGAATTACTTTTTTAATCATGTCGTGTCGTGCCGTGCTGAGTGGTGAGAAGAGACAACACGATATGTTTTCTGACACGACACGACACGACTGACACGATTGTGTCGTGTCGTGTTGACACGTCGTGTTAGTTGTGTCAAAATGTGTCAATTTTTTTTTTTTTTTTATGAATATTTGTTAAAATTTGTTAAAAAAAATAAAATATAAAAAAATTGCTAGACTTTATTGATCGTTTTTACAAATTGGATATGAACTTTCATGCAATTTTATGATAAATTTAATAATTAAAAATTTAACAAATACGAGACTAGACCGTTCGAGTTTATAGGCTACAAACTACATGCCTAGACTTCTACTTCTACACGCCTACATGCTACGTGCCTACAGCCCTACACCACTACAGTGGCACTACACCAGTTCAAACTTCGAAATAATTAATATTGAAAATTGAATTTTTGTTATCGTGTCGTGTCAATTCGTATTCGTGTCGTATCAACACAATCGTGTCGTGTCATTTTGAAGAACATTACATCTGGGTACACTTTCAAGTATTCAAAGCATTATTCCAGCAACTTATTGGTGCCTAGATATGTACCAATGGGCCAGAAGCAGTTTGAGATGGGGACTGTTCATCTAAGATACTAATTTAGTAATCTCTGGGACCAGTACGGTAAGGTATGGGTTGGATAATTACTGGACGTCTACAGTTATTCACCAATGGAGAGATAAGAGACCCATTTAATTACATTATTTAGATTCGGTTTTACATGAATCACTGCTCCACGTGCAACCAACAAATATTTCACGAATCGTTTATGCTATCGTACACCCGGTCTATACGAAGTAAAAGTACTAGTTCCAGGTTTTCTCCTCTCTAAATTTTTCGTGCAGTTTGACCCAAAACTTTTCGACTATTACTTTTCTTTCTGACTGACAAGCAAGAGAGACGCGTAGAGAGAGAGAGAGAGAGAGAGGATCGATCAATTCGAAGCTCTCAAAAATGGTAATTCCGAATTTATATGTTTTAAACTTTTACGCCTCTTAATTTGTTTTCGCATCCCTTTCTTGTTTGAAATTAGCTGAGAAATACAAATGGTTGATATATGGTTTTTGTTCTTGTTTCTCAGATCCGATTTATACTACTTCAAAATCGCCAAGGGAAGACTCGTCTTGCGAAATACTACGTCCCGTTGGAAGATTCAGAGAAGCACAAGGTCGAATATGAGGTGCGCAATTCTCTCTTCCTCTCTGTTTCTTGCCAAGCTCGTTTTGTTATCATTTTTCTATTTATTTATTGTATTTTTGGTACTATTCTTCAAATTTGTAAGTGTGTTAAAATTGGGTTTTCTTGGGCTTAGGTGCATCGACTTGTGGTGAACAGGGATCCCAAATTCACCAATTTTGTGGAGGTAAATTACTTCAATTTATCAATTTTTAGATCTAATTCTGCTCTTTCTTTCTAACTAATTTAATAAGCATCAATTGATTATGTATAGGTTATCCTCTATAATCCCTGAATGAAATAGAAAATACTGTATAGCTTACATTTTAACATGAATTACTTTTCTCAATTTTATTACTGCATGAGAGTTTTGTGCATATTCTCCTAGTGTATGTGTTTACAGAGAACCGTATTATTTCTAAGTGAGGCAGTATTATATACGCCCCTTGAGAGTGTTAAATTACCAAGCCATTCCTTTGAAATATGAATCTGTACCTCCGTTTATCACATAAAATTTCATGTATGCCCCTATAACAGATGGAAAGATTTTCATCAACACTCCTTTCTGTATAAATCATAAATACTTTCATATCACTATTTAGTTATGCATGTGGAAATATAGCTGATGAGCATCATGAAAATGATATGATTTTGAAAAGTGCTTCCAAATGTTTATTTCTTTTTATTTTATTTATTCTTGCAGTTTAGGACCCATAAAGTAATATACAGGAGATATGCAGGGCTATTTTTCTCAATGTGTGTTGATATAACGGACAATGAATTGGCATACCTGGAGTGTATCCATCTCTTTGTTGAGATTTTGGACCATTTCTTTAGCAATGTTTGTGAGCTTGATCTAGTCTTCAATTTTCACAAGGTCAGCAGCTTTGTTTTTCTTTTTACTTGTATTATTGTGGCTCAAAAATATGAAAATGAACTCATATAAAAAGGACCTCGTACTTGCAACAAAATGGGTTTCGACCATATATTCAATGCAAACTGTGTGGCTTTCCTTGTACAATTTGGCCCCTTCCATAACTTTGTCACAGAATCATTCTTTCATATCACAACTGTGTGGCTCAAGCGAAGAAGTTAATTAACAACAGTGAAAGAACTTACAAATATATATATATATATATATATATATATATATATATATATACATACTTTCACACACTTTGAGTATTATATGTCATATACTCATATTGGACTATGCTGCTGCCAAGGGAATTTCATAAGTATTGCATTTATTGGCAATAGCAGTTATTGTTCATTTTCCTGAGATTTAGTACTCTTAACCTAATTGTGGAAAACATGTTTAATCCCGTGTAATATTCTGCACAGTAAAATGTTAGACTTCTATCTCTGTAAAGACTGTTGATTTGGAAGTACTGTGTTTTCTTTTTTCTCTAACTCTTGTCTAACAACTGATCAGTCCTAATTAATGTATTATACATTTCTTGAAGGTGTATCTGATATTGGATGAGTTTATCCTTGCTGGTGAGCTACAAGAGACTAGCAAGAGGGTAAGAGCATGAAATAATCAAAGTTAATCACTCATGCTAACTGAAGTTCATATTTTATCTGAATTTCTCATTGTGAAATCTTCTTCTTTCAGGCAATTATTGAAAGAATGGGGGAATTGGAGAAGCAAGAGTAAACCTTGTTCTTTATTGTGTTATATGTTCAATTCTTTCTCTTCATTTTATTTTATATTTTAGCATATATTTTCGTGCAATGAGGTTTGCGATTGTAATTTTTACACCTTGGCTAAAGGATTTAGCTTTCTTTAGTTGGTAGTTGCATAAGATATTTTGAGTACTGTTTTTCTTCTTTTTGAGGACTGAATACTCGAGTAATACTGGAGTTCAAGTGCTCTACTTGTTTTGAGTTCAAATCATCATGTTTGAGACGCAAAAACTAGCTGTACGTGTTCTCTTTTAGGTCTTTAATTGCACATAGTAATATTATGCTTACTCTTTAAGACCATCTAAAGTTTTTCTAACTAGTTTTGATTAATTCTGGAAAAAAGTCAAGTTTACGTGCAGTGTCACAATATTTACGTTTCATTCACTCAACTATGCGTGTAAACGATAGTCAAATTTATATTTTAGGGATTTGAGAAGACATTTTAAATGTAAGACCCATTTGACTATTATCAAGTAGTTTTTTAAGTAAAATAAATAAGTATATGTAAACATAATAGATAAGTGTATATCACACAATTGGTAAGGGTGTTTCACCACAATAGACATTTTAAAGGTGTGAAAAATTCATGAGAGGTATTTAAGGAGGTAAATCACTCTAAAACATTGGTACCTAATAATAGTAAAATAAATAGGAAGTAATATTAAATAAAAATAAAACAAATTGGTTCACGTGTACTATGTTAGCAAGTGAATATTAAAGGCAAATAATGTCAAAAGATAGAATTTAGTACACTAACTATATCTTTACTCTACCCAAACCATTTCCTGTAGGTGAATTAAGATTTGGAGCAAGGACCGAACACTTGCTCCACTTGCCAAACGCACCTCATTGATTGGAAACCATAATCTTTTAAAAAGCAGCTTCCACATGTTTCTAATATCAAATGGAGTTAGAGCACAAAATTACTGACTTGTTACATTTAATATCTATAATCTTTGCCATGTAACGCCAACGCGAATAAACAGTGAATGAACAGTAAATGAACAGTGATTTGCAAAGTTTTAAGCAGCTAGATCTCCATCGAACGGACGAAGAGCTGTCACTCACAAATTTGTATTTTCGTTGCGTGAATGACTGTAGCGAATCTTATAACATTTTAAATCAATTCGATTGACAACGCCACACAAAATATTCCTTAGGTAGGGACACAAAATACGCCATTTTCATATTGTGGGGCCCTCCACTGCTCAAAGCACTTCTACCTACTGGACTGCGAGCCTAGTAGGTAGAATAGTTTGTGCACCAGAAGTTGGGACGCTGGGATGTTCATTTTCATCTATTTTGGTTCCTAGGCTTTAAATATGGGTCGTGTGTATTTGACAAGTAAAGGAAACGTAATTTATTTGCCATCTCCATCGGACCATCACTTTCTTTTCTTTCTTCCCATGCGGCCATGCCGTACAGTCGTATAGAGAGGAGAAACTGGCCAAGTCCTTCATCTTCTAATTTCCGACAACACAACAGAACAGCCCATTATCGACCTCGACCGTCTCATCACGTTCTTCCCATTGCGACTAGTCTAAAGAGATCCCTCTTAGACCATTGATATGACTCCATCTCTTTCATGATTTCATCCTTCTTCATCTATCATGGAGCCACCATCACCGCTCTTCTACTCGATTGTCAATCACTATAACGAGAGAATTGTCATTTCTGTCGACTTGACTCCGCCTTTACTTTCTCAGTTTGGTCCGGCATTAGATACGGTGGCTGATTAAGATCAGGTATGTGCTCGATCGATCTACCAGCCGAGGATGTGAGAATAGTGCATGTGTGCCTCAACCGACATGAGCTGCTTCATATTTTGTTTAGAGCTCGGAGGCTATGAAAGTTGATTTAGGGGCGGAGAGAATGAGGCATTGGCTATGAAAGTTGCTTCATATTTTTCACGAGCTGCGCTTTGTAACCTTTGTTACATTCAGTTTGTTTATGTTGTTCATAAAAGTAAAACAACTATTCCGGACTCCACCTGAGCATGAAATCCTTTTCCTTTCTAATTGTAAGTAGTGTCGAAAAGGTAAAAAAAATTCTTAATAAAATTTCAAGTCAATAAAAATTAGTTTTTTTTTTATAAACAACTATTGACTCCGAGCAACAATTCTTGAATTTGCATGTAATTAAAATAAGATAGAATGAGGAGAATCCAAGATTTTAATTTTCCCACTGCTTTTAAAAAAGAATGCTTTCATACTGGATATTAGAGCAACGACATACCAAATGGAACCATTTGTACAAAAATTTCTATGAACTTGGGAAAATAATTACATGATCTAAATTTATTTTTTTACAAAATGTTAGTGAACTGAATTTCAAATATTAAAAAATTTTATTTTCTTCAATAATCAACACATATTTAAATAAGTTGGATTATTAAATTATCTCTTGCCATACAAGTGATAAACCCTTAAGTATAAGTTATAACTAGGTACTTGGCTTTGTGGACTATAATATTAATACTAATGCTTGATACCCTATATGCTTTGACAAAATACATTCAAATGTTAATGTTCTTTAAAGTAAACACATCGAGACCATGGAAACTATTCTCGATATTGTGTTTAAAATTATTGTAAAGGGGTATTTTCATTGATGCCACAGTATAAGTTTAAATTCTAGATAAGTTTAAACACATCGCAAATAACTAATTAGTTTTAATTAAGCCATTGCAAAACAATAGAAATAAAATTAATGCCAACAATCGATTAAAATGACCATATTAATTATCCTTCGAATTTATTATGCATTAAAATTCATTAATTTACATGAATTTATCTATGAAAATTTAAATTTCAATCAACCAATTTTTGTTCGCCCAATTTAGAGCTTTGAAAAACAAAGCCTGGGGGGGGGGGGGTTTACTATATTTGACTTTAACCAAGTATTAGTGTATTAGTCAATACTAGTGCATATAAATGATTGAATATTTTTCATGTATTTTTTTTGCAAACTTCACTACATTAATTCCTCATGTTGGGTTCATGTATTTGTGAAACAGAAAGCTACACGTGTTATATGATAAGTCAACAAGTAATTACACATCAATTGTTGCTTTAAGCATCAATTTTTCTATTGTGAGTTTTTTTCTAATTTGAATTAATAATAATGTGATTTGTCTTTCTTTTTATTATAAAGTTAGAAATTGTATGGCTAATTTGTTTAATTTTTTCAAATTTTTGTCAATTTTGTTCAGATCTTTTGGCATAGAAGATCTCAGTTGACGAGAGAGTGAATTCATATTGATTTTAGGTGTCTTGGTATATATTGGTAGGACCACTTGAGATCAGGTATGTGTTAGAGATATGTCCTAGAAGCCAATCATATTTGGCTACTTCTATAGTTTATGTTATTGATGATCTCGCATCATTTATTCCTTGATTTAATTGTTGACAGTTCATTCAGGTTGAGGATCTGAATTGTAGATCGCTGTTTTTCATTTAGTAGTAAATGACAACAATAAATCTAAAACGTCCCTAATCTTGATAATTAACAAGGAACATTAATTATCAATAAGATAACTATGCAAGTTAAGTGATGATTAAGTTCTATAAATCATAGGTTAAGAGTAACCAACTTAATTGCATATGTGTATGTTATAGAACATAGTACAGGACTTGACCCCACAAAATAAATATATGGATTGTGTTACGTGTCATTATTTATTTCGTTATGATTTTGATTCTAAGTTTGAGGTAATTATCTTTTCCACATGAGGATAGGTTCTATAAATCTTGTCTACCGCTGATTCCTGATAAAGGCTGCTATACGAACTTGATTTAAGTTCTCTTGAATTGTGCGGGGAAAAGCTAATTATCAAGAAAACCGTATGCCCCTCATTAATTCACTTAGTGAGTGACGATATCTGTTTGGGCCCCTTGATGGAGATAGATTGTTTGCTAGCAACTGATACAATTATCTCTAGATCAAGAAACATATAATCTGCAAGAATGACACATTCCTATCTTGGATTATACGATGATATCGTGCGACATAAGAATCAAAATAGAGAAATACTTTTATTCTCTTATGCAGGATTTAAATACTGTAGAAGTACATTATTTATGCGAATTGGGAATCATAACGTGTTGCTAGATACCGCTTATGATTATTGGAATTAAATGACAATTTAATTCCATGACAATTTAATTCCATGTCCAACATAGCATAAATCCTCAAAGGGTCACACAAATAGAGCTTTAACCATACAATGCATTATTTATTTATTCGGAACAGTGCGTATTGCGAAAGTATGATGAGTTGATTAATTAATTATATACCGTTACAAACCGTTATAATTGATTAAGTCAAAGAGATCATATAGAAATAATTTAATGCATTTGCTAATCCTAATATGATTATCAATAAGTTGATAATTTATTGTTCATCATACTTTAATTTAATTGGTTGAATTAAATTAAAAATATAGGCTTAATTTAATTAGTCTATATGAGCCCAAATTAGAATGCAATATAAAGTGGAACATTAATTATTGAATTGAGCTTTGTGTAATGGACTCAAAGCCCATAATTATGGCCGGCCATAGAGGGGGTATTTTGGTCTAATGTGATTAGGTCAAATGTACTATATAAGGACCACTTATGGAGAGGATTGGACCAACCATTCTCTCTCTTCCTCTCTCCTCTATTGAGGCCGCCACCTTCCACCAAAGGAGAAAAATTTCAGATCTGAATTTTTCTCTCTTTTCTTTGCATTTAGGGCTCATGTGTTGAGCAATAGCTACTTCATTAATATTGATTAATTAGAAGAAAGGCTAGAAACAAGGATTAGCTATCTCTCTTTGTTCTTGCTAGCACAAGAACTTAGAGGTTGGTTAATCCTCTTGGTGGATTCGAGGTCGTCGAAGGAAGGAGAAGAAGTGTGCACGTCATCGATTTCTAAGCCGTAGGATCGAACCTCTTGATTGCTATACTAAGAGAGGTATAATTTCCACCCCTTCTCTTGTGTTAATTAGCTTAAGCACTTGATCCGTTTTGTGTGATGTTTTAATTGCTAAATTAAGTGTAATTAGCACAAAAAATTAAAATTTACACATTTCCTAACATTATGGTGGTACATAAATGTGGGAGAAATTAGGGCTGGTATGACACAAGTACATGCTTGATACCAGTTGCATTCAAGTAAATGCATTGGTACAAGGGTAAGTTTTTTAGTATCAAAACAGTGAGGAGAAGGAAGAAATAATGTTTGTTATGGTGATTGTTAATTTTGGTGAACTGATTTCTTAGTTGGTACTGTGGTTGGTACCAATGGATGCAAAGGAATTGGGTTTATACAAAAGGCAATTGTTACTACCATGACCGTTATCTTGTTCGTTGACCTGTTTAGTTTAGAATTAGGTGATTTTACTTTAGTATATTAAATTCTTCCTAAAGTTTTAAGTAACATATTGAATTTGATATATATCATGTCTTGATATTCAATAGTGGATGTACTTAGTTACATATCATCAGAGGTGCTTTCTCCTCTTTTTAGTACATTCTAATAATTGTAAAATTATTTATCTTACATTCTATAAGGGACATTCAAATGTTTCTTAATATTTAAACTTTTTATATAGTCTAGAATATGTTTATGAGCTAATATATTCAATACGATTGGATTATACATTGTCATTATGCACATAATGTGCAGATTTGAAAGATTCAGAGTAAATTTGAACATTTCAATCTATTTTACATTCATTTTAAGTCATTTTATCGCAATAAACTATATTTATGCATTGTTATATAGTCTAGAATAAATTTATGAATTCACCGATTTAAAACAATTGGATTATACATTATAATTACGAATATAATGTGCAGATTTTAAAGATTTTGAGTATATTTGAGCATTTCAAGCGATTTTGTATTCATTTTAACTCCTTTGATCACAATAATTTCTATTAATACTCTTATATTGTCTAGAATATGTTTATGAGGTGAATTATTCAAAAAGATTGGTTTGTACAATGTAATTATTCACATAATATGTAGATTTTTCAGATTTTAGTATATTTCAGAATTTTAAGTGATTTTCCATTCATTTTAAGTCATTTGATCTCCTAATCTCTATATATGCTATATATATAATCTAAAATATGTTTAAGCGGTCAATTAATAAAAAGATTGGTTTATACGTTGTAAGTATTCACATAATATGCAGATTTTACATATTCTGAGTATATTTGAGCATTTTAAACGATTTTGATCTCATTTTAAGTCTTTTGATCTCAACAATCTACATTGAAGCTCTTTATATAGTCTAGAATATATTTATGAGCTAAATTATTCAAAACAATTACATTATACATTGTAATTATTCACGTAATGTGAATATTTTGCAGATTTTTTTAAGTTTATTTGAGCATTTCAAATGATGTTACATTCATTTTAAATTATTTCATGACAATAATCTATATTTAAGCTCTTTATATTGTCTAGAATATGTTTATGAGCTCAATTATTCAAAACGATTGGATTATACATTGTAATTATTCACATAATATGCATATTTTACAGATTCTAAGTTTACTTGAGGATTTCAATTGATGTTGCATTGATTTTAAGTTATTTGATGACAATGATCTATATTTAAGCTCTCTTTATATAGTCTAGAATATGTTTATGAGCTCACATATTCAAAACGATTGGATTACACGTTGTAATTATTCACATAATGTGCAGATTTTACAGATTCTGAGTATATTTAAGTATTTCAAGCAATTTTGCATTCATTTTAAGTTATTTGATGACAATAATCAACATTTATGCTCTTTATATAGTTTATAATATATATATGAACTCATTTATCCAAAATGATTGGATTATACATTATAATTATTCAAAAAAATTGCAGATTTTACAGATTCAGAGTAGATTTGAGCATTTCAAGATATTTTAAATTCATTTTAAGTCATTTGATCACAATAATCAATATTAATGCTCTTTATATAATCTAGAATATGTTTAGGAATTCATTTATTCAAATGCATTGGATTATACATTGTAATTTATCACATAATGTGCAGATTTTAAAGATTCTGAGTATATTTGATGTTTTCAAGCGATTTTGCATTCGTTTTAAATTATTTGATCACAATAATATATATTTAAGATCTTTATTTTGTCTAGAATATGTTTATGATATAAATTATTCAAAACGTTTGGATTATACATTGTAATTATGCACATAATATACAGATTTGAAAGATTCTGTGTATATTTGAGCATTTCAAGCGATGTTGCATTCATTTTAAGTCATTTTATCACAATAAGCTATATTTATGCTTTTAATATAGTTTATAATATGTTTATGAACTCACTTATTCAAAGCGATTGGATTATACATTGTAATTATGCACATGATGTGAAGATTTTACTGATTCTGAGTATATTTGAGCGTTTGAAATGATTCTACTTTCATTTTAAGTCATTTGAACACAATAATCTATGTTTAAGATCTTTATATAGACTAGAATATATTTATTAACTTACTTATTCAAAATGATTATATTATACGTTGTAATTAATAAACATAACATGCAGATTTTACAGATTCTGAGTATATTTGAGCATTTGAACCGATTTTGCATTAATATTAAGTCATTTGATCACAATAATCTATTTTTAAGATCTTTATATAGTTTATAATATGTTTATGAACGATTTATTCAAAACAATTGGATTATACATTATAATTATTAACATAATATGCAGATTTTACAGATTCTAAGTATATTTAAGAATTTCATGCGATTTTGCATTCATTTTAAGTTATTTGATGACAATAATCTATATTTATGCTCTTTATATAGTTTATAATATGTTTATAAAATCATTTATTCAAAATGATTGGATGATACATTATAGTTATTCTCATAATTTTGCATATTTTATAGATTCTGAGTATATTTGAGCATTTCAAGCGATTTTAAATTCATTTTAAGTCATTTGATCACAATAATCTATATTGATGCATTTTATATAGTCTAGAATATGTTTACGAACTCACTTATTCAAAAGCATTGACATCGTAATTTTTGACATAATGTGCAGATTTTAAAGATTATGAGGTTATTTGAGCATTTCAAGTGATTTCACATTCGTTAAGTGATTTGAATACAATAATATATATTTAAGCTCTTTGTTTTGTCTAGAATATGTTTCTGATATAACTTATTCAAAACAATTGGATTATACTTTGTAATTATGCACATAATATGCATATTTGAAAGATTATGAGTATATTTGAGTATTTCAAGCTATTTTGCATTCATTTTAAGTCATTTGATCACAATAAACTATATTTATGATTTTTATATAGTCTAGAATACATTTTTACGAAACAATTTGACTATACGTTGTAATTACAAATATAATATGCAGATTTTAAAGATTTTGAGTATATTTGAGCATTTCAATCGATTTTGCATTCATTTTAACTCATTAATCACAATAATCTATATTTATGCTCTTTATATAGTCTAGAATATGTTTATGTGGTCAGTTATTCAAAAAGATTGGTTTATAAATTGTAATTATTTACATGACGTGCAGATTTTACAGATTCTAAGTATATTTGAGCATTTTAAGCGATTTTGCATTCATTTTAAGTTATTTGATCACAATAATTTATATATATTCTTTGTATTGTCTAGATTATGTTTATGCGGTCAATTATTCAAAAAGATTGGTTTTATACATTGTAAGTATTCACATAATGTGCATATTTTACAGATTTTTAGTATATTTTAGCATTTTAAGCGATTTTGCTCTCATTTTAATTCTTTTGATCACAACAATCTATATTTAAGCTCTTTATGTAGTCTAGAATATGTTTGTGAGCTCATAATTCAAAATGATTGGGTTATATATTGTAATTATTCACGTAATGTGCATAATATACATATTCTGAGTATATTTGATCTTTTCAAACGATTTTCCATTCAATTTAAATCATTTGATAATAATCATCTATATTTATGTTCTTTATATAGTATAGGATTTATTTATGAACGCACTTATTCAAAATGATTGGATTATACATTGTATACACACATAATTTGCAGATTTTACAAATTCTGTGTATATTTTGGCATTTGAAGTGATTTTGCATTTATTTTAAGTTATTTGATGATAATAATCTATATTTAAGCTCTTTATATAGTCTAGAATATGTTTATGAGCTCACATATTCAAAACGATTGGATCATACAATGTAATTATTCACTTAATATACAGATTTTTTAATTTCTGAGTATATTTGAGCATTTAAAACGATTTTGTATTCATTTTAAGTCATTTGACCAGAGTAATCTATATTTATGATCTTTATATAGTTTAGAATATGTTTCTGAATTAAGCTCTACAAAACGATTGGATCATACATTGTAATTGCGCACATGATGTGAAGATTTTAAAGATTCTGAGTATATTGGACCATTTGAAGCGATTTTACATTCATTTTAAGTCATTCGATCGCAATAATTTATAATTAAGCTTTTTTTAAAGTCTAGAATATGTTTATGAGCTCAATTATTCAAAACGATTGGATTGTACAATGTAATTATTCACATTATATGCAGATTTTACAGATTCAGAGTATATTTCAGCATTTTAAGCGATTTTGCATTCATTTTAAGTCATTCGATCACAATAATCTATAATTAAACTCTTTATGTAGTCCAGAATATGTTTATGATATCACTTATTCAAAACAATTGGATTATACATTGTAATTATGCACATAATATTCAGATTTGAAAGATTCTGAGTATATTTGAGCATTTCAAGCGATTTTACATTAAGTTTACGTCATTTGATCACAATAATCAATATTTAAGCTCTTTATATTGTGTAGAATTTGTTTATGAGCTCAATTATTCAAAATGATTGGATTATACATTGTAATTATTCACATATTGTGCAGATTTAACAGATTCTGAGTTTATATGAGCATTTGAAACGATTTTGTATTTATTTAAGTCATTTGATCACAAGAAACTATATTTATGCTCTTTATATAGTTAAAAATTTGCTTATGAGGTCAATTATTAAGAAAGATTGGACTATACATTGTAACTGTCACACCCCGGCACATAGGATATGACAATCCCGCCGCGAATACATAATTTATATGTACCCGCAAGGCGTTTCTCTATCATCTACAAGGCTTAAATTCTAACTTACCATGATTTACCATGCCAAGTTTCTAAGACTCATTGAGTCATCATGGCAAGATATTTTTGGCTTAATCTTCATTTGACTTGATCGAGTCCGCCTCTGCAACCTGGAACCCACATCCATTGTGGAAACATGCAAAAGCACGGAGTGAGAAATAAATTCTCAGTGCGGGTTTTAGTTCCAGTATGTGGATTTAAGCTAAAATCCAAGTTCTAGAAATAATACCCGTAAATAAAATAAAGCATGTGTGTTTCAATTTTATAAAAATCTTATAACTTTTCATTTGAAAAGATGTCACAAATAAACATGATTGCTTGCATATGATTTTAATCAAAGCTGGACAGGATAACAAAATCTGACAAGGCATAAATCTTGCACATATCGGAACTGAACACGTGGCACGAATCCCATCGCAGACAACACATGTCTGTATATGATAGGAAACTGAGCGTGTCAGGGGTCCGAGCATATCATCAATCGGAACATGTCACATTTCATTCACATAATTTCCACAGTCATAATCACTCAGGTCCCTTTCCCATCCGGATGGGCACATAAGGAAACCTTTCCCTTACCTGGCCGGCATGAGGGACTTATCCCTTGACCAGGTGGCATGAGGGAATTCCATATCCGCATAGCGCTATCGAACTGGCCGAAGCCGGGGGCCAACCGACTCCGGAGAGTGATACAAAATCATACAAAATCTTTTCTTTACCTGGCCGGCATGAGAGATTACATCTCTTGACCAGGTGGCATGAGGGATCTTTCCCTTACCTGGCCGGCATGAGAAATGTAACTCTTGACCAGGGACATACATATCATGTCAGGCATGTCATGGCATATCACAGTAAATCATTTCAGTCAGATCATTCATGAGTCGGATTTATCAATCACAATGGCATATTCAAATATCTGACTGTATTTCTTTCAAATATCTCAAAGCGGAGAACATGCATCTCAAAATGCAGTTTTATCAATATTTGGGCACTATCATTTAAAAATGCTTGAATACGGCCATGCAGGCAAACGAATTTCCAATATGCATATGAATAAAACATATTTTATTAATTACTTAAACTTTAACAAAAATCCAACGTAATTCCGCACCTGAATAGCGAGGCTAAGCGTAGTTTCTCGATATCTCATGATGGTTCGAGTGCTTGACGACCATCACATCTGGACTTGGTCTTCTTGACGATCCTTGGACTCAATAACTTGTAGTTAAACGATCCTAGATCGATTTTCTGATAAGAAGGGGTGACAATCTTAACGACCGTTTCAAGATTACATATAATTCCTAAGGTAAACCTAAATAACCTATTTATAAACGGTTCTTGGGTTACCATACTGATTATCTAGGTTAACCAGACTGATTGGGATTTGAATGATTATGTTCAGATTCCTGATTGAGGAGATTCTGTTTTAAAATATATTACTAAGTATTTTATTTAATTATCTGGATAATTGGTTTTGACTTTCTAGTCATTAGGTTATGATGAGATTTACATAATTCCTATATTTATATAAATATCTTAAAATTATTCTTAAAGTTTATCAAGAATAAAATATTTATTTACTATTCATTTATTCCACTATATTATTCATTTGATTATTTAATTATTTTATACATAGCTAACAATTATTAACTAAGTTTGGAACACTGTAACATTACCATTTTTATTATTAATCTGTTTATATGCTTTATTCTTAACAATTACTTAAATGTCACTAACTCATATCTTTATGTCAGAAATATGAAGAACTAGCAATTAATATAATTATTAAGCTATGAAATGTTGGTGTCATAATTGCTTATTTTAGACGTTATCTTGATAAATTATTATTCAAGTGCAAACCAACATATCTTGATTATTTATATTTTGGAATTAAGGATATTTTACTTTATTTTTATTTAAACGGGTATGGTTATCAAGTTCATGCCATATACTAGTATGTTAATCATTAATTCTATATGCTATTTTTATTTCGTTGGTGCTATATGTTAGAAAACTGCCCAATTTTAATTTTGTGACTAATTACTAACTAATTAATCCTTTAATTAAACCAAGAGCAAGAGGATCTAGTACCTAGCTATTTCGACACAAGAGAAAGGGGTGGAATGTACCTCCCGCGAAATCGCATCCGCGGGGCTCGATCCTACGGCATGGGAATCGATGGGGTGCTCTCCTTCGCCTCCTCCTCCGTTGATGGCCGCCTCGAGTCCACCTAGAGGATTAACCAATCTCTTCTACCCTTGTGCTAGCAAGAGGAAGAGGAATGTCTAATCCCAAGGTATGCTCTCTTCTTATTCAATTAACCCTTTTAATTGGTGGAGAGAGTTTGTGCTCAACTCATGAGCTTGAGGTAGAAGAAAGGAGAGGAAGAGCAAAGAAAATTCTGAAATTTTCTTTCTTCTTTGTGGAATTTCGGCCAAGGAGAGAAGAGGAGAGAGAAGGTAGGAAGGAGGCTTGGGGTTTGCTCCCAAAGAACACCCCTTTATATAGGCCACTCAACCTAGCTCTCATCCAAATTTACATGGACAAAAATGCCCCTTGCCCTAGCCGAAATTTAAGTGGGCTTTAAGCCTTGGCTTAGCCCATTTAACCATTCCATTTATTACTCCTTTCAATTGACCTCAAATTGGGCTTTTATTTAACTAATTAAATAATGACCCAATAGCTCAATTAATTTAAACGAGTTGAACATAATCAATTATTAACTCATTAATAATTAATTTGGGATTAGCATATGCATTAATTTATTTCTATATGATCCCTTTGACTTAATTAATTATAACGGTCCACAACGCTATACAATTAATTAATCAAACTATCATATTTTCGCAATACGCACTGTTGCGAATAAATAATGCATTGTTTGGTTAAAGCTCTATTTGTGTGACCCTTTGAGGATTTATGCTAAGTTGGACATGGAATTAAATCGCTATTTAATTCCAATAATCATAAGCGGTATCTAGCAACACGTTATGACTCCCAATTCGCATAAATAGTGTACTACTACAATATTTCAATCCTGCATAAGAGAATAAATGTATTTCCCTATTTTGATTCTTATGTCACACGATATCATCGTATAATCCAAGATAGGAATGTGTCATTCTTGCAGATTATACGTTTCTTGATCTAGAGATAATTGTATAAAGTTGCATGCAAACAATCTATCTCCATCAAGGGGCCCAAACAGATATCGTCACTCACTAAGTGAATTAATGAGGGACATACGGTTTTCTTGATGATTAACTTTTCCCCGCACAATTCAAGAGAACATAAATAAAGTCCGTATAGCAGCCCTTATCGGGAATCAGCGGTAGACAGTATTTATTGAACCTATCCTCATGTGGAAAAGATAAACATCTCAAACTTAGAACCAAAATCACAACGAAATAAACAATGACACATAACACAATCCATATGTTTATTTCGATGGGTCAAGTCCTGTGCTATGTTCCATAACATACACATATGCAATTAAGTTGGTAACTCTTTACCTATGATTAGTAGAACTCAATCATCACTTAACTTGCATACTAATCTTATAAGACAATTAATGTTCCTTGTTAATTATCAAGATTATGGACCGTTTAGATTTATTATTGTCATTCTAAAGAATGATCCACAGAGATCTACTATTCAGATCCTCAACCTGAATGATCTGTCAATAATAAACCTAGGAACAGATGATAAAATATCATCCAAAACATAAACTAATAATTAAGTCATTAAATTATTGACTTCTAGGACATAACTCTAACACTATATATATACAGACAACTTCCTTTATGATTGATAATTAAAACCTTGTGCACGTAAGTCATTTTTACTAATCAGAACGCACTGCCAAATCATATTATATTTTGTGTCATTTTCATGGACTTGGATTTATTACGATTACTCAATGTGAGTTATAATCATTCCTCATCACTGGATTAACTTTTCCTCTTATTTAACTTGTTAACCTTTTCATTTTAATTCTTTCGACAAGAAAATAAGAATTCCCACTTATATTATCTTATAGTGATAATTAGATTTATCAGGAACCCACTAAGGAATCAAATTATTCAATGCGGTTCCAAGAACTTTTATTGGCATTTCACTACAGTCCTTGAGACTTCTCAAAACAGTCCCTATACTTATGTTGATTTGTAACTAAGTCCCTGAAATTTGGGATTCTTTACCAGTACTCGAATTTTAAGCTGCACCAATCGGTAGGGAATGTACCACCTCTTCCAATTAAGGTTACATATTTCTATAGGATTGCACACAGTACCGAATATGTACCAAGATCAATTCCCAACCAATTTTGGTACCAATTAGTTCCACGATTTGATTCAAGAGGAAACCAGAAATTTTAACTCGACAATGAGGATGAATACCTTGAGTAAATAAGAATAACTGCATCAAGCCAATTTCGATCCCTTTATCTTCTTATTGCCTTTCAGTTCTTGCTTTATCCCTCTCACATAACCCTTGTTGCCATCCAAAACAAAAGAGAAAGAGAAAACTATAACTGCAAACAAAAATCACAAGGAAGGAGACGAGATTGATACATCCCACCCAACCAACTCGATTTCTATTTCTTCTCCACTTTACCTCACTTATTTTACCATCACCCATCTCAGTCGAATCAAAAGAGAGAGAATAGTGCGGTGTATACCCAAAAATCAGAGGAAACATAGAAAGAAAACTATTTATAGGAGAGGAAGGGATTACGTGGCTCTAACCCATCATGCCACGAAGTTGAGTCGGTAGAGAAGATAAGCTTTCCCAAGTGGGACCCTTTTGCCAGGTCGGTTACAGAGGAAAGAAGAGGTCTTGAGAGAGCCGTACGATCTCGATCAAATGAAGGAAACTATTCTCCATGGTTCCTGCCAATCAGAGGGAGAGGAGTCGGATAGGAACCAAAGAGGATAAAAAAGCAGAAGGGAAGAAGATAGGACGAAGAGAAAATGGATTGGAATCGGAACTGAACAGGAGCAAGAGGAAAAATAAAGAGGAACAGATTTATTTTTTTGAGGTCCAGAATTTAATCAAAGGGTCTAGAGAAGTCAAGGATTAATTTCCAAGATGTACCGGTCCAGATCGACTAGGAACGAAATTAAATAGATTTCAGGATTATACATTTCATAAAAATTATTAAATTTTGTTCTCAATTTTCTATATTTTCTTATTTAGCATTTTTATAAATCAATTTATATGATTTTGGATTAATTTTGCTGTTGTATTGAATTTGTTTCCCAAAGTTACTAAATTGTAATATTTTTACAATAATTATATATCGATTAATAAATTCCTAATTCCTTTTGCTAACAATTCTTTAATTCTAATTACTTATGATCATATTTTCTAAGTGATTTGATATTTATATAACAAAGTTTGGTTATTATCCATTGATTATAATTATCTTCAAGTATTATTTTTATAAATTTATTTATTTTGATAGCATTAATATAATTGATCTAACTAATTAAACTGAAATTTAGATTAGCATTTTTCAATATGTTACAGTAACTATTCACATAATATGCAGATTTTACAGATTCTAAATATATTTTAGCATTTCAAGTGATTTTGCATTCATTTTAAATCATTTGATCACAATAATATATATTTAAGCTCTTTATATAGTCTAAAATATGTTTATGATATCACTTATTCAAAACAATTGGATTATACATTGTAATTATGCACATAATATTCAGATTTGAAAGATTCTGAGTATATTTGAGCATTTCAATCGATTTTGCAATAATTTTAAGTCATTAGAATATGATAATCTATATTTAAACTCTTTATATTGTGTCGAATTTTTTTATGATCTCAATTATTCAAAATGATTGGATTATACTTTGTAATTGTTCACATGTTGTGCAGATTTTACAGATTCTGAGTATATATGAGCATTTTGAAGCGATTTTGCATTTATTTTAAGTCATTTGATCACAATAATCTATATTTATGCTTTTTATATAGTTTAGAATATGTTTATGAGGTGAATTATTAAGAAAGAATGAATTATACACTGTAATTATTAACATAATGTGCAGATTTGACAAATTCTAAGTATATTTGAGCATTTTAAGCGATTTTGCATTCATTTTAAGCCATTTGATCACAATAATCTATATTTAATCTCTTTATATAGTTTAGAATATGTTTAAGAACTCACTTATTCCAAATGATTGGATTATACATTGTAATTATTCAGATAATATACGGATTTTACAGTTTCTGAGTATATTGGAGCATTTCAAATGATTCTGTATTCTTGATAAGTCATTTGACCAGAGTAATCTATAATTATGATCTTTATATAGTTTAGAATATGTTTCTGAACTAAGTTATTCAAAACGATTGGATTATACATTGTAATTGCGCAAATGATCTGAAGATTTTATAGATTTTGAGTATATTGAAGCATTTCAAGCGATTTTGCATTCATTTTAAGTTATTTTATCACAATAATTTATATTTAAGCTATTTATATAGTCTAAAATATGTTTATGAGCTCAATTATTCAAAACGATTGGATTATACATTGTAATTATTCACATAATGTGCTTATTATACAGATTCTATGTTTATTTGAGCATTTCAATTGATTTTGCATTCAGTTTAAGGCATTTGATGACAATATTATATATTTAAGCGCATTATATTATTTAGAATATGTTTATGAGATAAATTATTCAAAACAATTGAATTATACATTGTAATTATTCACATAATTTACATATTTTATAGATTCTAAATTTATTTTAGCATTTCAAGCGATTTTGTATTCGTTTTAAGTGATTTGATCACAATAATATATATTTAAAATCTTTATTTTATCTAGAATATGTTTAGGATTTAAATTACTCAAAATGATTGGATTATACATTGTAATTATACACATAATCTGCAGATTTGAAAGATTCTGAGTATATTTGACATTTAAGGCTATTTTGCATTCATTTTAATTCATTTGATCTCAATAATCTACATTTAGCCTCTTTATATAGTCTAGAATAAGTTTATGAACTCAATTATTTAAAATGATTGGATTATACATTGTAATTACGAACAAATTGGCAGATTTTACAGATTCTGAGAATATTTTAACATTTCAAACGATTTTACATTTATTTTGAGTCATCTGATCACAATAATCTATATTTAACATCTTTATATAGTCTAGAATATGTTTATGAACTTACTTATTCAAAAATATTGGATTATACACTGTAATTATGCTCATAACGTGCAAATTTTATAGATTCTGAGTATATTTGAGCATTTCAAGCGATTTTTGCATTTAATTTGAGACATTTGTTCACGACAATGTATATATTAAGCTCTTTACATAGGCAAGAATTTGTTTACGAGCACACTCATTTAAAGCGATTGGATTATTTATTGTAATTACACAAATAATGTGCAAATTTTTAAGATTCTGTGTATATTTGGGTATTTCAAGCGATTTTGTATTCACTTTAAGTCATTTGTTGACAATAATCTATATTTATGCTCTTTATATTGTCTAGAATATGTTTATTAAATCACTTATTCAAAACGATTGGATTATATATTGTAATTATGCAAATAATGTGCAGATTTTAAAGATTCTGAGTATATTGAAGCATTTCAAGCGATTTTGAATTTATTTTAAGTCATTTTATCACAAAAATCTATATTTAAGCTCTTTATATAGTCTAAAATATGTTTATGAGCTCAATTATTCAAAACGATTGGATCATACATTGTAATACATCACATAAAGTGAACATTTTATAGATTCTGAGTATATTTGAGCATTTGAAGCGATTTTACATTCATTTTTAAGTCATTTGATCAAAATAATCTATATTTATGCTTTTTATATAGTCTAGAATATGTTTATGAGGTTAATGGTTAAAAAAGATTGGTTTATACATTGTAATTATTCACATAATATGCAGATTGGACAAATTCTAAGTATATTTGAGCATTTTAAGAGATTTTGATTTCATTTCAAGTTATTTGATCACAATAATCTATATTTAAGCTTCTTATATAGTTTAGAATATATTTACGAACTCACTTATTCCAAACGATTGGATTATATAATGTAATTATTCACATAATATATGCATTTTATAATTTCTGAGTATATTTGAGCATTTCAAAAGATTTTGTATTCTTTTTATCTCATTTGACCACAGCAATCTATATTTATGATCTTTATATAGTTATGAATATGTTTCTGAACTAAGTTATTCAAAACGATTGGATTATACATTGTAATTGCGCACATAATGTGATGATTTTAAAGATTCTGAGTATATTCGAACATTTCAAGCGATTTTACATTCCTTTTAGGTTATTTGATCACAATAATCTAAATTTAAGCTCTTTATATTGTCTAAATATTTTTATAAGCTCAATTATTCAAAACGATTGGATTATACATTGTAATTATTCACATAATATGCATATTTTACAGATTCTAAGTTTATTTGAGAATTTCAATTGATGTTGCATTCATTTTAAGTTATGTGATGACAATATTCTATATTTATGCTCTTTATATACTCTAGAATATATTTATGAGCTCACATATTCAATAAGATTGGATTATACATTGTAATTATTCACATAATATGCAGATTTTACAGATTCTGAGTACATTTAAGCAATTTTCAAGCGATTTTGCATTCACTTTAAGTCATTTGATGACTAAAATCTATATTTATTATCTTTACATAGTTTATAATATGTTTATGAACTCATATGTTCGAAAAGATTGGATTATACATTATAATTATTCACATAATTTGCAGATTTTACAGATTCTGAGTATATTTGAGCATTTCTAGCGATTTTGAATTCATTTTAAGTCATTTGATCACAATAATCTATATTGATGCTCTTTATATGGTCTCAAATATGTTTACGAATTCACTTATTCATAAGAATTGGATTATACAATGATAATTTGTAATTTATCACATAATGTGCCGATTTTATAGATTCTGAGTATACTTGAGCATTTCAAGCTATTTTGCATTCATTTTAAGTAATTTGATTACAATAATATATATTTAAGCTCTTTACTTTTTCTAGAATATGTTTATGAACTTACTCAAAACTATTGGATTATACATTGTAATTATGAACATAATGTGCAGATTTGAAAGATTCTGAGTAGATTTGAGCATTTTCAAGCGATTTTGCATTCATTTTAATTCATTTGATGTCAATAATCGAACATCTTTAGATAGTTTAGAATATGTTTATGAACTCAATTACTCAAAAGTATTGGATTATACATTGTAATTACACACATAATTTGCAAATTTTACAGATTCTGAGAATATTTGAATATTTCAAGCGATTTTACATTCATTTTAAGTCAACTGTTCACAATAATCTATATTTAAAATCTCGAATATGTTTATGAACTCACTTATTTAAAAAGTTTGCTTTACAAATTGTAATTATACAAAAAAATGTTTAGATTTTAAAGATTCTGAGTATATTTGAGCATTTCAAGCGATTTTTGCATTCAATTTAAGACATATGTTCACGATAATCTATATTTAAGCTCTTAACAAAGTCTAGAATATGTTTAAGAACAGACTCATTCAAAATGAATGGATTATTCATTGTAATTACACACATAATGCGCAGATTTTACATATTCTGTGTATATTTGGGTATTTCAAGCGATTTTGCATTCATTTTAAGTCATTTGATAACAATAATCTATAATAAAGCTCTTTGTAAAGTCTCTAATATGTTTATGAGCTCAATTATTAAAAACAATTGGATTGTACATTGTAATTATTCACATATTCAAAATGATTGGATTGTATATTGTAATTATTCACATAATATGCAGATTATACAGATTCGGAATACATTTGAGCATTTCAAGCGATTTTGCATTAGTTTTAAGTCATTTTATCACCATAATATATATTTAAACTCTTTATATAGTTTAGAATATGTTTATGATATCACTTATTCAAAACAATTGGATTATACATTGTAATTATGCACATAATGTTCAGATTTGAAAGATTCTGAGTATATTTGAGCATTTCAAGCGATTTTGTTTTAATTCTAAGTCATTTGATCACAGTAATCTATATTTAAACTCTTTATATTGTGTAGAATATATTAATGAGCTCAATTATTCAAAAAGATTGGATTATACATTGTAATTATTCACATATTGTGCAGATTTTACAGATTCTGAGTATATTTGAGCATTTGAAGTGATTTTGTATTCATTTTAAGTCATTTGATCACAATAATCTGTATTTATGCCCTTTATATAGTCTAGAATATGTTTATGCGGTCAAGCATTAAAAAAGATTGGTTTATACACTGTAATTATTAACATAATGTGCTGATTTCACAAATTCTAAGTATGTTTGACCATTTTAAGCGATTTTGAGTTCATTTTAAGTCATTTGATCACAATAATCTATATTTAAGCTCTTTATATAGTTTAGAATATGTTTATAAACCCACTTATTCAAAACAATTGGATTATACATTCTAATTATTCTCATAATATACGGAGTTTACAATTTTTGAGTATATTTGAGCATTTCAAATGATTTTGTATTCATTTTAAGTTATTTGACCACATAGTAATCTATATTTATGATCTTTATATTGTTTAGAATATATTTATAAACTAAAGTATTCAAAACTATTGGATTATACATTATAATCACGCACATAATGTGCAGGTTTTAAAGATTCTGAGTATATTGGAGTATTTCAAGCGATTTTGCATTCATTTTAAGTTATTTGATCAAAATAATCTCTATTTAAGCTCTTTATATAGTCTATAATATGTTTATAAGATTAATTATTCAAAACGATTGTATTATACATTGTAATTATTCACAAAATGTGCATATTTTACAGATTCTAAGTTTCTTTGAACATTTCAATCGATTGTCCATTAATTTTAAGTCATCCGATCACAATAATCTATATTTAAGCTCTTCATATAGTCTAGAATATGTTTATGAGGTCACATATTCAAAATGATTGGATTATACATTATAATTATTCCCATAATATGCAGATTTTACCGATTCTTAGTATATTTAAGCATTTCAAGCAATTTTGCATTCATTTTAAATCATTTGATCACAATCATCTATATTTAAGATCTTTATATTGTCAAGAATATGTTTATGATCTCACTTATTCTAAACAATTGCATTATACATTGTAATTACGCACATAATATGTAGATTTTAAAGATTCTGAGTATTTGAGCATTTCAAGCGATTTTGCATTTATTTAAGTCATTTGATCACAATAATCTATAATTATGCTCTTTATAAAGTCTAGAATATGTTTATGAGTTCAATTATGCAAAACGATTGAATTGTACATTGCAATTATTCACATAATATGCAGCTTTTACAGATTTTGACTATATTTGAGAATTTCAAGCGATTTTGCATTGATTTAAGTCATTTGATCACAATACTGTATATTTAAACTTTTTATATTGTCTAGAATTTGTTTATGATATCACTTATTTAAAATGATTGGATTATATATTGTAATTATGCAAATAATTTTCAGATTTTAATGATTCTGAGTATATTTGAGCATTTCAAGTGATTTCGCATTAATTTTAAGTCCTTTGATCACAATAATCTATATTTAAGCATTTTATATTGTGTAGAATATGTTTATTAGCTCTATTATTCAAAACGATTGGATTATACATTGTAATTATTCACATATTGGGCAGATTTTACAGATTCTGAGTATATTTGAACATTTGAAGAGATTTTACATTCATTTTAAGTCATTTGGTTACAATAATCTATTTTTATGCTCTTTATTTAGTCTACAATATGTTTATGAGGTCAATAATTTCTAAAATATTGGTTTATACATTGTAATTATTCACTTAATATGCAGATTTGATAAATTCTAAATATATCTGAGCATTTTAAGCGATTTTGCATTCATAAGTCATTTGATCACAATAATCTATATTTAAGCTCTTTATATAATTTAGAATATGTTTATGAACTCACTTATTGCAAACGATTGGATTATACATCATAATTATTCACATAATATACGGATTTTGCAATTTTCTTAATATATTTGAGTATTTCAAACGATTTTGTACTAATTTTAAGTCATTTGACCACAATAATCTATATTTATGATATTTGTATAGTTTAGAGTATGTTTCTGAAATATAAGTTATTAATAAAGGATTAGATTATACATTTTAATTGCACACATATTGTACAGATTTTGAGTATATTTTAATTGCACACATAATGTACAGATTTTGAGTATATTGGAGCATTTCAAGCGATTTGCATTCATTTTAAGTTATTTGATCACAATAATCTATATCTACACTGTTTATATTGTCTAAAATATGTTTATGAGCTCAATTATTCAAAACAATTGGATTATACATTGTAATTATTCACATATTGTGAAGATTTTACAGATTTTAAGTATATTTGAGCATTTGAAGCGATTTTGCATTCATTTTTAGTCATTTGATCACAATAATCTATATTTATGCTCTTTTTATAGTCTAGAATATATTTATGACGTCAATTATTAAAAAATATTTTTTATACATTGTAATTATTCACATAGTGTTCAGATTTGACGAATTATAAGTATATTTGAGCATTTTAAGTGATTCTGCATTTATTTTAAGTCATTTAATCACAATAATCTATATTTAAGTTATCTTTATATAATTTAAAATATTTTTATGAACTCACTTATTCCAAACGATTGGATTATATAATATAATTATTCACATAATATACGAATTTTACAATATCTGAGTATATTTGAGCATTTCAAAAGATTTTGTATCCATTTTAAATCATTCGACAACAGTAATATATATTTATGACTTTTATAGTTTAGAATATGTTTCTGAACTAAGTTATTCAAAACGATTGGATTATACATTGTAATTACGCACATTATGTGCAGAGTTTAAATATTCTGAGTATGTTGGAGCATTTCAAGCGATTTTGTATTTATTTTAAGTTATTTGATCACAATAATCTAAATTTAAGCTCTTTATATATTCTAAAATATGTTTATGAGCTCAATTATTCAAAACGATTGGATTATACATTGTAATTATTCACATAATATGCATATTATACAGATTATAAGTTTATTTGAGCATTTTAATTGATTTTGCATTCATTTTAAGTTATGTGATGACAATATTCTATATTTATTCTCTTTATATAGTCTAGAATATGTTTATGAGCTCACATATTCAAAACGATTGGATTATACATTGTAATTACTCATTTAATATGCAGATTTTACAGATTCTGTGTATATTTAAGCATTTCAAGTAATTTTGCATTCACTTTAATTCATTTCATGGCTATAATCTGTATTTGTTCTCTTTATATAGTTTATAATATGTTTATGAACTCATTTATTCGAAATGATTGGGTTATACATTATAATTATTCACATAATATGCAGATTTTACAAATTCTGTGTATATTTAAGTATTTCAAGCGATTTTGCATTCAATTTAGGTCATTTGATGAAAATAATCTATATTTATGCTCTTTATATAGTTTATAATATGTTTATGAACTCATTTATTCGAAACGATTGGGTTATACATTATAATTATTCACATAATTTGCAGATTTTGCAGATTCTGAGATATTTGAGCATTTGAAGCAACTTTGAATTTATATTACGTCATTTGATCACAATAATCTATATTGATGCTCTTTATATGGTCTAGAATATGTTTATGAACTCAATTTTTCATAAGAATTGGATTATACAAATGTAATTTATTACATAATGTGCAGATTTTAAAGATTCTGAGAATATTTGAGCATTTCAACCTATTTTACATTCGTTTTATGTGCTTTGATCACAATAATATATATTTAAGCACTTTATTTTATCTAGAATATATTTATGATATAACTTATTCAAAACAATTGGATTATACATCGTAATTATGCACATAATATGCAGATTTAAAAGATTCTGAGTATATTTGAGCATTTCAAGCGATTTTGCATTCATTTTAATTCATTTGATCTCAATAATCTATATTTAACCTCTTTATATAGTCTAGAATATGTTTATGAACTCAATTATTCTAAACGATTGGATTATACATTGTAATTACGCACATAATTTGCAGATTTTACAGATTCTGAGAATATTTGAACATTTCAAACGATTTTACATTCATTTTAAGTTATCTGATCACAATAATTTATATTTAAACTCTTTATATAGTCTCGAATATGTTTATAAACTCACTTATTTAAAAAGATTGGATTATACATTGTAATTATGTACATAATGTACAGATTTTACAGATTCTTAGTATATTTGAGTATTTCAAGTGATTTTGCATTAAGTTTGAGTCATTTAATCACAATAATGTATATTTAAGATCTACATATTATCTAGAATATTTTTATGATCTCAATTTTTCAAAACGATATGATTATACATTGTAATTATTCACATAATGTGTTCATTTTAATGATTTTGAGTAAATTTGAGTATTTCAAGCCATTTTGCATTCATTTTAAGTCATTTGATCCCAATAAGCCATAGTTATACTTTTTATATAGTTTAGAATATTCTTATGAACTTATTTATTCAAAATGATTAGATTATACTTTGTAATTATTCACATAATATGCATATTTTACAGATTACAAGTATATTTGAGCATTTTAAGCGATTTTGCAATCATTTTAAGTCATTTGATCACAATAATCAATATTTAACCTCTTTATTTTGTCTAGAATATGTTTATAATATAATTTATTCAAAACAATTGGATTATACATTGTAATTATGCACATTATGTGCAGCTTTGCAAGATTCTGAGTATATTTGAGTATTTTAATCAATTTTGCATTAATTTTATTGCATTCGATCACAATAATCTATATTTAAGCTCATTATATAGTCTAGAATATATTTATGAACTCATTTATTCAAAACGATCAGATTATACATTCTAATTCTTCACATAATGTGCAGATTTTACAGATTCAGTGTATATTTGAGCATTTCAAGTGATTTTGTATTCATTTTAAGTGATTTGATCACAGTAATACATATTTAAGCTCTTTATTTTGTCTAGAATATGTTTATGATATAACTTACTTAAAACGATTTGATTATACATTGTAATTATGAACATAACTTGCAGATTTGAAATATTATGAGTATATTTGAGCATTTCAAGCGACTTTTTGATCACAATAAGCTATATTTATGCTTTTTATATAGTTTAGAATATGTTTATGAACTCACTTATTCAAACGATTATATTATGCATTCTATTTATTCACATGCGGATTTTACAGATTATGAGTATATTTGGGCATTTGAAGCGATTTTGCTTTCAGTATAAGTCATTTGATCAAATTCATCTATATTTAAACTCTTTTTATAGTCTCGAATATTTTTTTGTGCTCAGTTATTCAAAATGATTGGATTATACATTGTAATTATGCACAAAATGTGCAGATTTTACAGATTCTGATTATATTTGAGCATTTCAAGTGATTTTGCATTCATTTTAAGTCATTTGATCACAATAATGTATATTTGAGCTCTTTATATTGTCTAGAATATATTTATGATCTTAATTATTCCAAAAGATTGGATTATACATTGTAATTTTTCACATAATGTGCATATTTTACAGATTCTGAGTATATTTTGCATTCATTTTAATTCATTAGATAACAAATAATCTATATTTATGCTCTTTATTTAGTTTAGAATTTGTTTATGAGGCCAATTATTCAAAAAGATTGGATTATACATTGTAATTATTCACATAATGTGCATATTTTACAGATTCTAATTATATTTGTGCATTTTAAGAGATTTTGCATTCATTTAAATCATTTGATCACAACAATCAATATTAAACTTTTTTATATTGTTTATAATTTGTTTGTGAACTCACTTATTGAAAATGATTGGATTATAAATTGTAATTATTCACATAATTACAATTTATAATCCTATCATTTTCAATTTATAATTTCAAGCAATTTTTACATTCATTTTATGTCATTTGACCACAGTAATCTATATTTATGATCTTTATATTGTTTAGAATATATTTCTGAACTAAGTTATTCAAAACAATTGGATTATACATTGTAATTATGCACATAATTTGTAGATTTTAAAGATTTTGAGTATATTGGAGCATTTCAAGCGATTTTGCATTCATTTTAAGTTATTTGATCACAGTAATCTATATTTAAGCTCTTTATATAGTGTAGAATATGTTTATGAGCTTAATTATTCAAAACGATTGGATTATACATTGTAATTATTTACATAATGTTCATATTTTACATATTCTAAATTTATTTGAGCATTTCAATCGATTTTGTATTCATTTTAAGTTATTTGATGATAATAATCTACATTTAAACTCTTTATATAGTCTAGAATATGTGTATGAGCATACATATTCAAAACTATTGGATTATACATTGTAATTATTCACATAATGTGCAGATTTTACAGATGCTGAGTATATTTAAGAATTTCAAGCGATTTTGCATTGATTTTAAGTCATTTGATGACAATAATCTATATTTATACTCTTTATATGATTTAGAATATATTTACGAACTGACTTATTCAAAATGATTGGATTATACATAATAATTATTCACATAATTTGCACATTTTACAGATTCAAGTATATTTGAGCATTTCAGGCGATTTTACGTTATTTTAAGTTATATGATCACAATAATCTATATTTATGCTCTTTATATATTCTAGAATATGTTTATGAGGCCAATTATTCAAAAATATTGGTTTATACATTGTAATTATACACATAATATACAGATTTTGCAGATTCGGAGAATATTTGAGTATTTCAAGCGATTTTGCATTCATTTTAACTTATTTGATCAGAATAATGTATATTTAATCTCTTTATATAGTCTAGAATATGTTTATGAGCTCACTTATTCAAAATGATTGGAGATTACATTGTAATCATTCACATAATTTGCATATTTTACAGATTCTGAGTACAATTGAGCATTTCAAGCCATTTTGTATTCATTTTAAGTGTTTTGATCACATTAATTTATATTTAAGCTCTTTATATAGTCTGGAATATGTTTGTGATATCACTTATTGAGAACAATTGGATTATACATTGTAATTATGCACATAATGTGCAGATTTTAAAGATTATGAGTATATTTGAGCATTTCAAGCGATTTTTGCATTCAATTTAAGAAATTTGTTCACAATAATTTATACTTAAGCTCTTTACATAGTCTAGAATATGTTTATTGATCGAGGGTGTAAACCAAGGTCAAACAAATAAACCTTGTACTCGACTAGTCATTCGTAGTAGAGTAAAGGCGTCGAACTCACAGAGATGGATATGAATATTATTCTTATTATTTCGTTAAATCTAAACAATAAAAATTTAGAAAATAATCGGTATCACAAATAGAACAAATAAAAGAGAAATAAAAGAACGCAATTGCAAGTAATAAAGATTATGCAAAATAATTGAAATAAATATTTTTGGGGTTTTCTAACGGATTAAAATATGATAATAAATGTGCCTTAGGTTTCGATTTCACTTAGATCTGGCCACAGAGTCGCAAGACTTAGCACTGTCGTATTCAGACTTGCTAATTCGGTCCGAATTCCGGACTGAATTCCACTGTGTAAATGCTGTGGTTTACTCTTTTGTTGATTTATTCAAGCCAAAGATCCATCTAGCCAAACCTAACTTCCTAACCCTCCGCTTTCGCCTATTGGGTACGGTATTTGGAATGGGATCTAGTGTTGAATAACCCTCATCGAGTGTATTGCATCCCCAACTTTCGTTGTTCGGTGGACTTACTCAAGTTTACCAATGGTTTTCTACGAGGTATCTAGTTAGATTTTCACCTAACTAGAAACGTTCACTTTTGGTTAATGATTGGTCGACTTTCGCCTTTGACCTACCTCGAAGTACTCGTACAGGACTCGATTATAATGTAAAGAAGTTCCCAACAAATGCGCGCGTACAAAATTCGAGCGATACAAGTAATAAACGGTCCAAACACAAGCAATTTCAATAAAAGCCCCAAGGGTAATTAGCTTCGTCCATCAACAAAATAAGCAAACCAAGCAAAACCTAAATCTAAGCTACATCTATCCCTAAAGCAACAAGTTTTTAGCCTAACATGCTAATAGAAATCATGCAAATATCAATATATAATCCTAAACAATCCATAAATCCAGAAAATAGAGAAAAATATCAGAAATACACAAATAGATCAAGTTTTTGGGACACAATCACTGCCAAATGCACAATAGAGAGTAAGGAATCCGTCGGAGCAGCAAGCAATAGCACTAAACTCGTCTCTCCCCCTGCCCAAGTCGCACAAGCCAAGAGAAAAGAGCTAAAAACCAGATCCAGATCTGCTGGAGAGAGAAAGGTGGAATATCGAATGAAAGATGGCCTCCTCCCAAGATGGAAGGCGCCTATATACTCTTCCCTGGCTGTCAGACACGTTCTCCTTGATTTCGGACGGAAATGGAGGCTTCCAGATGGAGAAAACGCCTCCAGAACGCTGCCAGAACACTTTCCTTGTATAGCAATTCGGACCAAATTCAGGGGAATTCGGACCGAATTGGTCTCGCTGGAATTTCATAATTTTGCCTGTGCAGGAATTCGGTCCGAATTCAGGGAAATTCGGTCCGAATTGAAGGGTCTGGTTGAGAAACGTCTTAATTCGAGCGGGGTTGCTTCATTGGGCTGAGTCGGATTTTGGTCTAGGCTAGGTATGAGTCATATAGCATCTGAATTGCTGCTTTCCTTGCTGATTTCCTTGGATTCCTACAAATAAGAACAACGTGCAAAAGGCAGTGCCAAATCTGGCAAAGAAAGGCAAAAACAGCAATAAATCAAAGTTTTAGTCACGATTTCGATGTAAAGTCTGGTCAAAATAGCAATATAAATAAGAGATATCATTTATGAACTTACTTATTCAAAACGATCGGATTATATATTTTAATTACTCACATAATTTGCAGATTTTACAGATTCTGAGTATATTTGAGCATTTCAAATGATTTTGCATTACTTTTTAAGTTATTTGTTGACCATAATCTATATTTAAGCTATTTATATAGTTTAGAATATGTTCATGAACTCACTTATTCAAAACAATTGGATTATACGTTGTAATTACGAACCTAATATGTAGATTTTAAAGATTCTGAGCATTTCTAGAGATTTTGCATTCATTTTAAATCACTTGATCATAATAATCTATATTTAAGCTCTTTATATAGTTTAGAATATGTTTAGGAGATCAATTATTTAAAACTATTGGATTATAAATTGTAATTATTAACATGATATGCAGATTTTATAGATTTTGAGTATATTTGAGCATTTCAAATGATTTTATATTCATTTTAAGTCACTTGATCATAATAATCTATAGTTTAAAATATGTTTATAAACCCACTTATTCAAAATGATTGGATTATGCATTGTAATTATTCACATAATTTGCAGATTTAATAGATTCTTAGTATATTTGAGCATTTCAAGTGATTTTGCATTCATTTTAAATCATTTGATCACAATAATCTATATTTAATCTCTTTATGTGGTTTAGAATATATTTATGAACTCACTTATTTAAGACGATTGGATTATACACTGTAATTACGTACATAATGTGCAGATTTTACAAATTCTGAGTATATTTGAGTATTTCAATCGATTTTGTATTTATTTAGAGTCATTTTATCAAAATAATCTATATTTAAGCTCTTTATATAGTCTAGAATATGTTTATGAACTCATTTTTCAAAACGATTGGATTATGCATTTTAATTATGCACATGATGTGCATATTTTACAGATTCTTAGTATATTTGAAATTTCAAACAATTTTGCATTCATTTTAAGTTATTTGATCATAATAGTCTATATTTAAGCTTTTTATATAGTCTAGAATATGTTTATGAGCTTAATTATTCAAAATGATTGGATTATACATTGTAATTATTCGCATAATGTGCAGATTTTACAGATTATTAGTATATTTGAGCATTTCAAGCGATTTTGCATTCATTTTAAGTCATTTGATCACAGTAATCTTATACATTATAATTATTCACATAGGGTGTGTTTGGATAGGCCAGGAATAGGGAATAAGAATAAGAAATTTCGGTTTGCGTGCTTATTCTTATTCTTGCGCTTCTTATTCTTGCGCAAAACAAACGATATAAGAATAAGGAATTTGGACCCTTATTCCTATACTAACAAAACCATGGTATAAGAATAAGGAATAAAGATAAGCACGCAAACCGTAATTTATTATTATTCCTATTCCCTATTCACGGCTTATTCCGTTGCATCCAAACACACCCATAATGTATAGATTTTATAGATTCTAAGTATATTTGAGCATTTCAAGTGATTTTACATTCATTTTAAGATTTGATCACCATAATCTATATTTATGTTGTTTATATAGTCTAAAATATGTTTATGATCTTAAAACATGATGATCTTGATATTTTAGTTAGATATTCACATTATTATTAACATATATAAAAAAATAATATAATAGAAACCAAACTTTAAATTATGTAAAAAAATATTGTATCGCGTGTAGCTCGATGTCCAACCCTGGTGGAACAAAAAAAGAACCGTAAATTAACTCCAAAGAAGCTGCAAAAGAGCCGCACTTCGAAACTTGAAGATCAATAGCAATATCAATCTAATAAGGTCCTACGAAATGCATCTCTGATCCTAAACCCAGAAATTGTTCCATTTGGGAAAAGAGATTGTTAAAGAGAATAGCTAAAATCTCCTATGACAATATTGTTTAATTAGAAACCTTCTGTTTCTTTTTTGGATTGGACTTTGGAGGAGCAATAAAATCATCATCGCTACCTTCCTCTGAATCACTGTGGGCCTTGCGTTTCTTTCCCTTCGCAGAATTATCTTTCAAACTTACCATCTTACCCTTCTTTGCACTGCTAGTATCAAGAGACCTTTTAACAGAGGCATTTCCAGCAGGTGATTTTTTTGCTGAAAGCGATTTGGCAGGAGATGCTACTACACCTTTCTGTTTTTTCTTCTCAAAGACTTTCCTTGCCAAATCCTTGGGCAATAGACCCCACTCCATCATCCTCCATTGAAAAGGCACAACAAAAGAAAGTAAATAACAATAAGATAGACAAGCCCAGAGTAATAAAGCTCAGTTAGATGACCTTTATTTAATTTTTTTCACGAGATAATGAATAAGTATACAAAAAGATAACACTGGAAGTAGAGTAAGAAAAAGAAAACAGAAAAAGACTTACCAAAATGCAGCCATCTCACTGTCAGGAACTTGGTTATAAAGCGACTCGTAAAATATCCGCAATGGATCCCTCTACAATCATACGACTTTTTTAGAACGAAAAAGCATGTCCTATAGAACAAACAAATAAAAACAAACATGAAGAACATACTTCCTCAGGAGGATCGTGCTTTTGACCCGGTAGGTCATAAATCTTCTTCTCCTTTACTGTTCTGACTTTACCAGAACTAGACTTCTTATCCTGATTCTCCTTTCCTCTGCTGTTTTCCTTCTTATTATCTCCCTTCTTAACCTTCTTCTGCAATACCTCCTTCAATGTGACAAAAAATTAAATTTCATCTTTTGATAATTAAGTTCTCATTAGTACTAGTACAGCATGTGTTGTTCTTGTCAACTACTGCATGAACCAGTCTGCTTCAATACTAATATCAGGTTGCATTCATTTCTGGTAATGCATAAACCTGGCTCATAAACTACAGTGCGTTGGTTGTTTACCATACGCCCATACCACATGAACCCGTGACCATCATGACCTAGCCAGAAGGCCAGAAACCTAGGTTGAAGCTCACAATACACTACACGGTACTTTCTGTGCAGGGACTAGAGAACCAGAAGTAACTAGTAAGGGGGCATTTGGCAACACCATAGATTAGTGGGACCAAGGGTTAAAGTTAGTAACAATTGTAGGTTAACAAATTAGTTTACTAAGTTAGAAGTTAAACCAACCTCATGCATGCCAAACACACTCTAAATAGTAAACTATCGCAATAGGAAACAAAATTTCAACCTCAGGAAGCATTTGGTGAAATTGGTGATTGCTAATATAACACATACAATCAATAACTACCCACTTCAATAGATATCGTATGTGTTTATACTGCATAAAAGAATTTTAAAATTTGCATACCAAATCAGAACAATAAACTAGAAGGAAAAAAGAAAATACTATACAGCTATGTGAGGAGGCAAGAATAGATTTGTTTTTATTTGTTGCAGAAATTCCTTACTTTAGTGGTTAAAACTCAAAAACTTATCAATTTGACTATTGCATTTAATAACTCACAAGATCTGGAGTAAGCTTCCAGATGAAATTGTTTTAAACAATGCCATCGATTAGCATTTCTCATTTAGGAGGATAACAAACTTATCAGATTCTGATATTCATTTTACAGTACAGCACACCATTACAATATATATGTACATAAGCATTGTGTTTCAAGGCTAAGATAAACCAAACAAAATTAAAGTCCAATTGGTCTTTTAGATGATCGAATTCCAAAAGTGTTCACACCAAATCAGAGATGATATATTTAAATCTTTATAACTATTTTTAAAACTTCCAATTATCAAACTAATATATTGCTTATTGTACATACTGTACATCATTTTGATATCATTATTGTATAGATCAAGAGCTAAAGAAATCAAATTAAGTCAAAATAAAGTAGACACTCTACATTTACAAATCTTCTAGAATTCAATTGAGAGGGTGTTAACTGTTAAACACACCCAATGGTTTAAATTTGTTAATGGAACTACACCAATGGCTTGCCATCCAATTTAGCACTAAAAGCCCAGTGGCATCATAAAAAGTTCCTGGACACCACCAAGGTTCAGAAAACAAGCCGAAAGAGAAATATTAAAGTAAAGTTACACCACTAAATTAAGCCAGAACAGGGACTAAATGCTCTCATCTCCACTCCTATTTTGTCACATTCACGTACTAAAATGAGTACCAGCTGATACATAATAGGAGCTACATTCAACACACAACTCAGATGCTAAAATGCAAAATTATCTTGTATTAGAAACCAAAGTTAAAGTACAATTAGGAATAAAAATTACCTTAGAATCTTCAAGTTCCTCTTTCTTCGCCTTAGAAGGCAATGCCTTGCCCTTCTCCCCTCCTTTCTTGGTTTCCTAATAATGCACATAAATCAAACATTAATCAAAGAGAAAAACCAACAAATGAATCAAATAAGTACCTAAACAGAGCAACGAGAGAATGGACTCGTAGAAATTGACACTAACGGCGGATTTCTTCTTATTAGCCCTAGAAGCAATAGGCTTTTCATCGTCGTCGCTGTCTTCGACCTCATTCTTTCTTCTGTTAATGGCGGAGATAGGAGTATTGTCGTCGCTATCTCCATCCATCTCTTCCTTCTTCGCTTTCTTTATCGCCTTCTCTCCTCTATCCGCCATTAGAGAGGCGAGAAGAAGGTTTGGCACCGTGTGTAAGTCAAGTGTGTTTGAGATTTTGCGTCTGGGTTTTATAGAAACGAATCGATCGATTCGAATGGACGGTCAGATCCTGACCAGACCAGAGTCAATAAAATTCACCAAGATGCTTGGGATTCAGTCTTGTAATAATCGAAGAAATCAGTCTTGGGATTCAGTCTTGTAATTCATTAATTCTGTATGGTTTAATGGTTTTATTTATTTTCAACCAGAAATTTTGATCATGATTATGATTTATTGGGCTTTAGTGGGCTTTACCAGAAATTTGTTCATGGGCCCAATCTATAGTTAGGCTATATCAGAGTCAGAGGATAATTTTTCATTTAATCGGTTTTGGAAATTGATTACTGTCATCGGCAAATATACCATCCCAGCCATCGCTAAATATAAAGTGAACATATACAGCAAACAAAGTGAACATATAGACGATCTAAGTGAACACATACAAATAAATAAGTTCAATAAAAATAAGTTGAATATACATGTAAACTTCTGAACAAGTGATGACAACACTTATTTGTTTGTAAGTGTTCACTTAGATTGTCTATATGTTCACTTTATTTGGTGTATATGTTCACTTTGTATTTAGCGATGGCTGAGATGGTATATTTGCCGATGGCACTTATAATTCCTGATCTGTTTTTCCTTTTCATTTTTTTTCCACCGGAATTGCTACCATTCTTGTCCAGTTGTCCTACTCTGTAATCTACATGCCACGAGTAGACAAGTTTTAAATGGTTACAAGACTACCTATATATATATGGTTACAATATAGTTTCGTAAGTTGGTAATGAATTGCGAATTTGCGATAACAGTCCGACGTACTTTTGTTTTTGTTTTTTTCGATTAGGCGCTGATTTTTTGCCATTTTTCTCGTCTCCGTCCGTTTTGTTTTCAATCCATTTTTCAATGGAGGTTTGAAACAATACAATTATGTCACTTTTGCTATAAACTTTTAATAATGGACGGTCCGAACACCAACATAAAAAAGTTATACTGTGCCAAGCCAAACTCCAAATTCAACGACTGTTGTTTTTATGCTGTATAATTCTACATAGACTAATTTTATTTTACTCTATATTTTATATACATAATTTCATTTCTTTAAATTTTAATAAATTTATCGTTCAAGGTTGTGTTGGCCAAGAAATATGCTGTTAACTTAATCATATTGACATTCAACAAATATTTTTAACATTCAATTTAGTACTTGATCAGATTCATATTTCTATTTAAAGAAAAAGAACACATATATTTGAGAATAACCATACAAACAATAATTAACATTTAATGGTTAAGTCTGTAAATTAACCCAGCTGTTTTTGCATGCTTTGTGTGGAACAATGAATTAACCGTCACCTGAATGAATGCTTTAATTCTTCGTGTCGCCATGACTTTAACCTAATAGCAACAATATTTTCTACCGTGAAAATTTTAATTAAATGTTTATCAAGAGTTATTGATACTTTTACAGGACTAAACTAGTTGTGTATGCCAAAAAAAAATTGTATTCAGCAGCGGCAGCCATTATGATTCACTACCACAAGGACCGATCCATTAATTTGACAATCAAATTATAGAGAGAACTAGCTTGTTCGGGAACATGGAGAACAGTGTGCAACCAAACGAGTTGCAAACAATCGAATAAGTTGTTCAACCGAACGATAGAGATATTTTAGTTTTAGCAAAATATTAGAACTACAACTAGAACTAGTTTAGGCTAATACATAGATGCAACATAATAACAATTATTAAGGATTGCAAAATCAAAGGGTTACTTAATACAATTCATCACAAACTCTGAGAGAACAACATTCAAAAGCATACCACCTTGTACTAAGGTTCACAAACAAGACACGAACAAGGGAAGCCAGACAAGGATCAGGGGCACGAACTAGGTGCCTTCCTAGCTCTTGTTCCTCAATTTTTTTTGGGAACTAGAACTAGCTCTAGTTCATCTTTTTCACGAAATGACTAGTTGGATCTTCTGACAAGGGCCTCAAATGTTTTTGGATGATGCTTGAAGTGCAACCATTTAACCTTTACTTCAATCATATTCATATCCTGATCACCAAGTTTCCCCACAAGTTCCCCAAAATATTTAAGGGGGAAGAGCAGTGCGCCATGTGCAAGGGGTTTGGCTGTGTCAGAATTCCAAAGGTCCACCTTAACTACAAAGGACGAACCATGAGGGCAACAAAAGAGAGACCTAGACAAGAGTATGCGATCCCGAGGCTTGATGGTGGAACAATCATTGCTCTTCTTACTGAAAACGGAGCACCTCAGGTACTGCATGTTGTCGATATAAACAACAATATTACCATGAATTCTCAAAGGTGTTTCTATTGACTCACTTAGCATAACATCTAACTCAGCAAGGCAAGCGCGTGACATCACTGCATAGGTCACATGCACAGAACCTTTCTTTCCTCGGATCTCATCAGTCAACCAACGATCGGTAGGATGCAGAGTAGGATTCCAGCGTAAATATCCTCCACACAGTTCATCATTATCTATCTTGAGGTCGGCGATGATATATAAGGGGTCATAACCCAAAGGGGCTACATCTGGACCGTCCAATGGCAAGGAGCCCTATACAAAAGAATGAAAAGGAATGTAAAGAGGGGGGAAGGGGAGAGAGAGAGGGATTTGAGGGATGACGAATATATGTACAGTAGTTATATCCTAACCTTATCTTGAATCATTAGTGCATGTTCCTTGTCACGATTGAAGATGAATGGTATCCAACAATATTGAGAGACTAACCTGACGTTGCCATGGATATTACCAGATATTTTCCCTTGCAGGTGTACTTCCACGTTACAAACCTCTACCAACTTACTTCCAGAGCCCAGGTCCTTGCCTTCGCTGTTTGTCTCCAGACGAATTGGTTTCCAGTTTGTCTCCACACGAATTGGTTTCCAGATGTCCTCTTCTACAGGCACTGGAGGTCTCCATGATGGCTGTGCGTCTGCTGCCTTACTACCATGGTTCTAAAAAGTAGAGGTTATAGAGATGTATGGTAAGAAAATGAAGAAACATCATAAGGAAAAGAGAGAGAAACTGTTAAAAATGCCTAGATAAATGTATGATATAAAAAAGTCTAAAGTCTAAGCCTTTTATCTCAAACAAATTGGGGTAGGCTAGAAATGACACCCCGACCCTGGTCATTTCTTGTATATATGGCTGAGTTTTTACGCTGGCTTGCCAAGCCTATCGCAAGCATGCGGGCTTGAACCCTCGACCTCTTAGAAGAGAGCCAAGTGCTCTTACCACCTGAGCTACTAGACCACATGCAGATAAATGTATGATATGATAAGAAAATTAAAAAACATCAAAATTAAAGGAGAAACCTTTGGAAATGTGATCTAATGGGCTTGAAAAGTATAAACTATTTTTTAAGATGATGGGTCAATTCCAAAAGTGTTGTTACCAAATCAGTGACAATAAATTTAAATCTTCATAACTATTTTTGAAATTTCCAATTATCAAGAGCTAACGAAATCAAATTAAGTCAAAATTTAGCATGCATCTTGATAGCTATTTTTTGGAACTTCAATTTAATGAACCTTATTTTTTCCTATCTTTTGTTGGCTATATCAGAATAAGTCAAGATGGTGTGAAACAAAGAGAAACATTAATCAAAGAGAAGGCAATACCTTGACCTTCTGCCCTCCTTTCTTGCTTTCCTAATACCCGCACAAATCAAACATTAATCAAAGACAAAAGTATAAAACAAATGGTCAAATAGGTATCTAAACAGAGTAATAAGAGAGGCTACGCCTCAAAATTTCAAAATTGACACTAACTGCGCATTTCTCCTTATTAGCCCTAGACGCAATAGGCTTCTCATCGTCGTCACCGTCTTCAACCTCATTCTTTCTTCTGTTAATGGCGGAGATAGGAGTATTGTCGTCGCTGTCTCCATCCATCTCTTCTTTCTTCGCTTTCTTCATCGCCTTCTTTACTCTATCCGTCATTAGAGAGGCGACAAGGTTTGGCTGTCGGCACCGATTGTAGTGCGTTTGAGATTTCGCGTATGAGGTAGAGGTAGAGGTAGTGGGGTTTATAAAAAGGCACATTCGTATATAAAATAAAACCCTCTAATCCTTTTAATTCGGAAATAAACCTCTAATATCTTCAAAATCAGTTTAACACCCCTTTTTGTTTGGATATAAATCTTTTTCAACATTTTTAATGAGATTTTAAATACCCCTGCCCTTTTCTTCCAGGCGATTCATCTTCCGTCTTTGATATTCTCCAGCGATAATTTCCAAATTTGCATATTTTCTGTTTTCTTTCCAAATTTGTGAGGAGTGAGGACAGAATCTTGCATATTTTTTTCGCTTTCCAAATTTCTTTAAGGTTCTCCCTCTCTATTGTGCTCTAATATGAAGTTTCGATTATTTTTGGCTCAATTCAGTTTGGAGAATCACGCATATTAACAGTATCTTAATTCCATTTAAGAAATCCAAAAGTTTACATTTTTATTATTCAAACTATACACTTTCATTATTTGTCTTTAAAGAAGAGTCTTGATATGCAAATTTTAATTTATTTTCCTCAAATGTAATTAGAACCAAAAAAAAGCTCTTGTTAATTACCTACCAGAATTGCTAGATTCATTATATAATGTTATATTATATAACAATCTCAAGCTCTACTAGTATGTTACGTGGAACAGGGTATTTCAGCCGCAGCATGAAAGTTTAGATTATCTTTACATAAAATTTTATTAAAAGTACGAAAAAAAGGGTTTATTTTCAAGCAAAAACAAAATTAGAAGGGCTTATATCTGAAATTAAAGATTGCAGGGACTTATTTTCGAATTAGAAAGATTAGAGGGGTTTCATCCGATTTTCTCTTATAGAGACGATCAAACGAATCGGTCGATTAAAACATGGACGGTCGGGTCTTGACCAGACCAGAGTCAATAAAATTCGCCTATAAGCTTGGGATTCAGTCTTGTAATAATCGAAGAAATCATAAGGCGGTTATCGATTTTGGGATACATAATTCTGTATGGTTTTATATTATATAATTCAACAAGAAATTTTAACCAAGATAATGATATATTGGGCTTTACTAGGTCAGTTCATGGGCCCAATCTATAGTTAGACTATAGCCCGAAAAATTTAAAAATAATATTATATTAATGTAATATATTAAAAATAATATCAATATAATAATATTTTTAAATAGTATCACAAGATCGGAATCTGGGATTCCGACTGCAATTACGGAATTCCGGATTCCGAACTTAGCTAAAATCGGAATCCCGAATTCCAAACTTAGCTAAGATAGAAATCCCAGATTTCGATCTTAGAATTTTCCATTTTTTTCAACTGAGCCCCTTTCGCCTTTTACTTTGCACTTTGAATATAATATTGTTAAATCTCAGCCGTACCAATACCACTCATCGTCCAAAACTCCAAATAGCAAATACTGTTTACAATGTGAAAATCATGAGAAAAGACGACAAAAAAAAAGGAAAGTTTATTTCGTTTTACTTTTCACTTTAATGTTTTATTTGTTTTTTTATTTTACTTAATGTCTTTTCTTTTTTCGTTTTATTTTGTTTTTCATTTTACTTTTGTTTATTTCATGATTTATATATATATATATATATAGTGAGTAAATCTATTGTGAACCATGATGCATAGAGCGCTCCGTGCACCACGACCGTTTGATCGGTGATTTTGCAAATTGACAAATCTAAATTAATCAATCCAATCTATATATTGAAATCTCATAGCAAACAAAATTTTACAATTTTTAGAAATTATTTACTATTTTTTTCCAATTTTTTAAAACTTGCCATTTTTTGCTTATAAATTAGTATATTTATAGTAAAAATGGCAAGTCTTAAAAAATTCGAAAAAAATAGAAAATTTTTTTAAAAATTGTAAAATTTTGTTTGCTATGAGATTTCAATATATAGATTGGGTTGGTTAAATTAGATTTGACAATTAGTGAAACCACCGATCAAAACGGTCATGGTGCACGGAAGCTTATATGAACCATGGTTCACAATAGATTTACTCTCTCTCTCTATATATATAATTAATATTTTTAAAATGGTGCAATTTTACTTTTATGTAGGGTTCTTCAAAATAGACACGACACAGCACGAGTACGGAATTGGCACGACACGATCGTGTTATCGTGTCGTGTTGGTAATCTTGAAAAATTAACACAATTTGACACAACACGACTAACACAATTAATTTAATATTATTTTTTAATTTTTCGGATTGGGTGGTTTCATTAAATGGGCTGAGCAAGTCGGAACTTCGATGGTAAATTGGATTCTATTGACATGACACGACTAACATGCAACACAACACGAACACGAACTAACACGATGCGACAACACGTATTTAATTTTTAACATTATCATAAATAGCATCATAAACATACTTCTTCTTTTAAATTATTTTTCTAAAAAAATTATTTAAATTGATTTTATATTAAAATTCAAATTATAACTGTACTTTCTTTCAAATTATTTAAATTGATTTTATATTAAAATTCAAATTATAACTGTACTTGCGTGTTAGTCGTGCAGTGTCAAATTGTATTAATTTTTCAAGATTACCAACACGACACGATAACACGATCGTGTTGTGTCGTGTCCATTTTGAAGAACCCTACATACAAGTAAAATTGAACCGTTTAAAAAGTATTAATTATATATATATAGAGAGATAGGCTAAAATGCTTTGCAAAGCATAGGACTGTTGTGCTTTGTGTTTTTAAACCGTTAGATCGGGTTTAGATTCGTGCGCTGATCGAGTTTGATTGGCTCAGATTGAAAGCGTTAAGACGCTGAGAGGCGAAATTTGTCTCCGTTAATTTTGAAAGTTTCCATCCGTTTCTCCGTTAACAATAGGTGGCGCTAAAAGAGAGGCTGCTCGATCTTACAGCTTCGTCTCGAAAGAGACTAAACCCTTCCCTTTAGCTTCCTCTGAAAATCCTAAATTCTTTCCGTACTATGCGCTAAACCCAAAATTCTTCGAAAGAGATAGTGATCGCCATCAAAATTAATGTGCGCTAAACCCCACCAGTTAATATCGTTCTCTTTCTTTTTTATCTGTGTGCTAATTTTTAATGCTAATTGAGATGTGAAACTAGTCCCGAGTTGTAGTTAATTGTAGTTAGAAATGTTGCAAGTACTCTTTAAATTTATGTTTAATAGAAACGGGCCCTTTAAGGCCTTTTTTTCTAAAAAAAAACTTTCAATGCTAAATCTCAGATTCCCACGGCTCGCACTCTCCTCTATATTTTCAATGCATAAGTTGACCAGTAACATTTTTTCTTGTATATCATGTTTTTTCATGGCTCTCCAATTGCTCGGACTCCCCTCTAAATTGTGTGATTTTTGAACGCTCAAAGTACATCCACACATCAATAGCCACTTCAAATACAAAAATTTTAATGCTTTTCCTTCATTTGGTAAAGGCTCCTCCATACAGGTACAACATTGAGGCCAACTGGTACCAGCAACTGAACTTCAATGGCCTCAACGTTGGAAGGGATAAGTAAACATCCATTAGACAAAATTGACAACCCTAAATAGAGAGCCAATTAACACAAGTAAAAATAACACATAATAGCACAATTATTAAGCTCATCCACTTCAGTAACTAAGGGAGGAATGAAAGTAACACATAAATAGCACAATTAAAGTAACAGAATTAAAATTAATTCATTACACAATCAAAGCAATTACAATACAGTCATGGAAAATATATACACAATCATTCATTAGACAAAATTGATAACCCTAAATAGCACAATCATATCACTAGCTTAGCACTACACTACTGATTTGTAAACAGCATCATCAGCATCACCATCCGATAAATTCTTCTTTGCATGAAGGGCATGAAGTGCACTTGAAATATTCTTCCTTTTGTTCGTTGATTCATGGAGATTTGATTACTCATTCTACATTGTATGAGAAATAATTAAAGCATTTTAACCCTATTATACCAGCATGAGGAATAATATAATCAAGTACCTACTATAACCAGCTTTTCTTACCAGCTTATTTTAGATTCAAAATCGATTACAGAATTAGGTTGTGCTAACAGGGTTTACCCGAAACAGATAGTCTTTATTTGATTAAAAATAGGTTGTGCCTTTGAGTGTGCTAACAGGGCTCGTAAGCCTCCTAATTTTTTACAAAGTTTATATTTACCATTCTCAAAAGTCGAATGCCAGAAAGAGCTGAAACCCACATAAAAACAAAGAAAATACCCAACAATTACACAAGCATGGCACACAAAAATTATCCCAATTTACAGAAGCATTTTCACAAACAGTTCAACTGCACGATATATGTGCATATTCATTTTCAGGAACAGTTCAATTTGCCCTTATAGACATAGAATTTTTTTTCGGTTCAGTCCCTTGTTATTCTAGGGTTTTACCCGAAACCGACAAGGAAAATAGCTAAATTTAAATTTAAATTCAAAGAAAACTAACGATAAATAGCTAAAATTCGTGAAATTTACCTCTAAGAACAAGATATTACAAGTAAATCGAGAGGGGAGGCGAGGCAAAGGCGGAGACAATGGACAGAACGGCAGCCGAGGCGAGGCGGAGACAGAAAATCGAGAGACACTGGACAGAACAGAGGCGTAGGCGACAAATCGAGAGCCAGGCGGAGGCGGAGAGGTGGAGGTGAGCCTAGGTTTTTCTTTTGTTCGAACCAGAGAGAGGTTAGAGATAACGGAGACAAATTTCGCCTCTCAGTGCCTCAACACTTTCAATCTGAGCCAATCAAACTCGATCAGCGCATGAATCTGAACCCGATCCAACGGTTTAAAAGCGCAAAGCACAACAGTCCTATGCTTTGCAAAGCATTTTAGCCGTAACGAGAGAAAACGAAAAAAATAAAACGAAAAAAAAGACATTAAGTAAAATAAAAAAACAAATAATATATCATATATAATCAGTAACTTTTCTCACCGGTTTAATTCACCGGTTTAATACACCAACGTTAGAGGCAACTCGTAACGAGAGAAAACCTCCGATATTGAAGTTTTATTAACTCCAGATATGAAATCGAACAAAATTCATAGTAAACAAATAATATATCATATATAATCAGTAACTTTTCTTAATACATGCATATAATTGAATCGCTCTTCTTCCTTGATCCCCAGATTGTTTGGATTTTTGGAAATTACCGGGGTATCTTTTCACAATATTATCTTCCACCGCCCATATCTCACTTCCTTCTTCATCCTAAACTCTCAAATCAATGACCCATGACTTACCATCATGACCCCTCCAAAGCACCAGCACGGTGCATCAATAGTACTCTGCGTGTCCAAGAGGTCATTTGATAATTTAATAATACAGGTATTTTCAACATCAATATCAAATGCTGAAATTTGCATGTATACATGTGATCGTAAGTATATGTAACTTGCAAAATAAAACAAAATCAAGCATGCATGCATACCTTAATTTGTTTCCACCAATGATTAAAAAATTGAAAATCTAGCAACAACGAGTAGCTTTTCATAAGAAAAACATAAATTATTTCCATTAATACATGATGTTTAGAGTTTTCTAGACAGTATGTGGAAGTTTATATCATAATATTATATAATATGAAATTTATGTGCTAGTTAGATCACATCTTATGTACCTAATCATTTGAAAGTTATCAACACAACTAGACATTATCAACAAATTGATGAGCAATATACTTTTTTCTTTTTAATCTGGGGGGATTACTTACTTATCATAACTTTCCTTCTTATTTTTTTTGGTCGTCTTTTCTCATCATTTTCACATTGTAAACAGTATTTGCTATTTGGAGTTTTGGACGAAGAGTGATATCGGTACAACTGAGATTTAACAATATTATATTCAAAATGCAAAGTAAAAGGCGAAAGGGACTCAGCCGAAAAAAATGGGAAATTCTAAGATCGGAATTTGGAATTCAGATCTTAGCTAAGTTCGGAATCCGGGATTCCGATCTTAGCTAAGATCGGAATCCCAAATTCTGATCTTGTGATACTATTTAAAAAAATATTATTATATTAATATTTTTTTAATATGTTATATTAATTTAATATTATTTTTTAATTTTTCGGGACTATAGCAGAGGATAAATTTCGAAAAATGAAATTGTCATCTCTAATTTTGTCGTCTTTTAAAATTCTAAATATAAAGTGAACACATGAAATAGAAAAGATAAACGTATAGATTATCAAAGTGAACACTTACAAATAAATAAAATTTGTCATCTCTTGTTCAAATTTTTATATACACATTCAATTTATTTTTATTGAATTTTTTTTTATGTGTTTACTCTGATCACTATATATGTTCACCTTACCTATTTTATGTGTTCACTTTCTGTTTAACGATGGCAAAAAATGACAAAACTACAGATGACAAGAGATGACAAAATTATAGATCACGGTGATCAATTTCCTAAATTTCATCATCTCTTTTCATTTTCATTTTTTCCCACAGAATTTGCTACCAGTCTTGTCTTCCTTTCTAATCAACTGCAATCTACATGCAACAAGTTGGCAAATTTTGAACATGTAACATATATACCACAGAATAAAAAAAGAGCTTATTTACAAAACTTCACATATATACCAACAAGCATGGGCACAAAAATTACAATCGCACAGCATCTTAATTATTCTTATAGGCTCCGTTTGGATGGCTTCTTCCCGGAATAAGGAATAATCACTTTTTATCAATAAATTTATTTCTAACCATCCAAACTCTTCACAAAAATTACACACTTCCCGATAAATTTACCCCTTTCTAATAAATTTCTTCCCTTCTTCCTTCTTCCTACCTTATTCTCAACGCATCCAAACGGAGCCATACATCATAAAGTAAGAAAAAGAGTTCCTGCTTAGGTGCTAAACTAGTGATACATCAAAATTCAGACAAGGAGAAAATTGAGCTAATAAAATGCCGCCAACATGTTACACGCACCGGCCAAAGCAATTGGGATCGAAAGAACCGGATTATCAAAAGCTAGCACCAGAAGCAAAGCGAAAATGGCGACCATAATCAGCACCGACCAACCACCGCCTCCCGCACCGAGATCATTTACACGTTGATCGTACCAATTCGATGGCCTGATTCCAAGGCTGAAACTGTCCCAGAGCATGCACGACGCAACATACACCATCATGAGAAACAACACAATGAAAAACATGTACATGCCGACCTCAGTGCGACTATTATGCGACTCCACCTTGGTGAAACCAAATTGCGATGACATGTAAAGAAAGAAGATTATGATGGCGCTTATGGCGAGAATCGCCACTGGAGGTGGAGAGTCTGACGTGGCTGCCCAGTCGTTTCCTTGTGGTCTTCTCCATTGTTGGGGATAATTAGTGTAGTAGTCTCCATACATTGACATTGTGTAATTGTGTTAATGTCTTTGTTGTCTTGACAATATTTCACTAGGGTTTTAACAAATAGATGACTTTGACTAAACCAGTGGTAAATTATTGGTATATATACATGTTGAAAGGAGCGGTTGCAAACTTGGGATTGAGAATTTGTATACGGTGGTAATAAAGCATTATGTATCATATCCAATTTTTGCTTCTGGATTTTGCTAGATATTTTTTTAGACAATACCAGTTTGTCTGTGCTGGGGACAAGTGAGCCTATTCATATATAATATTGTTCTTTTTCAAACATTCAAGTTTATAATTGAAAACAACCTTAATTCAACAACAATGATGATTAAATACTAAATGTATCAACATTGAAAATCATGAGTATAAATCTAATTGTATCACTTTTATGACTTGAATATATCGTTTTGTTCAAATTGAAATATATGTAATTATTATTGGCCAAATAGAAAAAAAATTCAAATCAAGCTATATATGGGTGACTAGTACATACGACCAAATTTGCACCCAATTTAAGTGACGATTGATATATTCTATATATACCATGAACTTCGAAATTAACAATTTTGTTTCTTGCATTTAACAAGAATTGAAAAATTTTACTGTCCATACCTGTAAATTATTATTTTTCTAAAACTAGAAGATATTATTTTCTTTTTCTCTGTATTTTCAATTTTGGATTTTTTCCATAGAGTTTTAAAATTTTCAAATATCATTCCAATGATAAAAATAAAACGTAATTAACTACTTATGTAAATATCGTTGGTGAAGTTTTTTCTTGTATTAATTTTAGAAGTGGATGTGAATATCGACATAAGTGTGCAAAATAAGAGTTTTGCCTCTCTCTTACAATAACTAAGCTAATATTTGGATAGACTTACTCGGATAGTCATATATATTCGCCTTCCCTGAAGTTGGTCTCCCGATAAGTCATCTAATTAGATGATTTATTGTTGCATTTTTTTAAGGAACATATTGTTATGATATTATTATATTCTCACGTTTTGCAGGTTTGAATGTTTTTTCTTTTTTTATGTTCTTCTTTCTCTTGCAGGTTTGTAAACAAAAATGATTTGTTTTCTGGAACTGAATTTGTCCTTTATTAACTGCTAATTCACTGAAGCGACACAGAAAAATCACGGACATATATTTTTCAAAAATAAAACAAAAAATTACGGACATAAATCCTGCCACGTGGATTATATATTACGTGGCACCTGGACTCATGGAGTCATGGACACGTACGGTCACACAGATGGCATTTTTCTTTTTTGGTTTTTTCCAATATATTTTTGAGGAAAGCCCGGAACGACACAGTGTCCAATATAATTGGACTTACACGTGGATCATATAATCATATTCGCACGGATTAACGGGTGCTCATGCGACACATGGCAACTCTGATAGAAGGAAATAGATCACGTGCCTTACACGTGGAGATCATATACGTGTCTAAACAGTAAACAATTTCAACAGAAATACACAGTAAAAAAAATAGAGATGGGCTAAAATCAGTAGCGACTGACGGTCAGCTACAATCAAATTTCAATTTTTGAAATTCTAATATTCAATCCAAACCGTTCAATGTGTTCTACATATTGAAATCTCATTGAAGACAAAATTTTATATTTTTCTGAAATTTTTTAATATTTATTTGGTATTTTATAAAATTCTTAATCTAAACAATTCTAGACCCTTCAATAACTATGATTTTTAAAAATCTCAAAAAGATAGTAAATAAAATCGAAAGAATGTAAAATTTGGTCTCCAATAAGATTTCAATATGGAGAGCACATTGAATGGTTCTTATTAGCTATTAGAGCCTCAAAAATTGAGATATAATCACAGCTGACGGGTCCATCCGTCAGTCGTGGCTGATTTTAACCTATCTCAAAAAAATATTGTATTGTTATAAATATATATTTTTTCCATCTAAGTTATCATTTGAAATGTAATGTTTTAAATAAAAATGTTTTTTTTTTCCGTCTCGGAAGTAAGTCTAAACTGACTAATTTGATTAATTTTCTGCTTCTTCCGCTTATATCTTCTAAGTGGCTCAAATAACTTAATTAAGGTCCCAATCATTATCTGAAAATGTTTTCATCAAACAACAAAATAAAAAATCAATCAAAACTCGAAAGACATCTTGACGTTATAGAGGCAAAATAAGGCTTTTCTCTAGGCAGGTGGCAAGAGGAAGAGGAAAACAATTTTGTCAGTAATAATCAACAGCAGAAACTAAACCCTATCGTTTCTAGAGAACAAAAAGGTAGATCTAGGGATGCGTTTGGATAGGTGTGGGAAGAAGGGAAGAAGTGGAAAGAAATATTGAGAAGTGTGTAACTTTATGAAAAGTTTGAATTGTTTATAATTTTTTTTCTTCTTCTTTCTTCCAACGATCCAAACGCACCCTAGAAAAATTAAAGCATTGGTATTATTGCACTCAGTCCTTGTCGATAAAACCTTTTTCACATAAAGCTGTTGAAGAGTATTTAACTTGCAACTGATACAACATGTGTTTAGGCAAATGCAAATGTGTGAATCCCGTATTTCGCCGTCTGATTTTAGTTGCTTCAGCACTCCCTTAAATTTTTGGCATATACTTTCTAATTTCTATTGTTGCGAAATATGACCGATGGATTGTTAGAATACTGATGCGTCTTAATGTCATATGCAAAAAATTGTACTAAGAATTGTCCAACACCATTCAAAAATCGTAATTATTTATCAAGTTGAAATAACTTGCATGATGGTTTTTGTCATAGGCGGAGCAAAAGAAATATTTTAAATGAGAGTCATTTTTCATAACATTATCGGTGGTAGTAATCTGATAACCATATAAGAAATTAGATTGTAATTTATTGTGTTAACAGTTAAAATTAATTTCAATTTTTTTTAAGATCAAATAAATACATATATATCTCTAAAAATATTTTACAATTACGTGTAATTTTTTAATAAAAATGGGGACATTTATCTCCCATTAAATTTTTTTTTTTGAAATGGTATCTCCCATTAAATTAAACCATGTAAAACCGCCAACGTCTTGAAACAATCTAATCAAACAGCTACTTTCAATAAAGAAAACCAAACCCAGCGAAGAGCAGCCCAGCCGAAAAACAATAAGCAAATTTGTTCACATTTTTTTTTTTTTTGTTTCGAGGTTTGAAGGAACAAAGCTGCTTTTTGGTCATTTCAAAAAAAAATCTGTTGCTCCTAGCAAAAATTATGTTGCCCAAAGCACCTCCCACCTACCAATCAAAGGAAAAATTGGATATAACCCCCTAATCTTCTTTAATTGAATATAACCCCTTTCAATCTTTGAAATTGGAAATAACCCCTATAATCTTCTAAACTCTGGATATAAACCCTCTTGTTTAATTTCAATCATATTTTAAATCTATAAGAAATATTTTTACAGACTTGGACGAAAATGCCCTTGTCTATGCTGCTCCATTGTTTTGTAAAGTCCTTTCATCTTCCCAAAATTAAATTATTTGTTTAGATGCTTCGTAGCTTTTCATTTATTGCAAAATGTTCTAATTTTATGAAAGCAAAATGTTTCAGTCTACAGACGTATAATGGGAGAAAACAAACAAGCAAAAAAAACAAAGTGAATCACTCATATATATGAGTTAAAATTGTTTCTCAATTTCATGGGAGTTTATTTCTCAGCTATTACCAATTCCCGTCAGGTCTTTCTGATTTGTGTAATTATTGCTATCTTTTTACTAAATTACAACCATATTTAGTCAAAAGTTTGGTGAAATTTGTTATCTAAATACAGCTACATATACAAAAGGTAAATTCTTGTTGTTTAATCGGAGAAGAAAGGAGTACACACTTCCCAATACTTCTTCCCACTTCTTCCCTTCTTCCCACACCTATCCAAACGCGCCCATGGATATTTCTGTCCAAATATTTAAATACAAAATTTTCTAATTTGAAATATGATTGAAATTAATCAAGAGGGTTTATATCCAGAGTTTAGAAGATTATAGAGGTTATATCTAATTTCAAAGATTACAAGGGGTTATATTCAATTGAAGAAGATTAAAGGGGATTATATCCAGTTTTCCCAAAATCAAATTGACTTTATCCAAAACGACCAACTTCCTAAACCAATTCCAGTCCAACCAAATGAAGTAATGCCCCAACTAAATCCTAGCGGTACAATTACGAAGCCGTTCTGATCCGCTCCGTCCGTTTGGTCGCCCCTCGTCGGCTCCACAGAACCTCCAAATCTCCATTGATTTATTAATGGAGATGAAATGATATGTTTCCGTTAGCGTTTTCAGAAGAACGGAGGAAACACCAACTCCCTAAATATTAACTGGTCCCACAGACATCGAAAGGAGTTTTAACTTCCCCTGGTGCACCGAGAGCACTGATTTCTTCTTTATCCGACAAAATCAGACGCTCCCGATTTCGAAATTCAAATTCCAATTCGGAATCTCTTGCTCGACGAGTCGTCGTTTCCACTCACTCTCTCTCACTCTCTCCCTCTCTCTCTCAAATCTCACTCGCCATTGTCGATTCTCTCAAGCTCTCGCAAGATGGGGAACGAATCGAGGCAACTGATCCTCTCTCCTCAGCCGTCGAGTCGGAGAGAATTGCTGAAGGTATTGCGCCCCCTCCAGTTATTGTTCCAATCCGAGCGCTCGAAGAACGAGGAGTTGCTCGCCGATCGGGAGTATCTCCTCAAGTTAATCGAGCTTCGAAACGAGCAGTGGGCCCGCCATGTCAGTTTGCTCGAGTCACGCATTGAGCAGGTTCGTTTTATTTTTGTCTTTTTTATTAGTTGTCTCTTAAATTTCATGAACTAACCGTGATTTGGAGATTTAAAGGTAGGTTATCGGCTTAATGATGTCATATTATTTTCAGTTCAAGTATTATCTCTTAGGAGTTATTCCATTGATACTATTTTATTGAAACCCTAACCCTAGATTGAAAAGGGGACTTTTGTCGTGGGGTACTTTTTGGGAATTTCTTAGCTTTTGTAATTTTAGGATCCATATTTCACTTTGCATATATGGTCAATTCAACTTTTCGGAAAAATGGAGTGTTAGATTTTGACAGTTTTTATTCTCTCTCTTTGTTGATCTAGGTCTGTCATCAGTTTCGTTTACATCCTCATTCTTATGATTACTAAAATTTGTAATCAGATCCTCTTACAGTAATCACACTTGCTATTGATAGCTTAGGACTTCTGCGCATGGTTAATGCTGAAGGAACGATAGTGTTCAATGATTTATGTTATTCTGCACTTGCTTTTGAAACATCTTTACTAAACTCCCTAATTGATGTATGCCTTGGAAAATGAAAAAATAGTCAGACAGAAGCAAGAGCTGTAGTGTTGACAATTTGGTAGACTCTTGGTGTATTTTGCATTCAGGCTGGTTGCTTGAGCCAAATTAGGAGCTAGATCAACCATTTGAGGTCTGGGTTTTAGGTGCGATCTCTAATCGATTCTTTCATTTGGGTTGGCTCATTGAGGACTGAATCATTTTAGTTGAGTTATTGGTTCCTTTTGTGGTTCTGATCATTTAAGGAAAAAAGTCACTAACTTTCACTGGAAAGATCAAAAGATCAGACTTGGGTTTTGGCTCACTTGGGTTTTTTGGTTTAGGTTTTTAATTGGGTTGTTGAGTAAAATAATTTAGTGGTCACATTAAATTTTTCAGCTGGTTTAGTGGTTGTTTAAATTTAAGATAGTTTATATCTGGGCAGGAAGCCAGTACCTTTTCCTGAATTCCTTGTCTATCATTCAATGGGGTCACTTTCTTTGTACCTTTTTTTTTAAAAAAATTGGCTTGCTTGTTTTGTTGATGTTACAGATGAAAACTCAGGAGGAAAAAATAAAAAAATTCAATGCCGCAAAGCTTGAGCTTTTGGTAGATACGAAAACAAGGGAAGCCTCCTCTTATAAGGAGTATGCTGGTATATATCATCCCTGTTTTTTGGCTATAGATCCTTGAAATTCACTTTTAACTTCTAAGCAATAGCTAATTTGAAGTTTTGGGTTGTTCATTGAACTTGGTACTGTAAAATGTTTGGTTTGTACTCACAGGTCTCGGGTCAAATCAGATTTGTACTTCTAAACAATAATGTATTTTGAAAATATTAAAGTTATTTGGACTATCTGTGAAGGTGGCAAATGTTTGGTTTGTACTTGCGGGTATCAGGTCATTCCAGATTTGTGTAACTTCAGGTTCAGGACAATTTTTGCCATTCATTTCATATTTTGGTTGGGTCATGTGCAACTTCATTGGTAGTTCTGGTCATTCTTGGTTCATATTGTAGCAAAAATGATTTAATTACTTGCCATATTTTTATGTAGGAGTTCAGGTTATTAGTTATACACTTATACTGCTTCAGTTGTGTTCTCAGGGAGGTTACGCAAATAGGTTATTTACGAGTTAGTAGTGTTGGGTAGGATTTGATCGGGTTTTGGGTGGTCGTGGTGGATTTGGATAATTAGCTTTCAAACAGGAACCAGGTCTGGTGAATGTCATGTTGGGATCAGCAAGTGGCTTTTGTGTTAGATCAGTTTTTGTGACCTTAATGTTAATGATTGATTGAGCATTTACCTTTTATTCATATGATGCAGAAATAGCAGAAACTGATTTGGAAGATGCTCATACTTGCATAGCAGCCCTTAATGCTGAGATCAAGGCTTTAAAGGTAATTCCAATAAAGAATGTGTTAAATCATTGGAAAATTTATCTCACAGTCATACTAACCCAGAAAAGAAAATAGACGTGAAGTATGATTCAGATATCATACAAAAGCTATTAAATGGAAAATGTAGTAAATAATAAAAAAGAAGTTCAGTCGGTATTTTTCTGGTACATAATTGTGTGTACAGTATACACAATTAGTATACTTTTCTGGTAAATAATTGTGTACACAACATTCTGATAGACAATTCTTGCTAAAATACTACACTTTATAAATTAACATCAACTTTATGCAAACTAATGGTTCTTCCACATCAATCACAGTGCAAACAGAACAATGTAGACACGCAACAACCGACTGGTGCATGTGACAGTACTGAAGTCAAAGACCTAAAATTGGAGCTAAAAAAACTGAAGCATGGCTACAAAGCCTTAAAATCAGAAAAAGATGCCAAAATCTCAGAAAAAGAAATCCAAATTGAAGCCCTTGTTGCAGAAAAGGACTTTGTCTGGAATCAACTTAAGGTTATGGAATCAGATTATGTGGCGGCCCTGAAATCAAAGAACACTGACCTGGAAAAGTCCAATGAAGCCGTTAATATGCTTAAAAGGAATCTAGAAGAAATGGAGGCATTCATTTCAGAGAAGGATAACATTATCTGTAAGATCAAAGAAGAAATGACAGCTTCTGTGTCTGAGAAGGATGGTGCAATCTCTCAGTTGAAAGAGAAATTTCAGGCTTCCATTTCACAGAAAGATGACCTGATCTCTCGATTGAATGGAGAGGTTGAGAAATTGAAGAAGATGTTGAAGGAAAAAGATCACATGATTTCAGGGCTGCATGCTGATGTGGCTAAGTATGCTTCTCGTGCGGGTCCCTTATGTAAGCCAGCAGATAGCGGATCAAGCAGGACTCTGAGAAGTGGATCAAAAAGAACACGTGAATCTGCATCATGGGCCCAGCCATCAGCTAGTAAGAGTGTTAGTGTAAGTGGTCGTTCTATTTGTATTTATAGGAAGGATTTCTTTTTATAAAATACTGGCATTATTAGTGCAATTGTGCAAGTACTCATAGTTTTGAAATTTATATCATTTACTTCAGGGACAGCAGCATTCCACAAAATCCCGAGGAAGTGCTTTTGCTTCAACTGCAGAAACTCGGATGCTATTTTCGGCATCTTTCAAGGTCCCGAAATTGAAGAATGCAACAAGCACCTCTGGGACCACCACAAATTCTAATGCAAGATAATTCTTGTACTGATGATGTATTATTCTATTGTTAACCTAAAGGCTTTGACACTGTTAGGTTTTTGCCATGTATCTCATTGGCTAGAAGGCTTTGGTTAGATTTTTTTTGTTATTACATATTTATTTTGGTGTCATCCTGAGGGTTAGTGTGGTAGTTTTTATTTAGAATGTTTGATGACCCTAATTTATGCCCCGTCTGTTATCTGGATTTGAAGGTGAATTCCTGGGTGCTTCTGTTAAATAGCAGTGTTGCAAAATTTCACTCAGGTAATTTGATTTGGCCAATTAGTTTTCATTTTTGGGTACATGTGTTTAATGCAAAATTTAAATGAAAACTCATATGTAATGCGCAAGTAATATTACGGACGGATTCATAAAATTTTCCTTCATTGATCAAATCACATTTAACCGTGGCAGCATTAATTGTTCCTTTTCTCTTATATATTTTTTTTCCCCTTGGACAGAAAGGTCGATGTTCTCAAAAGCTGTGCCTACATTAAGGTCCATGGTCAGATTCTAAAGTTTAAACAAGCAGAGCTGACTTGGCTTGATTTATTATTATTTTTTACACATTTCAGGGTAATTTTTTGAAAGCCTGACTAACATTGTTTCTTGGAAATTGATAATTAGAGATATACCACTCTTAAATTGTAAATTAGTTTTATGCCATCATAAAATAGTTAAAATTAGTTTTATGCCATTATTTTCGATCAAAATTAGAGATATGCCACTCTTACTTTTTAAAAATATCCAAAATACCCTCTTATTAAGAAATGACAAAGAAATTTATTGACATGAATTAAATTTAAAATTTAAAATTTTGAAATTTCTGATTTACAAATTTTAAATTTTCGAATTTTGGATTTAAAAAAATGTAAAAATTTAGAACTTTCAAATTCAAATTTTTTGGAGATTTTAAAATTTTTAATTTCAAATTTTATATATTCGAATAATAAAATTTGAAATTTCAAAGAAAATTTTTCAAATTTCAAATTTTTAGATTTTAAATTTTTAAATTTGAAAATTTTTTATGGTATAAAATCACTTATTTACTTACCGGTTACATATTTCTAATTTTATTATTTTATAATGACATATTTAAAAAGGTATAATGGTCAAATTAATTGTCCGGTGGCATAAATCTAATTATTATTATTTAATATTTAGTGATGGCATAAAAATAATTTGTCATTTAGTGATGAAATTTCTCTAATTTCAAGTTTTCACAGTGGCCCTTGTTTCTTTTATGTGCTTTATATTTTCTAGGCTTCCCTTTTTTTTTAATGCTGCTTATTGAACATGTTTTGTTGGTCAGCAAGAATCAACCCACTGAAAAAGAAAATCATTATGTCCATCATGAAAGAGATACATTAAAGCATATTTCTGATAACACATTTTATTTCAAACATTTCCTTAATTTTCTGTTTGCAGTCTGGTTCTGTTATTGCTTTTGAAACTTAAACATGAATTTCACAGTTCCGGAGGGTTGAGGATAGAGTTCCTTTCATTCTTATAAATTTCCGCGGTGGAGATTCTTTCCTTCTAGTTGCAATGCTGCTTTAACAAAACCTCTTTAACCTTTATCTTTTGCCAACTTTGATCCACTTACAGTGCCTGGCATGTGCTGTGTGAGAAAAGATTTATGGAGATTCTTTCCTTTTAGTTTCTTTGCACTACTTCTGTTGTGACTATTCATTGGTTTCTTCCCTCTATTCCCACCGTTTGTAAAGAAAGATTTATGGCAAATAAGTTCTCTCTTAGATTTATGGTACATTATTACTCTTGTTTAATTTTTCATTCTATTTGGAATGTATTTTTTTTTTTTAAGAAGAAGAAATAGCGCCATCCAAACAAACCAAAAGTATATGTATAATAGAAAGTTACATAAACAAAACAACTTTTAATTGCACTAGGACAACAAAAGCAGAAAACCATTCTACATGATATATGAACTTTAATAACAATAATTAATAATACAAATAGTATAATGACACCAATAAATACTAATAGTATGTTGGGAGGTCACGGTCACCACATATCTTGGAATGTAGAGTGAAACGATGCCAAGATCAAAATCAAAACCACTAAGGCTGCCACACCCCACGGTGATGATCCTCGTTCATTTGATTGGCCATTGTTCAAGCGATTATGACGGTTGTTGCGATAAAATCCTAAGAAACCATCAAAAGATTCGATTGAAGAGAACAATCGGATCAACAGGATCAGTACCAAGGGCACCACCAGGAGTGCCCAACTCATTTGTTCTTCAGCTGCCTCAATGAAATCTGCATAAGTGAAGAACCAAGAGGTGGCAAGGAAGAAAAGCACCATCACTAGGATTAGTATGACAGGATAAGGGAGAGGAGAGAGTGTGAAAGAATCTAGGATGGAGGAATTGTATCTTCTATCATAGTTCGCCATGGTAGCGAGCGAGAGAAAGAGACAGAGGGAGGTGTAGAAAAGATTTGGAGTTGTTATACACTTTACTAGGAAGAACGAATGGCAGAACCTACCGATGAGTGAGTATTAATTAACAAAAAAGAAACATGATGTGGGGGGTAAGATTTTAAAATGTAGGAGAACAGCTTGGTGTCGGTCAAGAATTGTCCCAATTTGTACATTAATGTAGAATTGTGAATGAAATAAATAAGGCATACAAGATATATAGGTGAGAACTGCACTAAAATCTAGCATTTCTTAGACAAAGAATTTAATCATTGAGCATTTACACGGGTATTATTGCAACATTTTTTGGTCATGAGACTGATTTTATCTGCCTATGTGACCCCAACTAATATGTATTTTCCAATTGAAAAGCAGATGACAAACACATCCAATATGCGAAATAAAAAACTGTGACAAATAAAAAAACGATGAAATCGTGTTCAATCCTTATGTTGGTCATTTAGACTTATAACATGACGGCCAATAAGAAGCAAGCAATTTGTTCTGGAAGAATTAATCTTATAAACTGTAAACATTGTCCATTATTAAATTACAAAAGTACTGATATTGGAATCTTTTATTGTGCAATCAAATTGAACAAAAAAGTAAATAATAAACGATCCTATGCGTGAATAAATTGCCGAATTGGCTGAAAGCAATTCTCCTTTCCCTAATGCCTTATTCAAGGAAAAAAGGAAAAGCAAAATAAATGCGCCCATTGTTGTTTCTCTATGATCTTAAATAATGGGCCGTGTCAGAGTAAGGCCCGATCAAAATCTCATTTTTTTAACTTTGGATTTCATTTAATCTCATTTCGCTGGAAAATTCTTAATCATAACTAGCAGCAGTGCCCGCTCAATGTGCGGGCAATTTTTATTTGATATAAGTCAAAAATGTTAAAAACTTTTTAGTATGTATTAATTTTATGTGAACTTTTTTTAATTGTTCTTAAAGAGTTGTGCTACACATTATCTAATATATAGGACATTTATTATCAAATGAAATCGTAAATGTTCATTAGATACCATCAAACGAATGAGTAAAAAAGAAGAAGAAAAGACCTTGTTTAATTCATTATACAACATAAAAAATTGAACACATTGGTGTCCTAATATTAAAAAATATATATAAATTGAACACATTGGTGTCAACGTTCATTTTCATGCTCTGTGTCTGTCTGCCTGATGCATATCTCCTTTCTTCATACGATATAAAACTTGATATTAAAAAATATTCCAAAACACGCAATATTGTGGTTTAACCCAATGTATTCGCAAATACAGATTTTACCTAAGTACGACATTTATCAGATTTTACTTCTATTCATTTAATAAGATATTAAACACATGAGCTGGCTATATAAGTAAAAAGAAAAATTGAGTGCTAAATAGGAATTTGATTGCGTCCTTAATATTTCACTGCCATCTGCCAATGTAATTTCAGTATAAATCAATTACGGAAATGGAGGCACGTAACAGTCGTTTGCTCATTCACTTTCTAAATTATGGTACATGTTCTTTCATTGGTTCAAAGCTAAAATAATCAACCCTAGCACTAATTAATTATTCAATTTGATCCATAAAAGAAATAGAAATCGGTTGATATAGACACATTGTAATGACATTTTTAAGAGAACTGAGTAAAATATCATGCACAAAATCAAACAGGACCCTCACATTCTATATTATTACAGAATTTCATTTACCTAACTTTGATATAGTGCGATTTTAATCTGTCAGTATTCTTTCTAAATCCTATCTGATCTCATTCCTCTCTCTCTAATGCAACGTCTCTCTTCCTCATCTCTGTACCAAATTCACCACCAACCGTATTGCAATAAGAAAAACAACTCTCGATCCCTCCCTCTGGTCTCTCTCTCTTATATACTCTAGCTCCACCTCTCTCTTAATCCTATGTGGGCCGTGAGCCCTTTCAAAGAAATTACATTATGTTGCAAAGTCATTGCTGGGTGGAATCAAAACTACCTTGTCGGTACTACCATGCACAACTTGAAAAGAAGTTGGCATCAGTATAGCAATCCCTGAAATTACATGGCAGTGTCTAACAAAATAAGCCATTAAATTGATAAATTGGTACCAATCAGGCATAATCAAATCTCAGTTAAAACCTGATTAAACATAATCAAATCTCAATTAATCTTCAGGGCCCACCATTGTCACCTTGAGGTAAAACCTGATTAAACATAATCAAATCTCAATTAATTTTTACCAAATCATTGATGCACAATGGTACATGACTGGTAAAGTTTACTAGTTTGGCACCAAGCACAATTCTAGTGTCAAATGTCAGTACACACTACAATCACCAGAATATAGTCCCTGTAAAATGGTAGAGAACCAGGTCTGTTTATTCTTACAACAGTCAAAATGTAACAAGCTATGGAAGGGATGTATCAATTTTATTACCATAGAAAGTTCAGTGTTGTGGGAACAAAGCACTTCAATTGAAAAACCTCCTGCACCAGCCACTCCATTGCTACAAACTTACTTCTGCAAATGGCATAGTAGAGGTGCATTGATCCCCCACCACTTCGTCTCTTCTGAATTCTGATCTTGCAATACATGATAAATTGATAACAACTCAAAATGCAAAAAGCTAAATATTCCAATATTTGAAATATGGTCACAAAATTAAGCATAATAACAGTATAATATAATAAAGTAATATAAACATACAAACTCCAAATTAGAATATTAGTTTAATTAACATGTATAGCCAGATATGTGGTTGCTAAAAGTATATGTAATTCTCATGTCTACTTAAAATAAATAAATAAAGCATCTCATATCGGTGATAAAATTAGATGGTCTCAAAGGTTTGCCATCTTGAAAAAATATCTTCTCCAACTGGAATACTCTAGAAAAAAATAAAAATAAAATAAACTAACTCAATTAACTATCTATTACATATAATTTGATTTAAATATCAATTTTCAAACCATCTTTACTTGGCAACATATCACTAAGAAGCACTCGTGTCAATCTTCCGGCGCTTCTTTCTTTTTAGCTCATACATCTGTTGAACTCGATATTTTGTCAAATCATTCGCCAAATTCCTCAAACTTTTCAACTTCGGATAAGGCCATTTTTTAAATCCTAGCTCGCGACAACGCAGCTTTAACGTAGACGTGGACAATTGAAACTCTTTTGCAGCTTTATCTATTGGCACATTGAATTTCTGCGCCACTTGATCGAAGTTAAGTGCAAATCTCCTAGCCCTAAAAATATATGAAAAATATTAATGAAACGAAAAGCTAGAAAAGACTAATAATTTTCAATACCACTGGTTAGGAACATACCTTGGGTTTGGTGATACATCTTGAAGCATTCTACGTCCATTGGATTGCAAGGGCTGAGACACACCTCTAACATTTTGACTGAAATTCATACCATTAGAATTTAGACTCACAGTACAACGACAAGAGAGCAAAAGAGAGAATTTGAGATACATACCTTGGTAATGCATTTTGAACCATCCCAGCTCCATTGACATGTAAAGGATGAGTTCCACCTTGTCCATTTAGTACCATAAAAGGCATGGCATCGCTCGTGTTAGTTATAGCATCTGCATCCCTTATTGCGTGTGTGCGCCGGATATGTTGGAATGATGTCCCCATTCTATTTAACACCTACAATCAAGAAGCAGTTATCCACTAATATTATGGAGATTTAAATAAGACAATTAGTCAATTATATTTAAAAATGAAAATGTCCCAAACCAAAGTGGTAATCTTCTTGTTATCCTGGAACCCTCGAACATCACATGCACTGATGCACCTCACCTAAATAGGACATGCTTGATTGTTCGTTTTGACAGACAATACAGATCCTCCTTGTTCATTTAATTTTCACAAATAAGAGGGGTCATATATTGCATTTTCATAATCATAATGTTATAAAAAAATGTATATGAAAAAGTTCTTGTTTTGCTTACTGCTCTTTCTATTTATAAGAAAAGGTAAAGGCTCCTCCTTGCTACTCTTTTTATTAAATAGGCAGTAGTATATCAAAGAAGATTAGGGGATGTGCGAACAGACAAAAGGAGCAAAAACCAAAAAGCAGAAAACATGTAGTGTAATTTATGTGTTTCTCAATTACCTTGACTTACTGGTTGATATCTTTCACCTGAAAGCAAAAAGAAAAAAAAATAATTACAAAGCACTGGTCAAATTGACTTCAAAAGCAGAAAAAATGCTGTATAATTTATGATGTTTTAGTTTCACATGATACTTAGAGATCAATGATCTCTAACACATGCGTACCCAATCAACCAAGGAAACAGTAAATCCACCAACCTCGATTCTAACAGCACACAATAAAGACCAAATTTTGATTGAACTCCCTATACAATATTTGGTCAACTATAAAGAAATAACTATATAGTAATTACAGCTTGGATTTATAAGTATTTGAAGGGTAACCAGTAACAGTAATGAAAGCAAATCTTTGTGGAGGTTATTTAATATCTTTTGGTGGTTGCACTCTAATATCAGTTATTGTAAGAGGGTCATTGTTACTGTCCCTCAGGTTCTGTACCATCTAATTTTGCCTTTTAAGAGAAAACTTGTCAAGTTAGATTTTCCTTCTTCCATATCCTGAGAAATTTAAAAAGGTAACAATACTTCATCTGCAAAAATAAATATCGTATTGCATCTTAAATCATTTTATTAAATTAAACAACTTTGTTAGATCGTGAAATTGAAGGGTAATCAGTAATAATAGGTTAGACATGAATATTAACCATAAATTCCAATTCCAAACCAAAAAAATTAACAGATCTAAATCAGGGTAAAAGATACTTACGGAAGCAAGATCACCTTAATTCTTTTGCTGCTCTCCTTAATTCTTCTCTTACACCCAAATTTGCTGCAGGGAAAAAAAATCAACACAAACGAATCAAATTAATTTAATGAATAGAGAGATTTATTGAAAAAATAGTATTAGTGTTTTGCTCACCTGTTGGATTCAACGAAAATTAAGGTGATATAATTCTCTCCAAATGGCTGGTTTAAATAGATGGAATTCTCTCCAAATTTCAAAACCCATCCAAGCGGTAAAATGAAAATTATTCCATGTTAGATTGGTAGTGAGCGGCAAATGAAATTTTGAATCTTAAATTTTGAGTGCAGGAGAGTAAACCCTATAGGCAAAATAAGAATCACGCAAGGTGCTGAGCTTTCCTTTGGCGCTGAGATTTACTTGGGCGCTGAACTTTCCTTCGAAGGCGTTGAGATTTCCTTAAGCGCTGAGATTGTATTTTGCTATTTCCTTTTTGAGAGATGATATATTGGGTCGGGGACATTGGCTAAAGTAGGGCGCATGAAATAAAGTGGCGCATGAGATTAAAAAAAAAAATTAAAGAGTAGAGCAAGAAGAATCGAACCCTTCCGCTTCCGCGAATGATACAACAACTTTTACCAACTCACCGCCCAGACAATTCGTGATAAAAGGTCGACCCTTTAGTTTGATATTTGAATCTGAACCGTAGATCATAGTAGATTAACAAAATCAATGATTCATATTTGATATTAGAGGGGTGTAACTTCCTTTTAGCTCGAAGTTTATGCCTGTTCTACTGATGCTTTATAAGTAGTGGAGATGAATGGATTTGATATACTTTAGTTGGAATTCTTATATATGATAAGATCTACAAAATTCTGTGAAATCGATTGAATTGAAATGAAATAAAATCCTGCGTGAGAAATATTTTGATCAGCGCCTAAGTTGGAGTAATTTTGAAACTTTTAAAGTGGGTTAATATGGAATGTAAACAAGCAATTTTTCTTTATAAAAAGCATAACGCAACTATTCTGAAGCTATTAATATCAGCGGTTAACAAACAACTTTTGGGTCTCTATTAAGTTTGTGGTGCAATATCGAACAACGGTTGATTGGAATTCTCTGACATTTTTTGTTTTTTTGGATTAAGTCAATAGGTAACATAGGTATTGTAAATTTGTCCAAAACCATCCAAAATGTGTCGTAGACTCGTAGTTACTTGCCTCATCTGAAAACCTTGCATGCAGCGTGAAGCAACACAAGATGGTAACTAATTCTAGCAAAAAAAGCAAACTCAGCCGTCAATTAAAAGCAAACTTTCCCATAGTATATTTTTATCTCAGTTTCTGAGCTTTAAAGATTAATTAAGACCTAAAAATGACTTGATCAATATGACCAACGACCTTAACACAATCTAGATATACAAGAGCTACAAAATTAAATGATGAGGTTCAATTTCAAATTTCATGAAAAATTTACATAAATATAGAACTTTAAATTTAAGAATGGAGTTCAATAATGAAACTTTTTGCCAAGTTTTCCGGGATATAATGTAATTATTTTCTTGGTCCAAATGTAATAATGAATATCAGAACTATTCCGTTATTTATCTCGTATTTATATACAGTTATACATATTTTGACCATATTTAGCATCAAAATAATACTCAAACCAACACAATTATCTCATATTAAACTGTATTTTCCAAGATTTTGGTACTGCCGCCACATCTATGTTTACTTTGTAGAAATCTCGTGAAAATTGAAGACAAGATACGATAAGAAAGAAGAATGGAGCTCAATCCTTAGCCGGATGACTCATTTCGGGCTCACACACACGCATCATAGACCAGAGAAGACTCCGATGAGCCGAGACAGATCAAACATCACACAAAGGCTTTAGTTTCATCCCAAATCTCAAATCCGGAGTGAAAATTCAGTCTGAAATATATGGATTTCGGTTCAAAATTTACGTACAGAAGGTGAATTTTGAAAAGTTTTGAAGAAGGAAAGATGATTTCTTACCTAGCCGCCTCTTGGACTTTTCCTGGGTATTTCTAAATACAAATTTCGGCCGGGGAGACATTCTACTTTCTCCACCTTTTTACATTGTGTTTTTGTCTCTTTCCACGCGAACCACCACAAAGGCACCAGTTTTGATGCGATGGCAGCAAAGCGAGCAGCTCTTCATGTGACGGCAACTTTGGATGCCCTAGAAGGAGTAAAGACTAAAGTATAATTCGATTTAATCTTTCATGCTTTTATTTCATAATTCTATGGGCTTGTATCTTACTTTTTGCATGATATTTGTGTTTTATCTCGTAAACATGTTAGGTTAAATTTCATTATGTCTTAGGATTAGGTAGTAATTTAATCTAGTATTTGTGATGACTTGATACGATTTGGTATTTTCTATGTGATTTTGATTTGTTGAGAATTACTATTTATGCTTGGTTATATTATTTGTTTACTTGATGTTTACCTACTAATGAATCGCGACGTTTTTAGGATATTAGACTAGACTAAACACATAATTGATTAAGTAATTGAGGTAAGCCAAGCGCTCGAAAGAGGAGGTTAACTTACGACTGACAGGTGTAGTTTCTAAACGATACGAAAAAACTTATATACCTCTAGAAATCCAAAACAAAAAACTTAATTGATTAAATTTCTTCACGAAAGTTTAGAACTAGTCAACAAGTAACCTTCACATAGCTTAACCTAAAAAATATCAAGTCAAAATAAAGAATCTTGAGTGAATTTCGCCACGATGATCTATAAATTCGGTCTGAAATTTTGTCTATCTCGCGTGAAAGTGTGTGACGACAGGGCTCCAGAGCCAAATTAAATGAACCCAAAACCTTAGTACATTTTCTTACATCTGTTTGAGTCTAGAAATCGTAAAAAAAATCAACCAAAAATATTGATTATTATTTATTTTCTTAAATTCAATTGTTATTTAATATTGTTTTTAAACCTCAAAACTTCACAAAAATTATCTTGTCTAGGTTTTAAAAACGATTAAATCCGGTAATAATTTTTACCGTCCCTTAAATTCGACCTTTAGTTTTACCCCCAACGACTAGTAGGATAGAAACGAGGTATAAATTTATTTAACCTAGACTTTTAAACTTCTATCAAATACATATGTTGAAAATTGTTGATAAATTGTACAAAAGTGATACAATCAACATTTAAATCCACCCGAGCATTCCAACTTACAAGTTCCAACCCAGCATGATCCAAACTGGATCCATACGGTTTTAAATTCGAATCCGCTCTAATCTGCCTGTCTGTTTGGTAGGGGAATGGCTTTCCAGCCTACGGAGGATCCAAATCATGTGTCGCGCGACACAGGATATAGTGCGCAAAACGAAAAAAACACTGTTGCACATAGTATTTGTATTTCTCAATGGAAGGGGTATTCTAATTTTGTACTGTGTTTCTACTGTGCAGCATATACTCTCTATTTCCAATCCCTCCATTTATATATATACACATTGCAGCACTCGTATTTTTTTTTAATTCCAATAATTATCTAGTCTAGGTTTCTTTAGATATGAAAAATGTTATATAGAAAATATGCTAAAAATGTTTTAAGGATGATGGATAATTTGTGTTGTATACTTGTATTATTAACTTATCCGAGTTATTATTAAAGAACTACACAGATGTATTATTTTGAAAATTAGATATAACATTCAATAATTAATTTGGATAAATTCTAAAAAAAAATTTATTAGTACACACAACTATTTCTTACTTGATGATTGCATAAACTATTTTCAATTGAGAACCGTCGCTGATTTAAATTATAATTCTAACCATTTTATTTTCCTAATAAATAGTAATGTGCAACTCGCCAAAAGTCTTTCGTAAAAATGGCTATTAATATCACCATATTAACTAATGCCAATTATTAATAAGTTACCAAGACAATCAACCTGAAATACCTTAAATAAAAGTCACGAGTTTGAAATATGACTTAAGTCTTTGCAAACATTTAATTTCAAAAAAGTTTGAAGAACATATAAAATTAAAGTACGTGCTTGTGCATTTAAGTATATAAATTAAAAATTGTACTTATATATTTTTCTTGCTACCTAAAATATAAAGAAGTCACAAAAAATATCTTACTGAACAAGATAAGCAAAATCTATGACCTTAGAATAATTCAACATCTATAAAACATTTTTAGTATATTTTCTATATAACTTTGTTTATATCTAGAGAAACTGATCGAGGTGTAAACCAAGGTCAAACAAATAAATCTTGTACTCGACTAGTCGTTCGTAGTAGAGTAAAGGTGTCGATCCCACAGAGATGGATATGAGTATTATTCTTACTATTTCGTTAAATCTAAACGATAAAAATCGAGAAGAGAATTGAAGTCACAAATAGAACAAATTAAAGAGAAATAAAAGAATGCAATTGCAAGTAATAAAGATTATGAAAAACGATTGAAATACATATTTTTTGAATTTTCTAACGGTTTAAAATAAGATAATAAAAGTGTCTTAGGGTTCGATTTCACCTAGATCTGGTCACAGAGTCACAAGACTTAGCATTGTCGTATTCAGCCTTGCTAATTCAGTCCGAATTCCGGACCAAATTCCACTGTGTAAATGCTGTGAATATCCAAAATGTGTAAACCCTCCGCTTTCGCCTATTGGGTACGGTAATTGGAATGAGATCTAGTGTTGAATAACCTTCATCGAGTCATTGCACCCCCAACTTTCGTTGTTCGATGGACTTACTCGAGTTTACTAATGATTTTCTACGAGGTATCTAGTTAGATTTTCGCCTAACTAGAAACGTTGACTTTTGGTTATTAATTGGTCGACTTTCGCTCTTGACCTACCTCGAAATACTTGTACAGGACTCAGTTATTATAATGTGTCGAAGTTCCCAACAAATGCGCGCGGACAAAAGTCGAGCAACACAAGTAGTAAACGATTCAAACAGAAGCAATTTCAATAAAAGCTCCAAAGGTAACTAGCTTCGTCCATCGACAAAACAAGCAAACCAAGCGAAACCTAAATCTAAGCTACATCTATCCCTAAAGCAACAAATTTTTAGCCTAACATACTAATAGAAAACATGCAGATAAAAGTAGATAAATCTAGACAAGCCATAAATCCAGAAAATAAAAAACAAGTACTAAAGATACACAAATAGATAGAGTTTTTGGGACACAAATCACTGCCAAATGCACTAGAAAGAGAGTAGAATCCGTGAAAAATGTTGGAGCACCAAGCAACAACACCTATGTCGAGTCTATCCCCCTGTCCAAGTTGCCAGAACCAAGAGAAAATGTCCAAGAACCAGATCCAGATCTGCTGGAGAGAGAAAGGTGGAATATGGAATGAAAGATGGCCTTCTCCAAAGATTGAAGGTGCTTATATCTTCTCCCCTGACTGTCAGACAGGTTGGCACACGTTTTCCCCCATCTAGGCCGAAATCAAGGCCTTCCATAAAGAGAAAACCCACTAGAACACAGCCAGAAGTGTTTCCCTGTATAGCAATTCGGACCAGATTCAGGGGAATTCGGACCGAATTGATCTCACTGGAATTTCAGAAGTGTGGGCTGTGCAGGAATTCGGTCCGAATTCCGGACCGAATTGCAGGGTCTGGTTGAGGAATATGATGAGTCTAGTGCGCCTGTCGTGTCTGGTTGAGTCGGGGTTTGATCTAGGCTAGGAATGAGTCTTCTAACCTCTAAATTGCCGCTTTCCTTGCTGGTTTCCTTGGATTCCTACAAATAAGAGCAAAGTGAAAAAGACAGTGCCAAATCTGGCAAAGAAAGGCAAAAAACAGCAATAAATCAAAGTTTTAGTCACGATTTCGATGTAAAGTCTGGTCAAAATAACAATATAAATATGAGATATTAGAAACCTAGACTAGATAATTATTGGGATAAAAAAAAACTAGTATAGAAAATGGAGGGATTGGAAATAGAAAGTACATGCTACACCGTAGAAGCACAATACAAAACTGGAATACCCCTCCCATTGAGAAATGCAAACACTATGTACAACAGTATTTTGTCGTTTTGCGCGCTACATCCTGTGCCGTGCGGCACAGGATTTGGATGCACCTACGGGCGTTTAAATTTCAAAAAAAAAAAAAAAGAATGGCTTTCCTCCTCACCCCTCAAATTGGAGATACACTCCTGTTTTTTTTTAATAATTTTTTGTAAGAAAAATGGGGTTCGAAGCCCCTTTTTTTGAATAATTGATCAAAATACTCTCTATAATCTTTCATCATAATTTAACAGATACTAAATAAATTAGACGTATTTTGGTAATTTTTCAGGAAAAAACCAGGAAATTTGAGGGAGCGAGAAACAGAGAAAAGTAATTAGTGTTATCCAAAATGAAACGACACGCTCGTGTTGACATAACACGCATGCGTGTTAGCACGACACGACACGATACGATACGAATACGAAATTAATACGATACATAATCGTATCGTGTTGAAAGTTTTAAAATATTGAAATTATTTGACACGACACGATTAAACACGCTTGCACGCAACTAACGCGATATGGACACGACACGACACGATAACGCAAATTCAATTTTCAATATTAATTATTTCGAACTGACGTAGGGGAATTGCTCCCTACACGCCTCCAAATTGGAGATCCACTCCTTTTGGACAATAATTTCCTTATATTTTTTTCAATTCAGTCCTCTAAATGTACACTCCAATTCAAAAATGAAAAATATTTTCGTTCAAAAGGAGTGGATCTCCAATTTGGAGGCGTGTAGGGAGCAATTCCCCTGACGTAGGTGTGTAGGGTGTAGGCGTGTAGCCGTGTAGGGGGTAGGGGGCTACTCTAAAGCCTAGCATGTAGGTGTGTAGAAGTAGGAGTCTAAAACTCGAACTGGTTACTGGTTACTGGTGTAGGCGTGTAGCTAGCTATCGAAATAAATGTGGCAGTTTTTGTTACCTTTGATTTGAATTTGATTTTAAAATTTCAATGCGAATTATTTGCCGAAAAAATTAATAGTAACGTTACTGTTCATCTAAATTTTGATAATAACAAAAAAAATTTCGAAATTTTAATACTAACGTTGCTGGATCGTCGTTTGGACAATAGTCTGAACCCTTGGATCGTCATTCCAAACGACGATCCAAGACAATATGGGAGGAAATACGAATACTGACAAGCTTCCCATGGAGAGAGAGATAAAAATAAAATTTAAATTTTGATTCCTAAAGCACATTTCCCTATCAATACCACGTTTAACAAATAATTGTTTGAAAACTGAACCAACTATTGGGAATGAATCGGATTGAAATATCTTTAAAATCGTCTGCACTAGAAATGTTAATTTTATTTTTGCCACATTCTTGTTACTTGTCAGCCTCAGACTTATTTACAAAAATATTTTATATAGAATGATGATTAACATTTTTTTTATTAATAACAAACAAGTAAAAATGCTACAAATATATGAAAATTATACTTTAAGTAGATTACACACAAAATACTATTAATTTTTTTTTAAAAAATAATCTGGATCTGTTGGTCTCATTTCTTAAAGAAAATATAAGTTTCTAATTAAATAAAGTCATATGTGCGCTGTAAACAAATTTAATTTGATCATAATAATAACTATTAAAATAATTTAATAAATAATTAAAATAGTAATACATATACATATACATATACATATACACTGATGTTTATTAAATAATTCTAGAAATAAGCTCTCCTCATTATACAATATAATTTCTAAAAATATTATTAATAACATCACTTCATGTACAGCGCACATATGTATATGTATTACTGTTTTAATTATTTATTAAATTATTTTAATAGTTATTATTATGATCAAATTAAATTTTTTTACAGCGCACATATGACTTTATTTAATTAGAAACTTATATTTTCTTTAAGAAGTGAGACCAACAGATCCATATTTTTTTTAAAAAAAAAATTAATAGTATTTTGTGTGTAATCTACTTAAAGTATAATTTTCATATATTTGTAGCATTTTTACTTGTTTGTTATTAATAAAAAAATGTTAATCATCATTCTATATAAAATATTTTTGTAAATAAGTCTGAGGCTGACAAGTAACAAGAATGTGGCAAAAATAAAATTAACATTTCTAGTGCAGACGATTTTAAAGATATTTCAATCCGATTCATTCCCAAGAGTTGGTTCAGTTTTCAAACAATTATTTGTTAAACGTGGTATTGATAGGGAAATGTGCTTTAGGAATCAAATTTAAATTTTATTTTTATCTTTCTCTCCATGGGAAGCTTGTCAGTATTCGTATTTCCTACCATATTGTCTTGGATCGTTACAACGATCTAATGTTGGATCGTCGTCCAGCAATATTAGTATTAAAATTTTGAAATTTTTTTTATTATCAAAATTTAGATTACTATTGATTTTTTCGTAATTATTTGACCATTCTATATATACGATCATATTTTCAACATTTTTCCTTCGTAAAAACACTGCGAAAATCCTCTATTTGCCTGCTAAAATACTTCTCCTTAGTTTCAAATTTCCATTCAATTTCCGTTATTTTCCACATACTTTTTCATTCTCAATTTACGAATAGATACTCCCGTCATTGAGAGAGGTTCAAAATTCCAACACAGAATTTCTTGCTCTTCGTTTCCTTCCTCTCTCCATCTCTCGAGCAAATTCGAGCAATCGAAAGATGGGGAACGAATCGAGGCAACTGATTCTCTCTCCTCAGCCGTCGAGTCGGAGAGAATTGCTGAAAGCATTGCGTTCCCTCCAGTTGTTGTTCCAATCCGAGCACTTGAAGAACGAGGAGTTGCTCGCCGATCGGGAGTATCTCCTCGAGTTAATTGAGCTTCGAAACGAGCAGTGGGCCCGCCATGTCAGTTTGCTTCAGTCGCGCATTGACCATGTTGGTTTTCTTTTCTTCTTGTTTGTTGTTCATTTCTTGAAATAATCGTGGTTTGGAGATATAAATGGTGTCTTGTTATTGTAAGTTTGTAAGTTCAAGATTATCTCCATGAATAACCACATTATCAAAACTTCCTCCAAACCCTTTTCAGCAATCACACTTGTTAATACCAACTACCAAGGAACGATACTGTTCAATAATTCATATTATTCTGCTTTTGCTTTTCGAACAAACTTTGTAGAATCTTTAATTTTACTACACGTTGAAAAGGGAAAATAGTCAGACAAGCATTGATGTTCACAATTTGGAAGACTCCATGTGGAGTTACCATTTAGGTTAATTGTTTTTGGTGGAGTCTTGAATCAGTTGGGTTGGCTCATTGAGGATTGGATCATTTGGGGTCAGTTTCTGTTGGTATCTCAGTTCCTTTTGTTTCTGATCATTCTTGAGCATTTTGTTTTTTTTAAAAAAAATTAGTTTTAGGTTTTGAGAATAATTTAGGGCTTAGACAAACTTTTTGAGCGGGTTTACTGGTCAATTTTTTTTTTTTTAAAAAATAGCTTTAGCTCTAGAGCAGGAAGCCAATAATTTTCTCTGAATTACTGTCTGTCATCCAATTAGGTTAATTATCTGTACTTAAATATAAAAATGCTTTCATATTTTGTTGATGTAACAGGTAAAAACTCAGGAGCTGAAAATGAAAGAGTTCAATGCCGCAAAGCTTGAACTTTTGGTAGATATCAAAGAGAGGAAAGCTTCATCTTATAAGGAATATGCAGGTATACATCTTCCCTTATTTTCTTAAAATAATTGTTTACCTAATTGTTTGATTTCTTTTGGTTGGTTTCAAATTTCGCTGCTAACTTCTATATTAATCATACAGTTTTAGTTCAGTGGGTGTTCATTATAGATGGTATTAAAAATTTATTACTCTTTTCTGTTTTACAAATGTCAGGTTAACACTTTTCTTGAACTAATGTATCTTGAAATTATTAATGTTATTTGAAGTATCAGTGGAGCTGGCAAGTGTATGGTTGTGTCAGGTTAATATGGGTTTGATGTAAGTCCTGGTTTGTTAGAAGTTTGGTATTAATTTCTTCAGGTTGGGTCAATTTTTGAGTTGAGGATCATCTCACTTTGTGCTTCCTGAACTCTGGTCATTTTAAGTTTGCATAACTTAAAGTTCACGTGTTCTTTTTGGTTTTGCCTTTCATGTTTTGGTTAGGTCATGTGTAGGTTTCGGGTCTACTATATTGGTAATGCAGGTCGTGCTAGGCTTGATGTAACAAAGTTGATTTGTAATTGCAATAATTTGGCGGTTCAGATCATTAGTCATGCTTCTTGGGTGCTGTTCTCGGTTGATTTAGGTGGCTTGGGTATGGTGAGTTGGCGGGGTAGGATTTAATTGTGTTCTGGGTGGCTGTGGTTTTGGATATTTGTCTTTCAAACTGAAATCTGGTTTCTTTTGTATTGGATCTGTTTTTTTTTTTTTTAGTGAGCTCTATGTTAATGAGTGATATAAATATTTATTTTAGTTTGTATGATGCAGAGTTGGCAGAAACTGATTTGGAAGATGCTAGTACATGCATAGAGGCACTTGGTCATGAGATCACGGCTCTGAAGGTATTTTATTGAATAATGAACAAAATCATTGGAAATTCATTAAGCCACAAATAGAAAATGGACATGAAGTATGATCCAGGTATGATCTAAAAAATAAGTTCAATTTGTACTTTTCTGGTACGAATAATCTAATGTATTTGTCTGTATACTACATTCTGATGGACCTTCTTTCTAGGATGCTACACACTGGTAACGTCATTTTACTTTGTACTGACTAGTAGTTGCTAAACAAAATGACAGGGCAAATTGAACAATGCGGAAACCACACGACCAACTTTTGCATATGACAGTACTGAAATTAAAGACCTAACATTGGAGTTAAAAAAACGAAAACATGGGTACAAAGCCCTGAAATCAGAAAAAGAAGCTAAAATTGCAGAAAAGGAAAACCAAATTGAAGCCCTCATTGCAGCACAAGACTTTGTCAGGAATCAATATAAGATTATGGAAGCAGAGTATGTCGCCGCCGTGAAATTAAAGAATAGTGACCTGGACAAGTCCAATGAGGAAGTTAAGATGGTTAAACAGAATCTACAAGCAGTGGAGGCATCCATTTTGGAGAAGGATAGCATAATCACTGCGATAAAAGAAGAAATGGCAGCTTCCATTTCTGGAAAGAATGATGCAATCTCACAGTTGAATGATAAATTCCAGGCCTCCAATTCAAAGAAGGATGACATGATCTCTCGATTGAATGGAGAGATCGAGAATTTGAAGATAATATTGAAGGAGAAGGATCAGATGATTTCAGGGCTTCATACTGACGTGGCAAATTATGCTGCTCGTGCGGGTCCCATATGTAAGCCAGCAGATAGCAGAACTAGCAGGACTCTGAGAAGTGGTACAAAAAGATCACGTGAATGTGAATCGGTATCATGCGCTCAGCCATCAGCTAATAAGAGTGCTAGTGTAAGTATAGTTCTGTTTGTAATTTGTAGGAATATTTCTTTTTTAATAAAACTGAGAGTACAAATGTCGAAGTTTGGGACGGCTGAACAGTTTATTTTTGTTTTCATCCAAAATGTGTTTTTCTAAATTTTATATCATTTTCTTCAGGGGCAGCGGCAACATTACACAAGATCCCAAGGAAGTGCGTCTGCTTCAACTGCAGAAACTCGGATATTATTTTCATCATCTTTCAAGGTCCCAAAATTGAAGAATGCAACTAGAAGAAAAGGGATAGTAGTTTGGAGTGACTGAATAACTCTTGGCGTTTTTTTTGTCTAGTATTTTAGGTTTACCAAACATGACAATTTACAATTTTGGAGGATTGAGTGACAATAGTTTTTCCTTTGTTTGGTTGCTGATAGAAATGGAAACATGAAATACATTTTGCATGGTGATTATTTCTTTCTTTTTATTCGGAAGCTGCAATGCTGTTTTAACAAACTCTCTCTTCTCTTTTTATGTTAACCCACTTTGGGCAACCCTTCAGAGTCATGCATATGCAGCGGCGAACAAAGAACTTGTGGTTCTCTACTTAGTTTGTCTGTAACGATTTATGTGGCATGCCACCGCCTACTGGTATCGCGTAAATCATTGCCTTAGGCTCCGTTTTGGATTCCATTTGGGAAGAAGGGAAGAAGGAATTAAAGAAATAAATTTATTATAAACAATTCAAACTCTTCACAAAAAATTACACACTTTTCAATACTTCTTTCCTTCTTCCCACACCTTATCCAAACGAAACCTTAGTTCTGAAATTAATCATTGAATCCTAGTTAACATTAAATGGGCCTTTCAAACTAATTACGTCAAACAAAGTTGGGAAATATATTTTTGTTACCCTCGAACTACAAAGGTACTTTAAATTTTCTTTCCAATATCCTTTTTTTTTTTTGTTGATGATTGATTGAATGATTGGCTAGTTACCGCCATACATCACACGAAACTAGACGATTTTAACGAAAAAAATGTACATGGTAAAATGTAGGTCGTATTGCGTAGAACTCGTCACCTAATTTTAATTGAAACAATTGAAGGCAATGCATTCATTGAGAAATATACAAGTTTTTATAAATATGCGTCTTTATAATCTGTCTCCGTCCAGTTGATTCAACAGTTTTCTCCATGTAGATAAAATTTTATTTCAAAATCTCAATAGAACATTTTACAAAAATAGATAAACAAATTAAAGAGAAAAAAAATTACACAGATTTTTTTTTCTTTTCTTACTGCAAATCGTAATTACAAACAATCGTTACAAGAAAATTCCTTGAAAAAGAAGCACATATTACAAGCGAAATAGATATATAATGATCATCAGATAACTTGGAAAGTAGAATGAAAGAATGCCAAGATCAAAATCAAAACAACCAAAGCCACCACACCGCACGGTGACAACCCTCCGTCGTACAATTGATCATAATTCATGATGAGCTGTCGGTTGGTGCGATAAAAATCTAGTACTCTGTCGAAGCTCTCGAATAAAGAGAGAAATCGGATCAAGAAGATCAGTATCAATGGCACTGCCAGAAGAGCCAAATTAATTTTTTCAATGGCTGCTTGAATGAAATCTCCAATTGTGAGAAACCAAGAAATGACAATGAGTAGAAGAACAATAACTAGAATTAGTATTACTGGATATGGTAAAGGAGTGAGGGTGAAAAAGTCTAGGAAGGAGGAATGGTGCCTTCTCTCATAGTAGCAATCCATGGTGGAGTGAGATAGAAAATGATGCATGTGTGTATACAAGATGAGGAATGTGAAGGACGTAGAATGTGTTCTTAATGCATGTTGTGGACTTGTGGCAAATTGGCAATCGAGTTTTTCAAAGATAAATTTTCTTGGAGTCGGTCAAGATTGACCCAAACTAATTTTCAGATTTCGTTTTGAAATCGATATATATATATATATATATAGAGAGAGAGAGAGAGAGAGAGAGGATTGCTAAAATGCTATGCATAGCACGGATGGTCTTCGTGCTACGGATTCGTTCTTGCATTTCATGCTTCAAACAACCGATCCAAACTGTTCGTTATCTTCTACATATTGAAATCTCATTAGAAATCAAATTTTACATTTTTTTTAACTATTTTTATCAGATTTTTGAAAATCACTATTATTGAAGAGTCCATAATTTATTAGATTAAGTATTTTCAAAAATCTGAGAACAAATAGTAAAAAAAATTTTAAAAAAATGTAAAATTTCTTTTGTAATGAGATTTCAATATGAAGAAGATAATGAACGGTTTGGATCGGTTGTTTGAAGCATGAAATGCAAGAACGAATTCGTAGCACGAAGCATGAAATGCAAGAACGAATCCGTAGCACAAATATTTAAAAAATTGATTTCAATTGAATCTAAAACATAATTTGAAATTGAGAATATATACATCAGAATATTTACAATCTCGACAGATTAGAGATACTTAATTTATGATTAATATTTATACATGAATAAAAAATTTTAAAAGTTTATTTTCAATTAGTTTTATCACTAACCTTATCCTTTCTTTTTTCTCCGATTTTAAAAAGATATATATCGTTGGATTAAAAATTTACAATTCAGACTTTCTCCAAAAGTATGTCAAATATGAATACAATCTTATATTGAACTTACTCACTAGTCATTCGTTATCCATATCATATCACTATTAAAAATGCACATTCTTCTATTATTCAATTCATCCTTAAATTATTACACAATGAACACCGATCATGAGCTATACCAAAAATTTTGAAAACATAATTCCAGATATGTAGGCATAAATATTGCCACCATCCAAAAGAAAACAATAATTAATAGAAATATAACTACCGTACATGTTCAGAAACTTTAACTGTACATGTTCAGAAACTAACTACAGTACCAAATTAAACTAATAACTATATAAGTATACAAGAAAATGCAAAAGCAAATCAATTAACAAATACAATTATTTATTAATAGATGCAATGCAAATGAGCTCAGCTCCTTATTCAATTTACAATTCAAATACAATTTGGCATTTCAAAAGCCGGCTCGATTTAGACATCTATCTAATGCAGGTCTGATATATCACAAGTCAATCATTTCATTCAGATACCGCGGACCACCTTTTAAGATGGATGCCAACGACCATAAAATTCCATATGCATTTAAGACAATTCCATATCAAATCACTATAACAATTCTAATAACAAATATACCACAGGTCGGGAACACTCTCCTCCCTTGGACTATTCTAGACCGGTACTGTGTTGGGATCCGAATCATAAGCGCTTGACTCACGGTGTTTGGCCAGACGGGTCATGACTCCGACTCCAAACAGATGGAGTGCTTTTTCTCAACCGAACAAGTGTATCAGAACTAAATACAGATCTCAATTTAATCAACTTGGCAACCATTCAACATGCAGTTCATTTAACAACTCATAATAATCCAATATGATAGTTCAAGAATATATATATGAAATGATAAATATGCACACAAATAATTTAGACATAAAATGCACATAGTTATTTCCTTAAATGCAAATAAAGCTCATGTGAAATTTGCACCTGAAAACAAAAAGACAAAACACGCAAGACACAAGCAATCTTAGTATTACTCGATCGTACCAACCGTCCTCGGCTCAAATACTCAACCTCGAGACTAAACAATATAAAATAATTTAACTAAGTTTTATACTTCTAAATAAAATCAGTTCTATTTATTTTCCTTTAACTAATTCTGAAAATTCAAACATAGACATGTGGTCGGTTTTGATATGGTGTACCATACTTTATTTATTTATATTAATTAACCAACCTGGCTCCAACATCAGATACTTGGTCTCAAGAATTTTACCCAAGTACCACCATTTATACTAATCTGATTAGACTCAAAGTAATAAGGTTCCATATTATACAAAATTACAAACACTCATTTGGTTATCGTAACCCAGCAATTGGATAATTAATCAACATAATTTTTATAAGCTTCTAAAACCCTTTAACAAAAACCTCAACTTTTGATAATTTTACAAAATACTAGAAAATACGATACAAATATCAAATAGCTCGTAAATATTCCAAGAAAGTTCGGCCAACAAAAAAATTTCAATTTATAGGTGTGGGAAAAAGAGAAGAAGTGGGAAAAAGTATTGGGAAGTGTGCAACTTTATGAAGAGTTTGGATTGTTTATAATTTTTTTTCTTTCCTTCTTCCTTCTTCCTACTTCTTCTCAACGCATCCAAACGGAGGCAATAATAAGCAAGGAAAACTAAAGAAAGTAAAAGGAAGACCACCCCAAGAACAAGTATAAATATCTTTGGTTCCGTTTGGATGGGTGCAAAAATAAGTAAATAGTTTTTCTTACTTTCAAATTTATTATAAACAATCCAAATTCTTCACAAAGTTACACACTTTTCAATACTTCTTTCCTTATTTCTCTTATTCCCACACCATCCTAACGGAGCCTTTAGTATCCTATAAAATATGAATTTCACTTGTACACCGTAACTTGGTACCGACCCTCACTTCCAACCTGGTTTGCTCATGTAGCTCCACACAGTTAGGGATAATGAACTACAGTTTCTATCGATTTTGAGTTTTGGTACAAGAATTTGGTAATAATTTGCATCAATTTCTCTCTTCTACAAGGACGGTTGTGGAGCTTATTTCACAAAGAAAAATAGTATAAAAGGTGGAATGGTGAAGCACTCAATACAGAAACCGATCAAGGAAGATTATATGGGGGCGGTACCAACTAGGTAGAATTTGAGATTTTAAATAAACAGAGTGTACCAATAATATTTAGATATAGGCACGGTATGACTAATGGGCCCTATTTGTCATTGACACACTTAATAATATGTCAAGCCTTAGCAATTTGTGTATGTTTAAACCTGGCATATAAATTAATACAAAAATCTTGGACGGTACATGGCATATAGGCCCCACTTGTCATTCCCATCTTTTAAGCTACAAATTACATGATAATATTAATGGGCACGGATCCTCTGGTTGTTTTTTTATAAACGACCACTGAACGTTTTTTATAAATAATCATTGGACATTTTTTTATTTGAACCGTCTAATTTAATCTCAATGGTTAATTTTTTCAGGCTTATCAATTTTGATATTATGCACGGGACATCTTTAACCGTTAAGATAAACTCAGATATAAAAATGACAAGAGGATCTCATTCCAACGGCTCTGAAAAATGAAGATCGTTGATTAAAATAAACGAACGATTCAGATCACACGTCCTGATGCAAAATCCGTGGGTGCAAATTAATCCTGCCAAAGATAAAAGAATAACTTGGCACCATGAATTGGTTCGTTTTATTTATTTTTTAATTAATGGTTTGAAAAAATTAATTGCGTTATTGCCTATTTGTCCGTTGAGAGGACGCTGATGCCGTGATGGGTAACGACTGACTAGACAGACCCGTCGACTTATAGGCAATCCGAATTCGCTGTAGCGCGGGACATAGTGTAGCGCACTTACGAACTGTCTGATCTTGATCGGACGGTTTATTTTTTACGAGCCTATCAATCTAGATTACATGCACGGAGCTCTCTTATCTATTAGATCTTGATAATACGGTTAAGATAGCGCGCTACACCATTTTTCGCACGCCAGCGGATCACAATTTACAATTTACTTATAGGGGCTGCGTAAGGGTTATAGGGGTGTCAGGTGCTTGGACGCAGAGTCGCGGAATTAAAAAAAAAAAAAAAAGAGGCCGTTGATTTAGGACTTTTTCCTGGGTTTTTTCTGAGAGAGCCTTTTTTTTTTTTTAATTCCGCGACTCTGCGTCCAAGCACCTGACAAGAGGAAAATTTTAGAAGTTCAAAGTCCTTTTTGATATTTCATAAAAAAATTCGGCCCTCTCAGAAAAAAGTCCTTTTCCTAAAGGGTACAAATTAATATTATAATTTTCACTAGGCTCAATCCCTCCTAATATTATCTAAAAGGGACTTCGTTAATCTTGCGCGCCATAAAATTTTTTTGTCTTTAGTCTCGGATCACCGGTTATCCACCAAAACGACTATTTGTCTAGAAAGAAATAAATATATACTCATATGTCGTGTTATTCAAAATATTATATTGAAAAGTTTCTAACATGATTAGAGACGTACGGATGACTTAATGGCTCCGTTTGGATGAGGGTGGGAAGAAGGGAAGAAGGGAAGAAGTGGGAAGAAATATTGGGAAGTGTGTAACTTTGTGAAGAGTTTGAATTGTTTAATAATAAATTTCTTCCCCACTTCCCTTATTCTCTTCTTCCCATTCAATCCAAACACAGCAAAATACTAATTGCAACATTGGCACTCAAAAGACAACCGTTTAGTTAGGTTGGAGGATAGATTATACGTTAGTATGTAATAAAAAATAAAGTAGATTGGTTTGATAAAACGTATTTGGTAGAGGGTCATGAATAATTGTAAGGACAAAGATTGAAAAATAAAATAAAATACAAATAAGGGTGAAATTTAAGTTGATCCTTTAGACCGGCCGAACCGTTGGAATCGCTGTAAATCCTTTCAAATGAGCTCATAATTGACAAAAAAAAATGCAACATTTTTTAATTGCCATTATATGTTCACATGTTTGTTGGATAATTTACGTGAGAAGGGGTATCGGTGGATAACTGGTGCTTCGAGACTAAAGACAAAAAAAAAACAATTTATGGCGCAAAAGGTTAAGGAAGGTCCTTTTAGATAATATTAGAAGGGGTTGAGCTCTTATGAAAAATTTAATACTAACTTCCGCCCTTTAGAAAAAAATTATATTCGATTGTGTTTGGATCAAGCAAGAACTCCTCGAACCCTCTTCCGAAAGAAATATCAAACAGGGCTGTTTGGATTCATTGGGGATTTTGGAGAATTTCATCTTCCTATCATAAATTTATTATAAAAAATTCAAACTCTTCACAAAGTTACACACTTCCCAATAAATTTATTCCTAGAAATTGCAACTTCTTCAAATTCCTCAAATTCTTAAGCGATCCAAACGGTCCTATAATATATGGAAGAAGCATTTTTCTCGAAAGAGCAGCTTCCCTCTTTAGAGCCAGAATGATATTTGGGAAGAAAAATGTCCAACAAAATATGTATTTCAATGCACTCGGTCCAACAAAAATAAGACTTGGGAATGCAATTATCTTTCCAGTTTCCATGTGAGCATGAGTTTTTTTTTTCTTTTTTTTTGTGTTTTTCATTCATGCGCACCCTGTTAAATGCTAGGAGTGAGCAAAAAGCTCGTAACTCGTGAGTTACTCGAACTCGACTCGTGAAAAACTCAGTTATAACTCTAGCTAAAAAAACTCGAGTTGGTATAACTCGAGTTGAACCAACTCGGTTAATCAACGAGTCGAGTTTGAGTTAGGCTCAACTCAGCTCGTTGACTCGTGAGCTGACTCGTAACGTAATAAATTTAATTTTTTTTGAAGGTTATCAACATGATTTATGAGTGTTAATATTGAGTTTCAAGACATATTTAGCTTCAAATCAATGAAAAAGAATAAAATTGATAATATATTTTATTTTTATATTATTGTATATAGTAATTACTTTAATTTTGAAATAATATATAAATTAAAAAATGAAAAATTGAAGTAGACATATTCATGTCAAGTTGGCTCGTGACTCGTGAGCCAACTCGAGTTAGAGACGAGTTGAGTTTGAGCTAATTTACAAAACTCGAAAGTATTTCCAACTCGAGTCGAGCTAACTCGAGTTATAGCCGAGTTGAGTTTGAGTTGGCCCCAACTTGCTCGAACTCGACTCGTATACAGCCTTGTTAAATGCTTTGCCGGTACTTTCTTTTTTCTTTTACTGGGAATATTTGATAATTTGATATTAACATTAATAATAATATTAATAGTAATAATAATTTGATATTAACATTAATAATAATAATAGTAATAATAACTATATTATTATAATATTCTTATTGTATTTTCTGATTAACAGTATTAACTAAAAATAATTATTTTATTTTATAATATCAAATATTAAAATTAAGAAATAATACTAAATCAGAAATTAGTTGTAATAAAATAAAATAAATGATTAATTTATTATTTATTTTTATTATCAAATCACACAAAAATAGTATATTTTATCGAGTAATGCCAAAATTAATAAAACTCGGCCTAATCATTTACTTAAATTCATATTAAAATTTATTACTATTAATTTAAGTAAATGATTAATATTATATTTTCTCAGCTAATAAATAAACTACAATGCTAAAAAAAAATAAATGAATAAACTACAACTAGATAAAAAAGAAAAAATGGTTATTTTATTTTATTTTTCTTCTGTTCATTCTCAACTCATCATCCAAACAATATTTCTTCTTTCCGAAATAATAATTTTTCCACTCTTCTCAAAATAACACTCTTCTTAATTTTTTTTTTCCGAAAGAGTTTTTCCTTTCTTGTTCCTATAACATCCAAACACACCCGACAATATGTAATGTTCACAACTAACTAATTAATTTCCTTGAATAGAAAAGTTATGATAAGACATGCCGATTGCACCCAGCAACCCAACTGCAAACTAGCAACCTCAATAATTTGGAAAAAAAAATGTTCTACATTTTCAAAACTTTTAAAGAAATATAACTTGCATATTTTTACAAATAAAAAATAAAAAATAAAAAACGATGTTAATTATCAACTTAAAAACTTTTCTCGATTGTAGCATACATCCAATTCTAGATTTACAAGTAAATTTATTTAAATTTTAACCATTGAATTTATCTAAAAGAAAATGCACATTATAATTTTATATATGCTTGAATTATCCTTATTTGATTTGCAATTTATTTAAAAAATAAGCAGAGTAAAATATTAGAAAGTATGACAAATTTTAAGACAATCAAAACTACTATTTTGACAAATTTGAATTGCAATTTTAGAAAGTATGACAAACTTGAAGAGAATCAAAAGTACTATTTTGAATATCCTACCTTGTTATCCACATCTATTAAGAATGCGCATTCTTCTATATTGTTCAATTTATACTTATATTATTACAAACTGTACATTGAACTATTTCAAAATCGGAGCACACTTAATGTCAGTCCTGTTTTGTTTTCGAAAATTAGGCCAAAAGTTAGACGGATGACGGGTGTCAAAATTCTTACTGGCTTTGGAATCCAGAATTTCCACTCAAAAAATATTGTTGTATTCGTTGGATTAAATGTTAATGGTTCCCCAAGAATAAAAACATTATTGTAATCGTTGGAAAAAACATTGTGGTTGGTCCTTCGAACAGACGATTTTTTATTATTTTTTTGGGCCATATTGTGCTTCAATTGCCATTTTAAAGCGATTTCATTTTAACCAGAATAGTTATCTAGGGGGCGTTTGTTTGTGACTTAAAGGATGCATAACTTAAGTTATGTATCCTTAAGTCACCAAACACCTCTTACATAAGATGTCTTAAGGGTACATAAGTTATGCAACCTAAATAGGTTGCATAAATTATGCACCGGTCCCCTTTAATTTTTTTTTCCAACAATACCCTTTAGAAATATTTAATAATAATATTTAATAATCTATAATAATTAATAATAATAAATAAATAATAATATTTAATAAGTAACAATAACTATTAAAAAATCATAATTAGTAATAAATATTAATTATTATAATTAATAAATAATAATATATAACAAGTAATAATAATAATAATTAATAAACAATATTGATTTATTATTAAATAATTAATAATATTTATAATATTTAATTAAAAATAATTAATAATATTTCATAATAATAAAATGATTTCTTATTATCATTAATAATTAATTTTCATAATTATTAAAAATTAATTAATAATAATTAATAAATAATAATACTTAATAAGTAACAATAATTATTAAAAAAATCATAATTAATAACAAAAAATTAATTATTATAATTAATAATATTTAACAAGTAATATTAATTATTAATAATAATGATTTAAGAATAATAATTAATTGAAGATAATTAATCAATAATAATTTTTATTATAAAATAAATAATAATATTTATAATATTTAATTAAAAGTAATTATTAATATTTCATAATAGTAAAAATGATTTATTATCATCATTAATAATTAATTTTTATAATAATTAATACTTAACAATAATTAGGTCACAACATATAGGGTGTTTTTGGATAGGCCGGGAATAGAGAATAGAAATAAGAAATTTCGGTTTGCGTGCTTATTATTCTTGTGCAACCCAAATAACATAAGAATAAGGAATAAGGGCCCTTATTCCTATACTAACAAAATCATGATATAAGAATAAGAAATAAAGATAAGCACGCAAACCGAAATTCCTTATTTCTATTTCCTATTCCCGGCTTATTCCGTTGCATCCAAACACACCCATAATACATAATACTAATTCAAACTTAAGAGCATTTTAGTCTTTTGACATGAATATATGCATGCATTAAGTTAGTCATCCTTACTACATAATCAAACATCTATTCATAACACTACATAAACACTTAGATATCCTTAAGTTATGCAACTTCTTACCACACAAACAAACGCCCCCTATATCTTCTAAAAAAAGCGATTCCATTTCGAAAACATAACGTCAGTCACTATCGTTTGTCAGTAGTCTAAAATAATACAATAATTGAAATTAAAGACAAAAAAAAATCTAAAACGACATGCAATAAATTATCAGAACAGAACAGAACAGAACCCCTGACATGACCATTCAAAAAAAAAAAAAAACCCTGCCATGATACTTTCGACCATTAACGCACGGTGTTACCGAGAAACCATTTAATCATTCAAGCTATCTTTTCAACGGCCTCTTTCATAGGAAAATTTTTATCAAACAAAAATATCCATCAAATTTAAAAAAAAAATAAATAAACACAAACATTTTTAAAATGAGCACAACTATAGCGGCATTGTTATTGCCGCTATAGTCCAGTCTATATAGAATGGTTGAAATGACTAAAATATATATAAAAAAAAAAATTTCCTTATAGCGGCAATGGATTTGCCGCTATAGGACTTCCATTTTTTTTTTCTTTTTAGCGGCAAATCCATCAATTAAATTTAACGATTCAGCCATATTAATTTTTTTCTTACTAGTAACCCCCATAATTGATGGATTCTAACTCATTAGGGGTTATGGGGGTTAAGGGGCATATTAATTTTTTTTTCTTATCTAATTATTATTTATTATAAAAATATTAATAAAAAGTTTTAAACTTAATCAAATAATAAATTATTACGGCTCAGTAAAATTTTTTTCTTTTTAACTTTTAATTTTTTTAATATTTTTATTTAAAAATAATAAAATAATCCGACACGGCTAACACGATGTGCCAACACGACACGAAACGAGACTCCAACACGACGGTCGTGTTTGACATGACACGACATGCACGATTGAAGAACCCTATATACAATATATACATGCTATATTTGTGATAAATCTAAAGGTGGTTCATTAATTTAACCTCCAATTTATTGAATTTACTTCAAAATAAATTTATAGATGCTATAGTGAAGAATCAAAAATTTATTTGTAATAATTGTGCTATAATAAAAAAAGAAAAACAAAAGCGAAAAAAAAAATGAAAGTAACATGTGCCAAAAAAACAAATTGAAAGTCCTATAGCGGCAAATAGCAATGCCGTTATAATTGTGCTCATTTTAAAAATATTTGTGCTCTTTTGTTCTTTTTAAAAATCTGAAAGGTACTTTTGTCTTTCATAAAAATTTTCCTCTTTCATACTCAAAATCAAAAGAATCCAACTCCACCGAGGACTAACAAAATCCTCTTCACCACTCTGGCACTCTCTGGTCTCAAGTGCATTCCAAAAACCAGAAACCCTCGAGACTCAGCCTGTTGTGTCTGTGTTATACAAATTTAGCAATCCCATGAAGGCGGAGAAGGTGGCGCCAGCAATCGGCATTGATTTGGGCACGACTTACTCGTGCGTGGCGGTGTGGGAGGACGACCATATCGAGATCATTACCAACGATCAGGGAAACCGCACCACTCCCTCTTATGTCTCTTTCACAAAGGAAGAGAGACTTGTCGGCGAGACTGCCTTCAACAACGCAGCCATGGATCCTACCAATACTATTTTCGGTCTGCTACACTTTTGCTTTTTGTCTTTTTCTCACTTTAACTACGGTTTTCTTTTTTCTTTTTTTTTTGAAACAAAAATGGAGGTGAAGCCCCCATCTTGCATTTAAAAAAAAATTGTACAGATTTTAGCAAGTTGCTAAAAGAAAACAGAAAAAATGTTTTAAAAAGGAAAATATTACAAAATAACTGCGGTTTTCTTAATTTGCTTTATGACTATAGGTTGCATCCATTTATTAACAGTGAACGTATATATATAGCGCATTTCCTAATTTTCAATCAAACTGGTATCAACTATTGTAACTTGTTACACGCTTTAAATTGGAATTGACCCACTTAGTAGGAACCAGCCAACTCCAATCAAAAACCTAGATTAATTTCTGAAAAGAGCAATTTTGTGCTTACAACAAAAAGGAAAATTTATCCAAAAATATTGTGAAAATCATACTTTTTCTTTTTGGCATTTATTAACAAAAATATTGTTGAAAATCATAATTTCTGTTAGTAAAGTGCATGCAAGAATGTAAAAATTAGTGTTGAACCCAGGCCAAGTCTGAACTCTGAACCCAAAGGTCAAGCTAGGTTGGGATCACAAATAAGTTTTAAGTTTTTTGTTTGCGCAGAACGTTAGGGAACCTTAGAATGAGGAACTAATGAATCAGTATTTCCATACATGAGTCAGCATCTGTATATATATTTTGCTACCTTACATTTTGTTAGGATTGTCTTAGCACAAGTGAAGAATCAACACTCTTATTTGTATCAATTGTTAGTGCTTAAATTTTTTCTTTCTTCTGCTTCTTTACAGGGGTTAAGCGTCTAATTGGCCGATGCTTCTCTGATCCCATTGTTAAGGAGGACATCAAGCTGTGGCCCTTCAGGGTTGTAGCTGGTACCAAAAACAGACCAAAAATTGTAGTTAAGTACAAAGGTCAGAAGAAGAACTTCTTTGCTGAGGAGATATCTTCCATGGTCCTACTGAAAATGAAGCAAATTGCTGAGACATACTTCGGCTGAACCGTGCATGATGCAGTGATCACTGTACCAGCCTACTTCAATGACTCCCAACGCCGGGCAACAAAAGATGCTGGAGTAATTGCTGGCTTCAATGTCAAGCGAATAATGGATGAGCCTACTGCTGCTGCTCTTGCATATGGCTTCCACAAAATCAAAGATTACTCTAGGCCACAGAATGTTTTTGTCTTTGATCTTGGTGGTGGCACTTTTGATGTATCACTGGTAAACATTTGTGGTGGTCATTTTGAGGTTAAGGCCACGGCTGGAGACACTCATTTGGGAGGTGAGGACTTTGACAACCGTGTATTGAATTACTTTGTTGATGAGTTTCAGAGAAAGTGCAAGAAAGATATTAAAGACAATTCACGAGCATTAAAGAGATTGAGAAGTGCTTGTGAACGAGCAAAACGAGCCTTAACAGCCAACACTGAGACTTATGTCCAGGTTGATTGCCTCTACCAGGGCATTGATTTCTCTTCTGAACTTACTCGTGATAGGTTTGATGAGCTCAATGAAGACCTCTTCACAAAATGTATTGAGCTTACTGGTCAATGCTTGAGAGATGCCAACGTCAACAAGAGTGATGTGGACATTATCGTCCTTGTTGGGGGTTCATCCAGAATTCCCAGAGTGCAAAAACTCCTAGAAGAGTACTTTGGTGACAAAAAGCTGCATAGGAACATAAATCAAGATGAGGCTGTGGCCTATGGTGCTGCAATCCAAGCCGCAAAGTTGAGTGGATCGGGGTGTGACACTATCAACAAAATTGTTCTTACTGATGTCACTCCTTTGTCCCTTGGATTTGGCCTTGTGGGAGATGTTATGTCAGTTGTTGTTCCACGGAACACACCGATACCTACCAAGCAAGTGGCGGAATTTACAACGGTTAAAGATGGACAAACTAGTGTACTATTTCTAGTTTATGAGGGTGAGAGGCTTAAAGCATCAAGTAATCATTTGCTTGGTGAGTTTGAGATCTTTGGGATTAGTCCTGCTCCTCGGAGAGTGCCAAAAATTGATGTGTGGTTCGAAATCGATGAAGATGGCATACTGAATGTCTCAGGCACAGAACGAGACAGTGGGAAAATGAGTAAAATAAAAATAAATAAGGACGAGAGCTGGCTAAGGAAGGATGAGATTGCTAAGATGATAAAAAAACTTGAGAACTATAAGGTTGAAGAAGAGAAGTACAAAAAGAGGGTGGATGCTTGGACAAAATTGGATGACTATGTCTACGAAATGAGCAAAACTTTGAGGAACCAAGAGCTAGTATCTTTGATTCCGCAGAGCGTGAGAAAGAAAATAGAAGATGAAATTTGCAAGGCCAGTAGTTGGCTAGATATAGATGAAGTTCCAGCGGTGAAAGTCTCCAAATCCAAATTACTTGAGCTCAAGCAAATCTGTGAGCCAATTGTTGCCAAGAAGAACAAGTGAAAAATAAGCAATCGTCAAGGCAGGTGCAGGAGCGTTTGATGGGATTCATGAATATCTTAGTTTTTGCTTTGTGGCTTTGTTGAACCTGTTCTGTTTTTACTTGTTATCATTTAGTAAAGTTTTACTGTCTTGTGAGTAAACAATCGTGCTTAATTGTTCTATGTTGCTGTTGAAGCATTTGGATTTGCATAACGTTGTTGAAAAACTATAAGATAAAACGGTTTCAATTCTAGGACATGACAGGTGCATTTGTGCATAACATGGAATCAGATGAATTGTATGAGATGACATATAATCCTCGTAATTAAAACCGTTTTATCTGGAACTGCTCAATGGTAACCTAAATTTGTACAAGTACCGCCCGGGTTGGACCAAGTTTTTCCTTTATTTTTCACGGACACGGCATCTGGTCCGCTTATCAATTTTTTCGCTTCGATCTCATTTTATTGGAACTGCTTTTTCACGTTAAATTAAGTCATTAATAATATACGTTGATAACTATCCTAAATATATATAAATATATATATACGGTGACAACTGACAACATTTCTTTATGCAAACTTGCAAAGTCTCGCATGCCCCCGTCGAGATTTTCACACAAAAAGCTTTTTCGCAAGCCCTACCTGTAGAAACCAGATCCCGGTTGGTACACTACATATTTATGACTATGAATAAATTGATAAAATAGAAGTTAGGAATTTAATTAAAATGCCTTAAAAATATTTTTTCTGAATTTTAATTGAAATATATATTTTTGGTCGGATTTTATTGATCATAGTTTATTTTATACAATTAATATTTTAATGCATTTTAAAAAGAAAGAAATAAACTAAGAAATTCATAGACGCTTTTTAATGAATGGATTTTTGGATATTATAACACATACAGATTTTGTTGATTAATTGTCAAATTAGTTTTTACGTAACCTAGTGGACAATGGTTGCTTGTATTCTTGTGTAAAGTGAAACCTAATTAATTAATTTAAGTCCAATTAGGTAATATAAAATGTACTTCTTGTTTAATTTTGAAAATCAAGTAACTAATGATCTAATTAATGTTGAAACCAGTTTAGTTAAATGCAAATAGTTGAAGTACGGTACATCAGTAGTTCACCGCAATAACTACCACTTAGCTGTTTGGATCACTTAGGAATAAGAAGAATAGTCTATTCCTAGGCGGAAAATATTGAAAAGTGTATAATTTTATGAAGAATTTGGATGGTTAGAAATAAATTTCCGCCTAGGAAAAGATTATTTCTCTAAGCGATCCAAACAGCCCCATACAGATATCTTAGGGATTGTTTTATTAAAAACACTTTGATTTCTAATTTAAAATAAAGACTTAGAATAAGTATTTCTGTTCTTTGGAGGACTTAAGAGGTCGAGTGTTCATAACCGAGGATGGCCAATACGATCAAACAACACTAGAATTGCTCGTCTTATGTGTTTTGCCTTTTTGCTTTCCAAGCGTGGATTTCACAGGAATTGTGATTTGCATGTTAGGAATTGAACTGTTTAGATATGCATCTTTGAAATTGTTGAATATTCATAGTCATATTTAAATATTCATATTTGATTATTACTAGTGCTAATATTGAGCTTTGCCTGATCATCTTTTTTCTATTGATTGTAAATGATTTATGATTTTTAAAATTGTCGCGTCCCGCGACCCTGACACGTCCCGCACTAACGGGTTGCAGGACACGAGGTTGGAACGATATTTTCTGCATCCATCCGACGATCCTTCAACCTACGTCGCAACAGAAAAACAAATAGAATCAGGTACAAACCTCAATAACCGATTATTTAACGACGCAGTTTCTCTACATTTACTTATTATATAACAAAATTCAATTAGATCGGATTAATCCACGTAACGAATAATGTATTTTACGGAGATAATCGGGTCCAGACAGTCAGTCAGTCAGTCAGTCACAGTGGTCCCTCCCCAATCTCAAGATAATCAGGACTGCTTCTCCCCGAACTTAGGAAGATTAGGGCTCAAAATCATATCTAAATTCACATCCAATTCCAAATCCGATATCCCATAAAATATACCAATCACAATTTAAATAAACATATTCATTCAAAATCAAACGATAAATCAAATCATTCAATCAATACGAAATTAAATATAGAGAAATTCGATTACCTAATTGAGCGGTCCAAAATCAACAAACAAATAAAATCAACCATCCGATCAACTGGGATGTAGAATCCAATTTCCAATCGGCCAAACTCATCAAATTTCAATCGGATATAATAATAATATCTATAGTTTATTTTGGTTTTCGCTGATAAAATGAACTGGTGCTTGGCTTGGAAGTTATGAGACGGTTTAATCCAATAGAAAGAGAAGCCAATGTTCGTATAAAATGAAAAACATGATGGTTATAAAGATGACACGTATAAGTATAAGTAGGAGGTGGCAAAATTTCTATGTTTATTCATTTCCATTCGGTGGTCAAAGGAATTAGAAAGGCAGACAAGCTATTTTTCTTTTTTCGCTGTTAAACAAAGGCTTTGACTAGTCAAAGGTCAGATTTTGGTCAAAGTTTAGTCAACTTTGGTCAAAGTCGGTAAAATAAATATCGGGTGTTACAAAAATCTTGTAAATGATCAAATTTTGAATCATATTTTTTTTCATAGAGTGCGTATATTTTTACATAACATGATTTATATGTTACAAAATAATCGGAGTATAATGCATATCAAACTATAATCGGAACCTAATTGTAAGCCTATAATTATGGATTGAAATGCGGTTATAGATAGAAGAAGAACCTCATAATAAATTTCACAAAAAAAAAAAGAAAAAAAAAATTTGGGGCAAGCGTGACATGTGTTGTCCCTGAAGGATTCTATTATTTTTTATATATATAGCTTGTAAAAATATATAGCTTGTTTTGTTTAATTATTATGTTTAATGCTGATTGATCTTTTTAATGTGCACACGCTCAAAAAATAATACAAAAACAATCGATGGTATAGCAAGTTTCGTCTGTTGTTTTTATCCCAAAAAAAAATTTATTCTATCAGATAAACTTCAGATATCAACATATTTTTTCTATCAGATAAACTTCAATTCATAGAAAGCCTACCAAGCATTTTCTACTTTTAACCCAACTCGAAAGTTTACACCTGATTATTCGATTCAGTTATAACAACTGTACATGCAAGTTCGAAACTTCTTAAATAATTTAATAATTTTTGAGATCTCATATTATTTGATTTCTATAATATTTTGAGATAATTTCACAATTAATTTTTTATATCTAAATTTATATCATTTCTCACAAAATTGTACAGAATTAAAAGTTACAAAAATTTTCTATTTTTCAGCCTTAATGATATTTTATGTAATTTAAAAAATTATTCTATTTTATTTGTGTTTATATTTATATGATTTCTCATAAGTTATATTAAATTTCTATCATATTTAATATTTTTCATGATCGAAATCATATTACTAAAAAAATTAAACATTTGATATAAAATGAAAAAATAGTTTGCGTAACGCGCCAAAAAAAAAAAAAACTAGGCGTAAGTATAATCACAGTAGGCATAAGTATAATCGGTTTCAGCACAACAATTTATGCATGTACAAAAAATGCCAATCCATTCATGAAATCTTACCCAACGCATCCTTTTGTCTCTGGCTAGGCTACTCGATATTTCATAATACTAGCAGCAATGCCCGCTCAATGTGCGGGCGGACTTTAATCTATTTGATTGTGGATTGTTCATAGCTTCATGAATTATTGCTGAAATTGTGGGTTGTTCACAGCTTCACAGCTTCATGTATATCTCATAGCCTTACACCTTAAGCACACGGACATTGAATTGATTTCCATCTCTGAATCTGTCAAAATTGGTGAAAAATGTAAATCAAGGCTTAATACAAAAAAAAAGATGGAAATTAAATAGGAGCTCAATGTTTACTGGTGCCACTACTCCTTCAACGCCAGCAAAACACATGTGACAGGAAAAGAAATACAATAAATTAGAGACAAATATAAAGTTACTGACAACATCTCATGAAATTTTAGTAATTCTGAATGAAAATTAAAATCAACTTTGAAAGGAGACTTAGGAAAATTTATAAGCTGACGACAAAAAAGAAAATTCTATACCTGAAACTTCTGTTGGGAATTCCTCAAAGCAATGCCTCTGGAGAATTTTAGCATCGTGTACCTTGTCATCAAGTTAGTAAAGACATGCAATGCCTCTGGAGAAAAAGACCCATAAGAGCAACCACCTACCTCCATGTACAAGGGTAGGCATTAGGCAAAAATAAAAGTATACCATCATTGTACCCAAAAAAAAAATTCAAATAAATTTGTGACTAATGTAGAAACCTTAAATCCCTCAGGTCATACCTATATCAAACAAATAAAAGTAGTCAGTAGATAAGAAAATTAAAAACAGGCATACCTGAATTGGTGAATTGGTTGAACCTAGATAATTGCAATTGAAAAATTATATAGTTGAAAGGAGTCTGTCAGTATTGGGTTAGCAACAGACCTCTGCCAGTATTGGGTTTACTTAAATAAAATATATCAAATTGTAATTACCAGAAAAGATATGGCATCATTTGTGTCCCTTTCAGCGTACGTGCTTCGAATATTGTTTGATGTGTGGCCGTATAGTGTGTTAATATTCAACAACTGCAATTAAAAGGAGTGTAGAAGAGAAGACCGTTAGTTGGAAAAAAAAAAGAGAAAAATATTTGCCAAGAGGCAGCAACAAGGACAAAGGAACAATATGATGGCTAGAGAAAAATTAAATAGTTGTTGCCTAGAGATATCCAAAACCATAGATTGTAGTCCAGAAAAACAATATAAAAACTACAATCTATACAATGCATAAAACTTGATTTATCAATGTAATCACAAAAAAACTACAATCTATACAAGACATAAAACTTAGTTTATTCACAACCTCACTTATGCAGTATTATATTCACAGCCTCATTTATGCAGTACAAAAGACATTGATTGAATAGTTGTGGGAGTAGGAGAAGAAAATTATAAATAAAATAAAAGACTCAATAAACAAAGAGGAATTTCAAGATTAGTTTGTTTATTGTGACTGAACTTAAAAGCAGTGAATTAAGAAAAGGAAAATGGAATCACCAATACCTCTTCCTATCATGATTCAAATTCAATGCCGTGGTGAGTCATCGTAGGTCAAGAAGCATTCGCTCAATATATGTGACGGCAAGAGCCAGATACGATTGTGTATAGGATGAGCTTTCTTCAGCCTTAGGAGGGATGGCCTTCTCTATCAGTCATTCTCAACATTTTTTTCACTCTTCTGGGGCACTGATAGCAGTCTCTGATGACACATTGACCCTAGTAAATCCACTCAGTATATGCTCAAAATAAATCAATAAGAAACAAATTCAAAGCCTTTGTTCCAAACAAGTTGGAGTAGGCTAGAAATGGCACCTGAACCTCAAAGGTAAAAAAAAAAAAAAAAAAAATGGTGGATGGTATTACACTCTTGTTATTTTGTTATTTTAGTTGAATAGGGGAATACCTGAGATGCAAACTGGTGAGCAGCACGGGAAGATTGAGCAACCTTTTTTGCTTCATCATAATAACCATTTCCTAAACAGTAATAGAATATGCATCATGCATGAAAATGGTTCCGTAAAAGATATTAAGAAGTTGAGCAATGCAAAAATAAGAGGATATAGAAGGAAAACAAACCTATTGCCATGTTGTATATATCCACTGGAGGCTGCCTAAGCTTATCAGTTGCATCAAAATCAAGCAAACCATGATCTCTTAAACATACCTATTTATTATTTTTATATCACATCAAGAAATTCCTTCATAATTAAAAAAAATATCACAATAAATTTTGAGTACAACCGACAGTTTAGATAGTGTACAGGAAAGTGGACATTTGATCTATAGTTCCATACACTGGAGAGAAAAGATATTTGACCACGTATGACCTTAGAAATAATCAAATTCCAACAACTTTTGCCAGCAAGTAAATCCAAAATTTAAAGGCATGAAATTGCTATTTTCAATCTGTTTGTTTTCCAATTATATTCTAATTCTAATTATGATCCTCCTTGTATTGCAATCAGACTATTGCAGTCATTGACAGGTAAGCAATAAAATTGCTTCAATTAAGAATGAATTGTAATTAGTATTCTAATTCTAAATAATCCCCATAAAATTAGAATACTATAATAAAATACAACACTGGTATTTCGAATCTTACTGGAGAAAATAAATTGGTCGTCTCTACCAGTGGAATTGGCCATGGAATCCCAAATTGAAGGTCCACTTTGTTGTCAGTTTTTGCTGAGAACATAATTTCTTCATAGACCTAATTAGCAATAATTCTGGTCCGTAAGATGCTTAGTATGTATAAATACAAAAAATGTAATCTGCTAACAATTGCTGTAAAAGCATGGTGCTTGAAAGCATGTTATTGCAAAACCTCAAACCACAGATCCAAGTGCAAAATCTAAGATTCTCAATTCCATATCGAAAAAGGGAGCGAAAATTGATACAATAACTAATCCATTCTATTATTGTAATAAACCATATGCCCAAGTGGCACAAAATCAAACAATATTAGCAAAAAAAAAAATAGAACTTTATGCCAAAATCCTACAAGTTTGAACAACAATTGAGTTCAAAAATCGCTACTGTTATGGTACAGGTCTATATCTGTTGCATAAAATTCATGTACCATTACATAATTCAATTCTTGTACCATAAAATAGCACATCTCGTCAAATCAAATGGTAAAAAAAAATAAAAAGTTACAATGGATAATACCTGTACCATGCTTTTCCACTTTTATTTCAATCGACCTATTTAGTGTTAGTGAGGAATTGAAATAACGTAAACAAAATAATAAGCTTATGTGGAAGTGAATTAAAAAACTAAGTACCTTTTAGTTCTTGGCAATCCATGGATGCGGTGGTTGGGCTAGGTGACGCTCGCCAAAGTAGGGGTACTCGGGTTTGGATCTTCCATGGAAAGGCGTGACAACCAAGTGGTGGTTGAGATGAGGCAGAGGTTTGCGTAATTGGGTGACCACACGAACGACAGGGGAGGAAGAGTGGGGAAGGTGCCGATGACGCTGCAAACTCAGACCGCCGTCGTCGTCATTTTTATGTTCTCTTCTTTTACTCGAGCAATGGATTGTGGGCAGCCTTCAAGGAATAAGAGAGAGAGAGGAAGAAGAGTAGGGGCTTTGTTGAGGGGCGGCTCAAAAATAATTTCAAATAAAAGTTAATTCTAATTTCGTTAGGGTTTGATATTTCCATTTGTGGCTTCGATTGGGAGGAGGCCAAGAGATGACTTGATTGCATTCACCGTACGATTCATTTTTGAAAGTGATGGAATTTGCGTTGGCTCTTTCCATTCTGGTCGCGATGGGGGTGAAGGAGGCCAGAGGAGGGGGAGGGAGGACGGCTGTAGGGGAGGGGAGGGGAAAGGGCCAAAGACGACTGAAAAGCAGCGAAAGACATCGGAACTGAAAAGCCCAAAAAAAAAACAAAAATCGGAACTTAAAAGCTAAAAAAATGATAAAAAGCACGGAGAATCGAACTGTCGTATTGCACAGTTTAAAACCATCGCACAACCGCTCAGACATGAAAGGTTTAAAACTTTTAACTCCTTATTCAATCCAGACCACTAATCTGATTAGATCATAATTAATCCATGGTCTATATTGCATTGGGTAAACAATTGTTTGCACCTTTGGAGTCAAATTTGGATAGACCTTTAGACTGGTGCTTTTATAAGTAGTAAAGATAAAGATAAAGCAACAAATCAAATTTCATGGTCCGTGATAGCCCAGATTTCAGACGATTTTTTGTTACTTTTGATGAACAATCAAGCAATCTGAGCTATTGGTCTCGTTGAAAAAAAAATGTTCAAACAATCAAGCAAACGTACACGTTTTGTTATTCTCGAGAATGGGCCCGTAGGCAAACTTTTGTTACCTTAAAAGAAAATCGATGAGATACATTTGTTTTAGTACACAATTAATCTAGTTCCTGTCCTTGTTAGGAAATTACCCGAAAAAATTAAAAAATGTTACTGTTCACTCGAATTTTGATTATAACTGTAAAAAATTCAAAATTTTAAAAATAACATTATAGGATCGTCATCCGGATTGACGAGTGTACAAATTGCTTGGATCGGCAAATCAAACGACGATCCAATTATATTCTGCAAAAAGTTTAAATATTAAAATATAAAAATATTTAAATATTAAATAATATTAAAAAAATATTTTGGATTGCTTGGATCGTCAATTGACGATCCAAACAAAAATGGCAGCAATAGATTTAATATTTTTTAATTTGCAATTTTACTTTTTAGCCCCTCAAAATTTTTGTTATTACAAAATATATAATTTGTGATTACAATTTAAATATAATTTAAACATCTATTATAAAAATATAAGTATATAATTAAATTATGCATGTTAAATACAATGAAGACCGCTATAGCGGCACTTTTAATTTAGCACCGTAGCGGTCTATCAAGTCGTACCGCTATAGCGGGGCTATTGCGATTCATAGCGGCGCTATTTAAATCACTAATAATATATATGCATAAAACTATTCAACATGCATAATTTAAGATATACATATATATAAGATTTTTTATATACATACAAATATGTATTTGTAAAATTAAATACAAATAAAAGTATTAAACATGTCATACTATAAATTATATTTAATTTTAATATGCACTATGTGCATAGGGCATTCCGTGCACCGCAGACTTTTTTGGAGGTGTTTTTGTAAATTTACAAATCTAATTTAACCAATCTAATATAAATATTGAAAACTCATAACAAACCAAATTTTACAATTTTAGAGATTTTATTACTATTTTTTTCGAATTTTTTTAAAACATGTCATTTTTGGAATATCGTAAATAGTACAACTTTCCAAAAAAGACATGTGTTAAAAAATTCGAAAATAATAATAATAAAATATAAAATATTGTAAAATTTTATTTTCTATGAGATTTAAATATGTAGATTAGATTGGTTAAATTAAATTTGTCAATTTACAAAAATATCTCCGAAAAAGTCCGCGGTGCACGGAATGCCTTATGCACTATGGTGCATATTAAACTTTCTCATAAGATATATGATACATATATTATTATATATATGTATAAAATAAGTATTATACACATATACAATATTATATATTTAACATGCATAATTTAATTATATACTTATATTTTTATAATAGATGTTTAAATTATAATCACAAATTATATATATTTTGTAATAATAAAAATTTTGAGGGTTAAAAACAAAATTGTAAATTAAAAATATTAAACTTTTGCTGCCATTTTTGTTTGGATCGTCAATCCAATTCACGATCCAAGGAAACCAAAATATTTTTTTAATATTATTTAATATTTTAATATTTAAACTTTTTAGAATATATTTGGATCGTCGTTTCATTTGCCGATCCAAGTTTGGATCGCTACCCGGAATGACGATCCAAGCAATTTGTACACTCGTCAATCCGAATGACGATCTTATAACGTTATTTTTAAAATTTCGAATTTTTTACAGTTATTATCGAAATTCAAGTGAACAGTAACGTTGGTTTTAATTTTTTCGGTAGGAAACTAACCCTTGATATCTTAATCTGAAATTCTGAAGAAAGTTTCATCAAAAAAAAAAAAAAGATTTCTGAAAAAAGAAAAGAAAATAATCATTTAATCGATTCCTTTGAAAAACATAAGCACGCTATTGGCCGTGAATTTTTTTAACCGAAATAACCGAAAATTATATTTTAATAACAAACTTTGACCCACCGATTTTGAGATATAAACATGTCAGGACGCTGCGCGGGTACTGACAGGTCTCCCGGCGCCAATTCCACTGGCTCGGGTGCTGACATAATTTATTGTGGCTATTATACATAATTTATTGTGCACAATAACTACCTGGGGCCTATGCCATTTGATTAAGTTATTTTGCATCGTAATTAAGTAATTAACGCTGCGCTTCCAAGAAGCTGGTGTTCTTTGGCTTTGACCACTCAGACTCAAATCTTCGCCTCAATTCAAGAAACATGAAATAGAATCTCACCTTAGTTCAAGATTGTGCATAATAACTTAAAATTTTATTTTTGTGATGATTTGTCTCTGTATTGTAACATTAGTAATGTTGTATTATTTTTTTCAGCAGACGATGTGATAATATTTTTTATTTGTAAGAAATTAAATATTGGAGATTTCCGTACATGTATCGTCTATTGTGATAATTTTTTTGATATAAACATATAGATGGGTAGACTATTATTTTGTAATGGCTATTAAAGTTGTATCTCATATTTTAAATACGTAGGCAATTAACATTATTGAATTGAAGTAATTACAAAATTGTGTTGCCTGCGCCGGTGCCTCTGGCGCCAGTATTGTTTAAACTTTTAAAAATTTTTTTAAGGTACAATTAAAACAATATTGTTGAAATTTTAAATTACAAGAAATCGAATATATAAGTTTTTTAAAAAATATTGTGTCTGTCAGCGCCTCGGCGCCAATAGTGTGGCTCTGTTACTTTTTAAAAAGTAAATTAAAATTTCAGCTGCGGCTCAGAATAAATATCAAGCCGTGGCTCAACCATATTTAAAAGAAAAAAATGTCAGTGCTAATGGGTGTGGTGGCAGTGTGGCTCCGTTACTTTTTCATACTCACCTACCACAGTACCACCCTATAGTTATATACTTACCATCCTTTATTTCTTATAATGAGCCTACCACCCTATATATTCAAGTTGTGGCTAAAAATAAAATATGAAGTCATGGTGTCAATATAAATTCTCAGTGCCTGCGCCAGAGGCATTGGCGCTGAGAGAATTATCAAGTGCCGACGCCAGAGGCATTGGCGCCGAGAGAATTATCAGGTGCCCACGCCAAGCTACCTACGTCCTAAGTCAAAGGTTTGATATTATCAATTAATTTCCAGTCATTTTGATTTAAAAAATTCACGGCGCTATTGGTCTTGTTGAAAAATGATTCAAAGAAATTGAGATTCTCTGCCGCGCTGTGTCGCGCGGTATGCTGGCCGTTTGATTAAGATCCAATGGACAAGGAAGCCCCGTGCATGTAATCTTGATTGGTAGGCCCGTAAAAAGTGAACCGTCCGATCAAGATCAGACGGCTCATAGTGCGCGACACGCGATGTAGCGCAACAGCGAATCCGGACTGGATTCAAAGCGGGACAACTTGCCTAAGGGCGTCATTCAAAAAAAAAAAAGAAAAAAAAACAAAGCGTGACAACTGACAAGACTCGTCGACTCAGGTTGTAGGTGTGTCAGGTGCTTGGACGCAGACTCACGGAATCACGAAAAAAGAGGCATTTGATTTTATTCAATGTTTGTAGTTTCAAAAAAAAAAAAAAGAAAAAACTCACTAGTCCATGTAAATAGAAAAGTTAATTATGATAAGACATGCCTGATTGAACCCAGCAAGGCAGCTGCAAAAATTCGAACCTGAATAATTTGGAAAAAAATTGTTCTATAAGAAACAAAAGAAATCTATATAAAATTAAAACAAGATACAATTGTATCACGATAACTATAAGGCATCCCCAGTTGCACCCATCATGGCAGCTTAATCAGAAGAACAGAACCCATGATCCATGACATGGTACCTTTTTCGTTTTAGTTTTTTACTTTTTTTTAATAATCGTGACATGATGCTTTGTCTTTGACCATTTAACGGTGTTACCAAGAACAATTTAATTATTCAAGCTTTCTTTTCGACTGCCGCTTGCATATCCAATAGAGAATCCAACTTTAAATTTTAAAACACCAAAAACGGTAAAAAGGGGTAAATGCCCTCTTCGCCTCTTCTCCACTCTCTAGTTAGTGTATTCCAAAAATACAGAACCCCTTGACACTCAGCTTCTCTTCTTTTACAAAGCCAATCCAAGATGTCGGATAAGCTGGCGCCAGCAATCGGCATTGACTTGGGCACGACATACTCGTGCGTGGCGGTGTGGGAGGACGACCATGTCGAGATCATCACCAACGATCAAGGAAACCGCACTACTCCCTCTTATGTCTCTTTCACAGAGAAAGGGAGACTCGTCGGCGAGAGTGCCTTCAACAACGCAGCCATGGATCCTATCAATACTATTTATGGTTTGCTACATGCACTTTCGCTTTTCTTTTTTTGGTTTCATTTTTAGTACGGTTGCTTAGATTTTTTAGGAACTAAACCTACTTCGTTGAACTATAGGCCGCAACCATTTATAAAACACTGAATGTTTGTATGAAATGTATATAGCGCATTTCCTAATTTTAAATCAGAAGTGGCATCAACTATAGACTATAGTAAGTTATTGAAAAATTGGAATTGACCCACTTAGTAGGAACCGGCCAACTTGAATCAATAACTTAGATTACGTTTAGAAAGAGCAGGCTTGTGCTTAAAAGAAAATGGAAAATATATCCAAAAGTATTGTTGAAAATCATAATAAGAGAAATTATTCTCCTTTTTTTTAGTATTCATTGAGAAAAATATTGTTGTTGTTGTTGTATTGAGAAAAATATTGTTGAAAATCATAATTTATTAGTAAAGGGCATGGAAGAACATCAAAATTAGTGTTGAACCCAGCCCAAATCTGAACCAATTAATCCAATCATGACTATCCTCAAGGTCAAGCTAGGCTGGGATCACAAAATGTCGCCCAAGGTCATGAATATATGAATCAAATGCTTTGTTTCCAGTTTATATTTTTAGAATGTAATCTGAAACAAGCAAGTAAACTTTTTCCTTTGGGCAAAATTTTGGTACTGAAGTTTAAATGAGGAACAAATTAATCAGTATTTCCATCACAGAAGTTAGGAGCGACATTAATTGGCCGACGATTGAGGTTATTGTTGGAATTGTCTTAGTATAAGTGGTGAATCAACATTATCTTATTTATATTAATTGTAAATACTTAAGTTTTTCCTTTCTTCTGGAACATTCCAGGGGTGAAGCGTTTAATTGGCCGACGGTTCTCTGATCCCAATGTTAGGGAGGACATCAAGTTGTGGCCCTTCATTGTTGTTGCTGGCGCCAAAAACAGACCAAAAATTGTAGTTAATTACAAAGGCGAGAAGAAGAATTTTTTAGCTGAGGAGATATCTTCCATGGTCCTTATGAAAATGAAGCAAATTGCTGAGACATACCTTGGCTGTGCCGTAGAGGATGCAGTGGTCACTGTACCGGCATACTTCAATGACTCCCAACGCCGTGCGACAAAGGATGCTGGAGTCATTGCTGGCCTGAATGTGAAGCGAATAATGGATGAGCCTACTGCTGCTGCTCTTGCATATGGCTTCCATAAAATCAAAGACTACTCTAAGCCACAGAATGTTTTTGTCTTTGATCTTGGCGGTGGCACTTTTGATGTATCACTGGTCAACATCTACGGTGGTTATTTTGAGGTTAAGGCCACAGCTGGAGACACTCATTTGGGAGGTGAGGACTTTGACAACCGCATATTTAATTACTTTGTAGATGAGTTCAAGAGAAAATATAAGAAAGATATCAGAGGCAATTCGCGGGCACTAAGGAGATTAAGAAGTGCTTGTGAACGAGCAAAAAGATCCCTATCTACCACTAGTATGACAACCATCCATGTGGATTGTCTTTATGAGGGGATTGATTTCTCTTCTACACTTAGTCGGACCCGGTTTGATGAGCTAAATAAGGACCTCTTTGCCAAATGTATTGAGTTTACTGACCAATGCTTGAAAGATGCAAAGGTCAACAAGAATGATATCGACATTGTTGTGCTTGTTGGGGGCTCTTCTAGGATTCCAAAGGTGCAGCAACTCCTAGAAGAGTACTTTGGTGACAAAATGCTTCATAGGAACATAAATCAAGATGAGGCCGTGGCTTACGGTGCTGCAATCCTGGCTGCTCAGTTGAGTGGAAACGGGAATGATATGGTCAATAAGGTTGTTCTTAGTGATGTCACTCCTTTGTCCCTTGGAGTAGACATCGTTGGAGATGTCATGGACATTGTGGTTCCAAGGAACACATCAGTGCCATTTAAGAAAGTGAAGACTTTTACAACTATAAAAGATGACCAAACCTCAATACGTTTCGGTGTTTACGAGGGTGAGAGGCTTCAAGCATCAAGTAATCAACTCCTTGCCAAGTTTGTCATCTCTGGGATTAGCCCCGCTCCGAGGGGGGTACCGAAAATTGATGAGTGCTTTGAAATCAATGAAGATGGCATATTGAATGTCTCTGGAACAGTAAGAGGCAGTGGTGAAACGAGTAAAATAAGAATAACACATGAAGAGATCTGGCTTAGGAAGGAAGAAATTGATAAGATGATCAAAGAAGCTGAGAAATACAAGGCTGAAGATGAGAAGCACATATTGAAGGTCAATGCTAGGAGAAAATTAGATTGCTTTGCCTATGAGATGAGCAAAACTATCAGGAAGCCAGAGCTGCTAGCTTTGATTTCAGATTCTGAGAGAAAAAAAATAGAAGATGGGGTTTTTGAAGCCATTAGTTGGCTAGAGTTAAATGAATTTCCAACAGCGGAAGCTTCCCAATCCAAGCTTTGTGTGCTCAAGGAAATCTGTGAACCACTTGTCACCAAGATGAACAGCCGAAATCAAGTAAGTAGATGTGGTTAACTAAGTTGAGTAATTGTGTAACCACCTATGTGTAGGAGCTTATTATAAAAGACATTTATGAAAACCTTAGGCCATGTTTGGTAGAGGAGTAAACTGTGGATTAGCTTAAGGAGTAAATAGTTAATCCTACTTAATCCTCTAATTTTTTATCATGTTTGGTATGAAAAGATGGAGTAAAAATGGAGTAAGTAAATAAATAATAGGAACCATCTTTTAATCATGTGGAGTAACTTTACTCCACCTAAAATGATAGAGTAATTTACTCCTCCTTACTCCGCACTAATCCACCAAATTTAAATAATGTTTGGAGTAGTAAAAGTGGATTAAATGAGTTACTCTACCTTTAATCCTCTACCAAATAGTTTTGCGCTTTTGTTGCTTGTTGAACGTGTTCCTACTGTTATCCGTTATCAAACTTTTTGTTATCGTGACTATTTTGCTTCCTCAATTATTTGTTTTTTTTTTTGCTTTCTTGTTTTATTCGAATATTGAAGCAATTAGATCTGGATATGGTATTGAAAAATTATAAGAAAATTGTGCCAATTTCAGGGACATGACTACATGACAAGGCGCACGTGCCCAAAAATAAAACAGATGAATTGTACGAAAATGTGTAATCCTTGTACTTAATAAATTAATTTGCTAATGCAGTAAATTTACAAAAATTTTGCTAAAACTGTTTTTCAAAATAAACGAAGTCAATGACAATTAAAAGGCTCCGTTTGGATGGTGTTTGGATGGTGTGGGAATAAGAAGAATAAGGGAAGAAGTATCGGGAAGTGTGTAATTTTGTGAAGAGTTTGGATTGTTTATAATAAATTTAGGAGTAAGAAGAAGCTATTCTCTTATTCTTGCACCCATTCAAACGGAGCCTTTAAAAAGAATAGCTGGGCGTTAGAAAATTTATCCCAAACCTATATGCAAATAGCCTACCTGTAGGAAAAATCTGATCAGCAAGCCTATGATTTCTGATAAATTAATTTATTTTTAAAGCTAATGATATAATTAATGTACTTGATTATTACAAAAAAAAAAGTGAGAAGTAATTTCGGTTCAGCAAATCGGTGCAATCGCCACCTAGCCGCTTGATAGTAATCGTATAGCACCTAGTGCATCGCAGGTCTTATCGAATAAAGAATACATCAAACTGAACCATTTATATTCATCCTTTTCCTTTTGGATTAGTTGATGGTTAATTTTTTTTTATTATTGTAATAGCTTCGACCAAAACTCAGGATGCCAGTCATGTGATGAGCTTAGATAATTATGATGATATCTCTGTGTATATATGAGACATACTGGGTCGAAACTGCGAATTGATCCGCAATCATTGGGTATGAATCAGAGCATTAACCCTAAGCTATCTTCTTTTATGTTGATCATACCTCTGTATATTTGAATCTCATATATCAACTTTCCGTTGCACGCTAAGTTGTCTTTCGTTTTTAAGCCCAATTAGGCTTAAGCAAAATTCCATTAGTGATAAAAAATTTTTGCTGGTACTAAAAATTTTAGTCTAACAATATTTCAAGAGTTGTCAGATTGTCACGCAAACACATACGTTTGCAAAACTATTAAGAACATAAATTTTTCACGCCTATATGGAATACATAAAAAGAAAAAAGAATATCCACTGGATATTTTTTTTGGAAACAATAAAGATTAAAGAGGTCTCTGTTTGGTTTCTCTCTATCCATCACAATGTTATCTAAAACATTGTTGTTTGATTAAGTATTTTAAGACACTGCTTACCGAATTTCAAATTTTTGAAGCTCTCTATCTAAAATAAGTCGTCCTTAGTCCTTACTCGATTATATGTTGTTTTACAAAAATGACCAAAAGTCCTTTATAGAAATTCTTTGCGCAAATTAGCCAAAAGTTGTTAGGGACGTGTGTCCGATGAACTTGAAGAGACCTGATTTTTTTTTCTTTTTTTCATTTCATATATTACATGCATTTCTAAAATTTAAATTTTAAGGGGATTTCGTTTTGTAAACATAATGACAGTTACAACGGGACCAATTTGCTAATAGTCTAAAAGAAACAATAATCATATAAAAGTATAAAAAATAAATTTAAAGAAATTTATGATGGTCATAATTTGAAATATATTATAACTGTTAAAATGGTATGGTTGCCATTCTTAAACTGATTCACTCACTAAGCACTAAATAAATACTGCGGTTAAAAAGACAATAATAAATAATCCGAACAAAACATAATGTAGGACTATCAATAAAATCCGTTTGGCCGGTATCCTATTCACAACATATTCAGTAAGACCGGCACCGATAAAATTTTATTTTCATCAGATCATCAAATATGACTTATGAGTATGGGTAAAGTAATTATTTCGTTAACTTATTGGGTAAGAGTACGGATGAGAATTATTTTATACTCGTTATCTAATGGGTAAATTTTATAAATATATATGTATATTATTATCATAATTATCAGTTTAATTCGTAAGATAAGGTACGACTTTTAATCTTCATCAAAATCTGTTTGTGTTGATGAAAAAGTTAATTGACACAGTTCTAAAAAAATTAATTTATACTCTATTCTATATGATATTTATAACTTGTATACTTCTTATATAATTTTTCTTATTGACAATGCATATGAGAAGAAATTATATGATATTTGTTCTATTTATAAAAATGGTAATTTACACTGTTCTAAAAAAATTAATTAATACTCTATTCTATATGTAGTGTTGTACTTTGGCAATATATTATTTTAGAGAAATGCTAGTGTTCAATATATAGGATGGATGTGTCTGTCCAATATGATCGTTTTCACGTTTTTAAATTTCAAATGACCGATCCGAACCGTTCAATATGTTCTCCATACTGAAAACTTATAAGAAACCAATTTTTACATTTTTTTTTGAAATTTTTCACTATTTTTTGGTATTTTTTAAAATTCATGATATAAACATTATGGATCGTCCAATAACAATAAGTTTCTAAAATACAAAAAAAACAGTAAAAAAATTTGAAAAAAAAATGAAAAAATTGGTTTCTTATAAGTTTTCAATACGAAGAAAATATTGAACGATTCGGATCGGTTTATTTGAAATTTAAAAATATGAAAATGATTGTATTGGACGGAGCTCATCCGTCCAATATATTGTACTCTGGCATTTCTCATTATTTTATGTTATTATTTACCCATACTATATGATTTTTTTTCATTAAATTTTATTCGTTATCATATTCTTATCGTTAATTAATTCTTAACAGTGAAAAATACAGTACGGATAAAATCAATTTTCAACATATAAAGATAATATATGATAAAAATAATTTTAACATAAATATGGGTATATCTCTGCCGTACAAATGATAAATAAAGCAATCCCTGTTACTTTTTAGTTTTTATCCTTCTACGGTTCTTCCGAAGAAAAGTTAAAAAACCCAAACCCCCTTGGCAGTTAGTAATCCACTTGTTCTCTTCTTCTATTTTGATTTCGAAAATGGCGAAGAAAGTGGCGCCTGCGATTGGCATTGATTTAGGCACAACCTACTCTTGCGTGGCGGTTTGGGAGCACGATCATGTCGAGATCATCACCAACGACCAGGGAAACCGCACCACTCCCTCCTTTGTCTCTTTCACCCAAGAAGAGAGACTCGTTGGCGAGGCTGCCTTTTACAACGCTGCCATGGATCCTCTCAATACTATTTACGGTCTATTGCACTTCTCTTTCTTTCTATTTCTGAAATTCAATGTAAGAATTGATTTGTTGTCCGAAAAATTGAAATTGGCCCACTAAATTGGAACCACCCAACTCGAATTGAGTATTTGGTATTTCTATAAAGAGCTGTTTTATGCTGAAGGAAAAAAATTATCCACAAATAGCGTTGAAAATTATATTAAGATGAATTGTTCTACTCAAATAATAATGTGCAAACCAAGAATGTAAAAGTAAATGGAGGCACAATAAAAGAAAAAGGGGAGCAAAATATTCATACTTAACAAGAGATAAATTAGAATGTATATCATGCGTTTTTTTTTATTAAACAATACATATAAGAAATGCTACTAAAGCACAATTTTGTATGCCATGTGGTGTATACAGTATATGCCAATTTTGTTGCCAGGAGGTGTATACAATTTTTGCATAATTAAACCATAAAATTATCATAGGGCTAAATGGAGAATTAGTTTTCATCCAAGAGCCCTTAAAGATGTAGAATTATTATTACTATTGAACTGCTATCCTTAATGACCAGATTTCCTAAAAAGAATGTTCTCATAAATAAACAACCCTAGAGTTGTAGGCCTGTAGTGGTATGCCTTTTTATAGAGATAAGAATTGCTTGACAATTAATTGAGTTTATAATTTGTCAATCACCAGAAATAAAATATAAATTTTAAATCCATCATTATATAGACATGAACTTTACAGTGTAAATATGATGCGCTATCAAAATTATGGGATTTGGCATATATATTGACTATTAACCATTTTTACCAAGTGATTTAAATTCTTTAACGGTTTTAAAATTTAATAGCTCTTGATGTATCTCCAGAGATGTATATAGCTCATTCCTTTCTCTAACAGCCACAAGAAAAATGATTAATAAACTGCAGTATATATATAACCTGATAATTGTTCTTCTGTGTAGTAAGATCTACCATCTTTATGGAATGTTTCAAACATAAGCACTTGAGCATCCAGTGCAACATATTGGCAAAAACATCGCTGTCCAAGGATCTAGTCATCTGGATATTTCTCTTGGATTTGATTGTGATTTCTACTTAGGGATTCAATTGAACTTTCCTTTTTGTTTTCCTAAACTATCCTTTTGTACCATTTCCCTTTTGTTATTTCTTCGTTGTACATAATAATATGACAAGGCAGAAAATACAGAGATTTGAAATGGTTATTTTTTCGTGCTATTGGATTATTTGAGTCACTATTAATTGTGCCTTCATTGAGGTGGTCTTTTGATTGTAACAAGTGACATAGCGGTTAGCTTACCTAGTAAATATAAAAAAAGCCAAAGCTTTTGATAAATGAAACCATGGATGTGTGTTCTAATTTAAGGAATTTAACTCTGTTGTAAATCATGAAAGATCAGACAACTGAGGCGCAGTTCAAATTGCATGTGTACCATGGGGTCTGAGCTTAGATGAAGTCATCCTGGATTTGTATCAAGCAATACCTGGAAAGAAACCGGGTTGCTTTCTCAGTACAGTACTAAAAATCCTGTAAATTTCATGAGATAAAGTTTCCATTTGGCATGACATGGAAGTGAAATTTGTGAGTCAAGTCTGTTAGTTTGAAGCTAGCATGACCAGTCAAGTCTGATCTGAGTTGTGATGGCAATCATGAATATCAAATGAAGGTCAGCAAGGTTAGGATCAAAGAATCGACACCAAGTCATAGTACATGTTATCAAGTAAAGTGCGTGGTTTCAATTTTTTCTTTGAAAATTGACCTGAAATAACCAAGCTGACTTTTTTGTAAGAACAGAGTTAAATAGTTCAACTGCTACCTGAAAGTTGAATCAAAACCAAGGTTGAGGTCATTGCTAAAATTGTCTAATCAACACATGTGAAGCTTTAACATTCTCTGATTTGTAGTAATTGTTATTTCCTAAGTTTGTCCTTCCTTCTGGCTTTTTTTGCAGGGGTGAAGCGTTTGATTGGCCGTCGCTTTTCTGACCCCAGTGTTAAGGAGGACATTAGTCTCTGGACCTTCAGTGTTGTAGCTGGTGCCAACGATCGGCCAAAAATTTTAGTTAATTACAAAGGTGAGGAGAAGCAGTTCTCTGCTGAAGAGATATCTTCCATGGTCCTGATGAAAATGAAGCAAATTGCCGAGACATACCTTGGCTGCGGCGTGAAGGACGCAGTGATCACTGTACCGGCCTACTTCAATGACTCCCAACGTCGAGCGACAAAGGATGCTGGTGTCATTGCTGGCTTGAATGTGAAGCGCATAATGGATGAGCCCACTTCTGCTGCTCTTGCATATGGTTTCCACAAGATCAAAGACTACTCTAAGCCACAGAATATTTTTGTCTTCGATCTTGGTGGCGGTACTTTTGATGTGTCATTGGTCAATGTTTGTGGTGCTCATTTTGAGGTTAAGGCTACAGCTGGAGACACTCATTTGGGAGGGGAGGACTTTGACAATCGCCTATTGAATTACTTTGTTGAGGAGTTGAGGAGAAAGCATAAGAAAGATATCAAAGGCAATGCGAAGTCACTAAGGAGACTAAGAGCTGCTTGTGAAAGAGCAAAAAGATGCCTATCTACCACCACTATGACAATCATCCAAGTTGAGTGTCTTTATGAGGGGATTGATTTCTCTTCTACACTTAGTCGAACTCGGTTCGATGAGCTAAATAAGGACCTCTTTGCCAAATGTATTGAGTTTACTGACCAATGCTTAAACGATGCAAAAGTTGAGAAGAATGATATCGACATTGTTGTGCTTGTTGGGGGCTCTTCTAGGATTCCAAAGGTGCAGCAACTCCTAGAAGAGTATTTTGGTGACGAAAAGCTGCATAGGAACATAAATCAAGATGAGGCCGTGGCTTATGGTGCTGCAATCCTGGCTGCTCAGTTAAGTGGACAGGCGAATGATATGGTTAATAAGGTTGTTCTTACTGATGTCACTCCTTTGTCCCTTGGAGTAGACATCACTGGTGATGTCATGTCAATTGTGGTTGCAAGGAACACATCAGTGCCAACAAAGAAAGTGAAAAATTTTACAACAATTAAAGATGACCAAACATCCGTAACTTTTAACGTTTACGAGGGTGAGAGGTTTCAAGCATCAAAGAATCATTTTCTTGGTATGTTTAATGTCTCTGGTCTTAGTCCTGCTCCAAGGGGAGTTCCATCAATTGATGTGTGCTTCGAAATCGATGCAGATGGCATCTTGAATGTCTCTGGAACAGTACGAGGCAGTGGCCAAACAAGTAAATTAACAATAACAAATGAAGAGAGCTGGTTAAGGAAGGAAGAGATTGATAAGATGATCGAAGAAGCTGAGAAGTACAAGGCTGAGGATGAGAAACACAAAAGAAAGGTTGATGCTCGGAGAGAATTGGATGACTATGCCTATGAGATGAGCAAAATTATGAGAAACCAAGAGCTGCTCCTACCTTTGATTCCAGAGGACGAGAAACAGAAAATAGAGGATGAAATTTGTGAGGTCATGAACTGGTTAGATTTAAATAAAGTTCCACCGGTAGAAGCCTCCAATTCCAAACTTCTTGGGCTCAAGGAAATCTGTAAGCCAATTGTTGCCAAGATGAAAAACTGAAAAAAAAAAGCAGATGGTGAAGTTAGTGTTACACCACCCGAGGTTGAACTGAATTTAAATTATCAATTGTCACCACAGGTGCATGCTTCTTGTAATAGGTGTTCAGGAACCTCTTAGTTGTTGCTTGTTGGACATGTTTTTATTGTTTTCTTTTATCTACGTTTTAGTTGTCTTGTGAGTCAACAGTTGTGGCTCCTCAATTATTCCCTTTTTTTGTTGTTTTATTCATGTATATGTTTGGAAGTCCATAGAATAAGAACAAGGGAATAAGAACAAACTATTTTTTATTTGGCACCATTTAGAACAAGAAGAATAAGAACAAAATGAATTTTGTTCCAACAAAAATATGGAACTAGAACAAGAACAAAAATAAGCTTGTTCTTGTTCTTATTCCACACCACTTCCAAACATATATGTATATGGTGTTGAAAAATTATAAGGAAATAATCGTATCTACTTCCGGAACATGACAGAGCATGTGTGCATAACATGAAAATTGAGTTGCATGAAGTGGTTTGTGATCCTTTTAATTAAATAGTTAAATTGACATCACAAAATACACTGAAACTTAATTGATAAAATAAAGTGCATAGCGAGAACAGCTGCCAAGCAATGCTCTACCTGTAGGAACCAGATCCAGGTCATGTCTACGATTGGTGCTTGTATGGACGCATGAAAAATGCTAATGCTTCTTGTAAGAGGTGTTCACGAACCTCTTAGTTGTTGCTTGTTGGATTGATTAGTATTCAGCTTCCTGATATTCAAAATAGAATCACGGTACGTCGTGCAACTGACGAAAATTTAAAGCAGATTCCCACTCGCTCAAGCTATGTGCGTTCCAAGTCAAAAGCTGGGTCAACCTCATGCAGGTCTGTTGCTGAGGTTGAGGAAGAAGATGGTAATCCTACTTCAATCATTAATCTTCCACTAGCCTCAAACCAAGAGATGGTTGATATTCCCGGCTCTGATGAAGAGTTAGTGGACTACAATTCAGAGTGATTGCTTCAAGTTTTTTCTGCCCAGTAGATGCTAGTTCCAGTACCTACCTTAGGAACTGCTTTTTGTGTTGCCTTTAAGTTTTTTAATGGTGTACAAACCTTTTAAATTTTTGTGCTGGAATGTACGAGGATTAGGCGATCCTGCTAAAAGATTGGTTGTCTGTGACTGTATTAGAACTTCACGCTGTGATATTATCTGCCTTCAAGAGACTAAATTGCATTCTCCTTCCTTCTCAGTTATCTCCTCCCTGCTTCCTACTTTCTTTGATAAAAATGCTACAATCTTAGATTCTTTCGACACAAGGGGAGGTTGTTTTAATTGCTTGGAAGAAGTGTTTCTCCTTGCTTAATTCTTGGGTTACCCGTTACACTGTCTCAGCTCTTCTTTGCGACTTGCGCACAGAACAGGTCATCTTGATAACCAACGTTTATGGACCTTACTCAAATTCTCAGCGTGTTTCTTTTATGAATGAGTTGAACTTCATAGCCAGCCTTCTGCATCAGCATTGGGTCATCATAGGCGATTTTAATGTTGTAAGATGGATGCATGAGCGATCCACTGTCGCAACGGATTTTACACAAATGCAGCTTCTAAATAACTTCATACGTGACAATCAACTTTTTGATGTCCCCCTCTCCAACTCAATCCCGTTTAGATCGTTTCTTGCTCTCTCCCATCTGGCTCTCAACTTTCCCTCAAATCACACTTGAAGCTCTGCCTTCTGTTGCCTCGGATCATGTCCCTTTGAAGCTCGACTGCAAATCGTTTCCTACAACTCCGAGGCGCTTAAAGATGGAACATTTTTGGTTTAAGTTTCAAAATTTCCACAGCATTACTGAATCTACCTGGGCATCAAGTTCAGCCTTACCCGCTGCTCGAAAGTTCAGCTCTAAAACCAAACAATTACAATTAAACCTCTCTCAGTGGCATCGTGAGTCCTTCCCTTATGTTAATGTGCATCTCTCTAATGCTAAGAGCTTTATTTTTTTTGCTAGATTCTATAGAAGAGTTTCGAAACCTCACTCCCTTAGAATTCAGAGCAAGAGTTCTGTTGCGTGAACAAGCTCACAAGTTGGCTGTCATTATAGAGACTCATTGGCATCAGCGTTCACATATCAAATGGCTTCAATGTGGGGATCAGAACACCAGGTTCTTTCATGCCATTGCTTCCTCAAAAATGCGGAAAAAAAGAATCAATGAAATACTTGTTAATGGCACCTCCATTAAAGATCAACAATCAATTTCTCAGGCTGTCACTGAGTACTACATGAACCTAGTACTTGGCATAGAGAAATCAGTACATCATTGCTCTCTGCGAGCTCTGTTCGAGGATAGCCCTGTGCTCATGGATCTGGACAAAGAGTTTTCCTTGCAAGAGATTAAACATGCGGTTCTGAATTTGGCGAATAACAAATCGAGTGGTCCCGATGGCCTTCCAAACGAGTTTGCTAAAGCAAAGTGGGAAATTTTGAGCCCTGATTTTCTCCAAATTTTTCATGACCTCTTTGATGGCTCCCTTGATTTATCTGGCCTGAACCATGCACATATCACTCTATTACCTAAGGACCAGCAAGCTGCCACTCTCAATTCCTTCCGGCCAATTAGCATCATTAATTATGTTCCTAAGCTAATTTCTAAAGTCTTGGCCACACGTTTGAGCAAACACTTACCTCATCTAGTTTCAACTGCTCAATCTGACTTTGTCAAGGGTCGGCTCATCCATGAGAATTTCATCTCGGCCAGAGAAATTTTGACTCACTTGTCTAAATCGAAAGACCCTGCCATCATGCTCAAATTGGATTTTAATAAATCTTTCGACTCGCTCAATTGGCAATTTCTTCTTGATGTTCTTCAAATCAAGGGGTTTCCGCCAAAATTCATCTCTTGGGTTTACTTGTTACTTATAACCTCTACTTCCTCTGTCATGGTCAACAATGAAATAGGGCCCACTTTTACACACAGGCAGGGACTGCGTCAGGGAGATCCTCTTTCTCCCTTCCTTTTCATTCTGGCGGCGGACGTTTTGACCAAAATGTGCCAAGCATTTTCTATGTCCATTCCCTTTTAATCTGTCCAGAAGGTTGACAAGTCCTTTTCTTATCTTACAATACGCCGACGATACTTTATTTTTCTCAACAACAAAAGGAAAGACCATTCAAACTCTAAAACTTCTTCTCACTCTTTTTTCGTTGAGCTCTGGGCTGAAGCTCAATTTTTCCAAAACTTCTTTTCTGCCAATTAACCTTCCTCCTGACTCGGTTTCAGCTATCAAACAAGTTCTTGGTTGCGTAAATTCTCTCTTGCCTATGACTTATCTTGGATTGCCTTTGAGCTCCGCCAGACCGACAAGAGCAACTTACACGGTCCTCATTGAAAAAATTGAGAGGAAGCTTGCAGGATGGAAAAATTCCTTCCTTTCGAGGGCGGGCAGACTCACTCTTATCTCTTCAGTTATTTCAGCGATACAGATCTTCTTCATGTCGGTTTTTAAGCTACCTGTCTGGGTGATTAATGTAATTGATAAACTTCGTAGAGAATTTCTTTGGGGAAGCTTACCAGGTCAAAAGAAAGACATTCCTTTACTGGCATGGGATCGTGTATGTTTACCAAATAAGCTAGGGGGTTTTGGTTTAGTTAATCTGAAATTACAAATCATCTCCTTGCTACTAAAATGGCTATGGAGGTTATACGATAACTAGGGCTATCAATATTCCGTTTCGCTCATGTGTTCCATTCCGTTCCGTCCGAACGGAACGTTAAATGAAACAGAAAATCAATTCCGTTTCTGAAAACGGAACGAAAACGAAAATGAAAAAAACGAACGGAACGTAAACGGAACACGAAAATGGACGCAAATGGGCTGAAATCAATAGAAAATGGAAGACGGAACGTTAAACGGAACGAAAATCTGTTCCGTTTGACGAAACAGAACGGAAACGGAATAGATTTCTATTCCGTCGACTGAAATGGAACGGAAACGGAACATGCTGTTTCCGTGTTCCGTTTCACGTTTGACACCCCTAACAATAACCCTCTATCACACTGGTCCATTTTGGCCACAAAACTTCTGAGCACAAGAAACAACTCCCCTCCTGCATCTTGGTGCTCTGCTGGCTCCTTTTTCTGGAGAGATTTACTACAATTGCGACACTACTTCAATATCTCTACTACTTTTCTAGTGGCGGATGGCAAACGTACTCTCTTTTGGTACTCTACTAATTAGGGTATAGGACCCCTTTGTTTTCAAACGGCACAGCACGAAAAACCAACTAATCCGAACCTAACCGTTGAGGCACTACTCAATTCTCCCTCTGCTCACTTACTTAGACCTCTATCTTACACTTTAGACAGTGCTTTGCTCTCTCTTCAGAACTTGCTGCTTCTAACTTCTCTTTCTAGAGATACTGTTGTTTGGAAATGGGCAGCTGATGGTTTGTTCTCTGTCAACTTGACTTACAATTGGTTAGTTTCAAATGCAAAGATCCTCTCTTCAAAAACTTTCCTCTAGAAGATTAAAGTTCCGCCCTCACTCAGAATTTTTGCTCACCTTCTATGTCTCGGTCGTTTACTGACGCAGGAAGCTTTATTGAAAAGGAATATACACTTCACACAAGGGTGTGTGCTTTGTCAGGACAATCTCCTGGAGAATGCGGATCATTTATTCTGCCAGTGTCCGTTCACGCAAGTTTGGGACAAACTGAGAATGCTTTACCAGTACTTGCCGATTTTTAGTGCTATTCAAGATATTTCCTCGTTCCTTGGTACCTTGTCTAAACATTCCACAAGAGCCCGTTTAGCTACTTTTATTTTGACTACCTTGTGGGCTATTTGATTAGAAAGAAACAACCGCACTTTTAGAGAGGATTCAAGGTCTGTTACTTCCATCTTCCATTGGATTGACTCTCAGCAGCGGCTCTATTTTTCTTATTGTTAATTAAGTGTGCAAGATTTTTAGCTTTTTTTTTTTTGGGACAATTTCGTTTGTGCAATCTAAAACCGGTGAAATTATGGAATTGTCACCTGATTTTTCAAGTTTGCAATTTTGTCAGCCAAAACTATGGTCACTTTTGTGATTTTGCCACTTTTGATAGATTTTTCTGCTATATGTACCCAATTTATGCACCCAGATTATTAATTAGTCTTCTACTAATTTTTTAAGTTGGTACATTTTGGTTATAACCTCACATCATCGTGTTAACCCGCGATCTTCCCTTTCTTCTTAGGTACTGTACGGCAGGATTATTCTTTTGGTTCTTTAAAATTCCACCTTAAATCAGAGTTTTCTAGTTGGCCAATTTGAACATTTTTCTTACTAGTTTGGTATAATCTCACCCTAGAAACCTACCTAGAATATTTAGAAAATTAGAAAGCCATAATATTAAGAAAACAAACCTCGCTCTGGTACCAGAAAGATAACTAGATCTATCCGAGTAGGATCTCAACACTCAAAAATTTCTAACTTACGCAGAGTATTGAATTTATGAGTGGGAAATATTTATTATAGCGGAAGTTTTTGTTACAAGAGAAGAAGAGATGATTACTAAATTGGGTGATGCCCTCTTAGTGAAACATCCTACTGCTTATATAGAAGGAACGCTACCGGTTGGTGAGCTCGAAAATTGAATGCGGGTGCGCATATGGGCTCCATCGTCCATTTCAATTATTCGTCTACCACAGTTGGTATGTCCTTAGCAAACTAGTGGGCATCTTTAGTACAATAATTGCCCAAAAGAAATAAAAGCAAATCACTCATTTCGTGCCAACCCATGTGGCAGTGAATAAAGAATAAGAAAAGATGCGCACTACCGTAGTGGCACCGAAAGCAAACACAATAATGTGATTCCCTTATGATGGTGGGACTCGCTAATAGTAATGGCCTTGCTGGATCGATCGCATCTTTTGGTGAGTTACTAACAGCTCATCAATGTTATGATTAACTGGTCCTAGTGCAGTACTAGCCCAGTTGTCCTTGGATGCCCTCTGCTCTAGACGAATCTTTTGTAAATAACTCAAGACTATGAGCCTTTCGACTTCATCGATGGTCCTTTGTATTTGCTCCTTATGAATTTCCTCAAGCCTAAGTAGCATGGTTTCTTCCCACTGAAAAGACCGTGGGTACATTGTTAGTAGGTCACCAGTTATTATTTCATAATCCCGAAGAGAGTCTAACTCTCTTCCTGAGGCTGCCCATCTTTCGGCTTGCTGAAATGCTTGCCGGCTTCCTGGTCTGAACCCGGTTGTTGGGCTTCCTTCATGAATTCTCATGAGGTTCCTCAGATGATCAAGCACCATTTTTCTGAAAAAGAAATAAAATTCACACAAAATAAAATTATAAGAAAACTAAAAATGTCAGTAGCTTTCCATAGATTACTACCAGACAATTCCTAAGATACAGGTATAGTGGGTTTTTCCAGCGGTCCACCATGCCCGCTTATCGCCTTACTCTAGAGGTTTTGAAAGAAAGATTTTTCATCTAGCATATTATCAATATGCCCGATAATTGTTGCCAGATGCTTGATTATTTCCTCAGGAGCTCCTTTTGTTTCTTCGAGCACCTTTTCTAAATCGGCCAATTGTTCATCAGCGAAATAGCAATTTTCGATTTTCACCATATTTGTCGTTAATCGTGATAACGAATCAGCTAGTACATTCATTTTGCCATCAATGTGCTCGAAATTTACTTGCACTCCTGTTCCTGTAACAAAGTCAACAAAATTAACACATCGGACTCTTGAAGGTTTATTTTGTGCTGACTTGTTATAGAAACTGATTATGGCCTGACAATCAGTTCTGAGAGTTATCTCCTTTTGGTCCAGGTAGTGAATCTTGAGTGCCTTCATTGTTTCCATGCAAGCATAGATCTCTGCATCTATTGTGAATTTAATAACTGGGAATTTTTCGCTTGCATACGCACAAACTTTCTCCTTGTTTCGGGGGTCATGTTTTGCTTTCTTCCATTTACAAACTCCCCCCCATCCTTCCATGCATCCGTCTGTTTCAAGGATGATGTAGGATCCTTCCGGAGGTAGCTCGAGATCTGGGAGTTGCTGCACAGCTTGTTTGACCTTCCTGATGATCTCATAGTCTGAGCTCTTGAGCCTTTTGTCACCATGTTCGCTTGTTTTTGAGTATAACGGCCCAAGTAATGTTCCCAACTTCGGTATATATGATCTGGCATAGTTGAGGATGCAAGCCAAGATCTCATACCAGCTTTTTCCTTTAGTTTTTCTTCATCGAAGGAGATGATCTTCTTGATTATGTGCGGTTGAAGTTTGATTTTTCTGTTTCCAATAACTGCACCTAGGAATTCGATTTCCTGTACAGCTATTTTCATTTTAGTTGGGGATAGTACAAGTCTCCATTTCTCACAAATTGTCAGCATAACCTCTAAGTGCTTGGCATGCTGTTCCTCGTTTTCAGAAAACACCAGTATGTCATCAATGTAAACTGCTATGAAGTTTTCCGTTTCCCGGAAGCAATCATCCATCTTTCTTTCAAAAATTGCCGGTGCATTCTTCAACCCGAATGGCATAACCAGCCACTCATACAAGCCATTTGGAACGACAAAAGATGTCCATTCAACCGATTCAGGATCCATCGCTACCTGATGGAACCCACTTTTTAAGTCGAATTTTGAGTAAACCCGACTATTTCCAACTTTCTTAAGGATGGTATTAATCCCTGGCAGGCTGTATTGGTCTTTGTGGGTATTGTCGTTGAGAGTACGGTAATTAAATACTATACGCTCCTTGCCTTTAATTTCAGCGCCAGTCTTTGGGTCTACTGATGTACCCGAATTTACCATCATTGCCATGGTTCTATACCGGCTCTTACTGGGTCGTATCACTCCAATCTTGAGCAATGTCTGAACATGCTTGTCAAATTGCTCCTTCATTGCTGGTGTGACATGTTTCAGAGGTTTGTCTTGGATTGTGATATCCGGGTTGATGATATCCAATTTGCACTTGATCTGATTTTTTTTCCAGTGTTGGAGAGGATTTTCTCCAATATACCCTTGTTCTCTTAATCTCTCAAGAAGAGGCCTGAACCTTTCTTTGAATTTTTGTGACTCTTCGCCACAAGAGTATGCAGTGATTATTTGGATCTCAAAATATTCTAGTTCAGACAGCTCTAATTCTTCGATTGCTGCTGAAGCTGCTATCTCAGCATCAACTTTTGTCGCAATTGTTGTGACATTCTTGTAAAATGTCACCATTTGGCCCTCAATCCTAAGCCCTCCTTGCATGGCTCGGATGAAATTACAACCAATCAGCATTTGGATTTCGTCTCTCTGCTCCATTGGGAATGCATAAGTGAAAGGGATACGAAAGCGATTTTCCTCAATGGCCATCATTCCGCCTTTGAGTTTTTGGTTGGCTATTAAAGAAGATTTGACCCCGTCGATTTGAATGGAGTATGCACTTGGTTCCAAAGCTTCTTTTGGAACTGCATTCTGGTCTACGCAGCAAACTGTTGCGCCATTATCCAAGATTGCTTGGATTTTGAACTTCTCAACCCCTGGTATTTCCATTGTCAGCTCAATATTATAGAGTCTGTTTAAGACTCTTTTCCCTTTTCTTGGATCCGGAACTTGGGTACAGATGTATTCATTTCTATCCATCAGCATCTTGATTACTACTCTATTTTGTTTCTGGATATAGTTTTCAATTGTTTCGTCATCCGAATCCACTTCTTCAAGAATTGGCTTTTTCGGGGCTTTTCCTTTTGTTGGATCTCGCATTTCGTCCCGATCTTTTCCCATCTCCAATTCTTCAATTCTTTCCTTTAGCCTTTGATTTTCTGCTAAGAGGAAATTTGTATACCCAATCAGCTTATTGATTAGGGTATCCTTGTTGTCATACTGGGGATTTGATTTTTGTATTGTTAACATTCTTCCCAGGTTGAATCTTGAACACATCGGACAGACAGTCAAATGGCATATACTGCAATGTGCTCTCATCCTTGGGTTAGTCTGCTCTTTGCAGAACAGACATCTCATGAATTCTTGCGCCACTGGGCTGTTGTCCTCCCATTGATGCGCGCAGTTTTGGATTTCTTGGGGCACTGAGATCACTACCCGCCATGAAATTTCTTCATTTGTTATCATAATTGCGGTTTCGTATGGTATCTCATTTATACCAGCCATCAAAGAATGACCAGTACTTCCTTCCCCTTTAGAAAATGAACAGATTGCATCACTATCTGGTTCATTTTGATCTACCGAGAGCACATCCCAGTCGTCATCTAGATCTAGATTTTCGACTATGGCTGCTCTTGCAATGTTGTGTTAGGAACTCAAGTCCATGTGCAATTTTAATTTTTATTAACATTTAACAAAGAATTAATACGCACGATTAACGGATTTAGTCATTCAAGTAGTTAACACGTTAAAAGGAGAAGCGTAGGAGGTTACCTCTTCCGAAATCGTATCCGGAAGGCTCGAATCCAATCTTTTGGAGTCGGTGGCGTGCTCATCTCTTCACGGCTGCCTCCGGTTGCCTCGAGTCCACCTAGGAGATTAACAAAGGTCTCAAGACAAGTGCTAGCTTGTCCGAGACGATCGCTAATTCCCTATTTCCTTCGCGTGCGATTAACTGATTAATACATGGAAGGAAGCGCTCAACGCATGAGCTATTGAGAGAGATTAAGAGCTAAAATTTGGAGAAACAAATTTTCTCCTCTGTGAACAGTACGTGAACAGTGCATGAACAGTGCGGCCAAGGAGGAAAAAAGAGAGAGAGAAATTCTACTAGCTTGTTCCCAAAGAAACAACCTATATTTATATGGAACGTTTCCATAATTAGGTTTCTCTCTTTCTATTTTCTCGTGGCTGAAATTTTCAGCCCTCATGTGGGCCAGGCCATATGATATAATGGTCCATTAAATCGCTCCTTTAATTCGTCTCATATCGGACTTTTCAGTTAACTGATTAACTAAAATGCCAATTAGCTCGGTATAATAAATATGCGTTGAACTAACTTAATTATTAACAAATTAATAATTAATTTGGAATTAGCATATGCATTATATTATTTCTATATATGATCCATTTGAGTTAATTAATTATAACTGTTCATAACGGTATATAATTATTTAATCAACTTATCATATATTCGCAGTACTCGCTACTGCAAATAAATAAATAATGCACGTATGGTTAAAGTCCTATTTGTGTGACCCTTTGAGGATTTATGCTTTGTTGGCCATGAAAAATAAATCACTATTTATTTCCAATAATCATAAGCGGTATCTAGCAAAACGTTATGATTCCCTATTCGCATAAATAAATATTGTACCAATACAATACTTCAATCTTGCATAAGAAATGGTATCTTATTGTTTTGATTCTTATGTCACATGATATCCTTGTATAATCCAAGATAGGAATGTGTCATTCTTGCAGATTATACGTTTCTTGATCTAGAGTTGATCGCCTAGTTGCGCGCATACGATCCAACTCCATCAAAGGGCCCAGTAGATATCATCACTCACTAGGTGAACTAATGAGGGACATACGGTTATCTTGATGAATAGTTTCTCCCCGCACAATTCAAGAGAACATAAATAAAGTCCGTATAGCAGCCCTTATCAGGAATCAACGTTAGACGATATTTATAGAACCTATCCTCATGTGGAAAAGCTGAACCATCTCAAACTCAGAATCAAATACGTATGAAATAAATAATGACACATAACACAATCCATATATTTATTTCATTGGGTCATGTCTTGTGCTATGTTCCAATAACATACACATATGCAATTAAGTCGATAACTCGTTACCCATGATTTGTAGAACTTAATCATCACTTAACTTGCATACTAGTCTTATCTGATAATTAATGTTCCTTGTTAATTATCAAGACTATGGACTCTTTAGAGATATTATTGTCATTCTGACGAATGATCCACAGAGATCTACAATTCAGATCCTCAACCTGAATGATCTGTCAATAATAATCTCTAGGAACAAATGATCAAGTATCATCAATAACATAAACTAATATAATAGCTACCAACTGATTGGTTTCTAGGACATATCTCTAACAATCTCCCACTTGTCCTAGAGTCAATCAGCAGTGGTCTAGCCAGTGAAGAACTGAGAACGATGTCATATATCTATATATATACATGTCTCAAACCTCAAAAGAAATAATACGCTTAAAGCCAATTACTCATACGTCCATTACGTATGGATACTCGATAGCATCTCCTACACTGTTTAAGTTAGAGGTTATGTCAGAGTCTTCGCTGTGTTCGCGAAACTATCCACTTTTGGTTGAACCTACACGTATATATACTCCTATATATATAGTCTTGATCATCATCATGTAAGATCAAGTGATACTGTCATAGATCATAGTTGGATCACCAATCAGATATTGGGTTCTGCAAGACTAAGCTATGGTTCGAGATGCATATAACCATATCGGCTTGACTGAGAACTTCTTGATCCAAACTATTTTCTTTCGTTGCTTCACAAGTTGCTACGTATTTTGCTTTGGTGACGGAAACGGTTGTAATATCCCATTTAGAACATCTTCTAAACTTACAACACCACCTTTAAGCAAAACATGTAGCTTAATTGTGATTATATCAATCTTTCGAAAAATAGCATCAGTGCAACAACTTACACGAGGTCCTTTTCATCATAACATATGAAAACATATTTCTCTTTCTCATAAGATACTCGAGAATATCTTTTGATTATTGTCCAAACGTATTTTCTTGTATCCGCTTGACAACTGCTTGTCACATTTCTTGGATACAACACATTGGGGCTTGTGCATAATATGACATACATAATGAAACTCATAATAAAAGGATGTTTAAATTGTTTCATGCATTTCTTCTCGAAATGAGTCACAATAAACCGAGTCAAACTCAAGTTACATGCCATATGACGCGGTTCGACATAAAGTCTTACTTTCATGTTTCTAGAACACTTCGTCATTATATGTACATTTGCTCAAACCTAACATCCATCATAATCTATCTCTATAGATTTTGTTTCCTAGGATTTAGGTGATTTTACCCAAGAAATCATTCTTCAATGAGATCTTGACAATATTAATTTAATCAATGTTATTTCCCAAATAATATCCAGTTAACTTGTACAATACAAATAACACAATTATGCTCCTACTGAATATCTTGTCTATACAAGATACTTTTGACAAACATCAACTCCTTGACTTCTTTGTCAAAATATTTATTCCACAGTGCTCGCTTCGATCCATTAATGGATCCTTGAAGCATGCATATTTTTCTAGCAATACATCAATCAAGACCTCGATTTGTGTCATATACACAACATCTTTCTTCATTCAACCAATGAATGCGGTTCTGATGTACCTTTTCATATATCAATATATATGAAATGCAACTACTGCTAGAATGATCTTTATTGACTGACTTATGCATAGCTACAGCGAAAAATTGTGCTTTGTACATAGTCAACTCGTCATCGACTTAGACATAGCCATAACGTGAAGCTGTGCTTTGTACATAGTCGACTTGCCATCCATGTCAATCTTTTCTTTAAAGATCTGAATGTTCCTGTCGGATTGCTCCTTCATGAACATTAACAAAGGTCTATACCTTATTGTTATACATGGATTGCACTTAAAGATCACATGGGTTCAAACCATATTTGTGGAATCGGATTCTTCCATCGGTCCTTTAATTATCAACGAATCCTCATATGCCAGGTGCGAGGATGTCATGATGTCTATGCACCTTTCGGTTAGACAATCACTTTCGTTGACCTTTTTTAGGATTAATGCTCGAGTTCATGAACTACTTTTACAACGACTTGTAGAATAAGTTCTTGATCCTCATATATACTGAGTTTCTCAAACATCATCCACTCGTGATATGTTTAAGTTGTCATTAGAAGCGAGCGTGCTCATGAACTTCTTCCTTTCACAACGACTTGTGAATGAAGTTCCGCTCAAGTCCCACTAAGCACCATGTATGAAGTGACAAGTTTCCCAAAGGGTACTTCTTGTAGTGACGCATAAACTCCTTTAATGCTCACTTTACTCCCACTACTTCTTCTTGAAAATATTATTCTCCAAGACTACGTCATGATTAGCAACAACTAGTTTTTTCTTATCATGTTCGTAGAAGTAGTACATTCGATTAATTTAAGTATCCTACAAAAACATTAAGCGTCCTATTTGGGTTCAAGCATATCAGTCAACAAATCTTGAAATAAGCTTCTTAACACCAAATCTTGAGAAATAATGTACTTATAGATCAAATCTCGTAAGATATCTTTCTCAATGGACTTCGATGGAATATTATTCAGTGTAAACAATATTGTCCTCAAACACGAATCCCTAATATGAGTCGATTAAGTCAATTCGATTTATTACTGATCGAACTATATCAAATAAAGTTTGATACCTCCATTCTTGGACACACTACACTAATATAATGTTCCTAATGGAGCGAGTTGTGAAACTATTTTCACACTCTTTAGATAATGCATCAAATCATATGACTTAGCTATTTACCATGACCAATTGTAAGACTTATACCTTTCTTGAATGGTCTTTCAACTTCACTCTTGAACTCCTTTGAACTTGTCAAAAGGTTCACACTTATACCTTATCAGATAGATACGTTGCTATCTACTATGATCGTTGGTCAAGTAATAAAGTGTCAACAACCATTCATTACACAAGTAGTTATAGGTCTAAATACATCGATATGTATAAGTCCTAATCAAGTTACTTGTCCTTAAACCTTTATAGGTCAAATGCGCTTTTGTCATCTAACAAACATGATCTTCATATCTCAATTCATTTGCAATCGAATTGATTTACGAGCTCTACGTTATGTAGACTCTCATAATTCAATTCTCATTTATGTATGACTAAGCGGTCATTTCACATGAAAGTCAAATACTTTATGTGAAGTCTTAAGCATTCTATTTGTCATTCAAAACTCGTTTATCCATTTCAAGCATATTCAAGCAATAGACATGAAATCATATAAACAAATCCACAATAAAAGAACATCGCTTGTCCTTTACAAAACATAATCATCCATCATCGATATGAAATGGAGATAAAGTTTTAGGATGTAAGGAACGAGGTACTCGACCTACAATTCCTATTAGTAAAGACAACTCTACGTATCCAATGGTAGTGATTTAAGTTAATAAGCCATTTCCTTATATGGAGTTTACTCTACTACTCTCGAACTTTCTCTCATTCTTCAATGCTTACACATTTCACTAAATGCGAGCGCATGAACTAGTACCAAGTTACTAGTGTGAATTAGAGATAGCGAGATAATTTGAATGACAAATACTCTTGAAGGGTTAGAACATCTCCAATACGATAATCATGGTATTTCGGACAACCTTTCAAATGCCTCCATAAACGGCAAATGAAACATCTCATGTGACATACGGTCACAAATGAGGGTCTCGAAGTCTCAACTCATACTTAAGCGAAGTATTTCTTAAATACTTAGCTAATTACAATTTGCGCAAATAAGTTTGCAAACTGTAACATAATATCCTTCATTTAATTAGGAAGAGATCGTATGACAATATCAACAATTTTTGATATCGGAAATCTTGATATCTCTAGTTGCCAATTAGCTGCTCAAACCTTTCAGTTCATAAGCCAATAGAACTTTCATGTACCTTCTTAAAAGAAGTTTTTCTTACTTAATTCATGCTCCATTACTCGATCATAAATGATTGAGTCAACATTTACTTTCTCTAAGAACTCCTTCTTGAGTAAGTGAATGCGAGCGTAGGAGTCAAATCTAGTCCGTATGAATTCTCCAATCCAAAGGTCTAGAGATCCTAAAATGAGGATATCGGCATTTGCTTTATTGAATAACTTTTCGTAAAAGTCAATCAATCATCGCGATTCTACGTTTGGAAAGTTGAGAAAATAAATTGGAAATTAACATACTCAAGTTTCTCTTCACTAAGAACATGTCTTAGGAATCGGTACTACTTCTCTAAGTAAGTTCCTTTAGAAACGAGCTTATTCCATTTTAAAGATTGATCGCAACACATTTAGTATCTATAACAATTTCAATTTAAGGTTATTTAGTTTATGCAATGTTTTATTTATATAATAATAAACAAAACTCCCACTACATTCATTTAATGTCCCAAATGTAGTTTGTTTCCAAGATCCCCATTTTCGTTGAGAAGATGCCAGCGTCGGCATGACACCCGCACAACTAGACAGGGTAGGTTCTCTAACCAATCATATCAACCATATGATTCTTGGTTTGTGATATGTCTCATGTACATCCACAAACTTCACCCCGATGTCCAATCCGATTAGGGTCCATCGATAAGTAACCTCTCTCTATTTGCTCCTAGTAAATCCGATTTACACCCCGACTTTCGAGGGTTGACCAATGACGTCCCGCGTCGGCGAAATGCGTCATTTGGACACCGTATGACGTGAAGGGGATAGAGAAAAGGAAGGCGGTCGGTTTAATCAATTAATGGGACATATATTATGCGACTTTGTTTGGTGGTCGTGTCAACATACACCCATACCTATCCTATGACATTTCATAGCATTCAAACAATCACATAATAATAAGCATCTCAAACACAAGCATTGTTGTGGGTTTGTATGGCTCCAGCTTGCATATTAGTCTTCGCCGCATCTCCATGTAGCAAGACAAATCTAATTTAAGCCCTCCTACTAATTATCTAGATCCTATCTAATAATTAATGGAAATAAATACATGTGGAAAAATTCTAATTCTCTTCTAGGCCTTAGGGGCATGCAAACCTCACAAGTTACATTAAAATTAATCAAAATTAATTAATGGCACCAAAGGCCGCATTACATACATTCACACATGCATACAATTACAACACACAAGGCATTGGAATCTTTAGCCATACTAAACCCACGATCCTCCTACAAAAACGAGTTAACACATATACAATATACATGATTTAACTTGTTCTTAATTAACTTCATTAATTAGAATCTTTGTGTATGCTTGTCGCTCGTTTTTCAAATGCAAAAAGGTTTAACATTACAACTCCTTGTTTAAACCTTTGAAATTTAATCTACAATTCAAAAACAGAGAGGAGGGTGTTTAAGGAGCATTCTAATTAACATTTCAACTAATTGATTAATTAGAATATATTTTAACTAATTAAAATAAGCAATTTGGGACCCGATAAAATCCGAAATGTTTCGGTCTCCAAAAATTCCGAAATAAATCCAGAGAGCTCCTTACAATGAGTACAACTACCAGTAAAAATTTTAGGGAGAGATCATTTTCCATCAGGGAGAATCAAAAAAGACAAATTCTGATATAGTGCTCGAAACACCGTTATCAGATTTTCTGTTTTTCATCTCAACCATTTGGTCTAAATGATCATCTTCCTTTCAGTTTCTATATAAACAATCTACACAGAAAACTTAGCATATACAATTGGCTACCTATTCAAGGAAAAAGAAACAACAAGTTCTATTCAAAATTTTCTAGTTAAATGTCATACAAGTTACAAGTCCAGTTCTGAAACAGACTGAACACCGAAAAGTTTTGACTCAGTTGAAGTATCAAACCTTAATGGAAAAATATGAAACTAATTTTCACAGATTTCTAACTCAAAATAGAACATTTTCATTTAAACACTTTTATGTAAAAGTATTTTAATAATTACAGTTTGTCAAAACAAGCAACTTGTTTAGAAAAACAGATCTGACGATTTCTTTCCTTTTCATACTTGAACATCCATTTAAAATCCGAAATATGCAATAATTTACATATATCCAGAAAGAGCATCAAGTTTAGAATATTACTAGCCAAAAGATACAGGTAGATATTTTCCAAAAATACGTCTTTCTTTCCCAACAAGCAGAACTATGCAGCAGAATGGCAGATCTGCACACCGTTACCGTTTAATTCACTACAAATTTATAACTAATTATAAAATAGTGAAACCAGCGTTAAAAAAACCATGACTAAAAGATCTACAACCAAAAATAAGACAGAAAAAATTCCAGAGAAGTTTACATCTCGAAAACCAAGCAACAAGACAGAAAAACAGATTTTTTCCAGACAGCAAACACACACATCACTAATTAACTTTGTTAATTACAAATTTCTCGATTTAAAAATGTTAAAAACTTGAATAACGACCAGCTCTCTGATACCACTGTTAGGAACTCAAGTTCATGTGTAATTTTAATTTTTATTAATATTTAACAAAGAATTAATACGCACGATTAACGGATCTAGTCATTCAAGTAGTTAACACGTTAAAAGGAGAAGCGTAGGAGGTTACCTCTTCCGAAATCGTATCCGGAAGGCTCGAATCCAATCTTTTGGAGTCGGTGGCGTGCTCATCTCTTCACGGCTGCCTCCGATTGTCTCGAGTCCACCTAGGAGATTAACCAAGGTCTCAAGACAAGTGCTAGCTTGTCCGAGACGATCGCTAATTCCCTATTTCCTTCGCGTGCGATTAACTGATTAATACATGAAAGGAAGCGCTCAACGCATGAGCTATTGAGAGAGATTAAGAGCTAAAATTTGGAGAAACAAATTTTCTCCTCTGTGAACAGTACGTGAACAATACATGAACAGAAGAGAGATGGAAATGAGCCATGGAAAGTCTGTTTTTTCTTATTCCTAAGAAAGAAAAAAGAGAGATGCGTTGGGTTGAGAAGAAGAGAAAGTAAAAAATATAAAGGAATTGATCGGAAGCCCCTAACTTCACCCAACCGTTAGCAATCTAACACACTGTTAACAGATGGACTAAATTCGGACAACTTGAAAGTTTAGTGGTTGTAGAGGGACAAATTAAAGTTCAGTGACCAAATTTGGATTACATACAAAGTTCAGTGACCTTCTGGAAAATTTACTCTATAAAAAATCTGAACTAAGAGTTGACAACACTTATTTGTTTATAAGTGTTCACTTTGATCGTCTATGTGTTTATCTTATCTATTTTTTGTGTTCACTTTTGGGTGTGTTTGTTACGTTTTGAATTAGTCTTATTCTGAATAGGACTTATTCGAGATGAAACCAAACGTGTTTTGAATGAGCCTTATTCCAAATTAAGGGCTTATTCAACTCCTTATTCCAATACCACCATAAAGTTGGAATAAAAGTGAATAAGAAGAGAGAAGAGAGAGGAGAGAGAAAAGCTTATTCGGAAAGTTGAATAAGCTTATTCGAAAAGTTGCCAAACACACCTTGTGTTTAGCGATGGCAAGGAATGACAAAACTACATATTACAATTACCATTTATGTTTAGAAATTTTGCGCTGGTGTTTTGGGTTTCGCCAGCTCTGGATGAAAATAGCTATGTCTAGGCCTGCAAATGAAAGCTCGTTTTTCATTTCGTTTCGTCCGGATGAAACGGTTAATGAAACAATAAAACGATTTCGTTTGGTTGGACGAAACGATTGATGAAACAATGAAACGGTTTTGTCCATGTATAAATCATGAAAATTTCGTTAATTTCGATCATTTCATCCGGACGAAATGGTTAACAAAATTAAAAATTTGTTTCGTCCACCTTAGTTTTGTCACCATTTCGATCGTTTTGCAGGCCTAGCTATGTCATGTTGGTTTGTCTTAGTGATGGCTGAGTGATTTCCATACTATTATTCTGCTAGTAGTGAAATTAGTGTTTTAATTGGAAATTTACTATTTACCATCTCTCCATACGTCATCCCGTGCTATCGCATTTATTTTTGTTCATTTTATTCATTTACATGGCCAGTTTGTTTATCTAAGTGTTCCCTTTATTTAATAATGAGTAAGATTTTATTTTTTTATTGGTATTCATATTTTTATATTCATATTCAACTTAGCTTTATTGAATTTTTTATTTTTATATTTTCACTTTAATTATTTAAATGTTCATTTTTGTCTTCTTACAGGTTCACTTTATTCAAACGATGACAAAACTGTACAATTATCATTTCTAAATTAATTCGGGTGTTATGTTAAGACAATTTCATAAATGGACTGGCATAAACTACTATTTGCCAGGTAAATCAGCTCAGCATAGAAATTTATTTCATATTTGTTCACATAATTGTTAATACCTTATTTTATGCATGGAGACGAACGTAATTTTATTTCGATGCATTCATTCGCACATTTATTCCTCATAATAATTTTGGGAAATTGATTACTGTCATCTGCAATTTTGTCATCCTTGCCATCGCTAAATAAAAAATGAACATATAAAGTAAACAAAGTGAACATATAGACGACCTAAGTGAACACATACAAACAAATAAGTTCAATAAAAATAAGTTGAATATGCATGTAAACTTCTGAACAAGTGATGACAACACTTATTTGTTTGTAAGTGTCCACTTAGATCGTCTATATGTTCACCTTGTTTGCTGTATATGTTCATTTTGTATTTAGCGATAGTAGAGATGACAAAACTGCACATGGTAGTTATCATTCCTGATAATTTTGTGAGCTATGCGGCTATGCAGCCTTTCCTTTAGTGGGCTAATAACAAGCGGAATTAGGCTGACAGAAAGCCCAACTACGTGTCTTTGGACGACTATGCTTATAATTGAATATAAAATTGTTCTGTAATGCCTCAATTATTCTTTTGTTCAAAGTAGGGGTGCATAACGTCTAAAACGATCATGCAAATGAGGTGTTGCGTTAACTGTTTTGTTTTAGACAAAATGATCGAAATTATGAAAATACACATGGACGAAATTGACTACGTGTTGTGTTAATCGTTTCGTTTCGTTTTGGACTAAACGAAATGAAAAAAACGGTTAAAACAATCACCGTTTTCACCCCTAGTTCAAAGCATATTCACATTACATTTTTATACAAAGGAAAAATTAGGATTTTGTTTCGGAATAGTTAGTTAGATATTTAGATACCCGCATTTAGTTTAAACTAATTTGAAATATATTCTTTCTAAATATTGAAAATGCATCTGCAATTTCGAGAATAATTTAAGCTACATGATATTAAATATCAAATAAATCTATCAAAACTAAACGTACAGTACTAAGAATTATCTAAACGTATAAGAATTAAAATCGACTAGAATTACCTATTAATTGAAGGTGGTGTCCAACTTTTTAATTTAAGATAAAATAAACAGAGAATTTAAAATTTAAAAAGGTTGAAGCAGTTCTCTCTAGGGTTGTATTTAGAAAAAGCAGAAAGAGAAGAAAAAGGAAAAGGAAAAGGAAAGGAAAGAAAGAAAATAAATAATAAAAAGAGAGAGAGAGAAAAACGCCCCCGTCTTCGATGACATCTCCCTATTTCAGCATCCAATAACCTGCTGACACCTGGTGGCTTTTTAGGTGATAATGTCTCATTTAAAAAAAAAATCTCTTTGAGCGACTAATTAGTTTTCAGACCTTGATGAAAGCGACAGCTCAAATCTTTTAAAAGAAACGGCAGATATGTATTGTTGGAGATATAATCCACACAAGAAAGAGCAATTCTAAAGTAACAAGTGGAAAGTTCTCATTGGCATTAATCGCAGATAGACAAAACATTATGATGATAGTGGAGTTGATTATGTGTTTATTTTAGTGGATCCGCATTGCATGCAAGGGATCGCAGCAACATAATTGGTGGTCACCTTGGAGATAAGAACAAATAAATGCTGATATTACCCTACAAGTACTGTAATGTTATATTCTAACTTAAATAGTTTACTTAAAAGTTAGAAATTAATTATTTAATAATTAATAGATACATTTGTTAAAGGATGAATGAATATTATTTTTTTTAAGATAAATTGACAGCGGCTGTCAATTAAACGAACAAATATTGTTGATGGGTGAACTTACAAAAAGACCTATTTTTAATAGAACTTCATCATTGATCACACAACTTGATTTTAGTTCATTTTGATCACTCAATTTTGATTTATCTCTCTACAGAGTACAGACGTGTACTTTAGATTTCTATCTAAATTAGATCAGTTTGTTCAATTTTAGATTTTCTATACAAATTTTTATGCAGATTTGTCCCCCAAATTGTTCAGTAATTGCAATTCATAAGAAAATACATGTTGTACAATCATAGGAGTTTTTAAATTATTGATTTTTAAATTAGTTATTTCAAGGAATAGAAAACAAATAGCTAATTTAGGTAAAATAAATGATCGTCAATTTCAAATATCAATTCATGGCTGACAATCAATTAAATACTGATTATCTAAAATTACTTCATTACAATTATAAATTTATGACGAATGCTACGATCCAATTGGGGTAAAAAATTTCAAAAGTTTTAATAGATCAGTAGGATAAATCTAAGATAATTAGTAATCCACAGCTGTACCTAATTTCTGTAGTTCTCCAACATTTCCCATCATTCGTCATACTCCTGATATGTAGACTCAGTAGGTGTCCCTATCTCAACTTTAACTAAAAATAATCATCATCAGTACCTTACAAATTTTATTTCTCTCGGAAAATAACGTTGTCGATTGTCGACATTGTGAATAACTTACGTTTAAGTAACAAAGACTTTTAACTTGTTTGTTTGTAGATCCTCTATTACACATCTTTTGAAATCAATTCTGTTACAGGTCACTGACGATAGGTTGTATCAACACTGAAAGTGGTGACACGTCTCTTTTGCAGATTTTCTGAAACGGAGGATCCGAACTCAAGCTCTGTCATCAATTGCTTTAGTATGTTCTTATTTTCAATGTTTTGGATTGATATTCATCCTCTTGTCAAATCATTCTTTTCAGTTAAATAGAGTTGCTAATATAAAGTTAAACCGCCCAAGAATGAGAGATTGCTGTTATTCTTCCCAAAATCCCCTCCATTCTCTTCATAATCTTTAGTAAGGACAGAAACAAAATCAAGAAAAAGAAGCAAATATAACATCAAAAAATTCAATGTCAGTTTTGCCTAAATATACAATTCTTTTGGCTCAACCAATATTCTTTTATGTATATCAACCACTCAAAACATAATAGTTTAACATTTTTTATAATTTTAAAAGTAATTTATGAATTTGAAATTTAATACTTTAAATGTAATCTATACTATATGCATCACCTGAATAAACTATTAAATTTAATTCAAGATCAACAAACGATTTCAAATTGCAATTATCCATATTAATTATGGCATTTAATGAAATATCAAATAAATTAAAATATCAATTTACAAGTCATTCAGAGTAATTTAAATGTCAAATGATTAATATTTGTTATTGCCTTCCAATAAGAAGTAAAGAAGTTTTTATTTCATTACTTTCTTTTTCTGTTTTTTGTGGATTTTTTCATTAAATATCGTATTTTGAATTTTACTTGTTCAAAATTTCATTATCTAGAGGCGATGGAAACTTTTCTATTATTATATTTTTTTTCCCCAATTTTATACCAGTTTATGGTTGCCACAAAATCTGTTTCCAATATGTTGATAGTACAATACAAAAGTACAGAAAGGAGCGCAACCTCTTTCCATGAATATGCCTTGTGTACTGTAGTCAACAACTTTTCAAATTAGGGTAGCACCAAGACATTTTGTCTGAAATTTTATGATTCATTTTTCCTTTTTATCGTGCTGTCATTAGCAAGTGTTGCTGCAGTAGTCACTGTGAGTTGACAACTAAGAATAATTAACCAATTGGGTTCCTTTCATATGGTGAAAGCTCTTTGAAGTTTCATCAAGCATAAAGAGAGGTAAAAAGTGGAGAGAATAAAGTAGCATTTCTATCCCTCAAATGTTTGAAGGAGAACTAGAAAGAAGGATGTCTCATGAAAACATTTTAGATCAGCTCCATGCCTCGGAGCAAAGTTATGGATGCTTTGGTTATGGATTAGTTCCCCAAACAGGAGCTGCTTTCATAAGAAAGGTATACTAATTAGTTTGTTTCACCAAATTATTACTTTGGTTTTTTGTTGTTTTATGTTCTGAGAATTCATTCTCTGGCCTCTAAGACCCAACCTGTCCATGAAAGATGTTGATACAATGATTATTTTGGGGACCGAAACCGCCCTGTTTGATTTTTTGGGTGTATAATAAAATACATAGCTAATGATAAAATTTTTAGATAGTACAATTCTGAGATGCTGTTTTGCTGTCTTAAGGTGGCCTATGTGTTTCTATCGTCTTATAATTGTCATCAAATAGCTAGATAACTGGGAAGTACATAGATAGCGTTATCATATATGGTTCTTCTGTTTATGTCATAATCATTCGCCATGCCCAAAAACATATGTCAATTAAAAGTGAAATTAAAGAACTACTTGGACATATACGATGTTACCATGATTTGGATTTGCTCAAAATTAGTAAACTTTTTGTTATCAGATTGTAGCCGAGTTCTTGGGCACATTTATCATGGTATTTGGAGCAGCCGCAACTCCGATAGTTGACGCAAAGTACCCAAATTCCGAAACACTAATCGGCAAAGCCGCTTCGTCGGGAATAGCAGTTGCAATTGTCATTTTCTCAACCGGACACATCTCGGGTGCACACATAAACCCAGCAGTCACCATTGCTTTTTCTCTGTTCAAAGACTTTTCCTTATGTTTGGGTGCCCTTTTACATTTCAGCACAAGTTTTGGGTTCTTTTTGTTCATCATTAGTACTTAAATTCATCTTTAATCCATTCCTAAATGGTGGAGTCACTGTACCAACCATTGGTACCGGCCAGGCATTCATTCTCGAGTTTGTGATCACATTCATCCTGCTATTTGTGGTTACTTCAGTATCGTTTGACCCCAAAGCTGTAAGATCACAGAGTTCCTCATAAACATTATCTATTTTGTAAAGTAAACACTGCCAAATTATACTCTCTAATTTCTTTTTATTCCTTCAGAATAAAAAATTGGCAGCTATAGCAGTTGGCTCAACAGTATTGCTGAACACTTTAATAGCAGGGTAAGTTGGTGCAATAAAGAAATCTTTTAAACTCGATTTGATCATTTCTACGTTTGATATTAATGTCCTTAATTTATTATAAGCTAACATTATTTTGATCCTTTTTTTTCTGTAGACCGTCAACAGGAGCATCAATGAATCCTGTTCGCACACTTGGACCAGCTCTTACTACAGGCAATTATAACGGAATATGGATATATTTTGTTGCACCTATTTTGGGTGCAATGTTTGGTACCAGTGCATATAATTATTTGAAGTTGGCCTAGCAGTATTTTCTCTTTGGGATTTTTATTATATTTTTAGATTTGAATGCATCCAGCTGATGCCTCCTTCTGAGCTTGAACCAGAGCAATGCATCGGGTGCAGAAATTGGGGTGTATTATCTGTTTTACCAGGTAGATATGTGAATTTGTTCATACCTATATTTTGAAGAGTGATTATATGCACAGAAATTAGCAAATTAAAGCTAAATTTTGTAAACAATTATAGATTGTATTATTTGAATAAGAAATGGAGGTAATATTTCCTCCTTTTTATAAGTTAGAATCAGAATGACGGCATCAGCTACATGAGAATAAGAGTGATTTATATTTTATCGATCTCAGTTTGAGCTTGTAAAATTGTAAAGTATTGTACAAAGCTAAAGAATGTTATATTTTTTTTTTAAAAAAAAAGGTAATATCTTGTATTCATTTGCTGATATTTTTATGTCTGAAGTATTCAATGGTAGAAAATTAGCACAGAAAAAAAAACAGTTTGGTAATTAAACAAGAGATTGTATTATTTGATAAAAAGAAAGTAGCAATATAAAAAAAAAAAAAGCAGAAGTATCTGCTGTGTTGCTTCTACATATATTTAGCCTTGGAGTTCACCAGTTAAACATTCAGAAAAACAAAAACAAAGGGGGAAAAAGAAAAGAGGAAAGACCCAAAAAAATTAGGAAAAATAAAGATCCCAGAAGCACAAGCATCATTGAAATTGCAATACACGTACACAGCAATAATGATGCACAATTACACTATTTCTTACATAAATAATGATGTACATACACACGTGTCCTATTTTTCAAATTTTTTTTTAGAAAAATAGTGTACGTGTTATATGTTGACTGAGTTGCTGTCAAATTTTATTTTATTATACTTTTATTTATTTATTTGATTGATACGAGTGAAGTCTATGTTTTGATCCAAAGTAGACTGGTCGGTGGTCGCTGTCGTGTCTTACTAACTGTCATGTTGGACAATTTCTATTAGCTATTGGTGGGGTTTTATTCAGTCAAAACAAAAAGACAATTATTTGTCCCTTGTAAAGAATAAGTAAATAGGATTTGTGAAAATAATAAATAGATGGTTTTTCAGTACACGACAGATTTGATAGTTCATTGCTTAGTCAGGCTGTGTGTTCTTCCAGATATTCTGCAGCTGTTTCTTTTGTTAGATGGGGCCCATGGTGTTGGGCCCATCTGTCAGTGATGGTACACTAAATGTGTCCGGAGAAGAAGATTAGGATTTCAATAGTTGCAGTGGGGCTTTTCTGTTTGCTCTTTCTTTTCTCCGTGGCACTTTGTGAAGCGAGTTGCTTGAATAAAAATCTAATTGTCCCTAAATGTGAAGAATTCACAGGACATTATTTGAGGCGTCTTAGTTCATCAAATTGAACAATAAACAGCCAAGAATATAACTAAATTTTGTATTACGCTTCTTACTATAACAGTGAGTCATGTTGATATAAGGATTTGCTGTTTGCACAATATTTTATGTTTTTTTTGAAATAGGAAGCTACTTATTTATAGAGACTTTAGCCCACTCTGTAAATTAGAGTTTATCCCTCTTCCGTGTTCTGCGGGAATTGAACCCGTTATCTCTAGAATAACGGCGGAGCCACTGACCATCTGTGCTGGACTCCATATTCTGCACAATATTTTATGTTATTTTAAACTATTATTTACTGTGCGTAATTAAAGAGATATCATGAATTTTAATAAATCAACGTATTTAGATAAGAAGAAAAGTCATGATAAGAAAAGGAATTTTGATATTTGCTAATGGAATCCAACTTGTGTTTGTTTCAAGAATAAATGAAAGACAAATTTTGAAATGGACTTCTCAACCAGTGAAATCCTTGACTTTGAATTTGATTTTACTTGAAAGAAAGATTTTGATGGGTATAGAAATGGATTTCTCAACAAGTGAAAATGCATGATTTTACTTGAAAGAAAGATTTTTACAGATATAGGAAATGGATTTCTCAACAAGTGAAATTCCATGATTTTACTTGAGAAAGATATTTTTACGGTTATAGCAAATGGATTTCTCAGCCACTGAAAGTACATGATTTAAATTTGATTTTACCTAAAGGCTAAAGACAATCTCGATGGGTACAGAAACGGTTCTCAACAAGTGAAAATTCCATGATTTCGAATTTGATTTTACTTGAATGACAGATTTTTACGGATATACTAAATCAGTTTATCTGCCACTGAAAGTTCTAATTTTGAATTTGATTTTATTTGTGTTTTATTTGTGCAATCTCCTGGATTTCAATTTATAATAATTTCTTGCCTCATTTCGTTTACCATTTTCATTTTGTGTAAATCTCTACTATTTATAAACGCACGGACCGTAGAGGTATTACACGCTAGGTCTAGCATGTAAACAGATGTTTCTGCCGTTCGATCGATTTGATCTGTGGTCGGATATTAATCGTCATATGAAATAACAATATATTTTAATTTCTTTAATTTTTCATCTAATAAAGAAACAAAATAAATAACAAATCTATTTGTACGATGCTAGATTAAGCAATATATTTTTCTTATCTAATATTATTTTGTTTGTTTATTTGCCCACATATGAGGGACCTTAAGCTAGTATGTAACAACAAACGGAGTCAATTCGTGATTCCATTTAAACTTTAAATATTTACAAAGGACCACCCATCAAAATTTTATATATACCTATGTTCTCCGCTCATATATTGAATTTAGTTACTACAGTAAATAATGCTAGTTCTCGTAATTAACTTTTTTTTTAAAAAAAAAAGTTAATTACAAACTAAAATTTTTCAATACTACACTATATATGCCAAATGGGATTAAATTCATCTCGTATTTGAAATTTGAGCATTTAATGGCAAATTAACAGTTCAATATACCATTATCGAATGTTATATAGTTTCGGGGGTCGATTGTCAAAATTAGAGGCTCAAGGACCTACTCGTCAAAAATGAAAAAGCTTGAAGGCATCCTATAAAAATCAAGGAAATTAATTTTTTTTTATAGGCATAATATTTAAACTATATAGTTCATTTTTAGTATGTTATATTTCAAATTATAACTATATATTTTTAATAATTAAAATTCTTATGATGACAATTTATCAAGGGAGCCCTCTGCTTTTTACTTGTTATTTATTTTTTTTCAAAATGTAATAATTTCTATATATACGATTATAAATTTATAGTTTGTATTTAAAATATCATACCTATAATACCATTTTTATTAAATTTATAGTTTTTATAGTTATTAAAGAAGTAAATAGTTGAGTCTAGTAAAAAAATTATCACGGGAAATGAATACTCAAAAAAAAAATTATCCCTCGAATAATTTGATTCCATTTGTCCATATCACATCTAGTACTGCTTTCAAAAATGGATAGCCAATAAGTGCACAGCACCTCCGTCCTGTAAGTCGTACGATAAGAATGATGTGTACCAACTATCCATGGGCACGTTAGCATTCTTAGATAAGAGTGATGATACACCTTAAAAAAATAATAATAAATAAAAAACAATTAGGTTTAAAAGTGGCCAGTAACGGCTCATATCTCTGGAATTGGACTAGAATTCTGTATGGAAATTGGAAGGGATATGCCTGATAGTTGTGGCTTGTTATCATAATAATCATAAATTCCGGCGTGACATAAGTATTGGATCATATTATTTTGTAAGACCTCCTTGCGTAAAATTATAAATGATGATTTATTTAACAAGGTATTTATATCTTGATGTACTTTTGCATTATAAAAATCATATTATTTTAAAATGATATCCATAATATTTACTCGAATCAAAATTTCATATTTTGTAAAATTATTTCAGATTATCAATTTATATCTATGATCATTATAGATCTTATGTTCAGCAATTTGAAATACGTTTGATGTATCTAACATTCTAACTAAATCAAAACGATTCAATAATAAAAAAAAAACTAAATCAAAACGATACACAATATAATATACTGAGACGCAGTTACTATATTTTGCGATCATACATTCCTAATTTGAATCAATTAGAAGTAAATTTAAAGTCTTAAATTAACCCACACAAACATATTTTTCGTAACTAATATATTTTACACATACAAATATTAAGTAATGCTGAAATAAAAGAATGCACGAGGCACGAGCTAGTTGAACTCTTATATTATAGTAATTTGAAGCCAGAAAACTGTCATTCTAAAAGAATTGTTTTATAAGAATTATGGCTGCATAACGTCTAAAACGACCACGAAAACGGTCGATTTCGTTAACCATTTCGTTTTAAAACGAAATTGATCACCCATTTGCGTTAACCGTTTCGTTTTGGACGAAACGGTCGAAATCACGAAAATACCACATGGACGAAACTGTTCTAAGCTTCCGTTAACCGTTTCGTTTATAAAACGCAACAAAAATCTTAACCATTTCGTTTCATTTTGGACGAAACGTAACGAAAGGACGGTCGAAACGGTGACCGTTTTCACCCCTAATAAGAATGTTGATTGGGCCTTACAGTGATATTAGTTTGTGGTGGAAAGGATTGTTGGTTGGTTTTTGAACAGACTTCCGCACTTCGACATATAAATAGCTTAACGTGTAGCGGACTAATTTCTGTCCGTTTATCTAATCTTGATAGCTAATTTTTTGCAGACTGCACTTTTGACAATTCTGATATTAATCACTGCTGCTAAGTGCTATCCTCTGCAGGGCAACTGCGCAACAAAGGATGTAGATTCAGCCCATCAATGGGTGTGGGCCTATGTCTTGAATGTGAACAAGTGCTACTTGTAAACCCAATTTTTTAGGCCTAATTCATTAATTAGGTGACAAAGGATCATCTTTTATTTTGTTATCACCGACTCGGTGTGTTCTATCATCTATGAAGTGTATATTTATGTGTTTGATTGATGAAATTAATGTTCGATGTTATTATTACCAGTCTTTGGGGCTGTTTGGATTATGGTAGGAATTTGGGGAATTTCATCTTCCTACCATAAATTTATTATAAACAATCTAAACTCTTCACAAAGTTACACACTTCCCAATATATTTATTCCTAGGAATTTCAACTTCCCCAAATTCTCCAAATTCCTAAGCGATCCAAACCCCTTTGTGATTTCTAACAGAAACATTATGTTAAATAATGAAATAAGGAGGCTTTAAGGTGATTGTCTGATGGATGAACAGAAAGAAAAATTGATATATGGCTTCTTCTATGTCTTGTCATAATTACCTCTGAAGCAAACCAACATATAGCCTAGGTACAAGGTCACTACCAACAGTAACAGGTTGTACTCTGTACATTGTTCAAACTAGGAACTGTTAGCATAGGTTTAGTGGGGCAGAATGTAAAAGTTGGTTATTCATCAATTCCTATACCTTACTTGGTAAATATAATCAGTAAGATGTAAATATGTAATTACGAGTTAAATTGAACTAAAGGAACCGTTTGGATCAAGTGGGAATTTAGAAAATTTTTTATTCCTAGACATAAATTTATTATAAACAATCCAAACTCTTCACAAAATTACACACTTCCCAATACTTTATGTCTAGAAATAGGAAATTTCTCCTATTCCTAAGCGATCCAAACGACAAGTTGCGCAATGTTACATGGCATCTGATATTGCAAATTTTTGTCCTTATGTGCAAAAAAATAATAAAAAATAATAAAAAATAAAATTCTCACAAGGTGGGTTAATTTAAAGGACACTTCTGTATGAACAAAAAGGAGGTTAATTAGATTATACTGACATAGTGACCCTTAGGCCTTAGATAAACATAGCACTTTGACATTATGAAAACGCCAACACAAAATATCAACTGAATCAGATCCAGTAGTGTCAATTCCACTGTCACAATTAACCCTACGGCCGTCACGCTGTCAATTTTTCTTTTTCCTGTAGCATGAAAAATATTAATATTTTATTTTTAAATTTCTTTTTTCCCCCTCTGAATTGTCATATTTATTTGGTGCCAGCCAACTTGACCATCCACTCGACCAAGTTTATGAAAGGGACTCCGTAGCACTATTAAAAAGTTAAGAAGACATGCATTTCGAGTTCAACTTATATTTGCGTATAGACAAAATAGCACAAAAATACAATATTTCAAATTCACTGTACAAGCAACTAAATTATCCACATATTCGCGGCATGCATATCTCAGTCCATTAAAATGTTAATTGAAGTTTGTAAACAACGACCGTCCAAAGAAAAACAACGTTACATGCATCAATAAACTACTAGACTTCTATATCCTTTCTTCTTTTTTTTCGAAGATTTCTGTTTCTGGTGGCGTGAGGATATATAATTCCTTTATGATAAAGACGGATTAAAAATAAAAACTAAGGTGCAATTTCCGAAAGTATTAATTACACAGATTATTCCAGTTTCATTCGTTCCTACTTTGGTCCCTGACTTTTTGTTGCTTCTGTTTCGTTAAAGTATTTTCAATGTTACCCAAGCTTTTAAAGTACGTCATTTTATTCGTTTTATCGTAGTTTTATCTAAATTTTTATTTATACCGCATAATCGTTTTATCTTTTTTAATCACGGAACAACTATATTATCGTCATTTTATTACCGATAATGCTATATCACCATCCAATCACTAAATATAACAAATTGCATGAATTTTAAAACCTTGATGTTACCTAATTGTCAAATTATCGACGCAATTGGACAATGGAATGGGATTTATTTGGTCATGGTGCACAACTTGTTCAACTTTAGATCGCGATTATGACATATTTTATTTTTGGGGAATATAGAAGGCAATTACAATAGAAAATGAAATGATATTTTTGAGTCATAAGTGCAATATACTCAATCATAAAATATAGTTTATAAAATAAACAATGTTGTGCATGTGGTAGACAGGGGCGGAGCCAAGGCAGGGGCCTCAGTGGGCTTGGCCTCCCCACATTTTTTAATTTTACTAAAAATCACAAGGTAAATTGCATAAAGGTATGAACAAATATGTGGAATGGCCCCTTCAACAAGTAAAATTTATAGATTAGCCCCACTTATGTTGTTTTTCTGGCTTCGCCCCTGGTGGTAGAAAGTTCATCTCACTATATATGTCGAAATGGAATGCAGAATATTTCATACCACACAGAAATTGGATCAATTCAAAAAAAACTATTAGCCAAAAACTCACTAGTGGGTGCATGACCTATAATTAATCGAAAAAAATAAAATAAAAATCAAAAGTTGAGGTGATTATATGTGATTTAAAAAAATGCCAAGAAATCATCCTAAATCGATCAAATAATATAGACATTAGGATTTCATGTCTGGTACAATATATAGGCTAAGACAATGCTTTCTATCAATGTGGAAGATATTATTTCGAAATTAACAAGATGAGTAATGCCGGTTTCTATTTAAAAAAAAAAAATGAATTTGAGTCCTTTCGCCGACTATGAAAATACGAGTCAAGACTAGATGTGTTTAAAGATAAATAAAAGTTAGTTAGTCATAGTATTTTATAGATCAAAACAGAATCAATCTTTCTAATTAAATATCCTTAATAATAATAAAGTTAACAATATTGTTTTAAGTCACTGTCACAAAAGATAGTTCTTTTTTTTATATATAAAAATAAGAGTCATGCCCTTATCTTTTTTTTTTTATATATAAAAAAAACAGTAGAATTTACAAATTTTTTGCCAGTGGCTAAAAGGAAAAAGATGAAAATTACAGTGAAATTAGAAATTGAGAGAATGATGCTGAGAAAACCAAAAGATGAAAAGGCAGGTTAGGAGAGAAAAGAAAAAAGTAGTATAATTGAATTTCGGCTAATCCCTAATCCAACTTTCCCTATTTTCTATAGGTTAGACCAAGCAAAAATAATAATGCACTTGCAGATTTTGAACCTTTTGAAGAATAGATTTAAGATTTGATATATCTCTTTCCCAAGACAGTCAGTCCCCACAAATCAACGACGGTTACAAACTACGAATTCTCAACATGTGTACTGCTAATATTATTATTCATATATTTTATTATTGTGTATTTGGAGAACTTGTTATTGTTCTTGTTCTTATTCCACACAAGTGACACAACTTCCAAACATACCCAAATTAGAATAGCAATAGAAGCATCCGGACTCGTATATATATAGTCTCAATTGAACTATTTTTTTGTTTAATGAGTAAAATTCTTTTTGAAGCAAAAACTGAGAGTGAAACTCATCTCAGATGCGGAGTACAATATTGCCACTTTTTTCACTCAATAAATAAATTGCATTATGAATTGATAACTATGAATCAATGATGCATGCAACCTTCTGAAAATAATTTTGACCGAAAAAATGTTCACAGTAAAAGAGATATACTCACGCTTTTGTAAATTATATATACTGTCAACGCGTATTGAAAAGAATGTGTTCTTTTAAGAGAGAAACATAGGTCAGGTGCATCCTTTCTAGCATTGACAAAGACAATTTATTACCCCGATTAAAAAAAATTGTCATCAATTTTTTCCTTTTTTTTGAAGCAATGTCATCAATTCCTTCTCCATTGTTATGATGTGACCTTTTTTGACTTTTATATAACAAGAGAATGAATATAAAAACTAGGCAATAGATCGCCATTTTGCCATCTCGAAGTTTCAAGGAAAGAAGGGGGGAAAGAAAAATGTCTGATGAAACACTTGTCTACCACCTTGCGCCACAGCATGAAAATAGAAACTATAGGTTGTGTCCAGAGCAGGGAGCTAAGGTTGTAAAAATGGTATTATCCTATCTTTCATTTTAAAGATTTAAATTTTGACTTTTTAGTTTCTAAAACGAAGTATATCCAATTATCCAGAAAGTAGCATTGGCCGGCCTCTCTACAATTTATTTATGTAATAAAATACAAAGCAGAGATTTCACAAAATAATGGTATCCTTCAGAATTTTATGAAGGATACATGTCACAAATTCCTTATTTATTATACCAGGGTTCCACATTTGTGCAATTAATTATCTTTAGCAATATTCAGATGGTAGCAGAATTCATTGGCACATTCATCATGATCTTTGGAAGTGCCACAACCCCCATAGTCGATGCAAAGTACCCAAATGTTGAAACCCTCATCGGCAAAGCCGCCTCATCAGGAATATCAGTAGCAATTGTCATCTTCTCAACCGGTCACATCTCGGGGGCACATCTGAATCCAGCGGTCACCATTGCATTTGCTCTATTCAAAAACTTCCCTTTTGCTTGTGTGCCTTTATATATAGTTGCTCAAGTCTTGGGTTCTATTTGTGCATCAACAGTTCTCAGTTTCATCTTCGATCCTGTCCAAGACGGTGGTGTGACAGTACCGACCATCAGTACCAGCCGCGCATTCATTCTCGAGTTTGTGATAACATTCATCCTGCTATTTGTGGTCAATGCCATGACATTTGACTCTAAAGCAGTTAGTATCAACAAAATTGTATCGAAATTTTTTTTTTACAGCCATTTTAAATCTGACAATGACTTACTAAGGCTGTTTCCTTATTTTCTTTTCATCTTCAGAATCAGAAACTAGCGGCGATAGCGGTTGGCTTAACAGTATTGTTGAATTCTCTGATCGCAGGGTGATTGCAACAGAAGAAGAGCTTTTAATTTTTAAATTTGAAATCAGTTTTCTTTCTAATAATTAATTAGTATCAAATTGACCTCTTAATGTTTCTCTTTGTCTTTGCAGACCCTCGACTGGAGCATCAATGAATCCAGTTCGCACATTAGGACCAGCACTGGTAACAGGAAATTATGACAGAATATGGATATATATCACTGCTCCTATATTAGGAGCAATATTTGGCACCATTACGTATGACTATATGAGGTAAGCCTAGAAAGGATTCTTTTTTTTTCCGCCCTTACTATACCTGTGCAGTTCAGAGATAGTTTGAATGCCTATGTTGCATGGATATGGGTGCGAGTATCGTATCCGGTACGGTACGGTATGGTATGGATGCGGCGATATGAAAATTTAAGAAAATCTCCGATATGAATGCGGCGATATATGTGTGTATTAATTTTTTTTTTAATATGATGAGAATTGGTGTATATGAAATTTTTTTAATTTCTTATTGTCTTCATTCAATCTAATATTTCATTAATGATTTATATATATCATTAAATACATTGAGTATTGGTGCAACCATATGAAAATTTTGATTTTCATTAAAAGCTTCATCAAACTTTAAATATTTTGGAGTTAATCGGATTTTCCACGTGGCACATTTGAGACGATTATCGGTGCGTCAAACAATTAAAATAATTAGATTTGCCACTTGAAATATCGGATGCGTATCACACAAATATCGCATAAGTACATTGGATACATATCCGGTATAGATAGGGCAATTTTTTGGAAGTATCGGTGCTACTTAGACTGAATGCATACAAAATTAGTTTCTGTGCCATCCTCTTCTAACAAAAATTAATTAAATTTATTATAAATACTATGTATGAAGTACTATAATTTATGTAGATGAAGTAATATGTATTGTATACGGACAACACATGCAGGGTAATCTGGTATGTATCGAATTGAATTAAGGAAGATCTCTCCGTTTGGATGCGTTGAGAATAAGGTAGGAAGAAGGAAGAAGGGAAGAAATTTATTGGGAAGGAGTAAATTTATTGGGAAGTGTGTAACTTTTGTGAAGAGTTTGGATGGTTAGAAATAAATTTATTGGTAAAAAGTGGTTATTCCTTATTCCTTATTTCGGGAAGAAGCCATCCAAACGGGGGAGGGTATCCTCTGCCAACCTTTTTAGGTCGGTAGAGGGCCAACTCTTGATCCGAGCCGTTCGATCTAATCTCGACGGTTAAGATTTTTCGGGCCTATCAATCTCAGTTACATGCACGGGGCTCCCTTAACCGTTGAGATTAGATCTAACGGTTTAGATCGAAAGTTGTCACTCTACCCACCTTAAAAGGTCGGTAGAGGATGTGATTCCTCCAAACGGAGCCATATGTAAGACTAGATGTTTTGCATGCAAGGATGGACAAAGACGAATATACCAAAATTGTGGGGACCGGAAGACAAAAGGGAAAAAAATGCAATTTGAATTTTGAAGGATTGCTCCATCAAAAGTCAAAACACGATTAGATCTTAAAAAATATATAAAATTTAGCAGCAAGGAACTTCAATAACTAATAATAACTAAAATAGATAAAGGAAAAATAGGAAAAGAAAAAAAGAAGCATGTACTGCATTTCCAGGTGTACTACTGTTGATTGGCTATTTGGCTATCTACGTGTACTATTGTTGACTGAGTTTTTCTACTTTTAGTGCGTTGACGGTTGACTGGCTGCTTCCGACCGAACGTCTAAAGCTCTTATTAATTGATTTAATTCATATATTTATTTTTGAATCTTCACAGCTTTCTTGGGGATTGAAGCAAATGGATACTTGACTAGTAAGTACTAACAAATAACAATACGCACTAGCACTATGCGAATCTGACAACCTACCTCGTTGTGTCATTTCTGATTTCTATTAGCTATTGGTACTAGTACTGGTTCAAACATCTGCCATCTAAGATTATCAATTTATTACTATAATCATTATAGATCACGTTCAGCAGTTTTAAAATACGTTTGATAGCTAGATCTAATTAAATAAAAATGATACACAATATAATATACTGAAATGTATTCACTACATTTTGCGAGCATGCATTAAAGAATGCACGAGGCACGAGCTAGACAGCTAGTTGAACTCACACAAACATATTTTTTCGTAACTATACTATATTTTAGTCATAAAAAAAATTTAAATAATGCTAAATAAAAGAATGCACGAGGCATGAGCAAGCTGAACTCTTATCTATAGTAATTTGAAGCCAGAAAATTTCCATTCGAAAATAATTTGTTTATAGGATAATAGGAATATTGATTGGGCTTTTAAGTAGTTTGTGGTGGAAAGTGCTGTTTGGTTGGTATTTGAACAGATATCAGCCCATTAGTGGGTGTGGGCCTATGTTTTTCATTTGATCAAGTGTATTATTTTTTTCTTCTAAACCCTAAATTTTGAGGCCCAATTCATTAATTAGGTGAGAAAGGATTATCTTTTATTTTGTATCTTAGTGACTCAGTGTGTTCTATAATGTGTATATAATATGTTCGATGAAATGTTTGATGTCATTATTTTCAGGCTATCAGATTCCTAACAAAAACTTATATTAAACAATGAAATAAGGACTCTTTAAGGTGATGGTCTGATGGATGACCAGAGAGAAAAATTGATGGCCTCTTCTATGTCTTGTCATAATTACCACTCAAGTAAACCACATATAGACTCCGTTTCACATATAGGCTCCGTTTGGATGGTGTGAGAATAAAAGAAATAAGGGAAGAAGTGGGAAGTGTGTAACTTTAGGAAAAATTTGGATTGTTTATAATAAATTTATTCTCTTATTCTCTTAGGGTGTGTTTGGATAGACAGGGAATAGGGAATAGGAATAAGAAATTTCGGTTTGCGTGCTTATTCTTATTCTTGTGCAATCCAAACAACTCAAGAATAAGGAATAAGGGCCCTTATTCCTATACTAACAAAACCATGGTATAAGAATAAGAAATAAGGATAAGCACGCAAATCGAAATTTCTTATTCCTATTTCCTATTCCCGGCTTATTCCGTTGCATCCAAACACACCCTTATTCTCTTATTCCCACACCTCATCCAAACGGAGCCATAGGTACAAGGTCACTAGTCACTACTAATAAGGAACAGGTTGTACTCTGTACATATATAGTTCAAACTAGAAACTGGTAGCATGGCTCCGTTTGGATGGTGTGGAAATAAAGGAAGAAGTAGGGAAGAAGAATTGGGAAGTGTGTAACTTTGTGAAGAGTTTGGATTATTTAATAATAAATTTATTCCCATCTTCTCTTATTCTCTTCTCCTCACTCCCATCCAAACACAGCCATAGGTTTAGTGGGGCATAAATATGCAATAAAGTGAAAATTGTTTAATCATCAATTTCCTTACCCTTCCTTGTAGATCTAATCGGTTAGATGTAAGTATGTAATTTCGAGTTAAATTGAAGTGAAGAGCAGTTTATCAATGTTACATGGCCTCTGATCTTGCAAATGTTTGTACCTCATGTGCCAAAAAATTATAAATAAAAATGATAAAAATAATGAAATAAAATAAATCTCGCAAGGTGGGTTAATTCAAAGAACAATTTTTGATAAGGTAAAAAGAGGATTGTCTTTATCAGATTAGATTTTAACTGCCAAAGCGACGCCTTAATTATATCATGAGCAAGGTTTCGGTGCCACACTTTTTTGGTGCCACAAATGTCACACTTTATCTTTTTATTTAAAATTTTAAAATTTAAATTATAATCGTCCGATCCAAACCGTTGATCTTGTTCATTTTAACGACGGATGCATTGTCATAAAATTTTATAATTTTTGAAGTTTATTTGATACTTGATCAAGATGTCAAAAAATGAACGGATCAAAATAACTAAAATAGATTAATTCTAATATGTCCATTTTTCAACTTCTTGATCAAGCATCAAATAAACTTTAAAAATTATGAAATTTTAGGACAACGCATCCGTCAATAAAATGAACAAGATCAACGGTTTGGATCGGATCACTACAACAAAAAAGATTATTAGTACCGGCTCATTAGTACCGATTTTTAAGAAAACCGGTACTAATAATAAATCATGGCATTTTCGTAATTGTCAGATTTATTATTTAGTACCGTTTTTTTTTAAAAATCGGTACAAAAAATCGTCTAAAAAATAAAAAAAATGTTTTTAATTTAGTACCGGTTTTTTATAAAAAACCGGTACTAAAGTTTGGAAAGAATAAAAAAAATCAATTTAAAATTAGTACACTAAAGATTTGAAGAATAAAAAAACCGCTATATATTTAGTACCGGTTTTTTATAAAAAACCAGTATTAAATAATTGATTTTTAGTACCGGTTTTTTATAAAAAAACCAGTACTAAATGAAAAACGGTTTTTATATAAAAAAAACAATTCAACAAAGCTACAAAAGGGACCCCCACAATGCCACTTAGAGGAGAATCAGAAAAATAGTAAGCTTTTAAAACATCTCCTCCCTCCCTTCATCCCTCTCTATCACTATCCAACCCCTCTCAGCCCCTCTTGATGGAACACCGTTCCAAGTCGTACGCTGAAAATAGTTCATAAATTGAGGTGTACAACCGTCTTCGTCCATCTCATGTGCATGGCTGCCAAATCAGAACGAACCCGACATCCAAAACGGGAAGGAGGCACGACATTTGAAAAGAGGGAGTTCACTGAAGGTGTTCACCGACCTGATTTCCAGAGGAAGCGACGAGTGGCTAGCTATAAGGCCATTGGCTATCACGGCAACGTTAAAGGGTCTTTCAAGGACAACTTTAAGTGGGTCAAGGAGAAGAGTGCATACAAGTTGTGAATGGATGGTGGTGAAAAAAAAATAATCAAGGTATATATGTGTGTATGTATTAAATTTTATTTATATGTGTATTACTTAGATTTTATTCATGGTTTGTTTGGTGAGTTCATTTCGTTTTCGATGATTTAAGAAAACAAAATCAGTTTGTGAAGGTTACCTTCTAAGGTAGAAACTTTACATACAATCAATTGATTTATGGATTACTGATTTGTTATTTAATTTTCTAAGTCAATTTTTATTTAGTTTTGAGTTTGCTATTTGTTTGGTAGTTCTCTACTTGAATCATAGTTTTATTTCTAAGCCTTAATGGTGGGGTGGTTATTGTTCAAGTTACATTTTTCAATTTTGTTTCTTATAATTTATGGTTTCTCTTCGATGCTTAAAAATGAGTGTGATATCTTTATTAATTATTAAAAAAAACTAAATATTGAAACAAACATTTTAAATCTATGTTAACAAAGGTTAGGACAATTTTATTAAAAAAAAATTAATTTAGTACCGGTTTTTAACTAAAAACCGGTACTAAATTAATTAATATTTTTTTAATTAATTTAGTACCGGTTTTTAGTTAAAAACCGGTACTAAATAAATTAAAAAAATTTCTGTTTTTTTAATCAATTTAATACCGATTTTTTATAAAAAAAACCGGTACTAAACTTTTAAAATTAAATTCGGCTTTTTTAACTTAATTAGTATCGGTTTTTTATAAAAAAACCGGTACTAAATGTAATATTTTTAGTACCGGTTTTTAGTTAAAAATCGGTACTAATCGTGTTTGCCGTCACTTTCCACCACCTTCTAGTACTGGCACTAAAAATTTTAAATGGCGTAGTGGTGTCACACCCCGACACATAGGGCTTGACAATCCCCGCCGCGAATACACAATCTCTGTGCACCCGCAAGGCATTTCCTTACTAATTACGAGGGTTAAGTTCCAGCTTACCATGATCTACCACGTTGTCTCCTATGACTCATTGAGTCATCATGGCAAGACAAAATTTGGCTTAACTTCGCTTAACTTGATCGAGCCTGTCTCTGCAACCTGGAACCCACATCCATTGTGGAAAACATGCAAAAGCACGGAATGAGAAATAAATTCTCAGTGCGGGTTTTAGTTCCAGTACGTGGATTTAAGCTAAAATCCAAGTTCTAGAAGAAATACCCATAAATAAATAATTTATTTATTGAACAAGACAAAACATTTTCTGCATTTAATATAAAACTAGGCATGCATGTGTTAATTTAAATAATATCAATTGAAATTTTTCATTTAAATCATGATATCCAGCATATGACCGTAATTGAAATCGGACGAAATCACAAATCCTTTCTTTCATTCCATAATCATAATCACTCAGGCCTCCTAACCCAACCGGTTGGGCAGGCAAAAGGAGACCTCTCCCTAACCCGAGGGCAGGCAAAAGAGACTCATCTCTAACCCTGGGCAGGCAAAAGGGAGTTCCAAATCCGCGAACTGGCCGAAACCGGGGGCCAACCGACTCCGGAGAGTGATGCAAACATATCAAATCACACATCATTTCATATCTTTCAGTCAGATCATTCATAAGACAGATTTATCAATAGCAACGGCATTTCCAAATATCTGACTGTTACTTATCAAATTTCTCAAAACGGAGAACATGCCTTTCAAAATGCAGTTTTATCAATAATTGGGCACTATCATTTAAAATGCTTGAATGAAACAATATGCATATGAATAAAACATATTTTATTAATTACTTAAACTTTAACAAAAATCCAACGTAATTCCACACCTGGATAGTAGAAAGCATAAACGTAGTTTCTCGATATCTCGTGATGATTCGGATGCTTGACGACCATTATACTTGGGCTCTTTCCCTTAACGGTTTGCTAGGCTTGATAGTCACGTGTCAAGTGATTCTAGTTCGGTTCCCTAATAAAACAAGTGACTTTCTTACTAACCGTTACATACTTAAAGTAACCTAAATAACCTAATTATTGGCGGTTCTTGGATTACCATACTGACGGCCTAAGTTAACCAGACTGGTTGAGATTTGGATAGTTAGATTCAGATTATTTATTTAGAGGATTCTGTTTTAAAATATATTATTAAGTATTTTATCTTATTATTAATAATTGGTTTTGACTTTCCAGTCATTAAGAATTTGTATTTATTTTTATTATATAAGTTATGAATTATATTTTAGATTGAAAATATTCACTTATTTATTATATAGTGTTTTTTCCAATATTCATTTAGTTGTGCTATATTTGATTTATTTCATTAATACTTAATTAATTAGTTTGCATTGCTTAATATTTATTAAATTATTTAACTATTTGTTATATCGAAAATTTAAATCAGAAAATTATAATCTAAGATCAAGGAACAATTGGAAATAGAAAATTAAAATCTAAATTATTTGATTGGTTTGTTTAGGATCAGAAAGTCGATGATTTGATTGTCATTGTATATGTTCTTGACTCACTCGGACTATTCTCATCATCTCCCGAAAAATCGAATCCACTTAACTAAAGGAATCCCCGATCATTTCTAATGGCATTTCCTTTAATTAATTTTGTTTATTCTTAAGCCCACAATTTTCTTTACTTAATCGTTTGATTAAGTTTGGATTAAAACTAATGATAGTCATTAAGTCCATAATTAATTCTGTTAATTAAGTCCAATATCTCATATTTAATTCGGCCTCAAAGAACAGCCCACACACTAAAAGAAATCCCATTAGCCATGACTCACAACAGAGGCCCAAAGCATAACACAGGCCCAAAGCCCAACTCGCAATATGGTTCGGCCAAGTCAACCTGACCAGTTGACTTGAGTCCAACCTTTCGGGTCCGCAACTCACCCGACAAGATCCGATAACGGAGGGGCAAATCCGACCCGTAATCCCACTCACTTTATCCAAAGGCCCCTGAACTTAAAATCTTTACAATTAAGTCCTTTTTGTCTGTAAATATGCCCTTAGAAATTTGCAAATAGGTCCCTGATTCCAAGTTTCTCTTTCATTACAACCCCTGAACCAATTAGCATCGTACCAGAACGGTACCAGTAGGGAAACCAGCGTACCAAAGGCTGGTACTAAGCCTCGTATCCCATCGCAAGGCCTCACCCATTACCCCTTTGTACTCCATTATCGTTCAAATCCAAAAATTGCATTAATTCTATTGATAATACAATCCTAGTAGATCACGACCTATAAGAGCATAGTTTTTATTTGATTTCATCACCTCAAGGTTAACTCAACCATTCAACTAATCTGTTCAAAGCATCAACCGTCCTCACAATTCACAAAAACTAAAGTTGGGCTGCAAACCCTAACTTCTCTAATTCCTTCAATCAGGCTTACTATACTCGGCTTAAATTCTAACAAAAGTGGAAGAGAATGGATATACCTCGATCTTTTGCGGTTGTCTCCTCTCTCTCTTTCTTCTTCTTCTTCTCTTTTTTTTCTGTGGGAATCTAACCAACCAGGAAACCTCAAAATCAGCCTCAAAAGGGGCATTTATAAGCAGCGGAGTGAAGAGGAGAGAGAGAGAAAACCAACGGCAATGATCCATGGTCACGAATCTTACCGTAAAGTCAAAATTTCAACCCTTATCCGTTCTCCAAGGGATAAGAACGAAAGGAGACAACCAATCCGAGGTGAGGTATAGAGTGGCGCAGTGGGATTGGCTAGCCACAGTTCATCCGCCTCAATTTCTCGAGAGGAGTTTCTCGTCGGAGAAGACGAGAGAAGAGAAAGAATCGGACGGAGCGAACAAAGAGAAGGGAAAAGGAAAGAGAAAGGAGATGGTGCCATGGGAAATCCGATTTTTATTAAAAATTTACCCATTTGATCCTTTGTGGCAGAGACTTTGTGGCTAAAGATGCTGCAACTCATATAAACAAGTTAATTGATTTTTCTTATTAGATTAAATTCTGATTTGAGCTCAATTAATCTAATAATTTGAGCTTTGATTTTGCTAGAATCATTTAAGTCATTTTTAGATACTACACAATTTAAAAGATTCCGATTTCGAGTGAATCTTACTGTTACGATTTAATTAATCGTTTAAGATTATTAGTTTTAGAATTTTGTTTATCTCAATATTATTTTTAAAATTAACCTAATTGTTATAATTAAACTGGATCTGATATTTCTACTATGTTACAAGTGGATGATTATATTTAAATTTTTTTATTTTAAAATAAAAAGATAAAATGTGGCATTCGTGGCACCAAAAAAGTGTGGCACCGGAACCTTGCTCTTATATCATAAGCATTTAAACTTGACACATGAAAACGCCAACTCAAAATATCAACTGAATCAGATCCACTGTCAAATCCAATGTCACAGTACCGCTTGCGGCTGTCATGCTGTCAATTTTTCTTTTTCTTTTTCCAGTGGCATGAAAAAGATTGATATTTTATTTTCTAATTTCTTCCCCCCCCCCCCATTGAATTGTCATATTTGGTGCCACTCCAGCTTGACCCTCCACACTTGACCAAGTTTATGAAAGGGACTATGTGGCACCATTATAGGGTTCCGTTTGGATAGGTGTGGAAAGAAGGGAAGAAGTGGGAAAAAGTATTGGAAAGTGTATAATTTTGTGAAGAGTTTGAATTGTTTAATAATAATTTTTTTTCTCTTATTCTCTTCTTCCCACTCCAATTCAAACATAGCCAGAATGAAGAAAAAAATTTTGTACAACTTACATGCGTATAGACAAAATAGCACAACAATACAATATTTCGAATTCACTGTACAAGATACCGAGCTATCCACATATTCGCGGCATGTATATCGCAGTTAATTAAAAATGTTAATTCAAGTTTGCAAACAACCGTCCAAAGAAAAAGAAGGTTCATGCACCAACAAAGTACAGACTTGTGTATCTGGTGGCTTGAGCATAATTCCTTTACGAAAGTGAGTGCTCACAAAATTTTGACTAAGCTACAGTTTACAAATGATTGAATAAATTACAAAGATGATTCCAGTTGTATTCTGCCCGACGCTTTTGATACTTACTGTTTCGTTAAAATATTTTCAATGTTACCCAATTGTCAAACATTTACGCAATTAAAAAATGGAATGGGAATTTATTTGGTTATGGTGCAGAATTGTTCAACTATATATCGCAAATGATGACATAATTTTCTATTTTGGGGGGAAATATAGAAGGCGACATCAAGACCACAATAGAAAAAGAAATTATACCTTGGGTTGTTAGTGTTAAGTTAATTACTCAACCATAAAGTAGAGTTTATAGATACAACAATGTTTTGGGCATGTGGTCGAAATTTCAGTGCACTACATATGTTATAATGGAATGTACAATATAGTCATTTATAGCACATAGAGAATTTGAAAACTCACAAGTGTGCATGCATCTTTAATCCAAAAAAAAAAAAAACATTTCAAAAGTGGAGTTGATTATAAAGAAAAAAAAAAATGGCAAGCAATAATCATCAATCCAATAATAGATTGATAGATACTAAAATGTCACCTTTGGTACAATAGGCTAGCACAATGCTATCAATGTGGAAGGCATTAATTCGGAACTGACAAGATGAATCGTGCCGGTTTCTTAAAAAACAGAGTTTGATCAAGTCCTTTCGCAGACTAAAAAAAAAGAGTCCTAGAGGTCTTAAAGATAAATAAATAATGATACAAATACAAATACATATAAGTTCGAAATAGCCATGTTTTTATAGATCAAAATATAATAAATCTTTCCAATTATATATCCACATATAGTTTACATCTGAATTTTGAATCTGAGTTCGACCTGAGTAAATTTTTGTAAAGTCACTGTAACAAAAGATAATTCTCAAATTCACATTTTCTATAATCAAAATAAGTTGGTGTAGGTTTGACCTAGCAAACATAATAATGCTCTTGCAGATTTTGAACCTCTTGAAGAATAGATTAAGATTTGATATCCCTTTCTCAAGACAAGCGGTCCCCACAAATCAACGGTTATAAGCTTACAATTCTTAACGTGTGTGCTAATGTTATTGGTCCAATATTTTACTATAGTATTGTGTATCTAGAGAACATTGTGCCTCATATTTTCCTCAAAAGAATAAAAAAGGAAATTGGCTGATGTGTTGAGCAATCAGTATTTCTTATCCTTCCATAATTTAATTGTACAAGATAATATATAGAATAACAAAAGAAGCATCCGGACTCACTCACATATTCACTATTGAACTATTTTTTGTTTAATGAGTCAACTTTTTGAAGCAAAAACTGAGAGAGTAACCCATCTCAGATGCAGAGCAAAATACCATCTTTTTTAAAAAAAAAAAAGAAATTGTATAATGAATCGATAACAATGATCCAACCTTGCTGAGGGACAAAGGTTTCACAGTTAAAGAGATACTCAAGCTTTTGTAAATTATACTGTTAACTTGTGTGGAAAAGAATGTGTTCTTATCAGAGAGTAACTTAGTAAGGTGCATCCTTTCTAGCATTGACAGAGACAATTTAATAGCCCAAATTAAAAAAAAAATAGTCATCAATTTCTTCTCCATTTCATATGATGTAACCTTTTTTTGACTTTTACGCCACAAGAGAACCAATATAAAAATTAGGCAGTAGATCACCACTTCGACATCTCAAAGTTTCCAGGAGAAGGAAAGAAGAAAAATGTCTGATGAAACACTTCTCTACCACCTTGCGCCACAGCATGAAAGTAGAAACTATAGGTTGTGTCCAGAGCAGGGAGCTAAGTTTGTAAAGATGGTATTCTCCTATCTTTCATTTTAAACATTTAGAATTTTGAAAATTTAGTTTATAAACCGAAGTTTCTGATGTATCCAGAGTCCAGAGAGGCCTCTCTACGATTTTTGATGTATTAATGCAGACAAAAGCGCAGAGATATTGAAAATAATAGCATCCTTTAAGAATTTTTTGAAGGATACATTTCTCAAATTCCTTTCTTTTGCAAATCATACCAGGGTTAAACGCTTGTCCAAATAATTATCTTTATAAAATATTCAGATGGTAGCAGAATTCATCGGCACATTCATCATGGTCTTTGGAAGTGCCACAACCCCAGTGGTCGACGCAAAGTACCCAAATGTTGAAACCCTCATCGGCAAAGCCGCCTCATCGGGAATATCCGTAGCAATTGTCATCTTCTCAACCGGTCACATCTCGGGGGCACATCTGAATCCAGCGGTCACCATTGCATTTGCTCTATTCAAAAACTTCCCTTTTGCTTGTGTGCCTTTATATATAGTTGCTCAAGTCTTGGGTTCTATTTGTGCATCAACAGTTCTCAGTTTCATCTTTGATCCTGTCCAAGATGGTGGCGTGACAGTACCGACCATCAGTACCAGCCGCGCATTCATTCTCGAGTTTGTGGTAACATTCATCCTGCTATTTGTGGTCACTGCCGTGACATTTGACTCTGAAGCAGTTAGTATCAACAAACTCCTATCAAATTATTATTTTTTTTTACTTCCATTTTAAATTTGATAGTGACTAACTAAGACTGTTTCCTTATTTTCTTTTCATCTTCAGAATCAGAAACTAGCGGCAATAGCAGTTGGCTTAACAGTATTGTTGAATTCTCTGATAGCAGGGTGAGTGCGACAGAAAAGAGTTATAAAATTTTTAATTTGATAACAGTTTTCTTTCTAATAATTATTATCAATTTGGCCTCTTAATTTTATCTATGTCTTTGCAGACCCTCGACTGGAGCATCGATGAATCCAGTTCGCACATTAGGACCAGCACTGGTGTCAGGAAATTATGACAGAATATGGATATATATCGCTGCTCCTATTTTAGGAGCAATATTTGGCACCAGTACGTATGATTACATGAAGTTAGCCTAGATAGGATTCTTTAATTTTTCTTTTCCTTAGTTTTTCTATGCAGTTCGGAGAATGGAGACAGTACTCAGAATATGTACAAAGTTAGTTTGTGTGAGATTGTCATTCTGGGAAAAAAAAATTAATTGGATTTTATTATAAATTACGTAGATGGAGTAATGTGTTGGCAGCTGCTTCGGGCAACATTAAATCTTCTTCAGACAACATTAGTGGACAAAATTACCCCTATAACTAAGTAGATACTTTCCAACAATACTTTTTATAATTCTTTAATTAAAATTCAATCAATTTAAATAATATAACTAAGAGTTTCAAGAAAATTAAATTTAGTCTAAAAAACTATATAATAAATTAATTTATATAAAATCACTAGTGAAATTAATGGAAAAATATTTTCTTTCAATGCAATCAAATTTATTAAAAAAATTTCTCGCGGCATGCGTAATGTTTATATATGGCCGATATTTTAATCTAAATAATGTAGATTTAATGAGACCGATATTTTAATTGTGGATTTAAATATGATGTTTAAGTGCATTTGATTAGTAAGAGGGACAATTTTGCCATTAATGTTGTGCGGAGAAAATTAGATGTTGTCCAAAGCAGCTCCCTAATGTGTTCCGTATACTGACAACATATCCCTGGTAATTTGGTATGTATCCAAGTGAATTAAGGAATGTTATAAGACTATATATTTGCTTGCATGAAAGGAAATATAAAAATACCAAAACTGTGGGTATTGGAAGACAAAAGAAACAAATAAAAAGAAAAAAATATATATACATATATTGTTTAACAGAATATGCTTGCTACTGAAAGAGAGAGAGTAAAACAAGTTTCTAAAAATATAATAATTAAAAGGGATAAAGCAACCTCTACGGCTCTACTGCATTTCCAGCCTTCCAGGTGTATCACTAATTACTATTGGGGTCACTTGGATTGCTTAGAAATTTGAAGAATTTGGAAAATATCATATTACTAGACATAAATTTATTGAAAAATGTGTAAATTTGTGAAAAGTTTGGATTGTTTATAATAAATTTGAGCGTAAGAATTTGAAATTTCCCAAATTCCCAACACATCCAAAAAGTCCCATTGATTGGCTATCTATGTGTACAGTGTACTATTGTTGACTAAATTTTCTACTTGGAGAGTGTTGACTGGCTACCTCCGTACACCTAAATCCATTTTTTATTAATTCATTTATTTATTTTAAAAACTCACCAACTTTCTTGGGGATTGATGGATAGTTTATTAACAAATAACAATATGCACTATGCGAATCTCACGACCTACATGTTGTGCCATTTTGGTAAGCTATTGGTGCTAGTTCCATCACCGTATCCCAACCCATGTGCCATGCGTGAAGTACGTGAAACCAGAAAATGTTCAAATGGGTTCGAATTGTATTAAATATTTTATATTAACATAATAATTAAGAGTAGAATTAGGGGTTATAGTTATCGGGATTAATAATAAAAGAAATACATATTTAACACTAAAAATATGTAAAAAGCATATATTATCATCATCATTATTATTATTATTATTATTATTTACTTAATAAAAAAAAACGCCTCCCGATCAATCCGCCTAATAAATGATCTTTCGCTACGCCAGATTTAGAGACATATATGATCTGGACAGCCATTTCAATCAGATTGACACAAATGATACAAAATTATGTATTTAAATTCATATAAAATATTTGATAAATAATTCAAATAGTAACCATAAATTCATAGTCGGTGCCAGGTGGATTCTTGTCACCGGCTATAACGATAAAAAATGAAGACTGATACGTGGAAGTTCCATATGGTAGAATCATTAGGTTTTGTAAAAACATAAAATATATTAAGTACTGATATATAATTAGACAACTTTAAAATAAATAGTTAACGAAAATCAACAATGAATCATATTTTTATGGGTTCATAAATGTATTTTTAAATAAATATAATAATATATTATAAATACTGCTACATATAATATAATATAATATTATAATATATTAATATATTATAAATACTAATACATATATTATTTGTTTAAAAGAAGTAAAGAACAATTCCCATTTTTCCGCAAATTGATGGGCACCACTACAGGGGAGCGTATCCTCTACCAACTTTTTGAGGTTGGTAGAGGACCAACGTTTGGGAATCACATCCTCTGCCAACCTTCAAAAGGTTGGTAGAGTGTCGATTTATGATCTGAACCGTTAGATCTAATCTCAACGGTTAAGGGAGCCCTGTGCATGTAACTAGATTGATAGGCCCGAAAAAATTTTAACCGTCGAGATTAGATCTAACGGCTCGGATCTAATGTTGCCACTCTACCAACCTCAAAAAGTTGGTAGAGGATACGGACCCCAACGTTTGATCCGAGCCGTTAGATCTAATCTCGACGGTTAAAATTTTTCGGGCCTATCAATCTAGGTTACATGCACGGGACTCTCTTAACCATTGAGATTAGATCTAACGGTTTAGATCAAACGTTGGCCCTCTACCAACCATAAATGGTTGGCAGAGGACGTGATTCCCCACTACAGTGCATGCGTCAACAGTGGCGACTTGATCCTCGGGGCAAGTATGTGTCCACTTCTTTGTTGCACATAACTTGTGGTTGTTGGTGTTGCCTCTCTGATTCGAGATAGGTATCGTTCTTTGAGGTGGGAGTGGGATTTTTGTTGTTATTCTATAGACGCGCGTTTGTTGTCCTCTATTTTATAGATTTTTGTTGATAATTCTTCCTGTGAAGGATACACGATATGCATGAAATTCAATCTCGGTGTTTATTATATTATCCAAATTTGAGTATTTTGGCAAGTAAGGCAGCCTTGTTTTTACTTTATATATAACGTTATTTCATGATGTTTATGACACTCTTTTAATCATCCAGGGAATTTTCAAGTGGGGTTTCTATTAAGTTTTTCATCTGACACATTTTCTGCCATTAACCATCTCAAAAAACATATATACCTGGAAGTCTCAAGGTAAAATATGAAGAATATGGGAATAATTTATCACATTTAAATTTAATATTACTTATTTTTCTGATTTTCACTGTCCAAAAAAATGGCAAAAAATTATATATAATTTGCTTGGTTCATTGATCATATTTTAATTTATAATATGAGAATTGATATTACGAGTGGATGCAACACCATTAGCGGTCCCATTTTCTAATTGCATTTATTGTACTAGTGGGTAGTGGCATAGCGGTCCCCCCGCAGCTTGAGACAAATTTGAGAGGTACTGTTGTGATTTTTTTAAAAAAAATAATAAAATTTTAAACCTTTCTTTTCCAGAAATGCGGAAATTTATTATTATTATTAGGTTAAAATTTCAATGGTTGTTGGAAGGTGTCTTTGATTTACGACAAAGATTTCGTACCGAGAACATCACAACATCTATTGGAAGTCTTCTTCTCGTTTTCTGATTTTCTCTTTCATGGACGTAAAATGTCGGATGCGTCTAGCGCTTATCGCCGGAATAGTCTCTTTCAACTTTCAAATCCAGTCCATGTCTTTTGCTTGAAAGAAAGCAAACGTTGTTGATGAGTAAATAACAAACAAATCAACCTGTAACTTTTTCTACAATTTCTTGGGTAGTTTCAAGTACCACAAATTTGTTATTTTTTTTTCACGAGTGATATATATCATATATAATTTTGTAATTATTTCGGATTCATTTAAAATAAGATCAAGATTTTAAAAATAAAATTAAGTGATTAATTGTGATAGATTAATTTTAATATATCGTATTGTTAGTCTCTAAATTTAATACAAATAACTTTTAAAAGTTAAAAGTCGTACCATTTTCGTGAATAATAAAATTCTATAATTTGAATGCATCAATGCAATGGGTAAGCCTTATATTTTCAAATATAATTATAGTAAATTATGATATTTTATAGTATTTAAATTCTCCTTTTGTTGTTATACACATATACACACAAGCACACAAGGGCACAAACCCAATACTTCTCTTAAAAATTAAAACGTAAGAAAATGACAATTTACATTTCGACAATTTTTTTTAAAGATAAATTGGGTCAAGTCTCCCAATTTATTTTTTTTAAATTAAATGTCTATGAAAAATAGCAATTCATTGGTTGCCCCAACTCATTGGTTATGACAAAGAGCAATGTTATTAGAAGGACCGATGAATTGCTATTTGGACATTTAAATTCATCGATTATTATTATCATCATCATAATATTCCATCCTACTTTTTCATTTCGTTAAAGCAATCAACATGTTATTCTGATAAAGTTCCACCATTATGATATATTTGATGCATCGTCTTTTGATGAGAAACATACATATTTCCACTACACTACATAAAAGGATAAATCAAGTAAAAAATATTTAGTAGTTGAGTGCGTAATAAGAGATTTTGCATTTATTTGATAACAGAGAATGATCTTGGTACGCATCTAACCTGCACCATAACCCCATGTTTGAGTTTGAGATCCTATTGATTGTTTCCTGTTTCTCCTTTACCTCCATCTTCGCATTAAAATTTGTTCATGCTGGAGAAGCACAATTTTTTTTTTCTTTTTCTTGAAGTAATCGGCGATGACCAATCAATATTTTTTTTAGAAGAAACCTTACAATACTATTACATATTTACATCAAAAGAGTAGAATAAATAAGATGAATACTTTTAAGTATCAAAACTGCCACAATAAAAAAAATAGCAATTCATCGGTTTCTTCTAATAATGCCCCAACTCAAATGTCTTGTCTTAATGAAAAATTTTCAACGGTTTATTATTTTATTTTTTTTTCAAATATTCCAATATCTAGATTCCACAGTGAAGTCTATTGTGATTTTTTATAATGTTGCAAATTTTGTTTAATTAACCACCAACTGCGCGCTAAGAACCTATCAAAATGATTATAGCACACCATGAATATATATTTTTTTTAACAATTTGACCATTTTTTTCGAAATTTTTGGAAAAAAAAACAAATTTTAATTTTTAAAATTTTATGAAATTATTTTGCATTTAAAATTACTGACAATGGACCGTCACTTTCATATCAAGCGATGTAAATATTAACGAGGCATTTCAAGCGAATTGTGACCAGAACTATTTTTTTTAAAAAAAAAAAAACAGCTGAAACTTATCTTATTGAGAGAACGGGGCTGTTTGATAAATAATTCAATCATAGGTACCATTTTCTATGGTGAAGATCTATAACAAGTGGAGGTACCCCACGTTTGTCAATATCAGTCAGCTTTCATTGTAACCGCAAACTGTGCATCACCATTCGTATAACATTTCTGATGACGTGTACCTTCTACCAACAGACATTCCTGATATTTATAACCTAGTAGAGTTGGGTGATAACAACAAATTTGGATTTCTTTGGAAATCAGACGGTTCCTTAGGCTGCGCTATGCGCTTCATCCGCATGACAATGGGGGAAAAAAAAAAGAATAAGCGTTCAATATTGTCAATAGATTTATATTTTGTATAGTGGATTGAGTTTGAAGAGTTCCCAGCATGCGGAGAGCATTATGCCTCCGTTTGGATAGGTGTGGGAAGAAAAAAAAAAGGGAAGAAATGGAAAGAAGTATTGGAAAGTGTATAACTTTGTGAAGAGTTTGGATTGTTTATAATTTTTTTTTATTCTTTTTCCTTCTTCTTCTTCTTTCTTCCAACGATCCAAACGCACCCTATTAGAAGAAACCAATTGATCATACCAGGGACGGAGCTACATAGGGGCAAGCCCAGGCACGTGCCTGGGCTTGTTTGCTGAAATTTATGGTGCAGTTAAGACTTTTGTACATTAAAAAACTGAAAGAACTAAGAGTGTCTGGGCTTGGATTATACATGTGCCTTGGCCTTGGTCTAATTTCTCTACAATCTGCTCAGGCGCTCTCCTTCCCAAATGAAACGACTAGTTTTTCTTTATTTTTCTTCTGTATTTTATACTATTCTATTGTTAGGGTTTGCTACATTTAATGCATCATTGATTAAAAAGGAAAACGACAAAATCAGAAGAGACCATTATTCTTGATTATTTTTTTCCTCCTTCCACAGTTCCACTACGTGCATCAACGCATGTTGCTACATGAGTTGAAACTTTAATATTTAATTTATTAATTTGTGATGGTGCCCAGCCTTAAATTTTGGCTGGCTCCGTCCTGGATCATACTTCTCGTTTTTTTTTTAATTATCTTGATATGACAGGTCACGTGTTTAGTATAGTATAAAAGAATTTTTAAGTAAAATTTTTTTTTGTGTTCCTCTACAGAATATATATATAGTCGTTTTTTTTATGAGTAAATCTATTGTGAACCATGGTTCATATAAGTTTTTATGCACCATGACTATTTTGGTCGGTGGTTTCATAAATTGTCAAATCTAATTTAACCAACCCAATCTATATATTGAAATCTCAGAGCAAACAAAATTTTACAATTTTTGAAATTTTTTTACTTATTTTTTCGAATTTTTTAAAGCTTGCCATTTTTGGCAATAAATACACTAATTTGTAAGTAAAAAATGACAAGATTTAAAAAATTCGAAAAAAATAATAAAAAATTTTTAAAAATTGTAAAATTTTGTTTACTATGAGATTTAAATATGTAGATTGAATTGGTTAATTTAGATTTGTCAATTTGCAAAATTACCGAACAAACGATCGTGGTCCACGGGGCGCTCTATGCATCATGGTTCACAAATAGATTTACTTTTTTCTATTATGTATAAGTTTTTGTCTATAAATCTATATTTCATATAACGGATGATATACTAATCAATTATTCATTGAATTAACGCAACAAGAGATCAACGGTTTGGATTTGTTTAAAACATTTTAAATACAATATGGATAATAAAGTTTTGACATTTAGTGGCACAACAAAATATGATGGCATTAAAACCTTCTCTTTTATTATTTAATTAGTGCCTCAGATTTAATTATAAAATGTAAGATCGTTTTATTAAGATAATCTCACCTTATAGAGCACAATTCTTTTACTAGAGGTAATTTGGAACTTGAAAGCGAACGATTGGTTGGGATACAATCTCCACGATTTTCAAGATGCGAATACACATAAACATAAAAAAAGAAAGTAAAAACAATTGATTATTTTCTTCAATAAATATTTTCTTAAATGGATAAAAAATCCTAGCACCAATACTGGCCATTATATGCATCTGATGCTAATTAGTTGCAGCATTAGAACAACCACAACATTAGTTTCGCCAAAAAGAGTTTGGATAGGTGTAGGAAGAAGGGAAGAAAGGAAGAAGTGGGAAGAAGTATTGGGAAGTGTGTAACTTTGTGAAAAGTTTGAATTGTTTATAATTTTTTTTTCTCTTCTTCTTTCTTCCTACTTCTTCTCAACGCATCCAAACGGAAGCGTTGAGTTGAGGAGGTCTACCTATACTGTGTCATCTTTATTATCATTTGTTTGATCATGGTTCTCTGTTTTCTTTCATTTATTTCGATTATACAGTTTCACATTTTTTTAGTTTCACATTCATAATTTTGTATAGATCTCGTTATTTAAACAAAATGTCTCTAATGTGCTCACAGTAAGAGAGAGAGAGAGAAATGTTCCGGCCACAACTTTAGAGTGCCACTAAATGTCATAATTTTACTTCTCATCAATATTTAAATTTTGTAAAATTGAAATGTTGGATCCAAACTATTGATCTTGTACAACTTAACGAGCGATGCGTTTCCATATCAACTTTATTAAATTTGGAGTTGATTTGATATTTTATCAAGAGGTTTAAAAAATGAATTAATCTTGTTAAATATGACAAATTAATTGTAATACGTTCATAGTTTGACCTCTTGATCAAATATCAAATCAAATCTAAATTTTATAAAACTTATATAAAAACACATCCCTCGTTAACTTTTACAAGATCAAATGTTTGGATTCAATATTTAAATTTAAAAAATTTTAATTATTGAAGAAAAGTAAAGTTATGACACCAGAATCTTTCTACAAAAAATTACATTTCATTTGTTTTAATACTTTCCCAAAAAAAAAAATTTATGATAATTTTTAAAGTAGTACAACTTTTTGTATTCAATATATGATACAGTTTTGTATTCATATTTCGTAATTTACAAAATGCAAGTTTTTTTTTTTTTATAAAACTCTCCCCCCCCCCCACCTTCAAGTTTTAACTTTTTATAATATACATTCCTTCTTCCCCACGGAAAAATTGTAGTTCCAATAACAGCATATGCATCCCGTGCTAATTAAGTGTCCCATTAGAGCAACTGGAATATTATACACAATTTCACTTAAAAATGACGCAATAACAAAAAAATGATAATAACTAAAAAGATGCAAAAAGTAAAAGAAAAGACAATAGTTACCCAAAACTACAGATCTTGGATAAAAAAGGAAAAAGAAAAACACCAAGATAAACCCAAAAAAGGCTGTCATAGACAATATATAGTTAAACTCATAAGTAACTTTATGCAACAAGAGGTCCATAAATAAGTGCAGATTACATGGTCAGAGAGATGCACAAATGCAAAGAGCAAGCATTTATCCAATGAGAAAACTTCATAAAAATAAAAGTGGATGAAATAGACAAAGGGAGATGTACGGAAAGGAGCAAACAATCAATTCTAATATTTATGAGAAACAGTAAAAGGTGAATTTTCTCCGGAGATATTTTTCAGAAAAGTATGTATGTGCACGCATCTTGACATTCTCCAAGGAGACTACAGCCAATGAATTTAGCACATGCCACAAACTTGCCTATCAAAGCAAGGGACAACTAAAATTTATAGAAAAAAAAAATAAAAGAAAGAATTAAAGAGAGGAAAGTATGAATACTTATCAACCAAGGGATAGAACCAGAAATACTTATTGATAATTTGATATTTCAACCACCACATGCCTATTCTAATGTTCTCTCTCTAGACACTGCCACAAGTATTAAGTGGGGTTAACAAAATACTCATGTGACAAAGTATAAACAGTGATGGGCGGTCCAACATAATTTTGCAATAAATAAAATACATATTAAGACATGCCTAGAAATAAATGCCAATAGTACAAGGCATTGTTTCCACAAAATTAAGGATGCTATGGTCTCATCTAGATATTTCTGAAGCCTTACTTGAATTTTACATTGGTTATTCACAAATTTTAAGTAACGTCTTATTTAAATTTGATTTTCAGGATTAAAATGTAGATGGAGCAACCAATCTTATTCGATTTTCATGATTTTGTTTATTTTCAGGACCTCAGCACATTGAAATGCAAGGATCAACATCGATGAAGTGTTGTAACAACTGAACCACTAATTTTTAAAATTTTTAATGAATGGCTAATTAATTTTTAAATTACACTGAAGTTGATATATATAATCTATCATTATATGATTTATATTCAGTATTGGCTTGCACAGCAGTTAGGGCTGAAAATGGAAGCCGTTTTTCATTTCATTTCGTCCGGATGAAACGGTTAACGAAATAACAAAACGATTTCGTTTGGTTAGACGAAACGGTTAACGAAACAATGAAACGGTTTCGTCCATGTGTAAATCACGAAAATTTCGTCAATTTCAATCGTTTCGTCCGAACAAAACGATCGACGAAATAAAAAAATTTGTTTCCTCAAATGAAACGAAACGGTTGACGAAACACCCTAGTTTCGTCACCGTTTCGACCGTTTTGCAGCCCTAACAGCAGTACAATACAATAAGGGCCGACTTATTTTTAGGTTTTTCGGTCCTTATACAAACCCAATAGAAGAACCTTCATTACTTAAGCCTTCAAAATCAACTGAAGAGGGCCGAATAAGGGCTGACTTATTTGTGTTAATTGCTAATCGCCAGCTCAAATGGTCAGATGGACAGAGTCACAGAGACTTTCAAATATAGTCCCATAGTTATTGTTGGTTTCTAAAGAGAAGCTCTGAGATCGGCCCAAATCAACATATGGGTCCTTGGGCTCGTTAGTTGGGACTCAAGTTGGGGTCTAATTAATTTCCCAATGACTTATGGAGTCTAGGGCTGCATAACGTGGAAAATGATCAGAAAATGAGTTCTTTCGTTGATCGTTCCGTTGATTATACGCAATTTTTTTTCCGTTTTTCGTTCTGTCCATTGAGCGTAACCAAAATTTGTTGCGTTCATCGTTTCATTATACTTAGACCGTTAAAACGGTTCAATCGTTTAAATTTCTCAACTGTTTTGCATCTCGTCGCAAATTAACAAAAATAAAATCAGAATTTCATATAATAACAATTATATCATCCAAATTAACAGAATAAAAATTTTATATTTTGCCAAAATTAACACAATTTCATGTCTCCAAAATTAACACGCTTTCATATTTTGCCGAAATTGCCAGAAAAAGCTCCAAAGCTCCAAAATTGCCAAAATTTCATATTTTTCTTCTCATCACAACAGAATTTCATATTTTGCTTCTTATTCATAGCTATAAAGAGAAAAACAGTTTTATTGAAACCAGTTGCCAGGAAGAAAAAAAATACAAATTTACAACTTCAATTTTGCCTAAGAATTGCCAGAAAAAAAAAAACAATTCTTACAGGAATCATGCATAGCTATAAATTTGCCAGAAAAAACTGTCTCAAAACTTTCGATTTCCTTCTGTTCTTACCAGATAAACCAGAAAACTATTGCTGCAACTGGGTTCTGTGTGAGAGAGGCAGGAAAAGAGTCTTCTTCTGGTGCTGCTACTGGTGCTGCCAGTAACAGCTCAATCACAACCCACCAACACCACCAATATTAGCAGCAATACAAGCACTAATTGCCCCTGGATTTCATCCTCCTGCAACCCTACCTTCAAGACGTAGAAAAGGCAGAGGCAGACTACTCCTTCGCATGAAGCACAGAAGAGAAAGAAGAAGGTAACAAGTTGTTTCAAAGGAGAGATTATAAAAGAGCTCTAATCCAACATAAAAGGGCCATTAATATTCTACCAAAATCACACCCTGATATGGCCTATTTGCATAATTGCATAGCAACATGGCGGCTTGTTATATGCAAATGGGTCCGTCGGAGTATAGGCGTGTACATGAGTGTGATTTAGCCCTTGAAGTTTCACCGAAGTACACAAAAGCCCTTTTGAAACGTGCCAGGTGCTATGAATTTTTAGTCCGCTTGGATTTTGCGAAGAAGAGAGGGACGTGGTCTTGGTGAGGGAAGTTGGGGCAATGAGATCGGAGAAGAGAGAGGGAGATCGGAGAAGAAAGGGAGAGAGAGAAGCGGCTGTCACAAGAAGCAACAGATCAGTTGAATTCATCAACTGATTCATTTACTGAGGTAACCCAGTGCAATTCAGTCACTGACAGGTGGGGACATAGGGGTAACGCTTATGTGATGAAGTGAATCCTTCACTAACAGAACTAACGGTAATCTTTTAAGACTAACGGAGAAGGGAGCAGCAGATATTAAGTGAAGGAAAATCTCAACCGTTGGTTAGAGGGAGGATAGTAAATGGAGAGGTCCAGGAGATTGTAATTATTTTTGTTTTCTTTATTTTTCTTATTTTCGCTGCCTATTTAAGGGCTGAGGAAAAATTCTGTGGAGACTATGAATTAATGATAAAACAAAAGAGTTATCTCTATTTCCTTTTCTCTCACTAGAATTAAATTTCCTTTGAAGGATCCTCAATTACTCTTTCTTCCCTCCAAATTCTCTGAAATTACTCACGAATTAGCGCTCAACTAGCTAATTCTGTGACAGCGGCGCAACAATTAGGTTTTATCAATCGGCTTCGTTCTCTCCACCATTTTTTATATGCAATCAAATTAGTAACAGTGTCGTAGAATGCAAAACGAAACGGACGAAATAACGATCACAAAATAAAAACGTTTCGTTACTGAAACGAAATTGATTTGTATTGGCGTTAACCGTTTTCTTTTCTGAAACGAAACTGAAATCCTTAACCGACGAAACGAAATCGTTGGACGGTCGAAACTGTTGGCGTTTTCTCCCTTATTATGGACTAGGGCTGAAAACGAAGCCGTTTCAACTGTGATTTTGTTTCATTTCATCCAAAGTGAAATGAAACACCTAAGAAATATGTTTGCGTTTCAAAAGCGAAACGATTAACGAAACAATAAAACGATTTCGTTCATGTGTAAATCATGAAAATTTAGTCGATTTCGATTAGTGGTCAGTTTTCATGTGTCAATCATGAAAACGATTTCGTCGTTTCAACCTTAGTTTTGTTATCGTTTCTATCGTTTTATAGCCCTGCTTATTTATTTTTTTTTTTTGAACTTCAAAGCCCGTAGGCATATAGCCCTGCTTATGGAAACTAGCATCTATCATCTCTCCTACACGCGTCATCCAGTGTCTTCGCGTTTGCATTTATTCGTTTTATTCATTTATATGTCCAATTTTTTTTTTATCTATGCGTTCATTTTATTCAATTTTGAGTTTAATTATATTTTTTTATTGTTAATTTGTGATTCAAATTTTTATATGCATATTCAATTTATTTTTGTTGAACTTATTTATTTGGTTGTGTTTATTTTAATTATTTAAATATTCACTGTGTCTATTTTATATGTTCATTTCGTTCAAGTGATGATAAAAATATAGATTACGGTTATCATTTTTTGATGACTTATTGTAATACTATCTCTCCCCTTATCGTTGGGCCGGCTATTTTTCTAGGACCTATATGGCTACAACCACAAATATTATACTTAAAAAAAAATTATATTAGACGCAACGGATAAGTAAAATTAAAGATGTCGATTTCTTTTTTGGTAAAAAGTACACAATTTTTGTGGACTTAATCATAGCAAGCAAAAGAGTATGGGAATGAAATCAGGAATTAATAATAATGTCACAATCATTTCTGTCTACCATCCGTCGCTCTCATTTTACTGTACATTGAAAATACAACGAAAGACTAAGATTCGGTAACTGTGACACCATAGCGAACATCATCGCAATAGACAAATGAATGATACGCGCCAAATCAACAATAATTGACTCCCGGTTATATTTTGTATTAGCTAACTCTAAGTCAACAAATAAGGTATGCTTCCAAGATTAATTAGTAGGATTATTCTTATACCTAAAAAGGATGCCCCAGATACACTTAAGGACTTCAGACCTATAACTTTGGGTAATACTTTTTATAGGCTTTTAATGAAAATAATTTCAGAAAGATTAAAGCTTTTTATACCAAAACCAAATATCATAAGTGAGAACCAAGCAGTCTTTGTAAAAGGAAGAGGGGTTGTTGACAATATTATTTTGGTTAGAGAGATTTTACACTCCTTCAAACAAATGAATTTCAACCAAAAAGTTTTCATGCTGAAAGCTGATATTAATAAGGCGTTTGATACAATCAGATGGGACTTTATCCAAGCTGCTTTGTGGATGATTGATTTGCCACAAAATTTGATCACTCTAATCATGAATTGTATTAAATCAGGAAGAATAACCTTAAGTATAAATGGACAAGCTGATGGTTTCATTGTTCCACAGAGGGGACTTAGGCAGGGATGTCCAATGTCGCCCTTCTTGTTCATTTTGGGGATGGAGGTCTTGACAAGAATTTTTCAAAGAGAGCTAAATATTGGAATCATTAAAGGGGTAAAATTAACAAGATCTGCACCAGTTTTATCACACATAATTTTTGCTGATGATCTAATTATTCTGGGTCAAATACACACACAATAAATTCAAAATGTGCTTGGGATTATGAGAGCTTTTAATCAATTTCAGGTTTAAAGGTAAACCCAGAAAAGTCAAAGATATGGTTTAGTAAAAAATGTTCACAGGATGAGGTTCAGATAGTTACTGATATGTTGGGGGCACAGGCGGTTTGTATGGAAAAGGAGAGGTATCTAGGGGTACATCTGTCTCAGGAATATTCTTTCATGAATTTGGTTCATAAAGTTATTGTAGATAAGATGTATAATAGATTGGCTGGGTGGAAATTGAATACTCTTTCATTGGCTGGAAGGATTGTTCTCCTAAAATCTATTTTCTATTCTCTGCCGGTCTTTTATATGTTGACTTGTTTACTTGATGATAGAACGGTGGATGAAATACAAAGAATCATGAGAAAATTCCTGTGGGGTAAGCATGATAAAAATAGATACCTCTCTTATATTGCATGGAATAAGGTTTGCCAATCTGTATAAAATGGAGGGTTAGGATTGAGGGATTTGAGGGTTTTTAATAAAGCTTTATTTCTTAAAACTGTTTGGGAGATGGCAGCTCAAAAAGATAAACTTTGGATAAAGATCCTCACATCTAAATATCTATCTAGAAATAGATTTTGGAAGACAAGAAACATATCAGGGGTTAGTACTTTTTGGAGGCAACTACTGAAAGTGAGAGATGAGTTTAGAGATGAAATCATGTGAAAAATAGGTGATGGATAAAATATTGATGTTTATGATTCCCCTTGGTTTCCAGGATGGACTCAATTTGACAACCACACAAATAGCCGACAGAATATAAAGGTCTCTAATTTTTTTTATTGGAAATTGTGAACAGTGGGATGTTAATAAACTGATTCATATTTTTGGCCCAAAAATGACAAATCACATAATGAGATCGGTGCAAGTTTTTCCCGGTGCTATGGATACCTTAATTTGGTTACCAAGTAAAACTGGTAGATATGTCACAAAAGAGGCCTATAATAGATTTATTAAAATTTTTCAGGAAGAGATACCTTTAACGAATTCAAATTTTCAGTTGTGGTAGGGCTTGTGGAAAGTGCGGCCCCCCCTAGAGTAATCACCTTTATTTGGAGATGTCTTCACAATGCTTTACCAGTGGCAAAAAAGTTGAGTAAAATTTTTCACAAAACTGAACCACTTTGCTTTAGATGTGGACAGGATGATGAGACAATTGAACATATGATTTTTAATTGCCTTTCATCTAGAGCAGTGTGGTTTGCTTCAGAATTAAATTTGAGAGTTGAGGCTTTACCACAAACTTTGGGTCAAATTATCACCCACGTGATGGAAAATTTCAATGTGAACAACTCAAAATGTTTTTTAGCATCATGTGGCAAATTTGGAAGAGAAGGTGTGATCTTTGGTTTAGGGATATTAATTTTGATGTAGTCACCATTTTGAACAAGACCAAATCCAGAATTTATACAGTTATGGCAGGTGTCTTGCAAAATAAAAGGATAAAGGATATAGATTTACATTATAATCTTTTTCAGGGGGTAGTTATTATCCTTGTTGATGGTTCATGGGACACAAAAGGAAGGATGGGTTTGGCTGCAGTTATGTATGATCCAGGGGGAAAACTTATCATTTTCATTGCAAGGGAGGAAAGGCAGTTGATTCTTATGTTGCAGAAGCCGAGGCTGTTTTGATTGCCATATATCTAATAAAGACCGTCGGCCATATTTTTACATCTTTCAATATTTTTTCTGACTGTTTACCTATTGTAAATGCCATTACAAATAGAAATTTGCAGGATTTTCCAAGTTGGCGTGCGGAGCATATTTTAAGAAAAATTTTAATTGAGCTCTCTTCCATGAATCAGGTACAGATCAGGCACGCAAGAAGGGTGGCTGTTCATCTAGCACATTTGCTGGCAAATAAGGCAAGACGAGGTGTATGCTACAACTTTCGTCTCAGTCCTGAATATCACCGAGCTCCCAGTTGTTTTAAGAGGATTTAGGCGCTATTTTGCTTTTTGGATGTTATGCTTTTAGGCTGTTATTTTACTATATAAATTGAATCTTTCTTTTCGGCTAAGACTTCTAATTTTTGGGGTGTTACGAAATTTTAGCTGGTCTGTAGTGTAAAGGGGTAGTAATTTTGTTTTGTGCCGAGTTAAAGGCAAGGTAGGATGGGAGCTGTAATGTATGTTTGGGTTGTGACATTTTAATTCAAGTAAATGGATGCCTACGGGCTTTAAACTGTTCAAAAAAAAAGATTAATTAGTAGCTAGATGGGGCAAGAAGCAAAACTTTTCCTAAAGACAAACAAGCAAATTCCTCTTTTTATCGTTCCTTAATGCACGTTTCCCTAGTTATTAGACCACGTCAATAATTTGGTAAATTGGCATTGGCCTAAAGGAATAAATGAGTTGAGAGTGTTCATTAGTTATGCGATTTAATTAAAGTTCTAATATTGCACCGCAAATTCCCTAAGGTGAATATATAATAATTAAGTGGATCAAGAAAAAAAAAAAGGTATATCCGTGGCAGTTAACGAGATAATCACTATAAAGAGGGTCACTTACAGTTATATATATACACCCCTCCTGAAATATTACGGGCAATTGTTACAGAAAATTTCCTAATTAAAAATTTAATTTTTATCTTAAGGATATTCCTGGCGATTCTGTGTGGTCCATTATGTGCTAAACAACAGAAACAAAAAACACTGGTATACCAACCCGCAGCACGAAATTTTGCACCGTGCCGTTCCTATAAACAATCTGGCAAACTTACTTTCCTCTGATGTTCACACCAAATTTCAATGGCCGATCATCTGTGGCTTCCTTACGATGATGATTAATAGCATCAATTTATACCTAAAATCATAGATGAATGCACAATCCTGCCACATAAGGTATAAGAGCGTCAGATGCCCATCTCGCGAACCGTTATTTTATTGGTAGTTTGTATAAAAATGATCAGAACAACAAAGTAATCTAGATTGATTGTAAAATTCAAATCAAATAGTAAATCTTTAAACAATAAACAATAAAAGTACTAATTTGTTAATTTATTAATTATGTATGAAATATTACAAATTTACAATACAAAAAATGTATATATTTTATTTATAATTTTATTAGGTTTTTGAGATTTCAATTATTAAAGTTCGCGTTTATATATTGAAAATCAAACTATCTTCATTTTTTAAGATAAATTGGAGATCAAGCCTCCCAAGTTATTTTTAAATTAAATATTTATAAAAGACCCTCTAGTCGGATTTTAAACCTACGATATTTTATTTAAGGTGAATTGTTCTTTTCTACTAAACTAAGAACTGGTTCTCAAACTGTCATCATTTTAATTTCTTGAATTATATTAAACAAAATGAACAATCAAACTGCTATTTTAACTAAGACAAATTCAATGTAGTGAAAATAAAAATCTCCGATGGCATTTAATCGCGCTGGTTACAAGAAAGTTGAAACTAGCACAATCAATATCGATATATTACCCTGCATATTAATATATACATTTTTTTTCAGAAGAATTTCAACACATATAATTAGGGCTGTCAAAACGTGATAAGTGACACGGAATGACCAAATCATTACTGTGCCACTTATTAAACGGTACAATACCGGTATGCCACTTATCGTTTTATTTATTAAACGAAACAATTTTTTGTGCAATCAACCGTATATTACACATAAAACAGTTTGAAATGAGGATGAAATGGTCGAAACGGTATAACCAACTGTGCCATCAACCGTACCAATTAAAGAACGATATAATTTTCTATGCTACAAACCGTTTCATTTCGGTTAAACGAAACGACATAACGATAAATGGCGTAACGTTTACAGGCCTACATATAATAATGGATAACATGAGCCACGGGGGATCTCCGAATCATTGTTTATGCTTGTTCATTATGAAAGCAATCTTCACAAGATAACAAAATTAATGAGTGGGGCAACGCGACACGTGGAATCTTCAATTCATGATCCATGCCTGTTGTTTTTATTTATTTATTATTGCTGTTGTTATTATATATCATCATCATCATCATCATCATCATCATCATTATTGTGATGATGATGATGAGCCACGGGGGATCTCCGAATCATTGTTTATGCTTGTTCATTATGAAAGCAATCTTCACAAGATAACAAAATTAATGAGTGGGGCAACGCGACACGTGGAATCTTCAATTCATGATCCATCCCTGTTGTTTTTATTTATTTATTATTATTGTTGTTGTTATTATATATCATCATCATCATCATCATCATCATTATTGTGATGATGATGATGAATGTAATATTCACAAAACTAAAATAAATATGTAATTGAGTTGCGGTTCTATTTCACGTTTTGGATTAAAGCAAAATTCAAACCCGTATCGAAGGGTCAAAAATATTCATTTACAATCTTCTTTTTTAAATAGCATAATATATAGCAAAAAAAATCGAAAAAAATATATTTTTTTATTTCCTAGAAGATTTTAATATGGAGAAGAATTTGAACGGTTCAGATCGACTGTATGAATTTTATATTTTGAAAAAGACTCCAGCATACGGACGATCTGTATGCTAGAGTATACTTTAATCAATCTCTCTATATATATATATATTTGAATGGGAACTGTGTATAATTATATTTTACCCAATCGCATTCATGTGCAATGTACCATGAAAATGACTAACGTAAACTAACTTACAAGAAAAAAGGGATCGAAAGGTCCTTGGGTATATTTAATTTGAGAAAATGTTGCTCCCGTTTAATTTTTTATCGAATTTACATGTCATGCTGGGTAGATGCATCATGCATGCACAAGAAAACAGCAAGCAAAGTGTTGCTATGGCTAATGGCCTACATCCTCTTTGATCAAGAGAAGGGGAATATGGCACAGTACCAGTTGACAATTGACATGTGTGGAGGCCTTTACGCCTTTTCTTGCTGAACTTAAAGCTTTCAAGATACCTGTTCAGGCGATTTTGGCAAAAGGGCTGTGGGATTGCTACTTCTACAAGGATTGTAAGAAGCTCCAACAGGTCATTATTTACTGGAGAAGTCTCTGCTTCCAGTGTTAAATGGCAGGTTTAAAATGATGTATTAGATTTTCTTGGGTTCTGGGCTTCTGGCATAGGAACTGTACTCAGATTTGCAATGTGCTCGTGTAAACAGGGAGTTAGCTCAACAAACTAGGATTAGGGGAATTAATTGTATTGACTATATTCTCCCCACTTATTGCGTTCCTGCAAGCTGCAAGTTGACTAATCTTGTTTAATGATAGCCTAATGGCATTTCTCAAAAAAGAAAAAAAAAGAGGAGTAAATATAGGTTGGAAATTGTATTCTGATATATTTGTTATTCAATGATATTCAAATACTTGATTTTATGTAAAATAAATTCGAAGACTTATAAATTTCTAGTATAGAGATGTAAGCTTATGAAATTTAAGAAAATAAAATGTTATATTTATAATTTAAAATTTGAATTGACTGTTCTAGGAATTATTCATTAGTAGTTTTTAATCAACTTTGCTATCCGACTGGATGGGTGAAGAAAGTAGCAGACTCAGAGCATCAGTTATTTCTATTTTTAGGGTCAGGTGGCACCACAGCGACTTATTTTATTAATAAAAAGAAATAATTACAAAGCAAAGAAAGCATCAGTTATTTCAACGCTCAAATTTTCATTTGTGTCAAATACGGAACAACAATAAAAAAATGTTGCTTCGCTAATTTTGTTTAAAATTCACAATAGCATTGTTCTAAATTAATAGATTCTTTCTATTCTAACTCTTGTTCAAAAATTTGCCGGAGCGGCAATCGCCACCCGGCCCCCAAAAATAACTCATGTTCAAAAGCACCATTAAATTCTTCTGAATTTCCTCAATAAACGTAGTTTTTATCTAAGGTTTTCATTCAATCACCCTTAAATTCCTGCGAATTCCTCACTAAACATGCAATCATCTAAGTTTTTTTATTATAAATTTATCGAAGCTTTTTTCTTTTTTGATAAATTCATCTACGGATTACTACGTGTGGTGATGTGGATGTGGCAGAGTCAAGTTGTCTTACAAAAGTTTTATTTTTTTTTTTTTGAAAATATACAAAAGTTTTATTGGCTCGATATCCTGCGAAGGAAATATGCAATAAATTATGATACAGTCAAGTTGGATTGCACCTTTCCCAATCAGATAAAATATGTCCCGACTCTTTCTCCCACAAAAAAAAAATAATAAAATAAAATAAAAAGAAAAGAAAAGAAGTCTGGACTGCATACCGACTAATATATATTTATATATCTATCTATCTATCAGATTTTGTATGATTTCTCTCCCATATCACCGAAACCGATGGAGTTCGATACTCTCTTACTGCTCCTACTCTCTGTGTCTCTGCTTTCAATCTTTCTCTTATCTCTAAAACACAAAACCAAACGATCTCTCTACCCACTTCCACCAGGTCCAAGATCACTTCCCCTTATAGGGAACCTCTTACAACTGGGTCCCACGACCCAGCCTCACATAACCTTCACCTCTCTATCCAAAACCTATGGACCCATATTCTCCCTCCAACTAGGCCAAGTCACAACCATTGTCATCTCCTCTCAAGAATATGCAAAACAAGTTTTTACCAATCACGACCTTGCATTAGCCGGCCGCCATGAGCCTGATGCGGTACGGGTACAATCCCATCATGAGTGGTCCATACCATGGCTTCCACCGGGTCCACGGTGGCGGTCCCTGCGTCGAATCTGTACAACCGAGTTATTTGCTTCTCAAAGGCTCGATTCATATGTGTCACTCAGAAAGCAAAAGGTGCAAGAGTTGTTGAATTTTATCAACAAATCTGCTAAGGAGGTACTATAATCTATCTTTTTCCGAATTCAAATTTGAACTATTCCAACTGTTTAATTAAGCAGTAGATTGTCAGTGTCGACCTTGATTGAGGCTCAATTTTTCCTACTCCATCAAAACAGGAGATCATAATAATTCTTTTTTTTTAATAGGATTAATTAGATTTATATCATGTAAAAAAAATAAAATTAAAAAATATCATTACTAAATGACAAATTATTTTCGTACGACTACAAAATACTAAAATTAGTTTTATCATTTATACCATCAGTCTATTGATATGATAATTTTACCCTTTTGAATATGCCATTATAAAAAAATTTAAAATTAGAAAAATATCATCACTAAATGATAAATTAATTTTATACCACATTGCCACTACAAATTAATAAAAATGAGTTTAATACCGAATAAAATTTAAAAATTAGTTCATGCCACTAGTAGGTACCAATTGGGCTCCGCTCCATATATATAAATATTAAGGCATCACTAGTGTTTTAAATACGTGCTGTGTCGTGTCGTGTCGTATCAAACACGCCCGTGTCCGATCATTTGTCGTGCCGTGTCGTATCGTGTCTAAATATTTCACGTGTCGTGTCGTATCGTGTCGTGTCGTGTCTTCTTTAAACGTGTCGTACCGTGTCGTGTTTGAACACAATTAAATTTCATAAAATATAATTATATACTTATGCTTATGGGTGAACTAGACATTCAAACTTTAAAATTATCCTTAAAAAATAGACAATATAAGGATTTTTCTTATTATTTCGTAATATTTACTATTTTTTATCCTAATTGTAAACTTGTTATCTCTTGGGTTGTGTCGTGCCATATCTCGTGTCGTGTCGTGCCGTGTTTCGTGCCGTGTCGTATCGTTTCTAGACAATTTCCGTGTCGTGCCGTGCCGCGTCTATTCCATCAAAATTGGACACGACATGCCTAAAGACAAGATACGCTTAAGTTCTCGTACCGTGCCGTGTCAGTATTTTACCGTGTCGTACCATCTCCGTACCGTGTCGTGTCGTGCCATGTTCAGACACGCTGTGTTTTTTTTTAAACCTCCGGCTTATTATCTGTATTGAGGTCTTTCAACTTCTTGACATAAAAATTAGAGAGGGTCTTCCTGCTCTGACTCGAGGTGCCCTCGTGATGAAGATAAAAGGTTGACGGACTCCCCCAAAGTTCTTTCTATGGGTGCGTTTGGATCGTTGGAAGAAAGAAGAAGAAGAAGGAAGAAGAAGAAAAAAAATTATAAACAATCCAAACTCTTCACAAAATTACACACTTCCCACTTCTTCCCTTCTTCCCTTCTTCCCACACCTATCCAAACGCACCCTATAGTATAAAAGCGTGGGAAAACATATTTCTCTTGGTTTAGTTTGCTCATCAAAATTAACGAGGGCAGTTTGGAGATTTTTAGAAATAATGAGAGATTTTAGGATGTCATTTTTAGAATTAATTTTTTTTTGGAATAAGATGATGAGTAATGACATATATCTAATCTAAAAAAATTGATAATGGTATAAATCTAAAACAATGATATATTCCAAATTAATTATTTTTTAGGATGGAATAAATCCAATTAACCGTATTTAATATATTGCTATACCTTACCTAGATTTAATTTTGACCTTTTGTTTGTAAAGGGGACTCCAGTGGAGATCGGACCGGCGGCATTTACTACCACATTGAATTTACTATCACGCACGATATTCTCTACCGATCTCGCTGGTCTAAACTCGGATTCTTCACAGGAGTTTAAAAAAACGGTTGAAGACATCATGGTGGAGGCAGGAGGTCCGAATGTGTCTGATTTGTATCCAGTGCTGACCCTGCTAGATCTGCAGGGTGTACGGCGAAGAATGGACCGCCTTTTCCTAGTTTTACATCGTGCATTTGATGAACAGATCGGCTGTAGGATTAAGAACATGGAAGAGGGGTTTATTGCTCCCAATGATTTGTTGGATGTGTTGCTTGATAGTGACCTTGCAGCTGAGGAGTCAGAAATTCGACAATCACTGAAATCTGTATTTACGGTATCAATTTTATATACTTGTTTATATTTAATAGCTGCATTATATGGACAAAATCATTTGTCCTTTAGATAAAAGAAAAACAATGCTGGCTCTGTTTTACTTTCTTTAAATGATGCCTTTTGTAAGTTAAATGGTTGATTCTGGCATATCAGGACTTATTTGCGGCTGGAACCGATACAAGTTCAAACACTGTCGAGTGGGCCATGGCAGAGTTGTTGCAGAATCCTATAACAATGACAAAGGCATGCAATGAACTCTTATCAGTTATTGGTCCATGGAGAGAAATGGAGGAGTCCGATATCAGTCAACTCCCCTACCTCCAAGCAGTTGTTAAAGAAACTCTACGACTGCACCCTCCAGTGCCTTTTCTTCTCCCACGCCGTGCTCAAGAAACTGTCGAATTGGGTGGTTATTTGATCCCCAAGGATGCTAAGGTAGAAACATTGATCGTTTTATTTTTGTAGCAGGGTGTCCTTCTTATCCAAAAATTCTTAGTTTTCTTTCACTACATTAATATAATCCTTTACCTTTTCTTACTCAGCAGATCATTAGTTATATTCCAATGTCATTATCATGGTCTTTAGTAAATTTCATATTATATTCTTGACTAATAGTAACTGGTTAGGCCTTCCTGGGTAGAGATGTTACCGGACAAAATTAAATGTATTTTTTCCCCAAGTTTTATTTCTTTAAGGATCCGTTTGGATGGGTGCAAGAATAAAAAAATAATTTCTTTCTACTTCCAAATTTATTATAAACAATTCAAACTTTTAACAAAATTACACATTTCCCAATACTTCTCTTATTTCTCTTATTCCCACACCATCCAAACGGAGCCAGGTGATATAGCAATCAAGCTGTTCGGGTCTGGTTTAACTATAACAAAATTTATTTTGGATAAAACGATTCAGTTGTTTGGATTACACATCGTTTAGTTTGGATAAAGATTGTAAAAATTCGGTATTTAGCTACATGAATTTGGTTCTGATTAAATTTGATAGGCCGAGTGATATCCGAACGTTATGGTCAGCTAAGCTTCAATTAATTTGGTTCACATAAATAAAATAGGCACCTCATTTTTTTTTTCTTATGACAACTAATCACACATGCAGCTGCTAGTCAATGTCTGGGCAATTGGTAGGGATGAAACAACATGGCCAGATCCACTCAAATTCAGGCCAGAGAGGTTCTTGGAAAGGGACCTCGATTTCAAGGGAAGAAATTTCGAGTTAATCCCGTTTGGTGCTGGCCGGCGCATTTGCCCCGGTTTGCCTCTTGCATATCGAATAGTACATCTGATGTTGGGGTCCCTTCTGCATCAGTTCGAATGGAAGCTTCCGGAAGAGGAAGCAAAGTGCGGGGTGGACATGTCGGAGAAGTTTGGGGTAACACTCGCCATGGCCCGACATGTCAAGGCCGTTGCCATACCAATTAACACCGGGACAACATATAGATGAAAGGCTGGGAATTTTAGTTCAACAGTTTGGTGAAAAATAAAAAGAATGTTATGAATCAAAGCAAAGTGAAAAATCTTTCAGCACTGTTGTTCAACACTTTGGTGAATTTTATGAGTCAACAAAAAGAAACTGCAAGAGCTTTTTTAAATTAATAATTAATTAATTATAGTTATAGTTATTCTATTATTATGGCACGTTATAATTACTGGCCTATGCGCCCACCCAATATGTGGGCAAATTTCTAACATACTAAAAAAATCACCAAAATATAATTTATGACATTAATTTTGCATAGTATCTAATGATATCTTGAAATGCAACGTTCCTGAAATTAACTTTCAATAAAACATGAACTTGCAAATAAATTATAAATATCCCATTGTGTTATTTAAGCCAACCACAACTTTATGTCAAACTCCAAAACTAATCCAATCAGTTCGTTGCTCATTTCACCTTGTCAATCCGACAGATACAATGATTACAGAAATTTCATATATATATTTAACTTAAAAAATATATATATTTTTATCCGACAAATGCATAACCTACTAAGTGGGAAGCGAACGAAAGCGGATGGTCATTATTTTTATCAAGGATTGAGAAGCCGGAAAAGGACACTAAAATGCTAAGTAATTCACAAGGCTCCGTTTGGATGGTGTGGGAATAAGAGGAATAAGAAAAGAAGTATTGGGAAGTGTATAATTTTGTGAAGAGTTTGAATTGTTTATAATAAATTTGAGAATAGGAATAAGTTATTTCCTTATTCTTGCATCCATCCAAACGGAGCCAAAGTGAGTAGGTCTAAATTCCTCTCAAATTTACAAGTACAGAAGACAAGCACATAACTCTTCAACCTCGTTGTCTTCCCCTTAAAAGAGATGACCAATTATAAGATACCCACAAAAGCAGCCAGTATCCAGCCAGTTGAAATTTAAGTCAAGTGTTGATCATAGAATGTGGTATTACTATTTGTGCATTTCATTCAATTATGCCAGTATGCCACAATTCAGCATAACTAGAAAAGAAAACACAACCCACTCTATGGGCTTTGTTGAGATGTGTTACGTGAGGAATTTAAGGGACGGGTCAGTCTGAAGCCTTTAAGACCCGCTACATGATGATTACACATACAATTAAAATTTTATCATGATACTATGCAGATGGTCTCGGTTGATGCCGCTCATCTAGGTTGTTTTCCAGCTGAAATTGGCCTGCCACACTATTATACGCACAAAAAAACTATTTCTAAAATGTGGCAAGACTCCAACCCGACGATGAATATCAGACAAATTTCAGAGGGCATGATCACTATTCATTCGCGTTCGTAACTTTACATAACCGTAAACTCAACATTATATAGACTTGAGATGTACATAGTTTCCCAATTTGATCTCTTTAAGGCTAATATGCAATCAATAAACAAATCCTTAATTATTTTTAAAAAATAATTGCTTAAGATGATAACAGTTTTAGTGAAATTAGCGCCAATTTTTTCACATTTATAGAACCAAGTACAAAACAAGCTTACAAATAATGTACAGAGGAATACATTCTAAATCATCTTTGCCTGGACCATACAATAATTCAAATAGTGTGATGTTGCAACAGAAGTTTTACAACGAGAGTACTAAGAAAAGAAAAAAAAAAAAAAAAGGAGTAGATGATGATAAAAAAAGCTTGATGTGAAAATTTTTACCGGGCCTAAAATGCCCTTCCCAGTTTGGCCTTCTACCACCAATCATGGCTAATGCACCATTAATTGCTCAGCTTGTCCTCTCCTCTGAAATTAAAACACGTATTTAAGATACTCTGGCATATTTCACACCGTACCAATTAGCGTAGTACAAGTATTTTTTGTTCTTTTTATGCAATTATGTTTCCTTAATTCAGTGCAAAAGGGCAAAAAATATTTAGCAATTTAAAACTTGCTGGAGCAGCGGTATTATGGATTTTTTTAAATAATATTAAATAAATGTTTTTAGACATCCTCCATTTATTAAGGGGATACATGAAATTCTTATCGTACAAAAAGTAGTTTCTTTAGACATACCTTGAGTTTTGTCTTTGGCCTTAAGTTGTATCATCTGTTTCTCAGCCAATCATTTCGCCTAAAGTGGGTCCACCATTACTATATCTTCCCTGAGCTTCTCTTTCCTGGCAATGCCTATACATGTGTGTTTAATTTCCCATATTAGATGCAAAATAATTCCCAAACAGTATGCTAAACATTACATATTGGGGCCGTTTGGATGTTGTAGGAATTTGGAGAATTTGCAATTTTAGGCATAAATTTATTGGGAAGTGTGTAACTTTGTGAAGAGTTTAGATTGTTTATAATAAATTTGGCATATGAAATTCAGGGAATTTACAATTCCCTCTTATTTCAACCCCATCCAAACGCCCCCATTGATCCTCGCATCCTGGGTTTTTCCACTACACATTTATGCATAGTGGCTACGGGTGTCAAACGTTAACAACGGAAGCGGAACAGGGTGTTTCGTTTTCTGTTCCGTTCCAGCATAGGGAAATGAAATATATTTCGTTTTCGTTCCGTTTCGTAAAACGGAACAGAAAATTGTTCCGTTAGCCGTTCCGTTCCTCATTTTCACTGATTTCAGCCTATTTTCCATTGATTTCAGTCATTTTTCGGTAAAACGGAACATTAACATGCAGTACCACCTGTTTCGTTTCCGTTCCGTCTCTGAAAACGTAACATATTTACCATTCTGTTTCCGTCCGTTTCGGACGGAACGGAACGGAAACGGCTGAAACGGTAGACTATTGACACCCCTAATAGTGGCATATTCAGCAGTTAGATTTCAGCTGCAAAAGAGTACATTCTTACTCAAATCCAGAATACGAAACAATATGTTTTTACCATCCGATAATAATCAGAAACGTACATTGGTTGTGTTTGCAAGAGCTTGAAATATCCTTTTCTGGTTCTGTCTGAAGGCTGAAACTGTCAGCCGCTCATTTTGCAACTGTAAACTGTAAAAGAAGACATTAGCTCATCGTAGAGTACTAATCACCTCAAGTTCCTTGGTAACCCAATTCTAGCTAATGTGTACTATATACTTAAAATTTGAAGATCATATTATCCAATAATTGCAAAAGAGCACTAAAATACATTGCTCATCGTGATGCAAATACTTCTTCAATTCCTCCCCATGGCCTCATGCACAGAACTACTGATCTCCCAAATTGTCTTCCACAAATCATCACTCAGCTAAATAGCCGGATCATCGCTGACTGCACCATCACCATCGAGCTTATGCACATGGCGTGCGAGGACAGGAAAGGTTTCGACCAGCTTGGGGTGGAGCAAATGCACGAAGCGGGATAGGAACTCGATCATAGGCTCATCCTGGATTAGGGTTTCGGAGGCTGATTGGGGTAAAAGGGTCGGGTTGGAGTCTTGGTGGATTTTGGTAGGGACGGAAGGAGTGGAGGTGGAGGAGAGGCGGAAGTTTATTATTTTTAGTGCTTTTATAAGTAGTATAGGTTTTTATTATGTTTGTTCCAATTTCAAGCAAAGTAATTAATCTTATGTAGTTATTTATATTAATTTTTGTTGGTAAAAGTTCTTTTTTTCTCTTTATGAAAAAGTTTTATTCTGGCAATTTTCGAAGCAATGAACAAAATGAAAGATACAGCTTTGACAGTAGCACCTTAGATAGCAAAAGCCAGAGAGTCATTGGCCAATTTCAAGCTTTTTGTTTGGATAGAACATAAATTAAATTATTCATATATTCCCCGTATGCTAAGAACAAAAACAAGCCGAAAATTCGTGGATGAGTTGCTTAATTTTTTCAGTGGCATAAGCAAAATTGCTTCAATTTTCTATTTTCACAAAAATAGAGTAAGTACATAATACCTTGCTCAGAAAAGGGAAAATAAGTCATGAATAGACAAAATACTCATATGACAAAGTATAAACAGTGATGGCGCCATGGCGGTCCAACAAAATTTTGCAATAAATAAAGTACATATTAAGACATGCCAAGAAATAAATGCCAATAGTACAAGGCATTATTTTCACAAAATTAAGGATACTATACTATGGCTGGCACCAGTTAATCTGAATTTAAACTGAGGCGTTGTTGTCGTCCATTCCTTCAGTGACTTGTAAAGAGTTCTCCAAATAGTAACAAAGAAATCAGTGACGCTTGAGGCAGACATGCAAAACTGTCAGTTTAATTTAACTTTTACACCCAAGACGTGTTGCACTGGTAACTCTGGAAGCAGCTAGTAAATTACATTGCAGCTTGACTGGCTGCTTGTGCAACATCTGCTGCATGTGTTGAACTTTTTTATGCGGATTTGGTTTAACCAGCAAGGATATATTATCCTTGAGTGTGTCATGGTCTCATCTAGATATTTCTGAAGCCTTACTTGAATTTTACATTGGTAATTCACAAATTTTAAGTAACGTCTTATTTAAATTTGATTTTCAGGATTAAAATGTAGATGGAGCAGCCAATCTTATTCGATTTTCATGATTTTGTTTATTTTCAGGACCTCAGCACATTGAAATGCAAGGATCAATGGTTGACCACCGATGAAGTGTTGTACAACTGAACCATTAATTTTTCAAATTTTTAATGAATGGCTAATTAATTTTTAAATTACACCGAAGTTGATATATATAATCTACCTTTATATGATTTATATATTCGGTACTGGCTTGAACAGCAGTACAGTATAATGATCTTTAATTCTTTATGCAAACCCAATAGAAGAACCTTCATTACTTAAGCCTTCAAAATCAACCAAAGACGGCCCAATAAGGGCTGACTTATTTGTGTTAAACTGTTAATTGCTAATCAGAACTGATAACTGCCATCGCGATTTATGCAATCGCGCGCCATCGCTATCCTTATTTTCCCTCCCCTCTCTCTGGTGCGCGTTTCCTTCCGCATCTCTTCATCTTCAGATGCGCTCTCCTCCCCTCCGATCCCCTCTCCTTCTCCCGCGCACCCTTTTTCGGATACTATCTCTCTTTTCCGCCTCCTTGGACCTCACCTCTCCTTTCCTCTCTGTTGAACAAATTGAACATTTAAAACAAATTCTTCTACCCCCGTACTTTTTTTTTTCTCTGTCTCCTTCATCAATGATTCCTTTTTCATCAAATAGTAAAAATGTAAAACAAATTGAACATATAGAATAACAAATTGAACATATAAATGAACAAAGTGAACATATACACCAACAAAGTGAGACAAAATAAACACAGAACTCTGGCGAACAGCAAAACAAATTGAACACATAGAAGTAACAAATTGAACATATAGAATAACAAATTGAACATATAGAATAACAAATTGAACATATGAATAAACAAAGTGAACATATACACATAAATCTGACAAGCAAGAAAACAAATTGAACATATAGAATAACAAATTGAACATATGAATGAACAAAGTGAACATATACACCAACAAAGTGAGACAAAATAAACACAGAACTCTGGCGCACAGCAAAACAAATTGAACACATAGAAGTAACAAATTGAACATATAGAATAACAAATTGAACATATGAATAAGCAAAGTGAACATATACACATAAATCTGACAAGCAAGAAAACAAATTGAACATATAGAATAACAAATTGAACATATGAAAGAACAAAGTGAACATATGCACCAACAAAGTGAACATATGCACCAACAAAATGAGACATAAAAAATAAACACTGGCACACAGTAAAATAAATTGAACACATAAAAGTAACAAATTGAACATATGAATGAATAAAGTGAACATATATACCAACAAAGTGAGACATAAAAAATAAACATTGACGCACAGCAAAACAAAATGAACACTTAAAATAACAAATTGAACAAATGCAATAAACAAATTGAACAAAATCTGACTCATAGAAGGAAAGGAGGGGAAGAGAGAGAGATGCACAGAAGGAAGGGAGAGGAAAGGAAGAGAGACGAAAGAGTGTGTAGAAGGGAGAGGGAGCGTACCCGAGTGAGGAGAGGAGAGCGCTTCGCTGGGTGAGGAGAGGGGAATGCTTCGCTGGATGAGGAGATCGCTTGAGAGGGAGGGACGCGATGAGGGATCCATCGGACAGAAACGTGCGAGCGCTGACGCGATGGCAGCGATGGTAGAATGTACGATGGTAGTAATCAATTTCCATTGCTAATCGCCAGCCCCAGCCCCCCAGCTCAAACTCAAATGGACAGAGACTTTCCAATACAGTCCGCAGTCCGCCAGTCCCATAGGCCATAGTTATTGTTGGTTTCTAAAAAGAAGCTCTGAAATCGGCCCAAATCAACATATGGGTTCTTGGGCTCGTTAGTTGGGATTAGGCCTGTAAATGTTGGCATGTTTATAAACATTTTAACGTTTCACCTAGTCCTGTAAAATATTAAACGGGACCCAAAATTCTTAACGTTTGGACAGGTGAAACATAAGTGAAAATGGGCTAACTCATTCCGTTTAAACAGTTTAACGTTTTCTTAATGAATTTTGTGTTGTTTAAACATGTGAAACGTTAAACGAAGCAAAAAAAATACTTGCGTTTACTAGGTGAAACACTAAACATTACAAAAATTATTTCCGCTCCATTAACGTAACATTAAACGTAAGAGGTGATTTACATGGATGTTGTTAACATTTGACAGGTCTAGTTAGGGTCCAATTAATTTCCCAATAACTTATGGATAGGGCTGAAAACGGAAGCCGTTTCAACCATTATTTTGTTTCGTTTCGTCCAAAACGAAATGAAACAGCTAAGGAATATTGTTACTTTTCAAAAGAGAAACGCTTAACGAAACAACATAAAACGATTTCGTCCATGTGTAAATCATGAAAATTTAGTCGATTTCGATTAATTAGTGGTCAGTTTCATCGAAATAAAACGGTTAATGGAACATCCTAGTTTTTTTTATCGTTTTGATTGTTTCGCATTTGCATTTATTTACTTTATTCATTTATATGTCCAGTTTGTTTATCTATGCATTAATTTTATTCAATTTTGAGTTAGATTTTATTTTATTTTTGTATTGTTATTCAGATTTTTTATATGCAAATTCAACTTATTTTTATTGAAGTTATTTATTTGAATGTGTTTATTTTGATTATTTAAATATTCACTTTATCTATTTTATATGTTTATTTCGTTCGAGTGACGGCAAACATATAAATTGCGGTTATCATGTTTGATGACTTATTGCGGTACTATCTCTCCCCTTATGCAATCGTTGGGCCGGTTATTTTTCTAGATCCTATATGGCTACAACCACAAAAATTATACTTTACCAGTAAGAGCATCTGATCAGCAATCATAGAAAATCATCATACACACACCCCCAATCTATGATTGAGGATAGAGGAGGAATGAATATAGGCTCCGTTTGAATGGTGTGGGAATAAGAGAAATAAAAGAAGAAGTGAGAAGAAGTATTAGAAAGTGTGTAACTTTATGAAGAGTTTGAATTGTTTATAATAAATTTATTCCCTTAATTTTTTCCACTAGAGTGACAGAGGAAAGTTAATTTAGAAAAACGAATTTAATACCTTATAAGGTTGTTTACTTCGGTCAATAGGTACTACAACTTATGAAACAGAAATTGAATTGGAAAAAAAATGCATTGACCTTTAAGAAAATGCCTTGAAAGGTCAAAATCATGCCACGTTGTAGCCTTGTAAGTATAAAAAGGGATGGAAAGTAACGTTGTCGCGTTATAACAACTACTAGGTGGGGAAACGCGACTTCGTCGCGTCTTAGTGGATTTTTATTTGTATTAGTGAATACAAAGTTAATATATAAGATTATTGGTCAAATATCTATCTATAAAGTAGCAATATGATAGAAAATAAGTCTCTATAATGCAGTCACAACAAAAACAAATTTACAGCTTCGTAAAGTAACAAAATTTAAGAAGTATATTTGAAAAAAGAGAAGAATTCTCCACTTGGTATTTTATGTTGTTCCCAGTTCCCACCTTTGTATATTAATTTTCTTTATAGAAGAAAAAAGAATGTTGTCTACACGCATAAATGCATCATCATCTGTTTTCATCACATACCTAGCTTATAACGCATCTGTCTGGCATACCATGTGCAAATAAAAGGTCAAAAAGTCAATAAAAATGTTGAAAAATTTACCAAATAAGCAGCATGGGGGTTGTAAATTTTAAAATTGCCAATCATATTTGTTTTTGATTCATGAATCTTATAAAATGACTTCTCAATAAACAAATTTTTAATCCTTGTGAAGAAAGAACGACAAATTCATTAGAGCAAAGATAACTATACTGAATATGAGATTACCCCGTAGATGCAAATTGCAATTGTCTTCCATGTTATCAAACCATAATATTCCACAAATGGCAAAATTTGAATTTCTCCATAGTCCATATGTTTCTGCATCATTCCAAAGCTCATCATTCACCACTTCGTTTTTATGCTTCAGAGTATGAAAGAAAAAATGTATTAATGATCAAGTCAGTCACTTAGGTCATAAAACCAAAATAAAGTACTTCGGTAAAAATAAAATTTCTCATAAAAAAAATAATAGAAACTGGTACATTATTGTGGCAAACTGTGTTTCTAATGTAGACTTCTTTGTGTTGATAAGAACCATAATTAAAATTAAAAAAGTAAAATTCGTACCAGCCCAACAAAAAACCGTACCACAACGGCACAACCCTTCCAGACCTTACTCCTTTATATTGCATCCATGTCCGCTGAACTGCCATCCTTCTTTTGAAATTGTCGGCAGTAGAAACAACACCAATAAAGAAATCAACTGATTTATGTATGATGCAATATGAGGGGCCTTTAGCATTTTTGGGTCTGCGATGCTTCCTATCTCCTCTGATGTTGGCAATCCACTCCCAATTACAGAGAATAGATTAATATATCCAGAAATTCTCACATTGCGAATGAGCCAAGGTTCCAAGCTCTGAAAAGAAAACAGTTCATACAGTAATGATGATAATATCTAATTTCAAGACTACTTCAGTTCCTGAAAAGGTGTTGGGCTAGAACCACACTTTTTATTCAAAAAAGTAAAAAAAAAAAATACTACTTTAGTTCCCACTATTATAACTTTTAAATTATTTTGTATTGTAATTAGCCATTGTTTGGCACTATTTAGATGCTTGCTCCAGTATTACTACAGCTGGTACATAAATAAATTGATTAGGATCGGAAACTTCATTTTCTTCTTACTAATTCATCACTTACAATAAGTCCTGTACTGATAAGACAATACCAGACATGCTCATGTTATCATATTGTAGCAACCACTTACATTATTCAGGACGAAGAACTGCTGGCAACTGAAGTTGGTTGGCCCTCAGCCTGTAACCATTTGAGTGTAGATGCAAGCCAATCTAGGCCATCATAAATACTGTTGTTGACCCTAAAAATTAAGCCCTGAAAACCAAAGTACAAAATATAACTTCAAGACAAAAACAAATTGCGAAAGCCAGAAGTCAAACAGCGAAAATCAAATTTCCAAATTGCCAAAACTGCCAAAACTCAAAACCAAATTACGAAAAATACCAAACAAACTCCAAAAATCCTCAAAATTTACCCAAAAATTCCTTAAGAATTATGGTGATTTATCATAATTTTTAAATACCAAAAATACCCACACAAATGCCAAATTTTGCAAACAAACCCAGAAACTTCACAAAATTAAACCATTAAATTCCTCATATTGTTGTGAGCTTCCCCATAAAATTTCATCCAAAAATACCCAAAGGAAGGGCCCCAAATAATTTATTTTGGATCAGCATTGAAAAAATATGTGATAAATAAAGGAAATGTAAAGAAAATCACAGAAAAATCAGAAACTCTGGCGCGTGCATACCATTGCAGGGGATCCAACAGGGGCCAGAGGAGTCGCTGCCCCCAGGAAAGAATTACCATCTCCTGTGAATGGTTAAATGCACCCGTTTCTTGTGAACCATATTCAGAAATTCAAAAGGGTTTGATTGGTGCACCGTGAACCAACTCCACCCATTCCGTCTCTCTCTCATTAAACTTACTCATGGGCCCCGCATGTAAGAGTCGCCCCTTACTCAGTAAAAAGAAGAGAAGAGAGGAGACTTGCGATTTTCACCGCACACGCCGGGTAAAACAGTGAAGCTCGACGACGTGGCCTCCTCCAGCGCCACCAATTTGAAACCAGGAACCCAGCACATGGTTTTCCCAAAACCAACACCCTAGCGCCGCTTGTGATGAGCCGTTGGATCAAGATCAGATGGTGAAGGGATGGCACGGCCAAGGAAAGAAACCCTAATCTTCAACTATATAAGCACCCCAAATTGAAGCCAGAAAGAGGGGGGAAGAGAGGGCTAGGTTAGGTTAGAGCGCAGCTACTGCAATTAGGCATAGACAGAGGGAATTAGTGAGAGGCATTTCATCAAGCACTAGGAAAAGAGGGAAGAGAAGTGAAATTGAGTGAAGTAAGGTTGTAATCCTAAGTGTACAGATCAAATAAAGTGAATTTGAAGCTGCAATTTGTTGTTTTGTTGTTTCTTTTCCCTCAACTCAGCCACCAAGCAATGGTGTGCTTGAGTCATAGAAATATAGCTCTTATTAGCCATGGTCTGCAGCGTAGCAGCAGTCATGGCCATAAGATGGATCTAGAAAAGATGCTCCATGAGGGTTTAGAGCCTAGCTCTTCGCTTCATGGAGTATTCTCATGTTCAATGTGAAAAGCACCATGGCAGCCATGTAGAGGTCTTGAGCATAGCTAAGTCTCTCATGGTAGTCTTAACTTGGCTTGGCAAAGGTCCAGAGCATAGCACTGGCCTAGCCATGTCCAACGAATTACAATCCAAAATGGCATAAAAATGGTAAAAGTCCTGTTAAACCTCAAACCAGTCCTCATGTTTACAATTTATTAAAAATGTGAAATCAAAGTGCATAAGATGGTAGGAGTTCTGCATCTTTTAAGTTCAATTTCACATTTTCATGAAATGAATAAATATGTGCAAAAATACACAAAATCTGGCCAGAAGTGAAATAAAAATGAAAATACAGGGTTTTATTTGCATAAAATATAAAAAATACATATGGGCGTCAAGAACAGGACCTCATGGACTGCATGGAACAAGACTCACTATTTTTGCAAATTTCTATGATTTTATATCAAATTGTGAAGGTAACAAGGGTATTTGATAAATAGACTGTTATTTTGGATCTTTCTCAATTATATAAACTCTTAATTGGAGAATGCACTTCTTGTAGTACATTGTAGATTCTGCAACTGGTTTTACTGCATTTGAGCAACTCAAACAAAGTCCCTCTCAAAACAGTATCAAAATTACTTAAAAATGAAGATTAAAGATTGTCCCAAGTACTAAATAACTGGCTCATACATTCCGTACAATTTGAACATATAAATCAAATCCACATTGACCTGAATTTGGCGTCAAACCAAACCTTATTGCTGTAAGTGCATTTGCATGTAAACTTAATATTGAATAAAAGTGCATAAACTAAAATGTTCTGTCCTAGGCCTCTCCACCAAATTGTAATGCTTAAAATTGAAATGAGGACATTTACATCACGTATTTGAGCCCCTGATCCCCACCAAATCATTACTGGCACAAGGAAACGTTCATGTGGGCCCCACTGCCAAGGCACAGTTCAGATCGAATCCAAACCGAAATACCTCAGTCCAGTTCATCTCCTTACAAGTTCCTCCACTCAAACTTGACTTCACCAACACCTTCAAGGCACTTCCATTAGTGCAAGAAACCTCTCACTGGCAGAAAACGGAGGTCAGAAAGGTCCAAACGCCATTAATTGTTGTACGAGCTTCCTCAGGTATAGCACGGCAGCACAAGCTTTGATAGCAAGAACGGAGTATACCAAGCTCTTTCCCTCTCTTTCACGATTCCATAGAGCCAAACCTCGGCGCCAACGGCCGCCGGAATCGCATCAATTTCATCGGAGAAAACACAGGGACCAATCTGCAAAAATGTCTAAGTTTGGCGGAGAAGACGGGTTCAAACCCGTGCCACATTTGATCCTCTGTGGCAAAATCACTTGAGGCGGGTCACTGACATGGCGATGACTCGTTACACTAGTAACCCAGAATTTCAAAATGAACTCAACACGCCAGCTGCCACGCCAGGCGATTAAGCGCCAACTCAGATTTCCCTGCTGACGTGGACCAATCAGAAAACGCCAAATCAGCATAAATTTCAGAAACTCATTAAAAATAGTAGAAAACTTAGAAAAATACAAATAAAATATCCATAAATTTCTAAATATCCAAATAAACCAAATTCACTGATATTTTGATATAAAAATCTGTCAAATTATTTATCTTTTCTATTTTTGAAGTATTTTCCATATTAAATAGATTGTATAAAATTCAAAAATGATATTAAATAAATTTTGTAAAATTCTAAAATGATTTTAAAACTTAATGAAGCTCTCTTGACAAGTTTTCAAAATTTTAAAAGAAATATATTTGATATCAAGTATTTTCAAACATAAACATAACTAAAAATACAAAAAGATATTCCAAAAGTCTAAAATTAAAAATAGAAATAAAAGGAAATTGTGAAAATTGTAAAACCCAAAGAGAAACATCAAGAAATTAAAAGTCAAAACACGAAACCTGAAATCAAAACTGAAGCTTCTCCATTTCAAGAATGAAAACTCTTCAGCAGATCGAAATGTTCTCAATTGGGTCCCGTCAATTAGGTTTGGTACACCAATCGAGTCCGGTTTAAGCCAAAGAAATAAACTCAAGATAAAAATAAAACAAACGATTATCCTAGCCTTTACATATAATTCTTTAAATCCCTTAATCAGAGGTTCTCGTGAGCGATCACGAGGCAATTAACAGTAGGGGCTTGCGCCTGCTGGAAAGAAAGTACCCACGAAATCAACAAACCTCTTTAAGAAGCGACTCGTGTTTTGGTTCTCTTGTCGAAAAGAGATACTCGAACTGAGATCGAACCTTAAGGGGGGTGAATCCAAGGCTATGTTCCCATTTCTCGAGGAAACCCAATTCCATTCTTCGAGGGGTGACGAAAAAGCCGCGACAACTGTCTCCACTCAAGGCACAGGTTTTTGTATGTGCCATGTTCGGTTCTTCAGATCATATATGCCTAACCCTGTGCCCACCTCTTCTGCACTCATCACACCTCTCTGTGTCAAAAGATAAATGATTTGAATTAATGTTGCTTCAAATTTATAGAAGTACTTAGTTACCTTCGATCATATTAGATCAGACCAATTGAGTACGGCTATAATCAGGAGGAGCATAGTTAGAATCTTATGGGGCAATTTGGTGGGAACTGAATACTCAAAGCCTCAACTTTATATATATTCATGCATATTTTATCAATAATTAGTTGAAAACTGAACAAAGTAATTAATAGATTACTACAAAATTATCTTTCTTTTCATATGTAATTGAACTGAAAGACTTTGTATTAAAAATCCTAATTTGTGCTCTGTGCACCTAACATGTGCATTTTCATATAGAACTGTAGTAAAAGTTAGCCATCAGTCCAACTAACTGCGTAACTGTGTTTGTCAATAGAAGTCCCAATGTCCCAATCTGCTAATCTTCTAGGGTACTTTTGGGTGGGTTTGTGGGGTTCCACCTTTAATATTTATCAAATACAAATTTCTTTAATATCTATCAAATACAAATTTTGATGCGAAGGACCTCACAATTGTTTAATCATCAGTTTAGTTCGATTATTAAATTGATTCATTTTAGACATCAAATATCTAGAAATTTTGAATGAGCTACTGGTACATAAGACTTTCTGGTTTCAGAAATTATTTATGATACAACAAACTTATAATTTTGAGTGAAAGATTTTGCCAATATCAATCAACAATCCCAATATCAAACTGACAATAAATTTTATAATATATGGCTGATATATAAGAGTTGTACACACATTCAATATGGAACGTGCACACTCTGAAAAAAAATGATGTCAATCGAAACATACCAAGTTCAATATGAAACTGACAAATTATATCAAATTAATTAAGACCATAAAATTACTATATGTGCCTATAAAGATAATTCTCTTGATAATTTGTAATGAATCAAGATAATAAAACAATATTATTTTTAAATTACCATAAAATTTAAAATTCACCAACATTTCATCAATAACTAACATTTTATTGAGAGGCAAGAGAAGTACTGTTGTAAAATTTAATTATGTTGTATAGGTTTTGGTTGATGGCAAATCCAGTACCTGCGGGTGAAAGAAATAAAATCCGTGGGTGTCGTAGTCTATTTTTTTTTCACAAAAAAGGGACTACGACTCCCTCAACTGAAGAAATAAAGCATAATTACGAACAATAGAGTTTTTAAAACAATGAAAGATGCTTTTAACATTATCTAATACTATCCTTAAACTCTTTGATCTCTTATATATTTTCTCTTTTATACACCTTAATTGTTTAAATTTTGAGCTGTATTGCCATACGAACATGCACAAAGCAAAATTAGAAACATATTCAACAAATTACACAAAGATTAAGAAAGAAAATATAAAAGAGAGAATGAAATCAAAGGAAGGTCAAAATTTAGACTGAAAGAAAGAAAAAAAGAACAACTGAAAGAAAAATGTATTAGCTTTTGAGATTTAAATTTGACAAATTACCTTCTATTAGGGTGGGGAGAAGTCAACGGAGGAGTTGGATGAGGAGGAGTCGGGGTGGTGGTTTTCCGTTGAGGTGGGAGAAAGTCGACGGAGGAGGAGGTGTGGACGGGGCGAGGCGGGAGTTGGCGGAGGAGACAGAAGGAAAGGATAAGGGTTGAGGAGAAAACGACGGCGTGCTGTGGACATGTGGTTTCTGTCGAGATTGGGGGAAGTCAATAGAGGAAGGAGGGGTTGGGGGTGACGTGGGCAGTTAGCGGAGGAGGCGACGACAGCGATTTTTGTTTTCTTTGTTGTCGATCAGAGAGAAAAGAGGAAAGGAGGCGGTCAGGCGAAGGAAGAAGGAGAGAAGCAAATGAAATTGATTAATGGATCGGATCGATCGAGCGATCAGGGGAAAAATGGATGGTTCAGATGCATGTCGTAAGAGGAGACAATGCGCAGTCGTGTCGAGATTAGAAAAAAAAAACGGAATCGGACACCATGAGATTTAATTAATATATCGTGGGTTTAATTAATATACTATAGATATCTTGCTTGGTTTTTTTTTTTTATTCCGAAGGCCTGTTGCCTAGCTGCCAACGGGAAATTTAATTAAATAAAAGAAGGTTCAGAGTACAAAGTCAAAACAAACCAGAGTACAACTCTGAAACTTGCTAGGTTAATTTGAATTCTTTCATATATTGTTAAAAAGATTATATATTAGACGCAAAGGAGAAGTAATTTCAAAGATGTCGATTTTTTTGGTAAAAAGTACAAAATTTTTGTGGACTTCATCATAGCAAAACAACAGAGTATGAGGATGAAATCATGAATCATTTGTGTTACGTTCCAATAATTTCTGTATAGGATCGGTCGCTCTCTTTTAAGGGCTCGTTTTGTAGTGACAAGTTTAGCTTGATTTTTGGATCAACGAGCTAACTTACATGACTTGCATCGCAAACAATTTTGGAGTCAACGGGATTAACACTACTTCCCTAACTTGGCCATATATTTAAGCTTTTCTCAAACACCAAAAAAAAAAATTATATCGTATCTGAAGAGAAAATTCTTGATAAGAAACTTTAAAATTTCAAAATTCAAATTTCAAATTTTCAAATTTTCAAATTTTAATTTTTCAAAGTTTCAAATTTTTTATTTTCATCTTTTAAAAATTTTTAATATTTCAAATTTTGAAAATATCAAGATTTAAAATTTTCGAATTCTAAAATGTCTAGACTAAAATGAATGTTATAATTGAATGCATTCACTTTGATCACTAACTTTAACATATAATGCCAAACAACAATTACTAATTTTAAGTTCGTACTAACTTTAACCTCAAACACTAATCCCAAAATACTAACTTTAACCATTGATCCCACTAAAATTTTTTTCGATACAACTAGATAGTGGCTATCTAGGGTTGATCCTTCTAAACTTTGATGTTGCCAAACGACCCTAGCTGTTCACTGAAAATACAAGGAAAGATCAATATTTAGCAATTGTGACACGAATAGTGAACATGGTAATAGACAATGATACGCGTCAAATCAACACTTTTGATTAACTCCCAGTTATATTAATTAATTGTATTAGTCTAAGACTATGATCGAAGTCAACAAGTAATAGATGTTTCCAAGCTCAGGAGTTAGATTGTGTGAGAAGCAATACTATGGTTATGTTTGGATACCGTGTGGAAAGAAAGAAACAAGGAAAGAAATTTATTATAAACAATTCAAATTCTTCACAAAATTACACACTTTCCAATACTTTTTTTCACTTCTTTATTTCTTTTTTTCTTCCCACACCTCATCCAAACAGAGCCATAGGAAAGACAAACAAAGCAAATTCCCTTTAGATCGTTTCTTAAAGTACGTGTCGTAGTTATTAATCCACGCCAATAATTTGTTAAATTGGTACGGGTGTAAAGGAATGAATGAGTTGAATGTTAATTAATTGTGGTTAAAATCAAACTAAAATTTGTCTATCTAAATTTTAATTTGTTTACAAAATGATCAGAATTCCAAAGAATCTTAATTCGGTTAATAAATTGAATCATTTATAACAACAATACAAGTACTAATTTCATAATTTATCTAGTAAGTATGAAATATTACAATACAAGAAAATATAAATATTTTTGTTCATGTATAGTTCGCATGATTTATGCGATTTCAATTTATTAAAGTTCGACTTTAAATTGAAATCCAACTATCTGTTAGAGTTATGTCCTAGAAATCAATAATTTAATGGCTTAATTATTAGTTTATGTTTTGGATGATATTTATTATCTGTTCCTAGGTTTATTATTGACAGATCATTCAGGTTGAGGATCTGAATTGTAGATCTCTGTGGATCATTCTTTAGAATGACAATAATAAATCTAAACGGTCCATAATCTTGATAATTAACAAGGAACATTAATTATCATATAAGATTAGTATGCAAGTTAAGTGATGATTAAGTTCTACAAATCATAGGTAAAGAGTTACCAACTTAATTGCATATGTATATGTTATGAAACATAGTACAGGACTTGACCCAACGAAATAAACATATGGATTGTGTTATGTGTCATTGTTTATTTCGTTATGATTTTGGTTCTAAGTTTGAGATGATTATCTTTTCCACATGAGGATAGATTCTATAAATCTCGTCTACCGCTGATTCCCGTTAAGGGCTGCTATACGGACTTGATTTACGTTCTCTTGAATTGTGCGGGGAAAAGCTAATCATCAAGAAAACCGTATGTCCCTCATTAATTCACTTAGTGAGTGACGATATCTGTTTGGACCCCTTGATGGAGTTGGATCGTATGTGCGCAACTAAGCGAACAACTCTAGATCAAGAAACGTATAATCTTCAAGAATGACACATTCCTATCTTGGATTATACGATGATATCGTGAGACATAAGAATCAAAATAGAGAAACATATTTATTCTCTTATGCAGGATTGAAATATTGTAGCAGTACACTATTTATGCGAATTGAGAATCATAACGTGTTGCTAGATACCGCTTATGATTATTGGAATTAAATAACGATTTAATTCCATGGCCAACATAGTATAAATCCTCAAAGGGTCACACAAATAGGACATTAATCACACAGTGCATTATTTATTTATTCACAGCAGTAAGTTCTGTGGAAATATGATAAGATTGATTAATTAATTATATACCGTTGCGAACCGTTATAATTAATTAAGTCAATGGATCATATAGAAATAAATTAATGCATTAACTAATCCTAAAATAATTATTAATGAGTTAATAATTAATTTAGTTCAACACTTATTAATATAAATAGTTATATTGATTAATTGGGCCGTTATTTAAATAGCAAATATATAGCTCAATTAAAGAGCAAAGTTGAGGGACCTTAATTATATGAATTAATGATCCAAATGAAGGAGTTAAATGGCCCATAAAGGCCCATTTCGTGGCAGCCACTTATGGTGGTAGGTGGGATGACATAGTTGTAATTATGCAAGAGGTCAATTAGGTTTTGTGCTCTATATAAGGACCACTTATGAGAGCCTTCACCTAGCTTTTCTCTCTCCTCTCATTCCTCCCATGAGGCCGCCACTTTTCACCCTCTCCTTCTCTCTTTTGCTCATGTGTTGAGCTATTTTCTCTGCACTAAATCAAGGTTGTTGATTGATGCAAGAGAGAAAATCATAGGGATTAGGCTTGTTCTTTGGGTATGCTAGCACGTACCTTGTAGAACGTGATTAATCCTCCTTGGTGGACTCGAGGGCGGTTACGAGACGTGGTGGAGACGGTGGAGAAGGCACGCCATCAATTCCCATGCCTTGGTCGAGCCTCGCGAATACGATTTCGCGGGAGGTATAATTCTCCACCTTATTCTCTTGTGTCGAATTGCTTAAAGTACTAGATCTCGTGTTGCTTATGTTTTAATTGGATTAATTAAGCGTAATTAGTCACAAAATTAAAATTGAGCAGTTTTCTAATACTATCATCAGTTTACTATACTTAATGAGATAAAATAAATTAACAATCCTATTTTACTTAACACAAATTTGTTTCAGCTAAACCTAAATTATTTCGATGCATTACGTGAATTACAAGAACTTATAGAAACTAGCACTGTAATGATATATTCGATCATTCGATGCATATCAATATCTATAGAACATTTTTTAGCATCTCAATACATATAAAATAGCATGACACGTGGTGGGAATCTCCAAATCATTGTTTATGCCATGAATGCAACCACATGGAATCTTCAATTCATGATTCATGCTTGTTTTATTTTATTAGTCATATTAGGTGAAATATTCACAAAACTACAATAAATATGTAAATGGGAACATTTTGTGGTTTCATTTCACGTTTTGGATTGAACCAAATTTGTTTTCCCCCACTCTCCTGCAAAACAAAAAGATATATTTGAATAAGAAATGTGATCTTTAAAGCACATGCTTTTGGGGCCGTTTGGATCGCTTAGGAATTTGGAAAAATTGTAATTCTTAGAAATAAATTTATTGAGAAGTGTGTATTTTTGTGAAGAGTTTGGATTGTTTATAATAAATTTATGGTAGGAATATAAAATTCTCCAAATTCCTTGGAGAATCCAAACAGCGCCTTTGTACCTAACCTATTCGCATTCATGCATGCCTAACGAGTAACGTACCATGAAAATGAATTTATAAATTATAACTTATAACTAACTTTACATAAAAAGGAAAGGTCCTTGGGTATATTTCAGACAACGTTGCACACTTGCACCCGTTCGGTTAACGAATTCTCATTGATTTTAATTAATTCACATGTCAACGATTCACGAGTAAACATTGAAAAAACCTATATATCCTGAATGGGAAATGAACAGTGAGCCTTTTAATATGAACCGTCGATTCATCTTTAAACGATCTGGATTGCTTCTCATTTGTGAACTGCATTTAATTATAAACTAGATGTTACACATGGTTCACACGTAAAAGTTGTGCGCTATCTCAGTAATGAGTGTATGTTGCCTTTGTTTACCGTCAAAAAGTTGTAGTCCCTGTCCATATGCTTCATTTTTAGATTCTATGTGAATTTTTTTTGTGCTTGAAAATATGTGTCCTTATGTCGAAAATTAGTTTAATATTGACTCGCAACATCACGAGCTGCACCATGTGCTCTGCATTGATGCAGCACATTATATTGTACTTTTGTATGTGCGCATGGTGCATCGTAAAAGTTATATGCTGCACCTGTGGCCATTGGAATGTACTGAAGGTTCGAGATAAATTTAATGAATTCCAAGTTGTTTCAAATTTCCCTCGAATACATCGCTGCCTTTTACTGATTCTTCTGTCCCTCTCATCCTTTTCAGCTTTCCTTTGTCATCTTTTACTCTATTATCTCAGAAGATAATACTCCCATAGTCCCACTTTCCTACCGACTAGGTTGGAGGAAAGAATAGGAAGAAATAGAAAACTAAGGAAAAGAAGAATACCTGTTTTTTGGTTCCCAAATAGATAAAGAGGGGTGCCGATACATAATACATGCACAATTTTTTTAAGATTTGAGTTTCTATTTGTAGCCCTTAAATTAAAATGTTCTTAGGCTGTCTTTGAATGAGTTTAGGAATAAAAAAATTACTTCTTCCTACTTCTAAATTTATTATAAATTATTCAAACTCTTCATAAAGTTACACACTTCGCAATACTCCTTCCCTTATTCTTCTTATTCCCACACCATCCAAACGGAGCCTTATAAATCATAAAACATGACTGTTGCGAGCCAGGAAAAAGCTGATAAAATACTAAAATAGACAAATCTATATATAGATAAGGGTCAACTAATCAACACCAATTACTCATAGATTTATAATTAATCGAGGTCAGCACCAATAATTCGTAAAGATTTACAATGAATTCCATTTGCTCAATAAGGTGTATGATTAGCTTAGTATGAGGTGCTCAATACTTGCATAAAATTACACCATGAATTAAGTGTTTCAAGGTGTACATGTACGAGTTAATTATGTAGTAATATGCCATCAATAGATGAGTTTTGCAAAAATTATAGAAATTCAATTAAAATTTTGCAAATTTAAACAAATTTGCAAGATTTTACAACATATTAATTTATGTAGTGTGCTCTATATTTCTTCATATGAACGGATATAATTTTATTTAAGGCTCCGTTTGGATGGCTTCTTTCCGGATTAAGGAATAAAGAATAACCACTTTTTATCAATAAATTTATTTCTAACCATCCAAACTCTTCACAAAAGTTACACACTTCCCAATAAATTTCTTCCCTTCTTCCTTCTTCCTACCTTATTCTCAACCATCCAAACGGAGCCTAAGCAATGATGCTGATACCATGTTACAACATAAGTTAATCTACAATGATTGTGGTTAATAATTATATGATGGAACTTTAAATATGAAATTCAAGTGCGGCATAATATATTTTTTTAATGCAAATTGACAACCCAATTCAGGTTGCGACGGAGCCGCAACTGAAGGATCTAGTATATATCAAATTCACAACTTTTAGTTTTACCTTTTACATAATTAAGTGGTTGAAGGATAAGTTGGAAGTTTTGCTCTGATATATTTATTTTTCTATAATATTCAAATACTTGATCTCACATAATAAAAAAAATTATAAATTTGTAAGATAGATAGTAAGCTTTTGGAATAAATAAATAAATAATTATAATTTACTATTTAAAATAATTTGATTCTTCTACAAATTATGCTTAGAACTTTTAAATAAACTTAAGGTCTGTTTGAATGGGTGAAGAAAAGTAGCTAAAGTATATATATATAGATAAATGATTCAATCAAAGCTCTTTGATCGGAGTTCCGGTTAAACCCCGTCAGTTCTCAAATTTGAAAGTTCAAATGACCGATCCGAACCGTCAAATATGATCTCCATATTGAAATCTTCTTGCCGACCAAAATTTTCATTCTTTTTGAAATTTTTAAGTATCTTTTTCGGATTTTCAAAAAATCAATTTTTGTAAGGTTCAGAACAAATTAGATTAACGATTTTTTAAAATCCGAAAAAAATACTTAAAAATTTCAAAAAATAAAAAATTTTATAGATACATCAGTTCTCCATGCCTCACCAGTCACCAACTCACCACAGTTTCACGAAGCTTCCACACTCAGATAAAATAAGTCATGGCAGTATCCAGTGGCGGAGATAGGTGGAAGGGAGGGGGGTCAATTGACCCCATTAAAAAAAATATTTGTAACTAACATATAAAAATATGTACTTTTATGATGAAAAATTGTATGGATGTAATAGTTTGAACCCCATTAAATTTATACGTTATTTTATTGGTTGAACCCCATCAAAATATATGGAAGCATCCTTGTTAGGTTATTTTTGAGGCAAAATTAGCATTTTTCTTATAAAACAATAAAAGATATTGAATGGGAACAAAAAAAGTAAAGCGAGTCAACTTTTCTCATCAAACTTTATATTCCCAGAATAACAACCCACCATTCCCCATTCATCAAAAACCCATCTCTTTCTTTTACTCTCCTTTCTCTTTTTTTCTTTATGTCTTTGTAAGCATATGGTCCACGAGAAAAAACAGGAGACGAAAAAAAAATAACTGAAGAACTTGGATCTTGGCATCTCGCTACATATAGGTACAAGAATTTTTTTAATTAAGTTGCAATTTGGCATATTAAATAGTTTATGTTGTTATGCAACTCACGGCCCGCTTGTCAGAACCAAGAAATTTATGTTTTTTTTTTGGCAGTCTTTGACTTGTTGCGATTAATTAGCATAAGTATGACCATAGAACTAATTGGAAATTGAAATTTATTCTTACCCATTTCAATTTTTAGAACTATGATTCTTCAAACATAAAATTATTTTATGTGTGAGTAATGTGTTCTATTTAATATTTTTTATTTGTCTATTGATTAGTAACTTCATCTAATCATCTCTCTTGATATTTTTCTATTAGATATCTCATGGAGAAGTTTTTGAAACGAAAACAACCACATGATGATTCACCTACCTCTCAAGCTCCTAAACAGATTCAAATTAACCCGAAAGACTACCCGTCGATTCGGCAAAGCGTCCGAAGATTTTCGAGTACCATCCGAATGAGCAAGATGAAGTTCGAAGAATTTACTTAAATAGAGGCCCAAATCAACCAAAAGCATGTAAATTTGAGCAAATTGAAATAGAAAAATGTGAATTTATAATTATATATTATTACATGTATGAATCTTGAATTGAATTCCATTCTTAAAATTTCTGGCTCCGCCACTGGCAGTATCTCCCTTTATTTATTTCTATATCTATATATTTATATATTGATCTCTCCCCCAAATCTGTACAAAATCCACTTTTCAACTCGGTCCGAGTTTGGGCCAACTCGGTCCGAGCAGGAAATTTTGACAGCCCAAATGAGCCATCTCGGTCCGAGTTGTGGACAACTCGGTCCGAGTTCGTTACCGACCTAGCATATTTGGCAAGTATTTTTTGGTATTTGTTGCCAAATCCTTTAAGGTATGAAGGCTGCTTATAGGATGGTTTGTTTCCATATGAAAAGGATCTGATTTATGTCAGAAGAGAAGGAAATTTGAAGATTAAGGACAAAGAATATTTCCTTTATTGTTATTACCAAATTGGCTAGTTGCCTTATGTAATTTTGTCTATTTATCTTCCCCTTCTCCCTAAAACATCGTATCTCTGAAAAATTAAACAGAAAATAAAGAAAGAGGGTGCGTGTGTGTGGAGGACGTAGGCACTAAATTGGTGCTGAACCTCGTTAAATTCTTGTGTTCTTGTGTTGTATTTGCTGTGTCAAATTGTTACATGGTATCAGAGCGTGGTGAATTCTAAGCCAAGAGATACTCTAAACCATGGGAGATAGCGATCCACCAACCGAGACCAAAACCATCCTCGAAAAATTGACTGAACTTGTTATTGCTCAACAAGCTCAGATGAACCAGATCATAACCTTTCAAACACAAACATCTCAAACTACCCCTCAAAATATGTCAAATTCTGAAATCTTCTGCCTCACCTATATCAATTAAATTTGATGGAACCAACTACTCAATCTGGTCTGAAGTCGTCAGTATGCATGTCAAAGGGAAAAACAAGATGCAACACCTAACCAGAAATCCACCACCACCACAGCCTAATGATGTAGGATTCTCTAAATGGAGTGCCGAAGACTCGGTTGTGAAGAGCTGGCTAATCAATTCTCTAGAACCATCTCTCATGCCTACTTACTACCGTTATGAGACGGCCGGTGAGATGTGGCAAGCTCTTGCAATCACCTACTATGATGGCAATGATGAGGCACAAGTTTTTGATCTTAATAGAAGAGTATGTAGAGTAAAGCATACAGGCAAATTAGAGGATTATTATGGCACACTTCAAGGGCTATGGAAGGAGATTGATTTCAGGCGTCCCAATCCCATGACTAGTTCAGAAGACATTGAAAAATTCCGAGAATACCTTGAAAAATCAAGAGTCTACACCTTCCTGGATGGACTAGATGATCGTCTCGACAACCTTAGGTCACATGTGCTACAAATCACTCCTTTTCCAACTGTTGAACAAGCCTATGGGATTGTGAGACGAGAAGTCAACCGACAAAATGTCATGATCAAATGTGAGGAAGGTATTACTCAAAATTCTATGGTCATGTACACTAAAGGGTCATCTAATTTCCATAATCAGGATAAGTCAAAATTGAAATGCACTCATTGTGGAAAAACGGGACATGTAAGAGAAAAATGTTTTGAGATATTTGGCTACCCTGATTGGTTCAAAGGAAAGAAAGGGAAGTCATCAGGAAGGCCACAAGCCTATGTGATTGTTAATAGGTCCCAAGCTCAGGCAGACTTGGTGCAAGCTGATGACAACTCGGTCCGAGTTGGACAGAACTCGGTCCGAGTTGATGGAGGTTCGGTCCGAGTTGACTCTAGTTCGGTCCGAAATGATGAGCAACCAGCTAGAATTGAGGCAGCAGATCATGGAACTGGCAGGGCACAACTTTGTCGAGGTCAGACCTCTTCTAGAGAAGAACAAAAATTGGATTGGGAAGGTAAAACCGCAAGTCAAGGTATGACTTTCTTCACACATCAAAGTTTGGATAATTGGATAATTGACTCAGGTGCCACTGACCATATGACCTTTATGAGGAGAGATATCAAAGAATTGAAGGAACCCAGGGTACATAGAATATTGAATGCAAATGGTATTGAATGTCCCGTAAGAGGGGCAGGGGATGTAGAGATTTCTCAATCTTTAATTTTAAAGAATACTTTACTTGTTCCTTCTCTAACATCTCGGTTAATATCCATTGGTCAAATAACAGAGGAATTAAACTGTGTGGTTCTAATGTTCCCTGATTTTTGTATTTTTCAGGACATCCTCACGAAGGAGATCATTGGCCGTGGTACTAAGAAAGGTCGCCTGTATCACTTAGAAGACTTGGATTATGGAAAAGTTAATTTAACTAGCAAGGAGTCAAAGATTGAAGAGACAATATGGAAATGGCATAGGCGACTGGGTCATCCGTCTTTTGGGTATATGAAGAAAATTTTACCTAATTTGTTATGTGGTGTTGATGTGTCAAAACTTCAATGTGAAACTTGTGTTAAAGCCAAAAGTCATCGTGTATCCTATAATATTAGTCTCAATAAAAGTGAGAATCCTTTTGATATTATTCATTCAGATGTTTGGGGACCATCCCCGGTTGAATCTATCTATGGGTATAAGTATTTTGTGTTGTTTATTGATGATTGTACACGTATGACTTGGGTTTACATGTTGAAAAGAAAAGATGAGGTGCCTACGGTGTTCATAAATTTCCATGATATGGTACAAACTCAATTTGGAAAAGGAATAAAAGTTTTTAGGAGTGATAATGGTGGTGAGTTTGTAAACAAAACATTAATGGAGTTTTTTTCAAAAAGGGGAATAATCCATGAAAAATCATGTGTGGGAACACCTCAACAAAATGGCGTATCCGAAAGGAAGAATAGACATGTACTTGAGACTGCAAGGGCACTTCTCATTGAAAACAGAGTACCACAAGTGTTTTGGGATTGTGCAGTAATGATGGCTGTTTATGTGATTAATAGATTACCTTCTATGATTCATAAGTTTCAAACACCACTTAATAAACTTGCTACCTTTGTGTCTATACCGTCAGTCCTTAGCCTTCCACCAAAAATTTTTGGGTGTGTAGCCTATGTCCATGTACAGAAAAATCAAAGAACGAAACTTGAACCATGTGCAGTTAAATGTGTTTCTCTAGAGGTTGGAACAAATCAAAAAGGATATAGGTGCTACGATCCCAAATCAAGAAAATGGTTTGTAACAATGGATGTTACCTTCCTAGAAAGTGAATCATTCTATCAAGACACCGAGTATAATCCTTAGGGGGAGAGAAGTGGAAAAGAGTGGCTTCAAACAGAAGGAACCAGGGGTGCCAACCCTCAGCTCGGTCCGAGTTCCCCACAACTCGGTCCGAGTTCCCCACATCTCGGTCCGAATTCCACACCACTCGGTCCGAGTTCCCCACAACTCGGTCTGAGTTCCTTACAACTCGGTCCGAGTTGTTTGAATTTCGATCCAAATGAGCAGGATTTTGAGGAGAATTCCATTGATCTTGATCCATCTGAAGTAAATCACAATGAAGAGACAAATGATGAAGGTCCTGAAGAAGCTGAAGAAGTGATACAGGCTGGACTTACACCATTGGCTCAACAATCTCGTGAGGATGTTCTAGAGGTAAATACTTCTAACTCAAGATATATTCTCCCACCAAGACAAAACCGAGGGGTTCCACCAAAGAGGTATATACCAGAAATTGATGCGAGTGAAAGAGTGAAATATCCAATTGTGAACTATGTTACCTCAACCAACCTGTCAGATACTTTAAAGGTTTTTTGTGACCAAGTACTTAGCATACCAGTTCCAAAGAACTTTGAGGAGGCTTCTAAAGATCCAAAGTGGATTGAAGCCATGAAAATTGAAATGGAAGCCCTTAGAAAAAATAATACTTGGACAATTGAAGAGTTACCAGTGGGAAAAATACCAGTAGGGTGTAAATGGGTCTTCACAATTAAACATGGTCCAGATGGAAAGATAGAAAGGTATAAGGCAAGATTAGTTGCTAAAGGGTATACACAAACATATGGTATTGACTATCAAGAGACTTTCTCTCCAGTAGCAAAACTAAATACTGTTCGAGTGTTATTATCTGTTGCAGCTAATCTAGATTGGCCTCTTCATCAGTTTGATGTAAAAAATGTTTTTCTACATGGTGATTTGGAGGAAGAGGTTTACATGGAGCTACCCCCTGGTTTTTCGAGTTTAGGATAAAAAAGGATGACTTGTAAGTTGAACAAGGCGTTATATGGGCTCAAACAATCACCTCGGGCATGGTTTGGAAGATTTAGTGAAGCAATGAGGAGTTATGGATACAATCAAGGAGAATCAGATCATACATTGTTCTACAAGCTAAAATTTGGAAAAATAACTATTTTGATTATATATGTTGATGATATGATCATTTCAGGAGAAGACACTGAAGAAATAAATAGGCTTGAAGGACAATTGTCAAGTGAATTCGAGATGAAGAATTTGGGAGGTCTTAAATATTTTCTTGGAATTGAAGTTATCCGATCTCAAGAAGGTATTTTCCTAACCCAGCGAAAGTATATTTTGGACTTGTTGACTGAAATGGGTATGCTTGATTGTAAACCAGTAGATACTCCAGTGGCACTTAATTTGAAGTTATGTGAAGCACTCGATCAAGTGCCTACTAGTAAAGAAAGATATCAAAGGCTAGTTGGTAAGTTAATATATCTATCACACACGAGACCTGATATTGCATATGCAGTAAGCCTAATAAGTCAGTTTATGCATAACCCAAGTGAAGAACACATGGAAGCTGCTATGAGAATTGTGAGATATTTGAAGGGTTGTCCAGGAAAAGGAATACAATTCAAGAAAAATGGTCATCTAGAAGTTGAAGGTTATACGGATGCTGACTGGGCTGAGAGTGTTACTGATCGCCGATCAACTTCTGGATATTTTATGTTTGTTGGAGGAAATCTAGTGACATGGAGAAGTAAGAAACAAGGAACAGTAGCTCTCTCAAGTGCAGAAGCAGAATTGATCTCTTTGGTCAAGGGTGTGTGTGAGATGGTTTGGATAAAAAGGGTTCTACAAGAAATTGGTAAAGCTCAAGGAGGGGCAATGATTCTTCATGTGGACAATCGGGCAGCCATAGATATGGCCCATAACCCGGTGCAACATGATAGAACAAAACATGTTGGGGTGAATCGTCATTTCCTAAAAAAGAAAATTGATGATAAAGAGATTGAGTTTAGATTCATCCGATCCGGTAACCAACTAGCAGATATCCTAACAAAGAGTGTGACTGGCTCCGTGTTTAAGAATGTAATTGACAAGTTAGGCATGATTGATATGTACATGCCAACTTGAGGGGGAGTGTACAAAATCCACTTTTCAACTCGGTCCGAGTTTGGGCCAACTCGGTCCGAGTTTGGGCCAACTCGGTCCGAGCAGGAAATTTTGACAGCCCAAATGAGCCATCTCGGTCCGAGTTGTGGACAACTCGGTCCGAGTTCGTTACCGACCTAGCATATTTGGCAAGTATTTTTTGGTATTTGTTGCCAAATCCTTTAAGGTATGAAGGCTGCTTATAGGATGGTTTGTTTCCATATGAAAAGGATCTGATTTATGTCAGAAGAGAAGGAAATTTGAAGATTAAGGACAAAGAATATTTCCTTTATTGTTATTACCAAATTGGCTAGTTGCCTTATGTAATTTTGTCTATTTATCTTTCCCTTCTCCCTAAAACATCGTATCTCTGAAAAATTAAACAGAAAATAAAGAAAGAGGGTGCGTGTGTGTGGAGGACGTAGGCACTAAATTGGTGCTGAACCTCGTTAAATTCTTGTGTTCTTGTGTTGTATTTGCTGTGTCAAATTGTTACAAAATCATCCCAAATCATTGAAACTAATGGAGGTCGGTACTCTCTCACTACTCGTACTGATCTCCGTCTCTCTGCTTTCAATCTCTCTCTTTCCTCTAAAACACAAAACCAAACGATCTCTCTACCCACTTCCACCAGGTCCAAGATCACTTCCCCTTACAGGGAACCTCTTACAACTGGGTCCCACAACCCAGCCCCACATAACCTTCACCTCTCTATCCAAAACCTATGGACCCATATTCTCCCTCCAACTAGGCCAAGTCACAACCATTGTCATCTCCTCTCAAGAATATGCAAAACAAGTTTTTACTAATCACGACTTCGCATTAGCCGGCCGGCATGAGCCTGATGCGGTACGGGTACAATCCCATCATGAGTGGTCCATAGCATGGCTCCCACCGGGTCCCCGGTGGCGGTCCCTGTGTCGAATCTGTACAACCGAGTTATTTGCTTCTCAAAGGCTCGATTCATATGTGTCACTCAGAAAGCAAAAGGTGCAAGAGTTGTTGAATTTCATCAACAAATCTGCTAAAGAGGTACTACGTACTATAATCCATCTTTTTCCAAATCCAAATTTGAACTATGTCAATAAAATATGTAATTTTATTGACATTTTGGATCTCCGGCTTATTATCTGTATTTTCTTTTTTTGATTGATGGCCGTAGCCTCACACTCACACACACTCAAGATCGAACTCATGCCCTCTTATTTGAGAAGCACATGCCACTACCAACTGTTCTAGACAGTGGTGGCAACTCCGGCTTATTATCTGTATTGAGGGCTGACAACTTCACATAAAAATTAGAGAGGATATAGTGGGAGTTCAAAGGAAATCTAAAATATCAGAATCTTAATCAAAATTAACAAGGGGAGTTTGGAGATTTTTAGAAATGATGAGATATTTCAAGATGTCATTTTTAGAATTTAATCTTTTTTGGAATAAGATAATGACATATATCTAATTTAACAAATTTGTTAATGATATAAATCTAATTAGCAAACAATGACATATTCCAAATTAACTATTTTTTAGCAAACAATGACTTATCCCAAATTAACTATTTTTTAGCAAACAATGACTAATCTAAATATAATTTTGACTTTGTTTGTAAAGGGGACTGCAGTGGAGATCGGACCGGCGGCATTTACTACCACATTGAATTTACTATCACGCACAATATTCTCTACCGATCTCGCTGGTCTAAACTCGGATTCTTCACAAGAGTTCAAAAAAACGGTTGAAGGCATCATGGTGGAGGCAGGCGGCCCGAATGTGTCTGATTTTTATCCAGTGCTAACCCCGCTAGATCTGCAGGGTGTGCGGCGAAGAATGGACCGCCTTGTCCCAGTTTTACATCGTGCGTTTGATGAGCAGATTGACCGTAGGATTAAGAACAGGGAAGAGGGATCTATTGCTCCCAATGATTTACTGGATGTGTTGATTGATAGTAACCTTGGTGTAGAGGAGTCAGAATTTCGACAATCACTGAAATCTGTATTTGGGGTATCAATTTTTTTATACTTGTTCATATTAATAACTGCATTATATGGACAAAATCTTTTTTCCTTTAGACAAGAGGAAAGCAATTCTGGCTCTGTATTACTTTCTTTAAATGATGCCTTTCCTAAGTTAAATGGTTAATTCTGGCATATCAGGACTTATTTGCGGCTGGAACCGATACAAGTTCAAACACTGTCGAGTGGGCCATGGCAGAGTTGTTGCAGAATCCTATAAAAATGGCAAAGGCATGCAATGAACTCTTATGAGTTATTGGTCCAGGGAGAGAAATGGAGGAGTCTGATATCAGTCACCTCCCCTACCTCCAAGCAGTTGTTAAAGAGACTCTACGACTGCACCCTCCAGTGCCTTTTCTTCTCCCGCGCCGTGCTCAAGAAACTGTCGAATTGGGAGGTTATTTGATCCCCAAGAATGCTAAGGTAGAAACATTGATCGTTTTATTTTTGAAATAGGGCATTAATATAATCCAACATTTCTTAATATAATCCTTTCCCTTTTCTTACTCAGCAGATCATCAGTTATATTCTTTTCTGAGGGTCAGAAATATGCTGGCAATGATCATTACTTATATTTAAATAGAGCCTTTTGTAAATTATATTCCAATGTCATGATTATCATGGTCTTTATTAAATTTCATAGTATATTCTTGACTAATAGTAACTGGATATGCTTACCTCGAAGGTGGGGCATAGAGATGCTAATATCAGACAAAATTAAATATTTTTTTTCCAAGTTTTCCTTCTTCAGATGATATAGTAATCAAACTGTTCGGGTTTGGTTTAACTATAACAAAATTTATTTTGGATAAAACGATTCAGGTGTTTGAACTTTGGATTAAACATCGTTTAGCTTGGATAAAGATTATAAAAGTTCGGTATTTAGCTACCTGAATTTGGCTCTGATTAAATTTGATAGGCCGAGTGATATCAGAACATTATGGTCAGCTAAGTTTCAATCAATTTGGTTCACATAATAAATAGACACCTCATTTTTTTTTCTTTTGACAACTGATCACTCATGCAGCTGCTAGTCAATGTCTGGGCAATTGGTAGGGATGAAACAATATGGCCAGATCCACTCAAATTCTGCCCAGAGAGGTTCTTGGAAAGGGACATCGATTTCAAGGGAAGAGACTTCGAGTTAATACCTTTCGGTGCGGGCCGGCGCATTTGCCCCGGTTTACCTCTTGCATATCGAATGGTGCATCTGATGTTGGGGTCCCTTTTGCATCAGTTCAAATGGAAGCTGCCGGAAGAGAAGCAAAGTGTGGTGTGGATATGTCAGAGAAGTTTGGTGTAACACTCGCCATGGCCCGACATGTCAAGGCCGTTGCCATACCAATACCGGGACAAAATATTAGATGAAAGACTGGGAATTTTAGTTCAACAGTTTGGTGAAAAATAAAAAGAATTTTACGAATCAAAGCAAAGTGAAAAATCTTTCTGGAAGAGCTTTTTATTAATAATTATAGTTATTCTATTATTATGACAATAATCGAAGCAATGAACGAGAACCAGCTCTTGGTCTAGTGGCAAAGAGTAATGCACCTTGACTCCTTGAGTGAAAGGTCGCAGGTTCGAAACCCGGCTGGGGAGACTTTCATAGACATTTAATTTAAAAATAAGTTGGGTGGCTTAGACCTCCAATTTATCTTCAAAAAAAAAAATCGAAGCAATGAACAAAATGAAAGATACTAGCTGCTGCATCGCGCGAAGTTGAATCAAAGTTGGCTTTAAAAGAGTAAGAAAGTATCCACGATTGATACACAATTGGAAAACCATAGACTGCAATCACATGTTATGTGATAAAAATAATGGAAATTTTTTCAAAAAAAGTTTGATCAAAAGAGCAGAATAAAGAACTAAAATTAATTCCGATGGAACTTCCTCCAAAATAAAAAAAAAAACTAAATTAGTTAACCTATTTTCTTGAAATCGTGCAGCTGATTAATCAGACCGACATTTTGAGCTCATCCTTGATTTTCTTAACCTCCGATTTGATCTCATGGTCAGCTCTGCAACATTGATCAAAATAAATATTTTACACTTAATATGAAAAAAAGCAATATGAAGAATATCACCAATTTTCGGAGAGTACTTGTATAGAATCGTGCCAACATTGGTTCTTGTAAAAAAACTTTATTGAGGAGTAATAATTATAAAAAAGCACTCCCGAAATATTGATGCCTTAGCTTAGTAATTATTTCTAAAGTTATTATTTACCATCAAAAGCCTAAACCGCATTCTATATCTAACATTTCTCACTTCTAAATAAGACAAACCTTCTAAGTGAAAATGCATGCTTTAAAATCAATCAATCTTCGAAATTATTAACCATGAAAATATTCTCTTTCTTCAAATGAAAATATCCATTCTAAATGTTTAAGAACAATTGAAATTACCAATCAATCAAAATTTTCATCCAAATCTTTTGCTATCTGTAACCATGCATTGATTCAAAAAGTTCCTTCGCATATATATATTTTTTTTGTAAAATATGAAAATCCAGCAATCGAATTCATTGATCATAATTAAGATGTGTACCTCAAATTAGGAATAAATACATGCAGATGCCTTTTCTGGTCGAACGTCGAAAACATAAAAGCATTTAGAGCATTTTAGTAGGCGTCAGTGGCAGTGGATCTGGAAAAAGAAACTGATAAAAGATGAGCAAATTATACAACTGATAGTGCAGTTTGCAGGAGAAGAGTTTTGTTTTGTTTTTTTTTGGTGAATGTATCATTAGACAATAAATAGAACTTAACTTTCAGACAGAATTTGCAGAATCAGATGTAACTAATAGAAAAGCACATTTGTAACATAATTTTTTTTTATGATTTAGGCTTGCATACCAGCATCAATTATGAACATTTTAACAGCCTTAATCATTGCTGGGACATTCATTCTTAATTTGTGCTCGTTGTTTGATGGACTGATCATAATCAGAACCCCTCCTTGGTCTAAAACCTCTCCTTATCACACTCTGGCAGGCCCTGTTGCAAACTGGAAAACATGATTTGCATTATCCACACCATTTACTGGCAGATCCAGTCCATAACACTGAATCACTGCATATTACCACCCAACAGAGTTGCATAAGACATGGTAATAAATAAAAGACCAGTTTTTCAGACAGTAATATGCAGAAACCTAAAACCAAAAACGAAGATAAATTCTCTCCATGCCCAAACAAAACACACAACCATTTTTTTCGTGCCAATTGAGAGTAGCGTTTTAAAACCCCAACAAATACCCCCTAAATTGGTTGCAGGTCCTTCAGCACAAACCTGGTAAGAGTTCAAGTTAAAACCCATGTTGTGTGCCTCAAGTTTTCTATTCTTGTCCCCATTTCTTGTGTAAACATAGAGAGTTGTTTTCATATGTAAGGTCTTAGTTTTTTGTCTTTTCAATGATATAGGGTACTCAACAAAACCAAATAGAAACTGTCCAATTAAACTACTTCCAATAGAAACTGATAAACTGAATTTTTCTAAAATTACCGAATATAAGATGTAAAAGTTTTTTTAAAACTACTATTCTGTTGCTTGAAAATGCACGCCTACAAAGAAAATAAAGAAGAGGATTAGTAGCAAGCTTCAACAGTCTAGCCAAGGTCGAAGGGATAAGTTCTACCAGGACTAAAATTTAGCTGGTACCAAAAGAGAACTTGGAAGAGGATCAATATCTTTCAGTAAATCACAGCAATAGCCACACAGTAAATCACGCAGATAGGTTTTAAATATGTCTAAGAGAAACCAAAGGAGAAACAAAAACTTATAGCCTCTAGTTATTCTCGATTTAAAACCTGTCCTGATGCAAAATCAACACAACATTTTTTAATGCATTTTTTTAACACGCCAAAATTTTCTGCCAAAGGTTGTATTTCATTTGACCGTGATGGTCATATTTTTTTCTAGTAAGCTAGCACAACTTACCTAAAGGAGAAAGGGAGCAAACGACTAAGCACGATAGAATGAACATTCTTCTGAGGTCAGATCCGTAGCAGCCCTCAAATCCCAAATTCCCAACTGTGTAAGCTACAAAGGTTCAAGAAGAAGAAAACATGAAGCATAAATTCAATGGAATCACCAAATTGGACAGAAAGTTTGGAAGAAAAAAGAAGCAAGAGGCAAAGCTAAATTGAAGAAGAAAAGTAAAAAAAAAAAGGAAAATACTATAGGAAAAGGGTACTATCCTGAGAGAGAGAGAGATCGACAACATAGAAAGAGCATGATAGTTTTTGAACAAAAACACCAACCATTAATTGATTTCGTTGATTAGCACATCTATTATATTGGAACTATATTCAAGTACCTTTACAGGTGTGCATCTAATAGAAACACGGTGTGTGTACTACATTCATACTTAATTTTCAAATGGTACTATATTGAAGTATTTAGCATCTATTAAATTGTTTCATTTTACTGCTCAAAACTCCTAAAACAATAAGATAAATAAAAATATTTGAAATCGATGGTGGAGAAAAGAGAGAAGAAAAATTGGAAAACATTTTGGAATCGTAAAATAGAAGAGGATTAAGCTAACCCAAATCGAGTTGATGGCAATGTGTAGAATCTGATACCATCATGGATCGTTGGCTATAGCATCCAACATCAGCTGCACAAAAGCAAAACCAAAACCAAAGAAAGGAGGAATCACAATCTCATTTGACATGTGGACCGAAGAAGAAGAAAATTAAGTTGAATCAATCAATTTATCCTTCTTGCTAAACCTAAATCGTAAGAGAAAGAGAGAGAGAGAGAGAGAGATGAAAATAGAGACCTTGAGGATGAGATAGGGACAGGTGAGGAGGACCTTTGCGGTTGAGAGAGGATCATTCAAGCCGGCTTCAGTGGCCTCCGGCCCATCAGAGAAGAGAACAACGGAGCAAGAGAGAAAGAAAGAAAGAAAGAAAGACAGAAGCTTCTCACAGCAACAGTGGTGCCGAGAGGCTTCTGGAGAATCATAAGGCACACCTGAGCACCCGTACACCTTTCGAATGACCGCAAGGTACAATACAGGCATGGCTCGGCGGAGAAAAGAGGAGATCTGGATCCGCTGCGTCGACCAAAGGCAAACCGTGCAGGAGCAGATAGGAACCACAGAGAAGAAATGAGAAGGACTCGAACACACACAATCAGCCAGAGAGAAACGGCAAGAGAAAATCCAGAACGACCCAATGCAAATGCTAAAGTGGAGACGGACGAAGAAGATGAGATCCATCCGCGCAGAGTGAAAAATAGACGGTCCAGATAATTGAACAGTAAAACCACGATTTGAAATTGAAGTATTTTAGATAGCTTTGACAGTAGCAACTTAGATATTTAAAGCCAGAGAGTCGGTTGGCCAATTTCTAGCTTTTTGTTTGGCTAGACCATAAATTATTCGTATTCCCCGTATGAGATGTACATGTATCGGACAAAACGGAAAAAAGATTTTCTATGTTCAGAAAAATAGAAGAAAATAAATAATAGCTTGCTCAGAAAAGGGAAAATAAGTCATGAATAGACAAAATACTTTGGTAGCAAGCTTGCTTTTCACTTCGCTCTCTAGCTAGTGCTCTCGCTATCAACACAGAAAATACATCAAGTTTATTTAAATCTGAGGAATTTTAAGATCTACCATACTTCATTTATTCAAACAATCTTGATTCAATGTGATGACATATATTTTTATTTATTTTATTTTTTTTGAATTATGATGACTGATGAAATGTGAAGCAATTAATAAATAAATAAAATAAGAAGGTTGTCCGGTTTGGAGATGGGTGTTAGTCCAATAGTCCCACGTTTCTTATTCAATTATACATAGGCCTCTATATATATAGATGATAGGAAGGTGTTTTAAGAAAGAGTCTTTGGAACACGGTGGCCATTGCTGATTTATGTTTTCTGTATTATGTATTATTTATTTATATATTTATTTATTAGTCTTCTCTCTGTCATCCAATAAAAATTTTGCATGTGAATTAAGAGAGAGAGAGAGAGAGACGAGTTTTCCATGAACAATCACACATATTTTAACTTGATTCAGATTATAAATATCTCAATTATTTATACGAATACCAACAATATTCATTATTATTCCAAAAAAAATCAAACTATTAACAAAAAAATGTGGTATCACTTGACAATTAGATAATAGTATGATATAATATTAATACTATATTCATAAAAGTATGATATTAATAATAGTACTTCATTATCTTATGTATATATTTTTAAATTGCAATGAGAAACTAGAGAAGATCAATATATTATTCATATATCAAGTAACACTTGTATTTAGAAACAAATATTGGACTAGTAGAAATTTTAGAATGTTATCAAGATCATAATATAAAATAATAAAATCTTTATCGAATTGATTAGTTTGAATATAGAATATGCATGATTTTTTCTGGTGCATCATACATTGACACACAATCACTTGCCTAAGGCAACTCAGAGTGCAGGTCTGTCGGCACAGGGTTTGGGACACCATCACCAGTTCCGTGCATACTGAGTTGCTGACTTGTGGGGAGTAGGGGTTGGTTGGGCAGAAACCCTCCTTAAGGGGCTAGGACACCAGCGACAGTTCCATACATACTGAGCTATAGACTTGTGCGTCCCTCAACTAGGTATTCATCTTAGTCAGGCATAACATCTTCCTGGAGTACCGAAGCCGTACTTTGGACTTCATGTGACAGGTCCTCTACCTGTGTTGATCCAAACAACTCGGCCGAGGCACCACCACCAAGCCCGAGCACGGCTGTTGTGGGATCTGCATGATTTTCTTGTGCATTATAATCATATGTTGGCACAATATCACTCGTCACGGTTGGCCCATACAAGAGTTCACTTGGCAGCTCATTGACTTAATTGGTGGAGTGTTGTCCTGATCTGGTCGAATGACATTGTGATTATCGCACGATGAATGTGTGCTTCGTATCCCATCTTTTCTGATGACTTCGCAGTAATAACCAAATGTAACCCCATCTTGTAGTGCTTTCTTGAATTGTATTGTGACATAATGTTCTAGCAGAGATACCTGTCGCGCTAGGTTAGCATCGTCCTCTTGGTGGGACATTTTATTTTCTTGTTAGTGTCGGTAGTTGAAGGTGTAGTACAATATAAATAATGGAATGCATCTCAAATTGTCAATAAACAATAGAAGTAAGACCTACCTGGGGTGTAGTTATAATGTAATAACATTTAGTATTCTAATGTATTTTATTGATTAGAGATCGTTTGACGGAAGATAAAGATGATTCGGTTAGCCGTTCTGTTTGGACGGACCTTCTTATAAATTAGTCGTTCATCTATTTATATAGTTATAAACTGTACCGTTAGTCGTTCTGTTTGGACGAAACGTGCACGGAAGATGGAACACGGTATTCCGTCCGCAGGCCTATCTGCAGCTAATGAAATTGAAATGAGACTATGAGAGGGAAAAAAGAAAGATTTTAACACTTATCACTTGGGAATAATTTTCACATACAGCCCTTACCTTTTTCGCAAATGAAATTAAATGTACTTCTCATACAAAGGAAAAAGCAGTTTACTAATAATAAAAATAAATAAACGAGAACAAGATATTCTAAATTCATGTCTCGAATTTTATATTGCACACACATCGAGCATCCTTGTACCATAAATTGCATTAATTTATGTCTTCAAAATAGATCACATACCAAATATGATTTATTCCGAAATTATTTAATATAAAAATTCAGACACCAAAAAATTTAATAGAAAGAATTATTTATTTTTTTTAATAAGAAGAAAGTTCCAACGCGTTTATAAACCGCGCCTCTCTCTCTCCTCTCGAACGCGTTTTATAAACGCGTTACAAGTCTTAAAACGTGTTTATAAAACGCGCTAGAAGGCTGAACTTTCGGAATAGTTAAAACGCAATTAACGCGTTTATAAAACGGGTAAGAAGGCTTCTTACCCGTTTATAAAACGCGCTGGGAGGGCAATATTCCAACTTCTGTCACTTCGATCAAACTTTAGTCATTTCGATCGAACTTTAGTCATTTCTGTCTATAAGTTTGTGAATTTATAACCGCGTTATTTGAAGTTATTTAAGACTATACATTCTCGCAGAATTGAAATCGTCCACAACAGATTATCTCTTACAATTTAAAAACCTATCAATCAAATCCAAAAATGTCTACAATTACAATATATGTCAACCAATGTCCAACTTTTGGTGCTTTTTACTTCCACATCGGTTGTAGTATGCATACCACATTTGCTGATATTCGAAATGAATTATACAGCAGGCTACAGATTTTAGAAACCCAGTACACTTTGAATATCCATGGTCGTTACAACGATATTGTAAATGGGAGATATGAATCGCTATTTTTTCCTGTAAATTCTGAAGATCAATGGCGCCTTTTTTACCACGAGACATTCGAGACGAGAGGGTTACCGATTATTGAGTTGCATGTCGATTTCATCCCCGTATATGGCACGGGACCAAATTTGAACCTAACACCCCTTGACGAGCCCGGTAGCAGTGAGTCAAACACTTCCTTAAACCTTATGTGTGGCCAGCAATCCACCCCTTACCAATACACTGGCGAACAGTCCGTTCCTACGCAAGACAATAACACATCAGGAGATGAAGTCGAGGTTGCCGATGGTGATGAAGATGAGGGTCCAGCGACTTACTCCGACCTTCCTACCGGAGAAGAATATACCGATGTGGAGGACTTCTCCGAGAGAGAAGTGCCTTTTTATGCAAACTGCGACCAGCCATACGTTTCAGGAAGGACAGACTTGCACCATCCTGTAAGTGAATTGTGTGATATTTCCATGTTTGAGTATGCTGGTATGCCGGAGCGTAGTTTAGGGCCACAAGGCGAACTTGCTCCTGATAAAAGATTCGGTTCCAAAAAATAACTAATTCTAGCTGTCTATGATGTTTCATGCAAAACAAATCGAGAAGTTCGAACGGAAACTAGCAATAAACAAAAAATTGTAATGGTTTGCATGTAAAAACCGAATTGTAAGTGGCGATTGTATGGTAGACGTGAGAGTTATAATACAAATTGGAAGATCTCTACCAATCCAAATGAGCATATTTGTTCGAGACCCCCGGGCCAAAAAGGTCACGCAAACCTTACAACTAGTCTCATTGCCGAACACGTTAGGGATGAATTGAAAAAAAATTTAGGAAAAAGTGTCCAGGACATAGAAAGCCTCATAAGGGCTAGATATCCACGTATTGAACCGACTTATAATAAACTATGGCGTGGGAGGGAGCGAGCGTTGGAGCAATTGTTTGGGTCTTGGGAAGGGGCCTACAATAAACTTCCACGCCTTCTGGAGGCAATGAAGGCGACGATCCCAGGAACGAAATACACAATAGTTTCTTGGCCTACAGACGATCCTAACGTTGGCGTCTTCAAGATGGCAGCCAGGGCTTTTGGTCCGTGCATAGAAGCGATGAAATATGCCAGACCTGTTATCTCAATTGATGCTAGTTTTTTATCGGGCCGATACAAAGGTAGATTGTTCTCAGTGTGTGGTTATGATCCAGAAAATCGATTAATTCCGGTTGCATTCGGATTGGGCGAGAAAGAAGATAAGGATACTTGGGGATGGTTTATGTCTTGGGTTAGATGAGAAGTTTTAGGGCCGAACACTAGATACTGTGTCATATCTGTCCGTCATAAGGCAATAAAAGCGGTATTTGCATCCGTAAATTATGGTTGGAAGGCACAAGGTGCGCATGCAGTAGCGATTCATCGGTTCTGCATGCAGCATGTTGCGGAAAACTTATGGAATGAGGCTGGCGGGTCACAAGATGCTGATTTGAAAAAAAATTTCAAATGTAGACTTGCTAATAAGAAAAACCCTAGACGTTTTAGAGAGAATTGGGGAGTACCGAAGGAAAACAACCTGAGGGCTTATCAGTACCTAAGAAATTGTGGTAAAATTTATGAAAATGACAACAACGAGCGGCCAAAACTATATAAATGGGCTCAGAGTTTTGACAAGGGGCATCGGTGGGGTATAATGACAAGTAATGGATCGGAGAGTCTGAATAATGTATTTAGAATAGAGAGAAGATTACCAGTGACAGCACTTATAGAAGGCACGTGGTATAAATGTGCCAACTGGATGAACAAGCGAACACAAGAAGCACTTCAAAGGTTGAGTTTAGGAGAAAGATGGCCGGAAGGAGTAAAGAATAAATTGATCAAGCATGATGGAAAATCACGTAAGTACTTAAAGAAAAAGAATTCAATTCATTCATTCATTTTAATCCATTTTGAACTAACTTCATCTTTTTGTTGCAATCTCAGAGGAGTTTATGAGCACATTCATGTTAAGATTGGACATTGGAGAATTTCGCGTGAAAGTTCGCGAGGAGTACCGTGATGGTGTAGGCTACGATTATTCCCATTACACAGTTCAAATTCCACCCGACATGGAGCAAACCGATGTGCAATTGCCCTTCACTCGAACCACATGTGAGTGCCAAAAACCACAATTGACATGTATCCCTTGCGCACATGTCATTGCTGTTTGCAGGGAGACAAATTACAATGTAGATCAATTTGTGGATGGTCACTATAGCATGCAAAACCAGCACATGATTTGGTCAACAGGTCAGTTTCATTGTTACAAAGATGAGGAAGAGTGGCCAGTTTATACAGGTCCGATAATTGTCCCCGACAAGAGTTTGGTTAATCGAGGAAGGTGCAAAATCATTCGTGCAGAGATGTGGATGGATAGGATGGAAGGAAGGAAAGGTGGAGGTTCCACAAGAAAAACAAAAAAGAAAAATCAATGTGAAGCTTCAACCAGTCAACCGCGACAACCAGCACCTCAACCGCCATATCCGATGGACGCATTGCAATCCGGTCGATACACCAGTAGACCACCAACAAGGGCCAACAGTCCAAGAAGGGCAGCGAGTACTGAACGTACGGTTCGGACTCGTCAAACACCCATTCAACCAGGACGAATGTCATTGCATGTTGATCCACGAAGCAACAATAATAGGGAGGACCAAGGATCTGTACAACCACAGAGAAATTCTATAAGCATTGATCCACGGGTAAGAGATGTCGCATCTGGAAATATGAGAAGTGAGTCGGCTAGATTTCCAACCAGCTCAACAGATCAAGGCAATACATCAGGGGAGAGAGGATGAAAAGGATTGTTTGGGGGGAAATTTCGCAATGTACTGTCTTTCGGTAGGAAGAAAAAATGAAAAAATTGAAGATTAAGTGTTGTCGTAATTTTATATATTGTAATGGAATGTATTGTAAGAGAATATACTATTATTTTATGTATTGGCATTTTTAGTTTGAATTTCGAAATTATGTATTATAATTTTTATGCATTCTAATTTTAGTTTTAATTTAGTATTATTTTATGTATTATTATTTTATGTATTATAATTAACTCGTATAGTATAATGTTGAAAGGTTTAGTGTTAGTTTGAGGAATTTTATTGTGCCGAAGGAAACCCTTCGATCCGTCAAGAAGAGCATTGACAGACATGCATTCTTGTTATCTACAAAAAGCCCTAATCCTAAAAGGCTTTGTACTCATTAGTTCATCTGACCTTCATGCAAAGACTGAGGCACTTGAACTATTTAGCGTTGAGAAGCAGTTAATTAACTCGTATAATGCGACCCTCAGCATTCAAGTGGCACATGATACACTCCTCGGCTTAAAGTTCCTCCTAAAGCACTTCCTCTTGAGCAAACCCATGTCTCCACAGGTTTAAACGCGCTAAAAGGCGTTGTACCCTTTTATAAAATGCGCTAAAAGGCTTTACCCTTTTATAAAACGCGTTAAAAGACTTTACCCTTTTATAAAACGCGTTAAAAGGCTTTCTACCTTTTTACAAAACGCGTTAAAAGGCTTTACCCTTTTATAAAACGCGTTAAAAGGCTTTGTACCCGTTTTAAGAACGGGTTGAAGCCCTACTTTCTTGTCTTTTTCTTTCATCATATCAATTTATAAACCGAACCCAAGCCGCAAATCTCATCTCACATCTCTCATTCTCACCTCTGAATGTCATTCTCATCTCTCATTCTCACCTCTCTCATTCTCACCTCTCAATGTTAATAAGTGCGAAATTATAATAAGAGATTTTCCGGTGGAATCTGTTATTATGTACGAAGGTCGGCCCAGATGGACAGCTCGTTAACTTCATCATCATCTGAGGTAGACCACCACTCTGCTGCCTACGATCATGGGTAATGGGCGGTAGAGTTCTGCCGACCCAATTAGGGAAGAACTCGACGACTGTCGAAGGTTCTCGCAGAATTGGGCAACTGTCCATGAGTCTCCGCAAATCCTTGTTTTCATATTAATGAGAATTATTGTAATGAAAATTGTTATTAATTTAAATCGTTGTTTTCATATTAATGAGAGTTATTGTAATGAAAATGATTATTAATTTTTATATTAATGGGTTCTGAATATTGTAATGGAAATTTTTATTAATTTTTATATTAATGAGTTATGAATATTAAAATATAGATAAAACATAAATTCATACACAATAATTTAGATAAATAATTAAAACATAGATAAAATATAAATTCATACACAATTAAAGTTCATAGAAAATAAAATAGATAAATTCCATTATTCTAGCACAATTAAACTCTAATTTTTGTCCACTTCCTTAACCTCTTTATTCTTCTCCTCCTCCTTATTCTCACTAGAATTCTCATCTATTTTAACCCCCATACTAAAATCAGGACTCCTGCCACAGCCTGGAGGGAAACGACGTACAGCCGAGACGGCCCTTCTCTTCGGAGGTCCGTATAATGGGATCCTTTTTGCTACCACATTAGGTGTTCCCTCCCCCACCTTGGATGTTTCCTCTCCCATCTTATTATTGTTTTGATCCTTTTCCATTTCTCAAATTTCTGATTTTACGCGTTCATTTTTTGTGTTTTCTAAAGTTGTTGGATAAAGGCTACGTGTCTTTTGTTTGTGATTTTGTGATACGAAATAGGAGAACGAATTGAGATATATATAGGTAATTATTTACCCGTTTATAAAACGCGCTAGAATAGGGGTCTGCCAAAATTTACTGTGTTTGACGCTGCTCAAACAGAGTATCACGCTGCTCAAAAAGTGGACTCCACCTTCGTACGCGTTTATAAAACGCGTTGGAAGTCTTGGAGCGCGTTTTATAAACGCGTACGAAGGTAGAGTCCAGGTAAAACAGTAAAACAGATTGACAGCCTGCGAAAGTATTGAATTCCATTAACTTAGCCCTTCTTACGCGTTTATAAAACGCGCTCAAACTCTTATTACGCGTTTTATAAACGGGTTAAGGGTTCAGTTTATTTATAGTCCTCCTTCTCCGCAAATTCACGTCGAAAATTCAGAAATCAAAAACCAAAACTTTAGAGAAGTTACGCAGAGAAAAGAAACCGAGAAAACATAATGTCAACTAAACCACGTCATGTTTGTACCGGTGTGCTTCTCCAAGGAGATGGAGGAATAAGTAAACGAGATATTCTTCGGCACGTCTACTTGCACTATACTTCCGACAAATTTTACGTGAAGGTTTTTCAACGCGACGTTTTTGAAGTGAGAGGGCTGAAATATTGGACTGATGTAATTAAGAGGGATGGAGGATATCATGTTCGACGTGGAGATGGAATCGTTTGGTTGCGTTTGCAACAGGCATGTCCTCCTGGATTTGAAAATCATCCGTTAAATGGAAATGACATATATCATTTGGACTGATTATTAGGTTTTCTATAATTAGATGTTTTTATTATTGTGTGTTCTATTATTATCTATTTTCTTTTATGTTTTAGTATATATATTAATTCGTGTAGTATATGTGTTGTAAGTTTTATTATCTAATTTATTTTAGTTTTTATTTTATTCATTTTCATTTTTTTTGTGAAATTCGAAATATTAATATTAAGAGACTTAATATTTATTTAAATTATATTAGACATTACAACTCAATGAACATTATAATAAAAAACACAATACAAATTAAAAATTACAATTTATTAAAATTTTGAACCACACAATAGACAACAAAAAAAATTACAAAATACATGATATTAAAATTTTGAACCACATAAAAAAAATTGTAGAAGGTCCATTGCTAAGGGTGGGTCGAGATAACATCACCGCAACTAATAGAGAAGAGTCGGGCGACTGATTGTCATATTAACCCCCTCTTTTTCTGAGACTTGGATGAAGACGACTGCATGTATGCAGATTCTCATCCAAGGATGTCGGTTGCGGTGTTATGGCTCTTAGACCCAGCCCAACAAACCGCCCTCTACACGTCATAACAGATTCCACGGGAAAGTTTTTATTTTAAAGTTGGTGGAATATTAATAGCCATAAGGATTGTGTGCGACTCTGTATCAGTGAATAAGTGTGCCGCATACAACCCTTATGGCTATTAGTTTCGCACCAACTAATATTATTTTGCATTCCACCATCTAACACTTGTTTTCCTCTCATTTTTTTCCTTTTTTCAGATCTTTTTCCTTTTTTTTTTGATTTTGGACGACAGAAGGTTGGGTATTTATATGAAAATTAGATCTCTCGAACGCGTTTTATAAAAGGGTAAGAAGGCTTCTTACGCGTTTTATAAACGCGTAAAATCAGAAAATAACGCGCAAAGTCAGAAACTTTCGCCGCAATCACTGCAGCCTCTAGCGCGTTTTATAAACGCGTTTTAAGGCTTGTAACGCGTTTATAAAACGCGTTCGAGAGGAGAGAGAGAGGCGCGGTTTATAAACGCGTTGGAACTTTCTTCTTATTAAAAAAAAATAATTCTTTCTATTAAATTTTTCTTCTTATTAAAAAAAATAAATAATTCTTTCTATTAAATTTTTTGGTGTCTAAATTTTTATATTAAATAATTTCGTTGATTTATTAGTATTATTTAGTCACTGCAATATAACCACCTCCGCCACCATCGCACCCTGTAGCGGCGGGAAGCCACCGTAGACTCTACCCGCCTCTGCCACTCCGCCACTCACTTATGAATAGAAGTCTCCACTCTCCAGTCTCCACAAATAGAAACATATTCTCCACACGACCACACCCCACCTCCTCCCGGCGCTCAAATTCGCACCACCTCAAAACCCTCGACTGATCCTCCGCTAAATTCACCCCTTGTCAGGCAGGCCCAGGCCCACAACCCATGCCGCCCTTTGCAGAAAAGAAAGTTTTCATTTTGCTAGCGCAGCCTTCTAATTTCATTTTGCTTCATCACTAATCGCCACACAGATTATTGGAAAGAAAGTTTTCAACTCGTTCTTGAGAGACTATTGATTCCACTATTGACAGTAGAATTTGCAACTTTTGACTGCTATCTATGCTAGGGATAGTGGCTTTGGCAATTTTAATAACTCTTTCGAGATTCTTATTTCCTCTATTGCAATATTAATTGCTATTTCAAATTTAGACCTAAAATTTTGTGGTGTTGCCATACCAGCCCTGCCATTTATGTCAGAAATGAAATTTTTTCTTTAAGTAGATGACAGAGAAAACAAAAAATATATATCTGATTAAGTTCTGGTAAACTAAAAAGAAAATTGCAATTGTTAAATTTAATTAGACCCATATCCAAATTGTAATGGTATGACCTGACAGAGACATCCTTATTGCAAACTTTGTTCTCTATTTGACATTATATAATGGCTAATATATCTCTCTCTCTCTCTCTCCCCTCCCTCCCTCTTCTTTACATCTACTATTTCTCTTTATTAATGCCTTATTTCCTACTGAATTTGGCAAGCAGTCTGGTTCCTGGATCATTCAAATTCATGTGAGTTCTTCCATGACCCAGCTATGAAATCAAGGTTGAAATTTCAATTTTCAAAAGGATAATTGACCTGAATGGTCCGGGAACATTAAGATATCTTACATATCTCAAATGATGCATGTTTTTATTCTAATTGTTAAATAAGTAGATATATGCTTAGTTCCTTTGTGGTCTGTGTACTGTAACCTAAAAGGGGAAAATGTATGTTTTATCCAAACAGATATAAATCTCTGTACAGAATGTCAATTTGTCTCTACATGCAAAGGATAACCATCTGTTGCAGCCACAGGTAGAATAATTTTTTTGCTTTGAATGAATTTATGACCCTTTGGAATACATTTTGTCACGTCTTCATATTATAATAGGTTTGTTTATATATGTTCATTGTAGTTCCTGTTAGATTATTTTCATATAGGCTGACGAGTCTATTTGGAAAGAATCTAAATTAAGTGTGGGCTGATTTGTTTGGTATCCAAGTTTCTATTAATTATGGTAATAGGCTAAATTTGGCTGTAAAAGAATAGCAGATTTTGTGCAATAGATGCGTTGCCTTTTATAGGTGGTTGTATTTAGAAACATTGCCTAATTAAGATGGTTAATTAAGGCATTGTTTGGAGGCCAAGAAGCCTTTGGCTCTCTATATATAAAGGGGTTGGTCCCCAAGGGACAAGACATCCATGAAACAACGTGATTGCTGCATACATGAGTTGATAGCAGCAACTCTGCCCCTCTTTCTAGTTATTCCATCGATTAAAGAGATATAGTGCTTTGCTTTTAGGCGTAAGGCATCAAAGGGCGTGTCTTGATCCTTTGGAAGACTTCCTCCCAACCTTGGTGGTGATCTCACAACACTAAGGACTTTAGCAACAAGCAAGACGTGCTCAACATCAAGATTCAGACCATAGCAATGGAATTAGGTAAGCTTCCGCTCATGATTTAGTTTTCTTGTGTTTTGGAACGGTCCGTTCCACTGCTGGTTCTGCGAGTTCATGTTTTCTGGGTTGCTTATTTGAATTGCTAGAATTGCTTATTGTCTTTGGTTTTAAAGCAAACCCAACAAGTGGTATCAGAGCCACTCGTCATGAGCCAGTAGAATAACACAAAATTTGGATCTAATTGCTTGATTTTGTGAGTTTTGAATTGGTATGAACTGTTTCTTGATATTCTGGCATTTATGGTGGTCCGTTTCATGGCTCGAACGGACTGTTCCACCTTTTTTTTTGACAAAATTGATTATGAACTATTTTTTTGAATTGTTTATGATTTGTTTAATTGAGATTTGTGCCAGAATTGTTGTTTGTAATTGCTAAATGGACCCAAAGGGCTACAACTTGAACTGTTATTGAATTGTTTGATTTTATTTAGTCCTTTGTTATATTTCAAGTTGATTTGAAATTGCAATTGCTTGAAAAGATTTTAAAAATTAAGTTAAAGTTTTGGAAATTCAAAATCGTTTAAAATCTGACCAAATTGGATGATTTAGATTTAGAGTAGAATGTTAGGTTAGGAGAGAAATCATTAGGGTTTCTCGACCTAGTTTAGGACGACATTCTTCTACTCCTCTGCGGTTTTCAGGCGGTTCGTTCCACTCCAGGACGGACCGTACCACCTTCAGTTTTAATTGCAAACTATTAAGTATAGACCAGAGTATGGGGCGGTCTGGTCCACTACCAGGACAATCCGTTGCAGAACCAGAATTGTTAGGTTTTAAGCCAAATTCAGGTTGTTTGTACTGGTTAGGTACAAATAACGGTTTATGCATCCCTCCTCTTCTATTCTCTGCCGTGGTTTTCATTAGTAAGAGCTGTAAGCGTTGGGTTACACCATGTTGTCATGAGGACAAGTTCTGCCGCAGAAAATAAGGTCGGCGCCTAAAGTGTCCATATGACCCTGGCCTTTTCTAGGAATCTTACCTGGATGTGGTGTAATTTCAATGACTGCTGGCTGAACGGGAGACCACCGCTTTCTTTTCTTACCTTAATATGACCATACTGGACTGTATGGTCATATCTATCTTTGGTTCTCTTCTGGTCTATTTAGGACGGATCGTTCTCTCTCCAAAACGGTCCGTTCCAGGTTTGTTGGTTCGTATGTATTCCATACGATTCAATATGTGTATACCTTAGGGTTTGCAATTGGGTCCTAAGTCTTTATCATCCTAAGTTGGTATTTAGTTAAGACTTTTCATATTAGGATTGATGTGCATAATGAAAAGTCTAGGTTTAGGTATACTTTAAGTCTAATATAAAGGTAACTTGAGTTGTATTTGAGAGTTGAACCAATATTAATATCATCCCGCCAAAGTGGGCTCTCATATTAGTGGTTGTTTCAAAGGCTCAAATACAAAGTGTATTAAGGTGCATATAACTTTTAAATTATGAATCGGCCCAAAGGAAGGACATAATTTAAAAGGCTATATGTGCAATGTTTTGGTAGAATCAAATGGGTAATGAATATAAGGTTTTACATATAATTAATTAATCGGCCCAAAGGAAGGTTAATTAATTGATATGTTATGAATCATTACATTTGATACTACACCTAGTTGATTGAAGTTTGCTTGGAGACTCCAAAGAGCACTTGCAAATGAATAAAGACTAGCAGATGAGATTTGGACCTTTATGTTTTGATTTGTTGCTATACAGTTAAATATTAATGTAAGTGCATATATCAAGTTTAAATAATCAAGCATCTTTAATATTCCAACTTAAAATTTAAGGCATTCAGATTGGTTTGATCTTGACCATGTGTTAAGGACTGATATTCCCATTAAGGTCATAAATTAGAGTTTGACAACTCAGATTAAAATAACATGTGTCTTATGATCATTTCACCATTCTTGAGACATTAAAGGGGGCAAAGTTTCTAATTTCATTAAGGCTAATTCATATAAGAAAATATTATACTTGAGTATCAAGAATAATATTATGCTTCTTGCTAAGGTACATGCATAAATTTACTATTGAGAATTTAAGTATATTTTGACACAAAGTTTCAAGTTGTATCTCTTAATGGGATAATATGTTTTGTGCAAAATCAAAATTCTCAATTAATAAGGATAGCAGTTTATATTATAAAAAATAAAATATCAACTAAGGCAACTATTAATAAAACCCAATATAATGTGTAGACCGGATAGTTCACAATTTATATTTGGGATATCCAATAAAACTCGGGTTTATAACCCACTTGAGAAGAAATTGGATGAAAGGATAATTAGTTGTTTAGTTGATTATGCCCAAAGATCTAGGAGTAACCAGATTATTATATCCCACAACTAAGGATTAAGTTTTAGAGACTTTGAGGGTGTTCTGGTTGAGGGGGAGTTATAACACATTAGGATATTATCTTCAAAATAAAACCATAAGTGCCAAACTTCAATAGGACCGTTACAGGACTGAAACGGACCATTTGATTATTAGTATGGCGCATAAGGGCTAAAATGAGAGACGAACCATTTGAGGACTTAAATGGACTATCTCTCTTGGGGAATCCAAACGGACCGATTGAGGACTCAACGGACCGTTTGACTCAAACCCCATTTAGGATCTATGGACTTAGATTTTGGTAATGATTAAATTGAAGATAATGCTGTCAATCTACAACTGCAAACACCTCAAGAACTAGTGCTTACAAGATCCACTAGGGAGAAAAGACAAACAATATCAGATGATTGTGTTGTCTATCTTCATTTAAAGGTGGATTACTGTCATAAATAAAGAGATGAAGTTCATGTGTGATAATGATATTTGAGATTTAGTAACATTGCCTAAAGGTAAGAAACTCATTGGTTGCAAATGGACATTTAAATACCAAAAGAGATTCTAAAGACAATGTGAAAAGGCATAAGGTATATCATGTCACTAAGAAGTTCATATAAAAGAAATGAATTTACCATAAAGAGACTTTCTCTCTAGTCTTATTGGAAGACTCTTTTAGAGTAATATGGCACTTGTAGCACATTTTGGATCTTGAGTTTCATTAAATAGATGTTAAGAATATGTTCTTCAATGGAGACGTTGATGATATGCAACCATCCCATTTTGAGTCGGATGATACAAATAAAATGGTTGCAAATTTTAAATCTATTTATAAACTCAAAATAGAAGTCTCAATCATGATGTTACAAACATCAAGTGCTTATCTCATTTGGTTTCGAGATTAACTTGGTTAATAATTGTATATATCACAGGTCAATGGGAGTAATATTTTGCATTAAAATATAGTTTACTACTAGAAATGATATTATCATGTGTACTGGGCTTCAAGGTTCTCGAGCCTTTAACAAATGATAAACATCAGTTAGGTTCTCAAGTAGTATGATAAGATTAAATGCAAACTATTAGATACCCTGTGATTAAGGCATATATATATGATACACCCCACAAATATTGACTAAATAAAGTTGGAAATAAAAGTATTCCTTTTGATTATAAGGAATTTAAATTAAGATTGTATACATGTGGATACTGTATATAAAGATGCAAAGTCAATATCTGTACAATATGAGTATAGAACTTTGGAATGCAACCAAAATTAATTATTAAATATGTACTTACAGTTCGAATGTCTGAAATAAGTTGAGGTCATTTTAGTATTCTGACTTCGATTTTAGTAAATGCCGTAATAACATGCAAAAGGATAATTCCATGAAGAACGCTTATGTATTAGCATCTTCCACAATGGAAATAAGGTTTATAGTATGTTATAAAGCATTCAAATTTAGGGAGTATGATTATGAATTTTGTCACTAGGTTGCGCATAATGGATGTTACTTAAGCATCACTATGGATATTGTGACAATAATTATATATATACTCCAACAACATGAACTTAAATAACTTCAGGCACATTAAAACTTCAAGTTTCTTGTTGTAAATAAAAGAGTTAAGAATAATTTAATGTCAATCTAGCACATTAGAACAAAACTCCAAAATTGCAGATCTGCTCACAATATCTGGAAACACCTTATACATTTACAGAAGCACTTTGTTTGTGTGGGTGTTGATTCAGTTGAGAGTTTATAACTTCAGTGGGAGTTTGTGTCCAGTTGGAGTGCTTGATTGGACATATATTTAGTTTTTCAGTTTATTCAGTATGTAAAGAATTTCTGCAGAAATGAATAAAGATTCAGTTTTCAGTTTCAGTTTTCATTCTGACTCTACTTAAGTTGACCTCACTTCAGTTTTGGGTGACCAATAAAGTTGGAAATAGACACGTGACAGTCACACTTACGTGTATTTTCCACACCACTTATACACATTTTAATTCAATGTCGTTCATTTATAATGATATTGTGATCATTGTGGGTTTAGTTGCGATGGCTTTGCAGGATTAGAAACCTGTATTGGCTATAATGTAACAAAAACTTCATTGGTCTTCTATCATTGTGAATGATGGACGGAATTAAGGGCACAAAATTTATTACCATAAAAGTTGAGCTCATTTAAATTAAGGACATTGGATAACACCAAACATAATAGCCCAAGTGGGAGATTGTTAGATTATTTTCATATAGGCTGACGAGTCTATTTGGAAAGAATCTAAATTAAGTGTGGGCTGATTTGTTTGGTATCCAAGTTTCTATTAATTATGGTAATAGGCTAAATTTGGCTGTAAAAGAATAACAGATTTTGTGCAATAGATGCGTTACCTTTTATAGGTGGTTGTATTTAGAAACATTGCCTAATTAAGATGGTTAATTAAGGCATTGTTTGGAGGCCAAGAAGCCTTTGGCTCTCTATATATAAAGGGGTTGGTCCCCAAGGGACAAGACATCCATGAAACAACGTGATTGCTGCATACATGAGTTGATAGCAGCAACTCTGCCCCTCTTTCTAGTTATTCCATCGATTAGAGAGAGATAGTGCTTTGCTTTTAGGCGTAAGGCATCAAAGGGCGTGTCTTGATCCTTTGGAAGACTTCCTCCCAACCTTGGTGGTGATCTCACAACACTAAGGACTTTAGCAACAAGCAAGACGTGCTCAACATCAAGATTCAGACCATAGCAATGGAATTAGGTAAGCTTCCGCTCATGATTTAGTTTTCTTGTGTTTTGGAACGGTCTGTTCCACTGCTGGTTCTGCGAGTTCATGTTTTCTGGGTTGCTTATTTGAATTGCTAGAATTGCTTATTGTCTTTGGTTTTAAAGCAAACTCAACAGTTCCATCATTCTAATTGAACGGTAATAATGAGCTATCAAGAGAGGAGTATAATAAGTTTACCATGTTGGCTTTCTGCTATAACGAATATCTTTATTCAAATGGAGCAAGTGGAATCACTGATAATATATTTTATTTTATTTTGTTTTGTTTTACTTTGTTCTCATAGAAAAATGTAATCTAAACTATTTTTTTATTGTAAGACTCTATGGTGCTGGCAGTGTGCATCAACACAAATGGTTGGGTTGCTTGATCACTTCAGGTACCTTTAATGTAAGATATATTGAGGATGGCTAACGTGCCATCGATGGCACGGAGGGTCCCGTGCCATCAAGTCATTTTTCGAGATCCAAAATGCAAATGGTCAATCCAAACCGTTCAAGTTGTTCTCCATATTGAAATATTCTTGGAGACAAAATTTTATATTTTTTCGAATTTGTTTGCTATTTATTATGATACTTTTAAAAACATTATGATTAGAGTATTTCAGACCCTCCAATTTGAAAATATCATAATAAATAGAAAAAATATTTGAAAAAGTACAGAATATAAATAAAGGTACAAACTATTAGTTTTTTATTTAAAAAATTTTAAATTGAAGTTTGTTATTATCATTTTCTATATTCAATAGCCTATAAATATTTTTATGTTTTAAATTACATATTAAAGTTAGGCTAAGAATTGAGTTTGTTTTTTTTTTGTTCATTATTATGGTCAGATAGAAGCATTTGTGTTGGATCCTGAAATATGGTTACTGTTATCGGTATTTCTTGGATCGCGAATACTTGAGGTACGCACTTGCATCTTCAAATAAATTTTTTTTCTGAACTTCTTGCCAGTTCAAAAAGTAGCTTTTGTGCTATCATTAATAACATTTTTTGTTTTTGTTTTTTATAAGCAACCAGAGATGGAGGAAATAGCAGCACAAAGGGCAATTTGGCCCACTGATATTTGAGAAATACAGCTTATACTGCTAACAGTAAAAATCTCACTTGATTGTTCAACTCTACCATTATGGTTGTTCCCAAATTAACAAATACTACTAATGCCGTGATGGAGCAGGTTAAGGTAATATAAGACAGAATTTTCCCTCGATTGTTTTTATTTTACATAGATGCCTCTCTATATATATCTATGCTAGCCCTTAGTTCTCTATTGAAACGCTGCAAGGGAAGATTGTAGGGTCTGAGCCCTTCTGATTGTAGGGTTAAAAGAAATGCCTGCTGCTTCATTCTGATGTTTGCTTTTAGGATGAGAGCTGCAAGGGAAGATTGTAGGGTCTGAGCTCTTCTGATTGTAGGGTTAAAAGAAATTTTTGCTGCTTCATTCTTATGTTTGCTTCTAGGATGAGAGCCTGCCTATGAATTATGCCACGGCCAAAATGGTTATTGCTTTATAGTATGTTGTATTAAATAGAAATGATGAAGTTTGTAAAAAAAAGCAAAGTTTATATAATTTATAAAAATAAGGTCCTATATAAAAAAATTACTTTTGGGAAACGTGAAGCTTTTTCTTTTCCTACGGCACAGACGGACGGTAAATTTTTTAAAAACAATTTCTGAACAACTCGGGATTAGGGCTGTCAACGGTTCATTTACCGGTATGCCGTTTCGTTTAACCGAAATAGAACGGTTTGTGGCATAAAAAATTATACCTTTTTTTAAGTGGCACTGTTGATGGCACAGTTGGTTATACCGTTTCGATCATTTCAATCTCATTTCAAACCGTTTTATGTGTAATATATGGTTGATGGCACAGAAAATTGTTTCGTTTAATAAATAAAACGGTAAGTGGCATGCCGGTATTGTACCGTTTAATAAGTGACACGGTAACGATTTGGTGCCATTTCGTGCCACTTACCACGTTTTGACAGTCCTATTCGGGATCGTGCACCTCCATCTCACATGTTTCGATTTTCGACCTTAACTTATGAAAAGGTGGGATGCCGGATTTACCGGTTATTTTCGGGTTTTCGGGTATTTGACCTGTATTTTCCGATATCCAAAGAGAACGGTTTCATGGATTTTCAATACCGGATCAGGATTCGGTACCGGTCCGGTATTGAAAACACTGCGGCGAAGTCGCTACTGCAATGCAAACGCGTACGGAGTCGAACACGGGCAGAAAAGAAACCAACGACAAACTAAAAATATCGGTTGCAAGTTGACAAGTTGTTATATCTTGCATTTATCTACTTGTCAGTTGTGAGCTTCACACTAATTTCCCCCCAAATAATTGAGATCAATGGAGGTCGACACTCTCTCACTGTTGTTTCTGCTCTCTGTCTCTCTGCTCTCCGTCTTTCTCTTGTCTCAGAAACGCAAAACCAAACAAGCTGATCTCTACAAACTTCCACCAGGTCCGAAACCATTTCCTATTGTAGGGAACCTCCTACAGCTGGGTCCCATAAGCCATCCTCACATAACCTTCACCTCTCTATCCAAAATATATGGAACCATATTCTCCCTCCAACTAGGCCAAGTCACAACCATCATCATCTCCTCACGAGAATGTGCAAAGCAGCTTTTTCAAAATCATGACCTCGCGTTAGCCGGCCGGCACGAGCCTGATGCAGCACGGGTACAAGCTTACCATGAGTGGTCCATAGCATGGCTTCCACCAGGTCCACGGTGGCGGTCCCTGCGCCGGATATGTACAACTGAGTTATTCACTGCTCAAAGGCTTGATTCATATGTATCAGTCAGAAAGCAGAAGATGCAAGATTTGTTGAATTTTATCTCCAAATCTGCTAAGGAGGTACTTGAATTCATCCTTTTTCAGTTTCAAATTTGAATTATCCAGCTCTTTAAATAAAGAATTTTTTACAAGTGTCTATTTTGATTGACCCTCCTTATAATTTCTTCCAATCCATCACTCCATGAACACAGAGTTCATTGATGAAAAAAAAAACACTTTTATAAGGATCATATATATTGAATTTATTGGTATACCTAATTAAGATTTTGACTTGTTTATAAAGGGGTCTTTGGTGGAGATTGGACCAGCAGCATTTACTACCACCCTAAATTTACTATCATGCACAATTTTCTCAACCGATTTCGCCAGTTTTGACTCTGATTCATCACACGATTTTAAGAAAGTTGTGGAAGAGTCCATGGTGGCAGGAGGCAGCCCAAATGTGTCTGATATTTTTCCAGTGCTTACCTCACTAGATCTGCAGGGTGTACGGCGAAAATTGCAACCCCATAACAAATTTTTACGTCGTGTATTTAATGAGCAGATCGACTGTAGGATTAAGAACAGGAAAGAGGGATCTATTGCTTGCAATGATTTATTGGATGTGTTGCTTGATAGTCAGTTTGGAGCCAATGAGCAAGAACATCGACAAGTTCTGATATCTGTATTTGGAGTAACAATTCTATCACTTTGTTTCTATTTAATAGTTCCATTATATAAACAAAAACTTTTTATGTACGTGTAATAGTTATGTGTATATAGATAAGAAATTAATGCTGACCCTTTTCTACTTTTATTAAAGATGCACACCCAAATCATAATGGGATAATTCTGTCATCAGGACTTATTTTTGGCTGGAACTGATACAAGCTCAAACACTGTCGAATGGGCCATGGCAGAGTTGTTGCAAAACCCTGTAACAATGGCAGCCTTAAACTATGAACTGGCATCGATTATTGGTCCAGAGAGAGATATGGAAGAGTCTGATATCGGTCGACTCCCCTACCTTCAAGCGGTCGTGAAAGAAACTCTACGAATGCACCCTCCAGTGCCTTTTCTTCTTCCACGCCGCGCTCAAGAAACTGTCATATTTGGCGATTATTTGATCCCTGAAGGTGCTAAGGTAAACATTAGTGATTATATGCTAGTTAAGTTGATAAAGTAATCAACGGTTCGGGTGTGGTTTTAGTCGAACTAAATTTATTTTTATAAAATGATTTAGTTTTTTGGTTTATAAGTTTGATATTACTAAATCAAAATTTGTATTATCTGGTTTGATTTATAATTCAGTGGATGAAGTTATTCGAGTGTCTCAGTTATATTTATGCCAATTGATATAAAATGTTTGGTTAGTCAAATTTAGTTCAGTTTAAACCGAACCGGCTTTTGGTCTAGTGACAAAAAGCAATGCACCTTAACTCCTTGAGTCAAAAGGTCGCTGGTTCAAAAGCTCTTGGATGGATAATTCTAGTAATAAAGTCAGCAAAGTTTCCTTTTATCATATCTTTTTTTGAGGGCCTTTCTTTTATCAGATCTAAATGCTGCACAACTTATTTTTTCCATTCTGACAAGTGACAAATTCTGTATTACATACAGCTGCTAGTCAATGTATGGGCAATTGGTCGGGACGAAACAACATGGCCAGATCCACTCAAATTTAGGCCAGAGAGGTTCTTGGAGAGCGACATTGATTTCAAAGGAAGAGACTTCGAGTTAATACCATTTGGTGCCGGCCGGCGCATTTGCCCTGGTATGCCACTTGCATACCGAATGGTACATCTGATGTTGGGGTCCCTTTTGCATCGGTTTGAGTGGAAGCTGCCAGAAGAGGAAGCAAAGAATGGGTTGGATATGTCGGAGAAGTTTGGGGTAACACTCGCCATGGCTCGGCATCTCAAGGTCATTGCCATACCAATACCAGGGTTACATATCAAATGAAAGACCGACAAAGAAGTGAAATTTGTTTTCAGCACTTTGGTGCAATAGTTCGTTAATTATTATGAATCATGAGAGAAATTTCAAGAGTTTATTATATTAATATATAGTTCTGTTATTATTTTCTTTATTAGTTCGGGAAAGATAAAATAAAATAAGAGTTGCGCATCAATTGTATCATCTTCCCATCAACTCTGGCATGTCATGCACTTACATTGGCCATGTCAACAACTACATTTGTTGATAGCTTGGCAAGAAAATAATAATTTGATGTACATATATTTGGATTGAATAAAATGTGTACAATATGGGAGATGGGAAGATGGCATCTGTAGATAAATTTAGTGCCTGTATTGGACTAGTTAATTTGCCTCTACAATATTAAAATAGGTGGATAAGGTGGGTGTGATGATCTTATGAGTTATAGCTTTAGAAACCATTCAAATAAATAAATTAATTAATATAAATCAGATGCATTCTTCACGATCTGATTTTAAATTAATATATATTAGTGGTGCGTGGTGATGATTTGACGAACAATAATTCACTGAATATGCAAGTGATTTTTTTTTTTTTTTTTTTGGGGGGGAGGGGGGCACTCCACCAACCTTTTAGAGGTTGGTAGTTGGTACAGGATACGATTCCTATTTTTAGTAGGGTTACTTTTTTTTGATAAACAGTAATGTACCCCACATTAATCATTTTTTGTATCTTTCTTTGTTTGTTCAAAGACAGCCATATATTTCGGTGGTTCGAAGGCAAACTTGTCATGTTCTGGAAACATAATGTTTGTCCAATACAAGCCATATGTTTTTGTGATCAGAAGGCAAGCTTTGTCATGTAATCATGTTCTGGAAACATAAAGCATTACAATTAATTGCAAACGAATTATAGATTTCCTTTTTATCATTCAAATAAAATATGCATTAATTTTTAGTCAATTTGAAATTTAATATTTTTTGTCATTCATAAAAAATTATTAAAATTTAACAGTTACAAAATTTCAAACATTTGATGGAATACTAACTATTGGCAAATTTACGATGTTCTGAGACCTTGTTTCATCTTTAGAAATTAAATGGTTCTTGAACTCTTTGTATTTGTTTCATTTATAATGAAACGAAATAGAGTGTATCCCCACCCTTTCTGAATTTTTTTTAAAAAATAATAATAAAAATCTTACATAACTTTTTCATGCTACTTTTTCTCAGAGTGCCTTCGAAAAAAAAAACTTTTTCTCAGACGAATAGCAGAATTTAATACTCCAATAAAGTGGGATGCAAATCTTCATTTTTCTAACTTGCTGACTCGTAACATATTTAAGTCACCACTCACCAGAAACATGTAGTTCAGAATGCAAGGGGTTGTTCTTGTGCACACGGCACGGCACTCACCAGCATGTAAAATTTTCCAAACCTTGTTTATTGTTTTAAAAGCCTTGTTTTTGTTGGGCTACATGTAAATTTTACATCAATTGGCCCATTAAACAGCACAATAATACGAAATTACGAATGAACCCATTAAAGAAGTTGTATTCCTCTATCCCAGTAAACAGGCCCAAAAAGCCCATTAGTTTCACCTAATTACACCAGTAACCAGTTCTATAGCGGCTTTTCAAATTGGAAAACACTTCTCTTGCCAACCGGAGCTGATAACTGCAATCAAGCAGTCACGCAATCAAGCAATCATATGTCAAAAATAGAAAAAAGTCGCTGTCCAAAAAAGAAAAACAAGTTCCTCTCACCCCGCGTCGCTCTCACCCTGCCTCACCCCCTCACGCGCATCTCTCCGTCGCTCTCACACCATAGACCTTCTTTCTCGCCCGTAGCCGTCGCGCCATCCCGTCACCGTCGCGCCATCCCATCGCCGTCGCGCTCAGCCGTTGCGCCATCCCGTCGCCGTCGCCCTCAACCGTCGCGCCATCTCGTCGCCGGCACGCAGCCCTGCCGTCGCCGTCGCGCTGCCCAGCCCTGCCGTTATCAAAATCAGAAATTAAATATTATTTACTCTCTCACTTATATTAAATACTTCCTTAGTACGAATTATGCACTCCCTTATAGTTTTTAGTTACTCCTAAGCAACAGTAGAATCAGTTCTAAATATTATTTACTCCCTTATAGATATTAGATACTCCATTTATACTAGTTATTTACTCCCTTATAGCTATTTAGTTACTCCTAAACAACAGCAGAATCATATATGAATATTATTTAATCCCTTACTTATATTAAATACTCCCTTAATATTACTTATTTACTCTCTTATAGTTATTTAGTTACTCCCAAACTACAGTAGAAGCAGTTCTGAATATTATTTACTCCCTCATACATATTAGATACTCCTTGTATACTAGTTATTTACTCTCTTATAACTATTTGGTTACTCCCAAACAACAGTAGAATCAGATATGTATATTATTTACTCCGTTGTATATATTAGTTACTCTCTTATACTGATCAATTTTCTCCCTTATAGTAATTTAGTTTCTCCCAAAAAACAGCAGAATCAGATTTGAATGTATTTACTCCCTTATATATGTTAGATACTCCCTTATACTAATTAATATCATCCCTTATAGTAAGTTAGTTACTCCCAAATTGTAACAGAACTAGTTCTAAACCTTTTTTTTCTTCTTATCCTTCTTTCTTTTTCAACCAGATCTGATCGGTATAGGAGAGGGAGCAGTGAGGGGAGGCGGAGGTGGAGGTGAGATGGAGGAGACGAGAGGCGGAGGAGAGGAAAGGCGGATGCGAAGCGGAGGAGAGAGAGGTGAGGCGGAGACGGAGGAGAGGAGAGGCGGATGCGAGGCGGAGGAGAGTTGAGGCGGAGGTGAGGCGGAGGCGGAGGCGGAGGCGAGACCGACGTGAGGAGAGGGAAGCGAAGGAGGTGGTGGAAATTTGATTCGGAAGGCTGGATCTGAGACGGTGCGTGGGGAATAGAATATATTAGCGCAGGATGAGGGTGAGAATAAGGGTGAGGGTGAAGGTGAGGGTGAGGGTGAGAGGAATAGCGCTCTGATTGCGTGATTGTAGAAAGTGTTGATTACTCTAAGTAATTCCCCAACCCAGTTCTGAAGGAGATTATTATACCCTTTATCTGTGTATCACTGTATCCGAATTAGGCCTGTCAACGGTCGAAAAAAACACATTATGCCGTTTCGTTAAGGCCTAACGAAACGAATAACGACAGCGAAATGGATTTCGTTTCAATAACGAAACGGCAAACGGAATGCAAATATGTGCCGTTTCGATCGTTTCAGTCTAGTTTCAAATCGTTTCATGTGTAATATGTGAAGTGGAACGAATAATGAAATGGATTTTCTGTGTCGTTTCATAAACGAAACGGTTTAACGGAATGAATGTTGAAATCGTTTCTGTTGGTTAAATATTTTCTCTCGATTTGTTAATTTGCAAAACAACACCAAAACCTCAAACTAACATCTCTATTTAGTGATTAATAGTTAGATTATTTGAAGAATGTATTAGAGCAAGTGTGACACAAGTTTTGAAGCTTCAAGAGATTGTTTTGGACAGTTAGAGCCAATAGTTTAGGTTTATTTAAACCCTAAATTTATCTCAATCAATTTGCTGGTAAAATGCTCAGTTTTTCTGTCAAGTGTTATACAACGCCACTTGCCGTTACACAACGTTCAGTTTATTTCGTTCTTAAATTGCAAAAATTCTGACAAGATTGAAATGGCGTTACACATCGCTCAGTAGCGTTGTGCAACGCTAGTTCGTTTGTTCTTAACTTGTTAAATCTGTTATCTATTCTTGTCAGAACATTATGCAACGCTATATAATGTTACACAACATTTCCATTTCTGTGTTGTGCAACGTTAAGTAGCGTTGTACAACGGTGGTCTGAAGCAGGCAACACTGCACTGCTCAGACAACGCTGCTGCACGCATGACCCATGTCACATGCATGCATCATGCAGGCAATCCAATGTTTTTATGTGCAAAGTTACGGGTTCCATTCGACAACGCTGTCTAGCGTTGAGCAACGTGCGCGTTGTGTAACGCTCCATAGCGTCTGAGAACTGCCCTCTACATCGCTCAGACATCGCTCAGCAGCGCTGTTGCATGCATGACCCATGCTCCATGCATGCAACACGCAAGCGAGTTAACAACTTTTGCACGTAAAACTGCAGGTTGCGTTCGCCAACGCTATACAGCATTGGGCAACACTAACGTTGTGTAACGTCAGGCAGCGTTGTATGACGTTCTGACAATGTTGTTTGAGTCTATCAGAACTGCCTTCCTTCTTTTCATTCCTCCGTTGTGCAACGCTCTTTAGCGTTGCACAACGCTCTGACAAGTTCCAACGGAATTGTCGAGCATCTGCTTTGACTTTTACTAAAGCGTTGTGCAACGCTATAAACGTTACACAACGATCTGACAACTCACAACGACATTGTCTGTGACCGTTTGATTTTTCAACGGCTATTTCGGCGTTTTACAACGCCATATAGCGTTGTACAACGGTAGAGTCCGTTTTGACTGGTTTTTGGAGCTGTTGGCACCCTATATATATATCGGGCCTCTTGGAACTGTTTAGACACTTTTGAAACCCTTGAAATTCCTCCTTTTTGAGCTCCAACCAGTTAGACATTATTCTCTCTTGTGTTTGAGCATTAAAATAGCAAAATCATTGAGATTAGAGTGTGTCAACCAATCCACTAGTGCTAATTGCTAGATTTGTTGAGTGATTTGGCTAGAGCCTCAATTCTTTGAGTGTTTGTATTTATCTAATTGAGTTAGGCCAATCCACCTTGAGAGTGCTTGTAACAAGGTGTTTTGGTTCGAAGTTGTCGTCTCGTTCGTTGTGGAATTGAACGGAGCGCGCCCGATTTCGTGGTTGCGGAACTCCCGGAGATGTACGACTAAGGCTAGCTCTTCCTAGCGGGTCGGAACTCCGTAATATATCGCGTGTCACTTTTTTTCTTCTCTCTTTACTTTCCTTGCTTTGTGAATTGCTTGTGACTTGTTGTTGTTGTTAGACCAAGCTTGAATTGAACTAAATATTGACCATACCGGTTTAGAAAGTTGATTTTGTGCCTATTCACCCCCTTCTAGGCCTTTAATTAGGGACAATAATTTCCTTAACGGAACGGCAAACAAAATAGGCTCTGCCGTGCTTTTGGGCCATGTTTTTCAGGCCTAATCCGAATTCACATCCTTCGCAGCAAACCTTAAAAGACTACGGAGGGCAGACCCCTAATCCTAACCGTCCTATCAACGATGCATGTCCCATGATTAATATCAGGTCTGTCCAAATTCGTGAGTTCTATAAAAATTTGTCCTTCGAAATTAAATTGGACGGTTCGAATCGAAGGTGCCTTGCAAAGGATATTGGTCCTAGTGTATCCTGATGCAAATTCATTTAGAAATAAAAGGTCACAAACACATTGGAACTGTTATGCGTGCTTATTTTATCATCATACATCTATTATACTTATGCTTACAATTCCAAGATGAGCCTGCTAAGGGCAACTACATCACTGTTATGCGTGCTTATTTTATCACTAAAAGGTCACAAACACATTGGAACTGTTATGCGTGCTTATTTTATCATCATACATCTATTATACTCGTCAAGTTCAAGGTACGTACCATACATTTGCATTGACCATGCCAACAACTACATCTGTTGATAGCCTGGTAAGGCCATTTATTAATTTGATGTGCATATAGTTGGATTGAAAAGGATATGTACAATATCTAGGAGATGGCATCTGTAGAAAAATTTTAACTCCCGTATGTCTAGTTGTCTACTAGTCATTTTGCATCAACATATTAAAATTTGTGGTGCTGAAGTGCTCTTATAGTTTTAGGAACAATAAAATAAAATAATTTATAAATATTAAATCAAATGCATGTTACACGGTCCTGATTTAATATTACTATATCAGTGGGGTGTGTCTACTGGTCATTTTGCCTCTACAATATTAAAATTGGTGGATAATTAAGGTGGTGCTGAACTGCTGATCCTATAGCTTTAGAACCATTATTCAAATAAAATAATTTAAAAATATCAAATCAGATGCATGCTACGTACACGGCTCTGATTCAAATAATTTAATTTCATATAATTATTTATTTTGGTTGGTAAAAGTTCTTTTTGTTTTTCCCTTTTGAAAAAGTTTTATTTTGACAATTTTCCAAGGAATGAACAAATGAAACATATAGCTTTGACGGCAGCAACCTACTTGGCAAACCCAGAGTCATTTGTTGGCCAAATTTCATATTTTTTTGGTTCGGCTAGAACATAAATTATTCGTATTACCCATAAGATGTGTACCTGTATCGGACCAACAGAATAAAATCCAGCCAATAATTCTGGACTGAGTTGTTAATTTTCTATATACAGAAAAATAAAAGAAAATAAATTATAGTTTGCTCAGAACAGGAAAAGATGTCATGAATAGACAAAATACTTTGGTAGGAACCTTGCTTTTCACTTTGCTTTCCTGGTGCTCCCACTATCGACACAAAAAAATGCATCAAGTTCGTAAATCAGAGAAATTTTTTAAATCTATCATATACATAATAGGTATTTGTTCATTCCATAATACATTATCTATATAAAGGGAAACGTAACCAAAACCTCAAATTAACAATCTAGAGTCAATCTCGTAAAATGTTCATAATGAAAACCCTATATTGGAACCAATCGGAACCAATCGGAACCAACACACATGCACAAAGCATCTTGCTCGAGCATGCTGTTACTCAAGAAATAAAATTTAGTATTTCAAACATAAAATATTGGTTGATAAAATTAGCAAGGACAAAATACTGAGCTTTCATTCGATTGATCTATACTTCGATCGATCTATCCTTTCAGTAATTCTAACATGTTGTGGTCTTGAGAAAATTATCATTCTAAAATGATCTATATATTAACGTGTTTCATAAGATTGCCTTCCAATCTTCCATGTAATTGAACTTGCCTGCTTCCAGATATTTGAATCTATTGTTTATTTTTCTTTACAAATTTTTGGCCGTGATTATAGATTCTTCATTTTTAGGATTTTTCTGTTTTATTCATTATATATTTTCTGTTTATGATTTTGGTTCTTGTTAAATGTACTTTCATTCGATTGTTTAATTAATTAATGCAAAGATATATAGAGGCTTGATCTCCATTTTTTACTCAAAAGAAAAAATTAGAGAACTTAGTGAAAATTTAACTGAAAGCATAAATGTAGAAGTAAAAAGTTCAAAATTGTGTCTCAACTATTTCATGCATAATTGTTCAATTATTACTTTTAAAGATATAAAAAAGACTATTTGTTCAAAAAGAAGATGATAGAAAAAAACTACTGTTTTCATGTATAATCTTCTTCGGTCCTTTTTACTTTATAGCACTTCCAACAACAACGCATTAATCCCTTCTCGAATTGCATATGGCCTAGCTGGCATTCTTCTACAGGCTCCGTATTCTTCAACTTCTCCTCTGATGATAACAATAGTCAAGTACCTATTAGTTTTCTAAAAAAACACGGCGTGTCTGAACACGACACGACACGGAAGCGGTACGACACAACAAAACACGGACACCGTCACGACACGAGAGCTTAGACGTGTCGTGTCTAAAACGTGTCGTGTCCAACTTTTATGAAATAGACACGGCACGATACGACACGTGAATTTTTCAAACACGACACGAAAGACACAACACGTATTATAGACACACCAAACACGAAATAGAGACACATTTAGCATTATAGAAATATATATGATGGATGATGGATTTCTTATTTATGTACATAATATATATTTTTTTCCATAAATCATGTTCAATATATATTCAATCTTAAACCAACTTTTATGAATAGACTTAATTAATTTCAAATATATCACTTTAATTAGTTAAAATAAAATTACTAATGAAAGATTGATACATTTCGATCTTATTACCATATTACCAAAGAGATATTTTATTTTAGTTGAATTTCATTAATTTTCATATTTTAATTTTATTTGTTTGAGAAGCATACGAACATAATTTTAAGTTAGCAACCACTATGTTTTCTCAAACAAGACCAGTCCTATGTCCGAAAAAGAAGGATTATGATAAAAAAATATATATATTTTCACATCGAAATTATAAATAAAAAAATAATCTATATTTTAATTCAATTGCGAAGCATGTCAATTTTTTAATTTTTAATTTATTTTATCAAACATGATTTTAAATTCCATAAACGAAATAAATTTATGTTAAAAAGTTAAGCGTGTCTGAACACGTCACAGCATGACACGTCTAAAGAAGACACGACACGGCACGACACGAGGACACGAGGCATGTCGTGTCCTTAGGCATGTCGTGTCCATCCCTTAGAATTTAGACACGGCACGACACGACACGTGAAATATTTAAACACGATACGACACAACAGATAATCCGAATACGACGTGTTTGATACGACACGACACAGCACGATACGTATTTAGAACACTGGTGCCTATATCACGTTCTCTCCAACACCGGTGTCATATCTAAATACTATCATTTTCTTTGGAAAATCAAAGCTCCCCAAAGTAAAAATCTTCTCTGCCTTTTACTTTTAGATCGCTTACTGAGGCCCACGGCTACCTCTTGCCCAAGCTGTAGCAATGGTCAGATTCATAGATTAAATCAGTAGACCACCTCTTTCTACAGACTACGTACGTACCATTCCTAGATTTTTCTAAAGACTGTTCGAACTTTTGGCGTACGGTAACAAATCGGGATATTAATAATTGGGACATCATTTGAGCAGCTGATGAGATGATTTTATATACATATTTTGGAAGGGTTTTGACTCCAAACTAAATCATTTGACTTGAGTTAGATTAATTAAGGTCATTTTAATTAGGTTTTTGTATCAAGAATGAGTTACTACCATAATTCCTACTTTAATGCAGATTTTGAACAAAAACATAGTCTGGATGAATTAATGATGATGTAGAGCTCATCGTAAGCTTTCCACTGGTTTTTGAATCGCCTGAAACGGAGTCCGGATGAAAGAGATATGGGCAAAACAGTAACAGTGCGCAGTGCAGAAATTTCCAAACGGACCGTCTGAAAATTCAGACGGACCGTTTGACTTTCGGAGGAAAAACTACTATTTTCAGCCAGATTTCAGTCGGTCCGTCTGGAGTCTCAAACGGTCCATCTGGAACCTTCCAGAAATAGCACAAAGTGCCCGATTTGGTGGTTATTTTCAACTCCCAACACGTCCATAACAAACCTCCTGCGTCCCTAAACAATTCCAATGCCTATTTAAGAGGACTTTGAGGAGATTTTGAGGGAGAAGCCCATACAAAGCCATATAAGGGCACACAAGAGCATACAAGGTGGTGTTTTAGATCCAAGGTCAATTTTTAGGGTTAGACATAGAAAAATCTGAGAGATTAGTCTCAAGTCCGGATTGTGGCAACGTTAGACGGGTTGTTTGCGATAGCAACGAGTCGTTTAGAAGGATATTTCAAAAATTTCAAGAGAAAGCAAGGGCAATTGGTTGTAACTTCTCTTATTTCTCATTTTTCTCTTGTTTGTTTGATGTCTTTGAGTTGTTGATTTGTTATTCTAGGGTTATGGTTGTAAACTTATTTGTTTAGTTGTTTATTTGCTTAGTTATTTCTTTATGTGTTTCTCTCTTTCATGATTTAATTGATTATGTGATATCATTGATTGCTAGGGTAGAATTGATTATACCAATTAGATTAAGGCCTTGTCTAGTATGGTAATAATAATCTATACCTTTGTATGAATTGATTGACCAACTTGAGGATGGTAGTAGCTGATGAGTGAAACCAGGATTTAGTAGCCGATAGGTGAACCTTTCTCGCAACGATGGTTGTGAGATATCCTTCGAATTGAAAGATAGACTTAGAAAACTTAAGCCAATGGTGATGACCAAATCTTAGGGTTTTTAAGGAAAGTAGTAGATTAACCTACGAAACCAGAACTGTAACGATGGTTAGTATCTGTTAACCTAGGATTAAAATACGATTCCACAAACATATTAGGAATAGCTAAGCGGTAAACAGTTTCACGGCTCAAACGGACCGTCTGAGATATCAAACGGACCGTTTGGGAATTGAACTGAGCAGATTAAGTTGAAACCAGAAACCGTAGAATTCAGATTTACTGATTATCTCCCGTTTAGTTCTAGTTTGACCTTGATTTTAGACTTAGGATTTGAACCCACCTTCGATTCTTTGAACACCCAAAATAGTTGAACTCGTCTAGCTAATTAATTAAAGTAAAAGACCGATATTCCAACACCGTCTCTGTGGTTCGACCCTTAGCTTTACTGCGATAGATTAAATCAGGTAAAACGAGGTTATTTTGACTAGGTTTGCACCCGATCAGCCGCCACTACTTGAAATATTTAGAAGGCTCACAACAGATGCTTCTTTTCGGGAACTGACACTTCTCTAGGGGGCGTTTTGATTGAAGTGGAAATTTTGAGAATTTTCTATTTCTAGACATAAATTTATTATAAACAATGCAAACTAATAAACAATGCAAACTCTTCACAATGTTATACACTTCCCAATAAATTTATGTCTAGAAATTGAAAATTCTCCAAATTCCTAAACGATCCAAACGTCCCATGGCTATCACTCAATTCTGTTCATGCTGATGTAGATTCTTAGAATAAGCATACTTAGTTTTACTTTGATTTTTTGTTTGTATAAGTTGTACCTTTTTTCTTTTTTGCTTTATTTTTTAAAACTTTATATATACTATATATTTTTTATTAATAAATTTCTGTCGGTGTGGTAAAAAAAATGATAGAAAGAGAATTATCAAAGAAAACAAAAATGTTCCAAAATAACAGCAACAAAATTTTCCCTCAACTACATAATCAAAATATATAAATTGCATTACAATTTTTTCCAAATAAAAACGAGTTCACAACCTCTAGATTTCAAATAAATATATTTTATCCGTCTAAGATAAGGGTAAAGAAGATACAAGCTCCCTTCAATTATGTTCTTTACTCTTACCTTTTCTCTTTTATATTCATCTTTAATGATACAATGATATAAATGCAAACGCCTACCAACTTAAACATGGAAAAAAAAATTAAGAACAAATGAAAATTATCAGTAGCAAGTTGTTATATCTTGACCAATGATATAAATGCAAACGCCTACCAAATCAAACATGGAAAAAAAATTAAGAAGAAATGAAAATTAATTATCAGTACTAAGTTCTTATATCTTGACCCCGGCCTCCCTTAGGATAAATAAGACTCGATCGATTGCATTGGCATTTATATCTACTTATGAGCTTCACATTTCTCCCCAAAAAAATTGAAACCAATGGAGGTCGACACTCCCTCACTGTTGCTCCTGCTCTCAGTCTCTCTGCTATCCGTGTTTCTCTTGTCTCAAAAACGCAAAACCAAACAAGCTCTCTACAAACTTCCACCAGGTCCAAAACCATTTCCCCTTATAGGGAACCTCCTACAACTGGGTCCCACAAGCCAGCCTCACATAACCTTCACCTCTCTATCCAAAACCTATGGACCCATTTTCTCCCTCCAACTAGGCCAAGTCACAACCATTGTCATCTCCTCTCAAGAACATGCAAAACAGCTTTTTCAAAATCATGACCTTGCACTAGCCGGCCGGCATGAGCCTGATGCAGCACGGGTAGAAGCTTACCATGAGTGGTCCATAGCATGGCTTCCACCAGGTCCACGGTGGCGGTCCCTCCGCCGGATATGTACAACTGAGTTATTCACTACTCAAAGGCTTGATTCATACGTGTCAGTCAGAAAGCAGAAGGTGCAAGAGTTGTTGAATTTTATCTCTAAATCTGCTAAGGAGGTACTTGAATTCATAAATCTTCAGTTTCAAATTTGAATATCCAACTGTTTTAAATTTTAATAAAGAATATTTGACGAGTGTCTATTTTGGTCAATCCATCATTCCATGAGCACACAAGGCATCAATAAAAGAAAAAAGCTCTTATCATATATTTTGAATTTCTTGGCCGTTTACCTAATCTAGATTTTGACTTGTTTATAAAGGGGACTACAGTGGAGATCGGACTAGCAGCATTTACTACCACCCTAAATTTGCTATCATGCACAATATGCTCAACCGATACCGATAGCTTTGACTCAGGTCTGTCACAGGATTTTAAGAAAATTGTTGAAGATGTCATGGCGACAGCAGGCAGCCCAAATGTGTCTGATTTCTTTCCAGTGCTTACCTCACTAGATCTGCAGGGTGTACGGCGAAAATTGAAACACTATAACAAATTTATACGTCATGCATTTGATGAGCTGATCGACAGTAGGATTAAGAACAGGAAAGAGGGATCTATTGCTTACAATGATTTATTGGATGTATTGCTTGATAGTCAGTTTGGAGCCAGTGTGCAAGAACATCGACAAGCTCTTATATCTATACTTGGAGTAACAATTCTATCACCTTGTTTATATTTAATAGTTGCATAATATGGACAAAATTTTGTATCTATGTAGAATAATTATGTTTATAACTTTATATAGATAAGAAATCAATACTGACCCTTTTCTACTTTCATTAAAAAGATGCATTTGAAATTATAATGGATAATTCTGTCATCAGGACTTATTTTTGGCTGGAACTGAGACAAGCTCAAACACTGTCGAGTGGGCCATGGCAGAGTTGTTGCAAAGCCCTGTAACAATGGCAAAGTTACACTATGAACTGGCATCGGTTATTGGTCCAGAGTGTGAAATAGAGGAGTCTAATATTGGTCGACTCCCCTATCTTCAAGCGGTTGTGAATGAAACTCTACGGCTGCACCCTCCAGTGCCTTTTCTTCTTCCACGCCGTGCTCAAGAAACTGTCGAATTTGGCGGTTATTTGATCCCTGAAGGTGCTAAGGTAAACATTACTGATCATAGTGTTTCGGGGATATAACGTACATAAACAGTAAATATTACTGATCATAATGAGATAAGTTTTCTTTTTGAAACAGGGTTTCTTTTTTTGTCAAATTAATTTTCTTTGTTTTCTTTTACTTGATCAGTAACTTCGTGAGTATCAGTAACTTCTTAGGTATACCTTGGCTTGAAGTTGGGTTAGAGACACAATCAGACAAAGTTGATTTTTTCCCTTAAATTTCCATCAAATCTTGCTACTTTAGTTGATATATAATAATCAAAAGGTTCGGGTCATCTGATCTTTTTTTTTTTACTAAAAATAATGGTCAAGCGGTTCGGGTTTGGTTTTAATCGAACCAAATATGTTTCTATAAAATGATTTAGTTTTTTTATTTATAAATTAATTATTTTTACACAAAAAGTTCGATATTACTAAATCAAAATTCATATTATCTGGTTTGATTTATAATTCAATAGATGAAGTTACACGATTGTCTCGGTTTATATTTATGGCATCAACATATATGAATTTTGGTAAGTCAAATTTCGTTCGGTTTAAAGTTTAAACCAAAAACCAACCAGATGGATAATTCTAGTAATATATATGGCCAGCCAAGCTTCCTTTTATCAGGTCCAAATTCTGTACAACTTATTTTTTTCCATTCTGTCAACTCTGAATTACATACAGCTGCTGGTCAATGTGTGGGCAATTGGTCGGGACGAAACAACATGGCCAGATCCACTCATATTTCGGCCAGAGAGGTTCTTGGAGAGGGACATTGATTTCAAAGGAAGAGACTTCGAGTTAATACCATTTGGTGCCGGCCGACGCATTTGCCCTGGCATGCCACTTGCATACCGAATGGTACATCTGATGTTGGGGTCTCTTTTGCATCGTTTCGAGTGGAAGCTGCCTGAAGAGGTAGCAAAGAACGGATTGGATATGTCGGAGAAGTTTGGGGTAACACTAGCCATGGCTCGGCATCTCAAGGCCATTGCCATACCAATACCAGGGCTACATATCAAATGAAAGACTTGGCAAAGAAGTGAAATTGGTTTTCAGCACTTTAGTGCAATAGTTCGTTGATTATTATATTGGTTCTATTATTATTTTCTTTATCAAATTACTAGCAAAGTGTGTTAATTAGCAATTTAACGAACTTGAATGCAGAATAAACCAAAATCAATTGTTATCTCCAGCCATGCTTGCACTTGTGAATGATAGAATAGAATTCTTGCAGAAAATAATACTTAGAAAAACATTACAAAATCGAAGCTGCTTCCTTTATCTTATGGTGAACTTCGGAATATCGATCCTGATCTTGTCTCTCTTCTCCTCTCTCTCTCCGTTCCTTTCAAAATGATGCTTTCAACTTTGAGATAGAAAAATAATCATACTTTATTACTCTCCATCATAATGAGAGAATATATAAAGGCCTCAATAACTTAAAATGCAATCAAAAGATGCATGATTAATGACTGAGATCTTAAAGGGTGCGAATTTAGGACCATTGTATCTGCCGATTTAATTTGATAATTTACGTCTCAACCGTTTACAAACGATCCTCCAATCGTTTAGAAACGATCTGCTCGCAAACCAAATTCCGATCTCATTAATTGTTTGACCAATCAAATGATCTATTCGGACAATTGTCCAGCACACGAGTCTAATATTGGTTCCACATGTGCGCATGTTTAATTGATCCATTTACTAAATGAAACCATAATGAATTACTTGATCATCATAAATAAATGAAACTCAACCATTTCCTTGCACCAATATCAGACTCCCTTAATTAGATTAATCAATTTATATTAATTAATCTAATTACACACTTTATGGGAAATACCTTTCAATGTAATTTGCACCATTTATATTACAAAGTGATCAATCTCATATATATAGTTATTAAAATTAATTGATATATACGCACAAAAGATGTATAACGCACCGCAGATCTATGCATCAGTTTCTTATCCCAATTTCTCTCCAATTTGAACACAACAAAACCCTTTTTTTTGTTTTATTTATAATCATGATACTGTTTTTGTTTAAACAAAAGTGCTGCTCAGTTCGTCCAAATAAGAGTTGCGCATCAATGTATCATCATCCTCTGACATCCATGCATTTACATTGGCCATGTCAACTACTACGTTTGTTGATAGCTAGCTTGGTAATTAAGGTCATTTATTAGCTTGGTGTGTATATAGTTGAAATGAAAAGGATGTGCACAATATAAGAGATGGCATCTTAGATAAATTTTGTGCCCGTATACTCTTTGGTCATTTTGCCTATACAATATTAAAATCGGCAAATAAGGTGGTGCTGATCTTATAGCTTTAGAACCCATGCAAATGAAGTTAATTTATAATTTTATAAAGATCAAATCAGATGCATGCTTCACGGCTCTATATTTAAATAAATATATTAGCGGGTTAGAATATATTTGAATGGGGATGATTTTGATGAAAAATAATGCACCAGGTATACAACTGATTAAATTAAGGGGGACCTATTCTTTGTTGGGTTAGTTCAATCAAAAGATCATTATAACTGAGCTACAATAATGTACCCCACATAAATCGTTTTTTAAATCTTTCTTTGTTTGTTCGAAGACATACCATATATTTCAGTGCTGATAAAGAAGGCCAACTTGTTATGTTCTGGAAATATAATAATGTTTGTCCAAAGACGAACCATATATTTTTGTGGCCAGAAGGCAAGCTTTGTCATGTTCTGGAAAACATACAAGTATTGCAATTAATTGACGAATTATAGATGTAATTTTTTATTACACTATTCAAATAAAATATGCATTAATTTTTATTCAATGTGAAATACATAATTTTATTGTCATTCATAAGCAATTCAAATTATTAAAATTTAACCGTCACAAAATTTTAAATATTTGATGGAATAGTGACGATTGGCAATTGGCAAATTGATTATATTGTGAGACCTCGTTTCATCTTTAGAAATTAAAGGGCTCTTTAACTCTTTGTACTTGCTTCATTTGTAATGAAACGAAACGGGGTGTATCCCCAAAAATTTACATAATAACTTTTTCATGATAATTTTTTCACAGAGAAATGGCAGAATTTAACACTCCAATAAAGCGGGATGTAACTATGCAAGTCTTCATTGTTCTAACTTGCTAACTCTTAACATATTCAAGTCACCACGGTCCACAATCCACAAACATGCAATTCGCAATTGCACAGGGTTGTGCACAGCAGCATGTAAAATTTTCTAAACCTTGTTTTAAAACCCTTATTTTTGTTGGGCTACCTGTAAATTTTACACCAATTAAAGTTGTAATGTATTTCTCCGGCCCATTAAACATGCCCAAAAGGCCCATTAAATCCGCCTAATTAGACCCCTTCTATAAAGCGGGTTTTAAGCAGAGCATAGAAACCCTAAAGCCGCCGCGCGCCATCTCATTTCCTCATAGCTGAGAGATCAAAGAGAGAAACAACTCGAGACCTCTTCAGAGAAGAAGCAACAATGGCAGCTGCGGTCGGATACGGAGCCATGAAGCCCACCAAGCTCGGTGTGGAGGAATCCCACGAAACCCTAAACCGTATTCGCATCACTCTCTCCTCCCGAGATGTCAAAAACCTCGAGAAAGGTGATTCTTATTCCGAACTCCAATCAATTGTAATCTAATTTTGCGATATTTAGTGTCTGATTTGTTGGGTTCGTGTTTGTTGGTGTAGTGTGTGCTGATCTGGTGAAGGGAGCTAAGGATAAGCAGCTCCGGATTAAGGGACCTGTTCGTATCCCCACCAAGGTGCTTCACATCACCACCCGCAAATCTCCTTGCGGAGAAGGTATTCTTCCTTTTAGCTTTTTTGTTTAATTGCTTTAAGCTTTGGGTTGAATTTGGAGAATAGATGTTTAAGCAATGGTTTTAATTCATGGTTTCTGGAAAAATTCTGAGAGGATGTTAAAATATATCATGTCTGACATAGTATGCTATCGAGATGGTTGAGTTTTTACCTAAATTTTACTAGGTTTCTTTATTTGAATATAATATTTACTGTTGAGAATCATCAAAGCTTGCAATTATTCTGTGTAAATTAGTAGTTGAGATGGTTTTAATTTTGTCGGCTTACATAGCTATAGAACACAATTTGTTATATCTTGTAGTGCCATTGGTCTGATGTTCACTGTTCATTTCTTTGCAAAAACTGTTGTTTTGTTAATGGAATGTAATCCTTAGCAATGTAAATCATCAGATTGTTTTGACTCTAAAACTGTGCATTTTTGTGAGAAAACTAGTTTGCAGCTGAGAATGTTCATTTCTTAAGATGTTCTCAATTGTTATCATATTAAATTAGTTTGATATAAAGTGGATACTTCAATTTTGTATATAGGCTTTTTTGTGTTAGTATGGTTAAGCATCAATGTGATTCCTGCTGAGCATGTGTAGTAGTTAATTGTTGCTGGAACCAACGCTGATATGTTGTACAGTAGAGCAGCCATCATTCAATTCAATAAACCAAACATGTGATGAATCCAGGTCAAGAAGTTATGGGTCACTGATATGTGTGAGCCTTTCGCCAAAAAAAAATCTAATAAATTTGTTTGTTCAATTGCTCTTGTGAACTACTTTTTGTTATTGATTTTGAACTTCTGTAAAAACAAAATTTTAGGTACAAACACCTGGGATAGGTTTGAGTTCAGGATCCACAAGAGGGTCATCGATCTGATCAGCTCTCCTGATGTGGTGAAGCAGATCACCTCCATTAACATTGAGCCTGGTGTCGAGGTGGAGGTTACCATTCAGGATGTTTAAGAACTTCAATCTTTGTTCCAAGAAAATGGATGTTTGATTTTGTTAGACGTGTTTCTAGTGTTCATTTTACCCTTATTTACTGTGTACTTGTGAGGCTTTGCTTCTGTGGAAGGTAGCTTATGTGATATGAACTCCTGTTAGGTGGTTATTTTTGGTGTTTTAAATTTTGGATAAGGATCAAGTTCTGAGCTGAGTTTTGGTAATATACATGTCCTTATTAATATTTTGGTAAATTATTTGCAAGCATCTCCTACATTGTCTTATTTGATGCGTATTGAGTTATTGATTAGTGCTCTTTACCCTACTTTAGTGATAATGTAGTTTGGATTAGAACATATTTTACTTAATTAGACGGACAAAATGCTAGGTTGATAGAGGAAAGATACTTCTATGACGTGGTTGCTAGAGTAAAATGGTGCTTATTTTGAATTTGGTTGCGAAGCTTTTCAATCTTGCTTTACTATAGCTATATATATTGTGACCAGATATTTCTTTATGTTATCTTTTTCATTCATTCTTTTTTTTCCTAAGTTGTAAATTTATAATAATTACTATGCTTTTATTGTGCAAACTGCATACTCTAATATTGAAAATTTTCTATGTTTTTGTTGTGCAAATTCTAATATTGAATTTCAACGGACGAAACATGTGGCCTATGGCTTAGTGTTTGGAAGTGGAGTGAATAAGAATGAATAAGGAAATTTATGAATAAGAATCTTGAATTAGAATTAGGAGAATTGTCTATTCATGAATAAGGAGATGTTGTTTGGATAGTGTGTTGTGAATAAGAATAAGGAAAGAAAATAATATAATAATGATTTGATTTTGTTTTGAACAATTTGTCATTATAAGAATGGATGAAAATAATATAATAATAATTTATATTCATAATAAAAATAATATAAAAATATTAATTAAAAAACATTAAAGTAATAATTTAGATAATATTAATAAATACAATAATTATTATATTTATTATTTTAAAATCAATAAATAAAATTTTTAAATAATTATCATAATAATAATTGATTCAAAAAAATGAATAAAATAATACTAATAATATTAATGATAACGTTTAATTATAATATTTATTATGATTACTATTAAATAATAATTATTATAACGTTTAATAAATAATTATTATAATAATGATAATAATTAATAATTCATTAATAAATAAAATAATAATTAATAAATTATTATTATAAATCATTATTATAATGATTAATAAATAATATAATTATTATAACGCTTATAAAATCATTAATAAATAATAATTATTAATCAGTAATAAATCATTATTATAACGCTTTGTAAATCATTAATAAATAATAATTAATAATTCAGTGAAATAATAATTGATGATACTTATCATAAATAATTATAATATTTATCATAATAATAATAATAATATTATTATTATTATAACATAAATAAATATTTATAATAACACTTATTATTACAATATATTAATTATTATTATTACTATTATTATTATTATAAAATCATTAATAACTAATAATTATTAATTAGTAATAAATAATTATTATAACGCTTTGTAAATCATTAATAAATAATAATTAATAATTCAGTGAAATAATAATTGATAATACTTATCATAAATAATTATAATATTTATCATAATAATAATAATATTATTATTATTATAACATAAATAAATATTTATAATAATACTTATTATTACAATATATTAATTATTATTATTACTATAATTATTATTATTATTATAAAATCATTAATAAATAATAATGATTAATTAGTAATAAATACTTATTATAACGCTTTGTGAATCATTAATAAATAATAATTAATAATTCATTGAAATAATAATTGATAATACTTATCATAAATAATTATAATATTTATCATAATAATAATAATAATAATAATAATAATAAATATATATATATACTTATTATTATAATATTTTCCTAGCATCACCAAGCCATTCCAATTCTAATTCCTAGTTTTGACTTGAATAAGAATAAGGTAGTGAATAGGGCATTATTCTTATTCCATTGTGTGTTTGGGTCACCTCACAATTGGCTAATTCATGAATAAGGCTTATTCAACTCATTCCAAACACACCCTAAAAAATGTCGCCTCCAAAAGTAAAGTACACAGGACAAATTTTCTTTATGGATTGCCTGGTTTTGTTTTATATATTCACACCATTAGCTCTGTACTTAATTAAACCCTTTATATGAAGCAAGCGAGCAAATGTGAACCTGATTTTTCCTTTAAAAGAGAGAAAAATAAAAGGTTTATCGTCTCAGGTTCTACAATCAAGTGGATTTTGATCTGTGTTTTGTTTTTTACTTTCTTGTTTTTAGAATAAGTTTGAAACATTGTTCAATTGTATTCTTGACCTGACACAATCTTCCAATTTCAACTTTTTTGTGGGGACACTGAAACATGCCAGGGTACCATCTGCTGAAAGTGTTCCGGTCACACTGTTTTTTTTTTTTTGGACAATTATTAGTTTCAACAGACCAGTAATATGCTGTCACGTATATCATCACTTACTAGGGTTTCCCTTTTTTATATATTTTGCAATACAACTATACAAGTAAACTAAGAGGCGACAAGCCATTCCTTTTTTTTTTTTATAATTGTCCGTAGACCCACTCACACACACTCTCAACCAGCAAATGCTGGGATTCGAACCCTGGTCTCCATGGAACCAGGCAAGTGTCTTAGCCAGCTGCTCTAGCAGCGCTAGACACAAGGCATTCCTAACGACGAAGCAGACACGCAAGTACATTGTGATCTGATCACCTTTAGAACAAAGTATATTTTTTGAATAAAAATTACTGACAAAAGGGAAGCGATAAGTCTTAACTGAAATGGGGGAAAAAACAGAGAAATCTAAGCCAGAATTGTGAGCACACTATTTCTCACTTTGGTCCTGCAGTAGCATAATGTGTTGTGTCAAAGATAAATAAACAATATTATGAAGGAATACAATCCAGTGTGTCAAAATTACTAATACAACCAGTAAACTACTGATAAGATCTTAGACATGGGTATATTGAACATTCATACTCTCTTATCCTAGAGCAAAATAACACCAGTAAACTACATATAATGATATAAAGATCACAGCATTGGGGTATGTGGCACCAGATGGGGCAGACACCATTTGAATATATTTTTGTTAGTTCATTTTGCAAATAAATTCGGCCAAAAGTTTACATTATAAAACTGTATGAATTTTAATTAGACTGGTACCATACTAAATTGATCTACATTTATGTCGAACCAAACAACACAAATGAGCAATAAAGTTCAAAATGATTCTGTGTCATAATAAAATTTACAAACAGTTGGATATGATTAAAAATATAAAAACAAACACACACACATTTTTGGCATACAAAACCAAATTATAAGCTAGCCTCAATTAATTTGCATCCACTAAAATAAAAAGGAAGCAAGATATAACAATGGTCGTGATTCTGTTATTGATCCCAGGGTCCATCAAAATTAGTACTAATTCTCTCCAGGTTAATACATCAAACAACCAAATCTCTAAAGCACTTAAAAAAAATAACAAAATTATAGAATCAAGGAAGCAAATTTTCCTTTTGTAGTTCCAGCACCTGTCCAATCTCCTAGCAACCAATCATAAAACTACCGTACCAGTCAACAAAAGCTAACATAAAATGAGAAAATAGAAAGAAGAAGAATAAAGAACAAATTCCTTGCATGTTAGAAATGCAAATTATAGAAGAATCAAAGAAAAGCTAAATCGTCCTGATATTTTCACTCAGTAGCAAGACCACCATGTTCCTTCACTGCCTCCTTCTTAACAGAATAGAAATCCAAATACCACTTAACAAACCGTTTCAACCCAGTCTGAAGATCTGTTACTGGCTTGTATCCTAAATCTCTCTCTGCAAGGCTGATATTTGCATGTGTGTAAGGGACATCACCATTTCTCGGCATCTTTACCACCTTCCTTACTGCCTTAACCTTCAAGAGCTTCTCAAGGATGTTAACCAGCTCCGAAACAGGTACAGGTGTGGTATTACCAAGGTTGTAAACTCTCAAAGGTGCAGGGCCCCGCTTCTTACCACCAGAACCAGTACTCTTACCAGCCGTATCAAGAGCGGCAACACAACCTCTCACCACATCATCTATGTAAGTGAAATCACGCGCAACTGTATGCGCACTTCCATGTCCTTCAAACACGGTAATCGGTTTCCCTTTCAGTATATCTTTTGTGAAGAAGAAGTATGCCATATCGGGTCGGCCCCATGGCCCATATACAGTGAAAAACCGCAAACCCGTGATAGAGAGACCATAGATATGGTTATAGACATGTGCTATTTCCTCACCGGCCTTTTTGGTAGCTGCATAGAGAGAAGCCGGTCTGTCTGTGCGATCAGATTCAGAAAATGGGACCCGCGAGTTCAGACCATACACAGAGGAAGAAGAGGCCCAGACAATAGCAGGTTGTGGGTTGGCGGATTTTGCGGCTTCAAGAATCGATACCAGACCAGCTACATTGGACCTGACATATGAACCCGGGTTTTGCAAAGCATACCTTACACCAGCCTGTGCTGCCAAGTGGGCCACATGTGTAAATGGGACCACATCGAACAGCTTCTTCAACAATGCTGCATCATTTATGTCTCCTTCCACTACAAAGACTCCAGCCTTCTCTAGGAATGCTTGCCGGGCCCGCTTCAGAGTCGGGTCGTAGTAGTCATTGAATGAGTCAAGGCCCAGCACACCGTCGCCACGTCTCCTCAATGTGGCCGAGAGGTGGCTCCCAACAAAACCCGCAGCGCCAGTGACCAGAACCGTCAACCCATTAGGTGATCTCCGGACCCGGCAGGAGGACCGGACCTTCTTCTCCCAAGCAGGACCACCCCAATTGGTGGTGCGGAGAGAGCGGCGCAGAGACGGGTTTTGGGTCGGGTCCCCGGTCGAGTGGAGGTTGGGAGAAGGCGAATTGGGCGTGAGAAGGAAGAATGCTAGGAAGAGAGAGAGAGCACAGAAAGACCAGAAGAGGAGCTTGGAGAAGGGGGAGTAAGGGTTGGAGTGGTGGGGCCACCTTGTCAGAAGGCGCGAGTGGTGGTGATGAAGCGGCTTCTCGGGCTTCATCTGCGACATTTTGGGTAGGTACCACTGCTGTTTCTATCGCTTTTGTATCTTTCTTTCAAAAGATTCGAAGAAGAAGAAAAAGGGTGTGCCCAACAATGGAGCTTCGATTGGTTCCTTCCTTGTTCTTCTTCTTCTATCCCAAGAACGGATCTTGGGAGGTTGATAGCTTCGATTTCTTGGGTTTCTTTTTAAAAATTGGGGCTTTTTTTTAATGGAGTTGGGGTAGCTTGGGGTAAGAGGCAGGATAGATAGATGGAAAGAAAGAGGCGATTTGGTTCTAGAAAAGAGAGAAGAGAGGGAGAATGGGATTCTTTCTTGGTTGCATTTCAGAGGGTTTTCTTTGAAAATTGAAGGCGAGAGATAGAGAGAGAGAGAGAGAGAAAGAGAAAGCAGGGTCAATTGATTGAGGTGTGAATTAGTTTAAGGTTTATACTTTGCATCTGAGCGAAGTATAAAAAGGGTGAAATTTGGGAGGTTTATTTTGTTTAATTAACGAGTGAATATGATGGCGATGTTTATTCGTGCTGATGTGGTGGGATTTGGGTCATGATTGCATGCATGTGGTTCGCATTTAATGCATGCTCTGCTGTACGACGGTGCCCCACGTGCAGACCAGCTGGATTAGCCTACCTTCAAATGAAAGATTTCTTTCTTAATTCGTATTAATAAAGTAGGGGAACTACTTAATCCAAATAATAATAATAATAATAATAATAAATATAATAAATTCCTAAAATAATTAATCGGCACTGTATTTTTAAACTTAAAATTATTAAACTAAAAAGTTGGTCCGAACTATTTATTTCGATGCATATTAAAATTTTCTAGGAAATCAATTTTTATATTTTTAATAATATCTTGATTTTTTTTTTAGAGAAAAATATATCATAAACTCTACAGCATGGGATAAACAAGCTTTTGTCTCTTTTTGGCAATAAAAGTTTGAAAATGCAAAATTTAGGTTACTAAAGTTTGATATATATATTTGAATTGAGTAGTTCAGATTGTCAGTCAAGAATATTACATATCTTACTAATAGGGCTGTTTGGATCGTTTAGGAATAGGAGGAATTTCCTATTCCTAAGCATAAAGTATTGGGAAGTATGTAATTTTGTCAAGAGTTTGAATTGTTTATAATAAATTTATGTCTAAGAACAGGAAATTCCCCAAATTCCCACTTGATCCAAAGGATAACCAGATAATGAGTTATTAAGTTAATAAAATTTTAGTGGAATTCTCATAAAATTAAGATATATTTATAGTTTGAACTTATAATTGAAGAGTGAAAATAAATTGATCAAAATATTAAAAAGAAAAAATAAACGTGATTCAAAGCAATCGTGTTCCGAGTGCATGCAATTTCTACACGTGGGATTTGGTGGAGAAGCTACCCTTTATGAGATTTTCTACTTTTCTTTTCTTTTGCAGATAAGTGAAGATCGATGCTTCCTGATCGAGATAAATAAAACAGTTGTCACTTATCAGTTGAAAGTAAAAATAGTGCTGCTGTTATAGAAAATTCAATTCAATAATTTGATCCGAATTATTAGAAATAAATTTCAATTTTGTATTAATGAATATGCACGTGCTCTTGCCTCTTGGGACGAATATTTTCTGTGTCCACAAAGAATACATAATTTCAAAAACTGATATCAATTTTAAATCAATCCGAGTTGCTTACTATTTGAACTCGAACTCAAAACGAATAGAGTTAAGACTTAGTAAAGTCGAGTAGATCTCGAGCCACAAATTACAAGGTTTTTTTTCTTTTCGTCCCTTAAGTCAGCCCTAGATAAACTTAGCAATACTAGAAGCACTGTGTTAGTTAGCATTTATTTTCACGCCACACCAGTTACAAAAGAGAAACAAAAACCTGCTAGAAGATTATTATTATGGAGGGATCATCATAGCTAATTAACTTCATAATTTTTTTATAATATTTTTCAGTTAAAAGAATCTGTAAAAAACTAGGGAAAAATTATAAACATGATGTTTTTATTATGGACTGATTATGAATCTGAAAGGCTATCAATTTTTTTTTTTGTAAATGGTAAATTTTTTTTGTACAAAACAAATGGAGAGTATATATCATGGTAATATATATCGGATTTCAAAATTATCAATTGTTAAAGGATTCCTACCAATTAATATTATTGAGAGCATTATAGACCAGATGTTGTAAATATTAGTGCTCAAAAATTTATATCAAATTACACGTTTATTGATATCTATTGATTATTCTCCATAATGGACGTCAAAATAGATTGTGCAACACGTTTTGAGGTAAAAAAAAAAATGGTTTCTGGAACACGTTTTGAGGTCAATGGGAAGTCGCTATGTATTTATAAACTGAAATACAGTTAGCTGTTCTCAAACAACAATGTAGCATTCGTTATTACATTACATCAAGTATCCCCCCCCCCCCCCAAAAAAAAAAAAATAGCTCAATTTTGTTTTCAAGTCATTTTTGTGAAATAGATTTGTTTTTTTTTTTTAAAAAAAAATGGAGTTCTCAAGTCACTGTTACAGTAAAATATTTCTTTCTAATTTGAATAAAAAACAATTGATAGAATTTGTTATCAGCTATCACATTATATCAAGTTCGAAAAAAAGGTCAATTTTGTTTTTTGGGCATTGTTTTTACAATATATACTATTTTTGAAATACAGTTTTCAAGTCATTGTTAACAGGAAAAATAGTATCTCCTCATTTTGAATAAAAATAATTTAGCATTCATACTTTCTCATTCGCCTGTAAGATAATTTTTGCTTAACCTTGAATCTAAATACGTAATAAAATGAATATTGATAGATTAGCACGAGGTACATAATCTAAAACACATTTCTTCACATTTATTCAGAAATAAATAACAGATGGATAAACCCAATTCTATGAATTTGAGTTAATACAAATATGACAAAAACAACAAGAGGAAGTGATAACTGTACTCCAGAATATTTCAATTTAGTTAAAAATTATTGTACATGGTGGCTGAAATGTTTACATTTTTTTATGATAGTTCGTAAGCGAAAGGGAAAATTAATTATATAATACAATGTTTTATTGAATCTCAGTTTTTATAGTTTGTTAAATATTTATTAGTACTATATAAAATAACATAAAGACTTTCATTAGGCTTGCGTTTGGATGAGAGAAGAAGAAGAGGAAGAAGAAAGATGAGAAGAAAAAAAATTATAAACAATCCAAACTCTTCACAAAGTTACACACTTCCCAATACTTCTTCCCACTTCTTCCCTTCTTCCCTTCTTCCCACACCTATCCAAACGGAGCCTAGGTGAAAATAGTTATAAAAGAAAATATAGGTTTTTTTTATAACTATTCTAGAAGGTAGAGTGACTGGGAATAAATCAGTATTATTTCATTTTTCCTAATATAAAATGAAAAGTAAAAGAAGTAAACATCAGTCCTTTTCCGGAAAAAGAAAGGATTGGTATTTTTCCATGCTAAAGTTTTGCCTCCTCTTGCAAGTTAGAATTTGGATATCCAAACTTACAGATGACAAATGAACGATAGAATATTCAGATTCTATAATTATACAGTACACACAGTCACACACGCCATTTAGCATATGAAATTAGGAATAAACCTACAACAGATAGTCCACTCTTTAATCATTGACTAAAAGCAACGAATGAAAAAGTCCCTTTACAAAAGGAAACTTATCCTTTCTTTATTATATATATATTTGCTTTTTTTTTTAAAAAAAATGGAGGCAGCTGGATGGAGCTTATCAACTCAGAAAAGCCCTTTGCTAAAACATTACTACACTAGTATGGTTTTATTATATATATGCTACATGTTTCCAGAATAAGATAAGCTACATCAACGCATGCCAGCTTGATATGTCATCACAATTTTAGACTTATATCCAAAAAGAGTTTGGTACTTTTCTGTAGAGACATGCTAAGACAAAATGTGGAGACAGTTATCAGCCTCCCATGTTTGAAAGTCTTATCTATTATTCTCCACACCATGTGAAATTCGCTTGAAGAGCAAAATTTTATTTTAAATTCTCAAGCTTAGAATTAGTAATTACTTCATATTACCAATAATCACTTAGCACCACGTGGGGAAGTAAAATTTAATGCGCCAGTCAATGGGTCTTTGAGGATATGGGTTGTGTGTTTCAAAAAAAAAAAAATGATAAGGAGGTAGGCACGCAAAAATATGAACTAATAATTGGATATGTGGTCTATTTTGGGAACTCTACAAAACCTATGGTGGTAAATTCTTGTACATGACGTTATGGGCAACTAACTCTTAACTGTTAACTTAACCTATAATCCTTCTTTGTTATATAATTTTAGATGCTATTGCTTATTAATTATTCCTTAAAGCCTCACCTCTCAAATAAGCCTGGTACAATATTTCATCCCCACAAAAATATACCCACAAATTTCATCCACCAAAATTCCAATAAAATAAGTACCTTTTGCTTATATTGCAAACATTTTTAGACCGCAATAAATAATTTTTTATTTCAATTTAAAATAATTATTGATAACTACAAGATATGTTAACCAAAAAAATTTTAAAGTAATGCGGATAGAAATTAACTATTTAATTCATTATAATATTTCAGAAAAATAAGTCCAATGATCAACGTATTTCATATAAAATCAGTAAATCATAATAAGAACTCACAAAATTGAAGAGAAGACATGGCATAAGGCCGAATATGTGAATTTTCTTCAATTTCCTTTAGTCTGATTGATAGTTTCTTGAGGTATTTTTCTACTCTCTAATCAGATTTCTTGAAGGCAGAATTAATGAAAGGATGTCTCTTAATGATAGAAAATCAGTACATAAGACTATAAGGTAATAAAAAAGATCGCATATTGAATGAACCTGGTCCATAGAATTTTCCATCAAAATTCAATACACCCATTAATAACTAAACTCGGTTCACATTTATTATGATAGGTCATTGTAATTATAACAATGTCACTATTGTCTTGAAGTTCTAGTTCCAATTTTCAAACATTCAAAATGCACATTTTTCTCGAGTCAGATTGAACATTTTTTTTCCCAGCTACTAGCTATGCACATTTCAATCAACCCAAATGAATAATTACCTTCTCTTACTATAGTCAGAAAGAAAGTTTAATTTAAATATCATTATTCGATAACTGTTTTCCTAAACCAAAAAAGAAGATGTAAAATCATATCTCCGCACTATAACATGTTAACACAATTCCGGCCGTGGATATATTTCCGATTATGATGCAAGCTATATTTAAACAGGCGATGTAGATCATAACAAAATAATCTCAAATCACTAAAACTGTGAAATGAGGGGGGCTCCATTTTACTTTTTACGGTACTTTACATTCTAAAATTAGTAATATCCGTGCTAGCATCGCCACTCGCACATGTGACGTGTTGCTAATTCTAGAAATTAAGATCCTCTGTGGCACTAGCAAGATTTGCAAGAAAAACAATTATTTGATTTTGTGTCAAATTAATCTCAATAGACATGTTTCTTTTTTCAACATTATATAATGTTATTATTATCTATAAGACTATAACTGCACACATCAACATGTGTAAAATAAATACCATTTCAAACTATCTCATAAAAGAAAATTATGATATTTGAATATAATAGCGCCACATCAAAATAAACAAATCCAGTTAACTAAGATATACTAATTCGTACGAAAAATAAATTGGTAAAATATTAAAAATTATGTCATAAATTTGCTATTTTTTCAATTGAACCAAGACATAAAAGGTATTAACTTTCTAAACTGAAATCCTCGTCCGGTGAACTAATTAATTCAGGACAAAATTTATAAAATTGCATCGTAAATTACATCCAACGATCCAATTCGTATCAATATAACCTACCAAATCTACACTCCATTATATGTTACTGATACCGTGATACGGCCGATACTAAGAGGGTGCGACTTAAATAATTAAAATCCCTAATCACCACAGAGACAATATGGACCTCACAAGCAGGAATTTCTGTATGGTGATTCAGCACATAAAGCGAGGCTTTACTATGCACTGACCTCACCAGAAACCGAGTAAAATATATTCGGCCTGGGAGAGAGAGAGGGAGGAGAAAATATTCTAGATCGTCAAAAGTCACTGAGAAAATATGTGTCATAAAAAACTATGATCAAAAGCAACAGAAAACAAAATAATAATAATAATAATAACACAGGACTTAATTATTTTTTTTCCTTTATGAGGTAAAAATGACTTTGACTAAATTGCCCCTCAATCGATTTGTTAATTAAGTCATTGATGAGTTCTACCACTTGATTGATGGGTATTTTAGTCAAAAATATGTTGCAATAGCAAACAACCTGTTGCATTTAACAATTTCCAAATAATATTAAAATAACGCAATACAAATATATATCATGCCAAAAATGTATGATATATTCCTACAAATAATTAAGTAGCGGAGGAATTGTAGACAAGAAGAACCAAAATTAATGGTAACAAAACGTTGAACATTTTCTTCTATTGGCTTCATTTTATTTTGCCAAAAAGATAACGCACTCCGTTCAACTAAATACATGGAAGAATATTTAATATAGGTTGAGGCGAAATGCGTTATTTCTGTTGATTGACAGCTAAAGAAAATAGCAAGCATTTTACTCAGCTTGTGGACTTGTGGTACAATTCACATTCAGATAAAATCAACATTTTATAGGAGTGCTCAAATTTTTTTATGGCACTTGGTTTTTAGGCATGAAATTGTGACATGGTAGATGAAAATTTCACAAAGATGTTACGGAATTAATTCTAGCATTTGGTCCAATAGAATATTTAGTACTATAGCATTTGTTAATAAACTTGATGATTAAAAAGAGCCATGAACTAAAACCACAGTTCCCCAGGTCATTGCACATGAGCTGTCTTGAATATACCAAAGAATATTGTGTGAACATATGAATATTTACAGAAGTACAGGGACACCCATAGTATACAAAAGCTAGCTAATTAGTTCAGATGATTGCACAGTAAATATCAGAATTTTCTTACAAAAAGGTCAATGAAATACTGACACATCAAGACATGCTTTGTCTAAGAAAATTCAAGCCTATTGTTAACCTGAGGCACATTGCGTGTCCGTGACTCCGTGAATCTACACAGTAATTTCCTCCAACTTCTAAGCAGAATTTTGAAAAATATCAATCAACGACGCTCTCCAAAGTCACTATTAATATCAAAATATATTGTGCTTACTACATGAATTACCGCATGATTACATGTTTTTACATTTACAAAAATATATATTTGTTGGAGTCTGAAATTTTTTTAGATACCATTTTTTTTTTCAGAAATATATCTCATTTCAAAATTTCACTTTAACATTTATTTATTTTGGACAAAGTCTAAGAAACAACTCTACTTTTCGTAATGCCAAAAATTAACAGTGATGAGTCATGAGTTACATCATTTAGACCAAAAGCAACTTGACAAAAAATTTGTCAGGAAACTGGAAAATGCACCAACCATAGACCAGTTGCGTAATTTCACGTGTGCTCCTAGAATCTCCTAATACCAGTTAAGATTAAAAAAAAAAAAATTGACAATCAAATAATTATAGATGTTTAAATGGCCTACGGTCATACTAAACTAAAAAAAAAAAAAGATTTTTAAATGATCTTTTTCACCTTTTGGTAGCTTCACAGAGGCATATGCTATATTTTTAGAGGTATTTAACATCACCTATAGTATATCGTATTCTGTACGGAAATTACGTATTGTTTTAAGTTTAGCATTGCTGCACATGAAATTTCTCCCTTTCAACTAATAATTCAACTGCGCATGGCGTATTATTGCCAACACTATCAATAGTGGCTGGCTGACAATGAAACACCTGTGGAAATATCACATGGTCAAAGCAAACCTTGATTTGGAGGTATGCTAATTTAATCCCATCACTGCTGCATTAATGCATGATAGCGGCACCACACTAGATAATCCAAAATTTAGTTGCTTCATATCTCAAGTCTTCCTGTACCAACACAAGTTACAAAACAACGGGCCTGTCAAATTTGCTGGCTAACGTCAAAATATAAAACCACCAACGAAAGGGATGACCGCTAGACACATGCATGCAGATAGATTACACTTATCCATGTAATCAAAGAAAGTATACAAATTATTAAATTAAATATCTAAGCCCAGAGAAGCAGATTTAGACGCCTAAACAAAATATTGGATTTCCATGTCTTTGTAATATTTTGAACTAAAACAAGTAGCTACATCCTGATGCAAGCTAAAATGTTAAAAATGCCTATTTGTTAATCTTTGGTTTTTGAGGTAGAAGTCGTAATTATACACTAAGCTTAAGTTCAAAGATCCAAGTCAACAGGAAATAAATACATTCTTGACCAGCAGCAAGACCTTTTCCAAGAAACCACCTAACCAAATTCAAATTCTCTTTCCCAGGTACAGAAGTACCAACCACCATTTTCCTACTTGGAAACAAAATAACAACAACTCAATTTACAGTAGCAACCACACATAGTTGCAAGCGCTGGGCATTTAGAGTTGCATGTAAATTGAGTCGTACACGAAGCTTAGTGGCCATTGCTGCCGCGGTTTCTGTGCTCCTCCAATTCCTCTGCATCCTCAAAGCGCTCATCATTTATATGGAGCTGAAAGAAAGAAACTTTTAGATAAGCTTCTATTCAAAAATGACCATAGAACACAGAATTGTAGATAGCAAGTTAATCCCATTTAGTAATTCCATGTATTAATTTGAAGCAGAAGTTAGTCAACTTGAAATTGCTCCTATTTAGTAATTCCATGTATTAATTTTTCCAGTTAGTTAACTGGAAGTGATCAGTCTACACCCAAACTACACGTAAGCATTAGACTTTCTTATGGAATAGACTAACGGAGAAAATTCAAAGAGATTCAGCAAAGGGCCTTCATACTATCACCCAAAAAGTGAAGTACACACAGCAAATTTTGGTTAAGTAAAGGTGCAGTACCTCTAAAACATTATGAGCAAGGTCATGATCACCATTGGAGTGACCAATTGGGTTGGCCAGGGTCTGCCAGTCCATTCCTCCTTCAAATAATAAACAAAAGGTTAATTAACAGGGTCTGCCAATTGTGAGAGAGATTTTGAGAAAATAAACTTATCTACCTTCCATCAGCTCATCACTATAAACCCAGCTGTTCTCTTCCTCTTCCTCTTCTTCAATCTCTACAAGCAGCGTATACAAATTATTATGAATATCCATCCACTGCCCGCATCAAAAGATATAACTTACTTTTACAGCGAAAATACTCTGGTAAATTTTATAATAGAATAGTTCCAATAGAACACGAGTACTAGCCATCAGGAAGGTGACAGTTTGAATTTGAAGCATTCACTATATGGATTACAAAAATGCTATGCATAACCCCAGCAATATAATAACTATCTCACGCTTCTGCGCTAAGATGTAAAAAACTTCACATTCGTCTAGCCTATCCTTTCTGAGGACCAAAATATTTTTCTTCACTTATGTAATAATAAAGCTCTGATATAAGCGATGATTTCAGCACATAATATTTTGCATTTTTGCATGTTTCCATAAGAGTAAACATGAAAAGATATACCCCCCTTCTCTCAACACACACACACACACACAGAAAGCAAAAGGACAGCAAAAGAAACAAGTAAAATAACATGCCTGGGTTAATATAAAAACAGAACGATATAGAGTCCATACCAGCATTTGGGTCAGGATTTAATTCAGCACACTGGCAGAACACAGCAAAGAGCGAATCCACTGAAAAAAATGTTGTAGTCAATACTAAGGTTCAAAACAAAAGGGATCTTACACATGTTACACCAGCATCATACTAGACACACTTCATAATGGGGTACTAAGGCAAGACAAATCATACAAGGAAAAGAAAGGACCAAAAAAGAGCAAATAGAATTTATCTTTTCATCATATGATCCTAGGGCTGCATGCTAATTGCAAACAACTTAAAAAAATGTTAAGTTGTGGAGCATTAGTTGAATTGGGTTTTGTGTGTATAATTGTATATAAATATAAGGATGCTATTTGGAAACAAGGAAAAAGCCTAAAATCTAACTCATGCAAAGGATTAGGTTATATGGAATACATTGGCTGGGATCAGATGGCACAAAACGCATCTCTGTAATTTTTGATAGTTCTGCATCTTCTCCAGATTCTGAATCTGAGTCATCTGTTTCATCTCCTTCCTCTCCTAAATCAATCTACACAACGATTTCATCCAAAATATTACAAGGAAATATTAATACAAGTATTGCTGAAGTTTAAAAGATTTGTTTGTGCAAAGGCCTAATTGGAGCTCTAAAGAAGCAATTTCAACCTATGCCCCTCTACAACTACAAATATCATGCATATCCATAAAACTGTTTAGTACAACAAAAGCCCCTGAAAATTGTGAGTAACACAAAACTATCCTCAGTTCTCCTTGCAAACGAGGAACAAAGGAGCAATTTGGGGCAGTTGGAAAGAAATCACCACAGGACAGGCAAATTAGGTACTTTTCATGCTTAAGAATAAATCAAATATTTCATGTTTTCATTGTATTGTTTGGAGAAGCAACAAAATTGTTCTGAGAAACCAAATTTACCCAAAGTTCATTAAAAAAAGGGAAAGTAAAGAACTGTAACCTAAGTCCTAAAGAAAATTAGAGTACCTGAGCATATATACATGGCTGTGGGTATGCTTCTGGGTCCCGGGAGACGGCATGAAGAGAGATTGACACAAAATCCACACTATAACCCTTTTCTGCCTCAGTATCGCTCAGCCAAATGACCCTCCTTCATAGTTTTATTATCACAAAATTAATCAAACAAAAAGCAAGGAAATAAAAAAAAATGTAATTGAACATATTTATGATTATTTTTACCAAAATTGGGGGAAGAAATGGCACTGTTGCAGAATAGCAAGGTCAGACTTGGATGATGGGTGTCATTGTGCATATTATTATAATATGGAAAGAAATTTCTTTTTCCAAATTGACACTGCTTTTGTAGTCAGCTTTTCATGATATCATTGTTATTTTAAAGGAAGTGCATCGGTAGGCATTTTGCCTGTTGATATTCAAAATGATCTGACATTTTTAACCCCCATTTTCTCAAATCATATGGTATGGTTAATGCTACCAGTATACAACCAGCATTATTAAATTACAAAAAACACCACTATGCTTCCACTACCACACATGCACTTTTGTAGCAAATGCAAGTGAGATCAATACTCACCAAATTCACTTCATTCCACTGTACAAACAAAATATTTACTAAAAACTACAAACCAAGGTTACAATATCTCGTTAATTTAGGATTTGGAGACACTAAAGTTGTACCTGGTAGTGACATAGAGAGTTCCAGGCGATTCCAGCACCCGACGGCCGAGAGCGACGGCGGCGCCACTCTCGACGCGCATCACCTCCTCCTCGGCGGCGGCGTCGAGGCGGGGCCCACCATCGGCGCTACGATCGGAGAAAGGCTGTATCCCTAGCACCATTTCTCTCTCACTTCTCTCGAGAAAACTTTTGGGGTTTTGGTCTAGGGTTTCTCTTTTGTTTTGTTTCCCTTGTTTCCTGGGGGACTGGCATCCTCTACCGCCAGTCTCTACAGCCATCCTCTACAGCCAGCCATTTTTTTTTAATTTTTAAAAATTTTAAAATTCAAATGTTGAATCCAAACCGTTGATCTTGTTCAATTTTACGAGCGATGCGTTTTCATATAAGTTTTATAAAATTTGGAGTTGATTTGATACTAGATTAAGTGACCAAATTATGAACGTATTAGAATTAATCAGTGATAGTTAACCATATTCGTTCATTTGTTGACCACTTGATCTAGTATCAAATCAACTCCAAATTTTATAAAACTTATATCAAAACGCATCGCTCGTAAAATTGAACAAGATCAACGGTTTGGATTCAACATTTGAATTTTAAAATTTTTAAAAATTAAAAAAAATTTGCTGGCTGCAGAGGATGGCTGTAGAGACCGGCTGTAGAGGATGCCAATCCGTTTCCTGGGAGGGTTTTTTAATTTTTGGTTTTAGTAGTTACTAGTTAGTACCCTTTTCTCTCTTCCCTTTCTTAAAAGAGAAAAAGGCGATTTTCCTTTTTTCCAGTTTAATATCTTTTGTTTTTGTTTTTTTATTTATTATTTTGAGACTAGCGCGGCAAAAGAAAATGCAATGCGGTCCTGGATCGAGTTTATAGCTATATAAACGGGCTTACGGGTCTGGCCTGAAATTTTATTTTTAAATTTTTTGGGTAGTTACCTTACCTACAAGACGATTATCAAAATCTCAACAACAAATAAAAAAGAAGATTATTAAAGATCGAATTTGGAACCACAAGTATGTTTTTTAATTGTTCTCGTCTTGGATTGTTCATTGCTTTTACAAAATATGAGTAAAAAATTTAGCTAGAAGAGACCTGACTCCAGACTCCAGAGTACAATCAAACATCCGCTAAAATAAAAGATATTGTTTTAAAAACACGAAACTCATTTCATGATAGCATAAAAGATTAGTCGCATTCCACAATAATAGTACTATCATACAAAGAAATAATACAAATTCCACAATTAAATGTAGACAAAAATAGAGGAAATAATACAAAATTTAAAACAGACGAACATTTCTACACATAAACAGTATCTTACTATAATTTACAACACCCTCTCAACTCCTCTCAAGAAAACAATTTCAACCAAACAATTCCACAAAAACCTCAACCTAAAAACCAAGGAACTGAAAGTGCAAACGAACTTTTATGCAATTAGACCCGCTTTAGATCTAACCATATATAGGCAAAAGGCAGCACAAAAGTTCTGTAAGAGCAAGTGTGCATACAATCCCTCGAATATTGCAAATTTAACAGTACAAAGTGCAAGGCTGTCATACATTGTGCTTGTTGGTACGGGTTCATCAGAATCTAGCGACTCAGACCCGAAATCCTGCATGTCACCCCCACCATTCCGATCTCCATTGGGATCACGTTGGCTTCTGTCAAATTGGGATCCGCTACTGTTACCGCCACTGTTTGAGCTGCCAGCCCCACCATCATATCTTGGAATGCCCTGTAATAGGTCTGGTCTTGCTTCTACCCCAACTCTTCTTAGATGAAGCTGTAAATTTCCCAGAGATGCACCAACAATAAATAAGTTTTGTAAAAATTAACAGCACAGACATCACTAGCATTTATCCTCTAATGTGCAAAAGTTTTCTTTTTTTTTTTAAAAAAAAAAGAAAAAGAATCCCAACCAAGGCTGACCAATAGAAATATTTTGGAATACTAGTTCACAACAAGAGATTGTACTGGACCTTACTAGCACAGACAACAGTTAGCTGCTGGTACTAGACCTCTCTATTTGCTCATAAAGTTTACCATTGCCTAACTTGACCAGGTTCCAGAAGGTACCAATAATGACCTGAGGGTACTGACACCAAACCAGCAAAGCACCTGCCGGTCTACTGGGGAGTGGGAACTGACTCCACCTGGAGGTACAGATTAAAGATAAAATGGTACCTAATGGTAGGTGGCAAAAATTGAAGGCACCTTTTTCTTTTAGTAACTGAACAAATGTCCTATATCAAAATAATCTAGTACCTGAAGGTATAAATTAACCTCGTCAGGCCGGGAAAGAAAAGGAAAATCACCACCAGTTTTAAGCACAGCCTTTCTTGCACCAGGATACCTCTCATTTAATTGCTCCTTCAACTCCTGAGGAACTGCACAATAGTCGTTTGTCTGGGAAAGGAAGAATTAAGAAAAAATGATACACTGATACTCAGAAGAAAGGTTTCCCAATTATTAAGAATGAATTTCAAATTCTACTTTCAAAACCAAAAGGTTAGACATACATCCATGATGGTAATGAGAGAATCAGGTAGTGAGATGGGGCCCACAGATGCAACATTTACATTCAACAATAGTCTTGAAGCTAGATCATCCCTTGATAATGTCTCCACCTGAAAAATATAAGTGCATTATTATTAATTCCATGGTGCAACTAAAAAGAACAACATATCTCAATATTATTAACACAAGAATTGACCTGGCTAACAACAAAATCTACTGAGTCAGCTATGAATGGCTCGTGGGGCCCATCACGGATTCCTGTCAAGATATATCGCTTCAGCATAAATGAAGGTGCCCAATTAACACTGCAACACAGGAACACATTACATAAAAATGGGAGGCACAATTTTGAGAAATATCACAAATGGGAGGGACTGGGCACATCCGCACATGTTTGGAAAATGCATGTAACTGACCAACCCTTCAGAATGCACAAAAGCAGTACAGACTGACAGCTTCTGGAAAAGTGAAAGGTCATCTTTTTGTTTCATTTCATTTTTCATTTTTTATTCTATGCTGTCCTTTTTTTAGTGGAGATAGAAATGTAAAAGTTAAAAAGAAGTTCTTCTAATAACAGAGCAAGAGAAGACATACACAGGAGCCCAAGGCATGGCGGCAGCAAATTTATGCGTCTCCAAAAAGGAATTTGAAAGAACTAAGGACTTGACCCGTCTTGGCCGGTGCTGTGCAAATATTTGTGCAAGAAATCCACCAAGAGAGGTACCATATATATGTACCTAATCGATAAAACCAACAATATTCAACAATCCTTTAAAATTCAATGCTCCGCAAATGGAAACTAGTGTTATAATGGAATTGCTTTCGGAGAATTTACAAAAGAAAGAAAGCAGTACTTCTTACATGGTGAACATTCAAGGAGTCCAAGAATTTTTCAAATGCATGAATCCACTCAAGGTGATTCCACACCCGAGGTAAGTCTATGGATATCACTCGGTAACCCTAAAGAATCATAATTTAAATGAAAGATCATTACCAATATTCATCCACGACTTAAAAACAGGAGAAACTCAACTTGTTTTAATTATCGGTTTATTGCTAATTTCTGTACCTTCATCGAGAGAGCCATTATCTGTTTGTAGTACACATCAGCAGTACCAGCAATGCCCGGTATGCAAATTAGTGGCGGGACTGCCTTCGGCCCAAAATCATAATATCTCCATTGTTTGAGCCCAATCTGCGAAAAGACCACAGAATCTTACATCAACCACCAAGGAACATTCAAGTTAACAAAGGAAATTAGAAAACAAATATCTACAGTCGGTTAATTTAATGACACAAAATGATCTTCGGTTATCGGTCAAATGCAGGTATTAAATTCCCAATATTTCTTCACATTCCAGCTTAACCAAGTTAGCTGTATTGAATGCAATGGTAACATCTAAAATTTGCCACTAAAAGGTACTATAATTCAGTAGATCAATTGACTATTCTGAAAAATAGGGAATCAGCAGTGGGAAATTTTTCTTGATTGACAGTTGACTGAACTAAGATAACCCATAATTAGATCAAATAACTCAACATTTCCGAGTAAGAACTTAATTGAAGGAGAAAAAGAAGGTGGTAAATTGGGTTGATTGGTAGTTGACTAAGCTAAAAACAATGCACTATCCACATCAAAAGCGAACAATTGATCAACTAAAGCTTGTGTGCGACTTAACAAGTATCTGAAGAAGAAAAGACTTACAGAGATCTTGTGCAAAGGGACTTGCGATTTGAAGTACACGTAATCACCGGGCAAAGGCAAAACCGCTTTCATTTCTCTCTCTCTCTCTCTCTCTGAAGAGAAGAAGTTCTAGAAGGTTCGAGGGATCAAGAGGAGGGGAGAGAAAGGGAAGCTGCCATGGAAAGAAAAAGAAGGGAGAGGAGAAGAGAGAAGGATTGCTTGAGAAATCGAAGCGTTTGGAAGTGGAAGGAACGACGCGATCTGGCGATGGAACTGCTTCGCGCCTGTCGTCTTGTGTACCCAGCAAGCCATCTATAGTTTTATTATACCAATTCAATGCAAGGATCATGCGTCAAATTTTGGGATTTTGGCAGCTGCATATCATTTAATTTTTTCTTTTTGACATAATCATATCATTTACCAATACTGTCACTGCCGGCACGGGAGGTTAGCTCAAACAAGTAATATTATTTTTTTTTGAAAGAAAAAAGACACTATTTCTTTAAAAAAAAAACCATTGTTATTTCGTGACCCCATATATAATAATATTATTATTAAATATTTGGGAAGCATATATTATTTTTATTATGTAAAATAACATGCGAATATCTATGTGCATTCTAATGCACCGGAGCTTCGGTGCATACATAAACACTTGGATCTGTTTCAAGGTGACCGATCCAAATCATTTAATATGATCTCTCTATTATAATGGCGACCAAATTTTATATATATATTTTTAAAAATTTAGAAAATGGTTAATCAATTTTTTTAATTTCAGAAAATATCCAATTTGATATTTTCCTGAGATTTTTTTTTGGGGGGGGGGGTTTAAAAAAATGATCATTTTTAATTGCAAAAAACTATTAAAAAAATCTAGAATGACAATCCTTTAAAAATTAAAAAAAAAAAAATAAAATAAATAAAACGTTATGTATAGTTTGGTTTTCTAAGCTTTTGATATGCAAATCGAAGCTCGAATTGATCATTTGGATTGTTCGAGCTCTAATCTTAAACTTTTAATTTAAATTACCAATCTCTCGAAACTTTCTAACAAAAGCACCATAGGCTAACTTTCTCTCCGAACACTCCGCCTTCCTGGACCCTCTTCAACTTCTCGCTCAATTGTTCAAGCAATTCCTTTGCGAAAATCATAATAATAATGTTAATAACCGTCAATATTCAAACGTCCAATTGAATCTGATTAAAAGTGTGACATTTTTTTTTTTATTTAGACGGTGGAGGCAAACATCTGCTGCCCACAACATGAACTGAAAAGCATCAAAACATAGCATGGTCCAGAGCCACAGCCATGTTTTCAGAATACATAGTTTATATATTACAAGACAAGAGCTTATGGGTGAGAAAGCAAGATGAGATGCATGCAAGTCAGACTACTCAGACCCCAGCTGTTGGTCATGGTCGTTACCTTTTCAAGTCCAGACGAGTTTTTCAACTGTTTGCATAGATGGTTTGATGCCATTGCAACTAGGGATACCGCTAAGAAAGTAACAAGCATGTGGCGGGACCAAATATCGCCATTTCTTTTCAGTATCAAACATGTGGTGGACCTATTATTGCCATTTCTTTTCAGTATAATAATCTTTTCAGGAGGTTGACTCTGTGCTTTGAATTATTACATTTGATTTAAATTAATTTAATCGAAATTTTGTTTTTCTGGTCATTTAAAATTATTCAAATGTATGTTACAAATGGTTTAAGCAAGCCGTTGAATTTTTCCTTGAACAACTATTCAATTTTAATCTTTCGGAATTAATCAGCAATGATCATTTTAATCAGTTAGATAGTAATTAAACCAATATTTATGATTAATTTTTGCAAGTCATAAGATTTTACAGGATCACCAGTATTTTATATTTTGATTTGAAATTTTAGAAGGCTAATTGAACTTAGATATGCTCAACTAATCTGAACTCTGAACCAACAAGTACAGAGAAAGAAAAACGAATAAAGAGGTATGACAGAATTTCACAAATCGTGCTTTCAAATTAAGCCATTCCAAGATTTTAGCAGCTAAAAGATAGGAGAATGAAGGCAAGTCTGAAGAATGCTCAAGCAAGGGATGAAAGAAAATGAGACCTATAAATACTTCTATTTATCATTGTACACAGAATACCCTGCAATACTCATTAAAAAATTAACATTTCACAAAACTACGAAGGTCACCAGACCTAAAAAATGTAGCTTTTCTGTCACTACTGCCCATCAAAACAGTGGAGAAACCAATTATTGCGCTTTACCTCTATTTGAAAAATACAGCCCCTGTTTGTTCAAGCTTACAAGCATATTACCCTTTAACAACTGAAGTCATTTTCCTAGAGCAATTCTGTTTTAGGAGAAGAAGTAATTAGCCCAGTAAATATCAAACAAAGTTTCTTTACAAAATTTCAAAATTTCCAGCCAGTTTCTAATTTGTAAAATTAAAGCAGATAAGTTTCCGATTACAATACCTCATAAAGGTTAATCCCAATCACCACGAGTCCTTCTAAACTTTTTCTTTTCGGATAGAGCTTTTTTCCTCTCTAATCTCTTCTTTTCTTCTTTTGCGGCCCTTTTTAACACAAATTGAAGCACAATCAATCATCTAGGAACTATAAAGTGTTATACTAGAACAAGAAGGAATGTACTGTGCATTGTTTTCTTACAATTTCTCAATCTTTTTCTTTTGCTCCGCTGAGGGAGGTGGTGGTACATAGGATGCAGCATCTATAATTGCCTGTTAAACAAAATAATTCATTAGCAAAATCAAAATCTTCAGCAAAAAAGTTGAAACAAAAATAAAATAAAATAAAATAAAGATATATTATAAATCTGACCTGAAGTTTCTCCAGAGCATCATCTATGTTTCCCCTAAAAAAGAATTGAAAAAATGGCCTTTGAGGATTCACAAAAAAAAAAAGGACTAATTTCTTACCATCTCCTTTTGTTGTTGCACACTTTTATCCTACTATAATCCAAAGGATGCACTTAATTTTCAAAAGTGGTTAATTACCAAATCGTTTATATTGCATTCTACTAAAACACAGCCAACCATATAATATGTTAAAATGTGTTGCATCTCATACTTTTGATGGAGGATGAATGCCTCCACAAATATGGACATAATTTTTGTACAAAGTAAGACCCATGATATAAGGCCGTAAACAGTATTTGGTACTGTAAACTGTCAAACACTCTCAAACTTACTTTACACAGGAGTCAGGAATTAACAGGTGTTTATTGCATGTTTCGATACCTGAAGGGATTAAATGAGATCACTGAAAAGTTGAGGGAAGTAATGTGTTCATCAAACCAGAAAAGTTCATAACATATGTGCAAGAGAAATTAACATAGAAAATTAAAATATTTACTTTTGGGTTCTCGTTTTTGTAGAAGAGATAATGAGCTCCCCAAACTTGTTTATGCGGTTCTTTTCCTGTAAAAGTATTTAGCAAGCAATATAAGTTTAGTTTGAGGAACAAGTTTCTTTAATTAAATGCATCAAAAAAATATGAAATGAAATAATTTTATATTTGTTGGACCGTTTGTAAAATCTTTTCTCTGATTCTCTCACTCAGCCAATGTGCTTCCTTTACATTAAATCGCATATCCACCTTTGTATTTACTGCAACAATTATAGACTGAATGAATATAGGGAAAAAGTATGTATCCATCAAAGTAACTTATATATCAAACTAAAAGGCAATTACTAGAATTACTTTGAGAACATGGAAATAAGGCCCAGTAATTGTACCAATGAACTAAAGTAACCAAGTAGTTGAATTCAACAGTAGTAACAGATATAGTGAAGAAGGAAATATCTCCACAATTTCCAATGAACAAGTGCAGTAATAATAATTAAAAAACATTCTAGGGGCATTGAGGGACAGAGATTACAAGGTTTAGGGATGAAACATAAAAGTTCTGGGGAACAACAGCCACTTCAGAAACTTCAAACCATATAAGAAGTACACCAGTGAGGTTGGTAAAAAACTTGAAGAAGAAAAGTAACCTTTGTTGACATTCTGACCACCAGGTCCACCACTTCTTGCAAAATTAAGAGTGACGTGTTCTGCACAAGAAAATGCCAAAGATTTCATGAGACATCATATACTGCTAATCTAGAAGTTTAATCAAGAACCAGGACAAATTAAATAAAGAGAAGCGACCTATCTTAATTAGTAAAAAGAGAGTACCCAATAACTCACAGGTTACATATGGACATGGAAACTAGTAAAAACAGAGTATACAATAAAACCAACTCACAGGTACATTTTCATGTAAACTCGGAAGAAATCATATACAATGGTATAAATGTCTAAAATATACTTTAATCAATACATATTGCCACTCAGGTTTTGTCTGGCAAGATCTAGTCCCCTACCATGTGTTTTAACCTTAAATTAAAGCCATCACCACTGATTTCATTCCTAATCTTGTTTGCTTGGGAATATTATGAGGGTCGACCTGCAAAACTTACATAGTCTGGTGTACCGTGTACTTCGCCTGTACAGTCAAATTAGAAATGGAAAAAAAGTTTTTGCGTTTAAGAAGTGCCATTTATGTAGAATGTTTGGACAATAGGAATAATATAGGGCACGTTTGGATGTCATGTGAATAGCGATATTCACGAATAAGCTGAATAGGAACAAACCAAACGACATGCGAATAAGATGAATACCTCTATTCAGCAGTGAATAGCTATTCGAGCAAAAAGTTCGAATAAGAATCGAACATCTGTGTGGCCATCTTTGAAATTATTAAAATATGTCTGACGATGCACTTCGGATGAGAGAGAATGTACGGATGGAAGTGAACTATATTAAACAAATGGCCGGGAGATGCATTTCTTATTTCGAAATGTTACAACTTTTGCTTATCCATCATCACCATCATCATATTATTATTATTATTATTTGTAATAATATATTTATTCAAATATTATGATAATAATAATAATAATTATTATTATTAATTTTAATTTATAATTAATATTATTTTTTACAAAAAATAAATATGTTCTATTTATTCAAATATTATGTTATTATAACTATCGTTAATACTATCAAAATATATAATAACAACAATAATAATAATAATAATAATAATTATTATTATTAATTTAATATATTAATATTATTATTTTGCAAAAAATAAATATGTTCTATTTATTCAAATATTATGTTATTATAACTATCGTTAATACTTACAAAATATATAATAATAATAATAATTATTATTACTATAGACATCGGATACAATGTTAACAAATTTTATTCAATTAAAAATTGGTTGTTCAAGTAAACAAAATAAATCATTAATATATTAATTTTCTTTATTCTTATTCTCAACACACCATCCAAACAATATTTCTCTATTCATGAATAGGCCTATTCTTCACCGAATTCTATTCACATTCTTATTCATGAATAGACCTATTCATGTTTATTCACGAGATATCCAAACGCACCCATAGGTTCAATAATGGTGAGGTACCACCTATTAAAAGATTAGAAGCTATGACTACTTTCATAGTTACACTAATGGACAGAGGCAATAAAAGTTGAGGCCAAGTCCCAGGTGCTGCCAATGGTACCGGCAGGTGTTCAAGAACTGCCTTGGCAATTTGAAGAGCTGGTACAGGATGCCAGATAAACTAAATACCCTGCTATATTCCTTTCAAAAGGGAGCAAATCTAATGTACAAAAACTTCTTTTGCAAATTTACTATGAAGAATAGCTCCTTCTCCATTCCACTGGGTATATGTGAGAAGTTTGGCCTTGTATATAATAAATAACCTAGGCACTGATAGAGGTTTTAGATAATAATGGCATTCTGTACCAATACCAGTATTACATACTGAGAACTAGATTTACTAAATAGATTCGACATGCTATTGAAAGTGCACTGTGGCATGCTTTCCAGATAAAGGCATGGATTCCGGTGAATTCAAACCAGCTTAATCAACTCTACTGTTATCAGGTAGGCTGTAAAGAATTGTATGGTGTAATAAAATATAATCTTTATTGGTATTGCGAATGGTGTGTATTATACCTAAACTAATCTTAGGAGTCGGGCCTGACTCAGCTGCCCGGGCCCGCTCTTCAGCCTCTTGTATCATCTGGCGCATCATACCAAGCCTAGCTGAGCCTTTCTTCTCCTCACCTGATTCTGATGACATGCATCTCACAACATTCCCAATTCCACCTATTCCTTCTATTCCCTCAAATCCAACATTAAACCCAATCAACCCAATTCTGGCAGTTTTTCCATCGCTTCCAATTCCCCCTATAGTTGCATTATTTAATCCGATTAAACTAACTCTTGGGCTGAGAACTACTGGTACGATACGAGTTAGTCGTATCAAGGGAAAGCTTCTCATGCTCGCCATTAGAGACAGTGCGCGAGGGTGAGTGTGTGTGTGTGAGAGAGAGAGAGAGAGAGACAGAGGAGATTGTGGAGGGAAGGAGTGGAGATGTTTCAATGGAGGAGAAGTGTTGAAGCGAAAATCAGGAAAGAAGAGAAGGGTTTGTATTTTAATTTGGGCTTGATTCTTGTCACTTTTTATTGGGCCGAAGATAGTTATAGTGGGCCTATTAATGTTGGGTTCGGAAAAGCCTATTAGTGTAAAGAGTTATTGGGTTAGTTTTGGATTATATTAGCGTGATTGGCCGAAAAAATTAATAGTAACGTTACTGTTCATATGAATTTTGATAATAACAAAAACAAATTCGAAATTTTAATACTAACTTTGTTGGATAGTCGTTTGGAACGACGAATAATCTGAACGCTTGGATCGTCATTCCAAACGACGATCCAACATTGGATCGTCGTTTGGAACAACGATCCAAGGCAACAACAAAAGTCCTTTTTTGCTCGTTTAACTTTTTGCAGAATTTCATTGGAAGATGAATTTCGGAAGAAGGAAACCAAATAAAATATTCAGTTTTTTCCATTCACGTGCATAAATGGACCCAGTGGCTTGTGTTGGTTTGTTTCCAGCAAATACTAGTGATTTGTTTCATATTGAGAAACACAGTCGCTCAGGAGAGAGAGATTGCGCATGAATTGGATAGGATATTTTTTGAAAAGGTGCAGGAGGAGCCGCCTTAATTGTTGTTTTTAGTAGTTTTAATCCCCCTGGTTCTTTATTTGTTTTAACTTTTCTGTATGTGCTGGTACTTGGTAGGGCTAGTTGTCGTTTTCTTTGAAGTAATTGTAGTTTTTATTTTTATTTTTTTTTTATTTTTTTTTCGTTGGCACTTTCTTTGTTTTGTGGGTTTAGTAGTGGCTGTTAGGAAGTGCATAATTTTCAATTTTTATGGTTAATTATTCTTAATTACCACAATTAAGCATACACAAATAAAGGAACTAGTACTTAGCCATTCACACAAGAGAAAGGGGTTCAAAGGTATACCTCCCTTGATATCGTAATCAAGGGGCTTGAACCGCGGCTTGATTGAAGGTGGTGCTTGCTCCTTCGGCCTCCTTGTCGAAGCTTCTCGAGTCCACTTGGTATTAACCAAATCCTCAACAAGAGCTATGCTAGTAGCTTTGGAGGATATGACTAATCCCTAGGTAACCCATTCTTCTAGCAAATCAACTAATCAATTTGAGGAAGAAAAAGGCTCAACACATGAGCAATAGGGAGAGGAGGAAGAGGGGGCGCCGGCCTAGGGAGAGGGGAGGCGGCTAGGTTTGTGGGAAGAGAGAGAGAGATGAATTTGCAACTATACAACTCCTTATATAGTGTGTTAATCCTACCTACCTCACACCACCTAATTACAAGATTGTCACCCACCTACCTCCTTCTATGGCCGGTCACAATAAGGGCCTTGATGGGCCTTGTGTTGTGCACAATGGGAAATTTTAGGTAATCCTACTGTTGAACATATAACAACTATGTATATTGTTAAACAAAATCACAAAACAGGAGGAACCTATAGAATTAACGCAATTAATTTATAAAATTGTTCTCTGAAAAGTCGTTTAAGAAAACAAATATCTAGGGTGTGTTTGGAAATGGAGTGAATAAGAATGAATAAGGAAATTCATGAATAAGAATTTTGAATTAGAATTAGGAGAATTGTTTATTCATGAATAAGGAGATGTTGTTTCGATGGTGTGTTGTGAATAAGAATAAGGAAAGAAAAGAATATAATAATGATTTAATTTTGTTTTGAACAATTTTTCATTATAAGAATGGATGAAAATAATATAATAATAATTTATATTCATAATAATAATAATATAAAATTATTAATTAAAAAATCATTAAAATAATAATTTAGATAATATTAATAAATACAATAATTATTATATTTATTATTTTAAAATGAGTAAATAAATTTATTTAAATAATTATCATAATAATAATTGATTTAAAAAATGAGTAAAAAAATACTAATAATATTATTTATAATACTAATGATAATGCTAATGATAATATAATATTAAATATAATACTAATTAACCGTATAATAGAATAAGGAATTATTAATACAGTAATTATTGTTATTATAATCATTATTACTATTTATCATTATATAATAATAATAATAATAATAATAATAATAATAATAATAATTAACTGTAAGATAAAATGAAACAGTATAATATATTACTAATAAGTAAAATAAATACTAATAATAATAATTAATATAATAAAATTAATTATAAAAATTAATTAAAGTAATTATTATTATAATTATAATAGTTATTATGATTAATTTTAAATAATATTTATTATGACTACTGAAATAATTATCATAATAACAAAAAAATTATAATTAATAAACTAATCATAGTAATTAATAATTTCGATATAAATAATAATAATTATAATAAATATAATAATAATTACTGTAATTATCATAAAAATAATTTAATTATACTAATAAATATTGTAATGAAAGTAGTAACTGTTATTATAGCGGAAATGTTAAGACATGTATCAGGGAATGGGTACAAAACAAAAAGCAGTATAGTGGGGCCCGCAGACTTTTCATGTGTCCTTTTTTTTTATTATTTCCAATGGATGCTAGTCTAATTCACAAGCTAATTCCAACTTTTTGACCGAATAAGAATAAGACTTTGAATTAGAAGTTTTGCCTATTCGAAAGATGTTTGGTTCAAAAGCGAATTGTGCTTATTCACGAATAAGCTTATTCGCGCGCATACCAAACATACCCTAAGAGTAAAGAGTTATTTGATCAGTATGATAAGCAGTTGTGTTCCTACAAACATTTAATAGACGGTTTAATAACAAAAATAACATCCAAAAAAATAATAATTAATTTAATGCATGATTTGGTTACATTAAGGATAATAATTTAATCTCATTTGTGGCCTTATTGTGCACTTGGTGCTTATTCTGGCCTCAATTGATATTGACTTGATTAAGAGTTTTTTTTTTTTAAAAAAAAATACATTCTCGATCTCAGTTGGAAGACTGGGGGTTATCATACCAGTTTCTCCAAATATCACTTGAACAAGGTCAATTATGTGGATACTGTCTTTACATGAGGTGAGTTATTCAGCTTCTTTGTAGCCTAGTGAGGTATAGCTTTGTTTGTCATAATGCTGATGCATTGTACTTTGATCGTTTTAGTGAGGACAATGGCAATTTTCTTCATTAGGTAAGAAAAAATTATTTATTTTCTACTCTTTTGTTTCATTTTTCTTTTGATAAACGATCAGATTAATAGGTCAGTTGGGTATTTAATTATAAACTAAATCTAAAATCTAATATAATCCCCATCCATGCCTAGGAGGGTTTTTTTCTTTTTCTGGCAACATGGTAATATTACACCTCTGGGCTGAGGGTGCATTAGTCATAGAGAACTTGGATCTACTGGTGAGCTCAACTCTGGACCATGGTGCGTGCAAGGCAAGTTTAAGTCTATTTGATTTGATTTTCTAACTTTCTAGTCAAATCTTTGATTTGATTTTCTATTACTGTGTATTTGACATAACTTTGGCCTGATCCATTTGCGGTTATGATGTTTTCGATCGCCTTTGTTCACTCTAAATTGGGAGCATTTTATCCATAACGGTGATTTTTTTTTTAAAAAAAAAATGCATCAATCTAATAAATAATTGTCTTTTAGGCATCCCGCCTCCTTGAATTTGACTCATTTCTTACCTAACTCACTTCACCTCTGTGCCCTTAAGCTTATGATTAAGACTCTCAGTGTGGAAGTATCTCAATCCAAGTTGGCATGTATTGTTTGAAGTAGAGTAATAGTGATTAATTGGACATATTTTGCTTATAATAGTATGTCACATACTGTAAACTTTGAAAATTGATTATCTATTATATCTAAAATGAAATAAAAAAAAAAAGTGGTGGATGTTGAGGATTCCTTGTCCTTGATTATTTCTGTCGTTCTTTTGAATTGATGTGTAGCATCTTACTACCAAAAGTAGATCCTACGTACTGGTAATCAAACAAAGTGAAGAAATGAAATAAAATTTAGAAGTTTCTATTTGCTGCCTAGATGTAAATTATTGTCAGATATATATCCAGTTATGGCCTAAAAAGCAATGCAAATTTGCATATATTTATCTCTATATGCAAGTATAGGAAGGGGTGGTTTTAGTTCCAAATCGCAGCAAGTATTGCAAATAATTTACTACTAATTTATACAATTATCTATTATGTTTGTTCAATTTTATCTGTATCAAGATTAAGGTTGCTTCTATCAGTAATTCAGTATCCATAGGTGACTCACCATAATGGAAAAGTTCGATCGTATTAATTATACTATGTTATGCAATTTTATTTCTTTTTACTGAGGAGGTATGCAGATAAAGTGAATTTAATTATCATGTTTATTTCAACTGTCATTTCAGGAAACAAATAGAAGGTTGGAATTCCAAACCGATGGACTTACGAGGTGTCACACCATGTTGAACGGAGAAATTCAGAGAACAAGCTAAATAACGACAAATTTAATATCCTTTTAAAGGTTGGATTCCGGTGCTACACTTTTTTTTGCCACAAATGTCACACTTTTCTTTTTTATTTTAAATGTCAAAAATTTAAAATATAATCGTCCAATTCAAACCGTTGATCTTGTTCATTTTAATGACGGATGTATTGTCAAAAGGTGAAAAATGAACGGATCAAAAGGTGGCATAAAATTTTATAATTTTTTAAGTTTATTTGATACTTGATCAAAATGTGAAAAATGAATGGATCAAAATAACTAAAATAGATTCATTCTAATATATCTATTTTTCAACTTCTTGATCAAGTATCAAATAAACTTTAAAAATTATGAAATTTTAGGACAACGTATCCGTTGTTAAAATGAACAAAATCAACGATTTGGATTGGACGATTATATTTTAAATTTTTTATATTTAAAATAAAAAAAAAGAAAGTGTGGCATTTGTGGCACCGAAACCTAGCTCTTCTTTTAATAGAATAAGTTAACATTTAATTCCCCGACCCCTTCACTCTTTCGAAACAAAGCGTATCAAAAAAACCCTACTCCCTCAAATCCTAGACGGGGGAGGCGCCCCACTCTCTTTTTTTTATTCTCCCTTCTTTTCTTGCTACAAGTACAGCCAGTATAAGGCGGTGATATGTTGATTTGGCGGTTCGAGCGCCGGATGCCGTGCGATATTCAATCGTGCGTCATGGAGAAGTGATTTGTCGTCGAGATTATGCAGTCCAAGTGCAGTGCGGCTGCCAGGGGTGAGCGACCGGAATTGGGCGTCGACCTCCCCACCAATCCCTTTTCACTTTATCCCTCCCTTTCTCTTGAAAGCACAGCCAGTAATATCTGTTGATTCTGTTGTCGCATCGAGTGTCGTGCGATTGTCGGTCGTGCACAGTGGATACGTAATTTGGCTACCGAGGGTGCACAGCAGCGCTGTTGGACAGCCGTTAGGAGAGCACAACTGAGATTTGCGACACGATCGTCGTGGATGTGCAGCCGATGTGTGGTGCAACTGTTACGGTGCACGGTGGAGGTGTGTGTTAGGGTCAGATGAGGGAAAAGAAAGAGAGACAAAGAGAAAAGATACTGAAATTGAGAAAAGAGGATAAAAGAGATTTTTGGAAATATTTCTTATTATTTTCTAACATCCTCCATGAAACTTATATAGATATAAAATAGAAGAGAAAATAAGAAAGATACATGAGTTATGGAAATCTCTAATTTAAGTAACTAATTAAAAGTAATATAATTCTAATATTTTAATTACCTTTGTTAGCTTAGATATCAATCTAGCCACTTAAGGTAATATTATTAGTTGCACTTGTGGCACTTTGTGTGGTCTGCACGTAGGTGCAACATTCCTCCCCTCTTGTGGAGGCGACTTGTCCTCAAGTCGAGACAAAACCAGTGAATCTTCATCTTCCCAACTTGTATCCTTCAAACACATATAAGATGATCCAACACCTTTACTGGTTATGTGTTTATGGACTGGAAGGTGAGGTTGTGGATGAGCAACAAGATGTGCTTTTGGGCCTAAAAGCTTAGTAGATTGTGCCATTTGATCATCGAGCAATTCAGCAATTTATGCCTCATGTAGGCGTGCTAATGCAAAGGCATCATGCAGATCATGAGGTCGGTGGCATTGAACAGCCCTCCGGATGCGAGGCTGCAACCCCGCAATGAAAATACTTTGCAATTGTTCTTGGGAAAAAGAACGGGCACGACTTACAAGTTCCTCAAATGAGGATTGATAGTCCAACACAGAGCCAATTTGTGTAAGACGTGAGAGCTGTCCAATTGGATCCTCATATTCAGATGGGCCAAAACGGTGTTGTAATGCCATAGTGAACTCCTGCCATGAAAATAGATGTGTGTCCTCTACTAAACCTTGGTACCAATGGGCAGTAGGGGCATCGAGATGCATATATGCAATGAGAAGCCAATCTGATGTTGGTGTTGCATAATAGCTGAAATACTGTTACACAGAAAAAAGCCAATCTGTGGGGTCACCTGATGCAAAACGGGGAAAGTGGAGTCGAAGTTTATGGTCAGCATGAAAGGTAGGTTGTGGGTGGGGCCCGAGGACACTGCTGGTCGGACAGGTTGATAAGGTCATATTAAGTTGTTGTTGCATGTCCGTACGCAACTCTTCCCGTAGTGTGGTCAAGAAGGTAGGTAAAGAGGAAGGTGTTAACCCACTAATCGGATCACCTTTAGTGGAGTTATTACGTGGAAGTGCTAGTGTTGGTCAATCCACCTTGACTCGTTTTTACAGTTTACATACTTTTGTGTTGCCTCTTCTTACTGCTGTATTTATGTTGATGCACTTTCTAATGATACGTAAGCAAGGAGTATATCTGCCAATTTAGAATTAAGGTCTGCTATTTGTTGATGGAGGAAAGAAACTTCAGGATTATCGGGTTTTGGATCTTCAGAATGCTGGGAGCGATTTTTAGGCATGGTGGAGGATGAGGGCACAACGAAAGCACCAATGTTAGGGTCAGATGAGGGAAAAGAAAGAGAGACCGAGAGAAAAGATACAGAAATTGAGAAAAGAGGAGAAAAGAGATTTTTGGAAATATTTCTTATTATTTTCTAACATCCTCCAGGACACTTATATAGATATAAAATAGAAGAGAAAATTGTTGTCCCTACAAGAGGCGGCTTAATCAAGATTTAGCGGAAGCAATTGAGGTTTCGGACCGGTTTGGTATGAACTATCCTAACACAATTCAATTGGTACCCAATACAAGCAAGCACACAAGCAATTCAAGTATAGCAAGATAATAAAAAGAGAAAGAGAGAGAGAGAGAGATTGAACACTCGGTATGATTACGGAGTTCCGACCCGCTAGGAAATGCTAGCCTTAGTCGTACATCTCCGGGAGTTTCGCTACCACACAAGGACGTGCTCCGTTCAATTCCACAATGAACGGACTACAATTTCGAACCGAATCACCTCGCCACAAGGACACTCGAGGCGGATCGGCCTAACTCGAATGGCACAATGGCCTCAAAGAAGAAGAGCTCTCAACCTATTCCAACCTACACCTAGCGACAATGTCGAGGCGGTGGTGTTTGAGGCTACTAAATCTCTCAAGATGGTCTAGCTATGAAAAGCTCAAGTGGGAGAGTATCCCTGTGCTCAAATGCTCAATACTGGTCTAATTTTGCAAAGTGAAGATCTCTTTGGAGAGAGAACAAGGGGTGGATATATAAAGGGTTCGGAAAGAGCAGTTTACCAGCAAAAACAATACTCAGCGTTGCTTGCCACTGAATAGCATTGTACAACGCTGGAATATGACCGTTGTAAATTCTAACGGCTAGTTAATATAGCCGTTGGTCTGTCAGAGCGTTGTGCAACGCTATTTGCCGTTACACAACAAAGGAGTGTATAACCAAAGGAAAACTCCGACAATTCCGTTGGAAATTGTCAGAGCGTTGCTTGCCACTGAATAGCGTTACACACCGTTAGAGGGAGACAAAGGGAACAACTCTGACAAATTCAACAGAGCGTTGTACAACGCTATATACCGTCACACAACGCTAACGTTACCCAACGCTGAAAGACGTTGGCTAACGTTGCCTAAAACTTTGCATGTAAAAACAACTGTTTACATGGATTTTACATGGGACAGCGCTGTCTGAACATCGATGCAGCGCTGTATGAACATCACAGATAACTTGGAATTTTTGTGGCGTTGTGCAACGCTATATGGCGTTGCACAATGGTACTAGAAAAAGTTCCAAATTTTTAGCTATAGCGTTGTACGACGCTAACCAGCGTTATACAACGAAGTTGCTCAGCGTTGTGTGCCACTATGCAGCGTTGTACGACGCTGGGTCACAGAAAACAGGATTTTGCCGACAACGAAGTTGCACAGCGTTGTGTGCCACTATCTAGCATTGTACGACGCTGGGTCACAGAAAAAAGGATTTTGTTGACAATAAAGTTGCTCAGCGTTGTGTGCCACTATCTAGCGTTGTACGAAGCTAGGTCACTGAAAACAGGATTTTGCTGGTTTATTGAGCTTTTCTACTATCTAGACCATTTCAAGGATAATTAAGGACTAAGTAAACCTTCTATCCTAGTCTAAACTAGTTTTCAAGCTCTCCAAAGACTTAATCTTGATCTTGCCTAAAATTTTTATTCAAATCTTCATAATTTGCATCTTCTTCCTATAAAACTCAAAGAAGATTGTTAAATGCCAAATGATATTGTTTTGTAATTGACAAACCTAGAGACGTTTAGTACAATGTGGCACTTTGTGTGGTCTGCACGTAGGTGCAACAGTGTGCTACGGCCATGTAGTGCTCAGTCGAGGTGTGGTGCGGCATGGACATTGTGGATGCCCAACCTGTGAAGTAAGCACATGGGTTGTGGTAAGAGGCGGTCGTCGTAGGTGCACTTCAAAGTGTCGTTCCGATTCGATTTTTTGCTGCCGCGACAGTGGATAGCAGAACTCCGCTTCAAATATGGATTGAGCCTTAGTGCCAGTCAATGTGGTGAGACAAGAAGCATCGATCATCTTTTTCATTTGCTTTTCGGAGGTGTTGTTTCAATCGTAGTCTGTAGGCACTTGATAGGTTCTAAATTGAATTTGGATGAGTTTACATCGGTGTTAGGTATAGACATTGTTAGGAGTTTATACCGTTTATTTGTTGTGAAGTACCAATTTTGATATTGGTATTTGTATTTAGTTTTTATCGATATGTAAACTTTTATTTTTTATTAATGAAAAATTATCAGCAATTGCTAACCCTAAAAAAAATAGGACAAGTTAAAATAGACTGATGGATGTAAAGGATAGAATGGAAAAAACATTGTTAAAATATGTCTATTGAAAAAAATAAATTTCAATAAACGTTTGGTAGATCACACATAAAAAGCATATCCTCAAAAAGTTTGAGATCATTAAAAATATATATATTTCTTAATATCATGATAGTATTTATTTATACTTTGCAAATAATTATATCTTGATGTGATTTTGCATTATATAAAAAAAATTTTCTAATATGATATCCATATTATTTACTAAAATTTTTCTATTTCTCATCTAATATATGTTTTTTGAAAGATATACAGAAGGCACAAGCAAATCAAACCTGTGAGACGTTAGCGTTATGATGTTATGCCTGATGAAAGCCTCAAAACATTTTCTCCTCGACTTGGCACCCACGGAAATCATGCCACACTATGCTCTCTGCTCAGGTCTGCATGCTCCTGATCATATCATGGTGTACAGGGAAAGGAGCTTTTTTTATGACTAAAAGTACCGAAGGCTCAACCATTATTATTGGCTTATTTGAGAAGTATAAATGTAATTTTTACTCTTAATACAAATACTATGTTTTTTTTTCCCACATGAGAATTAAAGTACCGTGAACAATTATTATTGCCATTGTGAACCATTGTGTTTGGATGCATAAGAATAAGAAATCGAATAATAATAAGCTCTAAATTTCTTATTTTTGTGAAACCTAAGCAACACAAGAATAAGAAATTTGAACTTATTCGGGTTCTTATTCATATTCTAACAAAAACTATAGAATATAAATAAAGAATTTGGATAGACACGCATTTTTAAATCCTTATTCTTTATTCACACTACGCCATATTATTTTTTTAGTACCGGTTTATTATGAATCTTTAGTACCGGTTTTGCAGTGGTACTAATAATAGGGGGTGCTAAAGATAATTAAAAACCGGTACTAAAAAGACGGTACTGAAGACATGGCCCAATTTGCGGGGAAAACAAGCGGCTAACATTAGTACCGGTTTTTATTTAAAAATCGGTACTAAAAATAATACTTTTAGTACCGGTTTTTAAATAAAAACCGGTACTAATGTTAGCAAACTGTTTTATTTTAAAAATTAAAAAATTTTGGTATCATTAGTACCGGTTTTTAGTCTAAAAACCGGTACTAAATTTCTCTTCAGTACCGGTTTATTATTAAAAACCGGTACTAATAATAATCAATATAAAAAAAATATTTTTATTTCTGGGGCTAGCGCCATTTTTGCTAGCCATCAATTAAGAATACCGATATGTACCAGCAATTTACATCATATACAAATCACATGCATCATACACACAATAATAATTATCAAATCACATGCAAATTAACATTTATCATAACATCTAATATATTAATATCACAAATTTTGTAGTCATCAATTATTAGCACCTAAATATCCAAGTAAAAAGCCGAACCACTCATTTACAGTAAAATTAATCTCGTCCTCGCTATAACGCTTCCCCACAGGTTGCAAAAACTGCATTTTATTGACATTTCATATAGTTAGTAACCTATGAACTCTAAACTCCACAATATAATATACATTAAACTCTAAATTATAAACCTTAAAACATTTTCATATATATACATTAAGGTTAATTAAACTTAATCCATACCGATGGTAGGTCCGGATGTAGCGTGCAGTGATCAAGGATCTTGCGTAGCGAAGTCATCGCATAAAAGCCGCAATCTGTATTGTTTGGTTGTCGCGGACTCTACAAGAACATAAAATAATATTATTAAGTTTAAATTAAATAAATTACGAAATTGTTGAAACTACATATATTAGTATTGAACTATGTACGGGAATCATTTGAACTTCAAACTTGGGAACTTGGACCAATCTTGACAGAGCTCTGCAAAATTAAATATAAAATTATGAAAATTCATTTTTAAATATTAGTATATAACTAAACAATGCATACACGCATTATATATATATATGTTAAGTCCAAACTTACTGATCGTAATTTCGTAGAATTGGAGATTGGTAGCCTTCGTTCGATTGGAGTGAATCTACTATCCACATCTTTCGTGTCGAGAGTTTTGCGATAATAATCACAAAATGCGACCTGTAATTACATACATATTATCTCTTTGTTGGTGAAATTAACATTAAACTGTAGATTCATAATAAAAGATAAAGTCAGAATTAGAGATTTTATAACTAACCGATTATGATGCACTAAAACATGGTAGGGATCCCTTTTAGCATACTTCTTCAGAAGATTCGCTATGTATCGTACAGTTCCGAGCTCATCTTGCAGTACATCCCGACCCGAGCATCTTTCCGGATCCCAAAATATCCACTTCTTCATCAAAGTATTAGCACAATATTGCCTGCACCGCCTAAATGTTGTATGTACAATGTTTAGGGTTTAGGGTTTAGGGTTTTAATTTATTAGACATATCATATAACCAATGATCAATTGTTGTAAAGTTAGGAAAGTACTTACAAGATCCAAAGTTTAATCACTTGAACGAAGAGTTCATTCCTACTGAAGACATGGCGGATGTCTTTAAATTCGAGGATGAAGGTCTTCACATCTTGAAATTCGAAATCAGCTGGAATATCGGCGAATTCAGTCACTGATTTGTCGAACATCCTCATATAGTCGTGCATTCTCTTTGCGTGAGGCCCAATCTGTGCCAACTTCTCATCAGGGACGAACGGATCGTGTAATTGAATGTCCTCCTCCGCAAAAAACTGATCCACACTCTCCTCTTCATCTTCATCACCCTCTTGCACCGTCTCCTTTCCCTTATCTTGCGGAGGAATATGTGGAGTTTGTTTCGTCATTTTCCTCACTTGCTCCTATAAAATCCACATTAGTCATCAAAACAATATATTTCTCATTTTTGAATATGGCAGTATATATAATAATTAGAACTTTGGAAAATTTATAATTGAAATCAAGATTTACCAGTTTTGTCAAGTCATAATCTACAAGATGACCCGGCCATCTTAGAAATGAACCTTGGAGAACACCAAGCTGATCATCTGCGTTAGGAGGTGGAAAAGGTACTATCACGTGTCTGGCACTATCGAAAACTTCTAAGATTTGTACCTTCACCTCCCCTATGCCAACTGGTTGTCCATGGACTATCTCAGAAACCTGTGCAAACACCATAGCTCTAGCTACATACACAGGCGTCCCAGATATCCCTGGTAGGAGCAGCAAGGCTTCGACAGGCCCCTGTATTAACGAATTAGAAACCCTAAATACTATATGAGGGCGAAAGCAATTAATATCTATCATAAGCTAGGTGTAATTAAGAACCTGATAAGTAGATTGAGGAATCGGATGCGGTTGATTGTTGCTACCCTGTGATAGCAAAATCATGGCTTGTTGAAAAATTGGATCGTAGGTCTGCGGTGTTTGGACTTGCGAGAACTGTTGCATTCGCCTGTTCCATTCCTCATCCATTCGGGCCTTGAATTCCTCATCCATTCGTCTTTTCACTTCCTCTTGCACCATCCGATCAACCTCCTCTTTGCTAAACCCCTTGTTTGATTTTCTTATACCACTACCGTACACCTTCTTTACGCCTGAGAACACCGGATATCCTCTCAACCGTCCAGAATGCTCTGGTGTACCGATCGCAGAAGTCAAGATATCATTTTGACGAACCGGTTGAACTTTCCCTGACTTAACTAGAGCAACCTATCACAAAAAAAGTTAAAGTTAAACAAAATTGAACTCATTGAATTCACAAAATAAAGTTATTTGAGTTGTTACACTTACTGCTTTGTCGACCACCTCGGTTGCCCTAGGATTTTTTACAACAAGTTCACCGGTAGCTTCATCCGTTACTGCACGTGCTCTACTCCAACTGTACGTCCTGTCATCCATATCCTTGGTAATAACCGATGACGCACCATGTACCTTTTCTCCTTCTTTCCATCAAGATTCAGCACTTATATAACCGCCTGATCCCAGTCTGTGGGGCATGTCCCTTTTTGCGGCATTTTGACGGCCTTGCATACTCATTTTCTAGTAGCAGATTCAAAAGACTTGTTAGTATAAACAAAAAAAAACTAAGCAATTAAGTAAAAGCGAAAGATACTCATTTTCATACCTTAAACTTCTCGCTGGAATGATACTCTTGTATTGCCTCAAATTCTTCTTTCGAGATGTTCTGTACATCCCATGGTGGGGGTGCACCTTCCTTTGGATTCTCCAAGTAAGCCTTATTCTGATATGACCAAAAAGACACGTTATAATTAAAATTGATGCTAAATCAATCGTTTATAAATGAACATGTATTATAGAGGAAATTCTCTCACCAATTGAATTTTCCAATGTCTCCAAGACTCGTTACAGTTACGTAGAATCTTCTTCTTAACATCCAGTGGTAAGTCATCCGGAAGTTTCCAATCCTGTGCTATTTGTTTGTACAATTTTTTTTTCAACTCATTTGGCACCGCAATCCAATTAGGATAACTGCATTCATTTCATTTGTATAAGTGCATTAATACTATAATCAAATGATAATTCATATTAATACCTGCAAGGAATCATATCTCTTGTTTTTGAAGCACACCAATTTGTGAATGCCTTTGCATTTTCGCCAATCGGCTTGCATTTCTCGTTAAACTCGACCTTCATGTCCTGTCCAGCAGCTATCTTTTTGCGTGTCTTCAAACACTTAGCCGTTGATCTTTTTCCCCTTTTGTTACTAACAATAATCTCCTCTTCCGAACTCGAGTCATTCGGGTTCATCCCGGGATCCTGATCATTTCTGTCCGACATTGCTGTAATTTAAAATCCAAGTTACATACCACAACTTACATGCACAAAGTCAAACACATAACATAAAAATTAATAGAGCTCAAATTAAAATAATTCACAATTCAATCTCAAATAACATTAGAAATGAGAATTAATAGCAAGCTCAATCTCAAATAACATAATAATAGATAAAATAACATAGTACTAATCCAAGGAAAGGTTCATATAATTGGATCACCAAGGAATACAACAAAATAACATAGTACTAATCCAAACATAAACATAAAGTTCACTTAAACATAAACACTAAGTTCACTTAATCCAAACACAAACATAAACACTAAGCTCACTTAATCCAAACATGTAAACCCTAATATTATTCTTCATCATTCGGCTTATTGTCATCAGTATTTTCTTCTCTAATTTCTGTGTACGGTGCCACAAACTTATCAATTAAAAACTTGAAAAATATTGCAGCCTCTTCATAATTCGGCTTCTTGGCCTCGTTTTGGTTAGGCTGGTTTTGAGATGCCTGATTTTGAGAGGCTGGGTTGGAACGAACGTTTCGCCTAACATAGACTCGTTCGATGGATTTTTTCACATTTTGGTTGCTTCCTTCACCTTTCTCCATTACTACCTAATTAAAACACCATATATAATTTATTTAGATGATAATTAAAATATATATTCAATCATTTTCTCAATTCCTATTCAATTCCTAATCAATTCCTATTCAATTCAATTTCATTGCATTTTAGTCCAACAGCCCCGAAATTAACCCAAAACAGCCCCAAAACAGTTCAATTTCAGCCTAATCAATTCCTATTCAATTCAAATTTCAATTTCTATTCAAAACAACCCCAAAACAGTTCAGTTTCAGCCTAATCAATTACAATTACAATTATCAATCAATCAATTCTCAATTAACCCAAACCCAAACCCAAACCCAATCACATACAATCATAATTATCAATCAATCAATTCTCAATTCTCAATCAATTCTCAATTAATCTAATCAATTTCTAATCATCAATCACAAATGCAAATAGAAAGAGAGAGAGATAGAGAGAGATGATACCTTCTTAGGGAGAGAGAGGGAGGTCACTGTCGTCGGCTCTTGGCTGTCGCGGTCGCTGCCGTCGGCTCTTCGTTGTCGCGATCTTTGGAAGGGGGAGAGAGAGGGAGATGCTGTCGGAGAAAGGGAGTGAGGGGCTGTCGGCTCTCGGCTGTGGAAGGGAGAGAGAGCAAGGAGGAGAGGTCAGTTCAGAGAGAGAAAGAGGGGTAGAGAGAGAAATGACAGAGAGGCAGAGAGAAGGAGATCGAGAGGGAAGAGGGAAGAGGGGTAGAGAGAGAGAGTGAGAGACTTACAGGGCAGAGAGGAAGATCGAGAGGGAAGAGGGAAGAGGGAAGAGAGTGTTGTCGCTGTCGAAGGAAGAGAGAAGGAGATCGAGAGGGAAGAGCTAGGGTTTTCAGAGAGAAGGAGATCGAGAGTTTCGGACGGAGATTTTGAGGGGGGGCGGGTTATATATTAAAAAAATAGGGTTTGATCTTTAGTACCGGTTCTTAGACTAAAAATCGGTACTAAAGATCGCGACGTTTTAAATTCACATGATCTTTAGTACCGGTTTTTAGACAAAAACCGATACTAAAGATATTCCCCAATTTTGTCCGTTTAAGTGGGACCCACCTTTACAAATATATCTAATTTTCTTTTAAATTAATTGTTGATCTTTAGTACCGGTTCTTAGACTAAAAACCGGTACTAAAGATCGCGACGTTTTAAATTCACATGATCTTTAGTACCGGTTTTTAGACAAAAACCGGTACTAAAGATATTCCCCAATTTTCCATCTTGTTTTTTTGTATACCAGGTGAAACCATTCAGGTCGTAACCTTTATAAGTGTGCACATTGGCGTTGGGACCTTTGGCAAGACATTTCACCGTTTCATTTGAAGGTTGGGACAGTGAGACCTTGTTTCTGAACCATTTCACAAAACTTTTGTTGTGTTCCTTGGTGATCCAATTTTCTGATCTCTGAGGATTCTGCTCTCGCAACTCGGCTATGTGTTCATTAACATAAGGAGACACAACAGCGACTTGTTGCAGAATTTTAAGATGAGCTTTTTCTCTCTTTACAAGGTCCATTGTAATTACTTTCATACCGATTATGCTTTTCCCTAAGAGCCTACCTTCGTGTCTATTTTTGGGCAGGCCAATAGGTTGAACTCCATCTAGATAATCATTATAAAAATCAATAATATCTTCTGCAACATATCCTTCAATTATGCTTCCTTCTGGTCGAGATCTGCTTCGAACTAACCCTTTCAACTGACCCATTGCTCTTTCAAAAGGGTACATGTACCGCAAAAATATCGGACCGCACTGTTTTATTTCTCTGACTAAATGAATGGTCAAATGCACCAGTACAACGAAGAACGAGGGGGGAAAGTGCATTTCCAACTCACATATGGTCTGAACCGCATCAGTTTCCAACTGAGTAAGTTTTTCAGGATCGATCACTTTAGAGCAGATTTTATTGAAGAAGAAACACAACTTAGTGATAGAATTTCGAACTTCTTCTTTAAAACATGCTCGGATTGCAACCGGAAGCAACTGGGTTAACAACACGTGATAATCGTGTGACTTCATTCCAATCAATTTCATATCCTTTGTAGATACCTTTCGTGAAATATTTAGGAATAACCAGTTGGAACCCTAATAGACCTCAAACACTCCAACAAACTGAGTTTCTCTTTTTCAGTTAAAGTATAAACAGCATTAGGTAACCAATCCCGTTTCTTACTATTGTCTTCCTTTGCAGCTAGTTCCAGTCGAATTTCCATTTCTATCATGTCTTTTCTCACATTAACATTATCCACTTTTCCTTGAGGATTTAAAATCAAAGTAACCAGATTTTCACAAATGTTCTTGATTATATGCATCGCATCCAAACAATGTCTGACATCCAGATAAGTCCACTATTCAAGGTCCCAGAATATAGACTTCTTCTTCCAAGAACTCTTTTCTGGAATTCTATTCACAAATGGTTTCCCCAACTGAATTTTAAGATCCTTAACACTTTCATAAGTCTGTCTTCCAGATTTTGGTATAGGTGCCCGGCGGGTTTCGGTGCTGCCATCAAATTTGTTCCTGTAAGGTGCCCGACGGTATGGGTGATGACGGCTTAGAAATCTACGGTGTCCCAAATAGACTGTTTTTCTACAATTCGATAGCCATATCGAATGTGTTTCCTCCATGCAAACAGGACATGCCTTTTCTCCTTTGTTCCTATAACCCGACAAGTTCCCGTACGCGGGAAAGTCATTAATTGTGCAAAATATCATCGCACACAAGGTGAAATGACTTCTGGAATGCGCATCAAAGACCTTCACTCCGTCCTTCCACAACCTATCAAGGTCCTCTATTAACGGAGCCAAGTAGACATCTATATCGTTTCCGGGTTGTTTTGGACCAAAAATGAGCAACGGCATCATAAGATATTTTCTTTTCATGCATAACCAGGGAGGAAGGTTGTAAATAACCAACAAAACTGGCCAGACACTTCGGTTGGTACTCATGAGACCATAAGGATTCATTCCGTCCGTGCACAATCCCAATCTCAAATTTCTAGACTCGCTGCCAAACTCAATAAAATGACTGTCTATGTTGTTCCACTGGGGTGAGTCTGCTGGATGTCTAAGCTTTCCATCTTTCTTTCTGCCTTCTGCATGCCACCTCAACAGTTTAGCATCTTTTGAATTACTAAAAAGACGCTCAAACCTTTGTATTATAGGTAGATACCACAATGTTTTCGCAGCTGGTTTCTTCTTCCATGGACTATCTTCTTCGTCATCCAAATCACCGTTCCTTTGTCTATACCGGGATGCATTACACTTTGGACATTTCTGGAGGTTCTCATACTCATTTCGAAACAATATACAATCATTCGGACATGCTGCAATTTTCACTATATCTAATTTCAAAGGACATAATAATTTTTTGGCCTTATAAGTTGTATCTGGCAATGTATTTTCTGCTGGAAGCATTTCTCGCAAAAGACCGAGCAAAGATGTGAAACTCTTATCGCTCCAATTGTTTTTAGCTTTCAAGTTATATAACTTAAAAACAGTTTTTATTTTCGAGAATTTATCTTCATTGCAACCAGGATATAAGGGTATATGAGAGTTTTCATCCAACTTTTGAAACACATCAGGAACATCATCAATAAAATCATTGGGTAATTCATTCATCATTTCATCCAAATCATTTTCTCTAATGTCATCATTATATTGTGGTTCACTTAAATTTTCTATATGATCATCACCCACTATTACATTATCCTCTATATCATGCCCCCAATCATTTTGTACAATATTTTCAAAATCATCAAATACATTAATATTGCTCCTTCCAGCATCTAAATTTTCTTCCAATTTTTCTCCATGTGAAACCCAACGAAGGTATTTTGGTGTTGTCATCCATCCACACTGAATCAGATGTGATCTAATCACTTTACTATCTTGTCTCTCAAAGTTCAGACAACGTTTACAAGGACATAAAATTCTGTGCTTTCCAGTCAACTTTCGATGTTCTTCTGCACATTTTATGAACTCATCAACAAGTCCAACAAATTCATCTGATATTCTTGAATAGTCAAACATGTACTTCTCCCTCAGATCCATCTGTATATATCCAAAAGCCAAGGTTTAGGGTTTATAGATTTAATGCAATATATTAGATTTTTGGGCCGGTTACCATCCTAGCCCGCTCTTTGGATACTCTTGTCTCATTAGCGAGCGTACGTTAGATGCAACGTATTGTCTGAGAAAAATTCGGCAGCATTTTCCCTTATGTTCCCTGAATACGCAAACACACGATTACTCGTGCGTACGTACCCGTGGGAACATAAGAGGAAATGCCGTCGAATTTTTCTCACACAACACATTGCATCTAACGTACAGCTCGCTGTCCTAAATGAGACAAGATAGTATCCAAAGAGCAGTACTCCCGACCGGGAGTACTATCCGAGATTAATCCCTAATGGATTAATCTCGGACGGGCAAGACCTAAAATAGTTCAAATTCCGGCATTTTGGTCCTACATGACAATACTTAACTAATTAGATGCAAATGCCAATTAACCAATATGTATATGCATAGTAAATCGAAAAAAATCCAAAAAAAAATATTGAGGGTTAAAATAAAAATTACCGAAATTGTCTTCTCTCAATCTGCCCTCTTCCTCTTCAATAGAAAAACTTTCTCTTCCTCTTTGATCTCCTTTGCTTTCTCTACTTATTTTGCAATTTTTCGGAATTTTTAACAATTTTTAGCTATTTTTTTATGAGGTTTTACAAAGAGAAAAAAATTTTCGGTTTTAGATGGAAAATAATGGCCATGAAGTAGTGAAGATGAGTAATATACAAAGGGAAGGAGGAGGAGATATAACCCTTGAACTGAAAATATCTGCGTATTATTAGTACCGGTTTTTTATAAAACCGGTACTAATAGTTGGCAGATAATTAAAAAAAAATGGGTTAGCATTAGTACCGGTTTTTCTAAAAAACCGGTACTAAAGATGCAATTTTTAGTACCGGTTTTTCCATTTTTTAAGGTTTTTTCCAGAAACATTTAGTACCGGTTTTTAAAAAAACCGGTACTAAAGGTATTGACTGACAATTACGGAATTGCCATCTTCTAATATTTATACCGGTTTTCTTAAAAAACGGTACTAAAGGCCTGGTACTAATGCTTTTTTTTGGCGTAGTGTCAACGCCTCATCCAAAGGAATAAGGGTGTGAATAATAAAAAGGTCCAAATTTCTTATTCGCGTGAAACCTAAACAACACAAGAATAAGGAATTTGAACTTATTTAAGTGCTTATTCATACTCTAACAAACCTTGAAATATGAATAGGCACGAATTTCTAAATTCTTATTCTTATTTTTTATCCATGCAACATCCAAACACACAAATGATTATTACAATTGACAATACATAAAGAGGGTTCAACATTTGTCGCGCAAAGGCAAAGCGCCATGTTAAGATAAGGGTGATTTAGCTTTATGCCACTCCAAATATTTGAAATTAGAGAGATATCATCATTAAATGACAATTTATTATTTTGCCACTATAAAATAATAGAAATTTATTTTTTGTCATCAAATAATTATATGACAATTTTACCATTTTAAATATGCCACTATAATACTAAAAAATTAGTAATATGATGTAACAAAAGATATAATTGATTTTACGTCATTATAAATCACTAACAATTAGTTTTATGTCATTGCAAAATAATAAAATCATTCTATGCCACTGGTGCATAAAACTAGTGTCATAGTTCTAATTAGTCATCTAACATGACATAGGTATAATTTTCAAATTAAAAACAATTAAGTTTTTAAGATTTAGTCGGAAAAAATCTTTTTGTGCCGATTTTTTTTTTCACAAAAGTAATTATGGACATTAAATAATAATGCCCTTTGTAGACTTTACTATACTCTACGATGGCAACAATATTGATTGTGGAATAGAAAAAATTAAACTATAATATATACTCTTCTATAAATGGTCACGGGAAAAGAATTGTTTTGTGCCGAATACATTAAATTAAGCGATAACGGATGAACATTCTCTTCTGTAAACGAGTAAATCACCGAAAAATTTCTAATGTGTGGAGAAAAATATAATAAATTTTAATATTTTAATAATTCCATAAATGTTATATGAGTACATTTCCAAAGGCCGTCCGCTTTCTTTTTTTTTTGTTTAGGGTTAGTTTAATGAGTAATTTGGTCATTAAAAAATTAATGACAATTTTGGTAATGACATTTTTAGAATTTATAACAATTTTGGTAATGTCATTTTTTTAATTTGATAATGGACATAAAAATAATTTTAACAATTCTATAATGACATAAATTTAATTAACAATTTATGAATGAAATTTCTCTAATTTACAAAAATTCACGGTGGGATAAAACTAAGGATGTGTTTGGCAAAATGTTGAATAAGTCTTATTCCGAATAAGGCTCATTTGGGATGAAACCAAACACGTTTTGAATAAGTCTTATTCCGAATAAAAGTTTATTCAACTCCTTATTCTAATTCCACCATTTGGGATGAAACCAAACACGTTTTGAATAAGTCTTATTCCGAATAAAAGTTTATTCAACTCCTTATTCTAATACCATCTATATGGTGGAATTAGAATAAGGGGTTGAATAAGTCTTTATTCGGAATAAAGCTTATTCAAAATGCGTTTGGTTTCATTCCGAACAAACCTTATTATTCGGAATAAGACTTATTCAAACCTCATACCAAACACACCCTTATCTCTTAAGAAAAAAATCTATTTACATAAATAGAAAGTAAATATAAAAAACTGAAGGACACAAATGAGAAAAGAAAATAAAAAGAATTTGGGGACGGGAATTGTAAATCTCCCACCGAACCCAAATCGATTCCATAAAAACATCCGCAGATGGGAATTCGAAACCCTAGATAATTCTAGGACGCTCCCTCTTGAGAGCTGTTTCCTGTTTGGGGAGATATCTCGTCTTGCATCGATCTGTCTCTCATTGTCTCATGGGCAGGAAAAGGAAGGATACGGGACGTCGTTTCCCTTTCCCTCCCCCTCTCCCTCCCCCTTTCCCTGTTCCGTCCGCCGTGCATCGCAAGGGTGACAAGGCAGAAGCAGGAGATGCGCGCAGCCGATCCAAGGTCAAATTCAAATCCCCATTCATCTATCTATCTATCTATCTATCTATCTATCTATCTATCTATCTATCTATCTATCTATCTATCTATCTCTATCTATCTATCTATCTATCTATCTATCTATCTATCTATCTATCTATCTATCTATCTATCTATCTATCTATCTATCTATCTATCTATCTATCTATCTATCTATCTATCTATCTATCTATCTATCTATCTATCTATCTATCTATCTATCTATCTATCTATCTATCTATCTATCTATCTATCTATCTATCTATCTATCTATCTATCTATCTATCTATCTATCTATCTATCTATCTATCTATCTATCTATCTATCTATCTATCTATCTATCTATCTATCTATCTATCTATCTATCTATCTATCTATCTATCTATCTATCTATCTATCTATCTATCTATCTATCTATCTATCTATCTATCTATCTATCTATCTATATCTATCTATCTATCTATCTATCTATCTATCTATCTATCTATCTATCTATCTATCTATCTATCTATCTATCTATCTATCTATCTATCTATCTATCTATCTATCTATCTATCTATCTATCTATCTATCTATCTATCTATCTATCTATCTATCTATCTATCTATCTATCTATCTATCTATCTATCTATCTATCTATCTATCTATCTATCTATCTATCTATCTATCTATCTATCTATCTATCTATCTATCTATCTATCTATCTATCTATCTATCTATCTATCTATCTATCTATCTATCTATCTATCTATCTATCTATCTATCTATCTATCTATCTATCTATCTATCTATCTATCTATCTATCTATCTATCTATCTATCTATCTATCTATCTATCTATCTATCTATCTATCTATCTATCTATCTATCTATCTATCTATCTATCTATCTATCTATCTATCTATCTATCTATCTATCTATCTATCTATCTATCTATCTATCTATCTATCTATCTATCTATCTATCTATCTATCTATCTATCTATCTATCTATCTATCTATCTATCTATCTATCTATCTATCTATCTATCTATCTATCTATCTATCTATCTATCTATCTATCTATCTATCTATCTATCTATCTATCTATCTATCTATCTATCTATCTATCTATCTATCTATCTATCTATCTATCTATCTATCTATCTATCTATCTATCTATCTATCTATCTATCTATCTATCTATCTATCTATCTATCTATCTATCTATCTATCTATCTATCTATCTATCTATCTATCTATCTATCTATCTATCTATCTATCTATCTATCTATCTATCTATCTATCTATCTATCTATCTATCTATCTATCTATCTATCTATCTATCTATCTATCTATCTATCTATCTATCTATCTATCTATCTATCTATCTATCTATCTATCTATCTATCTATCTATCTATCTATCTATCTATCTATCTATCTATCTATCTATCTATCTATCTATCTATCTATCTATCTATCTATCTATCTATCTATCTATCTATCTATCTATCTATCTATCTATCTATCTATCTATCTATCTATCTATCTATCTATCTATCTATCTATCTATCTATCTATCTATCTATCTATCTATCTATCTATCTATCTATCTATCTATCTATCTATCTATCTATCTATCTATCTATCTATCTATCTATCTATCTATCTATCTATCTATCTATCTATCTATCTATCTATCTATCTATCTATCTATCTATCTATCTATCTATCTATCTATCTATCTATCTATCTATCTATCTATCTATCTATCTATCTATCTATCTATCTATCTATCTATCTATCTATCTATCTATCTATCTATCTATCTATCTATCTATCTATCTATCTATCTATCTATCTATCTATCTATCTATCTATCTATCTATCTATCTATCTATCTATCTATCTATCTATCTATCTATCTATCTATCTATCTATCTATCTATCTATCTATCTATCTATCTATCTATCTATCTATCTATCTATCTATCTATCTATCTATCTATCTATCTATCTATCTATCTATCTATCTATCTATCTATCTATCTATCTATCTATCTATCTATCTATCTATCTATCTATCTATCTATCTATCTATCTATCTATCTATCTATCTATCTATCTATCTATCTATCTATCTATCTATCTATCTATCTATCTATCTATCTATCTATCTATCTATCTATCTATCTATCTATCTATCTATCTATCTATCTATCTATCTATCTATCTATCTATCTATCTATCTATCTATCTATCTATCTATCTATCTATCTATCTATCTATCTATCTATCTATCTATCTATCTATCTATCTATCTATCTATCTATCTATCTATCTATCTATCTATCTATCTATCTATCTATCTATCTATCTATCTATCTATCTATCTATCTATCTATCTATCTATCTATCTATCTATCTATCTATCTATCTATCTATCTATCTATCTATCTATCTATCTATCTATCTATCTATCTATCTATCTATCTATCTATCTATCTATCTATCTATCTATCTATCTATCTATCTATCTATCTATCTATCTATCTATCTATCTATCTATCTATCTATCTATCTATCTATCTATCTATCTATCTATCTATCTATCTATCTATCTATCTATCTATCTATCTATCTATCTATCTATCTATCTATCTATCTATCTATCTATCTATCTATCTATCTATCTATCTATCTATCTATCTATCTATCTATCTATCTATCTATCTATCTATCTATCTATCTATCTATCTATCTATCTATCTATCTATCTATCTATCTATCTATCTATCTATCTATCTATCTATCTATCTATCTATCTATCTATCTATCTATCTATCTATCTATCTATCTATCTATCTATCTATCTATCTATCTATCTATCTATCTATCTATCTATCTATCTATCTATCTATCTATCTATCTATCTATCTATCTATCTATCTATCTATCTATCTATCTATCTATCTATCTATCTATCTATCTATCTATCTATCTATCTATCTATCTATCTATCTATCTATCTATCTATCTATCTATCTATCTATCTATCTATCTATCTATCTATCTATCTATCTATCTATCTATCTATCTATCTATCTATCTATCTATCTATCTATCTATCTATCTATCTATCTATCTATCTATCTATCTATCTATCTATCTATCTATCTATCTATCTATCTATCTATCTATCTATCTATCTATCTATCTATCTATCTATCTATCTATCTATCTATCTATCTATCTATCTATCTATCTATCTATCTATCTATCTATCTATCTATCTATCTATCTATCTATCTATCTATCTATCTATCTATCTATCTATCTATCTATCTATCTATCTATCTATCTATCTATCTATCTATCTATCTATCTATCTATCTATCTATCTATCTATCTATCTATCTATCTATCTATCTATCTATCTATCTATCTATCTATCTATCTATCTATCTATCTATCTATCTATCTATCTATCTATCTATCTATCTATCTATCTATCTATCTATCTATCTATCTATCTATCTATCTATCTATCTATCTATCTATCTATCTATCTATCTATCTATCTATCTATCTATCTATCTATCTATCTATCTATCTATCTATCTATCTATCTATCTATCTATCTATCTATCTATCTATCTATCTATCTATCTATCTATCTATCTATCTATCTATCTATCTATCTATCTATCTATCTATCTATCTATCTATCTATCTATCTATCTATCTATCTATCTATCTATCTATCTATCTATATGGTGACTTGACCTTCCTATACCTGAAAAGCTGGGCAGCTGGCTATAGAAATCAGTTAGATATAATGGTACCGGGTCTGCCTAAAAATAAACTGCTTTTTGGCCCCAGTAGGAACTAGGAACCAAAATGCCTCATTGATTTGCATATTTCACCATGTTACTATTAGTAAAACCCAAACCAAGGGCCTTACTATTATGCTGCCTTTCATTAGATTTCCTTATGATGTTTCTCCATTTTCTTACCATACATCTCTATAACCTCTTCTTTTTAGGACCATGGTAGTAAGGCAGTGAACCCACAGCCATCATGGAGACCTCCAATGCCTGTAGAAGACGGCATCTGGAAACCAATTCGTGTGGAGACAAACAGCAAAGGCAAGGAGCTGCTTTCTGGAAATAAGTTGGTAGAGGTTTATGACGTGCAACTACACCTGCATCGGAAAATATCCGGTAATATCCACGGCAACGTCATGTTACACTGTCAATGCTTAAGACCGTTCCTCTTCAATCGTGACAAGGAACATGCACTAATGACTAAAGATAAGGTTAGGATATACTTACTATACATATATTTGTCATCCCTCCAACCTCTCTTTCTCTCCCTCTCTTTACATTCCTTTTCATTCTTATGTATAGGGCTCCTTGCCATTGGATGGTCCAGATGTGGCCCCTTTGGGTCATGATCCCATCTATGTCATTGCCGACCTCAAGATAGATGATGATGAACTGTGTGAAGGATATTTTCGCTGGGATCCTAGTCTGGATCCTTCCGATCATTGGTTGAATGATGAGATCCGAGGAAAGAAAGGTTCTGTGCTTGTGACCTATGCAGTGATGTCACGTGCTTGTCTTGCTGAGTTAGATGTTACGCTAAGTGAGTCAATAGAAGTACCTTTGAGAATTCATGGTAATATTGTTGTTTATATCAACACCATGAAGTACCTGAGGTACTCCGTTTTCAGTAAGGAGAGCAATGATTGTTCCACCATCAACCCTCTGGATCACATACCCTTGTCTAGGTCTCTCTTTTGTTGCCCTCATGGCTCGCCCCTTGTAGTTAAGGTGGACCTTTGGAATTCTGACACAGGCAAACCCCTTGCACGTGGCGCGCTGCTCTTCCCTCTTGAATATTATGGGGAACTTGTGGGGACGCTTGGTGATCAGAATATGAATATGATTCAAGTAAAGGTTAATTGGTTGTACCACATGGATCATCCCAAAACATATGCGGCCCTCTTCGATAGAACAACTAATGTGAACTAGAGCTAGTTCTAGTTCCCAAAAAATGAGGAACAAGAACTAGGCTGGGAACAACCAGTTCACACCTACTTCGTGCCTGTCTTGTTCCTGTCTTGTTCGTGAACTATTAGTTCACCAAAGTTCCAAACACACCTGTGACCTTAGTACAAATTGGTATGCTTTTGAATGTTGTTCTCTGACTTTGTGTGATGAATTGTATTAACCGTCTGACTTTTTTATTGTTATTATGTTGCATCTATGTGTTAGCCCTAAACTAGTTCTAGTTCCAATATTTTGCTAGAACTATCTCTATGGTTGAACAACTTATTCGATTGTTTGCAACTCGTTTGGTTGCACACTGTTCTCTATATGTTCCCGAACTAGCTAGTTCGCTAGCGTACCAAACAAGCTAGTTCTCTAATATTGCATTGTTCATCAAATGCATCGGTCATTTTGGTAGTGAATCATAATGGCTGCTTAATACAAATATTTTTGGCATACCCAATTAGTTTAGTCTGGTAAAAGCTTCAATAACTCTTGATGAACATTTAATTTAAATTTTGACGGTAGAAAATATTGTTGTTATTTGGTCAAAGTCATGGCGACACAAAGAAAGCACTCACGTCCTTAGATAATTAAATCATTTTTTTTTACTGAAGAAATGAGTCTCTAAAGTATTTACCGATGGATGTCGTTCCACTTATATCTCAAAAGCGAAGCTTTCTGTTTTAAAAGGCAAAATCAGATATAAACTCCTGTCCTTCCACTTATTTAACCCCTGTTGGTAATTTACAACACCATCACTCTTGGTCCCTACTACAGTACTACCCGACCCAAATTCCAATGATTTGCCCATTTTCGTCCATCAGCCCTAAATTTCTTTCTAATTCCTTCGTCTCCCCCTCCGAAATCAATGGCGGAGGGTGGAGGGGAAGATAGTAAGCAGGATGTGTCGATGGAGTTGAGCGACGAGGTTCTCAAGGCCATGGAGGTTGGCTTGGCCCTTAGACTATGTCAGTTGTTGAATATTCACTTTCTTTTCTTTTGTTGTTTCCGTATGTACAAAGCGATTATTGTTATAATCGACTTTATGGTTTTATCTAAGTAATATTTTTAGAGTAACCACAGCTTGATTGGAAGTAACTAAGCTACCTCCAACACCTAATTGCCTGGTATACCAGATGCTTTTGTTTTGGCACCAGTTTGGTGGCAGTTAGTGTCCCCTTTTGAGTTTGTATTATTCGTTTACAGTTTGTCGGGTTTATTTGCTTTTGCTTTGTACCTGCAATGGCCTTCCAATTCGGTTATGTTTCATAAGTGTTTTGTCTTTTTGTAACTAATTTCGTTAGACTTACTTGTGGTTTGATAACTGGGATCATGTATGATTTTCGGGTTTATCAAGAATTTTATGTTGAATTTTACTTGCCTATCTTTGATATTATACTTCCTCCTGATTTGCTAACATATCGCTACAATCAGAATGGTAGAATAAGCTCAATGGATTTTCATAGCAGAGCTACTAACATATTCGGTCACCGCTAGTGATGATGAATAAATCCGGCTGTATGATATTCAGAATGCTGTATAAGTTTTTAGCATTTAATATAATTTGGGTTATGGTGTTAATAGAATAATAGTACAAGTAAATAATAAGGAATTTGAAAATAGTTCCCAACATGTCTTAAGTTCTGCTAGTGCCATATCAGTATCCTTTTCTTCGAATGGTTTACAACGTGTCTAATTTCAGCTAATGGCATCAATACCTTGTTTGCAAATGGTTAACAACATGTCTAACTGCTGCTAATTAGGAATTGCAAATATAACCAGTCAGTCGATACTTGATAGAACAATTTTTGAGGTATGCTCTATTAAATATCTTATAATTTACATTTTAACTCTACTGTGGATATTTTTTTTATACACCTAGATTGTGAGGTCAACCACTAAATATCATTAATATCCAGTAATATTAAGTTCCAAAATTAGACCAAAATGTTCCATACCAAATGTCTAGTGCAATGGAGTTAATTTTCTTGATTTTAACTTGATTAGATTGATTGGTATTATTCGCAACTCGCAAGTAACCTAAACAAGATTACAGTGTTGTGAGCATGAAAAATTTTTTGGGTGTTTTTTATTATGGTAAAATAAAATTAGGGTGTCTTTCTGAAAATGAATTTATCTTGTCCAGTAAGTTTGTAAGTTTGCATTTGGTGATCTAGTTCACAAAGTTTCCATTTATTGATCTCTTCATATGCATTATTCCTACTCAAATGAAATTTAATAACAGATGCTTGAAGGCAATTAATAGCAAGAAGGTGTAGATCTTGTATGTTTTACTGACAATGCCAGTGAAGTGCTATACTCCTGCAAAAATGGCTGGGATGGTAATGTGTTGGCATTTTTTTTATCTTTTTTTTTTAATCAAAGACTAATTTGGGGGTCAATAATTCATCAGAATCTTTGTGTCTTCTTTCTCTGAATGATAACAAATACTTGAGATACTTCAAAGGACATCATGACAGGTATTGTAGAACAAACTTTTTAGGCTTTTTTATGCCTCAATACAAAAAACCCATACCAGTACTCATATTTACTTTTCTTTTGTATATAGTGGTATGTCTATCTCTGTGCTCCAGGAGAGATACCTTCATATCAGGATCCCTTGATAGAACTGTCTAGTCTGTCTTATTGTGGGATCCAAGAGTGGACAAAGCACAGGTACTAAAACATCAACTTAATAATAGATAAGAAATATAACTTGAATATTTGTTTTAAAAAATGCATTTATGTAGGGTCTTTTGCGAGTTCAAGGGAGACCGGCAGTTTTCTTGGATGAGCAAGGGATGATATTTGGTGTGGCTTTTGGAGGTGCCATTCAGTTGTTTGACTCTCGCTTCTATAAGGTCCTTTGCTCTTTCTCAAATTTAGACTAAATTATAACGAGTGCTCTTCATAGTCGACCCTGTCCTGTTTTTGTCCCTAAACCTCCAAAGCTGTTATTGTTCCTATTGACTCGCACACATTTTGATTCTCCCGATATTGTATCTAAAAAATGTGTGATTTTTATTCAAAAAAGCAATCAACTAATTATAAATCATCCAATTTTAGCATCAGTTAAATCATCCATTAATATTATAAGGTATAAATAATCACAGAGACTACTAGTGCAAATTGAAAAGCTTAGAGACGAGGGAACTTTGGAATTACTATGGAGCAAAATGGTAATGGATGATATGTTTTACCCTGATAGCTATTAGGTTGTTCGTTTCTGTGTTGGACACATAACAGCATGGATAATGAGATAAGTTTAACATTAAATTTTGGCTGACACAGATCTCTGATAAGGTTCAATGTAAATATGCATGTCCCCACAAAAGTTGTGCCTTATTGGCTCTGAAGTTTTTGGGCTTTCATGTAGCTATTGTATGCGACCATTTCTGTAATTTGCCCATATTTTTATTAGTATCATTTTCTGGTGAACAACAATTAAGTAATTTTCTGTTGAATCAGGGGACATTTGAAGTATTTACTAGGGAGAAGAAGTGTCAGAAGCAAAAGTATTGAAATTCAGTAATGATGGGACACAAATGCTTTTAACCACCACAGAAGGGCACGTTTATATCCTTGATTCGTTTATGGAACCCCGGTAAATTATTCAGGTTCACTATGATATTGTAACCTGTAATTTTAAATGCAAGCACTTCTAATTATATTTTACATCCTTAGGTGAATACTTTCAAAGTAAAGCCAGTCTCGAGTGATGGTGGTAGACTGGAGGCATCCTTTTGTCCTGATGGAGCATATGTTGTATCAGGTTATATTATGTACTATAGAACATTTTGGCACCTGGTCGTGTGATTTTTTTTTTGAGGGCCAGCAAAATACTGGTGATTTTCATTAATAAAGAAATGCAAAGAAAGGAAAAAAAGTTTACAAAGCAATCATAACAGAACTCAAAACACATTAATGGTCAACTCCTAACATAGTTTACCGACTTCTCTCAACTAAGCCTGACACTCATATCAGTACCAACTGGTATTTTTCAAAAGAGAGAAAATCCAATACAACTATCCCTTGTACTAATACTGACTCTACTAGTACCAACTGGAACAAACAAAAGAAAACCCAGTCATGGCTACTGCCACTTGTACCCAGTACCAAGCTCATACCAGTAACTATCAGGACTTGTATAAGTTTCCAAACTTGTCCCCAACCCAACCAGTATCTATGAGACCATTTTCACGACCATGCAGACCAAAACTGCATAACATCATCACGGCTTCCACTTGCTTTCACCTCGAACGCCTTTGCGACGAGACTGACGTGCAGTGCCATAACACCATCCTCGTCGGAGCCGCCAACTAAACCTTCCTCTTGATCAGCACTGTTCGTGTGATTTATATTTTCCTACCAGTATTTTTTTCCTTCCAATTTCAACTAATTTGATTTGTTTCTTAACAACAGGCTCAGGCGATGGCAAAGCTTATGCGTGGAATGTTAAAAATGGCAAGGTATATTTTTATCTTTTGGTGCTTATTTGTTTTGTAAGATCAATTCTTAAGTTTCTTGCCTTGAGAGAGAGATATAACTTTGCAGTTCGCACCACATTCCCTAGGAAATGTAGCTTATGAAAACAAGTGTCCTCATTTGGAGCAACCAAAGCATCTGATTCATTCATGGGAATAAAATATCTGAAATTATGAGATTGATGGCAGCACTTTGGGACTTGATCGCTTAAATGATACTCTAAATAATAATAATTTAAATTATTTTTTAGGTTGCATGTTGGGGCAGTACGGATTCAGAGCCTCCGATGATAAAGTGGCCTCAGATTCCCTCATGTTTCTAACAGGCTGATTGTCATTTTGGGTTCCTGAAGCTTAGCTCCTTTGCTCGCACAAAGTGAAATGTGCCGTTTATAGTTAGTAGATTTCTAACTAGGTCTCTACTATTGAATTTTGCTAGTCCCCGCATCTCTCTCTGACACTGGGTAGAATCGTATAGGATCATAGGATGCTTTGACCTTTAGGAGGGACGCAGTTGTAAATATTGGGTTGACTGGTCGTATTATGTGTCACGTGTATGAGAATTTGGTTAGATGTATGGATGCGTTTGTAAATATTGATTTTAATATCAAAGTCTGAAGTTTCTGAAGCTACATCCAGTTTCTGTGCTTGTATTTTCCAGTGATGTAAGAGCTGCAACATTAAGACAAGCTGCTATTTAAAATCCAGAAGGAAAATGCATTTCTAACGTGGGGAAACATGAAAAATAGCTTATAGAATGCTATTCTAGAATCGTGTACAAATGGTTGTTTTCCATTCCGTCGGCAAAAGAGAGATGGTACATCTCTATCTCTACTCATAAACGCATGGATCCAAATAGTGTTACACGTTAGATCTAATATGTAAACATATGTTTGTATCGTTCGATCGATTTGATATGTAGTTGGATGTCAAGACGAAACAATAATATGTTTTGGTTTCCATTTAATAAAGAAACAAATTGAACAACATATGTACATGTATCAGGGGTAAATTAAGCAACATATTTTTATTGCTTAATATTATTATTATTTTTTTACCGAGCATTTTTTGCTAATATGGACCAAAGTATATACATCAAACTTTCCTCAAACATTGCATGCATGACAATACGTAAGGAGAGTTCATTTTCTGTTAACCGCTCGTATATAATTATTAACAATAAAATATATTACAAAATCTACGTGAAATATTATTGTTCACGATTATATAATTTCAATTAGGCTGTGCTTAGAAGACTAGAACAACACCATATATTGAAGGAACGGAGAGTAGAGGAGAGAAAGTTGTCTGGTTTTGTTACTCTCCAAATCGGAGTGTAGAAACATTAGAGTAAACTCTTTTTCAAATCACTCTATTTCTCACCTCCTCTTCTCTTCTTCTCCTTTTTTTTTATTTTTCAGATCTAGAGCAAGTAAAAAATCAAACAGAGTAATCTCGTCCGATGTTTCCGTCACCTTCCCTTCCTCTTCCTCCAAACTCGCGTTCTGGAGCATACCCTTAAACAAGTGGGCAGATAGTATTAGAGTGTAATTCAAATGTTTTCAATTACAAATTTACTTGCATTAGTATCCTTATAGCGGCGCAGATCAAACATAAGCACTTTAAATATATCATTAAGGAAACGTGAGCTGTGTTTAAAACATTGTAAAGTTGATGATTTCTAGAGAATGGCTAACGTGTTATAGAGTCGTTTTTTCGAGATCTAAAATTCTATTATTTAATCTGAACCGTTCAATTTATTCACCATATTAAAATACCCTTGGAGACCAAATTTTTACATTTTCTTTTGAATTTTTTTACTATTTATTATGATATTTAAAAAAAACATTATAATTGGAGTATTTCAGACCCTTCAATTTGAAAATATCATAATAAATAGCAAAAAAAAATTTGAAAAAAATGTAAATTTTGGTCTCCATGAGAATTTCAATATGGTGATAAACTTAAACGATTTGGATTGACCGATTGAATTTTGGATCTCAAAAAATAACTCCAAAGAAAAATGGATGGCATTGCCATCTATGATACATTAGCCATTTTCTTAGTCCCAACTGGTAATAGGCTAAAATTCAAATGTATCATGTGTATATGATTGATGTCTAGGGACGAGGAGGATGATTACGGTCAGGCCAGTTCTTATTTATGATTTTTAATTTTATTTATTTATTTATTTATTTTTATTTTCTAAGACCATGTAGAATAGTAATTCCAACAGGAGAAGGGTTTAGATGCAAGAATTGAAGTTTGGTGATGTATGTTTTGAGTAGTAAGATTGTCTTGATTTTACTTGTATTAACATGTTCTTCCTGAAATAATATTTTTAATTTTACATATCACATTTTAAAGACTATCCATAAGTTGGATGGGCGCTATTGCTAGTGATATTTAACTACTCTTCTAACGTACTGTGCATTTTTTTTTATTGCTGTTATTTTTGTAGCATTGGAGGGTAAACACAAACTGTTTTTTTTTAAGAAGGAAAAAATATATAGTGGCGAAGAATCTTTAGATATATATGCGTCCTAAAGAGATGCAAACAAAAATAAATATTTCAAAAAATACAGATATTTATTTATTTCAAACACCAAATAAAATCAAATAAATAAACAAATATAAACATCATATTTTTTAACGGAAAAACTCATTATAGAAAATTATCGTCAAAGATAATAAAAGTATGTACTTAAATTTTCAAATTATTTCAAGAATCAAAAATTGATTTTTAGCCATGAAATGGCGGCGAAGCCGGCTCTCTCCACGTCAACACACGGAAAGCAAATATAAAAAACTGAAGGACACAAAAAAGAAAAGAAAATAAAAAGAATTTGGGGTCGGGAATGTAAATCTCCCAGCCAAATAGATTCCATAAAAACACGAGCACCACCTAGTAATTCTACGACGTTCCCTCTTCTTGTTGCGGCGTCTGGCGATCTTCAGAGCTGTCTGTTTGTGTTTGGGGAGATATCTCGTCTTGCATCGATCTCTCTCTCATAGTCTCATAGTCTCATGGGTCGCAGCGGTGACAGGGCAGAAGCAGGAGAAGCGCGCAGCCCATGCCAGGTCAAAGTCAAATTCCTATTCATTTATCAATCTATACGGTGACCTGACCTCCATATACCTGAAAAGCTGAAATTCTGAAAAGCTGGCTGATAGAAATTGGTTAGATAGATATAAAATGCCGCCCATTCATAGATGGACGCTACCTTGCCTGCCTGAAACTAACTTTTGGTACCACTCAATTTAGGACCTCAACTCAAATTGAGTTCCTCCTCAACATCAACTTCTTTTTTGCGCCAATCTCCAAAATTTTACACCCTGATTGTTTAGTTCTTTAAGCTGCCTTCCTCTGTAGTCCGTAGGAACTAGGAACCAAATTGCCTCGTTGATTTGCATATTTCACTATGTTACTAGTAGTAAAACCCAAGCCAAAGGCCCTTACTATTATGCTGCCATTCATTAGATTTCCAGTGATTCCCTTATGATGTTTTTCCATTTTCTTACCATAAATCTCTATAACCTTTTCTTTTTATGTATATATTTAGGATTCTGGGACTGGTAGTAAGGCAGTGGACGCACAGCTATGGAGACCTCCAAAGCCTGTAGAAGAGGGCATCTGGAAACCAATTCGTGTGGAGACAAACAGCAAAGGTGACGACCTGTGCTCTGGAAGTAAGTTGATAGAAGTTTATGACGTGGAAGTACACCTGCAAGGGAAAATACCTGGTAATATCCACGGCAACGTCAGGTTAATCTCTCAATGTTTCAGACCGTTCCTTTTCAATCGTGACAAGGAACATGCACTAATGATTCAAGATAAGGTTAGGATAATAGTACTATACATATATTCTTCATCCCTCAAATCTCTTTCTTCCCCCCTTTTTACATTCCTTTTCATTCTTATGTATAGGACTCCTTGTCATTGGACGGTCCAGATGTAGTCCCTTTGGGTCATGATCCCTTCTATATCGTCGCCGACCTCAAGATAGATGATGATGAACTTTGTGAAGAAGGATATTTATGTTGGGATCCTACTCTGCATCCTACCAATCGTTGGTTGACTGATGAGATTCGAGGAAAGAAAGGTTCTGTGCGTGTGACCTATGCAGTGATGTCACGGGCTTATCTTGCTGAGTTAGATGTTATCCTAAGTGAGTCAATACCTTTGAAAATTCATGGTGATATTATTGTTTATATTGACAACATGCAGTACCTGAGGTACTCCGTTTTCAGTAAGAAGAGCCACGATTGTTCCACCATCAAGCCTCTAGATCGCATACCCTTGTCCAGATCTCTCTTTTGTTGCCCTTATGGCTCGTCCCTTGTAGTTAAGGTGGACCTTTGGAATTCTGACACAACCAAACCCCTTGCACGTGGAGTGCTGCTCTTCCCTCTTGAATATTTTGGGGAACTTGTGGGGAAACTTGGTGATCAGAATATGAATATGATTCAAGTAAAGGTTAATTGGTTGTACTTCATGGATCATCCAAAATCATATGCGGCCTTGCTCGGAATATCCAACTAGTCATTTTTTGTGAACAAGGTGAACTAGAGCTAGTTCTAGTTCCCAAAATATGAGGAACAAGAAAAATCATGAAAGAAAAGATGGGTGTTTTGAATGTGAAAGATTTAAATGCGGGAGTCGCCAGATCCTTCAGAGCATGGTCAGAGAATCATAACATCTAAGTCAGTATGCAAATCATCTCAATACATCTGTTACTAAAATGCCAAACATCACTATAATTAAATTTTGCAGAGATTGTCTTCCAAATTTCAATAATTGCATGCAAATTTATTTCCAACATGAGACTTAAAAAGTGACCCATAATTTATCTATTGAACTATGACAAAACAGAACTAGTGTAATAATTAATAGATTTCTTTAATGAAATCTTACATGATATATTTAAACTTCTAGTACAGTATATTAAATTCGCACATCACTTGGGTTACTGTCTTTTGATTCAAAATTATACATTATTCCCCAAATTTATTAATGTATAGACACCCAAGATCATTACAACTTATATTTATACAAGTACTACAAATTTCGACAGTACAGTTCCCGATCGATCGACCTTTATTTCTATTTTCATTTTCATTTGTCCATTATGTGAGCAGTTTTTTCAATGCTGAGTTCAATTGCTTGAGAACTTCTTCGATTGTAATGCGTTCTTTGGGCGAATTTTTGGAGCACGAAAGCCCACATTGAACCACTGAAAGCAGGCAATCAAGGACATTTTTTGATGCATATAAATTGGCTTCCAATCTGGTATCAATTATGTTCATAACTTGTTCAGGAAAGGCCATCTCTACGTGCTTGTGAAGACTCGTACCATCTTTTAATTTCTCATCTGTGGGGCTCAATCCAGTGAACATCTCAAGTAGCAGAATGCCATAGCTATACACATCCCCTTCCATTGATGGCCGGCCACCCATTCCATACTCTGCAGCATAAAATTTATTAGTTCCTTAACTTACTATATATATATATATATATATAGTAAATCTATTGTGAACCATGATGCATAGAGCGCTCCGTGCACCACGACCGTTTGATCGGTGATTTTACAAATTGACAAATCTAAATTAACCAATCCAATCTATATATTGAAATCTTATAGAAAACAAAATTTTACAATTTTTAGAAATTATTTATTATTTTTTTCGAATTTTTTTAAAACTTCCCATTTTTTACTTATAAATTAGTATATTTATAGTAAAAAATGGCAAGTCTTAAAAAATTCGAAAAAATAGTAAATTTTTTTTAAAAATTGTAAAATTTTGTTTGCTATGAGATTTCAATATTTAGATTGGGTTGGTTAAATTAGATTTGACAATTTGTGAAACCACCGATCAAAACGGTCATGGTGCACGGAAGCGTATATGAACCCTGGTTCACAATATATATATATATATATATCATCTATTTTCATATTGAGGTCTAACTTTTGAAATTATATAGTCTAAATAAGTTTTACATCAAATGTGGCAAAATATTAGCTCGAACAAATCCTAAATATTTCATTAAAAAATGTGGCAAATTATCTTTTTACCATGGCCCTGCTAGAATTACGTGAAAGAATATAAATCGATTCATTAAATATATTTATCTACAAGGTGCATTAGATTTTAATGAAAAATATGATGGACTAGATTCATTCAATATTTTAATCTCTTTAATTGTCTTAGTAATAACTACATGTTCTGTCATTAAGAAGACACCATGTTCTCTAATTTCAGGACCTAATTAAAAATATCAATAAAAGAGGTTGAAAGCGCGAAAATTACCATCATTTGAACTAAAAAATAAAGGAAGATCATATATTCCACACAATGACATGTATGCTGTCCAAAATTGTGAGTTCTAATTTATAATTAGTTATCTTATATGAATTACGTGATTTTGTACTGTTCTTAGAAAATATTATAATGAAATTTTATTCTATCATTACAATATTCATCCATTGCTTCTTTAAATTTTATCAAAAGATAAAAAATTATGTTTATTAAACAATAAAAATAATCGACCTTAATTACCTGGAGGAATGTAGCCAATGGAACCTTTAATTCCAGTAGTACTTGTTAATGATTCAAAAAGTTGGATGTCAGGTGGTTCTAGAAATATGGCCAATCCAAAATCACCTACATGTGCTGTCATGTCATCATCCAAAAGTACATTGCTAGGTTTAAGATCACAATGCACGATTGGTGCAGGTCCATGGTAATGAAGATAATCTAATGCAGTAGCTACATCAATTGCGATTCTCAACATTTCGATAAGGTTGAGGCTTCTGACTGGCAAATCGAAATTTGAATTTGTATTTGGATGCAACCATGTTTCTAAGCTACCATTTGGCATGAACTCAATAACTAAGGCCTTGAAATCGTTTCCATGCTGGTCAATGCTCGAGCATGAACTTAACACTTTAATGAGGTTCCGATGTCTCACATTTCTTAATACCTCACATTCTGAAAGGAAACTTCTCGAAGCACCATGTGTTTCAAGGTTTAGCACCTTTACCGCAACTGTTGTCACATTTTCAAAGCTCATAACTGCCTTATACACAGCTCCAAATGCACCTCGTCCAATTAGATTTTCTAAAGAGAAATTTTCAGTAGCTTTAAGAAGGTCATGGTATGATACATGCCTGGGCTCGAATTTCAAAGCTCTTTCACTACCAGTTTGTGGGTTCCTTTCTGGCTTCTTCCTAAAAAAATATGTAACTAACAAGCACAAGCCTATGATCAGGGAAATGCAAGAACTAACAACAATAATTATTAGAACCTTGTTCCTTTCAAAATGGCTTTTTCCTGGTAAATCTAAAATGCATTGTGTCAAATGCAATTCAGGTATTCCTCCACAAAGTTTAGAATTTCCTCTTACATCTATAGCACTAGCGTTCTTGAATATTCCATCTTTTGGTATTTCTCCCTCAAAATTGTTAAATGAAATGTTCAAATAACTAAGGTTCATTCTACCCATAAATTCAGGTACTCGGCCTAAAAGAAAATTATTGGAAACATCAATCTCTTGCAACCCTCTCAGATTGCTTAGGGAGGATGGAATTACTCCTTGAAATAAATTACTCTCAAGATAAAGGGTTTGAAGAACTTGGCATCCATCAATGGTACCCGGAATCTCTCCAAATAATTTGTTATTTGAAAGACGGATTGACTGTAGGTTATGCAATTTACCAATTTCTGGTGGTAAGGAATCAGACAAATAATTGTGTGACAAATCGAGAGAGATAGAAAGAGGAAGCTCCATAATTTCTTTAGGTATTTTACCTATCAACTTATTATTTGAAAGGTCTAGCAAATTTAATGCTCGTAAGTTACTTAATTGTGGTAGTATACTACCTTCCAATGCATTTTTACTTAGACTAAACTGCACCATCTGGGTAAGATTAGCAAAAGTAAATGGTATTTGACCTGAAATCATATTATTGGACAGATCTAGTGATTCTAATCTGAAGAGATTGCCAATTTCTTCTGGGATAGAGCCATTGAGAAGCATATCATTTAGAAAAAGAGTGTCTAAGTTAGTAAGTTTTCCAAGCATTTTTGGTATGCTTCCTGAAATCAGGTTGCCACCCACTGAGAGTTTCATAAGACTAGTAGAAAGATTTGCAATAGAACCAGGTAGCACTCCTTGAAGTTGGTTATGTGAAAGTTGTAGTAGTTGTAAGGATGTACAATTGTTCAAAGCATCGAGAAATTTCCAGTCTTGAGGTTTGTTGGCCGTTAGCTTATTATAACCAAGGGTAAGCATCTGGAGTTTTTCTAATAATCCAATGGTAGATGGTATTATGCCATTAAAGAAATTATTACTCAATTCGAGATCTATAAGGCCAGAACAATTGGATATGGATGGTGGGATCCGACCACTCAATTGATTGTCATACATGTACAGATGTTGCAGGTTAGAAAAAGGACCACACATATCAATTGGGAGAGTTCCATGGAGACGGTTATCACCAAGTACAAAATAGACAATTGCTGATATATTATAAAGGGATTGTGGTATTTCGCCCCAAATATTGTTGCTATAAATGTTAAAGAATATAAGCATTTGAAGCTTCCCAAGTGTGGCAGGAATGGAACCACTTAACCTATTTTGCTCAAGAATTAGTATTTCAATATTATTGAGATTACTGAAGGCTGACGGTATTGTGCCACTTAATCGATTTTGGCTGACATCAAGTTGAATAAAGTTAGTAAGATTGCCCAAAGTGGACGGAATTTGACCATGAAAACTATTTATTTGAAAATAAAGAAATTGTAGTCTAATAAGGTTTCCTAAAATGGGTGGAATGGAACCAGTGAAGTTATTTTGGTAAATAAAAAAGTCTAATAGGCTAGTTAGATTGCCTAAACTATATGGAATTTGACCTTCAAAATTATTTTGGTCAAGATAAAGATACTCTAGGCTTCTAAGGTTTCCTAAGGTAAAAGGAATGGTTCCTGTGAGATTGTTCTCACTTAGTCCCAAGAGACGGAGCAGGGGGAAATGACCGAATTCAGGAGGTATGCCTCCGGTGAGGAAATTGCTTTCAATATCAATTTTTGTAAGGTTCTTGCATTGCACTAAATTAGGTGGGATGGTTCCATGAAGGTTGTTATTAAACAACTCAATGACTTGTAGACTGGAGCAGTTACCAAGAGTAGAGGGAATACTACCCTCAAGAAAATTCATGCTCAGGTTGAGGAACCGTATCCTGCCCAAATGTCCCAGTTCTACCGGGATGCTTCCTCGAAACTGGTTATCAGGTAAACTTATTCTTTGGAGAAACGTGAGATTTGCTAAGAAAGGAGATATGGAACCTGTCAATTGTTTGGAGTCCAGAACAAGAGCAATCACTCGATCTGGATGGTGCTTACCACACAAGATCCCTTGCCATTGACAGTGGTGGAGGGACTCATTCCATGATGACAGCACTCCAAATGGATCACTGGATATTTGGGACTTGAACGATAGAAGTGCCGATACATCTGTTCTGCTAGTAGTCACTTCAGCCGCAAGAGGAGTAATAGAAGATAAACATAAGAGGATGTGTATAGTGAGAAAGTGATAACCGAGTTCCATGCTTTGTGCAGTGAGTGGGTACAATGGTTCTCTCGTATTTCCACAAGTGCTCCTTTTATACAATAAAAATTAGGTGGGGTGGTGGGACTGGGACACAAATGGTAAGATTTATTGCTGATCGAAGACTTTTTTGCTCGGCATGTTGTTATTTTTTCTAAGGCGTGTTGACGAAGTGCCACAAGGCACAACTATATTTTGTTGAACACTATACGCATTTGTCTCGTGCGGATTTTCTCCCTAATTAAATTACCTCTCAGGTCTCAGGTCAGGCAGTACTAGGCGAGAAGGTTCCGATGCGGCGATGCCACAATTTTAGAAGAATTTTACAACTTTATTTTTTATTAATATTTACAAATTTACAAATTTAAATGTTAATCCAAACTGTCTGTGTTGCATGGATATAAAAAAGAGCAAGCTTCTGGTGCCACATTTTTTTTATGCCACAAATTTTACACTTTGCTTTTTTATTTTAAATTTTAAATTTTAAATGTTAATCCAAACCGTTGATCGTGTTATTTTAATGACGGATGTGTTGTCCTAAAATTTCATAATTTTTAAAGTTTATTTGATACTTGATCAAGAGGTTAAAAAATGAACATATTAGAATTTATCTATTTTAGTTATTTCGATTCGTTCATTTTTTACCTTTTGATCAAGCATCAAATAAACTTCAAAAATTAGAAAATTTTATTGCAACACATCCGTCGTTAAAATAAACAAGATCAACGGTTTAGATCGGACGATTATTTTTACATTTAAAATAAAAAAAGTAAAGTATGACATTTGTGGCATCAGAAAAGTGTGGCACCGGAATCTTATTCTAAAAAATATTATACAACCTTTTATCCTAAAAAAGTTGGAATAGACTCCTCCGACTTGATTATTTCTTGTATATATGGTTAAGTTACACGAATAATTTTAAAATTTTAAATTTGACATTTGAATTTAAAATTTTTTAAATATTAATAAAAATAAAATCGTAGCATTTAGTGACACTCTAATCACAACACACTTCCTTCGTCAGAAACCCTATTTTAAGACCAATCACCTCTTCTCGTAGCTTCAATACAGAAGGTAATTTTCTGACAATAGTTTTTTTTTTTAGAAAAAGCAACCTCATGGTTACCGTTTCAATATATGAAACAGAAGTGTATGTACAAAACAAAACATCAGAGTACCAGCCACAGTGTGTGCCAGTCCATTAGACCATTACTCTTTATTCTACTCTAACCTCGAGCTGTACCAACACTTGTATCAGCCGAGCAAACTAAACTAACATCATTAACAAGAATATAAACCTATCTAGCCCCTGTTTAAGGATTTCAAAACAACCAAGAACAAATCAAATATCTCACAAAAGTTGCAAGCAGCACTGAATTATTACAAAAAGCCAACTAAACAAAGTCATGGTATCTAAGAAAGTGGCTCCAGCTTCTTTTTGACACATCTCATTTGCACTGACAAGCTTTATCCTGCCACCATGATATTGTGTTCATATTTCTAGTATTTTCATACTTGGTTCTAATCATTGATTTCCAAAGGCCCTGATAACTAGGTGATTTGAGCTTCCACCGCCATTTAAGAAGTAAAGAAATATTCATTTGTCCTAAATCCCAAAAACCCATTCCATCAAAACCTTTCTTAAGACAAGCTCTAACCCAATTCACTAAGGCATGTTTTTTGGCATTATGCCCTACTTGCCACAAGAACAACCTCCTAATTCTGACAATAGTTATTACCTCCTGATGTGAAAACCCAAGAGGCCAAGACTTGTCAAGTTACTCAGCGTTGCATCTATTTTGTATTGGTTAAGAGTAAAATTAGGAATCAATGCATGCACAAACATCAGGGATCGACGTCTGAACCCCAATTCCTCAGCCCTTTTAGCTTGAATCTTCAGCTGATCAGGGCTATGTGTGATCGCTCTAGGTGCCGACTTATTTGACGAACAGATAAACCGCATTGCTCCTGAAGGAAAGATATGTTGGGTATGGCATAATTTTCAAGGTTTAATGTTAACAGAAAACAATTCTTTCTCAGGACCAGCAATAGTTTTTCCACAGACCCAAAAATTGGCACCAGAAAGAACAGAATCTTTTTGAGCAATGTGATGTGTGCGAATGCATTTGGGCAAATTGAAAGGAGGAGCAAGATGTCAGAAGGAGAGAATCCAAGATCTAGCAGCTCGGCCCATCTGGGGCTTGAAGCCAGGGCGGATCCAAAAATTTTTTTAGCCTAGGCACAATTTTGTTTGGAAGGCAAAAATTTTTACAAGCTAATCAATTTTCTAGACCTAGTAGTAACAAAGAGGCATAAACAAGTTCTAGGCCTGGCCTTATCCAGGCACTCATTATTTTGCACCCCGGGAACAGCTTAAAATTCAATTCATGGACTTTTAATTTCAAAAATTCACCCCAGGCACATGCCTAGGGGTGCCAAGCAATCGATCCACCACTGCTTGAAGCACATGTCCACATTGTAAACAAGGAAACCTGGGTTGCGCAATGCAGCAGCTGTGAATGTGATGTGGGGTTCGGCCACACCGGCTTATCTCAGATAAACTAGATACGCAGAAGTATAGTTTAATTTTGAAAAGCATATATCATTTAATAACTAATTAAATTTTGGCAATGACTTATATATTTTTGTTATTTATCCAAATTTCGTAAACAAATTCACCCATAAGAGAAATTCGAAGCCAACATCAATTTAACACCTACCTGGAATGCTCATTAAATCAAGAACATAAGCAAATAAATTGTCAGATTAAGACATTTTTAATAGTTGCATAGAAATCTTCCCAGAGGATACTGGTTCCTCCTTATGTGGTAATAGCCAATTCACAGAGATTTTAATAGTTGCATAGAAATCTCTATCGAGGGTCCGATTTCCAGGACTATTTATGGGTAGCAAATTATGGATTCTTTTTTTAATAGAAAAAAGGGCCCGCAGACTTGTCATTAAAAACCCAGAGCATAATTCATTTTCACAGATGACCTTGACAGGATCCGCTTCAACGGGTGTCTTTACCAAAATTCCATTGTGAACACATGAAAAAGACATATGCTCGAGGTTGCAGTCACTGTTTAAGGTGATATGCATTGTATACGTTGTGGTAAATACACTTTTCCAATATCCTGTTATTTACGGTGCAGTAAATGCAAAAGTGAGAATTGATGCCTCTGTTGAAAATCAACACATATTATTAGTATTCAGTCATAAATTAGTTTGTTATGGTGAAACTTTTATCCTTCTCTTTTGTTTTTTTTTTATTGGCTTTACCGCTTGATTTTCAACAATTGTGTTTCTTTTATGGAAGAGCCATCTGTTCCAAACCAAAAATATTGCAGTAACTGTGCCTTTCTGGCAGTGTTTACAATACCCTACCGGTTACCAGAACAGTGACCGAAATGGCGGTATCCGGTATTGTGAGAGAAAATACCGGATAATTTCAGAAAATACCAGATTTCGGTCACCTGTCCGGTAGAGGTGCTGGTATGGTATTGAAAACACTGCTTTTTGGGGGTAAATGTGATGCAAGGCAGGAACGTAAATTGTGCCCTTCCGGGCATAATTTTGTAACAATCAGAGCACCAGTAAGGATTGTGCCCTTCAAACAGATGAACTGCTTTCAGCTTTATAAAAGCAATATGCAAAAACATCCCAATTATATGGGTAAATTCTTTTTTTCTGCCATTTATAGGCTATCTGTGAAAATAAGTCATAACATAGGCCATTTGGGTAAATTGTTGGTCACCAGTCAATTATAACAAACTGTAACTTGTGATTTTAGAGGGAATGAATTTAAAGAATTATTTCATACAAAAGATTTGTTTCATACGAACCTTATCCCTTGACCAAGACTTGCATATATTGCCAACAAAAAGTGTGAAGTTCTCCTGGTTAGTAGCTGAGATATGCACTGTCTTTCCCTTAATCTGACAACATGACACACTAGAAAGTAAGTCCTGGATCTAACCAAACAGTTGCTGACGCTAACTGCATTACTCTTTAACAACTGAAGTCATTTCCCAGAGCAATTCTGTTGAAGGAGAAGATGTAATTAGCCCAGTAAATCTATAGTATTTATTTATTTATTAATTAAATTCCGTGGGTATCTGAAACCGTTTTTTTTTTCTGGAAGTGCGACACGGCAATCACAACCATTCCCGTCACGGCAATCACATGCCATGCTTCCCGAAAAAAATTAACCGTCGAGATTAGATCGGACGGTCGTGATGAAATGTCCAGTGTACAGCTCTGGATACTGGTCCTTCCCGTGACCGCATTAATCGTCCGCTTTAGCGACGCAGAAATCTAACCGTCCGTTCATTTACGATTAAAATCTGATCGTTCTTTTTTTTCTCCTCTTTTACACCTTTCTAGCGCCTCTCTCTTCCGGGAATTACTTTTTGCACGGTTTAATTTAGCAATACACGATAAAATGCTATGAAATGACAGAAACGCCCTCGTCTTATCTCTTCCACTCTGATGCGTGTCAAAGCAATTCCTCTCTATGCAATTTGAAGTTTTTGTTGAAACATATTCAGAAAACCCAAAATTTCCATTATTTACATTTGATGATCATTAAATTCTCTGTCCTGTTGCATGAGTTATCAAATTCAATCTGTAACTTTAATGCATTTATCTCCCACTACATATCAGTTTTTTATTTGTCTATTAAACCGATTAAAGAAAATTCATTTGAACGTGGCCATTAATCCATTAAATTGTATTGATGTTGCTTTAATATGGGTTATACAAAAAGCCATTTGTTATTCTATATAAACGACTCATTTGAAAAATATTGGAAAGAAAAAATATATACAAGTTGATCAGTGAGAAATTGAGACAAAAATAAACTTGATCAAATGTCTATTCTCCATATTGATATTCCTCATAGTAATTTTCAATTTGATTTGAATATTATTCCAATAAATTCTGCTGGATATTGTGGAGATCTCTCATCAGTCACTTCTCCGGTCGTGCCCTAAGGAGTGACACTTATCCGTCTTATCTTGGTTGCGGTTCCTCTTGCACGTTGAGACGGAAACCGCTTAAGGACAGCGCCTAGCGCGATTCGGGTAAAAATGTTTTAATTATTTATTTTATTTATTTTTATGCTATCCGAATTTATTTATTTGATTTTGCACCAACAATCTTAAGCGTATATTCCGTAATTCGGTTAGCAATTTTGTTGACAATGAAATAGTTGAGTTAAATGTAGATGCATTTAAATTTGTTCAATTCGTGAAATCTAATTTCATCCGTACATCAACTAGTAGTTAAATTTGTTTTAATTGACTCAATAGAAACGTAAAGGATTTACAAAATATTAGAATTCATAAGTGTATTTGAAGATCGAGAATTATTTGAAAGCAGAATATATTCATAAGTGTATATTAGCAAATCTACAATTTTTTTGTTTATAAAAAAAATTGTGAAAGAAACCTATACAGTGAATGTTTTGAATTTGATTGTAGATAAAAGAAAATTAGCATATTTAAAAGTTATATTTATCACGTATAATTGGAAAATGTTTTCAGTTTTTTTTTTAATTGTATAATACTTTTGACTGGTGAAAGCGTTTACAGAGAAAAACATTTATTAGAATAATTGCACTCGTTTTCAATATTGGTATAAAGGTTACTATAAGTCATTTATTTGTCTTGATAATTTAATTGATACTTGTTGCTCTTTTAAAATAATAATTACAATTAATAAAATTTATGAGCTATTTTAATCCATGCAAGTCAGGCTTATTTTGAAGAAAACAAAACTTGTTAGATATACTGCTTTATATCTATACCATGTATATATCCTATGTTCATTCGTGTCTGTTTATAAAGTATTTTATACCTTTGCATTGCATGGCAATACTAATTCTTTAGAATTAACAATTGAGATCTAAGTTGTATAAATATGTCTGATCAGTTGATGAAAAAAAAAAATTATATGTTGATACTCTTTTGGAAGATATTGTATTATCATATTTTTAGGAGAGAGCTTTAAAAAAAATTATTATTTCCTATTTAGCTATAAATTTAATCAGTAAAATATTGACATATATAGTCAATGATTTCTGGTAATGGTTGTCGTTATATAATTATACTGATTATATTTATTAAATAATATTGCTGCTGTAAATTAATTACCAAAATAGCATATACATGAAATAAAGATTGCTGTTAACAGACATGCTAAAAAGAAAAATGGAGTGTTAATATTAACATTTAAGATGAGTTACAAACCAATCGAAGTGGTTATAATCATAATAGATTTTGGTCCTTAAACGTTATTGATTTTTGCTCAATTGCAAATAAATGTAGTTATTTGAGAGATATTTTTATCTCTGTAAATGTTCAACTTTATGATGATTTGGATGTGAGAATTAATGATGATTAAGAGGAAGCCATTTAGAACTAATTTTCATCATTCAGTGCTCATGAAAGATTACTATTAAACATGGTTTTATTATTGAGATTAAACTAAATTTAAATACCTGGTAGTTATAATGAATTTTATAATTGAGTTCTTTTTATATTTTTGTGATATGTGATACTTGCGGTCTTGATGACTATTAATTAGCTGATCACTGTGATTGAATCAAATTCCGAAAAAGAAAAGGAAATATGGGGGTATAAAATAAAACTCAACTGATATATATGAGTTCGTATTTTCTTATTTAAGAATAGCTGATATTAATTTGGATACATAGAAATTTATGATACTTATATATCAGAAAAATGTGGGGGTCACGTTTAAAAAAAAATGATATGAGATTATTGCATGTGATTAATTTTCATTAGCATGATGCTATTATGAAATGCTTCATAAGCTTATTACTAACAAAATTTTGGAGAATTTTTGTTTTTGGAAGTTCCTTTGCAGGAAAAAGAAACAAATTGAGCTCAAGTATCAAAGCGACTAGTCGACATGAAAAAAAAAATTGTGATGAACTTAATGAGAAGTTCTATATATATGAACTTGATGAGAAGTTCATATTTCATCGAGGGGGATGGGTTTTAGCCCTAAAGGGCCACTTGCGGGGGCAACCCAATCTCCGAAAGGCAGACCCCTGGAAAGAGATTCAATGGGTAATAACAATCCGACAAGTGGTCGAAGAGTACACATTTTTTAGGAGCATAGACTCCAACCCCATCCCTATGGTGAGTGTACTCTATGTAGATGTAAGGTTGAGCAAATTAGCTCTTAATGAGGACCAAAGCGGTAATTTCCGTGGGATGTGCATCTACACACATCCTTGGTAGGGACTCACCTATATGAGAGTGTCTGTATACGGCCGCGGTGCGGGGCATGGGTAAGCCCTTAAGACTCTCATGAAAAATCCAAGGTACATGCGTATGGCCATTAATGCGCACCCCGCGATGATTTTTCTCCGTATTACGTGTATGGTGTCGTAGAATTTGAATCCAAGGAACGAGTTCAAGACATAAGTTCTCTCTGTCTCCTCCAAATTTGATGCACATATACTAAGTGAAGTTCAAGGTTTGAAAACTACTTCATGATGCGAATATAAATATCCAGCAATTTGTTATTCACCATTTTGTTTGTTCCAAATTCCTAACTTTATCCAATTTGCTTATATATATCTTATGTATTTGACAGTGATCATTTTGCTTCAATGAAATCCCTAATCTGCTTTTACATATCTCATATTTTGATGTTTATAAATTTTGAGTTTTATGAGGGATTGTTGAAACATATTCAGAAAATCCAAAATTTCCATTATTTACATTTGATGATCATTAAATTCTCTGTCCCGTTGCATGAGTTATCAAATTCAATCTATAACTTTAATGCATTTATCTCCCACTACATATCAGTTTTTTATTTGTCTATTAAACCGATTAAAGAAAATTCATTTGAACGTGGCCATTAATCCATTAAATTGTATTGATGTTGCTTTAATATGGGTTATACAAAAGCCATTTGTTATTCTATATAAACGACTCATTTGAAAAATATTGGAAAGAAAAAATATATACAAGTTGATCAATGAGAAATTGAGACAAAAATAAACTTGATCAAATGTCTATTCTCCATATTGATATTCCTCATAGTAATTTCCAATTTGATTTGAATATTATTCCAATAAATTCTGCTGGATATTGTGGAGATCTCTCATCAGTCACTTCTCCGGTCGTGCCCTAAGGAGTGACACTTATCCGCCTTATCTTGGTTGCGGTTCCTCTTGCACGTTGAGACGGAAAACGCTTAAGGACAGCGCCTAGCGCGATTCGGATAAAAATGTTTTAATTATTTATTTTATTTATTTTTATGTTATCCGAATTTATTTATTTGATTTTGCACCAACAGTTTTGAAGCTATCTTTCAGTTGTTCTCAATTTTCTGCAGTGAGAGCACTATTTGAGATTAAACCAATTCCTAAAAGTTCTCCACAGTACACACCATATTCATACACGCCAGTTTAACTTAGCAAGACTGAGAAAACTTGCTAGAGAGACGTTGATAGAGTGAAGTACTGAAGTCGAGAAGTAGACTTAATCAAGAGCCAAGAAAGGGAGAGAGAGGCTGACAGGTTCACAGGAAAGACCGGGAGAGAGCGCACAGGAGGAGGGAAATACACGCTTCAGGGTAAGAGATGAGGGCATTTTCGTCATTAACTAATTTTTAGCGTGCCTTGCTAATCTGAGCCGTGAAAAAAGCAACGCCCCTCTCTTCCCATACTTGAGTCATCTCTCTACCTCCTCCTCCAGGGCCTCTCATGCCGCCTCTCTGCCGCCACAACCTGTCCTAGCGCCTCTCTGCCCCTACCTCCCACAGTCCTACTCCAACCTCTCTCAAGGCTCCCTCCTGAGTTCTTCTCCATGGTGGCACACGATATTCGTTGCCTATTTATCTTCTCTCTATCGATGCTCCTTCACATCTCTGCTTTGCTTGCTCAGCCTCTCTCCAAGGCTTCCAGATGGAAATGGAAGACGAGGGTGGTCACCTCCTAAGTCTCTCTCCGTCGTTCTATAGAAAACGAAGGGGTGGCGGAGCCTTTGTCGCAATCAATGGACATCTTAGAAAATTCCAGGTATGTGAAGTTATTTGGGCTTAATTTTTTCTATCGTCTTCAAGTCTTCAAGTATATAGTTTAAATTTGGGTTTATAAGGTGTGTATTTTTTTTTTTTTTTGTATGCCATTCAAAATTACAGTATTGGATTTGATTTGGATACGATTTGTGGTCTAAAATTAAAAGGCAAATTCTCTTTTAAAATTACCATATTTTGCGGAATTTGAGAATCAGAATGAACATCTTAGAAAATTTTGAACTTTCCATACTTGAACATCAGTTTGATGCACCACCAATCGTGCACTTTTGATAGTATCCAACACAACAAACGGTAAATTGGTGAAACATTTTTTATTTTTAGAATCAGAATATGTTTCTTTTCAGTAAATGGATAAAATCTAATATAAGGCTTTGGTTACAATAATTGGGTTCATTTATATGCAGGTTATTCTCTCTGACATATATAATATATTGCAAGTTATTGGTATGTACCGGGTTGGTACCTGAGAAATCTCTGAATGAGAGTTGTTCTCTGTCTGGCACCACAACAAAACCCTAGGTCCATTGCAACGTGTTTGATGAAATAACTATGTGGTTTTTTATATGTATCCGGTAGGTTTAATTTTTTACTTTTAAGTTCTGCTATTTTTTCCTTTCAAGAATTTGTTTTATGCCACTGTTAATAATGTGTTATATTTTTCCTTTTTGGGAAATGTTAGTATGCATTGTAGGTTTGAGTTGCTCAATAGAGAAGGCATGAAAAGGAATAGATAAATCGAGTGGAGAAGGTTTATTTTGTACAAAATAATTTTGAACTGCCGTCGATGCTTTGAGAACTGGTCAGGAACTACATTTTTTATGCTACTTATTTGCCTTTTAGAAGCTTTAATATTGTCATATTTTGCAACACTGCTTCTGAGAAGGCATTTCGTTACTCCAACAGGCTGTTCACTTTGCCAACAAACCCCGCTAGAAGACAGTTCACATCTCTTTTTCCTATGCTCCTACACCAAAGAGGTCTGGCAGAAATTACAACTTAGGTTTGCATTACTAGATTTTCTCCCTTCATACTCAATTCCGGAGTCAATGCTGTGCATGCTTGACAAGTTCAGAGGTGATAAGAATTGTTTAGTGCTACTGGCAATGACTATGTGGGCAACATGGTTGGAGAGGAACAATAGGGTCTTCAGGAACTCTGCAAGGAACACAACAACAACGGTGTATTGGATTTCAGGGGAATTAAAAAGCTTCATGAGATGCTACTAGGCTGAACTCCCTTTTATTTCTTTTCCTGTTTTTCATTTTTATTTCTTTCCTCTTTGACAGCCTCTGTCAATGTTTCTAAAAAAAATATTTTACAATTTGTAGTATGATTTGTTAATGTTTATATTATAAATTTCTCAAATATTTTGGTGTCTCAGTTTTTTCTTTTAATTAGGTTGTGGCTTCCACCAATTAGTGATTCAAAATTCCGAATAGTAGACACCACACTATTGATCTCCATGAATGTCCTGGTGAAGTTACAGTTTTTATTTCCTTGCTTCATCAATATTTTTCTTTTAGTCTGTTAAGATAGTAGATTTTTTTCTAATATGAAAAATATTATGGATACCAATTCAGTTCTATATACAGAGAACGAAATGTGAATAAGTTATATGTGTCACCTTGATGTCTGAGGCCATTGTACTTTTTCATCCTGATCTTTGTTATTACTAATCTCAAGTAGTTTTCTAATAAAGATGCTTTCTGAAGTAATCAATTTGAGAATTGGTCTTATTGGTGTGTATGTTGTATCTATTCATGTCTTCACTTCTATGCATTAGTCATCCTTGCCTTAATTAAATTCTCATCAAATTCCCAAGAACCGCATCAAATTCCGAATAATTATGATGCAATGTTTAAGATCATCAAATTCCCAAAAATTCAATATTTTGAAAGCTAATATGATGTTTTTAATTTTGTAGAATGGTGTCTAATAGAGAGTGAGTTAGAAGATCAAGGAAGCAAAAGTAAGCTTATTTGGCTAATCTTGAACAACAGCTACCTTTTCTTTGTTCCTTCCTCGAGAAATATTTTCTTTGCCATTATAATGTGTTTCCATGGTAAGTTCTAATTGTAATGGTGCTGGTACAGGTAGTGAGGGAAATCAGGGATTAATATTACAACATTGAAATTATTGAAGGACTAAATAAATTTCATTCTGTTGCTTCCTATTAGTTGATTCGCTAACCCCATCGCACCACAAGCACCTCCTCTACCCGCCTCTCCTGTCGCTTCTCCGCCTCCTCTTCCAAGCCTACCCCACCTTCTCCTAACGATGCACTTCCTCTTCTTTCGCCGACAGGAAGGCAAATGACACAACGAAAAGGTGAAATTTTCTACGTAGATTCATAGAAATAGATGAAGAGGCTTCAGGGAGATGGAGAAGCTTTTGGTTATTATCTTTTTCTATTTTCTTTCAAACAAATGAGAGTTGCCAAGAAGGTTAAGAATAGAGATTTTCTGAAAAATATATTGTATCAGTGTAGAATTCTTTTTACTGCATTATAGAATAATAAAAAATTGTGGTACTAAGAAGTTAAATAGAATGTAATTTTTTACACGTTATCTATATATTACTTTATATTTGGCAAGGAAGAAATTATAAAGGTGTTTAATGCTATCAATTTCTTTTTGTGTCTTCAATTTCCTTTGTTTATTGTTCTTGGCAATGGAGAAAGTGCATAGCTGACAAGAATAAATTACACGTTAGAGTAGATCTCATCATCGAATTTGAAATATTTTATTTTTGGAAAGTTAACTACGTTTTTGGAACTGAATTTCCAATCAAAATAACATTTGAATAATTCCAATATCCACTGTTTAGAATGTTGAAATTTTAATATTGTGATTTACTGGAAATGTGTGATAAATGACTTCATGATTGTCAATACTTGATTGTACCAGTACTGGTACCAACACTTGGTTAATGGGTTCATTATTACTATGTTTTTCAAAGAATATGTATAGTAGTGGTACCCCAGAAAGTTGTGGCAAACCACACTTGAATGTTGGCATCTGAACCCATTGTCAGAAAGGTCAAATTAACTGAATCTTGCAGAGAGTGAGAAACCACCAGGTGAGGGGCTCCAAAAATATGCCGAACAATATTAATTGTATTGTTGTTTGGATGATTTGTATTTGATTAAATCAATATTTTGTTCAAATAATTATTTAGGGTTTCAATGCCAGTTCGACTTGGTCTCATTGTTGAAGGGATCAACGATATTAATATATTAAGCAATTACAATAAAGATACCACTAGAATATTTTTATTATTTTAGATTGTATTATTAATCTGTAATTGGAGCTCACAGGTTCAAATAACACATCAAGCTCCAAGTTTCTGAGTGTAGTAGCTGAGACCAACGAAATCACGATCACATGTCGTGTGAAAGATGTCATCGGACCTGACGAAGGTCGGTTCATTTCAAGTCGATGTGTGCCTTGACGAGAACATCATCTTCTGGCGTCAGGTTAACGAGCCAGGAATGATTGGTGTCGTCATAGTGTTTTGGGCTAGCAGAACTTTACTGTCAGCTTCATGAGCGTTGGCAGAATTTCACCAAGCATGCTGTCAGCTTCTATCTCACCATATGCCCCTACTACGAGTCCGCCTCTCTCAAGAGAAATAAAGGGAATGCTTAGCTATCAGAATCTCCTGTCTTTTTCAAGATAAATCCATATCCAAATCCAGATGAAGCACTTTTTCCTATCAAATTTTGGAAAAATCACTTTGAAGAAGTTTGATAAGAAGAAACCCACTGTAACTTTCATCTAACCAATTTTCTCATTAAATTAAAATAAATTAGGTGTTTAACTAAATATTATTTTGACTAATTGTAGGTGTTGAGAGAGGACATGTCTCATATTGTAGTTCAGCGACTAAGAAATTCCATATTGTGCATGATTTGACAATTGAAGTTAGAACAATTACCATTTACAGTAAGTCGGCAATCCTATCAACCTTCAGATTTGGGATAAGGTTTGTTTCAATTTCATATTCTATTGTATTATGATTGCTTTTAATTTTCCAAAATCAAGTATAGGCTATGGACTGTAAATCTTAAATTCTTCCAAAATCAAGTATGACCCACAAAATATGATGGCTTATTTCTGTTTTCAGATTTTTTAATTTTCTTATAGGATTTTTCTAAAAATACTGGAGGACTCAGTGACCAAGCCCCTCCCTTCGAGTTCAGGACATATCACTAATGAAAGAGAAAATAATTGACGAAGAGGCTGGCGGTATATACTGCAAAGAGTGCATAATGTCTCCATAATTTAATTAATAGGCATGTATTGCAATCAAGCATTAGCTCAAAATGCATGTAGAATTTGTTAAAAGAATCATTGCGATTATCAAAATAGGAGAGCGTGGATTGAATCATAGAGTTGTTTTTAAATGTTGTACGACCAAATGATTTTTAACTTTTTTTCCCTTTGTTTATCTTACTGGTTCTCAATTTGATGCATTTTTGTTATTTATCAGTCTATCATATATTGCATCTGAATACTGTCTCAGGTTAGCATAGGTACAGTTGTTAGTTGGTATTAGCCCTTGAATCCGGAAATGTTAACAACAACTTTATATAGGATTCCTCGCCGTGATCTGTTATCCTCCTGAGAGAGATGTCAATGAGTAACAATTTCAGTGCTTACATTTCACTAAATGGATTGCAAACTTGGTTGAGTTGAGTTTGGCAGGAAACTTTGATAACCACGCTAGGTAATGGAAATGCATATCCTCGCATTTGTTTTTTAACAGAATTAAAAAAAAAATTATCATAATGTAAAAAATTATGCACTTAATTTTTTACAGCTCATGTGAAAAGAAAACTTATGGCATTTTGCCTTTGTACTTATTTGCTTGTCGCATACAATTTAGACTTAATGACAAATTATTAGTGATTTTTAAAATTGAAATACAAAAAATCCGCTAAGGCGCGGCAAAGCCGCGCTTCTCCACCTAGTATTAAACAAAACAAAACCTTCTTTATAATTAATAAGGCCCCCACTGTCTCAAATCTCTAGTTTCTTCTATAAATGCCCCCCAACCCCATCCCTCCTTCAAAATATATATATATATATAACAAGGTTTTAAAATGTGATTTATGCGGTTTGACGGTTGGGTGGTGATTTAGCGTTTATCGGTGCTAAAACGGTAAAAAAACTGTTTATGCAGTGATAAAACGGTAGTGCGGTATGAACCAAAATTAAGATAAAACGGTGATAAAACCCAAAAAAAAACGGAGTTTTTTTAAAGCTTGATATATAATAAACACACACACACATTGTATTCTCTCTTTTTTAAAATTTTTGTAGTCTTGTTTACAAAATTTCAAAATTCCCGGGCCAGTTTCTAATTAGTCAAATTAAAGCAGATAAGTTTCAATTACAATACCTCATGAAGGTTAATCCCAATCACAACAAGTCGTTCTAAACTTTTTCTTTTCGGATAAAGATTTTTTCCTCTCTAATCTCTTCTTTTCTTCTTTCGCGGCCCTTTTTAACACAAATAGAAGCACGATCAATCGTCTAGGAACTACACAGGGTTATACTAGAACCAGAAGGAATGTACTGTCCAAAGATTTAAATAGCGGTGATAGACGGGTTTCATATTGAAATATTCAACCCTTTTAGACCTTAATTTTAATTAAATGTTTGTGTTTTAGTTAGATTTTATTGCATTTTAGGTTAGAAATATGGTACTGCTATTGCCCTTTGTTAATTTTCAGGTTTAGCGACGATTTGGTGCAATTTTGGGCATTGGACAGTGTTCAAGCGGAGCAGGTCAAGATCCAACCGAATAGATCTTTAGATGGTTAAAAATCAAAAATTGATTTTTAGCCATCAAATGAGAGCGAAGCCGCCTCTCCACTAGGGGTGAGCAAAAAGCTCGTAACTCGTGAGTTTACTCAAACTCGACTCATGAAAAACTTAGTTATAACTTGAGCTAAAGAACTCGAGTTAAATCAACTCGGTTAATCGACAAGTAGAGTTTGTGTTATGCTCAACTCGGCTCGTTGGCTCGTGACGTAATAAATTTTAATTTTTTAGAGATTATCAACATGATATATGAGTATTAATATTGAGTTTTAAGACATTTTGCTTCAAATCAATGGAAAAAAATAAAATTGATAATACATTTTATTTTTTATATTATTAGATATATCAATTACTTTTATTTTGAAATAATGTGTCAATTAAAGAATGAAAATTTAAAGTAGACATACTCACGTCAAGTTGGCTCGTGACTCGTGAGCCAACTCGAGTTAGAGACGAATTGAGTTTGAGCTAACTTAAAAAAATTCGAAAGTATTTTCAACTTGACTCAAACTAACTCGAGTTATAGTCGAATTTAGTTTGAGTTAGTCCCAACTCGCTCGAACTTGTTCGTATACAGCCCTACTCTCCACCTAGTGTACATTACAGTCGGCACACAGAAATCAAATATAAAAAACTGAGGGACACAAAAGAGTTTGGGGTCGGGAATGTAAATCTCCCACCCAAATAGAAATAGATTCCATAAAAACACTTCCAGACGGGACGGGGATTCCCAACTCCCAACCAACCCTAGATCATCATTCTACGCCGCTCCCTCTTATTGTTGCGGCGATCTTGATTCTTGAGAGCTATTTGGGGGAAATATCTCGTCTCGTCTTGCATCGAAATCTCTCACAGTCTCATGGGCAGGAAAAGGGACAATACGGGACATCCTTTCCCTCTCCCTCTCCCTTTCCCTGCTCCGTCCGCCTTGCGTCGCCGGGGTGACAAGGTCAAGTTCAAATTCCTATTCATCTATCTATTTATCTATCTAACTATAACTATCTATATGGTGACCTGACCTCCTTATACCTGAAAAGCTGGCTATAGAAATTACTTTAGTTAGACCATTCTTAGATAGATGGTACCGGGTCTGCCTGAAACTGACTTTTTGATACCCCTCAATTTAGGACCTCAACTCAAATTCAGCTCTCGTCCTCAAAATCAACTGCTTTTTGGCTCCAATCTCCACAATTTTACACCCTGATTGTTTGGTTCTTTAAGCTGCCTTCCCCTGTAGGAACTAGCAACCAAATTGCCTCCTTGCTTTGAAGGCCCTTCATAAGATTTCCAGTGTTTTCCTTGTGATGTTTCTCCATTTTCTTACCATACATCTCTATAACCTCTTCTTTTTAGGACCATAGAAGTGAGGCAGTGGACCCACATCCATCATGGAGACCTCCAATGCCTGTAGAAGAGGGCATCTGGAAACCAATTCGTGTGGAGACAAACAGCAAAGGCGACGACCTGCGCTCTGGAAGTAAGTTGATAGAGGTTTATGACGTGAAAGTACACCTGCAAGGGAAAATACCCGGTAATATCCATGGCAACGTCAGGTTAATCGCTCAATGCTGGAGACCATTCCTCTTCAATCGTGACAAGGAACATGCACTACTGACTAAAGATAAGGTTAGAATATACTTACTATACATATATTCGTCATCCCTCAAACCTCTCTCTCTCCCCTTTCTTTACATTCCTTTTCATTCTTATGTATAGGACTCCTTGCCATTGGACGGTCCAGATGTAGTCCCTTTGGGTCATGATCCCTTCTATATCGTCGCAGACCTCAAGATAGATGATGATGAACTGTGTGAAGGACATTTACGCTGGGATCCTACTCTGCGTCCTTCCAATCGTTGGTTGACTGATGAGATTCGAGGAAAGAAAGGTTCTGTGCGTGTGACCTATGCAGTGATGTCACGGGCTTATCTCGCTGAGTTAGATGTTATCCTAAGTGAGTCAATACCTTTGAAAATTCATGGTGATATCGTTGTTTATATCGACAACATGCAGTACCTGAGGTACTCCGTTTTCGGCAAGAAGAGCCATGATTGTTGCACCATCAAGCCTCTGGGTCGCATACCCTTGTCCAGATCTCTCTTTTGTTGCCCTTATGGCTCGTCCCTTGTAGTTAAGGTGGACCTTTGGAATTCTGACACAGCCAAACCCCTTGCACGTGGCGCGCTGCTCTTCCCTCTTGAATATTTTGGGGAACTTGTGGGAAAACTTGGTGATCAGATTAATATGGTTCAAGTAAAGGTTAATTGGTTGTACTTCTTGGATCATCCAAAATCACGTGCGGCCTTTCTTGGAATATCCAACTAGTTATTTCGTGAACAAGGTGAACTAGGGCTAGTTCTAGTTCCCAAAAAATGAGGAACAAGAACTAGGCTGTAAACAACCAGTTCACACCTAGTTCATGCCCCTGATCCTTGTTTGGCTTTCCCTTGTTCCTGTCTTGTTTGTGAACTAGTAGTTCACCAAAGTTCCAAACACACCTCCCTTAGTACAAATTGGTATGCTTTTGAATGTTGTTTTCTCAGACTATGTGATGAATTGTATTAACCCTTTGATTGTGCAATACATTTTAGTTGTTATTATGTTGCATCTATGTATTTCCCCTAAAATAGTTCTATTTCCAATATTTTGCTAGAACTAAATATCTTGTTTGCTTGAACAACTTATTCGATTGTTTGCAACTAATTTGGTTGTACACTTTTATGTTCCTGGACAAGCTAGTTTACAATTTGTACCAAACAAGCTATTGCATTGTTCGTCAAATGCATAGGTCATTTTGGTAGTGAATTATAATTGGCTGCTTAATACAATTTTTTTTGGCTTACACAACTAGTTTTTTTTATTTTATTTTTTTTTTTAAACATGAAATGCCCGTAGGCTATACACAAGTACACAACTATTTAGTCCTGTAAAAGTCTTGATAAACATTTAATTTAAATTTTCACGGTGGAAAAATATTGTTGTTATTAGGTCAAGGTCATGGCGACACGAAGAATGCACTCACATCCTTAGATAATTAAATTAAATGATTTTTTTTTTTTTTTACTGAAGAAACGAGTCGCTAAAGTATTTACTGACGGTTGCCTTCCACTTACTTCAAAGCCGAAGCTTTCTGTTTTAAAATAAAAGCCCATAGGCCGAGAAATGAGACTAAATATTATATTTACTTGTCGGTGCATGGACACCAGTTTTTATATATATTATTTTTATTATTGAAATTAAAATTATAGAACTTCAAAATTTTAAAATGTAAAACAGCCATCAAGGTCAAGCACCGAAAGAATGAAATGCACGCACAAGGCACTGCAATCAAATGTTGTATTCTCTAAACGAGTGTTATTTCATCTCTGTTATTTATAATCAACAGATAGAATTAGGTCAAAATGTGCGACTACTGACTCTGGGTTTACCATTACTGACATATAGAAAAGATAAAAAATGAGGCGATTTGATCGGTAGAATGAAAAAAAAAAAAATCATGGGGTTGGCATGATTCCGTTCTGTGTATCTTTCTCTACACATGTAACCCATGTGTCGGAAAGACAAAAAGAAAAGAATATATGAACTTTGTTAAAGAGTGCTGGAATGGCTTATATATATAACTTGGGCATGAGCTATGGCTTGCTCAAATAGTCACATTTAATCTCATTTTTATCCAGATCATGAAGTATGATCTTAGGGAAAAATAACTTCGTGATATTCATTTTTAATTTGGCTCTATTATGCAGTATAAAAAAATAACTTTAGAAACATTTGAATATAATAATACAATTTTATGTAATGTTTCCTTATGTCTCCTCTAGCATTGACGACATTAATATCATCTAGTATAACTTTAAACACTTATACATAACGGACGAGATAACACTTATTCAAGCCGCTTAGGTAAGCCAAGCCATTTTGCAAGCCGTTATACAAAGGCAGGATTAATATTTAATCAACCAAATCATTAATAAAATAATACTGCACCTGAGGGGCATATAATAAAGACCTTGAACAATATTTGGCAAGTGTAATTTGAAGCTTGGTGCCTCATCATCAAATCAAAGGAAAAAGGGATGGATAGAAAGAGCGAGGAGAAAATGGAAGAAAGACCAGCGCAACACAAGCAGCACTGACATCATTGTTCGAATGAACCCATGAGGTACTCCTTCGACTTGTCATGCTGTCTGTTGCCTAAAAAACAGTACATGTGTGCAACGAGAAGGCTGTGTTGATTGGTACAGAGACGCATGGAGCTGGATTCCAATTGCCCAATTCCTACTGGAGCGAGGCAGTCAAGGATTGTATAGAGTTCTTCAAACGATCGGCAGAGGGCGAAAGAGAGATTGTTGCATAGCACAAGTGCACAACTGCAACATGAATGGATGGTGCTTAGTTTCGTGTGGAACATGTTCATGGAAATTCCTTTGTTTTCTTCTTTTCTTAATTTGTTAAATTATACTTGTGTGGTGTACATGTGTTAGTTAATGAGGTGTACAACATTAGAATTTTCTTAATTTTCTAACAAACTCGATACAGTAAATCAATCTACACAAGCATAAGGAACGAATCATAGTCACTGTAATAGAATAAATTACCTCCTACAATCAAAAGATAAAATTTGAATAAATATTATCCCAACTCATGAGGATTCCTCATCTAGGACTAAACACACTCGGTGGTGAAGAAAATCTAGAGAGGCATGCACTTCTAGGAGAGAGGCTCACTTCCTCCAATGCACTTAACTGCAATCCGACGGGTGGTCCCTCGCAACCCCTATCCTAGGCCCTGCTCCTGTGCTCCATCTACATGAGAGCTGTTTTCCTAACTGATATGATCTCAAACCTTTCTTTAAGTTAATTCTCTGCAGAATTCTCTCTTTTGGCACTTCCACTTGCTCTACCTTTTTCTTTTCTTCTTCTAGATCAGTAAGGATGATGGTTCTTGGGGTATATTTTCTTCAAAATTCATTTGTCTTTTCTGTCACAGTAGTAACTACTGAACTGGTATGGGAAAGTTGCATTTCATTTTCTTCTTGTTCTTCTCTAGCTATGCTGAGTTCAGGTCTGATGCTCTTCAGCTGCGTTGAGTATTCTTTGTCCTCTTCAGGACTCAGCTGCAACAAGGACAAAATTAAAATTTTTAAGATCTGACAAGTACTAAAAATTTGCTCAAGGATTTTAATTCAAGTTTCTGAACTTCCATCTCCTACAATCTGATGGTAGTTAATTTCCAAATGAGTAGTTGCTTCTTTATGACGTAATTTTATGCTTTTTCAGTAAAATTACTAACCTTAACATCTCTAAGAACCACATTGTGATCCTTTAGAAAAGCTCATGAACTCCTGAAAGTTATCCTCTGTGGGACGGTAATGACCGCTATATGGCCACACAGCCTACATGAAAAATAAAACATAAATATGTAAACAGGAAGGACTTCAGATCCAATTATATGAATTGAGTTTCTACTGACAGAAGATCAATTGCACACCTTCAATAGCCTGCCGCACATGTAGCTCCACCAGCAAGAAAACTTGAGTGTCGAAATTTCCCTTTTTCCTTCTGCATAACAAAAATAGTACCTACTTAGTCTTAGCATGACAGTAAAAGGGCAGTTTCAAGCATAATCCTGGGAAACCTCAAAACCTGACATATATGCCATCTGTGATTGGAGCAATGAAGGTAATATTTTCAACATTTTAGGACTGTTTAAGGTAAAAAATGTACTCTCTGTGTAATTTAAAGAGAAATCAAAGACAATATATTCCTGTCTTAAGGAGGAAAAATGTGATGCATTTTTATAACCATGGTTTAAGTACAGCAAACTACAGAGAATGACTACACAAGTAGTTCTATAAATAAAAGTTTTAAACATACAAAAATGAAAAGAAAATGGAAACAAACCTTGCCAACATACAAAGACTTTGAAGTGCTCAAAACAAGATCCATTTGTCACTTTTCAACTCCTCTGATGAATCTATCAATTCTCAACTTTGCTTGTACATGAGCTTCCCTTCTTCAATAATTACTTCATAGGCCTCTCTGTAGAAGAAATCATATAAACAGTAAATAATCATTCAACAAAAAACTTTCATTCAAGTTTTAATTTTTTACTGATATGATATGATTTCTCTTCTCCTTACTGGGCCAAGATACTTGATGCACTGTTTCTGGAGCTTTGACCAAGGGCAATTTTCATCTAGGCTAACTTCCTTCCCCTCTCCCGCATCCAACCTGGCAATTTTGCATACACTTGGTTTAGTTTATTATACAATGATAACTCAAAATTAAGCTACAAAGGAAAAAAAAAAATAGGAAGTAATAAATAAAACTTTGAGATTAAAACCATTTAACTAATCAGTAGAAGAAAGGTTTCTTGCTTTCACCATGTAGCCCGGAATCATAATAGCAGTGAAGGTTATGACCATACCTATGTCGCGGGTCAATCTGTACAAAACAATAAACTAATTGTTAGTTCAAAGTTTATATGCAGCTAAATAGCGGGAGAAAGTAACACTAAAGATTCCAGATTTGATAAATTTCAAATTACTTACAGCTTCCAGCCAATGTTCCATGCAAGTTTTCGAGCTTTTTCATCACTCAGTAGACCTTTACCAACCTCAAACAAAGCAAATAAGGATTTTGAGATTAGGCTAATTCACATAATCACAACTTCACACAACCATCTTTTACTGCAATTAGCATAATTTAAATAAAACATACCTTGGCTACCCTGGTTCCTGCCCTTGACCATTTTGAAGCACCTGACTGAGGCTTGTTTTTGTCAAAAAATGACACAGACGTTCTCTTTAATAAAGCAAAGTCTAATAATTTCTGCCTAAAAAAAAAAGAAAAAAATATTGAACATTAGTTCTTTAGTGTCACCAATTTGGAGGCCATTAGTGCCACCAAATTTTTTAAACTGATTTCCAGCTTACGCATTTTACAAAGGTAAATGAGAAAAGTGGGTTTGGGGCCTTCTTCTTAATCGAAAAAAGACTGTCGCCTATGCAAACACACTCTGTACTATCTTTGTGCTCATTCCTTTATACAGCGCCCATGCACCTTCATACTTTATCATCTTCCTTATTGCATCTAACGTGCCTGCACGTGGCATGCATACACCAGTTGTACACGTAATTCCTCTGCATTACCTTCACCACCAAAAATGGGTAAGCGGCAACAGTTGTGCCAAGCTTAGCAACAGCTCCCAGAAAAAATATCTGAAATAGAAAATTTCATAATATAAAGAAGAAGTCTGTGAAGCCAAATATAACTGATATGATGCTGGATAACGATGCTAACAGAAGCATACCTAAGTTATATCCCTAAATTAAAAAAAAATCATCATTTTCATAATATCTATGAGCAGATTTAGAATTCTCAGAAGTGCAAAATCAAAGTGCTTGATGAAAAAAATCATATTGAAACATTCGTATTCAACATAGATTTTAAAATAAATTGGTTACCTCAAGAGCACTTAATCCATCAGCACCTTTCAAGTTGGTAGCCCGCTTCTTTTTCAAATTCTTTAAAAAGTGTCTCATACAGCATGAAATTGAATTGCAGGATTACTAAACTGCATAACATACAACAATAAATAAAACAAATTTTCTTAAAACAAATAAATGAATAAAGTACAAACAAGGAAATGAGAAACTGAGAAAACTGACCATATAGCGAGGAAGGACATATCTCCACAATTTCCAGTGAACAAGTGCAGTAATAATAATTAAAAAACATTCTAGGGCATTGAGGGACAGAGATAGACAAGGTTTAGGGGTGAAACATAAAAGTTCTGGGGAAAAACAGCCACTTCAGAAACTTCAAACCATATAACAAGTACACCAGTGAGGTTGGTTAAAAACTAGAAGAAAAGTAACCTTTGTTGACATTCTGACCACCAGGTCCACCACTTCTTGCAAAATTAACAGTGATGAATTTCTGCACAAGAAAATGCAAAAGATTTCATGAGACTTCATATACTGCTGATCTAGAAGTTTAAGCTATAACCAGGACAAATTAAATAAAGAGAAGCGACCTATCTTAATTAGTAAAAAGAGAGTACCCAATAAAACTAACTCACAGGTACGTATGGACATGGAAACTAGTAAAAACAGAGTATCCAATAAAACCAACTCGCAGGTACATTTTCAGGTAAACTCGGAAGAAATCATATACAATGGTATAATTGTCTAAAATATAAGTTAATCAATACATATTTCCATTCAGATTTGGTTAGGCAAGATCTATTCCCCTACCATGTGTTTTAACCTTAAATTAAGGCCATCACCAGTGATTTCATTCCTAATCTTGTTTGATTGGAATATTATGAGGGTTGACCTGCAAAACTTAAATATTCTGGTGTACCGTGTACCTCACCTGTACAGTCAAACTAGAACTGGAAAAAAGGTTTTGAGTTTTAGAGGGGCCATTTATGTAGAATGTTTGGGCAATAGGAATAATATAGGTTCAATAATGGCAAGGCACCACCTATTAAAAGATTAGAAGCTATGACTACTTTCACAGTACACTAATGGATAGAGGCAATAAAAGCTGAGGCCAAGTCCTAGGTGCTGCCATTGGTACCAACAGGTGTTCAAGAACTGCCTCGGCAATTTGAAGAGCTGGTACAAGATGTCAGATAAACTAAATACCCTGCCATATTCCTTTCAAATGGAAGCAAATCTGATGTACAAATTTTTTTTTTTGGAAATTTACTATGAAGAGTAGCTCCTTCTCCATTCCACTGGGTATATGTGAGAAGTTTGGCCTTGTGTATAATAAATAACATAGGCACTGATAGAGGTTTTAGATGATAATGGCATTCTGTACCAATACCAGTATTACATACTGAGATAAGAACTCCAGTCAGCACCAATTGTAAATTGTAAAAATACATCCTTGTAATCAATTAAGCTATAAAATCTTGGCAAGAATAACTGAACTGTGTTGCATGAGTAATTAGGAATAAAAATAGGAGATTCACTCTCCAATCTGAAAATCTAATAAACTAGATTTACCAAATAGATTCGACATGGTATTGGAAGTGCACTGTGGCATACTTTCCTGAATCCAGATAAAGGCATGGATTCTAGTGAATTCCAACCAGCTTAATCAACTCTACTGTTATCAAGTAGGCATCACAGAATTGTATGGTGTAATAAAATATTAAATCTTTATTGGTATCACGAATGATGTGTATTATACCTAAACTAATCTTAGGAGTTGGACCTGACTCAGCTGCCCGGGCCCGCTCTTCAGCCTCTTGTATCATCTAGCGCATCATACCAAGTCTAGCTGAGCCTTTCTTCTCCTCACCTGATTCTGATGACATACATCTCACTATACCCCCCCCAATTCCACCTATTCATGCTATTCCCTCAAATCCACCTATTCATGCTATTCCCTCAAATCCACCATTAAATCCAACAGATGCTCCTATAAACATTTCATTTCCTCCTTTTTTGTTGATTATCGGAAGGCACTAAATCGTAGCGACCTTTTTCTTTATTATCGAATGCCTTCACCAGCCTTATCTCTTCTTTCAATACACCAAGCATTTCAGCATTTAGGGGATAATCATTATCCAATATGGCACGCGATTTGTTAGCCCAAGAGAGTATTAGTTCATCCAAATTTTCAGATCCTAAGGTTTTAGGATTATGGGACACTATTTGATTGGAGACAAATGTCACAATCAGTTCAAATCTCATCGCCTCGCTTATGGCAACAATTAATGTCATGATGGATATCTTCACTTCCTTACCAAAATTTCCAGCTGTAGATTTACTTAAAACTTCTACGGCTCTGCTAAGAGAATGAATGTCGAAACTGAGAAGATGGAGTGGTTTGTCGAAAGCACCGTAGTTATCACAGATCTTGAGTGGTTTTGAGTTGGGAATCATTCTTCTGTACTTTCCTTCTCTATCCCTTAACTCAAAAACATTTGGTTCATCCTTGGGTTTGTTGGGTTTATACCCAACAATATATAAATTATCCTTACGCATGAGTAATGAAATAGATTTATTTTCTATTTCGAGACAAATGTCCAGAAAGTCCTCTGGCAAGGAAGGGTTTTCCATCTCATCATGCAAAACTAGAAACCCATGTTTCTTTCTTTCTGGATCAGAGACTACATTTCTCAGGTTTTCAATGAATTCTTTATATCTTGGCCCATCGGTGGGGTCACCATGAATTGAGAAAGTTAACCGTAAGGGAGTCTGCTGTGGTGCCGCCATTGATTGAGAAAAACAGATAGATGAGAAGAGAGTGAGCGAGAATGCGACTGTGAGGAAGGTGAACGGTTTGCCTCCAAAATCTGCTACGAAGGAAATTTAAAAGAAAAGAATGTTACAAGTCTATCAGAGTTCTGTATATAAACTTGTATCTCAATAAGCATATAATGTTTACAATCCCTGAAATCAATAGTTCTGTATATAAACTTGTATCTCAATAAGCATATAATGTTACATTTTTTGTTTGTTTTTAACACTTGTGCTTCATCTTGCACTTTGTCTTGTATTGTGCCTTGAATATTACTCTGATATGTAGTGTTACATCTTGTATCTTATATTCAGTCATCTTGCATCTTGTATATAGCTATGCCATGTGAATTAACACTTAATTCTTACATCTTTCTTTTCTGGTTTCTTTAGATATGAAATATATCAATTGAATGAAATGCATTTGCTGCATGGATCTTATTGAGACAAGCACTCTGACAGGGACTGTCTCTCAGTCAGTACAACTCAACTCCAATTTGGTGGGGAAACTGTCCCTCTGCCAGAACCTTACACCTCTCACTCCATGGTGGGGACACTGTCCCTTTGCCACATTGAAAGAGAGACAGAGCCACTGTGAGAGTGCTTGTCAACATAAGCATCAGTTGTATGTGTTGAGTATGAGTATAAGTGTCATAGACTCATAGGTCCTTGCATTCTATCCTAAATACTGCCTTTTGTTCAATTTTACATTTAGTGAATTTTGTTTTCTAGCGCATAGTATTGCAACAGGGTTTACATTTTATTCTGCATCCCATCCTGCATTTGGGTCCTGCATCCAGTGAGTTATATAGTTCTATTTTACATATATTGTATCATATATGGTTTTGTCCTGCATCTCATGTGGCATTTTCAGTTTAATTTGCATTCTCTGGTTTAATTTGCTGTTCTTGACAGTTTTTGCTATGAAGTATTTCATTAACTGTAATTAATATATGGTTTCGTTGCTGTTTGTTATAGTTCAGTGCGCCATAAAAGAAGAAAAGAAAAAAAAACAAAAAAAAAGGATGAGAGATGTGAACTTGTTAGCAGTTTACCATAAACACTTTAGTTAGACTTCCTTGCTTAAGTTCTGTTATATTGCTTCAACTAGACTCTCATTTGAATGATTTAAAATGTTATGACCTGATCTTGTTTGCTCTCTGAAAAGGGCATGTAATACCCAAAGTTGGAATTGTGCAGATAGCTCTATGTGGTCTAATTTAGTTAGATATAATCAAATTTTTGCTTGTTGTGCTTAGTTCTTGTATAAATTTTTGCATAATTAAGAGTGCTTGACAGGAACTGGATAAAATTGCATTTAGTAGTTATAGTGAGAAATGGATTTCTGTTATTTTTAGGTTTCCATTGCGTGAACTACATCTTTTTGTTGATATTCTCTTTTCTGTCGCTTGTTCAAATTAAACTCTCCTCATTTCTCTACTGAAACAGATGCTATAAAAATTACCAAGGGTATTTCTGGAATAACAGGATGTGTAAAGGACATGTGCATAAAATAGTTTGCTTGCTTTCTTGTCTTAAGTATAAATTCGGATAAAAGACAAGGCTAAATGTACAAAATTAAAGATGGAAAGGGTAAATATACAATTAGGGAAAATTAGAGGGGGGAATGTGAATGATTTTGCAATTTCAGTTTCCATTAAAAGAAAAGTTAAAAGAGGTCTGAAGACTCGGAACTACAAAAAAAAAAAAAAAAAAAAAGACAGAAACGTACCAGAAGAAGAAGAAACAAAGCACTAGGGTTCCTCCTTGCGCCGGAGGTCCACGCCACAGCAACCTCAGATGAACACACCCGTCGTGTAGGCGACTCCACCACGGTCCTGGTGACACCAAATTCGAGCACCTTTGAGACCAGCTAGCAGGTCTGAGAAGGAAATGAAAAGCCTGAAATGAAAAAAGTTGCTCTTAGGTCTGAGAAGGTTCCCTCCCTGTGCATCCGTGTCATTGGATGGTAAGAAATAAGGTAAACTGTTGAATCAATTGCTGAAAACTTACCTGACTGGTTTGCAACGGAACAGGTGCAGGCAATGGCTTATTCAGTGGCACAGACGCAGGGGAGGCAAATCGTGAGAGCAAACAAGAGGCAAGATGTTGTTTATGCACATGGCATGGAAAACGAAGCAAGAAGGAACTCGAGGAAAGGATTGCATGGCATGGTTTCTCCACGGCTCAGCAGCTTGCCAGAATGAAACTCTAATGCAATTGGATGCTTCACTGTGTACGAGAGTTAATTGAAAATGTATGTAGTTAAGGGATGGCAGTAGAAGGTTCTTGGGATGGCTCTCTTTCTTTAAGCGTTAAGTTTTCTTTTCTTGTTTTCCTCTATTTTCTTTTCCATGTTTTGTTTTTAGTTGCAGTCTGCTGAGAAAGATGGAGCCAGCTTTGGGTTGTAGTTCTGTTAAAAGCCTCCGAATGTGAACTCTTGTAATGTGCTCATTTTTTTTTAAGTGTTTGCTAAGGGCGTCGTTCAAAAAAAATAATAATAATAAATAAAGACTCCATAACCAGCTCAAGAATAAGATGTGATGGAGAGTATAGAAGTATGCAGCGAAAGATACACCCACATCTACACCCTTGATATTAAAAAAATAAAATGCTGGTCCGTTAGATGGGTAGACGGATCATAAAGTCCTCCAATTACACATGAAAATGGGATCAGGAGAAAAAGACAAAATTCTGTATATTCAACAGAAAAGGTGAAGGGAACATCCCATGCATGCATGATGCATTGCATTCTTTGGTCCCATGGGCAAATCAGGAATTACGAGGAAAATGACAAAAGAAGGAGGTATATGATGAAATTATGAAAGCCTCCAATTCCTATTTTGCCCCTCTGTAAGTTGTGACGTTGGCACATTGCTACATAAGTTACTCCATTGCAATGGCCACAGATTTAATTTTATTGTCAAAAAGAAGAGGAAAAGTGGAAAAGCTGTTGGGTAAACAACGAAACGGTATTCTCCAGGCCTAGGCCTGCAGCGGTATAAGTAGGAGTGCAGGGAGATATTTTGAGTGAGATGAAAACACTTCGTAGAAAACAAGTGGCAAAGCTTGTTTAGTTATTGACACAAACACTTCTTGTAGAAAAAAGAAACAGTGAGAAAAGAGAGAAGGAAAGCTGAGATTAAAACTTTTGTACCTTCACTTTTGCTGTTTTGTTACTCTTTATTTCAGCTCAGCTATCAAGCCATGGTGTGCTTGAGCTTACACATACACAGAGTTCATAATAGCATGCTTTCTACATTTTATCACTGTTTTGGGAACAAATCTACATTTTATTACAAGAATAATAAGTGAAATACATGGCTGACTAAGTGATATAGATCGGCATGTTTTACGAGCAAATCACATAAATAATGCAAAGTTTTCACGACCATATCAATAACTTTTTAATATTAGTTCACAAAATATATTGCTTAATAACGAATAAATATTAATTGCTTTTTTTCTCAACATATATTTCATAAGTTTCAAGTAAAATTCAGAAAAAGAGCTATCGCGAAAAATGACTTAAAAACATTTAATGAAGCATATTTATCTAAATCACAAAGCATTTCAGCAGACAACAGTACTGGTTATGCATTTGTAAACCGTCGTAGAGTGAAAATTAGAGTACTCCTGCTTTCATAGTTTTTTCAACAATCACAGAATCCTGCAACATACATGATGAAAAAACAGAGACAAAATTTTTAAAAAAAAAGCCGTATAGATAAGAGTGAATATTATAAAAACATGTAGAATGATTGTTCAGTTGCATGCATTGATTGAACAATCTCAAACTAGATATTTTTTTTCTTTCAAAAACTTGATATTGATACAAAAATTCTTATTAACAAAAGTTAACTGGCGTCCATGTCCTGTATTGTGGTCATTTGCGAACAGAAACCACTAACCAGTCAGGCCAAAGGTGTTTTTTTTTTAAATTTCATTATTTAGATGCTAGTAAAAAGTATTAAAAATTAATTCATTTTGAATATGTGTCACAAACTCACAATAAAACCAGACACATGGAAGCAGGTTAACAAATTATTTCCGATGCTAGAGATCAATCCGATTAAATTCAAAATTACTGGAAAATCCAAGCCTTTTTCCTTTTTTTTTTTTTTGGCGAGATAAGTGGTTCTTTACTACCACTGTTATATATTAAAATTATCAGCCAGATGTTTAGGCCAGTTGACCCATTTTCACCGTATGACTAAAATAAAAAAAAAAAAAACAAATTAGTTGTTAGAAAAGTTCACCTATGTCCACACCTGGACGTCTGGGCCCATTTGTACCTGTGAATTCTTTTTTCAATTAATAAGAAACTTTTTTCCCTTAAAAATGAGGTAAAAAAATGGCATTTGGTTGCTGCTTCAAATTATGGAGAGAAAATTAATTTTGAATTTATTTTGGACGTCAGAATAAAAAGCTGGCCGTGACGTGATTTTGATATGATAACTGAATAGGGATGAGCAAAGTGAACTGCGTGTGGTTCGTCTGTTGTACAAATTTCAAATATATTTTGGATGAGACATAGTTCAGCAATTATTCTGGTGAAGGTTCTGTTAGTACTTAGTAGAGTTATCCTGTATCCAGTGTTGGCTGTGGACCATGCATTGGAGTACTTGATAAAAATATGTTTATTATTGGCAAAAGATATCACTAATTTTTATCTCGATAATTTTAATAATTATAAAGTAAATAACTTAATTTAATTAATACAAAGGCATGATTTATATACACTATTAATATTATACTTACAATGATATTATAAGATTTGGTCCATCTTTTAGCTTCTATTAGGTAATTTTATTTCTGAACAGTTTGAAAGAATTAATCATTTTAATTTATCATTAAGAAATATACTGTAATTATATAAAATTTAATTCATACTCCTTTTATCCATACGGTATATTTATAATTTTATTTTTAATTTTTATTCTAACTGAATAAATTTGAAGTTAATATTATCACAGCTCTCGAGTCATCCCTTTTCACTTTAATCCAATTTAAATCAAACAATTCAGCATTTTCATATAATTATGATAGATAAGGCACATAATTTCAATCTGTCGACCTCTATAAAACAAATCCATCACATATTTGAAAAAAAAAATAGAAAAGAGGATCAAACGTCAAAAATTTCTGTATCAAATTAATATTATTATAAATAAAATCTCAAAAATAATTTTAAATTTATAAATAGCTTATTAATAAGATAATAACTTATGCATATCTAGGGCTGTTCACGAGCCGAGCCACGAGCGAGTTAGGCCTATCTCGAGCTCGTCTCGTCAGCTTAGCGATCGAGCTGGCTCGTCTCGCCATGAGGTCACGAGCTGTTTCTCTTGGTTCGATCTCGTCTCGTCTCGTTACGAGCCGTCTCGAGCTAGCTCGTCAACAGAGGTAGAGACGGGGAAGAGGGGGAGAAGACCATGGAGATCAGGTTGTGCACACGGACTAGAGGCAGAGGTGAGCGGACTAGAGGCGGCGCAGGTTGGCATCGACTGGGGAAGAAGAAGTTAGACATGGGAGAGTTGGGTTTGGAGAAAAACTTGGGGTGTGTAACAGTGCACACGGACCCACCAGTAAAAATATTAGTGCCGAAGGGATCTCAAATTCTCAACCTCGTGACATTCACACAGACTCCCAAGCCTTTCTTTTTTTTTTAATTATATCCAGCATTTTCTTATTGGCTCAGCATTTCTGAAGCGGCAATTTCTCTTTATTGACTCCGTATGGCAACTAGGCATTACTAGACGAGCTGTTACGAGCGAGCTGGCTAATGTTCGAACTCGTCAGTTTTAGCTCGCGAGCTGTCTAGCTCGTCTCGTTAATGGCTCGAGCTGTTAACGAACGAGCTGTTAACGAAATTGTATCGAGTCGAACACGAGCGAGTCACGAGCTACGAGCTTTTCTTGCACCCCTATGCATATCATAAAAGATAATATATATATATATATATATATATATATATAACAAGCGGCTGTTGATCGTAGATAATATGACATAATTTTAAAAAATAAAATTTTCATAATTTCTCAATGTATTTTGGGAATGTATTATTAAACCATGCGATTTATAAGAGGAGAGTTCTAGTGCCACCATTTTTTGATATCACTAAATGCCGCAATCTCATAATTCATCAATATTTTGAAATTTTAAAATACAAATATTGAATCCAAGCTATTGAGCTTATTCAATTTAAGAAGCGATGTGTTTCAATATCAGTTTTATAAAATTTAGAATTGATTTGATACTCGATAAAGAGGTCACCAAATGAACTAATCTGGTATGATAGATAAATTCTCATATTTTTCATAGTTTAACCTCTTGATCGAGTATCAAATCAACAATAAATTTTATAAAATTGATATAAAACCACATCATTTGTTAAAATGAACAAGATCAATAGTTTGAATTTAACACTTACACTTAAATTTTTAAAATGTTACAAACATAATATTATGACATTTGACGACACAAAAAAGAAATTGATGGTGCCGGAACCTACTCATTTTTATAAACACCTAATCGGAACATGAATAATTACTTCTCTAGTTTTATCAGAATTAGTGCAAGGGACTACCAACCGAAGCGAGCAGGTGCTATATGGGGAATTGTATCAAATAACAAAAAAAAGCTCTACTGTACCACTGTACGTCTGTACCAAATACCTCATAAAAACCAGTCAACAGTCAACAAGCCGAAATGCCAAATATTTTTCCCGAATTGAACAGACAACTAATAAAGTATTAAAGTCTTAAGTCTTAACCTCCAAAACTTTTTGAGTCCGACTATCCGAGTGCACTGTTTTTACTTTTCTGTATTTTTAATGTTTTTGCTGCGTGTCAGCTATGTTAGCACCAGGTTTAGTTCTTTTTTAAGAGGTCGATACTTTGTATTATGAAACTTTTAACTCTTTTTTAATGAAAGTAGGCCTATGAGGCGTTCATCAAAAAAAAAAAAAAAAAAAAAAAGACTATCCGAGTGCATGCGACTACGCGAGTTTGTCATGATTCTTTGGGATTCAAGAATCGGACACGGAGCTTTCTTACGAATCTCCCAGCGAGACCCCGCATGGTCGATTTTCTGTTTTTGTGTTATTTTGTCCTGTTTGGTACAGAGCAAATGGAGACTGCTGCGATTCAAGCAAATGGAGATCAGTTTACAGCATCAACAACTGAGCAACGGTTTTCCAATGTACCAGCTGCCAGCACACTAGTGTGGTCCTCACCATTCACCAAGCCAGTAACACTCAGACACTTGGAGCTCAGTAATTGGTTTAGGAATAAGAGAACAATCGTGTTCAATGTATCTTATTAGTTATATATGCATCAAATGTAATCAGGACAGAAAATAAGAAATTCAAATACAATAAGTAATTTACATTTCTATTTACTGTTACAGCTGGGAATTAATGTGCTTTTTTCCCTCACTGTGTGGGCAGTGAGAGTGAGGTCCAAGGCATTTTATTTTATTTATTTATTATTATTATTAGCTTTTAACGGATGATCCTTAAATAAATACTAAGAAGGATTGTCGCCGTCACTTTTATTTTATATAAGCTGCGTGTCTTCCATAGTACCGTATTAATTAATTAATATATTATCAGACTTGATTGCATTATTATAATTCTAGATTGGCACATGCGCAGATCAAACCTGTTTGCGTATATATCAAATATCAGAGATGGATTGTGAAAGGAAGCAAAAGTTCGAATGTTAAATAAATTATAGTTGTTCTGTGGGCTTTGGAAAAAATAAGTACTGTCAATAAAGTTTTATTATAAAAATAAAAATAAAAGTTTGTAAATAAATTCTGGATAAGACAAATCATTGACACAGAAAAATATTATCTTTGAACTGATCAGAATGTTTATAATAATAAACAACATGATTAGTCCCACAATAATTCATAAAACATCAAGGGGAGAGCTGTATTTTTTTATTTTTTTTGTTAAGTGCATCAAATCACATTATTTTCTAAATAACGAGCACAAAACATGATATATGAGTTACGAAATTAAGAATTGTAAAACATAACACTTTTAAGCTTTGTCGATTAGTAATCTGTTTTTAGGGCTCCCTAGAGGCATTTGATAATGGGATAATATCCAGATCAGTAACCCTATACGATTTTGTGAAGATTCTATTTGCAGAATTTATCCTTACAACATTATGTTAAATATCGTTTTTATGTACAATTTTTTTAAAGCCTGCGTTTGATAATTTAACTTTATTTTATTGAACTATAATTTGAACATTTGGTTGCTGTAATTAAATATCTTTAATTCATCAGCTGAAATAAAATATTTGGAACTTTTATTCATCAAGTCAGATATCGGAACCAAATAAAAGTGAATAAAAGTTCCAAATATTTGGTTCAAATCAGATATCTGTCCTAAAAATCCCACGTCTACAGCCTATCACTAACGGGGTTTTTTTTTTTTTTTTTTTTTGGCTTTGGCTTGTACAACACATTAACACTTAGTCGGGATTATGTTTTCGAAGGACCTGATTTTTAAGTGTCCTTTAGATAAGGAAAAATCTGCATCATAAATTATTATACTTTTTCCTTAACCAGAGTTAAGTATGTGTTTCTTATTCAAATCGAAAGACTAACAAGGGAATAGCGTCAATATTTGTGCTAGTGAAAAAACTGATTACATCACTACAAAATTGTAATCTTTATCAATGTACCCACAAGATGTTTAGACGAAGTAACATTATTTTAATAAATTATAAATTCAACTTATTCAAGTAATACTTTTAGGGGGGGGGGGGGGGGGATCAGGCTCTTCTAAACAAATTTGTTTTTGTTCTTCGTTCTCAACAGAACCTCCATGAAAATCACTTCAAAAGTTGTTTAAGTTTCTCTTGTTATGTTAACATTTGTTTTCAGAATTATATTATCTGCTAATAATTCCTTTGGCCACAGTCATTGTTGTCCACAAAATTAAACTGACGAGATTGCAAATCAAAGAGAGATTAGTTATATACTTATATTCGTCTGGAATAAAAGTACACACATATTTAAAATAGATCTAAACCTCTGTATAATTTGTATAATTCAGAGAAAATATAAAAATACAGAAAACACATAAAAAACACAGCTTTTTAACATTCATCATAAATAAAATTGAATATCGTAATACAATATTTGAAATGTGATCTATACTACATTTATATATTATGTGTATACTATATAATATAATTCAATGTAAGCATTATCATTTATCAAAAGAATTATGTTACAACAGTCTAGAGTTAGCTGAGAACTAGCTCTTAGTCTAGTAGCAAAGAACAATGCATTTTGAGTGTAGGTTGCATGTTCGAAACCCGACTAGAGGTCTTGCATAGACATTTAATTTAAAAAAAAAATAAGTTAGGCACCTTAGACCCCCCCAATTTATCTTAAAAGAAACAGTCTAGGGTTAGCGGTTTTTATAATTAAGATAACATATGACATTTTAATTACATAAAATTAAATGTAAATGCTAGTTTCGCCTTTATCCGTATCCACTGCGTAATTGAAAACTGATATGGATACTAGCATTATTTAACTTTACATAGTCCGGAATTTGTTATGTTTACATTTAACTTTACATTGTCCGGAATTTGTTATGTTTACATGATACATAACCAATTTATAAGTAAAAAATGTATATTATAAGTTTTTTATTTAAATATATCAACTCTATTTGAAAAAAAAATATTATTAACAATATCCATCCGCCCATCCCTAACTTGTTTTGCTTATATCCCCATACATAATAATAACCAATTTATAAGTCTACATGTCTATAAATTTTTCTATTTAAATCTTATCAACTCGATTTGGAAACTATTATTAAATTTGTTAATTTATTGTCAATGGATATTCACTCATTTTTATGCCTTTTTTATTTTAAACTTCTATGAAAAGGATTCAGAAGTACGGAGGGATAAATTAGTCATTTAAAATATATCGATATTGCTCCAGGTGAAGAACGTGTTGCCCAAAACACCTCCCGCTACGGGACACTACCAAGTCGTGGATTCTTAATGCCAGACTTGCCAGTGCATCTTGACTGACTGAGATCAATTTTTTGCATCCTAGGCACGCTATCTGCTCACAACGACGGCCATAATGCAATTTCATTGTCTTCCTTAATCCTTTCTTTCTTTTTTTTTCTATTTTTCTACACACAAACAGATTAATGCAGACTACTTCGCGGATTTGGATTTTTAGTTTGTCATCTGATTAAATGCTCTGGAGGTAGAATTGACGAATTCGGTGCAAATTATCTACAGATTGTAGAATACTATATATATATAAAAAAAACCTTTATAACAAATTTAAATATTATGTTATACATAAAATTTAATCTTATTTAAATATTATTTGATCAATTTAAATATAATTCAAACAAAATAATATCTTATTTGAAAAAAAAAACGTCCTGATGAGCAATTAACAAATTTCTAAGTCGTATCAAATTTACAACGTAATTATAATCTTATTGCAGTAAATGTTTCTATAAGATCATTACGATTATTAAATAATAATTGAATGTCAATATATATAATTTTATTCCGCCATCAATTTGAAATTGCTATATGTAAGCTCGAACTTCGAAATACAAAAAATGACAATATATATGGATACAGGACAGATGAGCACAAATTGTTATTAAAAAAAAAATGAGCACAAATTGGTGTACCTAGTGACTAGTCAATCATCACGGAATATTGGAAGAATTCAGGGGCGTTTGGATCGCTTAAGAATTTGGAGAATTTGAAAAATTTCATATTCCTAGGCATAAATTTACTAAAAAGTATGTAACTTTGTGAAGAATTTAGATTGTTTATAATAAATTTATGTCTAGAAATAGGAAATTCTCCAAATTCTTTAAATTCCAACTTCCATCCAAACGGCCCCTAATGGTTTTCAGATGTCATCAGGCTTTATTTCATTCCTTGGGTGTTTAACAGGTTGAATAATGCTAAAAAAAAAATCAAAATCAAAGAGAAGGTGCTACCATTATCTTTCAGGCTTTTACATCAACTTATTTAAGTAGAAGAAAAACAAATAACAATAATCATTTTTGTTCCCTAAAAAAAGTAAACAATTTTTTTATAAGTTTGTTTTATTTTCTGTGAATGCGCCCGAACAAATCCATTATTCAAGTCCAAATCAGTGGTATCCGTAACGGAAAAAAGGTATATATTGTTTTATACTTATCAGGTTAATTTTTTCTTTTACCTTTTTTAATATTTGTATTTATTACCTTGGTTCATGTGCTTACGTTACATTGACATCATCCCATTGCATGTGCTGATGTGCAGTAGTTTTTCAACCCTGGACTTTGGTTTTTTCAAGGAAATCCTTTTTAGTCACCGGATTCCTATTGGTTCTTTTTTTTGTTCTTATTACTCATATGGCTTCCACAATTTACAAACTTCGGAATACGCTAATATGCATCCTTTTATGATATGACAAAGACAATTTGACAGAATCAACTATTTGGATAGCAAATTTCAAAAAGAAAAAAATAATAATAGTAAAATCAGATACCTGTACGGACATCTGCACAGCAGATTCGCTTATGATTCTTTTTTTTTTTGGAGAAGTTGACAGGAGCTGCCAACGCATCCTCATCCGCTCCCGCGCGGGACCGTCCAGCGCAGTCTACGAACCGTCCGATCTGATTTGGACGGTTCGGGTCTATCAATCTAGTTACATGCACGGGACTCCCTTTGCCATTGAGATTAAATCAGACGGCTGTGATTCCTGCGTTGCACGGTCCCGCGCGGGACTAAATTTCATTTCGCTGCCAACTGGATTCTCTTATGATTCTTAATGGGTCTAATACCTTACATCAGCTTACAATTCCGGAGTAATTTTTTTTAATGTGAAAATTAATGTTATTAACTTATTATTAGGATGTGCCGATGTGGTTTTAATTACGAATTCTAGCATTATATCAGGTTTGCTATTCGTTTACATAAAATACATAAAATAAATAAATAATCATACAAAATAAGTAAAGAGATGAAGATTGACATTGATTTTTTTTTTAAATAATGTGACATCTGCATATGTCAAGTAAAAAGCTAGTTTTTTTTAATATAAAGTTAGATTTTTCTGCTATTTTTTTTTGGGTTCATCGGCTATTTTTTTGACCTAAAAATCCCGCCTTACATTTAGTTTATCGATTCCCAAAAATTAGTTTTTATGATAAACTTATATTTTCATTTGACTGCAAAAAAAAAAAAAAATCCGTGCGTTTATTTATTGGTAGCGTATTTCGGAGTTGGGAGGGTTTTTTTTTTTTTTTGAAAATCCCGTAGGTAAAGGAGTTGGGAAGCTTGCTTTTTTTCGCTATTAAAATTTAATTTTGTTTCTTGAACAAAGCTATCAACGCATGTCTTTTAATTTCACGAGAGAAATGAAACGATAAACAAAACTTACCTCTTTTGTTTTGTTTATTTTCATTTAACCGTTTATGTCACATTTGATGTATTTTCTTAAGTATTTTGGAACAAATTTTGATAAAATATTCAATGTGATATTTAAATGTATTTTTATGAAATTATTTTTGTGTATTATAATTATTAATGATATTCAATGTGATATTGTATTTGTAGATTACTAAGTAACAATAAAAGAAATTGATCGTTATTTGAAATGAAACGATCGATGAAAAACTTTTTTTTACTTGTGTTGAAACAACGAAATGGTTAACATAAATAAATTTTGTTTTGTATCATAAACAAATTGATTAACGAAAAATATCTATTTTTTTTTATCGTTTCTAAAGTTAAACATGTATAACTACAAATGCAAACAATGTAGCATCGATCTGATTTGACTGGTTCCATAGTCTCAATGGACCATTTGGATTGATTAAGAATAAGAAGAATAGATTATTTCTAGGCAGAAAATATTGAAAATTGTGTAATTTTGTGAAGAGTTTGTGTAACAACCTAGAATTTTCAAACGTAGTACAATCGAATTAATTAGGTTATTTTAAAAAGTATTACTAAGGTAACTGAAATTTTATAATTAATAATCCTAAAACGATTAAATGAATAACTATAGAGAAACTTATTCGAAATTGAAATCTTTTAAATTATGTAGTATTCACAATTAACGTACATGATTCTAGCAAAATCAAAGCTTGAGTATACAAAAATTTACAATCAAAACAACTCAAATTCTAATATAAATAATAATAAATATTAATTTATATGAGTTGCAGCATCCTTAGCTACAAAGTTCTTGCCACAGAAAATCCCAAAGATCAATTTTTAATAAAAATTCCAAAATCGCTGTCACCATCTCCTTCCTCCTCTCTTTTCCTCCTTTCTCATGCGATCCGTCCGATCTCTCTTCTTCTCCGATGGAAAACCCAGCTCGAAAAATTGAGGGGGATCGACTGTGGCTAGCCAATCCCGCCGTGCCACCTTATACCTCACCCCTGATTGGTTGTCCCTCCTCGTTCTTATCCGCGAGAGGATGGATAAGGCGTTGAAACTTTGACCTTTGAGAGATTAGTGCTGGTGAAGATCTCTGCCGTGGACTTCCTCTCTCTCTGCACCATCTATAAATACCTCACTCGAGGTTCAATGGAGATTTGGCTGGGTGATTAGGGTTTTCACAGAAATTAAAAAAGAAAAAAGAGAAAGGAAGGAGAGGGAAAGGACAACAGCAGAAGATCCAAGGTATATCCTTCTTCGTTGTGCTACGATTTGATTTGATCAAGTTAGCCCTCTGATTTTACTGTTGAAAATTTGGGATGAAATTCAATTTTAGAATTTCTGGTTTATGGATGATACTATGTGTTGATTGATGTTGTGATGACCATGAGTAGGCTAATCAAACCATCTAAAATAGATTCCGCGTGATATATTTGAGTTAAACCTTAGAAAATGTGAAGTTGTGTATTGTACCGAAATGTATCGAGTAAAAATTTAGGGAATTTTGGGTTATCTCTCTGGTTGGACGCTGATGGAAACTCGTATGAGCCTTGCGATGGGATTTGAGGCTTTGTACCAGCCCCTGGTACACTCGATGTACCTCTGGTACCACACTGGTACGTTGTGGCGTGAGACAGGGACTGATTTGTGAGGGAAAAGGACCTATTTGTAAAATTCTAGGGGCCTGTTTATAAGAAAAAGGATTGGAATGTAAATTACTTTGATTTAGGGGCCCTGGGAAAAATGCGCTGTGACAGCGGGTCGGATCCTGACCCCACCTTATTGGATCCAGTCGGACCCGTTACGGCTGGCTCAGGTCAACTGGGTCAGGTTGACCTGGCTCGACCCTATTCATTTTTGGGCTGGCTATTTTGGGCCTGGATTTTGTGGGCCGAAAGAAAAAAATGGAATAATGGACTTGAGCCCATTCCGGTTTTGTGAGGCCGACATTTAGTTGAGAAATTATTTTGATAAAAACAAAAGACTTAATCTTTGATTAAGTTAATAATTTTGTGGATTTATTAAATAACTAATTAGAGGAAAGGCCATTAGAAATAATCGGGTATTCCTTTAGTTAAGCGGGATTCGATTTTTCGAGAGATGATGAGAATAGTTCGAGTGAGTCAAGAACAGATACAATGACACAAATCACCGACTTTTTGATCCCAAACAAACAAATTAAATAATTTCGATTTTTATTTTCTATCTCCAATTGTTTTTTTAATTTTGGATTATAATTTTCTGATTTCAATTCTCGATATAACAAATGGCTAAATAATTTAATAAATATTAAGTAATCCAAATTAATTAATTAAGCATTAATGAAATAAATCAAATATTGCACAACTAAATGAATATTGGAAAAAACACTATATAATAAATAAGTGAATATTTCCATTCTAAAATATAATTCATGACTTATATAATAAAAATAAATATAAACTCTTAATGACGGGAAAGTCAAAACCAATTATTAATACAACAACAACAACAACAACAACTAAGCCTTTTGTCCCAAACAAGTTAGGGTAGGCTAGAAAGAAACCCAACAAGAGAACACATCCAAGAACAAAAAAAAAAAAAACTTAATCTGAATCTATTAATATATTTTATTAATAATAAGATAAAATACTTAATAATATATTTTAAAATAGAATCCTCTAAATAAATAATCTGAATCTAACTATCCAAATCTCAACCAGTCTGGTTAACTTAGGCCGTCAGTATGGTAACCCAAGAATCGCCAATAATTAGGTTATTTAGGTTACTTTAAGTATTTAACGGTTAGTAAGAAAGTCACTTGTTTTATCAGGAAATCGAACTAGAATCACTTGACACGTGACTATCAAGCCTAGCAAATTGTTAAGGGAGAGAACCCAAGTATGATGGCCGTCAAGCATCCGAACCATCATGAGATATCGAAAAACTACATTTAGGCTTTCTACTATCCAGGTGCGGAATTACGTTGGATTTTTGTTAAAGTTTAAGTGACTATTAAGCTATGTTTAAATGTCTGTTATTTATGTGGTTATGTGCTTTGCTAAAGTAAATATAATTTTTACTCATGTGCATATCGAAAATTCGTTTGTCTGCATGACCGTATTCAGGCATTTTGTTTTATGGTATTGCCAATTATTGATAAAACTGCATTTTGAGATGTATGTTCTCCGTTTTGAGAAATTTGAAATGTAACAGTCAGATATTTGAAAATGCAGTTGCTATTGATAAATCCGACTTATGAATGATCTGACTGAAAGGAATGAAATGATGTGAATGAATACCTGGGATATGATATGTGTGATTTATTATATTGTATCACTCTCCGGAGTCGGTTGGCCCCCGGCTTCGGCCAGTTCAATAGCGCTATGTGGATTTGGAATTCCCTCTGCCTGTCCAGGGTTAGGGACTCGTCCCTCTGCCTGCCTTGGATTAGGGAAAGGTCTCCTCTGCTTGCCCAACCGGTTGGGTTAGGAGGCCTGAGTGATTACGAATATGAAATTATGTCAATGATATGTGGATTTGGCATTCCCTCTGCTTGCCCAGGGTTAGGGATTCGTCCCTCTGCCTGCCCAGGGTTAGGGAATGAATTAAATGATTTGTGATTTGTCCAGACTTATGTTATGCTCAATTCTGCCATGCTCGGATCCACTGACACGCTCAGTTTCCTATCATATACAGACATGTGTTGTCTGCGACGGGATTCGTGCCACGTGTTCAGTCCGACATGTATATGACTTCTGTCATAGTCAGATTTTGTTATTTTTGTCCAATTGTAATTTCAGACTGGATAACATATTTTAAAAGAAGATTTGATATTGGTTTTATATAGGATGACACATGCATGCTTTGTTTTATATTATATGCAGATAATATTTTTACTTGTCTTGTTTAACAAATAAATGATTTATTTACGGGTATTATTTCTAGAACTTGGATTTTAGCTTAAATCCGCGTACTGGAACTAAAACCCGCACTGAGAATTTTAATTCTCATTTCGTACTTTTTGTATGTTTTCCACAATGGATGTGGGTTCCAGGTTGCAGAGACGGGCTCGATCATGTCAAGCGAAGTTAAGCCAAATTGTCTTGCCATGAGGACTCAATGAGTCATAGGAGACAACATGGTAATTCATGGTAAGCTAAAACCTAAACCTTTAAGATTGTAGAAAAATGCCTTGCGAGTACACGGAAGTTGTGTGTTCGCGGCGAAAAACTGCCCCACCCTATTGCGAGCTGTGACAGTCTGGATGGTTAGAAATAAATTTTCATCTAAAAAAAATTATTTCTCTTATTCCTAAGCGATCCAAACGGCCCCAATAATCATTAGTACCGCACGCGGCACGCGGCACATCAGCTGCTGTTTCCCATCTACCATGTTCGCCTCATGAATCATGAATCATGATCCATGCGACTATGCGAGTAGGAATCTTGACGTAGCAGAGAATTGAGATTTGCCAATTGGCATAATGCGTAGTAGCGTACGACAGATACCATCAACTCACGTGTCAATTTTATAATCGTATTGCGATTGCCGCAATGATATATTTTGGTCTGATAAGTAACGCTCTTATTATGGTAACAATAGAATATATTTTTCTACTTGTAACGTGCTTGTCGAATATTATGTACGTACAATACAAAAAGATATGATGTGTAAGTTTTTTCTTGATGTTTTTTATGTGATGTAAATCATTAGTGTAAAAGCCCTCAAATTTCGTGGATTTTGATCCCAATACCAAGAATTCTAGTTGATTATCAACTTTTTTTTTTCAGAATACATGATTTAAAATGACTTATATTATAACATATTCGTAAGTATTTACGAAAGCACTGTTAAATTTTTTATTAGAAATTAATATCGTTACCGATGATAGTGTGATGAAAGGCACTGCTAAATTTTTTTGTTGCAAATTCTTAAGTATAAAATTATCTTCGATTTTCCATTAGAATAAATATAACAGAACTTCAGAATTAAAGATACAGAGTAATTAAAGATACCTTAATATAAACTTCAGAGAAATGTTAATTTAATAAAACTTGTCCATACAATATATTGTCCTAGTTTAAGTTGGTCCTTGACCCAATTTATCTTAAGAGAATTAAAGATACCTTAATATAAACTTCAGAGAAATGTTAATTTAATAAAACTTGTCCATACAATATATTGTCCTAAGATCGGCTCTTTGTTCTGCCCTGAACTCAAGTTCAATTAAGAAGAGGAAGAAGGTGAACCATTTAGATCACATGTAAAATTAATAAACAGATCTACCTGTCTGCAGCACTAGAATCTGATTTTGTTTAAACAAATGATCTCTCCAGGTTAGCCAAGTCCTATCGTCCCTTCGCCATCCTGCCACCAACTGCTGTTTCTTCCCAGAATAATGCCTCCGACAGCAATGAAGGCGACGACTCTGCCTCTCCCAGCACACGCAAGCGTCAGAGCCATCGTATCTCCTTCTCTGTATCAGAATCTCGCCTCCTCCAGCTAGAACCCAACCATCTTGACCGCCACTTTCGTCTCAACTTGACTGAAGAGGAATCTGAAAGATCCCAACCAACCTCTACCTCAGAAGGTGATGGTCCAGATCCTGAACCTGCTTTTGATGTCACCAAAGTTATCCTCAGAGGCAATTACCTAAAAAATTCAACACCAAAGCAACCAGTCAAATGAGTTCAGGATCATCGTCCACAGGTGTCAGATGAGTCTGCCTCAGCCGAGTCCAAATCATTGAAAAATAGAGAGGAGGATCACATGGAGATTGATGTGGCGGCAGAAAAGCCAAAGGTTATGGCAACGAGTAACGGGCCTGTTAGTGAGGGAGTAGATGAGGGCTACAATGGTAATAATGGAGGTGATTGTGCCCTTACATCATCCTCAGTTGCCAAGGTTCCTTGGCATCAAGCCAATGGCAGGGTATAAGACCCCTGCGCCAGAGATCGTCTCCGGTGTGTCAGGCATGTATCTCAATTGTAGTTTTGATAATTTTATGATGATTGTACTCTCTCTCTCTCTAATAGAGTCATTTGGTGTCTTCAGATTTTGAAGGATGTTATTAATAATTTTTAAACCACTATACTGAGGCTTTCTTTTTTTTTTGAAAGGAGGATTGCAATATTAATTTAGTTTCACCTTACATGGTGTGTCCTCTTAGTAAAGAAACACTAAAAATTGTATTATTGTGCTCCAGTCAGAAAAGTAATTCTCCTTCATGATATCTCCCAATGCTGTTCGGTGCAAGTTTTCATTTACACCTTTTTTGGATAGAGGGAAGGGTAGGGAAATTAAATTTCGTTGAATTATGTTTGGTTTTTTAATAGGAGCGTAATGTCAATGAAGGCTGCATATTTTACTTCTTTAACCTTGCGAAACCAGTTTGTAACAGAGGGAAACCAATCAGTGAATGGAAAATATGGTAACCTACCTTTCTGTCCCTTTATATTCACTCCTGCTACTCATCTCCCTGGCCCTTCATCTCCTGTGAACCAAATGGGGTGTTCATGTGTGGTATCTGGATCAAATGTATTCGTTGGTTTTACCTTAGCTTTTTCCAGAAACTTTATTATTATGACGATCTATGTTTGCACTTGCTGAGCTTATTTAAGCTGCAAATGTTAAGCTGATAAAGTGGTAGCACAATTTTCATTTATTCTGTGCTTTTGTATCAGTTGCATCTGAAGAGAACATAAGAAGCTTATTTAAAAAAGCATACCGCATGACACCTTCCATAGTCTTCATAGACGAAATAGATGCGATTGCATCAAAGATAGAGAACCTTCAGAGAGAGATGGAACGGCGAATTGTGACCCAGCTGATGACTTGTATAGACCAGTTCCACCAGGCTGTGCAAAATCAAGAGTCAGAGCTATCACAGGATAAACCACCTGGTTATATTCTTGTCATTGGAGCAGAAAATAGACCTGATTCGGTTGACCAGGCATTGACCAGCCAGGAAGGTTTTACCCGGGAGATAGCACTGGGTGTACCAGATGAGGCTGCACGTGCAGAAATATTGTCTATGCTGACACAAAGGTAACTCTTAGCAGTCCTAAGTACCACCCAAATGCATATTGTGTACCTGTTTGTTTGTGTGTTTTGAAACAGCTCGTGAAAGATGTGTCTGCTATTCGTGCTTTTGTCAATGCTGTTTAAATCTGGCAATGTGTTGTTCCCAGATGAGCAACTTTCAACTTGGGATGATACTTACTGCTACATAGTTGTACTGTATATATTAAGTTGGCAACTGGACAATCATGTGTTAGGGCAAAAGAGAAGTGTATGTGGGGTACAAGTTGGCCAGTCAGTTTCTGTACTTGACCAAACAAGCTAGTTCATGCCGGTGTGATCTCATAAAATTATACAATTGATGTGCTGTTTGTGCAAGCTGAGATTGAAGGGTAAATTTGACCTTTTCAAGATTGCAAGATCAACACCTGGGTTCGTTGGTATTGATCTGAAATTTCTGGTGGAAAAAGCTGGGAATCTGGCCATGAAGAGGATAATTGATAAGAGAAAATCCAGTTTGAACCTAGAAGATTGGTGGAGGTGGCCTTGGGATGAAGCTGAGATGGAGAGCCTTAGCATTACTATGTTTTGACTTTTGAGGTATATTTGTTTTTTCTTTAAGGCGAACAGTTTTTTATTTACAAATTATCAAAAATTATTTTAAAAAAAAAAGAATTTATAAAAAATTTCCAAATTCACTCCTTTTCACTGCTGATTGTCTCTGTTATATGAAAAATAATATTTAAAGATGGATTTTGTGATCATTTGACATATTAAAGTTAAAGGCCTTTGCAGGGTGGCCTAATGGCTAATTTTGTCATTTTGATGTTGTTTAGGTTTTTTTCTTCAAAAAAAGAAATTGGCACTTACTGCTTTTGTATTTTGTGGTAATTCATTTATCCATCCCTAAAAGTTGCAATTTTTGTTTGCCCTACAAAGTGAGAAATAGTTTGTGTGCCTAAAATTCTTCCCACTTCCTGCATAATCGGTAGATGATAGTAATTCAATCATCATATTTTCTTACTGGCGATATATTTTTGAGATTTGAGAATGATTTTGTGTATACTTTTAATATGTTATAGGCTTATAGCACATATTACCATTCTGCTTAAGTGATACTGGCCATTACTTGTAATTATTACTGCTCGAAATTTGTGTCTGGATTTCTACCAACTTCTCTTTTGTTTCCGATGTTTTAGAATCTTTGTTAAACATTTTGCAGGGTGCAGCTAAATTGTACAAACTTCTTTGAGAAGGAAGGATTTTCGTCAATACCTAATGCGACATGGATGATGCCGGAGGCCTCAATTTGATAAGAAAGGTGTTTGAGCAGTACATTGTCCAACGAATCAAACATCCTGAAGATTATGAGGTAAACTTGTTTGTTGTTAGAATGTTTAAGTTTTCCTTTGTAGTGTTATAGCATGCATTGTTTTATTTATTTGAAGGAGCTGGGAATAAATCTGGAAGCAGGATTTTGCAATAAGTGTTATAACATGCATTGTTTTATTTATTTTGAAGGAGCTGGAAATAAATTTGGAAGCAGGATTTTTGCTTTTTGCCCCTCCTGGTTGTGGCAAAACTCTTATTGCAAAAGCAGTTGCAAATGAGAGCAGGTGCTAATTTCATACACATAAAGGTACTATTAATTTGTCATTTCTTAGTGTTAACTTATAGCATGTGGTCTAGTAGCTCAGTTGATAAGAGCACTTGGCTCTCTTCTAAGAGGTCCAGGGTTCAAGCCCGCATGCTTGCGATAGGCTTGGCGAGCCAGCGTAAAAACTCAGCCATATATACAAGAAATGACCAGGGTCGGGGTGTCATTTCTAGCCTACCCCAACTTGTTTGGGATAAAAAGGCTTAGACTAGACTTAGTGTTAACTTATCTGCCTTTACTGCATTTTGTTGGAAATAAACTGATTTAGGAGTGTTTTTCTTCTTATTAGCTTTAGATATGTTTTAGCTCTTTCCTTCTCAAGGTACTTGTCAAAAGTGCAGTAACATTTTTTTTTATTTCCAATTAAAAGTTTTTTATATTTGTTTTAATAACTTTCTGTTAATTCATATATCAGGATGTGTTTCATCATTTACTAGAATTGAATTTTTGTGTTTGTTTCAGGGGCCAGAGCTAGAGCTATTGAATAAATATGTAGGTGAAAGTTAATTGGAAGTTAGGAAGATATTTATGCGCGCACGTACCAATTCCTTTGCATTCTCTTCTTTGTGTTGAGGTCATGCATTTATGGTTTTAAATTATGACTAAGGGACTCATATTTTGCATGGTAGTGGATAATTGTTTATCGGCAACTTAAGTGTAGCATGACAAATTTAAAGATATATAATGGAAAGCATTTTCTTTGTACATCAACTTATCAAGCCACATAATATTAAGTATTTTTCTTTTCTCCTTGATTTTTTTCATTCCATTGGTTAATTGTTTGTCGGCAACTTAAGTGTAGCATGACAAAGTCAAAGGTATATAATGGAAAGCATTTTCTTTCTACATCAAGCCACATAATATGAAGTATTTTCTTTTCTCCTTGTACTTTCTGTCATATTTAATCTTTTGTTGACCTTTTTCAGGTAGATGCTCTTACTACATGGAGAGGCAAACTGGCAAAGAGGGAGGATGGGTAGTAAAATGTCCGCTGAACCTGGTACTACACTTTACATTAACTACCATACTTTCTCACCCTCTGTCACTAGTTAATCTTTATTTTTCATCTGTTTATTTAATTTTGCTATCAGCTTCTGATCGAGCTTGACGGGGCTGATGACCGTCACGGTGTTTACGTCATTGGAGCGATGAACAGGTATTGCGGTTGTACTTGCTATATCCGATAAGTGATAAGTCACATACTTAATTTATTCATACTACTGGCACATAGTCATTGGCGGTTCTATCGTCACTCAAAAACTATTGTTGACCTCTCTTTTCATATTAGTTATGTATTCATAATAGTAAGAGCCATAACAAAATACTATTGTGGTTTTGGTTGATAATTTCTAGTATTTTTTGCTACTTCCTGTTGCATATCCTGCTCTTACTAAGATAATGGAAATAACTACACTGGGTTTACAAAATTCATTACTTCTGTCAGAATGATAGGATCATTTTGTTTTTCCATTTTTCTATATTTCTGATATGACCATGACACAAATCCAATTGGTTTAGTTTGGGCAATAACAACCTACAGTCCTAGACAGCATAATATGCATAAAGACCTCACTTATATTACATACAAGCTGGATAAGGTTTTTTTTTTTGAGTCCACAGAAAATTCAAACTGTTAGCAGCAATGTTAGGTACTTTTGTCATGTTTCAGAGTTGAGGTGATGGATCCAGCTGTATTGAGACCAGGAAATTTGTGAAGATAATTTATGTTCCACTTCCTGGTGCAGACGAGCGAGTGGCCATCATCGAAGCCCATGTGCGAAATAAACCAATTGATTCTGATATGGACCTTGATGCTCTTGCCCGATTGGAACGGTGTAACAACCTAACGGGTGCCAACCTTGCCTCTCTGGTTTAAATGCTTCCCTCCCTCACTCTCTCACCGATATAGAATGAAAAAGGTTTCATGAGACTTCATATACTGCTGCTCTAGAAGTATAAGCTAGAACCAGGACAAATCAAATAAAGAGAAGCAACCTATCTTAATTAGTAAAAAGAGAGTATTCAATAAAACTAACTCACAGGTACATATGGACATGGAAACTAGTAAAAAGAGAGTATCCAATAAAACTAACTCACAGGTACATTTCCATCTAAACTCAGAAGAAATCATATACAACGGTATAAATGACTAAAAAATACTTTAATCAATACATATTGCCACTCACATTTGGTCTGGCAAGATCTAGTCCCCTACCATGTGTTTTAACCTTGAAGTAAAGTCGTCACCACTAATTTCATCCCTAATCTTGTTTGCTTGGGAATATTATAAGTGTCAACCTGCAAAACTTACATGGTCTGGTTTACCGTGTACCTCACCTGTACAGTCAGACAAGAAATGGAAAAAGGTTTTGAGTTTCAGAGGGGCCATTTATGTAGAATGTTTGGACAACAGGAACAATATATGTTCGATAATGGCAAGGTACCTACCACTATTAAAAGATTACAAACTATGATTACTTTGTTAGTACACTAATGGACAGAGGCAATAAAAGCTGAGACCAACTCCCAGGTGCTGCCAATGGTACCGACAGGTGTTCAAGAACTGCCTCAGCAATTTGAAAAGCTGATACAGGATGCCAGATAAACTAGGTACCCTGCTATATTTCTTTCAAATAGGAAAAAATCTGATGTATAAACAGTTCTTTTGCAAATTTACTACTTTAAAGACTTGATCCTTTTGTGTTCCACTGGTTATATGTGGGAAGTTTGACCTTCTGTCTAATAAATAACACAGGCACTGACAGGGGGTTTAGGTAATAAGGGCATTTTTTTATCCAAACTAGTATTACATACTGACATAGGTACTCCAGTCAGCACCAATTGTAAAGCATAACAATGCATCCTTGTAATCAACCAGAACTATCCAATTTCAGCAAGGATAACTGAACTGTTTCGCATAAGTAATTAGGACATAAGAATAGGACATTCGTTTTCCAATCTGACAAATCTAGAAAGCTAGAATTTTACCAAATAGATTCGGCTTTGGAGGGATTATGGTATGGCAAACCTCAAAGTGCACTATGGCTGCTTTTCTGAGAAAGGCACAGATTCTCACGGTGAATTCCAATTAGCTTTATTCTACTCTACTGTTAGAAAAAAAAACTGTGTAAGCTATAGAGGGAACAATGGTTCAATTAAACATATTCTTCATTGGTTTCACAAATCACAATTAGAGAAGTGGAAATCAGGAAAGAAGAGGAGAGTTTGTATTTAATTTGGGCTTGGCGCAAGTTAGTTTTTATTGGGCCGAGGGTAGTATGAATTATTGGTGTTAAGAGTTATTGGGCTAGTTTTGGATTATATCATCATGCATGCATGATGCATTGGTTGTTTGATGTATAAATGGAACCGTCATTTATGAACACATTTGTCTTTGTAAATGGAACAAGAGAATAAATTACGAATGAAAGACAATTTTTAATAGAAAATAACCTAATTTTTGTGCACAATTTAGCACCAAACCTTGGAGACAACATAACAGGAAATGTTTATTTTTATTTGGGAGTTAGGACAAATATCCAATTGGGTCATAATACTTTCTTATAAATACAGAGTATTCAAATTATATTCAAATTATATTTAATACATTGGTAGTGTTGATGCAAGTTCAGGATGGTACCACATATCTTATGTCCTAAGAAGAAAGTAAATAATAATTAAAAAAAAACATAACACTGGTTGATTTCTTGCAAAAATCAGTGCGACTCATGCATGAAAGCAAGCATGGACATGACCACAAAAAAAAAAATCAGAAATGGGTTCAGGACAAGGCAAGAGAGTACGAAGACCAAAGAAACATAATAAAGGTAGTCAGAGGAGAGGTCAGCCGTCAAGTCATGGTTTATATATCTGCCATGACAGATGGGCTGCCATGAAAACATCCAAGGATTTGATTCTTTCCCCACAAAGAATCCAACCCAAATCTTGGTTTGGGTAGATTTGGATTCATGCCAAACTTGTGCATTGCAATTTGGCACCAAACTCCCAATCTCTCAACAAACGCTGTATAAAGTTTTCTCGTATCTTTTATATAATTGGGAGTGACTTTGATGACACAAATTTCAGTACAATTGTTATTTCCATGAAACAATTTATTCGTTTGATCCGCCTGAATCTCAGCGTACCGGAAGATATTATCTCTCATGTATACTTAATCCAGAGGCCAAAATTAAATTTTAGGGAATGTTTTGAAAACCGAATAGGACTGGCCGGTTGAACCGGTGGGAACTGGACCACTTTCTGTTCTCTGATTCAACAGCGTTTTGACTGGTTCAATCTAGGGGTGTAGATGAGCTGAGCCTGAGCGAGCCGAGGCTAATTCGAACTCAAACTCATCTCAAGTCGAGCTGGCTCAGCATACAAGGCAATTCCGAGTTTTTTTAGCAGCTCAAACTCAACTCATTAGAACTCGAGTTGGCTCATGGCTTGAAAACTAGCTCGTTATTAAATATCAAACTTTGAGAATTTGAATGGGCTAAACTAAAAAGCAAACAACATAAATATTAAACAATGTTTAAAATGCACATAGAAGGCACATGAAGAGATCAAGAGGAAGATACGGCTATTTCCTCCTAAAAATGAAAAGAAGTTAGGGTTATAGAATAGTGATTAAAAACTGGGCCGGGTTACAGACTAAACAAATGAATTGGACTAAGTCTCACGAGTTGGACTGAGCGAGCTGAAGGCAACTCAAACTCAGCTCGTGGGCCTTCCGAGCCGGTGTAGCTCGAGTTATTCTAGCTCGAGCTAAAACAGCTCGAGTTGTTATCGAGTATTATCCGATTCGAGTTCGAGCTAGCTCACGAGGGTCGAGTTTTTTGCTCAGTCCTAGTTCAATCACGGTTAGACCGGCCTTTGTTTGCCCAACATACTTTCCGGTCTGTCCGGTTTTCGAATATTGGTTTTAGGAGGCTCCTAACTTATGTTATATTTTTTATGCTTTACTGAGACTTAAAATCTTAAAATCATCCCCATTATCTCTGATGTACATATTAAGCTTCATTCAATAAAGAGCATCAAATGTAAGTTCTTCGAGGCTCCTAGACTTATTTTATATTTTGTTTATATGAGATCAGAATTTAAACTTAAGATTTCAAGTATGCCATCTTCCACAAAAAAAATGATAAATATTAATTAAATGTGTTAGATATTAATGCTTTCAACTTAATATTTTTTTAAGTGAGATCCTTATTTTCAGTTTAATTTCATGAAAAAAGAATATCGAGTTTGTGTCAATTATTTGTCAAATTTTATTTAATACACTATGGAGCATTTCTCCAGTTCTCCGTTACACGTTGGAAAGTACTTGTTCCCTTCTCCATGGACCAGACCAAAAAAAAAAAATGCTGACGCAATAATGAAGAAACTTTTTGTGGGTTTTGACCCTAATTCGCTTTATAGACGATCTTTTTAGATGCAGAAAAAGAAATAGTTGACGTAGCACCAGAAAACCAGCAGAAGTTGGGACATCTCCATGTGAGTTCCAATCACATTATGACTTAAGCCCCCTCCCACAGGATGTCTCATTTAATTTTTTTCATTATTATTAAAAAAAGACCTTTTTCATTTACTTCTAGGACCTCCATTGCAGTGATCAAAGGTCTAATGAAATAATAAAAAGTATTTTCTTACGGTTAGCTAGCTTGAAAATTTTGATCCATACCATACATGACTTGTGATGTAAAAATTAAAATTTGTGGTCCAGATTACTTCAAGTTTTAATGTTTCAACAATTAAGAGAAAATATAACTCTGGTAAGTTGTGTACATCTAAAACTCATAATTAGAGGAACCCTCCTTATATTTCATATAATCAGCATTTAATGAAAATTTTCCCTACTTATGATGTAGAATAAGGTATTTAACTACGTGGAATGAACTCAGGAACTTTTTATGAGACATTTTAAAAAATAATTTATCAAGATTTTCTATGCACTAACTCTTTCTTTGAATACAAGTTTGCAGATGCATAAATACCAATCTTTTAGATTAAATTTTCAATTAAATTTCTATTAAAATTTGATTTTGAATTACGACAATGCCACTTCCTTTAATAAAAAATTCATATGCTTCTACATGTTTGGTCTGGATCAGCAACCTACCTCTATAGCTTTCTTTTTAGAGGGCTACCTTTCCTAACTAAACATGTCAAACACTCTATTTTAACTTTTAAGTCTCTACCTAACTCATTTCCTCAAAATATAAACCCCACACAAGACGGCATAAATGCACTTTCTGTGATGTTTTGAAAAGGAAGTTTCCAAAGACTTTTCTAATAAAATGCTTTGCTTCCTTAAAAGTGGTTTTGTTAATGCAATCAGGTGGAAAGTACACCTCCATTTATATTTAAAATGGAGGATCAGAGATTGTTTCCAGTTTGTTTATGTAGCAACCCAGACCAATGGGAATGGGCAATGGTAGACCTATTTGCACTGCAACTCACTTTACAGGAAGTGGCACTGTTTTTACAATGCCTTGCTTCTTTATAAAGATACTTTCTTTCATCTTCTAAATGTGGGACCCACGCAGAATTAAATGTGAGTAGTTGGGATGACACAGTGACTGCTTTTAATGCTATCTGACCACCGATCCATGATCCATACAAACATGCATGATCCATCCATCCACATCCCATTTTCATCTCAAATTTGTACTAACATGTCACTGCTATCTTTTTATTAACATTGCTCCTCACATGTGCACTTCTATGAAATTTCAAATAAAGAGATTCTTTTATTTTTACTGCAAAATACAATCTTCAGGTTGTAGATTGCAATCAATATACTTCTTTTAATTTTTGGGTCAGTTGTTTGTGTTATTCTGATTTAGATATTTAGATGTGATTTTTCATGATTTTAGTTAGTGGTCATAAGGGGGTTGCCATCACTATTTGGCATATGGAAATAGATTTACCTCGAAAGGCATGTCAGACAGTCAGAGACAAACTGACAGGAAAAAAAAGGATACAAATTAACCCAAGACCATCAATACTAATTAGTTTCACATGATGCACAACAATCACAAAATTAAATAGCACCTGATCAATTTTAACAGTTTTTAACAAAAAGAACGTGAGTTGTCCGACCAGTGGTCCTTGTTTTTATTTAAATTTTACTTTTTTACCACAGGTTCGTGGAACACATAATTTGTCAATTAATAGTGAGGTTCTCCTGTTGGTATTTACTATCTAATATCTACAATTGAACTTCTCAGAGTACCAGACTGCAACAAGACTATCCTGATCAGTTAATGACAAATGGGATCCCATATTTTATTTTGCCACCAAACAATACAATAGGTACCACCGTCATACCAGGTGTTTCAATCTGTAATCTACTCTACTAAAAAAATATCTATATATAAATTATATATATGTTGGTCTCACTATACCTTGACATGGATCCTTAACTGGCACAGAGTACTCTGTCTAAATTCCCTTTTTCTAAATTCCCTTCTCTTTAATTTTTAACAGTTATGGCCCGTGGTGTGTTCAGTGGACAGTGTTTCCTGTTACATGGCAAATTGTGTTGACTCTGAAAAATTGTCAGTGTGTTCAAACTCAAAGCCTTTAATACCACTTGTGTTCTTCTATAAAAAAAACCCACAAGAAAAATCATGAAAGAAAAAGATGGGTGTTTTGAATGTGAAAGATTTAAATGCGGGAGTCCACCTGACTGGACGAATTAATGCCAGATCCTTCAGAGACATGGTCGGAGAATCATGACATCTAAGTCAATATGCAAATCATCCCAAAACATCTGTCATTAAAATGCCAAACATCACTATAATTAAATTTTGCAGAGATTGTCTTCAATATTTCAATAATTGCGTGCAAATTTACTTCCAACATAAGACTTAAAAAGTGACCCATAATTTATCTATTAAACTATATATGACAAAACAGAACTAGCTAGTGTAATAATTAATAGATGTCTTTAATGAAATCTTTATGTTCTGCCTCTTGCTCGATTTATGGAACAGTGATAAGTTAACCTTTGACTAATGGTATTGCCAAATTGATACGGTACAAAGAGAGTTGATTTCAAAGCATGTCATATCATTTTCTTTATCATTCGTACGATTAAAATTTGTTGCTAATATGTTCACACCAAATGCACACTATTAGTTTGATTATTTGATTCCTCTTATATAATAAATGCATCTTATTTGTTTCTTTGAGCTTTTTCATTCGACTACCTTAATGTTCCAAGCATTAAACATTAATATCAATTTATCAAGCAATGATTGCTAATGGATAAATATGGTTTAAATGTATATTATTAGGGGAAGCGTGGAGGAATTTTATGATGATCTATGTTGCAATTGAATGAGGAGACCTACGTACCTAACATTCTTTTTAGGCTCAAGTAGCCATAAAAACCTATTTTTGTGTAATTGAGGATGAGGGGTGCCTAAATATAGTGGAAGTATGTCTATCTTTATTTGCTTAACCACCTAAACTACCATCTCTAGGAAACAGTTAATGACACTTGACCCTTTTAGACATGTCAGATGCCCCTCTACCTAAAGTGACCAAAGTATTTGATTCACTGTGGCAGGTCCTGACAAAATAAAGCTGTGATGGGTCACCAAAATTTGGATACTTGTGAAGTTTTTAAGTACCAACTGCCTGCGAACTTGTCGATGAAATTCCGCGAGGTCAAGCCGTTTTAAGTGGTTAGTTTTTTTTTTCTTAAAATTATTCAAAGCAACTATCTCTGTTTCTGAAAAAAACATGTCAAATCTAATTATGTCACATAATTTGTAGAGAATAGCAGTTGACTCCCATTTTACATAATATTTTATTATAACATTGTCCTGTCCGCATCTAATCCTATTATATTAATTAACAATAATTTACAGATAAATTAAAGTTGATCTGGTTTCAAAAAGTTGTTCCAAACAAGAACAATCAGAAAAAGTCCCTGTTATAGCAGTATCATGAAATCATATCAAATGCATTCCTGATCAATGTTGGTTTTGGCATCATGAGCATTTTTTGAATGAATTCCAACCAATTCAAAGCCCTCTTCCTCAAATTTGAAACAGAGAATCAGTTCAAAATTTCTATGCAATATATATTTTGCTTTGATCCACATCAAATTTATGAGACTGAAACCTAAGTTTACCTAACAAGGTTAAAAGATAATAAATGCAGTGCATCAGTGCATGTACAATTGTACAGAGTGTGATACATAAGCTCCAAGAAGGAACAAAGACTCCATTAATGAAAGAAGACAAAACAACCCACCGAGTTGATAGTTTGATACCAGAAAGAATAAATACTCTTGTTGTACTCTTGCCTAGTTGCCTCCTTCCTCTCTCTCTCTCTCTCTCTCTCTCATTTCTGCTCCATTTAACGCTGCCATGCCGTGTCTCTGAGGGAAAACTAAAACCTCTCTAGTACCCATCACTCTTAAGAAACAGAGAAACAGAGAATAATGAGCAGAACCACCATTACTACTACAATCACAAGGAGCGAGAAAGCAAATTCTCTCTCTTCCTTCATGACATCTCCTTCTCCTTCCTCTTCTCTACCTTCTTCTCTCCCTCCTCTCTCTCCTCTCTTCTCTCCTTCTGTAAGTTCTCAATCTCTCAACAAGAACACATCAAGAAATTCAATTTCTTATACTACATATACACTTACTAACCTTCTTGTGTTTCTTTTTGATCTCTTTGTACAGATTCCAGAGCATGAAGAGAAGAAATCAAACGACAAGACCCACAATGGTTTCACTGACAACGGGCCCCACCAACACCAACCGACCCCACTTCATCCCTCCACCAAGAAAAAACGGACACCCAAACAAACACCTCTCGTCACATTAAGCTGCGACGAAACCACCACCACCACCACAACCACCGTCGCAGCAGTTTCTTGCTCCAAGTGCCGACCGTCCTCGCGCGACGTCAAGCGACCTTCGGTGGTCCCCATATCTCCTACCTCCACGTCAGCATCCCGTCGCATCACGCCTCCCTCGCCTCTCTCCCTCCTCAATTCCCTCTTCCACCGCCGCACCAACGGCTCCATTTCCTCCAACACCACCCCAAAATCCAGCGTAGCATCCGCTTGCGACGACTCCGATCCTCAGTACTGGCGTGCCACCGCAACTGAACTTTCCAAGAAGCTCATCGCCGCCACGCGCAAACGCGACGAGGCACTTCTAGAAACCTCCAAGTTGAAGTATTCTCTCTCTGAGCTTGAACTCAAGCTAGCAAACCTTGAATCATCATACCATGATCTAACACAACCGAACCGGACCGGACAAGCCGGTTTAACCCCTTCTGGAAAAAATCCTGACCCGTTTGTGCAATCCGTGGCTGATTCACGTGCCGCTTCGCGTCTTCTGGCACGTGCGCTCTCTTCACATCTACGGAAAAGCCCGGTGCATAGTTCTTCCAGTTTACTCCCGGCTCATACCGAGGCGTTTCTGAATCGGGTCTTTTATTCCGGGTTTGAACTTGATTCGGAGGAAGAGATCCGGTTGGCTGACCCGGCTGAGAGGTGTCAATTGAACAGGAGTGCGTACGAGTCGATTCAGGACTTGACGTGGGATGAGGTGCTGACAAAAGGGACCAAGCATTTCAGCGAAGGGTTGAGCCGGTTTTGCGATTCGAAAATGAGCGACGTGGTTGGATCAATCGGATGGACGAAATCCTGGCCTGAACCGTTGCTACAGGCTTTCTTTCTAGCTGCCAAGGCGGCTTGGTCGGTAAGGCTTTTGGCCCGGTCGGTTCACCCGCCTGTACCGATAATTCGGGTCGATAGAGGCGCAAAGTTCAATAGCCGGTTCATGGAAGACACGGCTTCCGATCGGGCTGGTACCGACCGGCTCGAACCGGTTAGTGTGAAGATGTTAGTCGCGCCGGGTTTTCATGTGTATACTTCTCGGGACATGAGTGTGGTGAAGTGTAAGGTGTTGTGTTTGTACAATAGCCGCAGGGATGGTTACAGAGATGCGAGTGTAGGGGATGGGGTGGGGCAGTGTCAGTTGAGAGATAAGGTATGAGGCACTAATGTGATTTTGTTTGTGGAGAGATAGAGAAAGGCGTGGTGATGCAACAAAGCATTGCTTTCAATTTTTCATGTCGATGTAATGTGTGCAATTGAAAAAGATCAAACTTTTTTAGTACATTAGTTTGCAGATATGGATTGGATTGGGTTATTTTGGAATTTGTTAGGCTTTTGTTCTTCTTTTTTGTACTTTATCTGAAAGATCAATTGAACAGGAGTGCGTACGAGTCATCTCCTTGCTTTAATAAACTTATCTTAAACGCCACGAGTTATTTTTTCCTTTTTCTTTTCTTACTTTTTTTTATCAAACAGGTGTCAAGTGTACTAAAATTTGAAGTATTGTTGAAAAATAGAAACGTCGATCTCTTCTGAAAAGTAGAGTGGCTAAGCTCCAACAAAATAAATTTCTTAATTTGAGAATAGAGTTATCAATGCTCCTTGGACACGACGAAAGCTAAACTAACAATGAAATGAAAAATTCTAATTGGTAGGTGACATATCTGTACTTTATAAAAAAAAAAAAAGAGAAGAAAAGGCTAGTTACAAAATTTCAAGTGAGAAAGGCTTATTGCTAAATGACATTTTTTGTAAGCCTGAAGTCCAACGTGACTTTCTCAGATGCATAGCTTCTTCAAAAAAGGAGAGCAAGGTTGTATATAAGATTACAATCTCACTGCTCTTTATGCATAACTTTCTTCATGAAAAGAATATAAAGTTGCATATAAGGTTCCAATTTGTACTCTGTCTATATTTCCTTTCCTCAAGTTCGCAGTGTCACTTTCTTTGTGGTTGTTATAAGGGTCCAATTGCATGAAATAAACATATTAACAAAATTACAACAGATATGGAGGGGACACTGCATCCTATTATGCAATGCCCACTACAATCCTATATTGCTGTAGAACAAAGATAATGATATTCATCAAAACAAACATAATTTCTAAAATCATGCATTAAAAAACCGTCTTTCATTATTCATTATATTGTCTCTCCATTTTCTTCAAAAAAACCCAACTAAACTTTCCAATTTCTGTTTTTGTGCTTTAACATTATTTACATGAAATTATTCAATGATTAACTCGATCTAATTTCTAATTTTGAAATGCTCACACTACCGTGATCAAATCATGCAACAATCAACTGAAATTCTAGTAAACTAAAATTTAACTCTAACTAAACTTTAGAAACCTTACCTGCTTTTCTACTGGCGAGAGGATCCTAGTTCTTCTCCTTTTTGGATAACAATTTATCTAAAGGTCCTTCAGGTTTTCTTTTTTTAGTCTGGCTAACCAGTTTATTCACATACGAAATATACGCATCCACATTAAATTTTCTCTTGCATCCCTCATAGTTCATATACCGAATCTTCCCAAATATCGGCCTCTCCTTCCAGCCCTGTGCTTTTGCAATGAAAACAAACCGGTAAGTGATTAAATTTTACACTCTTGCATTATCATTTTTAACTTAGAATTTTTTTTTTGGAATTATTATTGTAGTGTTAGGGATAAGAACCTGGTCATGGACCCCACAAATCGACCACATGCACCCAACATAGCCACTTGGATCTCTACCGTCTATCTCATACTAAAATGAAATAACAGTTAAACACCGCCATAATTACATATAAGAGCACACCATAATAGATGAACAAAATGGAATAAAAACACAATTAGCTCAATTTATATTTATTTTAAATTTTAGAACCAAAGTGTGACAATTAGTACCTTGTCATTGAGATAGGTTGCAATGGAGAGAGCTTCTTCTGGCCCACTAGTCCACTCCAGAATTTTTTTGGCCCAATACATCCTGCAAAAGCAAAACAGATAATCCATTTAGACTCCAATAATAGTGCACTGTGGTCCATACTGGTACCATAACGGCTTTTAAATCACCTCATGAAACCATGCATCTTTCCATAGCAAACCATCTCCATTTGTGATGCATTCCACAGCTAGAATAATAAAGAAAAATCAATAGGAATTTAACTAAAACAAATGCAATCAATAAACAATTACTGTAAAATGTCCCAAAAGTAACACATACAGGATCATGTGTCTTTCCTTTATCCAATTGCTCTCTCCTGCAACAGTGAGAGACAAGACAACTAATAGTATCACAGACTTTCCAGCAAATATTATGATCATCATTATTATTTTGAAGCAAAAACAGTAAATGTAAAAAAAAAAAAAAAACTCACGTGTAAATATGATCTCTTTTATCATTTGCATGATCATTTAACGTTTTGCGGGCCCACTCCCAGGCACCATCCAGCGAATCATATTTTGGTTGGTAATAACAAAAATTATCGGCTAGCTCTCTTCTCACTATTAGCTCTTCTAGAAATGCATCTACTGACTAATCATAAAACAAGAAATGAGGAACAACTGATTCAGTAAACAATCACTCTATGTTAATTTAAAGGAAAAATCATCATAAGTGGAGAAACCATTCAAGCACACATTTGCCACACACCCTGAACCTGTAAGAAATGAATGTACAGGTACAGGTACAACACTGAAACAATGTACAGGTACACAGCATACTCAAATGGACTTGTCAAGTGTGAGTAAGAACTGGGTGGTGCTGGATTATGATATTCCTAAAGTTGAACCTGCTGCATAATTCGATGTTCATAATAACTGCATGGTACCAACTTCGCTAGTCTGAACACTGCACCAATAAATGAAGAGTGCCATTTCAGTTCAACAGCATGTAACAGGCAGTATTGAAGCAGTGTCTTAGTACAAAATGAATGAATATACTCATGCCATAGAAAACTGACTATTATCTATGCAAAAAATGGTTGTATGTCATGTGTGCATGGATGGTTTCTGTATGTTTTGTGTGTGTGCACAAGAGAGGTGAAGAGAGATGTCAAATACCTGGGGACTAACATTCCTGCGGGATCGTGCCTCTAAGGCACATCTTTGAGCTGAAATCTGGCCAAAGTGCAGGTAAGGAGATAGACCCGACAAACCTCTTGGTTTGGTGGGGTCGTTTCGGTCACTATGATACCCCTTTATTCTCTTCGTTAGGAATCCCTCTTTTATGCCCAATAGCGTCTCCTTTGCTGCATCTTCTCCTGGAACACACCAATCAATTTCCACCACATCACATGCTTCCCTGTGATGCCAATTTGTACAAATTATATTACTTCCAAATATTGGTGGGCAGCAAAATAAGTAAGGCTCAATTGGATTTATTCATCCACAAAGATAATTTTTTTTAAGAGGGGGGTGGGGGGGTTTGTTCTCACACAATATCCAGTATTTTAAATGGCATTGAGGATTAAATGTATCACAGACATCCAAAATCAGATGTTTATTCCAAATTTGAAATATGGATCTTCACCAAGCCTTGAAATACTACGCAAAAGTTCAATTTCTAAACTCAAAGTCATTCTGTAGGAACAAAGTATAAGTTTCAAATTTTCAATTTAAATTAGGAACCGGACTAATGTAAACTATAAAATTTGCAAAATAAACTCTACAGTCTACCTATTAACCTCATCAATCAAGGTATCCCATTCAATCTTTGGAGGTTTTTCACCGATCCACTCTACAGTCTGCTTCGAAAGCTCAGGAAAATCAACAAGAAATTCAGGTAGTAATTTATTTATCTTTGATCTGATGGTCCTGGCCGAGTATTCGAGCTTGTCAGAAGCAACCCATACAGGTACTACATTATGAGCATCCACCTATGACCAACAAAAATAAATTAGAAAAGGAAGCAAATTGAACCCTTAAAATTGATACCATTATCAAAATTCAACCTCAATTTAACATATAATCATCAGACTAACCTGATGAATCGCAACATCAGACCCAATTCTCTCAACAATATCATCAAGCTCGCTTCTAAACTGTCGCAAAGGAGAGAAATCGACCACGAGAGACGATGCACCGAGTCTATCCACCAAATTAGGGATAGAATCTTTGGGATAAGATTTGAAAAAGAAAAACGGTACATTAAACGAAGAGAGCGTCATTTGGAGGCGCTTGAGGCCGCGCAAAAGGAAGTTCACGTGCCTGGCACGTGCGTGGAGGAAGAAAGGAGGCGGGAAGAGAGAGAAGGCAACGGCGAAAGGAGCGGAGAGAGAGGAGGCGAGATTGGCCGCGTGGAGTAGGGCCCAGTTGTCATTGACTCTTTGATCGCGAAACATCCAGTAAATCACTGGACCGGGTTTGGATTTCGTTGAGGCGGATCCTGGACGGAGGATCCGAACCCGGCCCGGGTGGATCGGTGCCGGAGCAGTGTGAGATGCCATGAGGACTGAGGAGTTTTTGTTTTGTTCTTGTTTTTTGAAAGAGAGAGGGAATGGAAAGGAGTTGGAATGGAATTGTGGTGTAATTTTTCTTATCTGCCCAAAAATATATTTATTTTGTTCACTGCTTGATCTTAAACTTTTTCAACGAAATTCAGGTATTATATGATATAAATATCAGCAATACTGAATATCATACATACAAGGAATTTGTGTATTGCAAAAAGAAAAGGCGCGCTAGAAATATTTATAGTCATAAGTACAAATACAAAGAATTTTGGGGTATATATGAAAATGTCATGAATGTCAAGCGCAGGGACTTTACAGACCGATGAATCGTCAACAGGATTGGGCGGAGCCACACAATAGTGCTTACGGTTTATAGACCAGGTTTAGATAATATGTATATCAGCGATGTGGTTAGAAATGTGCCACGTTGATTGGAACCGGGGGAGGGAAAAGGAAGGGCTGGAATTGGCGCGAAGACGTAGCGAGGCTTGAAAGAGGAGTATAGGTCTCCATATTTGGTGTTGCATTTTCGGTGTAGCGATACATGTGACAGGGATGGCAAATTGCCAATACGGATTGGGCTATTGCCATCAGAATTTTTTTCTTTTTGGGTGATTGAAGCCCAATAGCCCATCTAGCTCTTGTTTTTGAGCCTTAAATATAAGGCCGCAAATCTGCTGACGGCCCGGTCTTTCCTATATACATGTACAATCATACTAAAATGATACGAATAACAGATTTCGAGTGCAAGAACCAACTTTGCAAAATGATGCAATCAGATCATGATACGAATTCTACTGCAGTAAAATGCCAGTTAACATAACCTTGATCAGACCGTTATGAACTTTCAAATTTAATTAGGTGGGGGGGGGGGGGGCATATCTGTTGCCAACTACAGTTTTCATTACAGAAAAAGGAAATATGTGTTATTCATGCAAAACGATTAACAATATGAAAATTGAATTACAGAACTATCCCTATTACCATGAGAACCTAAAACAAAGCGTTCACTATCCTTACTAACAGCACCCCTTCATTCCTATCCCGTACCAAAAATAGGTGGAGCAGCTGATATGAGGTCTGCAACAGTTCCAGGCTTTGATATGTGCAGAATTCATGTTAAGTATCCTCGTCGACTACATGTCCATGAAATACTAAAACAGTACCAGAGATGTCGTCCTTATGTAAACTGTTCAACATTATCTCCATATTAATCTTGTTGGAAATCAAATTTCACATTTTTCTTTAATAGTTTTTTCAAATAACAACGATTTTATATCTCTATTTTATGGAAAGAATAATCACAAAACCATTCAGCATTCCAGAACCAACAATTTTTATGAAACCAAATGATAAGGTATAAAAATACAGTGACTGTAACTTTTCTATATCGAATGATTTGAGAGAGACACTTCTGCATTGAAGATAGAGGCCTTAACCTAGGAACTAACAAATTACAACAACAGCAATAAAACCTTTTGAAGTGTAAATGCCTTGGGCTTAATTACAACAATGTTCTGCTCAATAGTATGATCTTCTTGGAGCATAATCTGCTGGGTAGGACCCGCCAGTAGAATAGGGGTAGCTAGATTGCTGCAATGCAAGTAACACACAGAGATAAATTAATTTCAGAATCTAAATAGATCAAAGCTACGATAAGTAAACAAATGAAATTGAAGATATCAGCTACGCTGCACCAATCCCTTTGACTATAAAACTGTATCAGTACCAGAAACGCACAATACACACGAACACACTGAATATACCATGTGATGCACTTTGTATTTTATTGGTCCTGACATGGATTTATATACAGAAAATTGACTTCGGGGTCCTGACCTGTCGAGGAACCTTGGATTTTTTAAATGGCATTTGGCCCAGAGTCAAGAACTTCAATGAGACCTTGCTGGACTAATGAGAAGTACAATGGCACTACTTTGTGCCTTTATTCTCCAAAGTCAGAAATTTTCATTCTATCCCTGACTCTTACTATTTTATTTTCATATGCTTTTAACCCAATTTTCTTTGCTACTGTACTTCCATTTTCATATGCTTTTAACCGAATGTTCTAGGTGGTCAGCAACTTTGTTTAAGTGCACAATTGTCTATCTAACTCTAAATTATTGTTCATCACCTTTCTGTAGAATAATTTATTTATCCAATTTAATCCAGTAGCCATATATATGCACAATTGCACATAAATTGAAACAAGCAATTCTATGTTTATAATTTTAAAATTCATACATGCTGTTTAAAAAGGACATTGAAGGCAGTATTTCCATAGGTACTTTAATTTTTTAGTAAGAAGTAAGAACAAAAAAATATATCAAGGCTATTATGTTTTAATACATTGAAGATTGCCATAGAATTGATGTAACAAAAATGCTATTTATTTAAAATAACCTTCAAACTTTAAAACAGGTTCCGAATAGGAAATAAAAGGAAAAAAAGGTACAAACCTCATATCTGGGATAAGTTGCATATCCAGGATGGCTTGTTGGAGGAATTGGTGGTTCTGTAAAACCCAATTTAAGGAAAGTATGTATATATTTAGAAAACTGGCCTCCTAATGGAAAAACGGGAAAAAAAATTTATTACTTCAATATTTATTTATACAGTGATTTGATAGGCACAGTACCTCTGGTGTAAACAATAGCTCTGTCATATACACCACCATATGGAGCAGGCGCACTAATTAGCCAACAAATTTTAGAAATCAGCACATTTTTTTTTTTTTAATCAAGTAGAAAGTAAAAGATGGATTTGGAAATTTTGACATAGAGAAAGATTCAGATCTGTACCTTTGTTCATAAACATGTCTAGTGCGGGGAACATGGTGAGTAGGTGGCACATACCCCGCATGAGGCGCCTATATAAGCAACAGATCATTAACTTGTTTAAAACAACTTAACAGTAGTAACAAGAGATATAAACAAATGAACTAAAACAAACAAGTACTAGATCAGATCGCTGCAAGTGGTAAGACCCAGAAGCATAAGCATATGGCTCGTGCCTGCTTGGCTCATGTATACGACTAGTATATTCCGGCAGTGCATATCTATACTCAACTGGAGGTCTTCTATCAATTGGAGATCCATGACTATGATAATCGCCTGATAGTTTTACCAATAAAGAACATTCAAATTATGCCCTTGAAATATTTACATAAATGTTACAGATGGAAATTCACCTTACCATGATACATATTGCGAGATCTTTTGAAACCCCTCTCGTTATTGAAAGCAGGATCACTCTGGTGCTGTTTCCTATCCTTGAACGGTTTTGACTTTTTGGCCCCAGACTGATAGGGAGGGGCTCCACCTTGCGTCCCCTTTTTATGCTTCATTTTCCCCTTGGTTGGTCTCTTGGATGATTCAGGTGCATCCTTAAATGGCCTTTTCTTTGATCCTTGAGGCTGTACTGGTGTCGTTGCCTCCTTAAATGGCCTTTTCTTTGATCCTTGAGGCTGCATTGGTACTGGTGCCACCTTAAATGGCCTTCTCTTTGATCCTTGAGGCTGTACAGATACTGCTGCCTCCTTAACGTGTCTTTTATTTGGTACATGTCGATGCAGCACCTCCTTCGGCGTCTCGACATCTAGGACCTTCTTCTTCGTCTTTTTGTTCTTTTTAATTGCCTTTTGAGGGGAGAGGGCTTTTGCTTTCTGGGCAATAACCTGTTTTAATATGGGCTTCTTGTGCTTCTTTTTTGTCTCTCCAGATACCTCAATTATTTTTACCTCCTTTTGAACCTCATCAAAACTTTTCTTAATTACTTTAGCTGCCTCCACTTTTTCAACATTCGCATTGCTTTCTTTCACCTTGAAATTGCCACGTATCATGAATTTTGATCCGGTATTCTTTATAAAAGGCTTTGCAAGCGAAGCACGCATCTGAAAATTCAAAGAACCTTGTAGTGAGAAATAATTAATCATTTTAATATACATATACATATAAATATAAATGATGCACAGGTTAAACAAGCAAATAAAACAAAGCAGTCTGCCAAATGTAATTTTTTTTTATGCAAAAGGCATTGCCTTTTTTTACCTATTTCTGAAAAACAATGAAACTAAAAATCCCTACTATTAGCTAACCTTAAATACTATGAACAATGTACTTATGGTCTGATTACTGGTTATATGGTTATCTTATAAGAAAATTCAGTACTCAGAATAGTTTTGAATTAAAGATTCATCTATCATCTATCATATATTAAAGCACCGAAAACAAGTCTAATCACAAATTCTTAAGATAATGGATACAACTTCAATTTTGATTGTTATGTTTGATTTTGTAATTTATCATTACTAACATCTCTATTACTGTATATAAGTTTCAAAGAATAGCAGCAGAACTGTTTTTCCCCTCACTCCAACAAAGCAGATTCTGCTTTGGAAATACTGAAAATAGTAAATTTATTAGCAAGTACCTCATCAATATAACAAGTTCTAATATAGTAGAAAAATACATACCTTTGTATCATCCTGACCATCAAGGGCCTTGTTCAACCCCTCAACACAATCCAACGCACTTTCTCGGGACACAAATTCAACAAATGCAAAATCCCGCTTTCTCCTACTCCTTGATTTCCGAAATAGCTTAATTTGCTCTATAGCCCCATATTCCTTGCAAATCTCCTCTATTTTCTTACCATCCCAAGATGCAGGCACCGGCTCTAGATATACTGTTTTCACCTGCCAAAAGAAAAAATAACATACTGATTTCACATGATCCATCAAGTACTAAACTTGAAACATTACTGTCTACACGACCAGTCAATGCTCTTTACCCCTCTATACTGAGCCAGCTGAAAAAAGTAGTAGCTCACATGCTATAAACAAAATAAAATTGCAAATTGGAGTTCTGTATGAAAAAGCATTGCAAATAACCCCCTAAAAATTATATGATATGATAATTAGAATTTAATTTGTTGATTTACCACAATATAATTTACCAATGTTGCTCTTAAATATAGAACAGTATCTGTATAAAAGCTCAAGGAGAGGAAAAAAAATACGAGCCCAGCATACCATAAAAACCATATACATTTACAGAATTTGAAATCCTGTAATAAGTGAATAAACAAAGAGTGAATAAAAAAGTAAGACAAAGATGAATAATCTAAAATTGTTTACAAGAAGGCCATGCTAGCTTCCGATTCTTTAACGATATTACAGCATACTAAGCAGCTCAAATTTTTACAAAGAGACTTGCACCTATATTTTCAGAAATAATGTAGGCCCATAAAATTAAAACTTCTCTACAAAATGGCTCCATCCACTCTAGTCTAGTAACGAAAATTTCAACCTTGTTGTCATGATTAATACACAAAAGGTATTCAAATGAATGTTCTGAAAGTAAGGGTCACTTAGGTGGCGCTTTGAGTTTAGCATTAAGAAAAAAAAAATGAGAATAGATTTACCTTGGCAAGAAGATCCTCACTGTACTCTACAGGAAGTTGTGCAAATGAAACCTTGGCACTAAAATCACAGCCAAGAACTGCATCAGGCTTGCACAAACGGTTCAAAGCAGCTTTTGCATCAATATGCGTACCAAACTCCACAAAGGCAAAACCTTTCATCTTCCCTTCAACTTTTGGATCTTCAGGTAAGGCCATATGTTCTATTCCTTCAACCCCGAGGCCTTTGAAGGCATCTAGCACCTGGACGTAAAAATAAAAGAAAAATTTATAAAAAAAAAAAAAAAAAGTTCAAGACAATGCAAGCATTTTTTTTAGCATGCCCTTCCTTATATGGTAACAGCCAATTCACAGAGATTATATTAGTTGCATAGAAATCTCTATCGAGGGTCCAATTTCCAGGTCTATCTATGGGTAGCAGATTATGGATTCCTTTTTTAATAGAAAAAAGGGCCCAGAGACTTGTCAGTACAAGCCCAGAGCATAACTCATTTTCACAGATGACCTTGACAGGATCCGCTTCAAAAGGGTGTCTTTACCAAAATTTCGTTGTGAACACATGAAAAAGACATACGCTCAAGGTTGCAATCACTGTTTAAGGTGATATGCATTGTATACATTGTGGTAAATACATAAATTGTGCCCTTCCGAGCGTGATTTTTGTAACAATCAGAGAACCAGTAAGGATTGTGCCCTTCAAACAGATGAACTGCTTTCAGCTTTAAAAAAAACATCCCAATTATATGGATAAATTCTTTTTTTTTTCTGCCATTTATAGGCTATCTGTGAAAATAAATCATAACATAGGCCATTTGGGTAAATTGTTGGTCACCAGTTAATTATAAAAAACTGAAACTTCTGATTTTAGAGGGAATGAATGTAAATAATTATTTCATACAAAAAATTTGTTTCATACGAACCTGATCCCTTGACCAAGACTTGCATATATTGCCAACAAAAAGTGTGCAGTTCTCCTGGTTAGTAGCTGAGATATGCACTGTCTTTCCCTTAATCTGACAACATGACACACTAGAAAGTAAGTCCCGGATCTAACCAAACAGATGCTGAAGCTAACTGCATTGCTATGACTTCTCAAAAATAATATTCTTTTTTTCCTGAATGAGCTTATTTTTGTTCTCACTTTCATGTTTTTGTAATGAAGAGCAGGATAACAGCTATAGCATGTGTGCTCAGTATAGGTTCAGATATTGCCAGCATATTTCATATATGAAGTGAAACTAAACTAAACGTATGAGCACCTAGAATGGCTTAACAGGTGTAAGGTTTAGTAAGAAACCCAACCTCAGCACCATCCTTGAGCTCAGACAGAGCCTTCTCTGCTGCCTCAGCAGTAGCATACTGCAAAAAGGCATAACCTTTGCTTTTCTGGGTTAATGAATGTCTGATAACCCTAACAGATTGGATCTCCCCAAACCTGGAAAAGACCTTAGAAATGTCTTCTTCAACCACGGTTTTCTCCAATTGGCTTATAAAAATTTGAGCCTCTTTGACTCTGCTATTAGGTAATAGATCCTTCATGTACATAGTGAGTTCGGGTACATCGCCCAACCCCTGATCTTCTCCTCCTCCTCCGTCTAAAGATGCAGGTTGTACATCTGGAGAAGAAGATAAATAAAGGTTTCAAACCCCTTTTTTTGTGAGGGTTTCAACATGGGTTTGGTTGAGTTTCACCCAGTGCCAAAATATATAGATACAGTTGCAAACAGCTTTTAATATAGCCCAACCTGTACCAAAAGGCAAAACCTGACAGATACAGGTATGTATGTCTCAGTGCATGCAAACACAGATACTATACCGGTTTTTGAGTAGGATACAGATGTCCAAACAAAAATACCATGTATACAAGATTTAAGATATTATTAACAGCAGGACATCAGTTAATGAACCCAGTTTTGAGGACAGACAAAACCCATTTAGGTCAAAATATTGAAGAAAAGAAAAGCAGATTGTTATGTCCTGAACTCACACAACGAAACTGCCATTCCAAAATCTATGGGCTTGCATACAACTTGTCGAACAAGCATACTGTGCTCAAATTGAGCTCAATTGAACACAAGCATGCTGTTCTCTAAGAAAATTTTCATTGTGCTAGTAAGGTGCCTAGTTGGCCCAGTCTCATACAATGTTTTAATTCACTGCTTAAAGATTACTTGTTAGTGAATCAAGTAAGGCTTTATATTGGACTAATTTCCATGGGTTTCTAATATATCATGATCAGATTCAAACATTTAAGAAAACCCACACGTGAACCTAGCCCACCAGATTAAGCCATATTCATTTAGAATTTAGAAGAAGCACAAAAAAGCATACTTCTGAATTCCAAATTACGGCTACTAGCACTTGCAGTAAGTAAGAAATGGAATTTGAAAATTATGTGCAAAATCTAAGATTATGCAATGACCCTGAATTCAACTTCGCCATCAGAAGAACAACTAAGACCAAGAACCATGCAACACTAGCATTAGGACACATGTTTTTCGTCATTAAACTCTGAACATCTTTCTGATATCCAATTACCTTAGATGTTCTATAGTTCACTGCCATGAGGTTTCGAAATAGAATATACCATTCAACCCAACGATCCTTGTCTATGATATCCCAACCAAAGGCAATTTACATAATTGAAAACAAATTACTGTATCGTTCTACTTAGCTTACTGTATTTCCTCCAAGAAAAAAAAATAATAATTAGAATAAACAAAAGCATTATCCAAATTCCAAACACTTACCTTTGACTGCAACAATGTCTTTCTTTTCTTCATTATTTTCCACCTCTTCTTCTATGGGCTCTTCCTCTACCTCTTCCTCTTCATCTTCCTCCTCCTCTTCCTCTTCCTCTTCCTCCACCTCTACTTCTTCTTCTTCTTCTTCAACAGGTTCTTCTTCTTCTTCTTCTTCCTCTTCCTCTTCGTCTTCTGTCGGTTCTTCTATGATTGGTTCTTGTCCCATATGTTGTTCTTCCACCACTAAATCTTCTTCTAATAGTTCTTCTACAATTGGTTCTCGTCTCACAGGTTCCTCTTCTTCCACTGGTTCTTCTTCAATTGGTTCTTCTACTTCTTCTTCTTCTTCTTCTTCTTCTTCTTCTTCTTCTTCAACCGGCTCTTCTTCCACCGGTTCTTCTTCTACATCTTCTTCTTCCTCTTCTTCTATTGGTTCTTCTTCTACTGCTTCCATTGGTTCAGCTTGGTTGGGTACTTCTTCCACCAATTCAAATCCTCCCAAGTTTAGTTCCTGAGTCTCAATATTCACAATCTTCTCTCCTTCACCTTTCACTTCCTCCTTGACAGGTTCTTCTACATCTTTTTCTCCATCGATCTTCTCACCACTCTCCTCTCCTTCTCCAACCTTCTCTTTCTCTTCCTCTCCATTCACTTCCATCGCCTCTTCTTCACCTTTAAAAGCCTCGGATTTCTCCATCTCCGCTTCCTTCTCCGACACCGACCCGCTTCTCTCTTCAATTTGATCGCCTCCCACCGACACAACCGCCCGTTTCTTCGCCGACGACGACACGGCGACCTTCGACACGGCCCTTTTCTTCGCGCGTCGGGTCCGAACTACCGAAGACTCTTCCTCCGTGTCGTTGGTCAACGAGTCCGTCTCGGATCCTTCCGTCGTGATCGGTTCCAATTTTCGCGCTTGATCGTTTTCTACCAGAGCAGTTGTTTCTTCGACCTCCACGGCTGGAGATAAGGTCGATGCGATTGGAGTCGAACCCTTGTGCTTCGCAATGGCGGTTTTCTTGCGAGGAGGCATCGTCGATCGGGAAGAAGGAGAGAGATTGGCGCGGATTAAGAGCTAAGAAAGGAATGATTTTATTCTAGGAAATTGGGAATGGGAGAGTTTAGAAATTTATTTAATTCGATGTTTTGACCTTCGAAAAAGATTTAATTTGTTCGGTTTAAGCAATGAGAATCTTCCGATCAAAAATGGACGGATAGGATTAACTTGTTGACATTTTCAGTCGTCGCCCACTTAATTATTATTATTTTTTTATTATTGAACTTGTACACATTAAATTGTGTTTATTTATATTCTGATGATCAAAATTCTTAGATTTGTTGTTGGTCCGTCCACTTATATATTTTGTTATTGCTATTTGCCCTTCAAAATCTAAACAAAGTTTAATGAGTTCTTTTCATGATTTAGTTGGACTCAAATATATAAAAAATTTTCTTTTATATTGTAAATTCTTTTTGTCGAATAATTGTATTTTATTAAGTATAGCTTGTTTTGTAAATTGAACTATTAGTTGGAAGAAATTAAAAATAAATAAATAAATAATAACTATCCTGATTTATCTGATGACGAATACTAAATCTACTTCGACTAAAAATAAAAAGAGAGAAGTTTTTTGGAAAAGAGGGAAAAAAGGAAGTACTAAACTATGGCGGAATATATTAGAAAACCTATGAAGGAAGTTATAAATTTAGAAAATTTTAGATTGTAACAAAATAACACTTTCACTTTTCAATGACTGAAATAAGTGGATTTTTTGTCTTCATAAATCCAAAATTTATTGAATATTCAGCTATGGTGAGATGCATCAAAAAAAACTTTCCGTGAGATGCGATCAAAACTCATGAATCTGGTTCAAAATGACCGATTCAAACTGTCTAATATGACTTCTCTATTGAAATCTCCATGCAGACTAAATTTTACATTTTTTTCAAAATTTTTAAGTATTTTTTGAAATTTTAGAAAATCGTTAATCTAATTAGTTCTGTACCTTTCAAAAACTGTCATTTTTAAAAATTCGAAAAAAATACTTAAAATTTTTTAAAAAAAATGTAAATTTTGATCTGCAAGAAGATTTCAATAGCGAGATCATATTGCACGGTTTAGATCGATCATTTTGAACTAGATTCATGAGTTTTGATCGCATCTCACGAAAGGTATTATGTGATGCATCTCACCATAGCTAAATATTCAATAAATTTTGGATTTATGAAGACAAAAAATCCACTTATTTCAGTCATTGAAAAGTGAAAGTGTTATTTTGTTATAATCTAAAATTTTCTAAATTTATAATTTCCTTCATAGGTTTTCTAATATATTCCGCCATAGTTTAGTACTTCCTTCATAGGTTTTCTATATATATATATATATGCTAAATGGTATGATACGGCTGCCACTTCAAATGTTGGCCTAAGAGGCAGCACGCCACGTGGATTTTGAGTTTGAACTAGAGATGGGCATATGTGGCACCTGTATCTGCCTGTTGCCTGATGACCTTAACCTGTCCTAGCCCGCCATTCCTAACAGGACAGACTTTACCTGCCCATCTCTAGTTCAAATTAACTTAAAATCCACGTATGATTATTAGAATTAAATAGCGATTTAATTCTATGGCCAACATAAGCATAAATTCTCAAAAGGTCACACAAATAGAGTTATAACCACAAGGTGCATTATTTATTTATTCGCAACAGTAAGTATTGCGAAAATATGATAAGTTGATTACTTAATTATATAGCGTTGCGAACCGTTATAATAAATTAAGTCAAAGTGATCATATAAAAATAAATTAGTGCATTAGCTAATCCCAAAAATATTACTAATAAGTTAATAATTAATATCGTTCAACTTAATTTAATTAATTGAGGTATTTGGGCCTTTATTTAATTAGTTAATTAAAAGCCTGAATTAGGATGGTTAAAAGAGCAATTAAAGGAATTAATTTAATGGGTCTAAATACAATTGTTGTAGTTCATTAAAGGCCTATCCAAGGCAGGCCATAGAAGGGCAAATTTGTCTATGAATTAATTCTGAAAATTAGGTTTAGAGAGCTATAAATATAGGGTTCAGGTTTGGACCAAACCCTAACTTCTCTTCTCTCTCTCTCCTGGCCGAAATTCCCCAAGGCTCCGTTTGGATAAGGTGTGGGAAGAAGGGAAGAAGTGGGAAGAAGTATTGGGAAGTGTGTAACTTTGTGAAGAGTTTGAATTGTTTATAATAAATTTATTTTCTTCTTTCCTTCTTCTCTTCTTCCCACACCACATCCAAACACAGCCCAAGAGAAGAAAATTTCAGATTTTCTTCTTCTTGCTCTCTTCTCCCATCCTCTTAGCTCATGTGTCGAGCAAAATTCTTCCACCATTAAATTATTTAATTGAAAGAAAAGGAAGAAATGATTAGATGTGATCTCTAATCGCTAGTACGGTTTTGAGATCATGGTGATTCTCTTGGTGGACTCGAGGTCAACCGTTGGAGAAGAAGGAAGAGAGGCGCAGTACGCCGCCGACTTTTACGCCATAAATTTTTCCTTCTTGGTACGATTCAAGAAGAGGTATATCCATAATCTTTTTTTTTTCTTGGTTAATTGATGTGTTATATGCTTGGAAGATCCTTTCTTATGGTTGTTTGCTTGTTTTATCTTTATTAATAGTAATAAAAATAGAAATTGTACATCCTAACCACTTACTAACAATTAGTTCATGTATCACAAATTAATATTTATAATCCATTAATTATAGTCTTAAAAACTATATTCGTTAAGGAGCACATTTGTTCTAGTTTGTTTGGTTAACCACACTGACGAATGTCCAGAGTCGGAGTCAAGAAATCATTGGCTCCGTTTGGATGACTTCTTCCCGGAATAAGAAATAAGAAATAACTATTTTTTACCAATAAATTTATTTCTAACCATCCAAACTCTTCACAAAAGTTACACACTTCCCAATAAATTTACCCCTTCCCAATAAATTTCTTCCTTTATTCCTTCTTCCTACTTTATTCTCAACGCATCCAAACGGAACCATTGTATAGTCTGAGTAACTATTCCATTTTTATTGTCATCGTTAAAGCATTTATTATATTATTACTACTTTACTTATTAATATCACAGAAAATCAGAATCAGACAATCGTTAAAGTGAAAATCAGAAAAGTCAGAAATAAAATATTAAAGACAGAAAATCAGAAACTTAGAAAATAATTTCAGAAAAACGTATTTTATTTGTTTTATTTTGGGATCAGAATTAGTTTGAAATTGTCTGCGTATCTGTCCATTTTATCGTCAGACTTTGATCATCGTGTCTCGTTTATATACTTAAAAATAGAATATGCTAGAAATCCATAAATATTTCTTTTTCTATGCAAGAAGAAGATTCTGGTTAATTTTCTTATTTTATGTATTTTATAGGAAAATGAAATATATTCATTTAATAATTTTAATATTTCATTCAAATTAATATTATCTATAGGGGTGTCAAACATGATAAGTGGTAACGGAACATCCTGTTTCGTTGGCGGTGCCGGTAAGGAAAACGAAATCTATTTTAGTGCCGTTAACCGTGTCACTTCGTTAACGAAACGATTTCACTAAATGTGTAAAAAAAACACATTAACGAAACAAATTTCGCTGCCACTTGCCGTTCCATTAAGAAAATGAAATAGATTTCAATACCGTTAACCGTTTCACTTACCAGTAACGTGACGACATAACGATTAAACGGCTGCCGTTGATAGCCCTAATTATCTATTAATAGCTCAACAAAATCGTTCATTGGGTTGGGTCCAAGTATTACTTATTTTTTGGTCCAGTAGTCTGCTTATAATTTTTTTCAAGCCCACAGAAAATCTTTTATATTTTAAAGCAGGGTGAAAACGGTCACCGTTTCGACCGTCCTTTTATTTCGTTTCGTCTGAAAGGTTAAAGATTTTTTGTTGCGTTTCAAAAACGAAACGGTTAACGAAAGCTTGAAATGATTTCGTCCATGTATATTTTTGTGATTTCGATTGTTTTGTCCAAAACGAAACGGTTAACGCAAATGTTAGTCAATTTTCGATTTTAAAACGAAACAGTTAAGGAAATTGACCGTTTTCGTGGTCGTCTAAACGTTATGCAATCCTACTTCAAAGCTCAACAGATTCGATTCATTCAAGACCAACAAATTTAAGTTTTAAACCACAAAATTTTCTCAATTTTTCCAATGACATGGGCCTAAGGCCCATTTTTTTTCTTTTTTTCTTTCCTTTCTCCTTCAGCTCACAACAGAATCAAGCCCACAAAAAAACCAGCGGGGAATCCCAGACTCCCAGTCAATCGAGTCGGTTGACTTGGTTCAGACCCAACGCGTAACGGGTCCGTAGAAGACTGAAGCGAATCTGGGTCTGACCCAACCCAAAATCCGGCCCGCTAGCGCAAGGATTCAATCTGAATCCAATACGATCTGAAAATTTTCACAAAAGCCCTCATAACTTTTGAATTTTTCTTCTGAGTTGATTTAAGCCCTTATCTTTTGAAAATTAGTTCTCATAAATAATTTTCTTTGCAAAAATTCTCCTGAAACATGACAGAATGGCATCAGAAACACAATTAGTGTACCAGAAACTGGTACAATACTGGTACCAAGGCACAAACAGCCTATAAAACCCATCTATATATCTTTTAGCTCATATGCATCTATAACCTTAACTAATAAGCTTAAATTAAGGTCCCTCATTAATGGCCTTGGCTCGTGCCGTTGGTTTTTTTTTTTTTTATCTGTCGTTGGCTTTGTTTGTGTGCTCATGTGAGGCGATTGTTTCTTGTAGTGGTGATCTTTATCCGTTTTCTCCTCTACCACTTAATAATGTCATGTTGACTCCACTCCTCTCATTCCTATCTGAAGATCAAAGGTATATCCAATCCCTTCCTTAGTTGATTTCTATGGTAATTTTAGAAATTTCGGTTCAAAATTGAAATTAAGGTTTTACTATTTCGAGTCATTTAGGACTGTTGAGCTTTAAATTTTTTTTTGGTGGTAAGTTGAGCTTGAATTGTACTACTGCGAAATCAGATAATGGATTTAGTAATGTTTTTAGTATGCTTGGCTTTGGTTATGCTAATTTTGGTGTTGGAACTATTGAGATGATTTATGAAAGCTCATGAGTTAGGTAAATGTCTAATTTGGGCTTAAAATTTAGTTAATTAACGCTTGATTAATGATTTCTATGTTATTGTTGATGTAATCAAGTATTTGGCATGGTTTGTTTCCGTTTTAGACTAAAACAATGGCTTTAAATGAGAATTAGGGCTTTGATATTATATAATAACTTTTTGTTATTATCCTTTGAGGCTTCTTTTGTGAATGTTTGAGTTGTGTGAGCATTTTTGTGCTCATTGTAAACAATATTTATGCTATATAGATTAAATGATGATCGTCAGATATCATTATCCAGAAATATTTATATGATTATATCATTTAATTTTTTTTATCATATAATTCAATTACGTCAGCTAGTTTCTCATCATCAATACTAAACTCACTATACTCTCAATATTAAATATTATATTGGCTATAAATCACAATAATTTATTTCCTTAACTTTGGGATTGGACTCGAGTCAATCGGTTGGGTTCAAGCACATTTTTTCGGCAGTGCAACGGACGTGATACTATTTGTTGTCTCAAACCTACTTGTCAGTGAGACGACGATATACTAGGCCGTCGTTTGTTATCGCGGCTTGATTTTTTTTTTAAAAAAAAATTGATCTTTTTCCATCTCTCCATCCATGATCCAACTAATTCAACAAAATAACAAAGTTTCATCACTGAATAACCAATTAAACAAAAGATCAATCCATTCATAATAAAAACCAACCAGAATATTCATACAAAATATAAGTATTCATACAACAATATTTATACATCCAACAAAAGTTTCATCACACATTCAACGAACTAACCAAATCTAATTTCTTTTCAAAATAAATCAACAAACTAACCACGCCTACTCCCACGCCCACGAGCACAACCATGACTTCGCTTGCGGTCACGCTGAAACGGAGATGGTGATAAAGGATCCGGTTGGCGGAGAGGTCTATTAAAGCGAGAAACTTGAGGTCTTTGAGAAGGCGCTTCAACATCATTTTGCAGGACTACAACGTCATTTATTTGAGACGGTTCCGCACTATCACTGAAAGTTCCACCGTGCTCCCACACGGCGGCCTGAGACAATTGTTGAGTTTGGGTTTCAAAAATGAAACCTTCAGGCAAATGTTCGGCGTAGTTGATACCAAAGGTATCTTCAACCCATCGAAAGTTGATCGGGTTAATGTGCATACGTTCATCCGGTAGAATCGTCATGTCGGCGTCGCTTACTTCATGGTTTGCTCTGAATTTTTGAAAAATATCTCCCCAATTGACATCTTCTAAGTTGTCTCGGCATGCAACAAGCACTCGACGAGCAAATGCTCGAGCTTTACCGGTGAACTCATGCATGGCGGCTACCGCATCGTGCGCTACGATAACGTTGCGAATTACCTACAATGATAAGATTAATGTTAAAATATAAATAAAATAATAGTAATTAAGATTTATAATGAAGAAATAAAATTAATATACAACTTTTTTGCACTCGCATTTTGTTACACTCTCTCGTCTCGGAATGTTTCTCTGTTCTATTGGGTTGCCGACGGCTTGGAGCGGTTGAGGTTGGTTGATTTGTTTGACCATCATCGGTTGTCAAAACACGCTTCGCATTACATTTCTATTGAACCATGCCATATATCGACTCCATTGAGCATTGAAAAATGGCTCGTTGTTAGACACGATGAGTTGTTTTCTTGCATTCTAAATCGTCAACCACTCCGCATGCGTTAAAACCCAATTGCAACGCTTCAATGAAGTGTTGACAAACTCATGTAGTGTGTCAGGACAAGACAACAATGGAGGCAAAATTACTTGTCGCTTGTTGAATTGTCGTATAACCCGTTGAATCGGGTGAGCCTCCACCATATTGAACCAAATCAATAGAACGTCATAAAATCACAATCCCTTTTTATTTTTTTTATCGGCGTAAGTTGGGAAGTTCCTCCAAATTGTATGGATTCCAATTGACATCCTCATTACACAACTCTTCAAATTTGTGACAATAAGCGCTCACACTATTGATGTAGGGTTTACATGCATACATTCTAATCCGGTTTAGGCTCCCGATTACCCCTGAATACTTGTGTTTTTATTTGAATTTGCTAATTTTAGATTAGAAGAAAGGTTCATCAGTAGCCTGACTTTCTACCTTAAGCGGTACACAAGATGCAGTTGTGCATCTATGCGTGATAGACGTATGAGTAACTTGTTTTAAGCGTATTATTTCTTTTAAGGTTTGAGACATGTATATATGTAGATATATGACATTGTTCTCAATTCTTCAGTGGCTAGAAGTCACTACTGATTGACTCTAGGCCAAGTGGGAGATTGTTGGAGTTATGTCGTAAAAGTTAATAATTTAATGACTTAAATATTAGTCTATGCAATTGATGATATTTGATCATTTGTTCCTAGAATTTATTATTGACAAATCATTCAGGTTGAGGATTTGAATTGTGGATATCTGTGGATCATTCATTAGAATGACAATAATAAATCTAAATTGTCCATAATCTTGATAATTAACAAGAAATATTAATTATCATATAAAATTAGAATGCAAGTTAAGTGATGATTAAGTTCTACAAATCATAGGTAAAGAGTTACCAACTTAATTGCGTATGTGTATGTTATTGGAACATAGCACATGACTTGATCCAATGAAATAAACATATGGATCGTATTGTGTGTCATTGCTTATTTCATATGAGTTTGATTCTAAGTTTGAGATTGTTCAACTTTTCTACATGAGGATAGGTTCTATAAATATCGTCTACCATTGATTTCTGATAAGTATTGCTATACAAACTTTTTTTATGTTCTCTTGTGCGGGGAAAAATTGTTCATCAAGAAAACCATATGTCCCTCATTAGTATACTTAGAGAGTGATGATATCTATTTGGGCTTCTTAATGGAGTTGGATTGTTTGGCCAACTTATACAATCAACTCTAGATCAAGAAATATATAATATGCAAGAATGACACATTTCTATCTTGGATTGTACAATGATATCATGTGACATAAGAATCTAAATATGGAAATACTTTATTTCTTATGCAGGATTGAAATACTGTATTTGTATAGTATCTATTTATGTGAATTGAGAATCATAGTGTGTTACTAGATACCGCCCATGATTATTGGAAATAAATAGCGATTTTTTTCCATGTCCAACATAGCATAAATCCTCAAAGGGTCACATAAATAGGACTTTAATCACATAATGCATTATTTATTTATTTACAACAGTAAGTACTTTGGAAATATAATAAGATTGATTAATTAATTATGTACCATTGCGAACCGTTATAATTAATTAAGTCAATGGAATCATATAGAAATAAATTAATGCATTAACTAATTCCAATATAATTATCAAATAGTTGGTAATTATTTTAGTTCAACAAATATTAATATAAATGGTTATATAATTAATTGGACCATTTTTTAAATAGCAAATGTATAGCCCAATTAAAGAGCAAATAAGGGAGGCCTTAATTAATGGAATTGAGGATCCAAATAAAAGAGTTGAGTGGTCCATATAGCCCATGCTAGAGCCAGCCTTGAGAGGTAGGTAGGATGACATTCTTGTAAATAGAAAAGTGGTGGTAGGTAGGGGTTGAAAGCTCTATATAAAGGGGTCCCTTGAGGGTTGAGGCAAACCCTAGCCTTCTCCTCCCTAGCTTCCACCATCCCTTCTCTTCCTTTCTTTAGGCCGCCACTGTCTCTCTTTCTCCCTCTCATGCTCATGTGTTGAGCTCCTTTCTCTCCTCTAAATTAAATGGTTAATTCCAAGATGAGAGAAAGCTATGAGGATTGGTTCTCTTCTCTTCCTTGCTAACACAAGTCGAAGAGAAGGTGATTAATCTTTTTGGTGAACTCGAGGCAGCCGCTGGCGATGAGGTGGTGGAGGAGATGTGCACGTCATCGACTCCCGCGAGAGGTACAATTTCTCCTACATTTCTCTCTTTGTATATGATTGTGTGTTGATTGCTTGGCAAGATTCTTATTGTTTGATGTTTAATTAAGTTAATTAGTAACTAAAATTAAAATTGAACACTTTTCTAACACTACATACATTTTTTCCACGAATTGTAGTTCCCTATAATTGGTATTTATGCTTTGTGAAGCCTTGGCACCAAAGATGTTCAAAATTCTAGATTTTAGCCTCTTCCAAATTCAATTCATTAGTCAGTTTGCAGCCATACGATCCATCCTATCAGGATGGCCTACCCGAAGCCCACACGGACCACCAAGACAGAACAGAGCAGAGAAGAAAGAGAGTTTTCCAACCAATAATTTGTTTTAACTTAAAATCTTTTTTTTTTTCATGAAATGCTTTATTACATATACCTGCTTGTTTTGTCGTATAAATTTGGTAGCATAGTTTAGGAAATATGGTTGAGAACCTTCTAGTTTGTTGCGAAGTTTGTGATGAATATTTGGTAGCATTGTTAAATTTGTCCGACAATTTTTCTTCGAAGTTCTTCAAGTTGCGTTCTTCACCCTCCAGTACAAAAGGTCTTCAAAGAAAGACTACCCTCAAATGGTAAGTGCCTCTTGGACGGTGGAAGGTTTCCCAATCAACTCTCTCCAAAATTCTCTCAAAATCATCCGCAAAGTTAATTATCATCGATATTGTCCATGAGAGGTTCACCATCGATTGGTAGGCCAAACAAGCAAGATACATTTTCAAGCATCACTGCGATTTTACCGGTTGGTAAGCGAAAAGTATGAGTTTCTTGCCTATATCTTTGTACAAGAACTACGATCAATGCCCAATCAATATTCATTCGGCCGAAAAGAGCAATGTCATTAAGTCCAAATCTGGATAGTATAGGCTCAATTTGAGGGGAGAATGCGAATGACAAATAACGATTCCTCGCTCTAATCTTAAAATCCTGCCGCAAATTAAAGAGAAACAGAGAGTTATAATCACATTTATAGCAACTAATATAATTGTTTCTCAACAAATGCAACCCAAAAATTTAGATAATCATTTATGAGTAATTACCTTATTATATGCTCGTTTGGATGCATATTTGTCATTCGTCGTCAACAATAGAGGTGTCGGATCGTTGCCTCCAGCTTGACTTTGTTGGGTACCGTCGTGAGCTCATGGCATATTATCGCTACAAAAGTCAAAGTCAATTCACATATAACAATTGTTAATCCATTATAACATAATTTAATCAAAGCTATAATTAATTTACAAGTATCTAGTTTTCTATGTTTACTTTGACACAGAGAATTGAAAGTTGAAATAGTCTTTGTGCACAACATAATTGAAATTTCAAAACTCATGACTATTGGTAATGTTCTGTTAATATGAATGCCTATAAATGTTTGTTATCTTTTGTTGTGTAGCTAAAAGAGTATTTTCCTAATCAATTCGGTTACATTCATATATAGTGCAATTCTAGTTTTCATACATCGATACATCAAGACAGTAGATACCTCCACATTTCAATGGCTATAGTTTTCATCAAAGGGACTTGAGGGACTTGAGTATCAAAAATTTCAATGGCTACAATTTTCAACAAATTTCCTTATACCACTTTCAATGCCCTTAATTTATTTCTATCATAATTGTACATATTATCACCCTTTCAAAATAGTTCAAATTCAATTAAAACACAATTTGAAATTCACAAATAAATTTCAATAATTAACACTAAGGCCCACATTTTTTTTAAGATAAATTGAGGGTCAAACCTCCCAGCTTATTTTTAAATTAAATGTCTATAAAAAATCCTCCAGTCGGGTTTCAAACCTACGACCTCTCACTTGAAATGTATTGCTCTTTGTCATTAGACCAAGAGCTGGTTCAAAAAAGAAGAGTCAATAATTTACACTAACGATAATCTAATTATCCAAAATACCCCAAATTAAAAAATTTAATCTCAGGACCAAAACCCTAATCTACAAAATTAAAACTAATTAACAGTTAAAAATATTACCTACTAGAGTGTCGCTGGAGAGAAGGAGGTGGTGCCGGAGGACAGTCCACGAGTAAGGTAGTGCCGGAGGAGAACTAATGAGAGATGGGAAGATTGGACTGAGGAGAGGGGCGAGGGAGAGTGTGGGTCTACAGAAGAGGGTTTTTGTCGAGTGGAGAGTGCAGCGAGGAGACATGAGAGGGATATCATGTGGAAGAGGGGTTGAAGGGTGCCGATATCGTAGGAATAGAGAGAGCGTGGATCCGGATCCTCTGGATGTTTTTTTTTTAAACGTCCACCGGATGTCTTTTAGTAATGACCGTCCGATTTAATTTCAATAGATATATTTTTACGTGGCTGACGAATCTTGACGGATTTAATATTAATCGCGGAATATTTATTATTGATCGAACGGACACAAATAAAAAAATATCCACTAGACGGTCATCCGGAGGATCTCGTTCCGGTTCAGAAGGGTGCGACTGAGGAGAAAATATAAGAGAGGGGTTTTACTTTTTTATTCCTAAGTGATGAGGAACAGAGAAGGGGACAGACTCGAGTCTAGTTCAGAAATATAACCTGATAGGCCGACATTAGAAGTGTCGGCTAGATTAGTTCAAATCTAAAATCCACACCGACACAGGCCAATGTCTCTAGTGGTGGCCCGGTGTAATTAAACTACTTTAGTAAATATTTATATGTATTAGGGCAGAAGCTAAATTTCCAAGAAATTTTGAGTTTATTAAGAAAAATTCCGAAATAATTTAGAGAAAGAAAATTCAGGTAAAACACCTCCGGTGGGGGTTTGCAAGGAGATGCACAGTTTCTATGATTGGGCGGCTTAGGCGGGCTCCTTGGTTGAGTCAAAACAGGAGGAGACAGTCTATGTGTTGGCAAGAAAGAACCATAACCTCCAAATTTTGCTCCTGTCAATCACATTTCCCATATTATTTCACCAAAAATGTAACACGTCTGGAGAAGGCAACATTACTGATTTCTTTCATCTTACCTAGGTGCTCGGCTGATAAGTCTCCACCCTCAAATTCCTTCTGCAAATGCCCCAAGTAATTCTCGATTTTTTCATCCTAAGGCAATAAAGGTAATAGCAAAAAAATTAAATAAATAAAAATACAAAGGTGATTTGGTGATTGAAAAATAAATTTACATAACTGCTAATAGGAAATAAAAGAGCTGGTAATATCCTAACACCTATCTTTGGCTCCGTTTGGATAAGGTGTGGGAAGAAGGAAAGAAGGGAAGAAGTGAAAAGAAGTATTGGGAAGTGTGTAACTTTGTGAAGAGTTTGGATTGTTTATAATAAATTTATTTTCTTATTTCCTTCTTTCTAAATGGAATCCAAACAGAACCTTTTACCAGACAGTTCAGATATTTTTCCCGTTTCAAATTGTGCAATGAACACGCCCCCTAGTTAAGGTTTCTAACATGAATTAGTTGATCACGTAGTCAAGTCTAACAAATTTGTAATCATCTCTCTATATCTAGTTTTTGTATGAGCAGAATATTTTAGAATTGCAGAAGTTCCCTTTTCTATTTTAGTCTCTATATTTTTCTAATTTTTGTAACCAATACGCAACTGATAAATATGCCCAATGAGTCAATGACACAGATACCTATATTAGTTCTAAGATCTTGTAGAGTTGATCAAATTGAGAAAAATCACTCACGATGTAAGAGTAGGCGTCAGGGTCAATAGCATAATCACAAGCCTCTCCTTCCGCTAGCTCGCTATCCTCCATTCCCAATTTGGAAACTCTAATCGTAACACCACTCTTAGTTCGATCTGCCAATCATGGCTTTTGAAGAACGAACACAGATCGGACAGACAACCGCCAGCCCCAATCCCTCTTTGATCGATTTGAATTTATTGCACAATACCAAAATCTAGAAGAACTAAAAGCTATTCAAGCGATCCCGATTGGAATATAATTGAAAACTCGAAATTCATTAAATATGAAGAAATTTGTTTCTGTCCTTTGTCTGTTTCAATGCCCATTCAATAAAAAACATTTAGTTGTTTTTCCTTTGAATCATTCATTTGCGTAATAACCCTCATAATCAATTTTATTGACCGTTGGATTTGACCATGTATTTTTTTTTTTTTTTTGGAAAAAAGAGGTATTCGCCATCTAATTTTTTCTAAAATTAAAAATACATGCGAAATTTGAAGTGCTCTTATCACTGAACCACTAGACCCAACGCATAATTTCAATGCATTGATCTATTCTTGTTATTTCTTATTTATGACCCATTAACTTGAGATCAAAAGCTGTGAACGTTGGGCATTCCTCTTGGTTTGTTTCTGTTCCGCCGCATAAATTAATTAAAATTATTTCAGGAACGTTGCTCATGCTGAATAAATCATATTGAGTATAGAAAAATAATCTTATCAATTATCTTTTTCCATCATTTCTTTTAGTTTTGTTCTAATATCCTAAATTTTATTCCAAAATATTAAGCTGGATATTATGGAGGTTTTCATCAGCCACTTTTATGGTCGTGTCCTAAAATATGACAGTCTTGAATTATTTTGGTTGTGGTTAATGTCGCATCATTGAGACGAAATATGCTTAAGGACCGTGCATAATACGATTCGGATAAATCTATTCCATTTATTTATTTTTATATTATCTGATTTTATTTGAATTTGTACCAACAATCCTAAATGAAATCAATCAAGAATCGATTCAAGGAGAATTGAAGAGGGAAATATTAGTTCGGTTTTACCAACGCGATGTTTCTTAATTTTCCTTCTGTTTTTCTTTTCAGCTATTTTTCTTGCAAGAAAATGCGTTTTGCACCAACGCCCCTTGAAATTGTATTATTTGTTGTTGTTTCTAAAAGTGTATGGAATCAACATCAGCTTCTGGATATATTTAACTTTTTCACTTATAGGGTACATTGCCTGAATTTGAATTACAGTTCCGAAAATATGAAACCATGTTATCATCCATTGACCTTAAATTCCAACATCCTTTAATATTTTAAAATCCAACATGTATCGCTATTTAAATTAGTTAATTTTATGCAGGAAATTGCTCAATTAAATGGGGGCTATCCAATATAAATTTCATTAGTCGACAAAAATATGTGTGTAAATTTTGCTTAAGTTTATTCTATTAATGTGATTTTTATAATAATGTACAAAAAGTATTGGGTCCAACAGTAAAATACTAGACATGGTTGGGAAGTGCTTTGGGCAGAAGATTCTTAGAGCAACACATTTTTTTTTTCTAAATGTCTAAACTGTCATTAGCATCAATCAAAATTTATCACCCTATTTAATTTTCTTATCCGTACTTTCCTCATTTTCTAATTTTCTTCTAGGTTTATTGTTAAAAAAACAAATGTATTCTCTCCGTGGGACTTATTTACCGCCGGTACCATTTGCAAATCAATATCCACTTTTTTCAAGTTTATATCTCCAAGTTGCACATGTTGGATATATTAAGAAAACTCAAAATCTTTTGAAGCAATTAAATTGGTCTGTTTCCGTGAGAAATGAAATGAATCAATTAAATCTAATATTTCCACTACTTTACCGTTTCTTCTCTGGTTAATTATCTAGGAATTAAATCTGAATTTATAGGGGCCAAACGTGGTCATTTGTCCATCATCATTCCTCAATTAATACATTAATATCTATAATTAATAATGGGCTATTATCCGTTTCTTTAGAGACTTTATATATTGATGTTGCATTCTCCATCATCAGATGATTAACAGAGAAAATCAATATTCGATTATAGTGAAAACTTTGAATCCAATTCCAATTAATTTTTCCGTTTGTTTTGATATTACTCATAGTAATACTCCAACTTTATTTGAAATATTTTACAAATTCTGCTGGATATTGTGGAGATCTCTCATCAGTCACTTCTCCGGTCGTTCCCTAAGGAGTGACACCTACCCGAATTATCTTGGTTGCGGTTTCTCTTGCACGTTGAGACGGAACACGCTTAAGGATAGCGCCTAGCGCGATTCGGGTAAAAATATTTTGATTACTTATTTTATTTATTTTATGCTATCCGAATTTGTTTATTTGATTTTGCACTAACAATTTTTAAGCGTATATTCCGTGATTCGGTTAGCAATTAATTGACAATAAAGGGTTGATTTTGGTTATATTGAATTGGTTAAATTTGAGGAATCAAGTTTAATCGGTACACCGACTTTTATTTAAAATAATGTAAAATAGTTTTATTATGGAAAGCGTAAATGTTTTTATGAGTGTATTCGAAGTTCTAGGATTATTTAAATTCAATATTTTGGTTGCATTAGTTACTTAGTAGCAACTTTGAAATTTTTTTAATTATACGAAATATTTATATTTAAATTCGGGTGATATTGGATATAAGTCTGTAGTCTAATTTTTTTTTTTGAAAAAGTAGCCTTTTCACAGCTACGTGTTTCATTATAGAAACAAAAACATACCGTTTTACATACTAAGCAAACTCAAAATTACATTCCAAATCAACCATGCGCAAGAACTCTAAAATATCCCAAATACTCCAAGACAAAATGCATAATAACAAGACAGTAGTAACCAAAATCAAATGCATTTAAACCTAGCATAAACGTAAACATTAAATATGATTCTGCAGCCTATCTTCACCATCCCTGCTCATCATGTGTTGCCCCCCCTTGCTGCAGCACCATTGGTCTCTGCACGGCTTGTAATGGCACCAGACCCCAACAAACTGCACTAACAACAACTAAGAAAGCTTTTATGGAAACAACATCGAGTGCAAGTGCATAATTAATAATATCCCTGAAATTCATCCAACCCTGTACTGCCAATTGACAATCACCCATCCAAAACCATACCTGCTTAGAAAATCTACAATTCACAAAAATATGATCAGTTGTTTCAAACAAACCACAAAGAACACAACTACTATCTCCTTTCCATCCTCTTTTCAAGAGATTGGCTTTGGAGAGAATCTTATTATGTGACAGTAACCACATAAACACCTTGATTTTGAGAGGAATTGGTAATTCCCACCAAATTTGTGTATTTTCCATTTGAACCCCCCAAAACTAAGAAAATCATACAGAGAGCTAGTCGAGAAACTATTAGATCTATCCCCTTTCCAAATCAAAATGTCAGGAGTTGTATTCAAATTCACATTGAATATAATTGTTCTCAAGTCATTCCACTCCTGCAACAACACACCTGTTAGGTTTCTTGTGAAATTAAAAAAGTTGCCTTCTGAAGTAGCTACCTCCTGCAAAGTGCAAGTTTTTTTTGTTACACAGAGAGTATAAACAAGGAAATTCCACATTCAAAGGACAATCTTTATACCAAATGTCCTGCCAAAACTTGATATCATGTCCATTACCTACAACAAACCTGCTTGAAGTCTTACCTAAAGTTTGAAGTTTCACAATTTCCCTCCAATTATTCTGCTAATTATTCTGCTCTAATAGATACCTTGAATTGTTGTCGAATACGTTAAACTTAATCATTAGATATTGATCTTATAAGCTTATTCATCTTATGCTATCTTTGACTAGTACTTTATGATGCCCTGTCTGAATTGAGAATTTAATCCTTGATATATCAAAGTTTTAAAGGGTATCATTTTTCAATAGATTAAACCCATAGTTTCCCGAATGAATTTTATTTGAATCATATAAACTGTTTGTGCATCCTTCTATTCTGTTGTTTCCAATATGTTTATTCATGACACATTACTCAATATTGATTTGTTTCTCTCATAGTCGATCCTAGCCCCTTATTTACAATTAATATATAAACTGTTGATGTGTGAATCATTTTGTACAACTAATTTATATTCTATATTATGTGTCAATAATTTCTCAACATTATCTTTCTATGATTATTGTTGCTGATTTCGTCCAAACTCCCCAATAACAGTGAAATTATTTTTTGGTTTGATTTATTATCGTTGTTAATATTAATTTGAATATTTTGACTATCAAACTGATTTGAGATATCATTATCACAATGCCACTGATTTCTGAACCTGGTTCATTCTGTATCGGTCTATATATATCTCACCTAGTATTGATTGTCTTTATGTCTAATATTTCTAGTTTGCAACTATAAGCCTGATATGTTGCCTGCCGTTCCAGTTCTCAGAGAGACATTTGTTAAATCTAAAGTATCATTTCGTACTAATTACGATTAAGATCTTGCAAAATTTTTTTAACATATCCTTTTGAACTCTTGGTGGCGGTGTATTATAGATTGTTATTTCTATGATTAATGGCTTTGTTAAATTTGAGATATATATGATGATCATAGCATTGGTTCATATTCTCATCTGGTAATTTTCATTACTCCTGATTAATATATATCTTCGAACCGTTGCACCAATTATCAATTGCATTATTTCTATAATATTTCATTAGTCCAGCAACGTGCTATCTCATCAAATCAAATCGATGGTGTTTAATTGAGAAATTAAAAGGCTGGCCACCTTTTACTTCTTATAAACTGCCATGGGTTTTATTGTTATATGATGCAAAAAAAAAGAAAGGAAACAAAAAAAGAATTAGCCTATTTCTATCTATTTATTTTCATATTATTTATTTCCAAGTTTTAATATGTTTCTTGATTGTAAAGAAAGTATCTTGTGGTAGATTGTTTCTTCGCCCCTAAGTTACTCTAGATTATATAAAGGGTCTAGACTTTCATGTAATGAGGAGACAGAATATTGATTTTGAGTTTTTGGCAGTAGCCATTTGCTAAATTGAGAATCTGTGTGATCTCAATCAAAATCTCTCTTGTTCGTTGTTTTTCATTATCTTTCTCTAACGTTCGTGCATCATTTGGTATCAGAGCCAGGTTCCAGGATGGCGGATGGAAATCGTGGTCGTTGTAGAGGTCATGGCCAAGGACGTTGGGGTCGTGGAGTCGATCTCAAAGAAGAAGAGACGCGCCAACGAGACCAACGAGATCTAGAGATTGCTGCGATGGAAAGACGAATTCGAGAGTTAGAGCGCCGACTCGCAGTGGCAAGGATGGGCTCTACAAATGAAGGAGAAGAAGAGGAGTCAAAGACCCTCGACTCTTCTGAAGCAAGCGCCAACTCCGCTCATGGAGTTGTTGCACAATTAGAGGCTAATCGAAACCAAGATCGCCGAATGAGGCATGGTCCTTCGAGAAGCATACCTTGTGAGAATCGAGATCGCCGACCGAGACACGATTTCACAAGTAACACTTGTGTAAGTCGAGATCGCCGAACGAGGCACGATTCATCGAGCTTCATTGACTTTTCTGAATGTGTTGTGAAAGAAAGTGTATCATTTGATTCACCACCGATCTTTGATAAGTATCCTGATGATGACGATGGCGATGTATTTATTGGGACGAGTGAAATCGAGACAGAATATTGATTTTGAGTTTTTGGCAGTAGCCATTTGCTAAATTGAGAATCTGTGTGATCTCAATCAAAATCTCTCTTTCGTTGTTTTTCATTATCTTTCTCTAACGTTCGTGCATCAGATCGAGATGTATTTTAAGGAATATATGTGACTCACTGATTCCTAGAAGGAACAGCTATTTTAGCCTAATTAAATGGTGTTTAGCAATTAGATATATAATGATGCACGAACGTTAGAGAAAGATAATGAAAAACAACGAACAAGAGAGATTTTGATTGAGATCACACAGATTCTCAATTTAGCAAATGGCTACTGCCAAAAACTCAAAATCAATATTCTGTCTCCTCATTACATGAAAGTCTAGACCCTTTATATAATCTAGAGTAACTTAGGGGCGAAGAAACAATCTACCACAAGATACTTTCTTTACAATCAAGAAACATATTAAAACTTGAAAATAAATAATATGAAAATAAATAGATAGAAATAGGCTAATTCTTTTTTTGTTTCCTTTCTTTTTTTTGCATCACGATCTGCAAATTCTCTGAAATTTATATTATGATCCTACTAGAAAATTGTACTATAAGATGCAAGGAATCTATTAATATATGTTATGTTCGAATTATTTCCATTAATCATTAATGAGAGATGAAATGACATTTTTCTAGATCATGAAAAAAAAATTCTTACTAGTAGTAATTCGAAATGTGGGGGTATAAACTAAAAATTAGATCTGATAGTTATGAAGATTTCTTGACTGATCAAGATTTATCATGTGAGTGCATAAGAATGCAACAATTACCTCAATTTGTTAGAAAATGTGGATGTTCTATATGGGACTCAACTGATCATTATAATAAAATTATGAAAACGTGAGATCAATTCGGAAATATTTGAGGATGATTATTTCATGAAATTATAAGTTTTTCAAAGCTTATTACTAATCAAATTTCTGGAGATTTTTGGTTTGCAAGTTTCTTTACAGGAAAACAAACAACTTGAGCTCAAGTATCGAAGCGACTGGTCGGTATGAGAAAATAAAAATAAAAATAAAAAATGAAAATGAGATGAACTTAATGAGAAGTTCTATGAACTTGATGAGAAGTTCATATTTCATCGAGGGGGATGGGTTTTAGCCCTAAAGGGCCACTTGCGGGGGCAACCCAATCTCCGAAAGGCAGACCCCTGAAAAGAGATTCAATGGGTAATAACAATCCGACAAGTGGTCAAAGAGTACACACTTTTAGGAGCATAGACTCCAACTCCATCCTTATGGTGAGTGTGCTCTATGTAGATGTAAGGTTGAGCAAATTAGCTCTTAATAAGGACCAAAGCGGTAATTTCCGTGAGATGTGCATCTACACACACCCTTGGCAGAGACTCACCTATATATGAGAGTGTCTGTATACGGCCGCGGTGCGAGGCATGGGTAAGCCCTTAAGACTCTCATGAAAAATCCAAGGTACATGCATATGGCCATTAATGTGCACCCCGCGATGATTTTTCCCCGTATTACGTGTATGGTGTCGTAGAATTTGGGTCCAAAGAACGAGTTCAAGACATAAGTTTTCTCTGTCTCCTCCAAATTTGATGCACCTATACTAAGTGAAGTTCAAGATTTGAAAACTACTTCATAATGCGAATATAAATATCCAGCAATTTGTTATTCACCATTTTGATTGTTCCAAATTCCTAATTTTATCCGATTTGCTTATATATCATTTTGCTTTAACGAAATCTCTAATTTGCTCATAAATTTTGAGTTTTGTGGGGAATTGTTGGATATATTAAGAAAACTCAAAATCTTTTGAAGCAATTAAATTGGTCTGTTTCCGTGAGAAATGAAATGAATCAATTAAATCTAATATTTTCACTACTTTACCGTTTCTTCTCTGGTTAATTATCTAGGAATTAAATCTGAATTTATAGGAGCCAAACGTGGTCATTTGTCCATCATCATTCCTCAATTAATACATTAATATCTATAATTAATAATGGGCTATTAGCCGTTTCTTTAGAGACTTTATATATTGATGTTCCATTCTCCATCATCAGATGATTAACAGAGAAAAACCAATATTCGATTATAGTGAAAACTTTGAATCCAATTCCAATTAAATTTTCCGTTTGTTTTTATATTACTCATAGTAATACTCCAACTTTATTTGAAATATTCTACCGATAAATTCTGCTGGATATTGTGGAGATCTCTCATCAGTCACTTCTCCGGTCGTGTCCTAAGAAGTGACACCTACCCGAATTATCTTGGTTGCGGTTCCTCTTGCACGTTGAGACGGAATACGCTTAAGGACAACGCCTAGCGCGATTCGGGTAAAAATATTTTGATTACTTATTTTATTTATTTTATGCTATCCGAACTTGTTTATTTGATTTTGCACTAACAGCACATGCATCTTCCATATTTCCATTGGTACTTAGGTTTTTATTTTGTTTCGACTTTCGATTAAGTTGAACAACTGGGGATATATGTGTTTAGGACCGGTAAAAGTGAGAAATATTGCACAAGGAGTCGTCTGGTGCAATATCAAGATAATTTGAATTTTACTCGCAGAATTAATGCTTCATATAGTCTCAATGTCAGAATGTGAAGAGAGGAGGAACTAGGGCAGCAGTGGGTCGTCGAAGAAACATCAGTGATCTTTTATTTTATTTTTGTTGGAAAGTAAGTACCAGCGAATTCAGGAAGGACACTTTGATCATTTTAAAAAAAATATATGTTACTCTAAGAAAAAAGCCAGTTGCCCAAAGCACTCCCGACATGGTTACTCTCTTTGCGCAATAAATGACTTTCTGAAGTTTATCACAAAACATCATGACAACTGAATTTTTTTAAATATCATTATATAGATATGCACCGCTAAAAATCAAAATTTACATACTAAAAATTATAAACTCCAGATACTCAATAAATGATGAACTGGCACCAAATTACTAGTACCACCCATAAACACCAGATGAAAAAATTCTCTAAGGCTTTGCTCCAGCATTCACTGGGAAAAGGTAAAAAATAAATGAGAAGAGATGGAGATACACCCCAAATTTGGGAGTAAATCTGTTTACACATTTCTTCAAAATTTTGTAAAGGGTTCATCTCTATTCCTCTCCATTCATCTCTATTCCTCTCCATTTTTCTTGGTTCACCCTCAAATTTAGTCAGTTAACCTTCTCCTTCGTTCTCCTTCGTTACTCCTTTCTGAAACAAGCCCTAAATGATTATAGCTGATCTATAAAGTTCACCTTCGACTGTATAACTGTGACACCTGAAATTTTTACTGTTTCTGAAATTATTTTTAATATATAATTGGGTACACTTGCTTGATATTTTATATGGGTGATTTTATTTCATGAGATTTAATTTTTAATATAGTCACGGTTATTTTTGGAATAAGAACGTAGAAATTGTAACTTTCTATTTTGTGTTATAAAGATTATGTGTCATAAATTTCTACAAACTGAAACACTTGGATGTATATGGTGAAATAATAATTGATAATCTTTTTTAATTTAGTTGGAGTGATTGATTTTTTCTTTACACGTTAATTTATAGTTTGCTTGAAATTATATACGATTTTTAATACCTCAAAAGTTTTTAAGGATGTAGACAATTTCTTAGGTTATTCTCATAATTGAATTTGTTATTTTGTTACAAACCTAACTGTATGGGATATCCATTTACATACTTCGAATCAAGTGATTGACAATTGGGACCCAAGTGTCATTTTGTGTCCATGGTTAAATGTTCAATGGTGCACCATGTATAAATGAAGTAAAGTAGTTTAGAAATTGGGAGAGCCATCTTTTTGACTTTGGGCTCTGGTTCTATACGCCTCCAATATCCCACTTTCTATTCCACTCCCAACAGGAGCGAGTATCCTCTGGATGGTTGTATTCAACCATCCAGTGGACGTCTTTTGATCTGAGCCGTCCGATTTAATCTTAACGGTTATGTTTTTTCGGGCCTATCAATCTTGGTATAATGCACGGAGCATCTATAGCCGTTGAGATTAAATCAGACGGCTGAGATCGAAAGCCATCCATGGATGGCCATCCAGAGGATGCAATTCCCTCCCAACAGAGGGAGTCGTATCCTCTGGATGGTTAATAAAAACCATCCAGTAGACGTCTGACGATCTCAGCCATCCGATCCAAACGGACGGTTGGATCTGAAATCCATCCAAAAAAAAAAAGAAAATCGTGTATACGCTTCGTATATGTCTCTTCGTATGCCCTTTCTCTTCGTCGGCTCTAGCTCACTCCTGGCGCCATCTCTGGACCCTCCTCCCTGCTACATCAGCGATTCCAGCTGGATCGAGCGCGTCCACCATCTCGTCTCCTCTCTCCGCGGCCCCTTTTTCCACTTCGAGCTCTCTCACTACTTCCTCGCCGGCCAATCACCCCTTCTCCAGAACCTCATCGATTTTGCTTCTCCAAAACGGCGTTTCTGAAATGCTTCGCTTTTTTTCTGAATGTGGTGATTCATCTCCCATCATTTCATTTTCTCAAAGTACTCATACTCAAACGCTTTCACTGTCATATCTATGGACGGCTTGAGATATAATTGGAAATAGCATTGATTTGGAATGTGATATCTGTATTGGAAATATTGTATTGGTTGTAATTTTGGCAACATATTTAGGGTTGCTTTAGTATATAGGCAGAAACATTGTTCTGTACATGTAATAAAGATAATAGCAGATTTAGGAAAATTTTATCATCTCTATTTGTTTATTTTGCAGATTTAGGAAAAGATGAGAAGATTATTTTCCTTCAGATCCAATAGTAATAAAGATAACAGCAAAGCACATCATTGCTAGCTAACAAGAACAATTATCAAAAAGAAGGGGATAATGCTTATAGTGGATTCGGAGCACCTGATGAAGTCAGTTTCAAAGTCAAGGAAGAGATATACAGAGAACCAGAACACCTGACGAGTCTATTTCAAAGTACATTAGAATTAGGGAGTTTCTATTGTGGGTCAACATTTTGTATAGAAATGAATAGAAGCAAATATGTTGTTTGTACTTGCTATTTTTTTTCTCTCTACCGACGTCTCTCAATTGATCTTTTTTCTTTTTTTTTTACATATATGAATATATTTCTCTTTTTTTTCTCTTTCAAAATCTGATACAGTAATGATGTAAATTCAGCAAAGAGTATTGATACCAGTTGGGGTTGAAACTTGATTATCTTTTAACTAGCACAACTTGCAACAAGAATATCTCCCTGGATTTCACTTGAGACTTATAAGTTAAATTCATTTATGACTTAATGAGTTTTGCTTTATAGCACTATGATTAAGCTTATTTTAACACCAAAATGATCTTTACTTATTTCTACTTTTACCAATTTCATTTACTGGTACTGCTTTTTTAATGTTCCTTGTTCGGAAGATGGTTAGAACCTCAGACACATCATGAAGTCTAATGTTGTTAATATATTAGCCATGTTATGTCTAATTGTTGTAATCTCTATCATGAAGTCGAATGTGAATTAAGTCAAGCAAAACAAACTATGTATTTATCAGTGGTACTCAATGCGTTACAAGCATATATCCAAATCGTACCAGTGGTACTCAATGCATTTGTGACTAGTTGAAAATACACTTATTCATACATTTCCCAGTCCCAACACATAAAACTACAACTGACATCTCTCAACCTGTGAAGATTACAAATGACATAATATCCCAAAAAGTATTACAAGCTCAAATGACATATAAAAGTACAACTGACATCTCTCAACATGTGAAGATTACAAATGACATAATATCCCAAGATTACAAATGACATAATATCCCACATCACACGAGAATTTACATTTGTCGCAAATGTACAGCACCTCTAGTGAGGAACAGTTTCCAACATCCCTTGCTTTCATTTCTCAGTAGTAATACTCTAGGGTATAAGAAGAACTAGTTAGTGACATTACCCCAAGGTCATCAGAAACCAAGAAGCCAGGGTCAAACCTGCACTGGTAAAAGTTATCAAAGAGCTGACTGAGAATATGAACACAATCTTTTATTAAGAACTCCATTTCGCGAGGCTTAGCAACTAGTGAAAAGATTTTACATATTAAGTACTTTTACTCATATACAGTCTAACTTAGTAACAAAACCCAATATATGCAATAAATTTTATAACATGTGTGACACCCGAAATTTTTATTGTTTCTGAAATTATTTTTTTATTATAAAATTGGGTACACTTGGTTGGTTTTATTTTGAATAATTTATGTGGAGAAATTTAAATTTTATAATCACTGTTACTTGGAATAGAAATGTGAAAACTTCTAAAATTTTTTATTTTTGCAGTATAAAAATATTATACTATTTTTCATAAGTACTTGTCTGTAAACAATAATGATTTTGATTTATTGGCTCACGTTGGTGAGAAAAGGAAGAAGAGCACCTTTCCAATTTATTTGATTTGTAATTTTGTTCCCATTTATAGTGTATCTATGTCATGTGGAGCCTGCATGTAATGCTCTTTGGTTCAATTGACTAACCATGCAACATGTGCAAGTAGAGTAGCATAGAACTTAGAGAAATATCTTTTGATCTTTTGACTGGTTCCTGTACGCACCTAATATCCTGTGCACAACCCTTCTCTCCATCATTTGCATATCTTCTTTCTCTTCCCAAACTCCATCTCTTTCAACTGGTGCATCAAATCTTCTCTAAAAATTTTATGTACCTCCGATTGGCCACAAAAAATTTACTAAGTAAGCAACTAACTTCTGCTCTAAATCTTTAATTTAAAACAAGTCATTCTAGTTCTTACTATTTTCCTAAGTTATTTGAGAATTTTCTGAAAACCAGCCGTGGATATTTGGATTCTATTATTATCTTTACAGTTTATTGAAAGTTCTTAGGCTTTTACAAATTTTGTATGAAACTAGACTTCCAGACGAAAATTTTGGTATCTAATATGAATTTTTCTGAGTTGATTTGGTATTTTTACAAGATTTTTGAAACCAGGGCAAGTTTTGGAAAACAGCTTTCTGGAACAGACAGACCCAGTGCAGTTTTTATTTTTTTTATTTATCCTCTGTTTGCATTTAAGACTTGAAACTTTTAGGTATGAAAATAGACATCCAGAGGCATCTTCTGTAATTTTTACAAAATTTTTAGAGATTTATTTGAAGGGTTTCAAGGCATGAACTTTCAGATGTATTTGCTGGTACGATTTGCTGGAACAGATTTTCTGAAACCTGATTCCGTCTGATTTCGAAAATTCATTATAATTAATCTGTATGTCCAAATATCATGAAATTTTTACAGTAGATGAGTCATATCATGTTTCATTCACAGTTAAATTTTCATTGGATTCCGTTCAGCCGTTCTTGAAACAAAAATGATTTTTGTAAACTGTCAAAAATACCCTTCACTGGTTGTACCAGAATTTGTCCAGCACTTTTGTTTTACCGTTGTGTGCTGATTCCTAACATTGTTAACCACTGTCTAGCCTTTGAAATCATCTACTGATACAACTAATAAGGTGTACTATAATTGTATGGTATTCTAAGGAACAAATCAAATCCGTAACTTTATCTACGAATTTGTTGAATGTGAATTGTTATTGTTTGCTTGCTTAAATAAGGACTTAGTCTAGTATTGTTAATGTAGAGTCAGGGCAGGTTTTCGAGCTGGATATGGCTGGTATAATTGAGGGTCTGTATGATTATTATTGCCTAGCTGATGTTTACTTTGTTATCAGGTACGGATTTCACTTGAGTTTTAATTATATGTGGTATATATTCTGATTGTTATTATTATTATTATCATTATCATTATGCATTCTGAATTCATAATTGGAATTTTGTTCATGGGATCATTTTGTGAAATTGTATATTGATGCATGATTGGAAAGTGACATATTGAATGGTATCCGATTGAAATGTTGGAAAGTGACATATTGAATGGTATCCGATTGAAATGTGATTTGATTGAGGTAAGTACAACTTGTGTGGTTGAGATAGATGATGAAGGCTTAGAACCTAGGAATCAAATAAATTTATAAACCTAGAGCTAACCTCACTAGTCGTTTTAGTTAAGCTTTAGGGTCGAACCCAAAGGACGGATTAATGAGTACCGGACTTTACTTCCTCACGAAAGCTAGACAAGATAATTTTTATGGATTTTGGTTGATTAAATCTAAAGGTGCAAGTAAATAAAATATTTTTGGGTATTTTAATTATCTAATAATCTAAATGCTTAAAGAGAAGTTTTTGGTGTTTTAATATGCAAATGAATGTCCTAGGGGTCAGGTTTCACTTAGGTTTAGCTTCTGGATCGCCGGATCGCTCGCTTTCACGTTAAATGTCGGATTACCAGAATTCCTACCTTCAGTTCGGTCCGAACCAGACTAGTTCGGTCCGAACAGAGAGTATGGAACTGAGTTATGACGGGTTAAACTTGGCTTTGATGTTGTGAAGGGCTTAGACTGGCTGTGGCTAAGGTTCCTATTCCTCAACTGTCGTCTTTTGGACTAGAAGTTAGCACAGGACACTACTTTACCCACATAGATCAATTAAACCTAAACTTTCGTGTCGGTATTTTAATTAACCTATGTCTAAATTATTGGTTTTCTTAGGGATATCTAAGTTGCCTTTCAGCCAACTTAGAAGCTACACCTTTCAGTGCAAGCTAGCCTCCTCTTTCGAATCTTCAACTTATCCCATGCACTTTATTTAATTCCAATTGATTAATCCTAATTTTGTAACTTAACTAAATGTGGCCATTCATTTAGAAGTAAACTAGTCCAAACAATACAATCAAACAAGCATGAAAATAATACTCAATAGATAGATCACAAGTCAAAGTATCAAGCCAAACACATCATAACATCAAACTAATCCTAACCTACATCCTTATCCTAAGACTCAATAAATCAAAACGATCATGCTAACAAAACAACAACAAATGCAAATAAAGAAGATACAAACTCTAATCGATCAAATATCAAGAGAAAGGAAGAAATAAACCAAATATCGCCTCTAACTCGAGATACCGAACGTCTAGAGCCGTGGTTGGGTTGAAACTACTGCCGTCGCATCTAGAATCGCTCCAAAGTCGCTGCCATGGTTGTGCTATGTTGCGGGAGGTGGAATCTCACGCCTTTCGGCATGAGAACGGTGGTGAAAAGGTGCCAAAACGTTGTGGGAAGAAGAATTTCGTGGTTGGTGGCCTCTCCTTCATCCAAGGCAGTATGAGACACTTTATAGAAGGTCCTAGGTTGCTTGGAAGAGAGGTTAGGGCATCCAGGTCGCCAAATCTTGCCAAAATATCACTTTCCTTCATTGAAAACTTGCCAAAACGACTAATTCAGCTCTCGGTTCGGGTCAAACTGATCTTGTTCGGGTCAAATAGGTTCAGTTCGGACCAAAATGGCTCAGTTCGGACCGAACTGGATCAATTCGGGTCGAATTGGAGCACTTCGGGTCGAACTTAATCTGTTCGGGTCGAACCGAGACTCCAGCATTGAGCAGCGATAGTGTTTCAATCATAATTTCTTCATCCGGACTCCGATTGAGGTGATTCAAAAGCCGTTGGAAAGCTTAGGTTGAGCTCTACAATGATGTTGACTCCATTTAGCCATTTGCTTTCCTAAGACTCTCATTTTGTGCTGTAAACATGCCTTCGGTCCGAGCGAAACTCCATTCGGTCCGAGTAGTAGCTTTGATGTTGCCTCCAAGTGCTAGGAATGAGTCATCTAGCGTATGCCAAGTGCCAAAATCCATCTAATATTCGAGAATCCACTAGAAATCGTCGAGAAACCTGAAAATAAGAGAAAAAACGACGGTAGAGCCAATTCCTAGAAAATCATAGCAATTTATCAAATAATTGAATGGTTTGAGTATGATTTGAGTGCTAAGTACGGTCCAAATACCCACAAATAATAACGATATCAATAGACACTCGTAATGTTTGGAGGTGGAGTCATGACCATCCTACCAAGCACCGTGTAATAAGCGCTTATGTACCGGGACTCAGTAGGTCTAGTCTAGAATGGACCGGAGTGTGAGTGTTCCCAGCTTGTTTGTACATTTGGTATTTATTGATTGCATTACATTTGAATTGAATTGGTCGGGGTAGCCCCTCGTAGAAGGTGCTCGTGACATGTTGTATGAATTGAACTGGTCGGGGTAGCCCTCGTAGAAGGTGCTCGCGACATATTGACTTTGATAATGAGAAAAGAAACCAGACTTGCATCCTAGACAATTGTCCAACCAAATGAGTCGGCATTTGTTATACTTTGAATATTTGAATTGTTATGGAATTGATTGCCGAACTCACATTGCATACCGCATTGATTTAATTAATTTGACATTGTTATTTCTGCTTGGAACAAGATTTGAATATTTTTACACGATAGTTGATGCATAACGATTAATTGCTTTTCTAAGGAATCGAAATGACAATTGACATACTCTGCACTTTAAATGATTTTGAAGAGTACTGAATTTATTTGTCTAATTGCATTGCTTGATCGAAAGTTTAGATTTAATGTTATTTGAAATAAAAGGGAATTTGATTTGGAATTTATATAACTCAGTTTCGTATTTAGTTCCAACGCATGATAATCAAAACTCAAGTGGCTGGAACTGAATACCGTACTGAGATAAATTTTATTTATCTCATTCCATGCTTTTGCATTATTTTCCACGATTGGTTGTGGGTTCCAGGTTTTAGGTCAAGTTTTGGACAGCAGGACGAGTAGCGAGCCATTGGATACTGTGGTTAGCAACCTATATTTACCATACTTTGTAGGATTTAATTCATATTGAAGTAATTAGTTATAAATTTATAATTGACATGTATATTAATTGTGTATAATCAACAATCATTTGTGAATTGAGTGGTTCTAAACCTTGCGGGTGCAGTAGGCATCCGCGGCGGGCACTCTGTCGCGTGTTGTCAAGTTACAGTATTCGACGGGGTGTCACAACATGCCTTTCGAAGAAAAACAGAATTGAGCAGGTACCGAACAAATATTAGCTACAACTCAGTGCCAATGCAAGTATCATGACATGCAACACAAAATTAGGACATCCTTATGTGAAGATCAAATTTTGAAACAATGTTAGATCAATCAATTACAAAAATTAATCTATAAATAAACAAAAATTTCACCGTCAAAATTAATCTACGAGTCAGTACTTCATACCAGTATTAACCAGTTTGTGTTTCAGATTGACCAATAATTCATTTTAGTAGTTCATTTCAATGTCAAAATTGACCAGTATCTTGCTTGAACCATTGTGTTTCAGATCCAAATAAATTACTTTTTCATATCAGTAACGTGACATGCAAAGACCAAAAATCGAGAAAAAATAAAGGGACCAAAATCGGGAGAAAGAGAGAGACAAAAAAATCGGAAGAAACAAAGGAGTTACGTGGTTCGAGCGAGAGCGAAGCCCTAGAAAGTTGCTGCTTGCTTCGTAGTGCTACTAGAGGAGTAAGGCGAAGGAAGTGGTGCTTCGAGAGGCGATAGAGATGCGATGAAGGCGAAGAGACGAAAGGCGATCGACAAGCGATCAGAATAGAGAGAGCTTTCGCCTTTCGGGAAAGAGAAAGCCAGAAAGGGATATACGGAAAGGGGATATACGCAGCGTATACTCTAATTTTTCCTTTTTTTCGATGGATTTCAGATACCACCGTTGATTTAGATCGGAAGGCTGAAGTTGCGAGACGTCCACTGGATGGTTTTTATTAACCATCCAGAGGATACGACTCCCCCAACAGAGAGCTTAGGTGCCTCCTCTTCTCTCCAAAACCGAACCACACCTCTCAAAGTTGATCTTCACCATTCCTACACCATTTCACCGGATCAAAGTACCCACACGTTCTCATGGTTACTCTCTTGCGTTATCTACCCTTGGATTGCGGATTAGTGGTATCTCCTCGTCGTATTTTTCGACGGAAGTTTCTCGAAGGTTGAAGCAAAAATCGTCGGTTTTGGCCTGCCTCTCGACTTGGAGTACTCTACGGCCCTATCCATCGATTTCTTAAGGGGTCTTACAATTTCCCATTTGGGAGTGGTAAATTGAATTTGACATTTTCTTTCTCATTTGTTTTATATCTCTTACAAGTTTGAATCAAATTAGTTTCTTCAGTATATTAATTGAATTTTGACGGATTTAGAAAGTTTTAATAATGAACATTTGGACCTTAGTATTATTTTACAATTGATTAGAAGTTCATGCACTTTTGTAAATTTAATATCAGACCAGATTTCTTTCTTGACTGAATAGTCTTGCATTTGTGAAAAGAAAATAATTTCTAAAGGGTCTTGGCTTATTTAAAATTATTTAGAAATCAGCCATGCATATGAAGTTTTTCTTGAAATCTATTATTTGGTGTGATTTTATTTGACGTTAAGGACTTTGTTGAGACGTATCTTAAAATATTTTTTTATATGATGAATTTATCAATTTCCTAAATGTATAATAACTATGCTAAAATTCATTCAAGAACAGTCCTTTCGTTTCTGTAGCTTAATTGGTGATGTTATGTATTGCAAAATAGATTAATGGTTAAATAAACCAACCGGCCTAGTTTAAATTGTGATGACCATAGTGCATAATTTTTTTTTCCCTTTTGCTTTGTAGTTGAAATAATAAGGTATGCTAGCACCTTGTACCATGTTGGTACTAAGGGGTTGCATGGTTATATACTAGGGAACAAAGTGCCTAAGCTTGAGTTCTTGTCTAACGGGCTCAATATTTAGACATTGAAACCAAATTCAATTGTACAGTAATTACGCACAATTTGCCATTTTAAAATAGACCACACATATAGACTATCTCATTGGCTGTTTAGTTGGTTGAATTAAACCTTTTATTTTACAAGTTGTTATTGTTACTCATTAGCATATATTTTAGTTACAGTCGGACGGTTGCGTATCCGAACTGAGGTTGGTCGATACGACTAAGAGTTAATAGGATTGTCTTGTCTTGCTTTTGTTGCTGCTGCTTTGTTTATGAGGTACGAATTTCATTTGAGTTTTAATTATATGTGATATGTTATTATTCTGTATTTTGAATTCATAAATTGATCTTCATTCACGAGAACATTTTGTGAAAATGTATATTGGTGCATGATTGGAAAGTGACATATTGAATGGTATCCGATTGAAATGTGATTTGATTGAGATAAGTACAGCTTGTGTGGTTGAGATAGACACTCGTAATGTTTGGAGGTGGAGTCATGACCCATCCTACCAAGCACCGTGTAATAAGCGCTTATGCACCGGGACTCAGTAGGTCCAGTCTAGAATGGTCCGGAGTGTGAGTGTTCCCAGCTTGGTTGTACATTTTGATGAGTTAATTGACTGAATTATATCTGAATTGAATTGGCCGTTGGCATCCATCTAAATGGTGGTTCGTGGTATCTGAAGGAAATGACTGAAATGATTGACTTGTGATAAACCAGACTTGCATATTAGATAATTGCCCAACCAAATGAGTCGGCTTTTGCTATACTTTAAAATTTTAATTGTTATGGAATTGATGCCGAGCTCACATTTCATATTGCATTGATTGAATTGATTTGACCTTGCTATTTCTATTGGAAACAAGTTGTAAGGGTTTCTTTTAATTTGCACGTTAGTTATTACATGTTATTAATTATTTGTTCAGGTAATTGAAATGATAGTTGTCATATTTTGAATTCAAAGAAAAGAAAATTGATTTTTTAAGAGTATTGAATTTATTTTATAATTTCATTGCTAGATCGAAACTTTACGTTTAATGCTTATTTGAAATAAACGTGGATTTAATTTGGAATTTAGTTGACTCAGTCTTGTATTTAGTTCCAACACATGATAATCAAAACTCAAGTGGCTGGAACTGAATACCGTACTGAGATAAATTTTATTTATCTCATTCCGTGCTTTTTGCATTGTTTCCACGATTGATTGTGGGTTCCAGGTTACAAATCAAGTGCTGGACTGCAAGACGAGTAGCGGACCATTGGATCCTGTGGTTAGTAATCCGCATGAACCAGATTGTTGCAGGATTTATTTTATAATGGAGAATTATTAAATTTATATCTGACATGTAGCTTAATTGTGTTTAATCAACAATAAATTGTAAACTAAGCATTAGTAAGCCTTGCGGGTGCAGCAGGCATCCGCGACGGGCACTCTGTCGCATGTTGTCCAGTTACAGTATTTGACGGGGCGTCACAATAACTAATAACTAATAACTAACTTAACTAAAAGATGGACCTCATGACGTACATTTATTAATTTAGTGCATCGTTGCCTGATGTTGTGTATGCCATGACCTTTTCAACACTAAAATACATCCAAAAGTCCAATCGTCCTCTATGAAGTTTTCTTTATAGATAGATAATATATGGTCCTCAGTAGCCCATAGTATTTGCCATCCTCTGACCGAAGACCTAGAATCTCTTTTTTATGTTCGTCTAATGACATGCGGAAATTTTTTCTATTGCCTATCCTGCGAGATAAAAATTTGAATAAATTATAGATAAAATAAGAAAGTAACATTAAATTTCTTGTTAAAATGTGGAAAGCTTACATGCATACATGTGCATGCCTTCATTGACTTAAAATAGCAAATATCAGTTTTTGTCTTGGCTCAGATACTTATGTATAGACCTGTCAAACGCTAAAACTGGAAGCGGAAATTGACCGTTTTGTTTTGGTAACGGAACGAAATTTTTATTTCGTTTCCGTTTCGTTTCGTCAAACGAAATAGATTTTTGTTTTGTTTAACGTTTTGTCCTTCAATTCCTATTGATTTCGGTCCATTTCCGTCCGTTTCCATGTTCCGTTTAACGTTTCGTTCATTTTCTTCATTTTCGTTTCCGTTCCATTTTCAGAAATGAAACAGATTTTCTATTTCGTTTAACGTTCTGTTCAGACGGAACGGAACAAAAACGTCCGAAACGGTAGAACATTGGCAGTCCTACTTCAGTACAATGATTTCTTACCTAATTACCTACACTATATATTTAGATTAGATAGAAACATTAGAAAATATTTTCAAAGACCATTAATAATTTAATAGTAGTTTTACCTACACTATATATTTAGATAGAAATATTAGAAAGTATTTTCAAAGACCATTAATAGTAATTCAACTTTGTATTAGGTAGAATGGCAGATCAAACTTCAGATTTTGTTGGCTATAATGCCGCAAAACTATACACACTCAATCAGTAATGTACAGAATCTCTTGATGAGCATCCCAACAGAATTTTCACTGACATAGTTCAAGATAACAAATCCTAAACAGATCTTATACATTTGTATATTTTAAATGGACAGAATATGTTGACATTTGCTCTTGTACCTAGACATAATGGAAACACTCTAACAAAAAAAAAAGGAAAATCAGTCATATACCCCTCAAATCTTATGCAATTGGAAATATCCCCTCTAATCTTTTAATTTGAAAATATCGCCCTCTAATTTAAGTTGACATAGATTTATGTCCTTTTGATTATTTTTAATTCTAAAAATTTAACTTTAAAGAGTTTAGACGAAAATGCCCTGAACTCTTTGTTCTTTTCTGTTTTGTAATTTCGAAAGAAATAGGATAAGGGAAAATCAATCCCTTTTCAAACACCATCTCCCGAGAAGTTATTTAATTAAACATTATTTCTTTGCTTCTTGCTCCATTGTTCTTTGCACTCTTGCTCCTCTCCTCTATTGCTCTTTGCATTCAACCCATTGAAAGTTTAGGACTTAGGAGGCTACATCGCTCCGATGCTTTCAAGGGAATAGAAACAAATGCAAAACAATGCACAACTCTTTTCGTATTTATTAAACAAGATAAATAGCTGATTGAATTGTGGTAAAAGTGGTATCGATTGGAAGAAATTTTTTTAACCAGAAAACAAGCATTCAAATACACCAGCACTGGTAAAAGACGAGAATTAAAATTTTGAAACAAATAGAAAATTTTATTGTTGAAAAGTACAACATAGGCCTTTCTCCAATGATTCTAAAAAAGTTTTGAATTTCCATACGAGGGTTTCAAAAGAGAGACTTTAAAAATTAGATTCTTTCCGATATTGCATAGCGGAAATAGACTGACTGGAAGCGACATGGTCGATTGCCAGGGTTTAAGGACATTTTCGTCCAAAATTTTAAATTATATTTTTCCATAATTAAAAAGTTGTAAAAAGTAATCAAAAGGGTATAAATCTATATTAACTCTAATTAGAGGGGATATTTCCAAATTCAGAAATTAGAGGGGGATATGACTGATTTTCCCAAAAAAAAAAACTTCAATTGATAAAAAATATTCGAAAATCACAATGCAAATTTTCAAAGAGTAGTTTTGCCTTCATCATTAACCAAGTTCATATGAGGTACTGTTATAAAAGCATATCTAGTCTAAAGTATTACATGCATGATCGAAACAAAATGGATTTAACAGTAATGCTAGAATCAAACGAAGTTGACATCAAATGCGATTCTAGACTCAACTATTGAAATTTCAATTACCAATCCGAACTGCTCAATATGATCTTTATATCAAAATATTCTTATAGATCAAATTTTATATATTTTTTTCAAAATTTTTAACTATTGTTTCAGATTTTTAAAAATTAAAGGGTAAAAAATTAATTAGATATAAAATTTTCTAAAATACAAAATAAATAGTAAAAAAATATAAAATTTGATCTCCAAGAATATTTCATTATGGAGAACAAATTGAGCAATTTAGATCAGCCGTTGTAATCACAAAAATTGAGATCCGATCGCGTTTGACGGGTCAAGTGTCAAATGCATTTGACTCTAGCATTACTCTTAATTTATATGTAAATGAGTAAAATTATATGTCCCTCCAACAAGCAATTCTTTCTCAATATATATAGAAAACCTGATATTTGGATAATTCCTTGATCCAAGTTAGAATATAAGGACTAAGAAGAAAAATACTGACAGAAATATATGAAAAAGCTTTGAGCATTTCATTGGAGATAGCAGATTCAAATTGGAGTGATCAGTTGAATTCATGAAAAAAAAAAGCTGGGAATGAAATATCTCATCTTGTAACAAAATCAGTTATACACACACGTTAGAATATATATAGCCAAATGGTCAAAAGGAGACCAGTAAATTTACTGTAGAAATTAGTAAACTTATATAACTTAATAGTTAAAAAGTTTAAAAAGAAATTTATTTTCCCTGAACACTAGATACTTTCATTGCTGTTGACTCTCTTACTGAAAGAGAGAATAGCGTGGAAAGGTGGATCTTTGGAGATGGGAATAGGCAGAGAATAGTAGACTAGATCTAGGTATACTAGAATAAAATAACTGAAATTCTAGAATAAGAAGAATTAAACTATTTATCTTTGTTTATTGAGTGGAATAGGTGGACTAAAATTCATTATTCTTAGACGCGAGCCTAATTCCAGAATAGTGCTGGCTCAGATACCATGATAGAGAATGAAATTTTGTATATTGAATTGTGATTAAATGATTACAATTAAATTGTATTTATAGGCTACTCTAAGTTTACTATTAACTATCTCCAATAGTGCATCTCCTACCAACCCTCTACATTCTCTATTGTTATCAATCTTCAATAATCATACAATACTAATATCTCCTACCTAATACAATAAATCAATCATACTCTAACATTTTCTCTACAAATTAAGACACATTTTCTACCATCAATTTGGTAGCAGGAGTGAACCCTTGCAAATAATTTGTTAACAACTACTGCTGCTTTATTCCTCTCTCTCTATATATATATAAACCTCTAGCATCATATTATTAATCATATAGGACCATTGTCTCCTTTTTATGATTCTATTAAAGTTGTCTGATTACAAAGCCGAAAGGAAACATGACGGGATACTAATTTTCTTTTTTAAATCCATTGAAAAATATTAAAGGTGTTATTTGCAAAATTTTTATTTGTCCACAGCGCGAAGAGTCGGCGACAATTCTAAACTTGGAGAGGTAGAAAATTTTTAATGGAATGTCATGCCATATGAAATGTGATATCAATGTAAGAATTATTATAAAATAATTAGATTAGAATTATAAGAACCAGTAATAAAACAATTTTATTTTTCATGGAGGTTAAAAAAGAATTTTCGTAAAGAAAAAGTACATATATAGGTACCACTAAATACAACGCCCTCACACATATTCCTTTTAACCTATATGATTTAATAAAAAAAAAAAAAAGATAAGACTTCGTCTCAGTATTTACTTACTGGATTCGTTTACAATTCTAAAATTAACGAGAACTAACTTTTTGTCTAGTGACAAAGAGCAATATATCTTGAGTGAAAGATCGCACGTTCGAAATCCGGCTAGAGTATTTCAATTTTCATAGACATTTAATTTAAAAATAAGTTGGGAGGCTTTATCCCAATTTATCTTAAAAAAATAATTATAAAATTATCTTATTTGAGAATGTAGTGGAATCTGCAAAGTTTATGGTGTAGGAACCTTGTTAATGAACATGGTACATGAATTGGTGTCAAGTCATGTTTATCAGTTTATGGTGTATTCAAACTCCAAGTTCCAACTGACCTCCATCTTCTAAATTTGGGCCGGACTTATTACAGTCCATAAAGAGGCTGGGACATGATAAAATCACCGAAAATTTTTAAAATAGTATTAAATTAATATAATATAATAAAAATAATATCAATATAATAAGTTTAATATAAATAGTATCACGAGATCGGAATCCTGGATTCCGACCGTTAGATCGGAATCCAGGATTCGATCGGATTCTGAGTTTCCGATCTAAGCTTAGATCGGAATCCGAGATTCCGATCTAAGCTTTTCAATTTTGTTATATATTATTTATTTATTTATTTAATTTATTAATTAGTTAAATAATTAGAAAAATAGATAATATATTGTAAAAATATTGAAAAAATATGGAAAAAATCAGGAATAATTAAATTAAATTTTATATGTAATTTAGTATTTTTTGGGGAAATTAAATTTATTTTCATTTTAATTAATTTATTTAATTAAAATATAAATTTTTATAACTTATTTAATTAAAATATAAATTTTTATAACTTATTTAATTAAATGAATTGTACTATTTAAAAATGATTATATATTTTCAGAATTTGCAGGGATACAAAGGCATAATTTGAACATTGAAACTTTAAACAGGCTTAACTTTTGATAGGAAGGTCCGTTTGGGGCGATCGAGGACATTCCGGAAAGCTGGCGACGAGATCTACGCATTTTACCGGTGTGAAACCCCGTAACGACCATTTTCGGACCCAAAAAACGCTCTCTGGACCTCCAAAATCCACTTTGAAAGTTTGCAAACCTAAAAATCACTCTAAACTACTAAAAATATTTTTAAAATCATAAATTAATCATTAAAAAGAGAAATGCAGTAAATCAAATGAATTTAGTCTTTCTTCTCCGTCTCGGTAAAACATCGACCTCGTGTGATTCCTTTCTAACGCAATCCAGAAAGTGCTTCATTGATCATGAGACTCGATATGATTGTTTAATATATAATATGAAAATAATATATACAGAGGACGACATCCGGGACGCATATCAAATGGTTGTTTAAATTAATTAAAAATTTATACTTAATTATTCATTTTTTTAATTAAATAAATTAATTAAATTTATATTTAATTAAATAAATTAATTAAATTTATATTTAATTAAATAAATTAATTAAAAGGAAAATATATTTAATTTTCCAAAAAAAATACTAAATTACATATAAAATTTTTTTAATTATTCCTGATTTTTTTATATTTTTTCAATATTTTTAGAATATATTATCTATTTTTCTAATTAATTAACTAATTAATAAACTAATAAAAGGAAAAAAATTTTAATTTTTCCAAAAAATACTAAATTACGTATAAAATTTAGTTTAATTATTCATGATTTTTTCCATATTTTTTCAATATTTTTACAATATATTATCTATTTTTTTAATTATTTAACTAATTAATAAATGAAATAAATAAATAAATAAATAATATATAAAAAAATTAAAAAGCTTAGATCGGAATCCTGGATTCCGATCTAACGTTCGGAATCCAGGATTCCGATCTTATGATACTATTTATATTAAACTTATTATATTGATATTATTTTTAATATATTATATTAATTTAATACTATTTTTTAAAATTTCGGATAAAATCAAGAGTCCTGTAGGCTTTACATTGTAAATAGTACACCTCGGCCTTCTCTACAGTTGGATGTTGTGGGTCAGAACCACTACCTTGAATTGTGATTTGGGTATTGCATCAATAATTTGGACCATCTTTCAGTGTTTACCATTAATCTGTTATTTCCAATGTTTCAAAAATCAGACCGGAACAGCCGGTTCAACCGGTTTAACTGCGAACCAGACTGGGTCCGGTTCGATTAGGCTTTAAAACCTCCGGGTTTTATTTTTAGAAACGCTGATGTAATAGTTGGATTGGCACTGGGCCAAGTTGGGCTCTATGCTTAGTTATACGACCAAATATATAAATTATATTACAAATAATCCAGTTTTGTCGCCGGTTCAAACCGGAGGAACCGGCTAAATCTATGAACCGATAGCTTAGCCGGTTCGACTACTGGTCCAATTTTTAAAATAAGAATAAGGAATCTCAGAATGCGTGTTTGTCCAAATTTTTTATTTTTATATCATTTTTTTAGAATATGAATAAGAACCCAAATTCCTTATTTCATGGTTGTTTGGGTTGCACAAAAATAAAAAATTTGGAACTTATTCTTATCCACATCCAAACACAGCTGGTTTTCTTTTTTTTTTTTTTCCGGAAATGATAACCAATTTTCGGTGTGACGAGCCATCTGCCCATCTCTTAAAAGAATTACACAAATTTAAAGTTTGATTTGTTATCTTGGGTTTAAATAAAAGCGTTGTTAAATTTTTTGTTTTCAAAAATGCTTTGTTTCTGTTATAGTTATAGACTTATATGAAGAACTGGTGTTAAAGTTGGCCGAACTAAACCATTTAGGACATAGTGCTGCAATGCTCAAGAGCATAACTTTTTCTGACATTTTCTCAATGTTTTACGACAATTTGAATTTTTTTTAATTATATTAAAATTTTATATGGATTATAAATAAAGTAAAATTAATAGAATATGAATGGAGTGCATCGGATTACACATATTAATTTCAAAATTTAAAGCTGTATTTAAAGACGCTAAAGTTAGTTATAAATATCGAGTGCAAATGGGTTAGTTATAAATATCGAGTACAAATGGTCCAGACTTTTGAATTAAACATAACATTCTTTATCGTCTTCCTTTTCATTTTTTTTTTGTCCTTGTAAGGACACAACAAATGCACTGTTTGAGTACATTTCTCCAAGCACAAAAGTACATTCTTAAGCTGGCACAGCATGACGGTTTGAAAATATTGTTTTTTGAAGTTTTTTTTAAAACTGTTTAACCATTGAGATCTTAAGCTATCACTTCTAATATATGATTCGAGTCCTAATATTTTATCAGCAACACCCAATTAGACTGTGCATTTATAAGAGACAGCCAGACAGGTGGAACCTAATAAATATAATTACAGCCAATAAGGATCTAGCTTCTGGATCACCTATATATTAATGACACAAATTAATGTATTGCATTGCAGCATATCGGATCCATTTAAACCTAATTTTAACCCAAACCAATATCATGATCGCTACTATATATGGACCCTCGCCATCGTACCCTCTCAGACCATTCAAACCAATCAGATTATCAGAATCCAACCCCCTGCTCCTACTAACAAAAAAAGGAAAGGACTCCCAATATTTTTGTCATTAACTATGGGGAAATGGGATCATTGGGTGGATGCAGCTCTTTTGAACCTAGTGGCGAGACGGCTCGACAAGTTTTCAAAGCCAGTATGGCTTGATATGTCATGTAATGATGGTGAGGTAGAATCATTTAGTGAACCAGGTCCATGGGACAGGTCTGCAGTGGAGATTAAAATGGAGGGACCCTCTCTCAGTAAATGGCTGTCCTACCTTCCTAAAATGGGTAAATGCAAAATATAGAAACAAATATCAGTAACTTAATTATTATGTAGTCAGAAGTCAGGCATGTTGCATATGAAGGAGGAATTTGTAATATCGATCTGTTAATTAACACGGGGACCAAAATGGTTTAAATGAAATCTATTTGTACCGCTGACATGCTTTCAAGTTTCAAGTCCTCTTTTTATTTACCTATTACTGGTACTGCCACAACATTTATATTTTTCAGTAACAAATTTCATGACGTGTTGATATGAATACAAATTCAGAATTAGAATAAGAAAATACTATAATTACAGAAACAAAGAATTAATACTTCATGAAGAGATAGTTATTAATTGATTACGCATTCCATTACTGAATGCTTCTGACGTAAAAATATATTTAGCTAATTGACATTTTTAAATCTTGTATAGGTAACGAGACTTCGACAAAATTTCTAAATGACAGGCAAAATATGCTTCTTTTCTCTGGAAACGACTACTTGTGCTTGAGCTCTCACCCTGCTGTTCGTAAGGCTGCCTCATCGGTATGTCCTGATACCGGAAATCTGCCTTACAAAATGTTTAAAGACAAAAAAAAAATGTATAATTAAATTTAAAACTCTCAAAAACAAGATAAAAGTATTAATTAGTTCTGTTTCAACTTTCAACTAGGTCCAGTACTCCTGTTGATAGTGTGCTAGCTGGTGTGCAATTTCCATCAGCAGTTAGCCACAACACTTGTCAGGATATACTGCATGAAGATAAATTTCTTCTACTTTCTTTAATATATTTGGAGGATAATTGTAGGCTTCACTAGAGCATGGTATGGGCCCAAGAGGATCAGCATTAGTTTGTGGTAATACCAGCTATCATGAAAGTGTTGCTTCTACACTCGCAACTTTGACTAAGAAAGAGGTGGTGTGCTTTGTCCGATTATCATATTTTGTACTGTATCAGTTACCCAAATATTGAAACAACGTCATCTGTATATATAAGTTTGGCACCGTATATTTCAAATTCAACATTATATTGGCCACCATGTTTGTAATTTTAACATAAAAATCGTATTACTCTCTTTGCATGATCTATTTATTTTTCAGGCTTGTGTTCTTTGCCCAACTGGATTTGCCGCAAATGTGGCCTTTCTAGTTACTGTGGGAAACATCATCACTCTTCTTTCTACCAGTAAGAAGAAGCCACCTGTCCATGAGCAAGTTGCTATTTTCTCTGATGAATTCAATCATGCGTCGATTATTGACGGCATCCGCACTGCAGAGAAGCAAGGAGAGGCGCGACTTTTCGTTTATAGACATTGCGATGTGTCCCATCTTAAACACTTATTGTAATATACACTACTTCCTTGCTTCTATGCAACCAACGCTATTATGCGAGACCTTAAATGATAGTGATTTACAGTCATATCAAACGAAAACCTATTGCCAATTTGCTTATGTACAAATTGTCAAAAAAAAAAATTCCTTTTTAATGTTAAATGTAGGTCAACTTGTTCGATGGAGAAGAAACTTGTCATTACAGATAGGTATGCAAAAGTTTCCCTACAAACACAATTGGTCCTCATAATAGTGCATAAAAGTTTGATTTATTTTAATTTGGCATTAAAATAAACAGCTTGTTTAGCATGGATGGAGATTTTGCACCACTTCCTGAACTTGCAGCTCTTCGTCGAAAGCATGGATTCTTGCTAGCTATTGACGATGTAATATTCTAACTAGCTGTCTTTCTAGTGAAATTAATTCTATTTTCCAACAAATGTATGTCTATAATCTGTACCATAAATCTGTTATATAATGAATTTGACGGTTATTTGCATGATTTTATAGGCACACGGGACACTTGTTTGTGGAGAGAATGGGGGTGGCGTGGCAGAGTGGTACGGTTGTGAGAATGATGTCGATATAGTAATAGGTTGCATTAGTAAAGCTATCGGTACGCTTGGGGGGTTCATTGCTTGCAGGTAAGAACCCGAGTCTAGTTGACCCATAACCCATGCATGTGTTACTCGCTATATTCTAAAACGGAACTGCTACATGTTTTGTTGATAGTAATAAATGGAAACAGCTGATTGAATCAAGAGGCCGGCCTTTCATATATACTACTACAATTCCTGTGCCAATCGTTGCGGCCTCAAATGGTATTAATTGTCTTTCTAACCTTTCCATATACTTCATTTCTTTGGCATTCCATCACACAAAACACATCTACATTCGCAATGTATTGATGTAAATGAACAATCTACTTACAGCTGCGCTAATGGTGGCGAGAAAAGAAAAATGGCGGAAGGAGACACTTTGGAAACGGGTTAATGACTTCCGCAAATTGACAGGTTTAGACATCAAGAGCCCAATAATCTCAGTTGTTGTTGGTGATGAGAAAACTGCTCTTAGTGCCTGCCGGTTTATTTCTTTATCCTTCCTAACTTCTTATAATCAATTTTCTACTTTACTCATTATTTATTTTTGTCAGGATTAATGGATAGGTCAATTATGACATGACCAATAACACCTTTTCTGTTTCTTGTTTTGTTTTTTTTTATTATTTATTTTTCTGTGCGGTTCTGTCAGGCATTTGCTGATATCAGGCTTCTTTATTGTTTCAGTCTTGCCACCTATAGTTCCTCCCAACTCATGCAGGTAAACTCCATAGCAAGAATTTTTTGACCGAGTTAAGGTACTATTTCTGTCAGTATCAGGGTTGGTTGTTTGGTAACATAAACCAAAGTCAGTGTTGCACCATAAACAACGATTTAAATTTTATTTGCACATCTGATCTTTTATTTTCTTATGGGGCATAAAAAATTCGCTTTTCAGGTTGAGAATAACTCTGACCTGCGCACATACAACAGAGGATATAAGAAGGCTTGTTAAAGCATTATTGCCTTTTATTAAACCTTTACAGACTGTAAGCTCCAAAATGTAACAAATTTAAATTGCATGTAATTTTGTTTCTGCTAGTAATTTATTTTTCTTGTAACTTACAAGTAAATTTAAGTACACAATTAGCAGAGCATTTATTATTATAATTTTTCTTTATAGTGCAACTTATATGCCATGAATAGCGACTGGTTTGTTGGTCGCTGTTGGTTCATTATCAATTTCTTTTTCCTTAACATCTTTGTTTTTTTTTTTTTTATCATCGACATCTTTGTTACTATTTGGCACTTTATTCGTTTATTTTTTGTTTCAACTTTTGCAGTGGTTTTGACATTTGACAGAGTTCCTTAATGTACTTGAATAATATGAAATATAGTTTGAAATCCTACCAAACGCGTCAATAATATATATATTATTTGCTAAAATCTTGGAGCCAGATAGACTTCCAGAAATATCGGAATATGTTTGGTCGTAAGAATCACATTTTAAAATATTAAGCCTTGGCCCAATGAACTTTCCTTCAATCAAATGTAATCTAGAGCATCTTGATTTGAGCCTCTTAATTGGGCCGAAGCCTAGTTAGAGTCCTATAAATAATAAATAAATGTAATGTAAATCATTAAGCAATAACATTATTTGGGTATATCCAAACCAGTAATTAAATTGTCGTTCTATTTCCCTGAAAGAAAAGGACATGACATTCATAATCTTCTTTGTTATTTTCATAAGAAAGTGAAAGTAGAGAGATTATTATTTCCTCTTACACTATAAGCAATTCTATTTCTTCTAGTTCCAGAAGTCAGTACGCCCGTAGACTTGTAGTTTTCTTTCCCAAATGTAAAAGCTTGTCACAAAATATTTCGTCTCAAACAAACCACTAAAATGTGAAATACAGCAATCTTTTTCCAAAAAGAGCTTTTCCCAACTTGTTGTCATCAAAGAAAAGCTTTACATCCTTTTGTTTTGCCTCCTCATTATAATTATTAGTATTTTGGCTTTATTGTCTTGTTATTTTTACTTAATAAAGTGACATATCATAGAAAGCTACCAGACCACTAAATTATATCTTCAGGGACTGTTCATGTCTGTTTCCACATAGTGCAATTCAGTTTAGATTTTGGGGAAAGGGGCTTTTGGATTTCATCCTGGTCCCTGGTTTTAGTATTGGTGCATATTTCTAGCGTTTGTTTTTGCATGGTCCAGCCGTCCAGGGAGTACTCAAAGCAATAAAAAAGAATGAACAGTAATATAACTGTGCCAATTGCCTTGTGAAAAAGTAGAGCTCCTTTTTTTCAGATAAAGCTGTGTGTGTGAGAGAGAGATTTTGTGGGATTTTAAAAAAGAGAATAGCTAGATCCGTGCCTAAAGGAAAAATGCCTGCCATTAGCCCATGACCTCCTCTTGTACCAGTTGGATGCTGAGAGTGATGCTGGACCCTTTACAATTTCAAATCTCCTTTTTGTTTCCTTTCAACTTCAAAATATTATTTTGAAACACAGTTGTGTGCAGATGGAATTTATAGCATTGAATTTCGAGGAATATAACCTTCTTTGAAATTAATTCACCAAATGGTAGTATAATTTAGGGATAGTAAGGTATTATTGATTCGTAGGGTCATGCTGAGTTGTGTAAGGAATGCAACTTGATAATTGTATAATTTAAATGTTATTGATATGTTAGGTAATAGGTCTTATTGAAATTTATGTAATGTATAAATTCGGGTGTGAAGACATGTAGGGAGCTAGCAGTTTGGAGTTGGAGGTACTCAAAACTATTTAAGAATATTCATATCAATATTTAAGGGTTTGAATAAAAAAAAAGTTAATGTAATTAAGAACAACTATTACTCTTGATGTCGAGGGAGTGCAACTGTTAGAGATTTTGCACTTGTGCGTTACAACACTAAAGAGTGCATTATAACTTGTAAGGCGCACGAGGCTAGATTAATCTATTCGGATGTAATATAAAAATTGTACAAAATGCGAGAGTTTGACAACAAATATTCAGCCTATAATTAACTCCAAAATTCCATTCAATTCCGACATTTGTAGGGCAACTTTTCCCGCATACGTATACTGTTATAGTATTATTAGCGCGCATTTGAAACAACTATTTTTATAATCATATAAATCGTCTTAAACAACTTAACCATTTAAATTATAAGTAAAATAAATAAACCGAAATTACATAAACTATATATTTAATCCAAACAGCTTCTAACATACGTATGATTTAGAAAAAATAACGAAGCTTTGTGGTTGTGCGTGAGTGTGACATTATACTACTTTTTCATCCCTTCAATGATGATGTCTTAAGCTGCCTTTATAAAAATATGAATTATAGTGTTTTATACTGGAGATAAATTAAAGGAATTTGTCCTAATTTTTAAGATTAAAGATGCAACCTGATCTTATTCGTTCCACAGTGAGTCATTGCTCAAAGTCATAATTAATGCATATTTCAATTATGCTATAATTAAGTTTCAAATAGTTCTGAGTATGTGAGTTGCCAAATGGAAAAAGAATCTTAGTAAAGGGTCAAATGGTGCATAATTATTTTTGGAACATAAGATTCCATTGTATTTTCTAATTTGTTAATTAAATATTTAAAAATATATGAATAAAGAGAAGGACTAAGTAGGTAATTTGTATTTTTTTAGGGAGATTCTAAGTTTATATAACCTTTATGTTACTATATTTTATAGCTCGCATGTTGTTGATATGGTCTAACCTTTATGTAATTTTGGTCGCTTGTTAGTGGTTATATATTTTTTTTCATTCGGCTGCTGGATGTATATTAATTATAGGGCTTAGTTTTTGTGCCAATGGGATTAATTAGTTTGATATTTTCGTAGGTCTTTGCTACTTAATTAGTTATACTCCACTTTGAGGTTTTTTAGGTTAATTTGAGGAGGGTAGTATGTATCTGCTGGAGTCCAGTATCAATTTAATATTCTTTGATGAGTGGATTTTATATGCACATTCAGGTACCATTTTGTCTCCAAACTAAACCAATTGCCTTGAGTTTGCATAGTTTAGATAGTTTAGATGAGTTTAGGTTAGTTTAATTAGAGTTTTGTGTCAAGAATGTGTTACTACCATAGTTTCTAATTTTATTGCAGATTCTGGACAAGAAATGACTTGGATGAGTCCATAAAGTTGAAGAGCTCATTCTAAGCTTTCCAACGGATCTTGAATCACCTCAAACGGAGTTCGGATGAAGGAGATATGCCCAAAATACTGACAGGACGCAGTGCTGACATTTTCCTGCGACCCGCTGAAAGGCCCAGCGGCCCGCAGGCCTGGAACTGCCAGATTTAGCAGAATCGCCCGATTTGGCAATTCTATATTTGGATGGCGGTTTCTACCGACTCCAGGTGCATCCAGAGCACGTCTTCAGTTATTTCCAGCGTTTCTAGACGTTCCCAAGGCCTATTAAAGACATGTTTGAGGAGGTTTTGAGAGAGAACAAGAGGGGACCAAATTCAAGGTCAATTTAGGGTTAGACATAGAGTTATTTGAGAGTTGAGTCTCAAGTCCAGATCGAGGCAGCGCCGAGCAGGTCATTTGCGACGGCAAGAGACGTGTTTGATAGGAGATTTCGACACACGCAAGAGCAATTGGTTGTAATCTTTTCTTATTCTCATTTTCTCTTGTGTTTGTATGATGTTTCTTAGTTGTTGATTGTTTGTTCTAGGGCTATGGTTGTAAACTCGAATTCTTAGTTGTTGATTGCATGTTTATTTAGTTTATTTGATATCTTTGTGTTTTATACCTTGCTTGAATTGCTTGAATAGATTATGCCATGATTATCTAAGTAGATTTGTTTACACCCGTTAAGTAGAGCTCGCTTAATTGCTAGGTGGTTAAGTCCAAATAAACTTAGATTATTAGGCATGATTATGATTAACATGAAGGTTGTAAACTGAAAGGTTAAACCAGGACTAATTAACGAGAGTTAAGTCCTTTCCAAGAGTGAAAACTCAAGGATTTCATAGGTTAGAAAGGTATAAACTTGTAGAAACTAGACCAAGAAACGATAGTTGAAATCTAGGTTCTATACGAGGGAAATTGGGTTAATTAATTGATAACCAGACCTAAAACGAGAGTTTGATCTAGGAACCTTAATTGAGCCATTATCCCTACACAATTATCAACTGAATTAGGTCAATTTGCATTCTCATCGCTAATCCTAGCGGGCCGCTGAGTGAATCAGCGAGGTTGTCTATGCCCGCCAAGTAGCCAGCGACCAGTCTAATAGATCAGCGACCTAAGTTCTTTTAGCGGGCCGCTACGAGAGTCAGCGGGCCGCTGGAACTGGGACTAAGGAGAAGTGTTAGCAACCAGAAACCCTAGAATTATGTGACTTGTTGAATCTCTCTCATTAATTCTTGTTTTGACCTTGAAACTAGACTTAGGATTTAGACTCACCTGCAACCCTTAATTCACATAAGAGTTGAACCGTCTAGCTAGTTTAGTAAAGTAAAAGACTAGTATTCCAACACCGTCCCTGTGGATTCGACCCTCAAGCTGTTCTACAAACGATTAGATCGGCAGACACGAGGTTTTTATTTTGAGACTTGGTTTTCCCATCGATCATTCTTCTACATATAATGTGCATTAATATTTTTTTCTCTTAATTTTAAAATAACATTGATTAGTTGGTCTTCAGTACCAATGACCCAATATTCCTCAGAAAAATAAAAGCCACAAAAAATAATAAATAAACAGTAAGTATTAGAGAAAAGAGAGATACAAACCCAAGCAAACAAATGAAGTTACACACATGTGTGATCCTTACTGGCAATGATTACTTAAGTGTGACCTCATGCCAGGAAGAGTAAAAATTGAAATTCATATAATTTCCATATGACTTATAATCCGGGATATTTTTGGACTTTAGCCTTATCCTCTCAAATTTATGAAGTGTGCGGACAATAAATGCATACAAGAAATTTGATACTTGACAGTTCCTATTCTCAACCTGCTTTTCTATTTGCTTAGCCACTTGTGTGAAAGAACTCTTTCAATGCTTTTTAATTAGAAGGAATTATTAGAAACCAAGAAAAGAAAAAAAAAAAAAAACCCTTTGAGTTGTCTCTTGCACAGGTGATAGTGTGTATATTTTAAATGGATGCACATGCCAACTTCCTGTCTTGTCTATTATAAATGGGCCAATTTATATATGACCGATTTGTGTATAAGTAATGGTGTATTAAAACTGTAGTCAATGCTTCGTTTCACATTCATGGGCCGCCAACAAGTTTGTTTTGTGCAATATAAAAGGCACAGATTTCTCTGTAACACACCGCACACGCACGCTCAACACACGCTGAACGCACGCACGAGTCAAGTCTCCTTTTTTGGTGGCAAATAATGTTTGGGACCAAGAATAACAGTATATTTTGTGGGGATGCACCTTTTTGCATATGCACCCTTCGATTTCGAGAATTTTACTAGTAGAAGGACCAATGCTGTTTACCATGAAATAAAAAAATTTTATTTCTTACTGTGTTGATTAAATTAAATAAATAAAAAGTGAAAAAATTATTTCCAGCTGCGCACTGTATATATTCTCTTCAGAATCTTATAATTTAATAAAATATTTCTCTAGTGAAAATATTTCTCAAGCAATGTTTGGATGCTTTTACGCAATATAGTCTATCAATTCTTAAATAAAAAGAAGATAATTTTCCGAAATTATTTGTATTTAAAAGTCTTCATGCTTTCGTTATCGCAATACAATTGAGTAACTACTGATCACCAAAAAAAAAACGTACTAATTGCTACACATTTTGTTTGCTCCTATGAATCATGTGTAAACTAGTTTAATTCACAGTAGATCCATGGCGATGGCCCTCGTGTTATTTTCTCTTTTTTTGGGGGAAAAAATGTGCAAACCGCTATCTACTTTATTGATAGAAACACCCAAAAAAAAATTTTGAGGGTCTAGAAACACCCAAAATTAAGATCCGATTTTTATCAACTCAATCACCTTGTTAAAATTATCGCAGATGACATCCTTCGAACCCAATCATGAATCATTGATTATTTTTCTAAAAGCTCCAAACTATACCAAACAAATATTTTTTTAAAAAAATATATATTCTCTTGGGCCTGATACTAGTTCGGGTATGTTTGGGATGAAGAATGGTTGCTAAGTTAGGTTAGGAACTTTTTCAAAGTTCGGATTTGTTTTCCAAATATAAAATAGCAGTTGGAATAGACTTATTTTGCTAATCCATCTAAAATTCATATCAACATTATTCTTACTATTAGAATCTTTGTCCAGATTAATGCTATTATTTTTGGTATTTTTGCACTTCTTTCACTGCAATGAACCATGTGGCCTCTTAATTTATAATTCAATTTAGTTTTGAATCGCTACACAAATTGTTGCAGATTAATGGATAGAGACTAGAGAGCACTCCCCGGCTAGGGTTATGTTACGTTTCTTTTAAAATATACATGACAAGTTCTATTGTTACAACATAAACCTTACTAGTACTATCTTCCTGAGTATTGGAGTCCAAATAGGAAATTTATAAAGGTAATAACGTAAGCGTCGACGTTAGCAGACGTATATGAAAAACATTATTTAAAAAAAAAATGAATATCAGATTGTGCGAATCATTCAGTGAAAAGCGCTGGAACCTTGAAGGGACATAAAGTTGAATTTAATTAAATACAAATACAAAAGTTTGGTAAAAAGATGGAAATAAAATAGCAGTCAGTATTCCCCACGTTCTGTGGATTTATGCATTTTTTGACTCCCCAACTTGCACCTGGACTCCCCGAGTTCTCAGTTGTTGTTTCAGTTTGTCAATTAAAAGATTGTTTAATAAGAAATCATATCTTTTCACTAGGGATGGGCAAAAAACTCGTAACTTGTGAGTTACTCGAACTCGACTCGAAAAAAACTCGATGAAAACTCGAGTTAGAAGAACTCGAGTTATAACAACTCGTTAATTTTACGAGCCGAGTTGAGTTGGGCCCAACTCAACTCGGTACAACTCGAGTCGGAATATACAGGCTGCAAAAAACAAAATGTTATCATATTAATATACAACCCAACAATTTTATTGATTTGCAATTCAATAACTTGTGCACTAACTCTAGTCTCCAAGTCCCAAGACCTTTTTCCCTCCCTTACACCCTCATGACTGCTCCTCTTTTTCTATTTTCGAGCAAAATTTTAAGGTGACTAGTACCTCAACACCTTCTCACGAGTTCGTTGCCAAGTCACGAGTTGGCTCGAGTTAAAATGAGCCAAGTTCGAGTTAGCTCGAATAGCTCGGAACTGCTTTGCTGTCGCTCGAACTCGGCTCGTATACAGCCCTACTTTTCACCATATTTTCAGAAAAGTCGTGTTTTTTCCCCTTTAATAAAAATAATGGTTTAATTAAACAACCTGTTTCCAGCAAAAAGAAAAAGAAAAGAAAGAAAGTAGAACTATATATTAAAAAAAATGTATATGTTATGTTCAAGAAACTAAAGCCACAGATGTTCTTGTTATATATATATATTTACTTTTAAGGGATAAGAAAAAACAAGTCATCTAACTTAATTCACAATGTCCTATAGTTAATTTTTAAACCACTAATCAAAGTTAATTTTCTATAGTCACCAACTCATAATTGTAATAGTAAGTGAATGTGAATATAGATTTCAGTTTTTGCTTTGAAAACACTACTTGTGCATGATTAGACTTTTTTTTATTTCAATTATCAAATTTTAAACATAATTTGTAATTTTTTTCATATAAAAATATTATGGTTTTTATTTTGGAAAAAAAACAAGATAAACAAGTTACAATTGTCAAATTTTGCCACATGTATCATATGGCTGCAGTTTTACTTTTTACCAGAGTTTTTATATATTCAGACTTCGCTCCAAAAAAAATTTAAAATAAAATTATGAGAAAATTTCATTAATAAAATATTAGATAAATTAAATTATATTGTAAATACTATTAACCTATTTAATGAAATTAGTAAAATAATTTACATGAAATTTTGCTGAATAATACAAAAGTAACTATATTATTTAAAGAATATTATTATGATATAGACACATCAAACGGAAACACGTGACATCAGTACAAAATTGTAAAAGTTAACTTCTTTATGTATTTATAATATAATTATAGTTTTTTTTCCTTTTCGAAAATGGGTGACCAAATACGCCTCCATACACACAATCGCACCTAATAAAGGCACGGAGTTGATTTATGACATTATGATTTGAACTTGATCATCTCCAGTTCACAACAATGGAGACATCCATCAGTTTTTTAAAAAAAAAATCATAGACATCAATCGCTTGATCTGAATAGTGTGAGCTTTTTATGTTAACTTTTATTTAGAATGCTAAAATAAACCTTAATTTAGTTGTGTACCTGAAGCATTTATTCTTTTGATTGTATGCATCTCCGAGTGTTAATTAAGCATGAAAGTTAAGTTTCAAAAATCGGATTTTCTGATAAATAGGTTGAAAAATTGAAAAACTCGTCGGCATCTCAATTTTAGTGAAATTTAGAGCTGAATTTTTAGAGACAATAGTACGGAGTTGATGTATGATGGGTTAATTTCCCTTACCTAAAATTTGACAAAATTAGTCCTTGGCTCCTTGCAAATGTATTAATGGGCCCCATCCAATACGACTATACGAAAAATACAGGTGCTGGATCCTCTGTGGCAGGATTGTTGTAAATTTCCATGATGCATACTGGGTTTACTATTCTGTTGATTTTATTTGACTTCAAATCTATGTCGCTTATTATTTAGTAAAAAAATATATATAGAAAAGAAATTCTTTGGTTTTCAACCTTAGTTTTTGTTATAGTTAGAAATCCATTAATCTGAATTAACAAATTATGACAAGACAGCATGAATAGTGATCCAATCGTATGGTGCGAATAAAGAGGTTCAATGAACATAGAATTTAAATTGGACCACATGTTTAGACTAAAAAAAAATAGAATTAGGGAGAAATAATAATTTATACGCTACGAAATAATTTAAAATCGCATTGCTTTACCTTCTGTTCTAGTTGTAGTATGCTGGTAGGGTATGGCGAGTTTATCTAAAAAATAATCATATTTGTTATATTATCTGTGACTATTTAGCAAAAAAGAATGCAGATACTAGTAGTAATAGTTTATTATGAAATTGTCGCACTCTAATAAAAAAAATTATCTCATTCAAACTTATTGCTACTGAACATTGGCAGTAAAACTTTTTTTTCCCCTTTTGTGTATATTATTGTCTGTCAAAAAAGGCTGAATATTTCAAAATAAATTAATTTTTCATTAATTTAAAATAATACTACCAATTGGAAAAAGAAAAACAACACGAACTACCCCTACTAGTTATATTCCAAGGGAAGTAGATAAATTTCCCCAACAAGCAAAATTTTATTGAGGCAACGTAAATTTGAAGACTTGCTGTTACAAAAGATTCCATTTATAAGCAACTAACCAAGTAAGACTCTCTAGTTTCTAGGCGGCTAATGGCTACTAGTAGTTAGTAGCGCAATACATTTTGGAGAATCCTACATGGATTCAATGCAATTTAGTAGACCCTAGACTCGGCCACTCAATACAATGAATACATAATCTTATGTTACACATTCTCTGTATCATTCCATGTAACAAGTCAAAAACATCAACACAAACAAACACATAAAGTTTATAACAAGGTATATCGTAGAGAAACTGCAAGAGAAGATCTGATTTTCTAAGCACGTCATATCATGTCAACAGTGTGTTTCCAACATTTTACAAAGTTGTGGTATTAATTGGGAGTGGTATTAATTGGGAGTGGTATTAAATTTGATTTACTTACCTTACCACTTTGTTTGAGATTATTATTAGTTGTCTTTTATTTGTTGGTTATACCCACCGTCAAAACAGAGGTATGCCCCAATAATAGCATCTAACGCACGACGCACAAAGACAGAGATCATAGGGTGGTACCTAACCTAGGATGTAGAACTATTTTCTCACTATAGATACATTTATTACTTTGAAGACCAAATTATTGTCTTCATGCAACAGTTTCATAATAATAATAATAATAATTCAAAAAAATAATAAAGTAAATTTTGTAGTGAACTAAATTGTTTGATGGACCGAAATCTAGACCGTTCGTCCAAAAAAAAAAATTGATATGAGCTCAAGCCCATTTAAATATTTTAGTACACAAAGTATTTCATATTAATAATAATAATAATAATATTATTATTATTATTATTATTATTATTATTATATTGCAAGAGTTACACAAAAATTTAGAACCGACTTTAGTTTGTGGCTCTTGTAACTATATAATTAACTTTCGTATTATTAGAATAAGAATGCACAGGTAAAGTGATTGCTTATTATTAATGTAGAAATGAGATAATTAATATGACAATCAAATTCCACATCCGCTAATTATTGGATCCGAGACAAGGATCACTGCCTCATGCCTAGGGACAAGGGGTATGAATTGAAAAATATAATGCATTGTTTATTTAATAACAATAATGCTTCCCAGCTTTAGAATGGTTAAACAAATTGCATATTTAAGTTAGATATAGGATAGTAATAAAATAATATGAGCCCGTATCCGCTAATAATTGGATCCGAGAAGCAGGACCACTACACTACCTCATGCCTAGGTGGAAGAAAGAAAATACTATACAAACAATATAATACAAAAAGTATATTATAATACATTAAATGTAAGAGTGAATAAAATTATAACAAATTGAAATGTACTAGAATGTACAGAATAATAATATTTCTGAGCATTCCTCTTACACCTCCGGTCAACCTTGCTCCCCATGACCGCACAATCCCTCATTATTTAGAGAGAGAAACAATCTCACACCAACAAACAATTAAAACTGTTTAGAGAGAGAGAGAAAAACAAAAGAGAAAGAGAGAAAAGAGAGAGACCTCCTTTTCTTCCGTTCTCTAATAAATCATTTTCTTTTCTACCCTTCTCGACTCAAACTTCATTCTTCTCTCTCTCTATCTCTCTCTATCTTTCTACTTCTACTAAACTCAAACTAACCCTTCCTTAAACCAGACCAAGATTCATTCCTCCCTCTCTCTTCCCACTATCACACTCTTTAAACCTCCAATCAAACACCATCCGAGCATAAAACAAAACACCAACAAAACCATATATCAAACACACTACCACAGTACCAACAACCAATTGATCAATGGTCGACGCGTCGATTATCTAACCATGACCTCGCCAGAGGAAGAGGCGGCGGCGCCACCACCTCCGCCGCCTCCCTCTCAGGCGGGAGAGGACGCCGCCGCACGAGCCGCGCAACGGCGCTTCGAAGGGTTGACACTGGTACGAGCCAAGGCGATCAAAGGGAAAGGTGCCTGGTACTGGGCCCACCTCGAACCCACACTCGTTCGTTGCCCCGAGACGGGTCGACCCGTTTCAGTTCGTCTCCGTTGTTCGCTTTGCGGATCCGCTTTCTCCGCGTCGAACCCATCTCGCACCGCTTCTGAGCACTTGAAACGCGGCACGTGTCCCAACTTCGCTTCTTCTTCTCCTATCGGGTCGAACCAGAACCCGAACGCGACTCCGCCCCAACCGCTCAACTCAATCCGCCCGTGTAATAACCGGAAACGATCCATGCACATGGTCCACCATGCACCGGCGCTGCTGCCCGCTCCTCCCCCTGTCAGTTCTCAGCCAATTGTGTTGTCGGGCGGTAAAGACGATTTCAATGCATTGCAGATGTTAGAAGACAGCGTAAAAAAGTTAAAAACACCCAGTAATTTACCTCCGCCACCTAATCTCACCAAGGGGCAAGTAGACTCAGCATTGGCGCTCTTATCGGATTGGTTTTATGAGTCTTGTACTGGGGTAACGGTTTCTTCTATCGAGCATCCAAAGTTTAAATCTTTTTTACAACAATTGGGTTTACCGGCTGTTACCCGGCGAGAGTTAACGGGTCCCCGGTTGGAGACTCGGTTTGCTGAGGCGCATGCGGTTGCGGAGGCACGTGTCAGGGATGCTCTTTTCTTCCAGCTCGCGGCGGATGGCTGGAGGTCTCCGGTTTCGAACGAACTGGATGAGACCGTTGTTAGCTTTTCTGTCAATCTCCCGAACGGTACACAGGTGTTTCACAGGACGGTACTGGCACAGCCGAACGTATCGGCACAGTATGCCGAGGATGTCATGTGGGATACTGTGGTTGAAGTGGCGAATACGGGTACCAGTACTGGCATGAGTGGGGACGAAACTGGTGCCATTCGACGGTGTGCCGGTATTGTGTCTGACCGGTTTAAGACTAAGGCTTTGCAAAGTCTAGAGAACCGGTACCACTGGATGGTGAACATTTCGTGTCAATTCCAGGCCTTTCGTTCCTTGATCAAGGACTTGTACCATGAACTACCATTGTTCTACAATGTGTGTAATAATTGTGCGAAATTGGCTACATACTTTAATACCGAGTCACCGGCACGTGCTATTTTTAACAAGTACGTGTTACAGGATCCGGATGGACCGGTAAGCCCCTTGCGTGTATACACCCAAGGCGGCGAATTCTCTAACATCATGTTGATGCTGGATGATATAATGGCATCGGCACGTGTTTTTCACTCTCTGGTACAAGATGAGTCATTTAAGGTGCTATGCTTAGAAGATGCAAATGCAAGGGGTTTGTCTGAGATGGTACGAGATCGAAGCTTTTGGGGTAACTTGGAGGTGGTACATGCCCTGTTGAGACTAATTGAAGAAATGGCGCATGAAGTGGAAGAAGAAAGGCCACTTGTCGGCCGGTGTTTGCCGTTATGGGAAGAGTTGCGATCAAGAGTCAAGGACCTTTGTGTAAAATTCAGCATTGATGAGGGCCTAGTAAAAAAAGTGCTTGATAAAAGGTTTAAGAAGAACTACCACCCGGCCTGGTCAGCTGCCTTTATCCTGGACCCATTATACCTTGTAAAGGATTCGACCGGCAAGTATTTGCCACCTTTCAATTTTCTATCTCCTGACCAAGAGAAAGATGTAGACCGGCTGATTACACGCATGGTCACACGGGAAGAGGCACATATAGTGTTGATGGAGCTCATGAAGTGGCGGTCTGAAGGTCTCGACCCATTATATGCTCGTGCTGTTCAGGTCAGGCAACCTGACCCATTGACGGGCAAGCTGCGGTTGGCAAATCCACAGAGTAGCCGGCTTGTATGGGAAACTTATTTGAATGATTTTAGGTGTTTGAATAAAGTGGCAGTGAGATTGATTTTTCTTCATGCTACTTCTTGTGGGGTCAAGTGTAATGTGCCGGCAATTCGGTGGGCGGCTGTGCATGGCCGCACTAGAGTTTGCATGGACCGGGTAAACAAACTGGTCTATGTGGCGGCTCACTCGAGAGGAGATAGGAAGGAGGGTTATAGTGAAGAGGAGAGAGATTTGGAGTTGTTTGTTAATGGTGAGAGTGAAGATGATGAAGAAGAAGAGGCCATTCATGAATCTGTAACATTTTAATTAATTATTTATTATTTAGGGGGATTATCTAATTTTTCGTTCTTGTTCTCTCTTTTGTTTTGACCTATTGGTTGTGAATTTTGCAAGATTGCATTAGTAGAGCTCGTTTTTAGAATTTTGGTAGCCGGTAGAAAAGTTTCTTCCTTATAGTGCTCTGTTTAATTTTCTCTTGCTGGATTAGCTAATTAGCTGTTTTGGGGGATGAGAGTGAATAATTAGATGAACATTTTTTGAATTTGCCCCCTTGGCAGTATGTACATGTATTTCATGGCTTTATTTCTTGTTGCAGAGAGCTATGCTTTCTGCTGAAAGCAAGGAAGCAAATGTAAAGGAAGAATGGTTAAAGCATCGTGCTTAGTAACAATAATATTATCTGTTATGTGGTGATTATGCCATTTTGTTTTTGTATCCTTTGTCAATGATATTAATCTCTAAATATATTACAGAAAATAGGGCCAAACTTAATTTCACATTAAATTAACCATCGTTGATGAAATGATGCATATGGTGCTTCACTTGAATAAGTAGTATATAGACCGTTTGATTATACTTTTTAAACTTTACCGTCCTTGAAATCTTGTTTGTGTATGAAATCGGACGGTTTGCAAATGTGCAACTATGCTCATTTCAAAATTTAGAATACTCTTTGACTCAGCATGCAATCATTATAGTTTGTATCTACTTTGCATGAAAAGACATTAATATGAGGATTAAAAAATTGTTGCCATCTGTATGATAAAATATATTGATAGAAATATATAATTAGAATATATAAAATGACAATATAAATGTGACCCCGGTCATTTTTCTAAAAGTCACAAACAATATATATTTAATTTAATTTCAAAGGTCATCAAATGCGTAAACGAACATATGAATAATCATCCACATTAGTAATAAAATAGGACCATACGATTAGGGATGAAAACGGGGCGGATACGGAGCGAATAGTGGTCATATCAAATCCGTATCCATATTTTTTTCGGATACGGATACGGATACGGATATGTTCGGATACGGATACGGCGCGGATGTTAAACGTATACGAATACGGTTCGGATATTGTCGGATATGGATACGAATACGGATATATTTTGTCGGATACGGATAATATTTTGCCCAATTTATTTTATTAAACAAAAGACAATATTCAAACTGAAGAGTGTAATGTTTATTTTTTTATGACTGCTATAGAATTAACTCAAAAAAATATAGAAAGACAACCACAAAAAACATCTTATTTGCACATATTGAGACATCGCAAAAAGCAAACTTTAATCAAGTTTATAGAAAAATTGGCATCATCTTATAGTAAAAAAAAATAATCGTCAATTGTGATACTATATATATAATTGAAATAGTTATACCTATATGTCAATTATGATGTTATTTTAAAAAGTGTTCATTACCATATACAAAACGGATATCCGTTTTGTATAGAAATACAGATACGGATAAATATCCATATCCGCAACCATATCCGCACTAATATTGCTTCCCATATCCGTATCCATATCCGTTTAAAAAAATCTGAATCCGCATCCGTATCCGTTCGGATACGAATAATATTATCCGAATCCGCTATTTTACGGATATGAATACGGTTCGGAGCGGAGATTATCCGCCCCGTTTTCACCCCTACATACGATACATACTAATAAAATAAAATTCGACTTTCACGGCTTGCTATGTGCATTTGCATGTAATGAAAGTGATAGAAATAGTTTCTAATAGTAATTTTGTTGTTTGAGATTTACATTTTTTATTATTCCCTGCAATTATTTAAGTTATATTAAATTTAGAGAAAAGTGAGAAGTCAGCATATATAAATAATATAATTAATGAGACCTAGCAATAAGTTACTTGTGTCTTGTTATATATTAATTTTATTTCGCAATTATATCATAAACCAAGCAAAACAATTTCTTTCTTTTTTTTTCTGAAAGTAAAAAAGATTACTGTCGTCATATCTTTGGTTTCATGTTTTTATTTTTATTTGTATTCTTTTTGTTCATATTTAATACGGCATGCATGCTGAATGTGAGTAGGAAATAACAATTAAAGCAAAATATGTCATATTTGGAAAGTGGAACTGATTCTTGCAATGGAGATGACCCAAAAGTTCCCCTCAAATAAGCCAGGCCAAGTAGACGCTTCTACTAGAAAAGAACAATGGAGAAAAAGGAGAAACAAAGTGAAATAGAACAAAAGAGCCTCCGACATAAACTTGTGAAAGAGGTTGAGCGAAACGGAGCTGTCCAAGTTCCTTGTACTTTTTAAAAATCAGTAGGTTTCATAAAGGAACTATTGATTTGGATTTGACTATTTCTAAAATAAGAGATTGAACCTAAGATGACTCTATCAACATAGATTCTCTGGTTGTGACAAATTGACCGTTTGGTGCCATGAGAGTCTCATCTTTCATGTCTCATGTCAAATTAAAATTATTAAAGTATAAGAGGATGTTAAATCCAATGAAATTGGGCAACTGAAGTCGATATTATTGAGAAAATGATGGGATATTAAGGAAATCGATCCTAATGTAAGTTTGAACCTTAAAACTGCTCTTTTGCGCCAACCAGAGATAACTCGATTTTATTATTTTTTTGGGTGCTGTTTCCCAAAAAATAAAAAAACTATCAAAAGAAAACATCTTAAGGACTGTTTGGATCTCACCGGAATAAATTTATTATAAAAAATCTAAACTCTTCACAAAGTTACACACTCCCAATAAATTTATGTCTAAAAATAAGAAATTTTCCAAATTCTTAAGCGATCCAAACGGACCCTTAGTTGTGATTAAATATTTCTATTTTTTTTACGGGCATGTTATTTCGAAAAGAAAATGTCGCGAACTAGCTAGCTCGTACGAACCAAACATAACAAACTGGACCAACATGCTATGCAGTGGCGGAACCAGGAGGTGGCGGGCACACGGCACACGCCAAAGTAGCAAAATTTATTAGAGATGTTGTAGTTTGGCCTACGCCAAAGGTCCAAATCTGAAGAATAAGCACATTTGGTCTAGTTAGTTGTCTAAGTAGAGGCTCAATCTCTTTCAATTTAAACACTTAGAGACCAATTCTCATTCTCTTACACAAATTCATCTCCCAGATCGTGTCAGAAAGAGAAAGAAATATCTAATTTTTAAATTGTTCCTCCTAATTTCTAAATCCATCTCCCAATTTGATAATTCTCATTCTCTGTTATCAAAATCCATCTCTCTTACTCTCTCTCTCTCTCTCGGCTCGGGAGTAAAGAGTCAGGAGGCTGCAGATGATACCGCGACAGACTTCACGGCTGCGACAGACAGTGCTATTTTTTACTCCACGGTCGGCTGATCAGCCCACCCTATGTCGGAATCCTGATTCCGCCCCTGATGCTATGCTATTTGTGGCCTTATTCCTTACAACGAACGAACTGGAGAGCGAACTAGCTGTTCGCGAACCCCTTGTTCGTCCCTTTTTCGTGGCTGAACCAAACGCAAACACAGGTGTTCATTGTTTACGGGACAAGTCTACAACAAATTGAACTCTAGTTGCAATGTGTGGTTATCATACTGTGGCTATTGGTGTAACGAGCTTTTACAAGGTTTGTCAGTTTGTGACCATGTAAAACAACAATTTATTGGTTGAAATATCCAGCTTTGTAACCTCTTCCCTGTTTCTTTGTTAACAATTTTACTATCCAACCAATAACAATTTTATTATCCAATATTAACACGCCCAATTGTGAGAATTTACAACGTATATTGTATTGTCAGATACTCAGATTTAAAGTTGCATGGGAACAAACAATAAATTGTATACGACTCACTGCACATATTTGTGCCTCCGTTTGGATGCGTTGAGAAGAAGTAGGAAGAAAGAAGAATGGAAGAAAAAAATTATAAACAATTCAAACTTTCACAAAGTTACACACTTCCCAATACTTCTTTTCTTTTTCTCTTTTTCCCACACCTATCCAAACAGAGCCTTTAAGCATAAGTTTTATACAGCAAAATGAAGAACCGATGAAATAAATTATAGATGTATCAAGTGCTTTGAAGGTATGCATGACAAGAAGCAAGTTTTACCAAAAAAGAGCGAGAAAGGCAACATGAATAATATTATTTACATATTTATACTGCCTTAATTATGTCCTGCAAAACTGTTTCGCGTACTACTACTATATATATATGAAACAACCTTCTTGTTTATTGAGGCATTTACCACCTGAAAGGTTGTATTTAGATTTTTATTTTAAATGTAAATTTTGGCGCATAAATCTAATAATAATTTACTTTAATTTGTCTTAAATATTTGGCCATGCCGGTTGCCATATGTATGTTTCATTACTAATGGACTGAAAATATCAACTGAAAAGATGCTAATTTATCCTTTGCTTTAACTAGACAACTGATCCAAAATTCCCAACAACAATAAATGCTACTTATCTAAATCTGACAAGTCAGAACTTGAGACATGCGCTTCTTAATTGATTCCTCACATTCTCCATTTTTATTATCTCCTATCACATAAAGTCGACAAAGTCATGAACTAAAACATTGAAGTTAGTTGTGGTGATTAACACATTAACATATCACATGTGACAGTCAATAATCAGAAAAAAGTACCTTAAAAAAAATAATCTGAACAAAGAAAGAAGGAAAAGAATCCTATACTTGTGTACTAACCACTTTCAACTTTTAAGAGCAAGCTAGGCATAATTTTCCCACAAAACTGTTAGGAGATGCCCTTGTGGCTTTGAGGCTTTGAGAGGGGACAGTATACGGATAGCTTGAAAGGCAAGTTTTGTAGCTAGACTGCCTAGGCATGTAAAAACTTTTGTGGCATTGCATTTAGGAGATTCCTAGATTAAAGGGACATGAGTTGTTTTGGCGAATTGTGATCTCTCTTTTTCACGGCGACTGATGGATGTTGCCTCTGCATGTCAATGGCCTTATTTTCTCTCCATTTTTATAAAAACTACATGCGTCCATCTATTGCTGATATAGTGATATGTCTGTAAAGACACTTTTGTTTTTCTCCTTTTCTATAATGACAGGATAGGATGTGGACACTGTTTTTCTTCTTTTGGCTGAATTGATGGAGAGAGAACCAAAATAATGGCACCTATGTCAACCTAGGAGCATCATTTTGGAGAGGGAAAAACATCAAACAAGTAGAATCTCTTACTATGGCCTAAAGCATTTTTAAGTGGACCAAACTTTGTCTTCAAAACTTGTGTTTAGTGTTTAGCTAGAATTGCTGTTTTATGGTGAATGTAGACTTCTTTGTCTCATTATTTCAGCTCAAACTCAGTTTGACATTCAACTGCTAGCTCTGTTATCCCCATTATTTCAGTTTTGAAATTGTAACATGAGGTCTCTTGATGAGTAATGAGAACTCGTGGACCCAGTTAGTCAACGTTTCAGAATAAAATGTCTTCAAGAACTAAGTTTACAGTTGAATTGCTTAAAGCTTAACAATTATTTTACAGCCCTTTGGCTTTATTAACATTCAAAATTACGTATTACAAGAACTTTGAATCATTGACGTTCAATGTTTCTTCTAAAAGGTCCACATATAGAGACCCCCCCAAAAAAAAAAAAGACAAAACGTTGATTCAACTCGCCTTTTTGAAGGTGTATATATATGGACATATAATTCACAACGAGAAAAATTTCGAACTTGGTATCTCAAATTTCTACTTCTCATAGCATCGAGCTTAGATGCGTTGAAACTCCCCATGGTACTTGAGAGTTGAGAGATATGATGGGATCCAATAATATGCTTAATGTCTTCATATTTAATTTTCGCTGCTATATGTTGAAATTCATGAAAACTTATCATGCATATTATCTTGCACTAACATGTGCAATTAAGTACTTGCTACGAATAGCTCTAGAAACTACAAAGTGACCTTTCAACCGATATAAAACCTCGATTTCTCACTTGGTTTCAAGTTTACAATGGTAATCTTCCAACCAATCTATAAGAATCTTTTTTTTTCCTTTTAGTTTGAACGCCTAAACTTAAAATGTACTCGTGTCAAAGAACAATTAATAAATGGAGAAATAATAAGATCTAATAACACTTTTTAACACAAGTCAATATATAGGTAGCCTGTCTTCTGAAACATCACAAAAAGTTTCCACCTTTTGTTGTGCTTCAAAAACCCTAAAATTTCATGTTTGTCCCCCTCTCCATCTTTTTCCCTCTCTCGCTCTCGTAAATGTTAGAATGGCATTTCAACATCTAATTAAGTGAAAAGCCCCATGGTTACATGCACTTTTGTTGTGACCCATACTATCTCTCAGTTGTTGTCGGCAAAGATACCTAGACAATGATATGCCAACAACCCATTTCTCTTTTTAAGCCCTGCATTATTTGTTAATGCAGATTTAATTTGGAATATAATTACTTTCTTTTGCTACATGGTAGTTTTTTCGCTCAGCACAAAAAAGAAAAAGAAAAGGAAAAATGATGAAAGTATCTATATTGTTCTTTCAACTGCTATGATCACATTTTTTAATCTTAAAACACTTATTCAACTGTTTCTTCGATTAATAAAAAACCGCTTCTGAATTAACTACTATAAGGGGAATTTGACAACATCACAAATTAGTGGAATGAAGGGTTAAAATTAGTACTTTTGAATAATTATAGATTAACAACTTTCATAAAAAATTATAGATTAACAACTCAGTATACTAACCTAGATGCTAGACAACCTCACGCATGCAAAACACACCCTAATACAAAAAACGTGCATGCATGGTCAGGGGATGTTATAGAAGTTAAATATGTATAACATATATATGTAACATTGTTATAGACTAACCTCAGCTGGTTAATTAATATTGTAGTCGCTTCTGGATTTATAGCCTTATATGTAATTAGAGAAGGTTCCAGTGCCCACAATTAATTTGAATGTCCCAAATGCTTCAAAATTTAATTTTTGGTTGTTTTTTCAAAATATAAAATTCAAAATTTGAATTAATCTATCATATTTAACTAGATTCGTTCATTTTTCAATCTATTAATCAAGTATCAAATAAACTTCAAAATTTATAAAAACTTATATGAGAAAATATCACTTGTTATATAGAATAAGATCAACGATTTTAATTTTCAATTTTATATTTTGAAAAAGCAACCAAAAAATGAGTTTTAGAACATTTGGGGCACTTAAATTGTGGGCATTAGAACCCTTCTCATGTAATTAATATGGTACATGGTTGTTTCTAATTTATCCGAACTACCTGGTTCATACTCATCCAATTAATGTGCGGACTCAAATTTCAGAAACTATACTTAACCAACATATCAACTTACTTCTAATAAAAGTTAAGAAAATTGTCAACAAATGAGTTAAAAAATGTATAAATCCTCCAACAAATAAAAATCATTATTATAATTAAACCAAAGTTATGAAAATATAGATATATATCTCTTAAAAGTTAAGATTTTTTTTTTTTACTAGTTCTTTCTTCAACTTTAGCGTATACGTACTTATATTGGAAAATTTAATGTGAACAAGAGAAATTAATTATGCCAAAATGACGGAAAACTCGATATGAGACCAAAAAAAAAATGAAACACGAATTTGTAAACTCGAATATAGAAATAAGTAAAGAAAATATTGAAGACGTATATACAAGTATCGAAAATTTTAAACCAGCTGGTCATAAACCAAATTTTTTCCTTTGCTTGTATGATGAAACCACAAAAGAAACATCAATTATATATACCATTAGTGATGATGAAACTCAATAACTCATAATAACAGCAACAACAACAAAATGTACATGATTGTATGTATAAACAGACTTAACAGCTGTATAGTAGCGAGTAGATATGTATACTAAACCATGTTGGATTAATTAATGATTTCGACGCATTGTGTCATGATTGACACCTTGTTGATTAATTATTGATTATTAATTACTCATAATATATATATACTAAAAGTGCTGGTTTAATTAGAATCAACATTAACATGAATGGCAACAAGGTGCCAATCATAAGTCATGAATTTAATCCTTTTATAATTTACTACACAGAGAGCCACATTTCAAGGTTTAAAGAGCCATGGTTTTGACACAAAGATCTAAGCAGGTGTCAATAATTGTTCAGGCATGGATTTTCTAAAGAGATTAAGATCTGTGGTACATTTGGAAAGATACAGCATAGAGAGGTGGTGCCTCCAAAGACCAGCATTTGAGCAGCCAGGAGTAAATGGTATCATGAGTCACTCTTCTTTTTTCATGCTAAACATCAGAAAAGGTCTCACATCATCTCCAGTTTGTGTACAGTGAAGGTGTCCTTTTCATGACTATCCATTATGTCATGCACAAAGGACTGGTCCAGTAATTCATTTAAAGCAGAGAGAAAGACAGCGCTGATACAAGCAACGATTCCTTCTATGGAAACAAATGTCCCTTTTCTGCTTCCTGAGAATAGTATTTTCATGCATTTTACCTATTAATGAAGCGCTGCTTTGTCACCCCCTAATATGTATCCTCAACGGCTCAACCGACTCTTCGTGAATCAACATGAACCAATTTTGGAAAAGATTGATTGATATAATTAGTTCTTTCAAAGTTAAAAGGAACAATAATATACTTCATTTTATACAGTTCTCTCCATCTTTTTTTTCTCTCTCTCTCTGATTTGTCTTGTAAACAAGTTAACTACAAGAGTGCAAAAACATAATTACTTATGTTTTCAACAATTTTAAAGTTTCTAGAAACACATATTAAGTTTCTTTTCCAATTGAATTTCTGCTCATTTTTAATTGAAGTTTGATTCTGCAAATATATTTACGTAGAAGATTAAGCCATTATCATCAATCGATAAGAAATTTAATAACGTATTTATCATCTAGTTATTTCACACTACGCGAAATTTCGACTTCTGTAACGGTTAATAAAAGGCATTTGTAACGGTACACGTAACGTTACAGTAGCCCTCATTACAGAATGTCTAATAACTGTTACAGATCTATAACGGTTATTATCTAATAACCGTTACAGAAGAATGGCTTCTGTAACGGTTATTATCTAATAACCGTTATGGTATAGTGGACGGAAAATGTGGTTACGGTTTTATTGAGAACATTTGTAACGGTTAATAGATAATAACCGTTACAGAAGACTGGCTTCTATAACGGTTGTTATATAATAACCGTTATCCTATTATTGACGGAAATACATTTTTACTATTTTTTTAGATCCAGTGTAACGGTTATAATCTAATAACCGTTACAGAATCCAGTCTTTTGTAACGGTTATTAAGGAATAACCGTTACAGATATTGTTGATATAAAAGAAATGAAATTATGAATTCTGTAACGGTTATTCCTTAATAACCGTTACAAAAGACCTTCTTTTTTTTTGAATTTCTCCTGTTTTATTGGCTAGCCCAATTTTGCTAGCCGAATTGGTAGGGGTGAGCAAAAAGCTCGTAACTCGTGAGTTACTCGAACTCGACTCGTGAAAAGCTCGATTATAACTCGAGCTAAAAGAACTCGAGTTGGCATAACTCGAGTTGAACCAACTCGGTTAATAAATGAGTCGAGTTTGAGTTAGGCTCAACTCGGCTCGTTGACTCATGAGCTGACTCGTGGCGTAATAAATTTTAATTTTTTGGAGATCATCACCATGATCTATGAGTATTAATCTTGAGTTTCAAGACATATTTTGCTTCAAATCAATGGAAAAGAATAAAATTGATAATAAAATTTATTTTTTTATATTATTGTAATACTCATAAATAATTATTGCATCTATTCACTATATTCACGAGTTGAATAACGAGTCACGAGTTGACTCGAGTTACAAAATGGCGAGTTCGAGTTGGCTCGGTTAGCTCGGAACTACCTCCCGAACGAGTCACGAGTTGACTCGAGTTGTAACGAGTTCGAGTTCGAGTTATGCTCAACTCGCTCGAACTCGGCTCGTATACAGCCCTACGAATTGGTACCAAATTAGTACCCAATTTACATCATACAATCCAACATGCAGCAGACAAACATATATCATGCATATATCAGATGTCACATATATATACCAAGCACAAAACATATATCAATATGTAGCAAAAATTAACAAACTATACATAGAGTTAACACCAAATCAAGTCAAAATTTTCCTAAAATAATACCCCATACATGAAGTCCATAATCTCCGAAACGACTGCATCAACGTCTTCGTTTTTATATGGTTGTCCAACCGGCTCGATATACTGCAATTTGATCATTAACAATTGATAAAGTCAAATAATTTTGTAAACCCTAAGCCCTAAACCAATAAAAATATGAAATCCTAAAATAATAAATCGGCTTAACATTACCTTAGGGAATTCTCCGACCGTAGTCCAACTACTTAATATCGCCCTCATGTTGAGCATTGTGAAATATTTACACTCTATGCCGCCCCTTTGTATCGGTCCCTAATTAAGATTCCAACAAAAGAAACACAATCTTTTTTAGTTAATTTCAATTTCACAAACAAATAATATCTTAAACTGATAAGTTCTGTACCTTAATTCGGTACCAATCAAATCCTGTTCTGCTCTTTTGGCTATATCTTCCGGCTTCCACTAAATACCGCTTGTATACCCTGCATGCAATATTATTTAAAACAACAAAATCTAATATTTTTTAATTTGAAAAATCTCATCATGTTTAACTTAATTCAGAAATGGAAACTTACGAAGATATGAATGGCTTAATATATAACTTTGGATTCTTGCGTTCCAGAGAATCAACAAAGTGAACGGTGCGCTTCTCGACATTAATAACAAGGACAACCCAATGAAACCTGTAATTAATAGAGATTTATTATTTTGGTGGAATTAAAGGAAACTAAAAAATTATTTCATTAGTAGCCATATTGGTTATATTTCTTACTGCTGATTATACGGCAAAACAAGATAGGAGGATGGATTATCCATGAATGCTCTCGTTAGGTAATTCACCGCACCGAGTTCTTCGTGTTTGAATTTCCACTCAGCCAATAACTCTGGATCCAGTACGGTGATGCTCTTGGAGAACTCATTCTCTTCTTGCCTTGTTGAAAGTTCTTCCATCCAAAACCTGCAAACATGGATATCAAAGTTCAACAATTTCAATTTTGAATGAATTGAATGAAGAAAAAAATAAACATTAAAGTTGAAAAATTCAAACCAGCAGTAAAATTTCACAATCGATTGAGATAGCTTCTCCCTTTTAAAACATTCGACAATATCCTCGACATTAACGTTGAACTTAACATCGCCATCGTGCGTACCCCAAGGATTGCAATTAGGCAGCTCAAAGTTCGTCTCTTCTTCTGGTTGGAGCATCAACAGTCTGTATACTGCTTGTTCGGATGGGCTCAGCCTGTCAATAATATCCTTAGGGAGGAGTGGATCACGAGTAACAAACGACCCCGCACTTGGGACCTTTGGACTCTCCTCCACATTCTTCGCCGCCTCCTTCGCCTTTGGCTTCTTTTTGGCCGGCTTCTTTTTGGTCAAACTCTGCATTCAATGACATCATATTAATAAGTCATTAGGAGAAATGTATGAAACAGATTGTCATAATTAAATAAAACGATACCTTGTGGCCTATGTCCACCAAAAATGACGGCCATGGGAATCGGCCCCCTATATTATTTCCCAATAGCTCATCTGACCTACCAGGGACTTGCCATTCACGAAATTCATCGCCTACTCGGAGAAGATGGACATACAATTGTTGATCAGTTAGAGGCACGCCGTGTACGATCTGACCAACAACACTCGGAATAATATTTCCTTCGGCCACCTTAATCCTCTGGTTGTTGTGATCAAGAGAAAAGAGATCGCACGGCATTTCTTCCTGAAATTCAGTTCAATCAGAAACTCTAATGCTGCCAAAAATAAATATAAAGAGAAAAGAGAAAAATGATCAATATGAACCTGAACAACGCTTCTCGGATCCGGAGGCATATAGCTTGAGGCAACCGTTCGGAATAACTCTTCGTTTGGCATTCCTGAGTCTACCTCAGCTTCAACGAATGGCTGATACGGCGTCACAAATTGCTGTGGTGCTTGAATTTGCAATCCGCTACTGGCCAACCATTGTTTCACGTCCTGAAAATTATGAAGCAACTGGATAATGAAGAATAGTTTTCATTCATTTTGATTACATTTTGATTGTCAAAAAGGATTACCTGAAAAGCTTGTTGTCTCGCCGCATTCATTATCTCCTCAGAGTGAATTAAGTCCCTTTTGGTTTTCTCAGCGGCTTCAGCTGCGACCCTGCTCATCAATTCTTCAATCTGGTCTGGTGCCATCCATCCTTCATGCGCATCCTTTCTAGATTTTCTTTTATACACATCTTCCTTCTTGGTCCATAAAGGATATCCCCTGATTCTTCCTGGATGTTCCGGCCTGTCAACCGCCCGATTTAAGACTTCTTGTTCCGGTATTGACCCGGAATTGATTTCACCAGACATGGCACTCAACCGACTGAATGCCTCAATAGTCGACGAATCAGAGCTATGGAACGTGTAAGTATCTAACAAGCAACAAACAAATCTTATTAATAATCACAAAACAGAATTTGAAGTTAGCATATATAACAAGTCTTTACATGTGTAAGTACCTTTATCCTTCGTAGCCACAGTCCTTCCCATGAAATACCTTTGACTCCTCGGTTCCAAATCGCCGATGGTAATGCTCGTGGAACCGGCCCCTTCAGAATCTCCGGGTATGACAATCTTGTCTGTAGGTTTCCATGAACCTTTTTTTCCTCTATAGCCAGTGGAACCCATCCTATGAGGCTCTTTCCATTTCTTTCTCAACTCCTTCGCTTTGTTGCTCTTTTGTACAAAATCTGCACCCGTCCTTTTCTTGAAAAATTCTTCCCATTCCTTTTGTGAGATTGGGTGTTTATCGCATGGATTTTTTGGATTGTTTGGATCGGCATTTGTGATGTACTCCTCAGCAATCCTACTTCTATAAGCCCTGTGACTTATGCCAATCGCTTTGAGAGTATTGTTCATGGCTTTATCATCTTCGATGTTGAACATTTTCTGAAACATAACGAAACGTTAGTTAATTGGTAGCATAGAAATTTAATTAGATGATTTAAGTGAAAATTTATTTACCTTGATGTCCAACCACAACTCAAGTCTGGTTTCCTTTGAAACGTCCTTCCGCCAATCATTAATTGTGATTGGCACTCTTGTTCTAGCCAGATACCCGCAATATGATGCAAATTTGTTCACCGCCTCTTCATCACCAATTGGCACTCCTTCTTTGTCAAATTTAATCTCAAACTTTTCCCCAGCAGTTTTTTTCCTTCTAAACTCTTCCATTGTCGTTCTGCTCCTTTTCTTTATTTCGAACGTTGTGACCTCCTCATCGCTGGATTCTGTACCAGCCTGTTTACCCTGTAAATCTCTATCTTGGTCTCCAGACATATCTATTAACAAATAATTAACAACAATGAAAGCAATCAAATCAAGTTAACATAAACATAAACATAAACAAACATAAACATAAACATAAACAACATAAACAAAATATATTAACATAAACATAAACATTAAACGACAAGTTCAATCTCAAATAACAAAATACATTAACATAAACATAAACATTCAGTTGGATAAGAGAACCCTAATACTATACCAAACATAAATCTAAATCCTAAAACTAGTCTTCATCATCCGACAAAATAATGACTTCATCATCATCATCCGACAAAATAATGACTTCATCATCATCATCCGACAAAACAATGACTTCTTCTCTCCATTCTGTGTACGGTGCCACAAGCTTGTCAATCAAAAGCTTGAAAAAAATTGCATGTTGTTCATATTTTGAGAGGCTCGGTTGCCCCTGGTTTTGAGAGGCTTGGTTTTGGTTCGTTTGATTTTGAGAGGATGGATTGGCACGAATTTTGCGCCTAACGTACACTCGTTCGATCGGCTTTTTTTCCTTTAAATTGCTTCCTTCACCTTTCTCCATTACTACCTAATTGAGATAATAAATTCTTACAAAATAATTGAGATAATAAATTCTTACAAAATAAATTCTTACCTAATTGAGATAATAAATTCTTACAACATAGATAAAACATCAATTCTTACACAAATTAAGGTTCACACATCATAGACAATAATTTAGATAAATAGATAATAGCCTAAGGTTCAAAAATTACACATTTAGCAATGTTCATACAAAATAGCATAGATAATTATTAAACCCTAATTTCACTCCTTCTCTTCCTCCACTATCTCCTCTGGCACCTCCTCTGGTCCCTCCTCCCCATCTGCACTTGTTCGTCCGCAACCAACTGGATAGCGCCTCACAGCAGATACAGACCGCCTAGGTAGAGGGTTATCTCGCATCCACTGAGGCACATATCTCTGACGAGTGATATCGAACTCCGGCTTGGTATCCGGCTTTGTCTCCGTCTCCTTCTTGGTCACATCTGTATTTTTCTTGTCCTTTGTCACAGTTTTTCCCTTATTCACCTTAGGATTGCTACCTTCGGCTTTGTCCATTTATTCTAATAATTTTATTCAATTCTAATAATTAATTTAATTATAATTAATCAATTCTAATAATTTGATTCAATTCTAATAATTAATTTAATCATAATTAATCAATTCTAATAATCAATTCCATTAATCAATTCTATTAAACATTTCTAATAATAAATTCTAATAAACATTTCAGTCCCAAATTAAGCAAAACAGCCCCAAAAACAGCCCCAAACTAAGCATTTCAGTCCCTAATTAAGCAAAACAGCCCCAAAAACAGCCCCAAACTAAGCATTTCAGTCCCTAATTAAGCAAAACAGACCCAAAAACAGCTCCAAATTAAGCATTTCAGTCCCAAATTAAGCAAAACAGCCCCAAAACAGCCCCAAACTAAGCATTTCAGTCCCTAATTAAGCAAAACAGCCCCAAAAACAGCCCCAAATTAAGCATTTCAGTCCCAAATTAAGCAAAACAGCCCCAAATTAAGCAAAACAGCCCCAAATTAAAATTTCAGAGAAAGGGGGTTTACCTTCGAGAGAGTGCTGTCGGGGGCAGAGAGGGAAAGGTGACTGTCGGAGTTGAGAGAGCAGAGATCTGTAAGGGAACAGAGAGGGAGAGGGGACAGAGAGGAAGAGGGGACAGAGAGGAAGAGGGGACAGAGAGGGAGGGGGACAGAGAGGGAGAGGGAAGAGGGATTACCTGAGAGGGAGAGGAAGAGGCGAGTGTTTGAGAGAGACAGCGAGTGCTTGAGAGAGACAGCGAGTGCTTGAGAGACAGCGAGTGCTTGAGATCTAGGGTTTGGAGAGACAGCGAGCTTGAGAGTGAGAGTGTTTTCGAGTTTGGAAAGAAGTGACGAAACAGCGGCTAGATGGTGTATATTAAAAAAACGTTTGATCTTCTGTAACGGTTATTAGCTAGTAACCGTTAGAGAAGATCAAACGTTTTTAATATATATGATCTTCTGTAACGGTTATTAGCTAATAACCGTTACAGAAGATCAAACGTTTTTAATATATATGACCGTCTGTAACGGTTATTAGCTAGTAACCGTTAGAGAAGATCAAACGTTTTTAATATTTATGATCTTCTGTAACGGTTATTAGCTAATAACCGTTACAGATTTAACTCTTCTGTAACGGTTATTAGCTAGTAACCGTTACAGATTAGTTTAATTTTTTTTTTTTGCTTTTTGTTTGTTTTCGTAAGCCTTCTGTTCAATAATTTTAAACTTTAATTTAGAACAATTTTAAGTAGAACAAATAATAATTTTGAAATGTTAAATAATAAGTTAAACAATTTAGAATGTTAAACAAAAATTAAAAATAAATTTGCTCATAAATTAGCACATATATGTTAAATTTCACCAATTAATGACCTGCAAAAAAAAATAACAATTTAGCACATATATGTTAAGAATAATTTATATTAGTTTTTGTAACTCACATGTTGTTATGTAGCTACTTTCTTTTTTTTCCTTCTTGTGTCGACCCACACGCCTTCGGTGTTATCTGTACGCCTACAACTGATCGATACTGGCTGTGATGTATCGTCGATACCGATAGAAAAAGGAGGTATTTCCTCGAAGTGGTCGTATGCTTCTTCATCTACGACATCACCAACGCCGACAATACGTCTTTTTCCTGAAAGTGGCAAGTAATAAATAAGGAACATTTGTACTCAATAAGGTGAACATTGTACTCAATAAGGTGAACATTTGTACTTAAATAAGATTAACATTTACCATGAAGCACAACATGTCTTTTCTTATCCGCCGGATCTTGAATGTAAAAAACTTGCATTGCTTGCTTATTTGCAAGTATAAAGGGATCGTCTCGATAAGCCCTTTTATTGAAGTCAACAGTTATAAACCCCATCTTGTCTTTTTTAACTCCACCGTGACCGTTGTCGATCCATGCACACTTGAATAAGGGTATCTTAAATTTCAGGTAATCTAGTTCCCAAATCTCCTCGATCCACCCATAATAAGTAGCCGGCCTAACATTATCACTAGATAAAGCTACAACAGTGACTCCACTATTTTGCACGGAACTTTTACCATCCTGTTTCCTTGTGTACCAGGTAAATCCATTCAAGTCATACCCTTGGTATGTCTCGACCACGGAATCAGGACGTCTTGATAACCATTTCACGGTTTCATCGATCTCTGTTCCTTCTTTCAACTGGGACTGTACTTTATCTTCTAGCCATTGGACAAATTTTATTTCATGCTCTATGGTAATCAAGTTTTCGGTGTAAGAAGGGTATTGTTCACGTAACTCGATTAGATGTTCATTGATGTAAGGCGCCACAATAGCAAGATGTTGGAGAACTTTCATATGTGCTTTGGTTCTCATTGCAAGATCCGGTATATGAGTACTAGCTCCAATTGTACCTGAAAGGTGAACATTTGTGCTAAATAAGGTGAACAAATATTGTGCTAAATAAGGTGAACAAATGTGCTAAATTAGGTGAACATTTGTGCTAAATAAGGTGAACAAATATTGTGCTTTAAGTGAACATTTGTGCTAAATAAGGTGAACATTGGAAGTTAATGTATAACCTTTTCCTTCAAGTCTACCATCATGTCGAGACTTTGGAAGACCGATTGGTTGTACATCCTGCAAATAATCGGTGTAGTACTCAATAACCTCCTCGGCCACATATCCTTCCACTATGCTTCCTTCTGGTTTAGATCGGCTACGAACAAGCCCCTTCAATTGACCCATGGCTCTTTCGAAAGGATACATGTATCGTAGAAATACAGGACCACACATTTTTATCTCTCTAACTAAATGAATGGTCAAATGCACCATGGAGTTAAAAAACGATGGCGGAAAGTACATTTCCAGCTCACATAGGGTTAGTACAACACCTTCTTGTAACTTGTCCAAACTATTCGGATCAATCACTTTAGAGCAAATGGAATTAAAGAAAAAACACAACTTAGTGATGGTTTTCCTCACTTCTTCCCTTAGAATTCCTCGAATTGCGACCGGAAGTAACTGGGTCAGTAGGACGTGATAATCATGTGACTTCATACCAAGTAATTTGTTGTCCTTAATAGAAACCTTTCCTGATATATTCGAGGAATAACCAGTAGGAACCTTAATAGATTTCAGGCATTCTAATAAGCTTTTTTTCTCTTGCTTTGATAAATTAAATTGTGCTGCAGGCAGCCAAGTTCGGCTTTTTCCCTTATCTTGTGCCGCTAGTTCTTGCCGGATCCCCATTTCAACCATGTCCTTCCTCGCATTTACGCCATCTTTAGTTTTCCCTTGAATTTCCAACATGCAACCGATCAAAGCTTCACATATGTTCTTTATTATGTGCATCGCATCTAAGCAATGCCTAATCTCCAAACTCTGCCAATATTCAAGATTCCAGAATATAGACTTCTTCTTCCATATCCCCTTGGGTATCTCATTTGCAAATTTCTTACCAAATTTTACATTAATGTCCTTCACCTGTCGATACACCCCTGAACCGGATAACGGTATTGGGGCCTTGTCTTTTTCTACAGTACCGTCAAACCTTTCTTTGTCTCGACGGTAAGGGTGGTTGCGGTTCTTAATAAACCTCCGGTGTCCCAAGTAAACATTTTTTCTGGAGTTTTTCAGGTACACAGAATGGGTGTTTTCCATGCAAATAGGACACGCTTTCGCTCCTTTATTCCTATACCCTGACAGGTTTCCGTATGCAGGAAAATCATTAATTGTGCAAAATATCATGGCACGGAGGTTAAACTCACTTCTAGAGTGTGCATCATATATTTTCACTCCATTCTGCCACAATTCACCAAGGTCATCTATTAATGGAGCCAAGTACACATCTATATCATTACCTGGTTGCTTGGGACCAGAAATCAACAAGGGCATCATCATGTATCTCCTTTTCATGCATAGCCAGGGAGGAAGATTGTAAATACACAACAAGACCGGCCACGTAGTCTGCCGGCTACTCATGTTGCCGTAAGGATTCATCCCGTCTGTACATAAACCCAATCTCAAATTTCTAGGTTCACTGCCGAAATCTTCAAATTCCCTATCTATATTTATCCAATCTGGAGAGTCTGCTGGGTGTCTGAGCATGCCATCGCCTTTTTTCCTGCAGTCTGCGTGCCATCTTAACAATTTGGCATCCTTCGCGTTAGAGAAAAGCCGCTGGAATCTTGGTATTATTGGTAGATAAAACACCACTTTTGCAGCTGGTCCCTTACTACCTTCATCTTCAATTTGATCGTCCCTCGGTTTATACCGTGACGCATTACACTTTGGACATTTATGCAAGTCTCCGTACTCATTCCGGAATAATATGCAGTCATTTGGACATGCATGAATTCTCTCAACTCCAATTTTTAAAGGACATAACATCTTTTTAGCCTTATAAATTGAATCTGGCAACTGGTTATCTTTTGGAAGAAATTCTTTATGTAATAGTTTGAGCAAAGATGTGAAACTTGCATCACTCCATCCATTTTTGGCTTTAAGATTGAACAGTTTGAAAACAGCAGTAAGTTTTGACAATTCACAACCAGGATATAAAGCTATTTTATCTTCTTCACGTAACATACCAAAAATTTCAACATTATCAACAAAATTTTCATCCACATTGTTCACAATTTCATCTAAATCGGCATTAAATTCTGAGTTATCTACATTTCTATCATCATCTACATTCTCATCATCAAATACATTGACATCATCAATTTCATCATCCAATGATACATTTTCTTCCTCATACACAGAATCCAATACATTTGTGCTAGTACTATCCCCCCCATTCTCTCCATGGAGTGTCCACCGACTATAATCCGGTTGAAATCCATTTATAATCAAATGAGCCTTCACTTCTTCAAAATTAGACCACTTCAACAAATTCTGACAAACACGACAAGGATAATACATTTTATCATCTTCTTTCATTTTCAAATTCTCTTTAGCACAAACCATAAATTCTTCAAGTCCTCTCAAAAATGTAGACGAGCATCGATTACTTGAGTACATCCACGTCCGATTCATCTGAACAATAAAATTTATGCAAATTATTAGGGTTTCGGACCAATTTGTCATATTAGGTTTTCGAACCGGTCACCATCCTAGCCCGCTCTTTGGATACTCTGTCTCATTAGCGAGCGTACGTTAGATGCAATGTGCTATCTGAGAAAAATTCGGCGGCATTTCCCCTTATGTTCCCTGAATACGCCAACACACGATTGCTCGTGCGTACGTATCCGTGGGAACACAAGGGAAATGCCGCCGAATTTTTCTCAGACAACACATTGCATCTAACGTACAACTCGCTGTCCTAAATGAGACAGATCGTATCCAAAGAGCAGTACTCCCGACCGGGAGTACTATCCGAGATTAATCCCTAATGGATTAATCTCGGACGGGCAATGACCTAAATTCAGTTGAGTTCCGGTATTTGGTTCCTATATGACAATACAAAATCCATGCCTATATATATATGCAAATTATTAACCAAATGCAAATAATTTAAAAAAAGAGAAGTTCATGAAATTATATACTTTCAATCGTGTGACTTCCGATCCGTTGAATCATGCGACTTATCCGGCCGATGTAAGATCTTCTCCTATTCAATGAGATCTTAAAATATATAAAAAAAACAAAAATAACCATGAATTAATGAAAAAATCAAAATAAATAAGAAAAAAATGTAAAAATAAAAAATACGGTTCAAAATTAATTTTTTTTACCTTAAATCTGCTCTCCTTCTTATTCTCTTTCTAATTATTATTTTTCAGAATTTTTAGAAAATTTTTGCTATTTTTTTGGAGTGAAGTAGGACACCACAAATCGCAATAAATGAGAAGATCAGAAAAGAGTTAAGTGCGGCGCTAGCTGTGAGTTTGTTGGGATGGGAAGACCTAATTAAATACAGAACTTTTCTGTAACGGTTATTACAAATAACCGTTACAGAATCAATAAAAAATAAAAAAAACGTTAACCTACTGTAACGGTTATTTACTAATAACCGTTACAAAAGATGGTTGATATTTATATATTTCTTTTTTCTTTTCTGTAACGGTTGCTGGATAATAACCGTTACAGAATATAAGAAATCTGTAACGGTTATTATCCAACAACCGTTACAGAAGCTTCATGCATTTTTTTTCCTGACCATGACGAAAATGTTATTACGGTTGTTTCATAATAACCGTTACAGATTTGTGGCGCCAATTTTCCCGCCTAATGCCTCAATATTCTGTAACGGTTATTTCAAAAACCGTTACAGAAGTACCGTTACAGAAGATCCTTTTTCCCGTAGTGTCATGTCATGAAAACACACCTCTCGTTAATTACTTAATTGCATCCATATCGGAAAATAAAGTAACGGAACTAAATATTTGGTTATATTGGTTTTTCTCTAGGTTTACTGTACATCCAAAAAGGCTATGCCTTTTTAATGATTCAATGGGTAGGTTTAACCGTTTAAATATATATGAGCACACTAAACCTACCTTTACTTGAGGAGGTTGGCTGCACAATAAAACGTACTAATTGGGACCCACCATTAACCACTCAACCTAACCTGAATCTGATGCTATTTAGTGTATTTTGAAAACAGGTGTAGTCTTTAATTAGTTGATAGTTTGATACGTTGTTTTATTAATTCGTACATGTAAGGTCTGGTTTGTACATATCTATAGGTGATAATTAAGTAGTCATTGCACAGTAAAAGAACCTCTGACTATTTTAGTATATATTCGATTAAGTCTTTTTAATTCAACTGTTAACACTATTAAATTATTTGATAGAACATTTAATTAAATAGTTTTCGAACAAGTTCAAATTTGGTACTCATTCTATTTAAAAAAATATGAAAAACACATTTATAATGTTAATGTTTTAATTTATAAAATATTTTTTCGGTAAATTATGTTGTGGACTAATTTTTGCAACCAATTTAAATTGGGATTGTTCAATTAAAATTATAAATGAAGATGAATGATCAAGATTCAAGTCCTGTTTAAAAATTTTTGTTCATCATAGAACTTACCCTATTTTTTAATATATGAACGGAATTCCATAAACATTGCACATGCAATACATAAAATTATGCAAATTTTATAGTACAACGAAATTGGTTAATTTAAAAGGGTTGCATATTATATAAACTAAAATTTCACTAGGCGGCCTCAAATATTCTCTGTTCCAGGTAATTCTTCTTTTTTTTTTTTTTTGGGGGGGGGGGTGAATCTTTATCAACTACATATATACAGGGGCGAAGCGCAAATTTTTTTTTTTAATAGTATATTTGTTTGTAATTAAAAAAAAAAAGATCACAAGAAGTTAGGGATCCATCTAAAAAATTTGAGAACTCAGCTAGACATGTCGTGTTTGATTTGAATTGTATAACAACACCTAAAATATCGCATAGGGACCCATGTAGCATTTGTTCCTGACTAATCGTTTTCTTCCTTCATCCCCAATTAATTTTATTAAGACAAAATTTAGAATATAATGGAATATTTGGATAAATAATTATTTGTAGCATATATATACTAGTGTGAATCTCATGCATTGCATGATTCGTCTATATAAAATTTTGTGAACTTTAGGATATTGATGAAGGCTTAAAACCTAGGAATCAAATAAATTTATAAACCTAGAGCTAACCTCACTAGTCGTTTTAGTTAAGCTTTAGGGTCGAACCCAAGGGACGGATTAATGAGTACCGGACTTTACTTCCTCACGAAAGCTAGACAATTAAATTTTTATGGAGTTTTTGGTTGATTAAATCTAAAGGTGCAAGTAAATAAATATTTTTGGATATTTTAATTATCTAAAAAAAATCTAAATGCTTAAAGAGATGTTTTTGGTGTTTTAACAATATAAAAGTCGTCTTAGGTTCAGGTTTCACATCGGTTTGGACTCTAGAACATAGAACTTATCACTTTCGTGCATCAAACGGTGTTTTTCAAGCATATACCGCTCTATTCGATCCGAACAGATGGTATAAGTGTGTGGTTTTGACTCTTTATGAAATTTTATGCTTTGTGCTAGGGTTTGTTGGTCAAACCTAGATACTCTAAACCTCAGTTTTCGCTTGTTGGACTAGACACTGGTTCAATCACAACCTAACCTAATTAACTCGATTGGTTCACAACTTTTGGTATAGAATTCAATCAACTTAAACTTGTTTGTTGGAGTTCATAAGGATATCTAGAGGTCTTTTGGACTTGTCTAAAAGTTACACTTTTGGTGTCAACTAATCTCCCCTTTTGGATCTACGATTTATCCCAAATACTTATCTAAATTATCTTGATTATCCTAACTTTAGAACTTAACTAAATGCGGCCGTACATCTAGAAGTTAATTAGACTTAACCAAGCAATTCAAACAGGCAATTAACATAATTCTCAACAAAACAAATCAACAAAACATATCATATCATATCAAGTCAAATCACAACACATCGAAACCTAAATTACTTCCCTACTCCTAAGACAACATAAATTTAGCCTAACATGAAAGCAAAATAAGATACAAGCTCCATCAAATCAAAATATCAAGAGAATGGAAGAAATAAACCAAATATCGCTTCTAACTCAAGATACCGAACGTCCAGAGCCGTGGTTGGGTTGATTCTGTCGCCGTCGCGTCTAGAATTGCTCCAAAGATGATGCCATGGTCGTGCTATGATGAAAGAGGTGGAATCCCACGCCTTTCGGCGTGAGAACGGTGGTGGAAAGGTGCCAAAACGTGGTAGGAGGTGGAATTTCGTGTATGGTGGATTCCCCCCCTTTTCTTCTGGCCTAGGAGAGCATAAATAGTGATATTTTGGACTTGGAAAGGAGGCTAGGGCATCATGGCAAGAATTCATACCAAAATATTGAGTTTCCATGCTTGAAAACTTGCCAAATGCACTATGTCGGCTCTCAACTCGGACCGAGTTGGCTCCAATTCGGACCGAGATACCAATTTAGCAGTTTTCTGACTTTCAACTCGGACCGAGATGGATCCAACTCGGACCGAGTTGACTCCAGACCGAGAAGAGGTAGTATTTCGGCCATAATTCCTTCACCCGAACTCCGATTGAGGCGATTCAATAGGAGTTGGAAAGCTTAGGATGAGCTCTTCAATGCTATTGATTCCATTTGACCAATTGTTTCTCTTAAATCCACCATTTTATGCATCAATTGAGTTTGATCCACCGAGTTCCTGCAATTCAATACAAAAACCACAACAGTACCCAATTCTAGACAAATATAGCACGAAGCACAATGAATATAGGGGTTTGAGTTACCATTTAAGTGTAAAGTCCGGTCAAAAAGCACATATAAATATGAGATATCAGATATAATAAACAAAAACTACCACAGAAGATAAAAAATACAATTCAGATATGTTGTACTAAACTTCTCTAGGTTTGTCGATTGCAAAACAATATCATTTGGCATTTAACAATCTTCTTTGAGTTTTATAGGAAGAAGATACAATTTATGAGGACTTGGATAAAAGCCTTAAGAAAGATCAAGATCAAGTCATTAGAGAGCTTATAGGCTAGTTTAGACTAGGATAGAAGGTTTACTTTAGTCCTTGTTTATCCTTGAAATGGTCTAGATAGCGAAAAGCTCAATAAACCAGCAAAATCCTGTTTTCTGTGACCTAGCGTCGTACAACGCTAGATAGAGTTACACAACGCCCGAACAGCTAATTTCTTACTTTTGTGAATCAACGTTGCACAACGCTATATAGAGTTAGGCAACGCTGATTCACAACGTTGTACAACGCTGAATAGAGTTGTACAACGCTGCAGTTAAAAAACTTGGAAAATTTCCTGAGTACCATCGTGCAACGCCATATAGCGTTGCACAACGCCACAAAAATCCCAAGTTAGCTGGCTGTTCAGACAGCGCTCTGTTAACGTTAGCCAACGCCTTTCAGCGTTGGGTAACGTTAGCGTTGTGTGACGGTATATAGAGTTGTACAACGCCCTGTTGAATCTGTCAGAGTTGTTCCTTTTGTCTCCCTTTAGCGTTGTGTAACGCCATTCAGTGGCAAGCAACGCTCTGACAATTTCCAACGGAATTGTCGGAGCTTTCCTTTGGTTTTACACTCCTGCGTTGTGCGACGGCATATAGCGTTGCACAACGCTCTGACAGACCAACGGCTATATTAAAGAGCCGTTAGATTTTACAACGGTCATATTCCAGCGTTGTACAACGCCATTCAGAGTTGTACAACGCTGTGTCCAGTTTTTGCTGGGGAACTGCTCATCTCGAGCCCTATATATATCCACCCCTTGTTCTCTCTCAAAAGATAGCTTCACTTTGCAAAATTAGACCAGAATTGAGCCTTTGAGCATAAGGATACTCTCCCACTTGAGCTTTTCATAGCTAGACCATCTTGAGAGATTTAGTAGCCTCAAACACCACCACCCCGACATTGTCGCTAGGTGTAGGTTGGAATAGGTTGAGAGCTCTTCTCCTTTGAGGCCGTTGTGCCATTCGAGTTAGGCCGATCCGCCTCGAGTGTCCTTGTGACGAGGTGATTCGGTTCGAAGTTGTAGTCCCGTTCTTGTTGGAATTGAACGGAGCGCGCCCTTTGGTGGTAGCGAAACTCCCGGAGACGTACGACTAAGGCTAGCTTCTTCTAGCGGGTCGGAACTCCGTAATCACATCGCGTGTTCAATTTCTCTCTCTCTTTCTCTCTTTATTATCTTGCATTGTGAATTGCTTGTGTGCTTGCTTGTATTTGGGTACCAATTGAATTGTGTTAGGATAGTTCATACCAAACCGGTCTAAAACCTTAAATCGCTTCCGCTAAACCTTGATTAAGCCGCCCCCTTTTGGGACAACAAAGTGGTATCAGAGCGGGAACCTCGATTAAGCTATTCTTAATCTCGGTTTTCGGTCATGGCGGCTCGATTTGTAGAGAGACCGGACAAATTAGGCCAAAATTGTAGAAATTTCTCTTTTTGCAAGTGTCACAAGCTTTTCCCTCAAGTGCAAACCGACAAGCCAAAGCCTAAGCACAAGAAGGAAAAGAAGAAGGCTCAAGCCATGCATGCCTTGTGGGATGTTGAATCCGAAACAAGCTCATCCGATTCGGATTCTCATGAGGTGTATGCTTTGGTGGCAAATGTGGAAGAGGTGGTATTCTCAACGGATGATGTGGAGGATGACTTCGTGAAGGACATCCTCAATGAGTTCAATCAAGGGACAAGATTTGTTCATCCGCTACTTCAAGCGCGTAAGGCAACACCACCTCCATCTCCACCACCTTCGCCAAAGGCATGCTCTCCAAAGGTATATCTCCCTCTCAATGAATCTCTTAGTAGTAGTGATAGTGAGAGTGATGATGAACCAACTAGTTCAACTCCATGTGTTGATTGTGATAGATTGAACTCTATTCTTGATGCTACCCATGATGCCTTGGTTAGGAAAGCCGATACCATAGAAACTTTAAAAATCAAGGTAGATGAGCTTACTTCTAAGATGGGTGAGTATGAGGCTAAAATTAAGGAGCTTGAAAAACAACTTGAAAAACCGATTTTAGCTCAAACTCCTAAAACGGATTTGAAAAACCTTTTCAAAGGTCAAAAGCCTCATGACAAGTCCGGTCTTGGTTACCAAACGCCTTATCAAACCAAGAAAAGGAACTTGTCACACAATAATGGGAAACAAGTTGCACAAACCACACAATTTCAAAAACCTAGGAATTCTCGTGGTCATGCACATATGTACCAAAGGAAACCTAGAAACACTAGAGTGCAAAACGAAAAGAATTTGCAAAATCAAGAAAAGAAGGTTTTTGTTCCAAAGGCGTCCAATAAAATTTATTTTAGAGGACCCGATGGATGGTTTTATGAATTTAAAGAGCAACACTCTTCTCAAAACCACAAAGCTCAATCCAATGGGCATAAAAAGAATGTTTCCCAAAATTTCCAAAAGGATCGCAAAAAGGATTTTAATGCCTCATCCAATGATCCTAAGAAAAAGGCCGAATACCTTAGAGCCCATTACTATTCTCATTTTGTTAAGGGTTCTACCATGCCTAAGCCAACCAATGCATATTGCAACTATTGTTGTCAAAATGGTCATATCTCGTTGGAATGCAAACTTAGGAAACCAAATGGTGAGTCCAAAAGTAAGTGGGTTCCAAAATCTTGTACCTCTAGTGGTATAACTAGCGGTATGGTAACCAATGTGGCCTAAATACCAAGTTATCCCCCGGTCTTTTAAGCCAAATCTTTAGGGGGAGCCTCTTTATTTCTCTCTTATTTTTGTTTGAGAGGTTAAATTTGGTCACACTACTTTGTGTAGTGCTCTAAATTGGTTCTCCAATTCCTTTTCTCCAAAATTAAGGGGGAGCCATAAATTTAGGGGGAGCTTGCTACAATTTTCACTTTTTGTCGATTTACAAAAAGGGGGAGAATTGTAGTAAAGCTTGTGAAATGCCAAAATTTAATCGCTTTACTAATGATATTGTTTTGCAAATCGTCAAAAGGGGGAGATTGTTGTACTAAACTTCTCTAGGTTTGTCGATTGCAAAACAATATCATTTGGCATTTAACAATCTTCTTTGAGTTTTATAGGAAGAAGATACAATTTATGAGGACTTGGATAAAAGCCTTAAGAAAGATCAAGATCAAGTCATTAGAGAGCTTATAGGCTAGCTTAGACTAGGATAGAAGGTTTACTTTAGTCCTTGTTTATCCTTGAAATGGTCTAGATAGCGAAAAGCTCAATAAACCAGCAAAATCCTGTTTTCTGTGACCTAGCGTCGTACAACGCTAGATAGAGTTACACAACGCCCGAACAGCTAATTTCTTACTTTTGTGAATCAACGTTGCACAACGCTATATAGAGTTAGGCAACGCTGATTCACAACGTTGTACAACGCTGAATAGAGTTGTACAACGCTGCAGTTAAAAAACTTGGAAAATTTCCTGAGTACCATCGTGCAACGCCATATAGCGTTGCACAACGCCACAAAAATCCCAAGTTAGCTGGCTGTTCAGACAGCGCTCTGTTAACGTTAGCCAACGCCTTTCAGCGTTGGGTAACGTTAGCGTTGTGTGACGGTATATAGAGTTGTACAACGCCCTGTTGAATCTGTCAGAGTTGTTCCTTTTGTCTCCCTTTAGCGTTGTGTAACGCCATTCAGTGGCAAGCAACGCTCTGACAATTTCCAACGGAATTGTCGGAGCTTTCCTTTGGTTTTACACTCCTGCGTTGTGCGACGGCATATAGCGTTGCACAACGCTCTGACAGACCAACGGCTATATTAAAGAGCCGTTAGATTTTACAACGGTCATATTCCAGCGTTGTACAACGCCATTCAGAGTTGTACAACGCTGTGTCCAGTTTTTGCTGGGGAACTGCTCATCTCGAGCCCTATATATATCCACCCCTTGTTCTCTCTCAAAAGATAGCTTCACTTTGCAAAATTAGACCAGAATTGAGCCTTTGAGCATAAGGATACTCTCCCACTTGAGCTTTTCATAGCTAGACCATCTTGAGAGATTTAGTAGCCTCAAACACCACCACCCCGACATTGTCGCTAGGTGTAGGTTGGAATAGGTTGAGAGCTCTTCTCCTTTGAGGCCGTTGTGCCATTCGAGTTAGGCCGATCCGCCTCGAGTGTCCTTGTGACGAGGTGATTCGGTTCGAAGTTGTAGTCCCGTTCTTGTTGGAATTGAACGGAGCGCGCCCTTTGGTGGTAGCGAAACTCCCGGAGACGTACGACTAAGGCTAGCTTCTTCTAGCGGGTCGGAACTCCGTAATCACATCGCGTGTTCAATTTCTCTCTCTCTTTCTCTCTTTATTATCTTGCATTGTGAATTGCTTGTGTGCTTGCTTGTATTTGGGTACCAATTGAATTGTGTTAGGATAGTTCATACCAAACCGGTCTAAAACCTTAAATCGCTTCCGCTAAACCTTGATTAAGCCGCCCCCTTTTGGGACAACAAGATATTATATAAAAAGTGCCAGTAAAAATCATAAATACTATTCTTGTCAAAAAAATTTCGAGTGCCACAAAAGATAAGAAATATTGTGGTTTGAACAGTGTCCAAATTCCTCTGTATGCCTCATATCTTTATATATCTATAATATAGAAAAAAAAGTGTTCAATAAGATTTTTAATGAACCTATTATGTAAAATTATGAAAAAAATAATAATTCATAGGAAATTGTTGTATTTTTTTTTTGTCTTGATTTTTGAATTATTATTTTGCATACTAAATATATTATTTTAGATTTTCTATTGTTATTATAATATATATTTGATTCCTCATGAATTTTTTATATCACATTATTTAGAGTTTTATATTTAAAAATATTATTATACTATGTCTATATGAAAAGTTACATCATACATATATTTTCAGTAAAAAAAAATTACGGACCCTATTCACACGAAATCTTAACTTCGCCGATGTACATATATATACACTAAATCATTGCTCCCAACTTATAACGCTACTTTGACGAGACAAGAACAAATAATAGAGAGTAACAGTACTACTACATTTACATTAATGCAATTTTGAATTTGCACGTAGCAAAAATGAGTGGTAAGGTGCTAAAAAAGTAGTACGTAGTAGTATAGTATTTGTCGGCAAGACATGTAATAGTGACTTCTCACCTACTCTTATTTACTAGAGTACTCTGTCTCTCTCTCCAAATCGATTAGCTATGCTCAGAGCATAAGAAAAAGTGTAAAGTTCTTGAATTATTGTACTCTGTGTAGTGAGCTTTTTCAATTTGTTCTGGAAAGAATTCAAAATTTCATTGCTATATTCGGTCAAAAACGTTCAGTTAGTTTTGAGCAGGCATTTTCTACATAACATATTTTAGTCAAGTTATATATGATGAGTTGTTGCAATATCAGCTTTCTCAGCAATATATTGGAGCAATTAATTTAATTAGTTGATCTACTTAATATTTTCTTATTTGAGCAAAAAAATATATAAAATCTTATTACGTGTTTAAAACTAAGAATGGAGTCCAATTAGATTCTCTCTTTTATTTTAAGAGGTAGACTAGAATTAGTCATGACTAACATTTGAGTCCGTGAGCTGCGATTAAATTTCAATTTTCGTGATTCTAATAGTCGATCTGAACCGTTCAATATGTTCTTCATATTGAAATTTCGTTGGGGGTCAAATTTTACATTTTTCTGAAATTTTTTAATATTTTTTTTATATTTTACAAAAATTTCAATCTAAACAATTCTGGATCCTTCAATAGCAACTATTTTTAAAATTCTCAAAAAAATAGTAAAAAAAAATCAGAATAATATAAAATTTGATCTCTAATGAGATTTTAATATGGAAAACACATTGAATCGTTCAGATTAGCCATTAAAACCTAAAAAATTGAAATATAATCGCGACCATCAGTCGTGGCTGATTTTAGTTAACTTATTTAAAAAATTATTCATGCGTCTTATAATTTTTTAAGACTTTTTTCTAGAGGAGTCCAACCTTCTAAACATAATAAGATAAAACAACAATATATAATATGTCATGCACAGACTCGTATTACTTAATTTACCGAAAACATTTTCTAAATTCGTTGCTGCCATGGAACAAGTAGCTATTTATCATCCACACATAGATGCATTTGGGCCTTCATGTGTTAGTAGGGCTGTATACGAGCTAAGTTCGAGCGAGTTAGCCTCAATTCGAACTCGAATTCGTCACAACTCGAGTCAACTCGTGACTCGACAGCAAAGCAGTTCCGAGCTATTCGAGCTAACTCGAACTCGGCTCATTTTAACTCGAGCCAACTCGTGACTCGGCAACGAACTCGTGAGAAGGTGTTGAGGTACTAGTCACCTTAGAATTTTGCTCGAAAATAGAAAAAGAGGAGCAGTCATGAGGATGTAAGGGAAGGAAAAAGGTCAGGGGACTTGGGGACTAGGGTTAGTGAACGAGTTATTGGACTACAAATCGATAAAATTGTTGGGCTGTATATTAATATGATAACATTTTATATTTTGCAGCCTGTATAATCTGATAAAATTCTTGATTTAGATTTTCATAATTATAACTCGAGTTCTTCTAAATCGAGTTTTCATCGAGCTTTTTTCGAGTCGAGTTCGAATAACTCACGAGTTACGAGTTAGCCATTCTTGGAACCTTGAGATATCCTTCTCATCTTTTTTTTTTTTTTGCATTTAATTTTAACCTAGAATTAAGTATTGCAAGAGACTAGCTCGTAAATATTGTAAAAAGGAAATAAAATAAAATAATATGGTGCCTAATTATGAATAAAAAATATATAAAAGTCTAGCGTTGAATTTTGATGACAACTTAATAATTAATAAAGCATTGTACATGTATCAATGCTCGTCTATATCTAAACTAAAATTTTAGTTATCAAGGGAAGGAGTGGACCACTAATATGTTGCTATTAATGATTTCTCCTTTTTATACAGTGTTTCAGACATAATAATTATACAAATTTACCCTCGCAATGTAAGATAAATTCCGTACCAGGTCTTTCATGATAACACCCACGCAAACAATAGATGGACATTGCGAGCATAATTATTACTTTTCATATGTTAAGTTTCCAGACTTTTCTTTGTACAGATTCTTTGTGGTCAAATTTACGGACTTGTACGTGGTAAATTGTAAGGTAATATATTTGAGGCAAATGAGGTGATCTTTTTAAATCAATTGAGAAAATGAGACAACTTCATTTGTTTGGGAAATCAAGGCAAACGAGGGAATCTAAATAATTACTACGTAATTTCTGGAGAGCATTTGAGGCAAATGAGAAAATCTTTGTTTTCAATCAACTAAGAAAATGAGAGAACTTTATTTGTTTGGGGAAACAAGGTAAATGAAGGAATCTAAATAATTTCTACGTAGTTGTTGGAGAGTATTTGAGGCAAATGAGGGAATCTTTGTTTTTAATCAATTAAGAAAAAGAGAGAACTTTATTTGTTTGGCAAAACAATGAGGAAATCTAAATCATTTCAACGGAATTGTTTGAGAGAGTTTTGGAGATTAAATTTTCTTTATTTGCAAACTGAAGTAAATGACTAAAATGTAATATACTTTTGCTATTTTTATTGTTTCTGTGTCAATATATCAGCCATAAATGATATATTATTTTAAAAACACCAAAGGAAAATTTACTTAGTAGCCCAAAAAGGGGAAAAAAAAAACATTGGCCTGGGGATATGCTCAATTTCTAGTAATTTAATTTGAATGCAAGGAACCTACATGAAGTAAAACGACCAAATCATTGTAACGGATTGAAATAAACAGATCGCTGACATGTGTAAGGAAAATGAACATCTAATAACGTGAACCAATTCAAAAAAAATAAGGACATTTGAATCATTTTATCATAAGGGAGTTTTAATTAAAGCTGCCTCTGTACAAGGGAACAGCCTTCCACTCCAAACAAAGCTGATTAAATCAGGACCACTGATTGCAAAATCCCACTATTGGGTCGGGTACAAGTCATGCATTGGTAAACTCCAAATTCAATGGAGATTGAATGGGTAATCTTATCCGTCCTGTTTTGCCAAGGATAACAGGTCAATATGATCTGACAATTTTTCCTTTTTTTTTTTTGAAACTTTGTTTAATGCATATTTCAAAATTTGTAAAGGCTAATATGATACTTGTAAATAAAAATGGTCACCTCCATTGGCCAAAACTGGAGGGGTTTCAGTCATTCTAGCCTCCAGACATTCCTTCGTGGCGGATCCCACTGGGAGCCGTACAGAGAGTGGGCCCCGCAACAAGAAAATATGTATAATGGCCTTTAATAAATGAATGGTAAGTGGGTCCCACAATCTGTAAAACGAACGAATCGAAGAAGCCCGGCATTGACCAGGTCCTGTAGCAGCCTTTTATTTTCTCAAGTGGACTTGTCCGCTATGTCCACCAATCTCTCCATTTAGTACTAGTAGTACACGTTGAACCAAAATAAAATAAAGCTCTTTAAGTAAAACTTGTTTATGCCTTTATGGAACAAGAATTTTTAAAATTTGTAATGAATTTTTGTACGTTTTCAAACTCTTATTTAACCCCTCCTAAAATTTTGAAAGATATTTTATTATTAATCACCATCAGTGTGATTATTATATTTGAACTCAGTGGATATTATGCACGATCCTCATGAAAAAAAAAAAGATTAGTTTTATCAATGAACAAAATTTTTCTCTTTAAATTTCAGGTAAGCAATATTAAGATTTATCTCACCGATAAGATATTGAGAGAGTGAATTGTAAATAAAAAAATAATCTTAAATGTGTTTCCTGAACATGTAATTGTTCGTGTTAATGATTAATGCTAGCAAAGCCTCAAATTTGTTTTGTCAATAAGGGAAACCGATAAGAAGAAAAATATTTAATGACAAAAGTTAGCTATTTAAAATTAGAAGGGAATGAGATGACATTGATATTTTGTTCTATTTGTTAGAATTGTTCGTGCTAATTTAAGAAAAAAATGAAAAACTGGCATTATGTGTTCCTTTGACGTGTAATTGTTTTTGTTAATGATTAACAGGAGCAAAGTCTGAAATCTATTTTGTCAAGAAGGAAAAAAACACGAAGAAGAAAATTATTTAACGACGCAAGTTAGCATTTTAAACTAGAAGAGAATGAGATGATAGTGATATTTTGTTCTATTTATTGGATTTGTTCTAGCACGAGTAATTAGCAATCCACAAGAAACAAGACATCTCCATTTAAAAACGAATGGACAATATAAAAAATTAAAAGCACCCAAAAAGATGATTGCTACGTCCGTATCGTAGAGACAGCGATAAGTGGGACCTGATATCAATAGTGGATAGTGGGGCTCACAATAGTACGGAACGATGATAATGGAGCGTCAGATCTGCATCAGACGGATGGTGGGGTCCGACTGTATCCGTTTGTTGAATCATTACCTTTATTGACCTCTCGTTACGATTGAAATTAAGTAGCCTAAGCCAGCATCCTTGTCTTCTCCAGCTTATTTCACTGGAAGTATCCTTTCCTCCCAGATATGCGTCTGGAGATTAATCAAACATGTTCTTAAAAATATTTGTAGAATCCCATTCTTTTATTAAATTCAATGTAATAGGTTGGGTTTTGCTACTTATTTTATGGCTTCAAAATTTTAGAAAAGCAGCGGTTATGACTTGATTTTACGAGCTTTTCTAGTTATACCAGCCTTCGAAGTAGTATAATAGTACTTTCTACTTTTTCAACCAACAATTCAATCATTCAATAATAATGTGTCAATCTTTCGCATCTTAATATTAATCGAAAAAACAAAAAGGACCAACAAAACATAATGCCGCCAGAGAGCAGTTGAGGCATATTCTTAGGCAGGTAATATCGAATTAATTTATTGTCTCTCTTTGTGCAATCACTACCATGTTTTCATTGAAACTTATTATGCACGCCAATCATTTGGTTAACTATAACCTTATTAGTTTTTAAGGAAAATATTGTTAGACAACACAAACGTTAAATGGAGTTGTGCGTCATTACACAATGACAGAATAAAAGCAACTGCACATTGTCATTTGCTCGTCTAATAAATATTCCTTGACACGAAGAATCCATTCACATTGCATAAAAATATTGCAACTTTTGAAGCAATCAGGCCCATCACCTGATGATAACATAGTGTTATTTTAAGGCATATATAGTCACCATATCGCTATCAAGACTCGAGAGTCATAATCGTAGCGCCAAGCTGACGTCGCAAAATGATTTCTTTTGTTGCATCCACCTAATTTCCCATAAATTAATATGACGCAGCCTAACTGCCTAAGTCTCATCAGAGACGGTTTTCTTACTAATAGCCCAGCCCAAGGCCCACTGTCACCCAAGAAGATTGTAGCGTTATCATGCAAAAGCATAAACATTTAGTAGCAAATATATCGAACAACAATAGTAGCGCAAATTATATTTTACTCCCAAAGGAGACGCAAAAGGATAGTTGTGTTGATCTATTATATATATATGACATATATTTTAGGAGAATATCAAGGAGAAACAAAAACTCAAGCAGCTAAATACTGATAGCTTGAGACAAATCCTGTGATATATTGTTTAGGGGATTTAGTAAGGCTCAACAGGTGACCTGAACTTGGCTCCAGCATAAACAGCCACAGGACCCAGCTCCTCCTCAATCCTTAGCAACTATAAAACATGTAACAAAACAACAATGAGAAAAAGACAATAAGATCTCATCATTTTCTTCATTATATAAAGTTGAGATACAGTCAAAACAAAGAAGAAAGTTCCATGAGTGATACTATTGGACATTCAAATGCATATGTACCCCCGCATAATAAGAAATATCTCATGCAGCGACACAAACATTGGGTATGTCACTTATACCCTGCTTACCGAATTGTAAAAAGTAAAAACCCACTCTCTTTTGCCATCAGTGTATGTGTAAGTTGGGGATACCAGTAATTTAAAAATCCCAAACCACCCTCCTCTCAAGCATACTCTCATATCTAAAATTTAATGCAGAGAGGGAAATTGAGAGAAGTAATTTGGAGCTATCCTTAGACAAATATTGAAAACTAAGGGCCCCAATGGATTTTAACATACGTTGCAAGGGCCTGGATGTTATTTCTGATTTACATATCTTTGATATTTTGAGGACGTTACACAGTGAAACCACCATCATGAATGCAGATATCTAAAAATGCACAGATAGGCTAGTGGACAAATTGAGATATAATGGTTCCAATAATAATATAAGGCGAGAGATTGCCTGATTATATTTGGCTAGGCGTTCAGATCGGCACGGTGCTCCAGTTTTGATCTGGCCCTGTTCAAGAAATAACAGTTTTACATGGACACTTCCAAAATGACTCATCCAGAAAAAAAAACATAATGAGATAAAGAGTCAGAAACTTACTGTTGCCAGCCCAACTGAGAGATCTGCAATGAATGTATCCTCCGTCTCACCACTGAAAGTAGCATTATCAAAGAGGTCAATACTATATGGTACAGATTTCAAACATAGCTTATTTGTGTAAATCATCTTTTAAAGAAAAATTACTACCTCCTGTGGCTGGCCATTACACCCCAACCTGCATGCTTGGACATTTTAACAGCCTCAATACTCTCAGTCACTGACCCAATTTGATTCACCTATCATATTGTTCACAAATAATAGCTCATATGATAAAGACAATATAGTAAAGTGAAAGCATGTAAAACAGAAAAAAGAAACTTTTAATTACCTTCAGAAGAAGAGCATTGCAAGCCTTTTCTTTTATTGCCTTGGCAACCCTCTACATGACCAAATTAGGGGAACAAATAAAATGTGGATATGTTCAATGTTCATTTGAAGAAAAAACATTCAAATAGTTTCTTAGTGGGATTTTATGTATATAACTCATCCACTAAAACCAATGTTAATCCCACAGAAAAAGTCAACCAGAAAATTAACCCTTTATTTGTGACTCAGGCAATTCAGGAATAACCATTGACCATTTTTCAGTTTGAACTTTGAAGCAACAAAACTCCAAATCATAAAAATTCATCCCATTACCAACCGTGGATAGTACTTCAAAATAATTAAACAATTTCAGAAGATACTTACAACTGAGAAGTATTTGTTGCAACTTGCAATTACAAAACCAAATTCAATTCATTTTCAAAAGACCATATATTAATGAAATAACAGAGGGAAAGTATATTAATGAAATAATCAAGGAAAAAGATATGCATATAGGAAAGTCAAAATATTTTGTCTTTTTTCTTTTTCCTTCTTAGTTAGCAGCTTGCTAACCTTGTACTCTTTTATTATTATTTTTTAATAAAATTAAGATAGGGGCTTGACCCCTATTTTTCTTCAAAAAAAAAAGGAAAGTCAAAATACGGACCGTTGGATTAGTAACAAGGAGATCATCTCCTACAATCTGTACTTTATCTCCAATCTCCTCAGTCAACTTAGCGTAGTGAGCCCAGTCATCCTGGTCAAAAGGGTCCTCAATTGACACTATTGGATAATCAGTTACAAATGACTTGTACACATTCTTGAGGCTGTCTCCTGATATCTTTTGTGATCCATCATTGTTCTATCAAAATAAAAAGGACAGAAAAGAGTGAGAGAGGAAAATTCAAAAGAGAAGTTAGTTATTGTTATATATTTTTTAATACTGTTTAGCGTGCACATTAGATGCAAATATACCATCTATTCTGTGAATCCTTTTGTGGCCTGCCACATATTTGTAGACTTCTTTTACTTTAATTTACTAATTATATACAACTTAGAATAAAACACTTATCAAGCTCTTAACAAGTTTCGAATCAGGAAGGCAGAATTAACCTCCTCTTTGAAGTTGAGATCATAAGTATGGTCCTTTTCATTGTAGAATTCTGAAGCGGCAACATCCATTCCAATCACAACCTATCATATGTCAAGAAAAATAAATAAAAAGAAGAACCCTCCAATTAATCAGTGAAAATATATTGCCTAGAGATAATTGTAAGGATAACAGACCTTGCCACTATAGCCAGCTTTTGCAATGGCAGTCTTCAAGAGCTCAAGACCCTCTTTGTTCTCCTACAATCCATAATAAATAAGCAAAGAGATATATAAATAAGCTACAATTAAACATATGATTCTGAAAGAAAGAGGGCAAATCGGAAACCTGGATATTGGGAGCAAAACCACCTTCATCTCCAACATTAGTTGCGTCCTGACCATACTTCTTCTTTATCACAGCCTTTTTTAGAAGAACAGCATTAAAAATTAAAGTAAACATACTAAAATGCAAACGGAGAAAGAAAATAAGTTATTTAAGTTTTAAAGAAAGGACAAAATTGTTTTAAATTTTAACCTTAAGGTGATGATATACTTCTACACCCATCTTCATTGCTTCCTTGAAGGATGAAGCACCGACTGGAAGAATCATAAATTCCTAGAAGTAGAGAATTAGATAAGAACCAAAACATGAAAAGATCTAAATCTAGAAATTTCATAAACGTGCAAGAATAGTTTATATTTACCTGCATGGCAAGCTTGTTTCCAGCATGTGACCCACCATTGATGACATTGAAAGCTGGCACAGGTAGTACCAGGTGCTTGTTTCCAGCAAGGTTTGCAATATGCTACAATTACAATAAAAATACATCAGATGATGTTTTAGATATATCAAACTTGAGTATGAGAGCACACCAAGAATCAAGGTAAAATAAAAAAAAAATCCCGTACCTGGTAAAGGGGAATTTTTTTGACACTAGCTCCTGCTTTGCAAACAGCAAGTGACACAGCCAGTATTGCATTCGCACCAAGCTAGAATTTGCATAAAGAAGTAAATAAAATTTAGTTGCTAAAATATCATGTCAAAACATATGCGAAGTGGACTCTGGGTTCGCACAAAGAAAGATACCTTTTGCTTGCACCAACCCCACTCATTCTTCGTTCCATCAAGCAGTTGCACCATATAATTGTCAATTTGGGTCTGCTCTGCTGGGTCCTGACAAAGCCATACAGCATGTTCAATTCTTCTTCGGTTTTAGTTTATATAATTTAAGATGAAAAGGTGAGTGGAAAAAGAGTGAAACTCAAAGAGAAGATGAACCTTGCCAATTAATGCTGGTCCAATGATAGCATTCACATTCTCCACAGCCTACCGGTGAAATATAATAAGTACATAAATAATGTATCAACATCTTATCAATTTCCACAAGATTAAGAGGCTGTATATATTGCAAGATAACAATTTACAAAACTGTATAGCAGAAAGCCAGAAAGGCATTATCGAAGTACCTTAAGAACACCTTTCCCCAAGTAGTCAGATCCACCATCTCTCAGCTCCAAGGCTTCATAAACACCTACAATCGATATGATATATCAAAGAATATTTTTCACAAGCTTAACTTAATAAATTTTTCATAATCATAAACAAATAAAAACCGAAATGACTTCTTGCGGTACCTGTTGAGGCGCCACTAGGGACAGCTGCTCTTGCATAGGTCCCATCAGACAAACAAACATCCACCTAACATGTTTAACCAGAGGTTTATTTTAATAACTCAAAATTAAACAAAAAAAAATTATCTACAAAAGATATACTAATATAAAAGACTCAAACATAAACCAGTTTTTATAAGTTAGACCATTTCAAATAACTGTGCACCTCAAAAATCAATATTGCAATTTGCATCCATGGATGCTTATAGAGAAACATACAATGATTACAATTTATTTATAGAAATCATACATGTCATAACTTCTAGAATTCGTTGTATAATACACAGAATTATAGAATAAATGTTATAAAACAACTTAATAGGAGAGTAAACCTAAAATCCAAAACCTATCTCAGTATTAACCTGATGAAAGAATCCCGATCGACTACTTCAACTCAGCTTTAGAATAACTACGGATTTGTTAAGCCTAGGGTTTATGACGAGGTTTAAGGCAACGATTAATCTTCAAACACAATCCAAACCGGATTAAACATCAATCAAACAAATACTACTCGTATTCGATCAGATCACAACCAGAGAACTCTCACCTTAAAACATCTTATATTATCCAACTAAATATGCCAAAATCAATCGAAAAATAGAAATCAAACTACCTCAACAGTCGGATTGCCACGGCTATCGAAGATCTGTCTCGCCTTCACGCTCTTGATCGTCGCCATTTGTGCTCTAAACTGTGATTTTTGCGCAAGATAAGAAGTGGTTTTATTTTTCCCTTTTTTTGTTTCGAGAAGAGAGAAAAAGATCAATGGGAGAGAAATGAAATTATGAAATGGATATACTAAAATGGCAGCTTATAAGTGAGGTCAGGTGTGGCGGATTTAATATTTAATTTATAATTTAATGGTGAAGTGTGCGGGTTTGGTGGGTCCCACGATTTTTAGGAAAAGCGCAACCGTTGGATTTGAAAGGTCACGGATTTTACGGGTGGGATAGGGAAAGAGACGACAGAGGAAGCGACACTTTTCTTTTTTAATTGATATATTTTGGTTGAACTTGGTTTATACTTTTGTTGCGTACAATATATTTAGAATAGCGACCGGATCGTCATGTTAATAAAGTGAATTTATTTGTACGTTATGAGCTAAGCGCATACGGTTTATAGTTCGAAAGAGGAATATTCCGTTGTATTTGAGAGAAATCCAAGGCCGAGAATTCGTCTTCAACATGGGCTTTTGTAGTTAAACTAACGATCAATGGGCCGACGAGCTAGATTAAACTAAAACCCCATAATTCTTACGAAACTAGGCCATGTTTGGCAGCAACTTAAATGATTTAGTAAGTTAAGAATTTTTAACTACTTAAGTCACCCTACTCTACAAAAATTAAGTTGTGTTTGGTATAAAAATTAAGAATTTGTAAATCATCAATAGTCATTTATGTTTAGCGTATGAGTTCTTAGATGTAAAAAGACTAAAATGCCCACTCCTTATTTTTAAATTATTGATATGTGCTTGCCGTCACATGGCTTTCCATTGAGTTATTTTTCATAGCATATAACAGGACAATTAAGTAATTTTTAAAAGAATTTTTAAACCAGTGTTCTTTCTGATACAACACAGTGCCTGCTTTCACCGAAAAGTTATCAGTATATCATTACAATTTGGTATTTGATAGAAAGGAACGGTGATAAGTTCTATGTTCTCTTTTTATTGACTATTCATCCACGATTTGGTAAAATTAGGAGATTTCTTTTCGGAAGAGGAAACTTTATATGGGAGAGGAAGAAGCATTCGGCGAATTTTTTGGAAGAGGAAGGAGCGAATTTTTAGGAGAAGAAGCAACGCTCATGGTCATAAATTAGAAGTTTCGTTTTTTTTTTTGGGACAAGCGGCGATCTGGATTTTTTTTTCTTAGACGAGACGAGGGCAACATAGTAAAATGCATTCATCAGTCCGCGATTCTTAAATTAAGACGCCTCTGATGGTGTCTTAATTTAAGATGCCATGTCATCTATTTTTTTCTTAACTTCAAATCCTAGTCAGCAGTTAAGTACTTTTACCAATTCAATTTTAAGACATGTTTGGTGACTTAATTCATTCTTAACTGAGTTAAGAATGACTTAAGTTACTATCAAACAGGGCCCTAACTTGTAAATATTTTAAGGGAAATTCGTATACATATTACCAATTATTTTATTCTTTTTCTTTGTAAATGAAATATTTATAAGTAGTGCAGGAGAGTGGCATGACTGGACACAATAGAAATTGTCAATATTTAGCAATGCTAGCCAGAGCCCAAAATAACCCAACAGTATTTATAAAATTAGGATTTTTTTCTATTTTTTTTTCGAATTCTTTATTATTATAAAATTAGTTTTGAATTTTCGGAGATTCCTAAGACCCTAACCGAACAATCTTTCGAGCGGCAGGTCCAAGATAACGAAACCTTGGGCTTATCAAAACCCGGCAGGCCGGCACACAAAAACTTTATAGAAGCGGCCCAGAAGACTCAAAGAAGTTGACTCCTTCCAAAGGAAGGATTTGGAAGGAGGCTAACTGGTTTCTTTTTTTTTTTTTTTTGAGAAAAGTCATCGCAAAACGGCAGCCTGCATTGCAAAAAGAATCAAACAAAGTCTTACAAAAGCCAATCACCAGAGGTGATTGTACCAGAAAAAAAGAAAAGAAAAGGAGATAAGCAACAAGGCTGTTTGCACTTACATCAAAATAACCCCCAACCTACTACATGCTTACTACACAGAACAGAAAAAAAAAGACAGCCTTCAAACATCTCCCAACAAATTTTCATCTTCAACCTCTATTGCGTGCTCAGTATTTCTATCTATCTCAGCCCTAATTCTGGGCTGGCCTGTACCGGTAAGACCAATGGTACCAAAAATACCTTCCCTCCTGATCCTCTGCTCCAAACCAGTTCTTGTACCTGTCCACACATAGAAAAGATGCATGGCTGCCACAACTAAGTTAAATGGGTTAATGCCAGTACTGGAATTAAAGGTTCTACTGTTCCTTTCATTCCAAATAATCAAAATCCAAGCAGCAAATAAAGTTTTATAAAAACAGCTTCTTTCTTTGTGTAAAATTGAAGTTGAGGACCAAAAGTTATTAATAGAAGTGATGTCTAAAGGGAAACCTTAAGGGATACTATCAGTAACAATATTCTAAAAAATAGAGGCATGTTAGCAGTGGAAAAATAAGTGGTCAATAGTCTCATTTTGGTTGCAAAAGCTACAGGTGATATCACCCTACCATCCTCTAGAAATTAAATTATCTCTGGTTAAGTCTTTATTATTTAAAAAAAGCCAGAGAAAAAGTTTAAACTTAAGTGGTAACTAGCTTCAGTTTCCACCTTGGATCACTCGCTATAAAAAAAAATAAATAAATAAGAAAAGAGAAAAAGAATTGAGAAACTTCTCCAGCACACACATGAGAGAGCTTCGCATATAAAAGCAACACCCTGTCAAAAGTTCCCTCCAATCAAAATCACACTCACTCTCTAACGAAATTCCTCTTTAAGACCAAACGAGTTAGGAAGAGGGAAGGAAGAGGGATTAGGGAAAAAAAATATTGTGAAGTGTGTAACTTTGAGAAGAGTGGGAAGATGTTATTCTGAGAATAAGAAATGTTATTTGGATGGTGTGTTAGGAATAAGCAAATTGATATTAACTAGGTGGGGAAGCACGGCTTCGCCATGCCTTAGCGAATTTTTTGTATTTTAATTTTAAAAGTCACTAATAATTTGTCATTCAGTCTAAATGGTGTGCAACAGGCAAATGCTAAGACAAAATGCCATAATTTTTCTTTTCACATGAGCTGTAAAAAATTGAGTGCATAAGTATCTAATGAGTGAAAAATATTAACCAAGATGTCATTACCAATGAGGCAGTAACTCAAAATTAAATATTATTATCAATGAAAATCTAGAATTAGAATGAGTAATTATATTCGAGGTAAAAAAAAACAATGATCTGAATCATATCAAATCTTGAAAATAACTTTATAGTTGATATCTCTTTGATTAATAAGATAGAAAATATTTGTTCTGGTACATAAATGGTTTGATGCTGGTATTTACCAAGTTTTCCGATAGTCTCATATCTTCCATTTTTTTGTACTTAACCCCTCGAGAGCCTAAAAAAAGAGAATACACAAATGAATAAAACAAGGAGTATTTATGAACTGAAAATCTAAAACATAAATAGAAGAGTTTCAAGTCAAAAACAATTTATGGCTTAGTTTTTTATTGATAATTAACCCTTAACTAAATTAAAAAGTTTAATGATGCAAATATCACAAAAAAAAATTCTCAGAAGACTTTATGAGATGAATGTTAGAGATATGTCCTAGAAACCAATCAGTTGGTAGCTATTATATTAGTTTATGTTATTAATGATACTTGATCATTTGTTTCTAGAGATTATTATTGACAGATCATTCAGGTTGAGGATCTGAATTGTAGATCTCTGTGGATCATTCGTCAGAATGACAATAATATCTCTAAAGAGTCCATAGTCTTGATAATTAACAAGGAACACTAATTATCAGATAAGACTAGTATGCAAGTTAAGTGATGATTAAGTTCTACAAATCATGGGTAAGGAGTTACCGACTTAATTGCATATGTGTATGTGATTGGAACATAGCACAGGACATGACCCAATGAAATAAATATATAGATTGTGTTATGTGTCATTATTTATTTCATACGTATTTGTTGAACCATAAAAAAAAATGCAAATAGCTAAAATTGAGAGAACAAGTTTGTGTTGAAATGGAGAGTAGCCAAAATAAAAATGTGCATCACCAGTGGAGAAGCGCAACCCATCTGCTTAAAAATAAAAAGGAATGAAAGGCCTTGAGAGAAGTACAAATTGGAAGTCGGCAGAGCAATCTTATAAGAAAAATATCATGGAGTATGGCCCAATTTATAAAGAAGAACTTGGGCTCATGAAATAAAAAAAACTACTTAGAAGATAACTGCCATTGAAACCGCCTAATAATCACGCTACCTGTTCTCAAGTTCAAGTGTTCAACCAATTAAGAAATGCCATGTCACCAATAACTGCCCATGAACGTGATGAAAGGTTGCAAGAGAGTGCAATTTAAATAGCCGTCAGAAAGGACAACAAAAAAAAAAGGAAGTAACCGTCCACTATAACAATCAGCCAATAACAGCATGCCAAGTAGGCCACTTTGCAGTAACAACTGGGTATTGCTGGATATCGCTGGAGAAAGAGGCGGAGTGAAAAACCTTTATAAAAGAAGGGCACATCAGAAAAAAAAAGAGGAGGACATCTTGTGAGAAGAAAAAAAAAGACACAAAAAAAGGGATCTCGTCCTTTTCCTTCTGAATTTCTTTTTTTTTTGTTTCCTCAAAAATTGTAAGAGAGAGATAGAAAATATATACAGAGGTTGTAACAGAGAAGGAAAGGTTTGTAAAAGCAGTACACTTCTTTTGAATGCGCATATTTCAATTTGATTTACTGCTTCCTTTTCATTTCAATATTCATTTGCTTCTATTCATATACTCTTATTTTGATTGGTTGTGTTATTTTATTTTAATCTTTTCATGTTAAATCTTCACTTAAAACCCCAATTGTACCACGTATGAAGAAAGGATTTAATGATAGCTTTTGAGTATATGATATTTCAAAAGAAATTCAATGCCGACCCGTGGCTGAAACTGATTTCCATGCATAAAACAAACAAGCTTTCTTTTAGTTTCGGCATCATTCTCAGATTAGTTGTGCATAAAAGTAAATAGGGAACTCTGATTTGTTGTTGATATAGGAAGTTTGAACTACCTGTGTAACAGAATCTCAAAATAAAATATGAAAAGAATTTCTTTTACTGATCCATGTTTTGCAGCACGTCTCCTTGGCAGGGAATTTTGATCCAGCGCAACCACTTCAATCGAAATTTGTTTATATCACAATCTGTAGCATGCTCAGTTGTGATTTAAACAATAAGAAACCGCTTCATAAGGGGTCTGCAGCATGTCTCAGTCCCTATGGAGGTGGTATGAACCTAATTGAATTGGATCTGTAGCATGCTCAGTCCATTCGATTCGGGTTCTTTGAACAACAAAGATCAAAATTCCATGCAAAGACATCGTTATGCTGCCGAAATTTACTCAGAGAAGTCATATTTCATTTTATATTTCTGGCATAAGTTAAATCTAAAATATGTTCCTGATAATTTTCTGTTACCAGCAAAGTGCATTCTGGACAGTAAACAAAACTATTTTTATCTCACTAACAGTTAAACAGAACCAATTGAAATTTTAACTGCAGATGAAACATGATATGACACACATCCTGTAAAAATTTAAGGATTTTTGGACACTCAGATTAATTATAATGAATTTTTAAAATTAGACAGAAATTGAGTTTCAGAAAACTGTCAGCAAACCGTGCCAGTAAATGTCTGAAAGTTCATGTCTTGAAACCCTTGAAATAAATCTCTAAAAATTCTATGAAAATTACTGTAACTGCCTCAAGATGTACAGTTTCAAATCTGAAAGTTTCAAATCATAACTGCAAACAGAGAACAAATGAAAATTTAAAAACTGAACTGATGTCTGTCTGTCTCAGGAAACTGTTTCCAGAAAGTTGGCTTAGATTGCAAATTTCGGTAAAAATACCAAATCAAGTCAGAAAAATCCATACTAGATATCAAAATTTCCATCTTGCAGTCTAGTTTCAAATAAAATAAATCTCATGGTAAAATTCGAAACAGAACAAAAACAGTCATTGAAACAGTGACCAAAGGTCATGTTAACTGATAAAACTGTTTTTCAGAAAATGACCCTGAAAGATCAAGCCCAAAGACCATTGAGACAAATTCCGAAAATTCTATAAAAATGATATTAAAAATCCTCTCTGAAACTTCTTTCAAATGAATCTGGTTTCATAATTTTTGGTGAAACAGAGAGACCCTTTCCTAATTTTGAACTGATTAGTGGTCTGGTGGGTCCTGTCCAAAATGTACAGCCCAGAAAATTTGTAAATTGTCCAAATGTCAAAATACATTAAAATTCACATAAAACTCGAAAATCTCAAATGAAATGTCCAAAAACTCAGAAAATTCTAAAGATTTCAGTTTCACTGGTCATTTGATGTTAATATCTTCTAAAGATTGGTCAAATCTGACTTTGATCATTTTCATCATAATGCATCATGTGAAATTCAAATTAAATTAAAATTTCATTAGAAATTCTAAAAGTCCACAAAACCAAAATGAAATCGTGTGACTTCAATGCTTGAAATTTGTGGTAAAATTCTGATTTGAGTTTAAATTAACTCAAATTGACACAAATACAAACCAAACCAAACTAAATTTCGATTTGAGTCTAAGTTGACTCAAATTGTGTCAAATCCAAATCAAAACTAACTCGAGTATCAAATACACTCAAGTTATCTAGAATTTAGTTTGAGGCCCCAAATTGTCTCGAACTAACATAATTTGAATCTAAATTGATTCAAATTAACAATAGTGAAACCAAATTATAATTTGAGTTCAAATTAACTCAAGTTATACCCTAAACAAGTGCCAAATAATATCAAAAGCGGTCTAACTGGACCAAAGCCCCAGTTTGATCATAAGTTTCCCTTGTCACCTGAATCCGCGGCTCGCTTTGTATTCAGTGTACGGGTTGCAAGGTTGTTGCGCTTGAGTGACCAGTGCGGTTACACTCTTGACCCTAACTTTGCGAAGTCCTTGTTTCTGAGTCAACAATATGTTCTGTACTTAGAACCTGGTACTTCACAGGATTCGAGAACAAATAACTCAAATCCTAAATCAAGTGTCAAAAATGAGAATAAATATCTCAATTCTAAAACAAAACGGTATTTGATCGACTAATGGACTGGTCGGTAATTTACCATTATGGTTCAGGTTAGATTTAAAATTTAAAATCTTAACTTACCATAAAAACCTCATGAACAAATGTCACATGCATAATCACCCAACAAGTCGCATTTCACAACTATTTTAGCCTAGACACATAATTCTTCGAATCCCTTAATCAGAGGTTCTCGCGGTTATCCCCGAGGTAATTAACAGCAGGGGCTTGCGCCTGTTGGAAAGAAAGGACTCACAAAATAATAAACCTTCGTGTGAATAGAAATTCATATGAGTTCTCTTCTCTTCATTAAGAAAGGACTTATATCGAATTGTGACGCGCGGAGGGTATCTGGATAGATCTTTCCCTTTCCTGCGGATTATCAGTTTATTTCTTCCGCGGCGATAAAAAGGTCTCTACAGTATTTGATTCTGAGTTTGAGATGGTTCAGTTTTTTTACATGAGGATAGGTTCTATAAATATCGTCTAACGCTGATTCCTGATAAGGACTGCTATACGGACTTTATTTATGTTCTCTTGAATTGTGCGAGGAGAAACTGTTCATCAAGATAACCGTATGTCCCTCATTAGTTCACCTAGTGAGTGATAATATCTACTGGACCCCTTGATGGAGTTGGATCGTATGCGCGCAACTAGGCGATCAACTCTAGATCAAGAAACGTATAATATGCAAGAATGACACATTCCTATCTTAGATTATACAAGGATATCATGTGACATAAGAATCAAAACAATAAGATACCATTTCTTATGCAGGAATGAAGTATTGTATTGGTACAATATTTATTTATGTGAATTGGGAATCATAACGTGTTGCTAGATGCCGCTTATGATTATTGGAAATAAATAGTGATTTATTTTCCATGGCCAACAAAGCATAAATCCTCAAAAGATCACACAAATAGGACTTTAACCATACGTGCATTATTTATTTATTTGCAGTAGCGAGTACTGCGAATGTATGATAAGTTGATTAATTAATTATATACCGTTATGAACATTTATAATTAATTAACTCAAATGGATCATATATAGAAATAATATAATGCATATGCTAATTCCAAATTAATTATTAATTTGTTAATAATTAAGTTAGTTCAACGCATATTTATTGTACCGAGCTAATTGGCATTTTAGTTAATCAGTTAACTGAAAAGTCCGATATGAGACGAATTAAAGGAGCGATTTAATGGACCATTATATCATATGGCCTGGCCCACATGAGGGCTGAAAATTTCAGCCACGATAGGGGCAATTTCGTCCAGGAGAAAATAGGAAGAGAGAAACCTAATTATGGAAACGTTCCATATAAATATAGGTTGTTTCTTTGGGAACAAGCTAGTAGAATTTCTCTCTCTCTTTTTTCCTCCTTGGCCACACTGTTCACGCACCGTTCATGCACTGTTCACGTACTGTTCACAGAGGAGAAAATTTGTTTCTTCAAATTTTAGCTCTTAATCTCTCTCAATAGCTCATGCGTTGAGCGATTCCTTCCATGTATTAATCAGTTAATCGCACGCGAAGGAAATAGGGAATTAGCAATCATCTCGGACAAGCTAGCACTTGTCTTGAGACCTTGGTTAATCTCCTAGGTGGACTCGAGGCAACCGGAGGCAGCCGTGAAGAGATGAGCACGCCACCGACTCCAAAAGATTGGATTCGAGCCTTCCGGATACGATTTCGGAAGAGGTAACCTCTTACTGTTTCTCCTTTTATGATGTTAATCACTTGAATGACTAGATCCGTTAATCGTGCGTATTAATTCCTTGTTAAATGTTAATAAAAATTAAAATTACACGTGGACTTGAGTTCCTAACAATGAAAGATATATGTATTATGTGTAAAAAAAAAACTATACACATGTCTTAAAATATTTATTGTTTTAAAGAAGTGTCAATTAAAACTGTTTCAAAATCTATGATACTTGACCAAAAATATGAGGTTGGATCAAAATCTGAATAAAGTCAAACATACCAGAAGAATTAAAGATGCAAGAGCCTTACACAGGTATTCAGCATAACTTGAGAAGCAATCAAACACACAATATATCAGATGCGTCATTTTTTTTCCTTTTTTTATTTTGAGTAGCAACCAAGTTAATACGTACCAAAATTGATATCAGCATTCTTAGTATTATATTTTTCTATTCTTATTATTTACCGACATGCATAGTTATCACGTTTTGTGGCAATTAAATATTATTGAATCACAATAACGAAGGATAAAAACGGAATGACAAAATATTGTCAAAATAATATTGTTGAACAATCAGTGTGCCAAAATAACAAAATTAGAAGAAATGAAAAAATATTGTTCGTCAATTATCTTTCCAAATCCAAGAATTGAGGAATCAGATTACATGGACAGAAATTATAATATGAAGAATTTAATACCTTTGAATTGAATTCAATTTGAGATTTTCGAAAACAGAAGGGAGGTGACAAGGAGAATCAGCAATTTCACTTCTTTCATTCTTTCTTCGTCTCCCATTCTCTTTTTATTTTGTTTTATGTGTGTCTCTCTCCAAAGTTTACTTAGAACTTCAGGGTATAGAGAGTAGTAGAAGAGGGATCGGCAGAGGAGGAGGTGGAGAGTCGGAAAGACGGACTGAGGTAGGAGGAGGAACGCGCTGAGGAAGACATAGAGGGGCGGTTTCTGTTGGAGTGGTGGTAAGTCGACGGAAGAGGAGGTATGAGGGATTTGCAAAGGAGGGGCTAGAGGTGAGGCAGGGAGGCATGAGGGGTCTCGTCTGGCGGCTGCGGCGAAGAGGCGGCAGCATAGGCGTGTGAAAGAGGACGTGGGTGAGTGAAGGAGGCAAAGAGAGAGAAGTTAAGTAGGGGAGATGTGCTAGCTGATATGTCCAAAAGAGGAGACAAAAGGACGATCAGATTTTAACGTAAATGAAACGGACGGCTCAGATTGCCGTGTCGTAAACAAAAAAAATAGCGGATCACTGATATCTCATATTTATATTGTTATTTTGACCAGACTTTACATCGAAATCGTGACTAAAGCTTTGATTTATTGATGTTTTTGCCTTTCTTTGCCATATTTGGCACTGCCTTTTGCACATTGTTCTTATTTGTAGGAATCCAAGGAAATCAGCAAGGAAAGCAGCAATTCAGGTGCTAGATGACTCATGCCTAGCCTAGACCAAGCCCCGACTCAGTCCAATGAAGCAGCCCCGCTCGAATCAAGGCGTTTTCTCAACCAGGCCCTTCAATTCGGACCGAATTCCTGCGCAGACCTCTCTCCTGAAAATCCAGTGACATCAATTCGGTCCGAATTGCTATACATGGAAAGTGTTATGGCAGCGTTCTGGAGGCGTTTTCTCCATTTGGAAGCCCCCATTTCCGCCTGAAATTAAGGGAAACGTGTCTGACAGCTGCTGGGGAGAATATAGGCGCCTTCCATCTTGGGAGAAGGCCATCTTTTCATTCCATTTTCCACTTTTCTCTCTCCAGCAGATCCAGATCTACTTTTTGGCTCTTTTCTCTTGGCTTGGGCGACTTGGACAGGGGGTAGACTCGAGATTTTGATGTGGTTTGCTGCTCCGACGGATTTCCTACCTTCTAGTGTACATTTGACAGTGATTGTGTCTCAAAAACTGGGTTTATTTGTGTATTTCTAGTATTGTTTCTCTATTTTCCGGATTTATGGATTGTTTAGTTTTATATATCGTTATTTGCATGATTTCCATTAGCATGTTAGGCTAAAAACTTGTTGCTTTAGGGAATGATGTAGCTTAGATTTGGGTTTTGCTTGGTTTACTTGTTTTGTTGATGGGCGAAGTTAATTACCCTTGGGATTTTTATTGAAATTGCTTGTGTTTGGACCGGTTATTACTTGTATCGCTCGAATTTTGTACGTGCGCAATTGTTGGGAACTTCCTTACATTCTATTAATCGAGTCTTGTACGAGTACTTCGAGGTAGGTCAATGGCGAAAGTCGATCAATTAATAACCAAAAGTGAACGTTTTTAGTTAGGCGAAAATCTAACTAGATACCTCGTAGAAAACCATTGGTAAACTCGAGTAAGTCCACCGGACAACGAAAGTTGGGGGTGCAATACACTCGATGAAGGTTATTCAACACTAGATCCCATTCCAAATACCGTACCCAATAGGCGAAAGCGGAGGGTTAGGGAGTTAGGTTTGGCTAGATGGACCCTTGGCTTGAATAAATCAACAAAAGAGTAATTCACAGCATTTACACAGTGGAATTCGGTCCGGAATCCGGACCGAATTAGCAAGTCTGAATACGACAGTGCTAAGGCTTGCGACTCTGTGGCCTAATCTAAGTGCAATCAAACCCTAAGGCACTTTTATTATCATATCTTAATCCGTTAGAAAACCCCCAAAAAATATTTATTTCTTTTGTTTTGCATATTCTTGTTACTTGCAATTGCATTCCTATGTGTCTCTTTGTTTTGTTCTATTGGTGACTTCAATTCTCTACTCGATTTTTATTGTCTAGCTTTAACGAAATAATAAGAATAATATTCATATCCATCTCTGTGGGTTCGACACCTTTACTCTACTACAAGCGACTAGTCGAGTACAAGGATTATTTGTTTGACCTTGGTTCACACCCTCGATCAATCACCACGAAATTTAATTAATACTATAGATTTAAATAAATTATTAAAAATTATTATTTTAATATTAAATAAAGTATTAATTAAAGAGAACAAAAAATTTCATTTAGTTATTAGTATTTAGCTAATTTTGTTGAAATTATGTATATATAATTGTAGGAAGATGTTATTCCTTGGAAGAAACTATTCCTAGGAAGAAAATATTCTTCTCCTTATTCCTAACTTGTTTGGATGCCTAGAAAGAAACTATTCTTCCTATTCCTTTCCCATCCAAACGGAGCCAAGAAATGAAAGAATTGAATTAAAATAACCATTTATCTTTTTATTTTTTTCAACTAAATTTTGTACTTTTAAATGGAATAATTAATTGTTATTATTTAATATATATTAATATTTAATAATAATAATATTATTATTATTATATTTTAAGATAATTAAAATTTTAATATTATATTATTTTAATTAATAATAATATTATTTAATAAAAATTCATTTGTTTATACTATCCAACTAATTTCTAATTTATTATTGTGTATTTATTCATTTTAATATTTCTAATGATTATAAAAATAATTAAATATTAATTACTAAATAATTAGTAATATTAATATTCTAATATTTAATACTAATAATAATAATAATAATAATAATAATAATAATAATAATCAGAAAAATAAAATAAGTAATAACCATAACAATATTAGAATATAATATTACTAATGGGGCTGTTTGGATGGTACTGGAATTGTAAATTTTGGACATTTTATATGCCAAATTTATTATAAACAATCCAAACTCTTCACAAAGTTACACACTTCCCAATAAATTTATGTCTAAGAATTGCAAATTTTCCAAATTCTTACAATATCCAAACGGCTCCAATTATTTAGTAATTAATATTTTAATTATTTTTATAATCAGTAGAAATATTATTATTATCCAATGCGAACAAAATATGAAAACTGTAAATGTACAAAAAAAATAATAATTCGGATTGTTCACAAATCAAATTGTAAATGTGCAAAATAGTATTAATTTCATTAATGAAGGTGGGATGGGATGACACCATGTGGCCACGTGCAAAGAAAATAGTTTTTAATTCAGACCCTTTTCTTCCTACTTCCTTCTTCTAGCATTTAAGATTTAGTTGGAAGAACTCTTCCTGGACTAAATTCCTCTTCCCACCATTTTCCCAACTTGTTTGGATGATATTTTCTTCTAGGAAGAGCTTTCTTTCTGGAAGAGTGCTCTTCCAACCTCATCTAAATAAGGCCTAATGGCTCCGTTTGGATGGTGTGGGAATAAGAGAAATAAGGAAATAAGTATTGGGAAGTGTGTAACTTTTTGTGAAGAGTTTGGATTTTTTATATAATAAATTTAGGAGTAGGAAGAAACTATTCTCTTATTCCTGCACCCATCCAAACGGAGCCAACCATCTAAACTCTTCACAAAGTTACACACTTCCCAATATTTTTCGCCTAAGAATAAATTATTCCTCTATTCCTAAGCAATTCAAACGGCCCCTTAAGGCTCTGTTTGGATAGGTGTGAGAAGAAAGAAAAAAAGAAAAAAATATTGGGAAGTGTGTAACTTTGTAAAGGATTTAGATTGTTTATAATTTTTTTTCTTTCCTTCTTCCTACTTCTTCTCAACGCATCCAAACAGAGGCTTAATTCATATCCGGAAAATGAGAATCAACGGCATTCAGAGGTACGGGTGTGAAGCAACTTATGCACCTATCGCTGAAAATGATTTGCAAAAATATATCGACTTTACATTTTATGTTTGATATTTATAAAAATTTGTTTCTACTTCAAATACGGGTGATTTTAGCGTACATCTAAGTTGCAATATTCATCCTATATAAGCATACAATTAGTGACCAACATTGGTGCTTGAAAAATATAATAATTTTCTTGCATTAATCATTTATGTAAGCTAAATTAATATCTAACCTTTGGAGCAATTTTGGATGAAATAATACAATGTTGCTCTGTTTAAATATGAATGTCTTGATGAGACAGTTACGAAAGCAGTTGCCAGGCATAGCAAGAAGAATTCTGCTATACTAATTAGTAAATATCAATGACTTTGTTTGGATACGTCTAGAAATAAAGGAATAGTCTCTTTCTAGACGTAAATTTATTTCTAACCATCTAAATTTTTCATAAAGTTACACACTTCCCAATATTATTTCTCTTATTCCTTAGCGATCCAAACGGAGCCAATAATAACAAAATGTTCGTACTAAGATGATACAAACGATTCCATTCCTTTCAATACATACAAAAATCTCTATGGCTCGGTTTGGATAAACCCTAGGAATAAGAAAATAAGAGAATAAGAAAGTAAATTTATTATAAACAATCTAAACTTTTCACAAATTTACACACTTCCCAATACTTCTTTTCTTATTTCTCTTATCATATAATTCATTATCTAACAAGAATGCACGATTAAATAGATTTTTTAGTCATCATAAACTCTCCTTCTCTGCTCTCCATACTATGTTCATTCTCTCAATAAACTCCTCTACTCTCTTCCTCAACTCATCATCATTATCATCCCCGCATTCATCATTGCCGCCACGTCCATCATCATCATCCTCATCATCATCATCATCATCATCATCTGTCACTTCAGGTTCACTCCTTTCCATTTCATCATTTTCAATTCCATCTTCCGACTGTGTCGCCATCCCATTTCTGCTCAATATCTCTTGGTCGCCAATGTATTTAATACTCGGTCGCTCATTGCTGACAACGCTTCCACTCAGCAAGAGAACTACTACTATCAACTGGCACAAACAGAATGCAAGGATTGATGGATTCACTATTGGTACAGTCAACTGTAGTAGCATTTTCTTCCTCTGTTCTTACTTTTTTAAATCTTAGAAAATAAATTTTCGTCTAGGAAGAAGCTATTCCTCTTATTCCTAAACGATTCAAACAGTCCCAAGGTTGAGAGATGATGAATTATTTTTTTATTCTGATCTTTACAATATATAAGAGGGTACAAAAAGAGCTCTATTCTAGCTGTTGCTTTGTTATACCTCTGTACATTAAAGTTTAAACAAGTGTTTTGAGCCTTTGAACCATAGTTGGAATACCGGTAAAATTGAAAACCAGAATAAGGATCGGTATGGTGTTATCGGGTAAAAAAGGAAAATACCAGGAAATTTTAGTTACTGGCCGGGTTGAGTTCTCCTAAAGTATTCAGAACATTAATTTAAACAAACCGGATCGAATTGATTCATAATCCATCTACCGGGTACGAGTCCATCAAAGTATAGGTCACAAAAATATATCATCGTCACCACATTTCTGTGAGTAAAATTAGTGAGGAAATCAATATTCATGATCAAGAATGCAAAATTGATGGATACCATCCTGTGACATTTAAAATCACTGTTTATGTATAGTTCTTCAAAATTATAATGAAAAAAAGAGCTTATCTGACATTAACTTATGATGTTATCACTTGATAGCTGCTATAAAAGTTTCTTAAAAATATATTTATGATGCTAAGGTATTGGAAGAAATTTGATATTAAATTTGTTCTTCTATTAATGTCAAATGGGACAAAAATATAATTTAGCCAAAAGTTTGATGAAACTAAAATCAAATAAAAGTTGATCATATAGTGTATGATCAAATTTTAAGAGAAAAATTACATTTTAATGCTTTAATCAAAATTATGAAAACAAAATGTAATATACAATAATTCTTAAGTCTAAACATAAAGTGTTGGGAGACATATGCTTAGAAAGATGGTGGCAATTCTTTAATAATTGTATTGTATTTTATAGCATATAGCACTAGTGCACTAATGCCAATTTGGTACTTACGTAGGTACATAGTGTCTTTAAAATTTTTAAGATCTATTTATGTACAATCTTTCATTCTAATTAATGGAAGTGAGCTCTTTGTACCTACTAGTTTGAAAATAATAATAATAATAATATTTTTTTTACACATTTAAATTGCAATTTGCTCGTCCATATTACTTGATTTGTTCTACAAGTTTCTAAAGCTCTTATAATTCTACCGAGAAAGGCCGCAATGCTTCAAATTAGAAATCTCTCGACGTATTTGTCAAGAAAGATATAAATTTGATAAGAATTATATGTAAGCAAAATATATTTTTTTATTCCTCTTACTCAGCGAGAAACTTTTTAATGACCATTATTTTTTTGTGGTTATTCTTATTGACCTACCATGTAACAAATGAAAAAACAATATTTTAAAAAAGTAGCATTCTACACGGAGCTAAATTTATTTATTTATGTCTTTATTTTTTAATTAACAAAATAAAAAATCTCAATTGGGTCTAAATTTATAACATTTTTTAATGAATAAATAAGAATCTCAATTAGCGCAAAACTTTAGTAAATTAAACAAATTAAGTAATTAATGACGTTGGGGTTGACCCGACTCGAGACAGGTAAACAATTTTTTATCTATTCATAATCATTTAGTCTCAAATAGGATTATGTTAAATTTCGTGAAATTTAGTGTGGGATAGCTTGTTCAAATTTTTGCGTGGAATTTTTTTATTGCAATATATCCTATTGACCATTGTTGATTTCCTAACTAATTAAAATTGATTTTTTTTAGACAATCCGACATACACACGAACCTTTATATTATATTATTAAGATATTAAATACAATATTTAATGTATTGTATATGTCGTCCGATAATATTTTTTGAACTTGATCTTTTCTACATAAATGGATTGTTTGTTTAGTGCACATACATATAAAATTTTGAACATGTGTTGATATTTTTCTTTTATACTGTTTGTTCTTTTGCCGCATTTGAGATATAAAGAGAAAGTTTAATATGCACCACAGTGCATAGAGCCTTCTATGCACCGCGGACTTTGACGGGGGTATTTTTGTAAATTGACAAATCTAATTTTACCAATCTAATCTACATATTGAAATCTCATAGCAAACCAAATTTTACAATTTTTTAAATTTTATTACTATTTTTTCCGAATTTTTTAAAACATGACATTTTTGGAATGTTATACTATTTACAATATTAAAAAAATGACATGTTTTAAAAAATTCGAAAAAAATAGTAATAAAATCTAAAAAATTGTAAAATTTGATTTGCTATGAGATTTCAATATGTATATTAGATTGGTTAAATTAGATTTGTAAATTTACAAAAATACCCCAAAAAAGAGTCTGCAGTGCATATTAAACTTTCTCAGATATAAATAAACTAAAGGTTCAAAAGATAAATCAACCAGTTGCAAAGAATAGGTCAGAGAATATTTTTTTTTAACTAAAAAGTTTTTATTTTATTTAAACTTTTGAAGGGTTAGAAAATATTTTTACAACACATTGAAGTATATCCATATTTCTTTCAGGGTAAGAATATTTTCTTTCAGAATACCCATAATTGTTTTGACAATTTTTTTAAAGCAAGCTGTTTAACCGCCACTTCCATTCAAAACAAAACAGAAGTATTCTTACACAGAACATTCTCCAAAAAAAATTTCAACAATGACACTGGGGTTATCTATTTAAAAAAAAAATCCCCTTATTGTTGTTTTGACAATAATCTCGCTAAATTATATCTTGTATTACATGATTATATATTTACTTTTAGCATTTAATTTTAGTGCCAATGCCTACTGCATTAGTAGAAGTAGGATGGGAAATAGACAAATAGTAAGTATGTGGCGTAGAAAAGGAAAAGGGTCCATAAGTCTAAATCCAGTAGGACTCCGAAAAATAAAAAAATTTAAAAAATAATATAAAATATTAATAATAATATCCAAATAATTTAATTATTTAAATAGTATTATAATTACGGAATCCGAGATTCCAAATTTGATTACGAAATCCCAGATAATGTAACGGAATGGTTGTAATCAAATTAGATTAGAACAATATTATAATTTAAATGATGGTAAATAATATGATGTAGTATTATAAATTAAAGTTAAATTATTAATTTTTCTTAAATAATCAACATTAATAATTTAATTTGTGTTGAGGTATTGTGTTAATTCATGTTCGTGTCGTGTTGAATCGTGTCAAACTTTCTAATATTCCAACAAGACACAATTATGACACGACACGATAACACGATCGTGTCGTGTCAATTTTGTGTTCGTGTCGTGTCATGCCAACACGCACATCGTGTCGTGTCATTTTAGAGAACACTAACGAGGACTTAAGCGTGTCGTGTCTTTAGGGGTGTCGTATCCAAGGCACGAAACACGGCACGAGATACGGCACGACACGGCACGCTAATTTTCCAACACTAACGATACGACACGACACACTAATTTTCCGGACAAGGCACGAAACACGGCACGAGATACGATACGACACGACACGGCACGCTAATTTTCCGGACACAACACGATATGATACGAGAGACACGTCACGTTAATTCATGGGGTTTTTTTTTCATTTTATTGCCCTATTCGTTGATCGACTGTTCTCATTTATTAATCTATGCAAGAATTTTTAATATTTGAAATTAATAATTTATAGCTTGAAATATGCAAACTCCATGGATTTTGTCCTATGTGTTTGGCATTATTGTTTTTTGTTTCAGTATCTACTTTCAAACGATAAATATAGAATCAATTGATCTAGAACTCCTTCAAGATAGTTAAAAATAGATTTACAGCTCCAATTTTACACTTTCCATTGCTTCTAAAACTCAATGATAAACGAATAGAATTGGTTATTCGAAACTAAGAATTGAAATATTAATGATAAAAAGATGCTGTACTTGTTAAATCAAAGGTAATGATAAAAATGTGCCAGGATAAACTTTGCTTAAAGCTAAATTATGTAAGCCATGTGCTTACTCCAGACTCCAGTAACACGGACAACCTGATATGGTCATATAGGCTCCGTTTGGATGGCTTCTTTCCGGAATAAGGAATAAGGAATAACCACTTTTTACCAATAAATTTATTTCTAACCATCCAAACTCTTCACAAAAGTTACACACTTCCCAATAAATTTACCCCTTCCCAATAAATTTATTCTCTTCTTCCTTCTTCCTATTTTATTCTCAACGCATCCAAACGGAGCCATATAGAGGAACGATATTCTCCACGCCTCTGTTTGCGTCTGTCTGATTGAGGGGATCCAACGGTACAACCGTACAAATGAATCAGGCCACTAAAACAATTTAAGCCCTTGTTACGGAATTCAGGATTCCGTAACAAATCTGTTACGGATTTCAGGAATCCGTAATTGTGTTTAGAATTTCAGATTCCATAACTACGATATTCTTTTTATAAATCGCGTATATTAGATATTCTTTTTATAAATCGTGTATATTAGATTTTATCAGGAATGATAACTGCTATCTGCAGTTTTGTCATTCCTGTCATCGTTAAAAATAAAGTGAACATATACAGCAAATAAGGCGAACATATAAACCATCTAAGTGAACACTTACAAATAAATAAGCGTTGTCATCATTTGTTCAGAATTTTACAAGCATATTTAACTTATTTTCATTGAACTTATTTGTTTGTATGTGTTCATTTAGATCGTCTATATGTTCACTTTATTTGATATATATGTTTATTTCATATATTTAACGATGACAAGGATGACAAAACTGCAGATGGGAATAATCAATTTACTACAGACTACAACTCTACATAGGTCAAGCGACAAGAAGCCCAAATTAAATCAACAAAAAGAAAATGAAACCTTTTTTCGGCCCGCTTCACTTCACAACAGTTTCCAAACAAGTAGGGGTCATAACGTGAAAAACGACCACGAAAGTGGTCATTTTCGTTAACCGTTGTATTGATGCACGAAATTTTTGTACTTATTGCGTTGATTATTGCATCCGTTTAACACATGTTGAGTTGATCGTTTCGTTGATGGGAACGATCAAAACGGTTATAACCGTCTTTGACTACTTAACTGTCTTTCATTTTTATTAAGATGCAAGAAAATAAACTATTATGCATTTTGTATGAAACAGAGATAGAGAAATGACAGGTTAGATCATGCGAGAAAGGGAGAGGAGGCACTATCATCACCTCTCGCTCTCGACGGCGACGGTGGTGCAGAGGCGAGAGAGATAGATGTGACTGTGTTCAACGGAGAAATGACGGAGCGACGCTGCAAAAATCTAATTTTACTCGTTTCTCCCTCGATCTCTCCGTTGAGGTCCTCTGCAATCTAATAATAAAACCATAAAAAAAATTTTAGATGAAATGCGTGAAATAAACGACCACGAAACGTACCAATTTCACTAATCGTTCCGTTCTGAGACGAAACAATATTTCTATTTGCGTTAGTTGTTCCGTTCCTTAAACGAAATTGAAATTCTTATCTGTTACCGTTCCGTTCTCGACGAAACGAAACGAAATAACGATTGAAACGCCTACCGTTTTCAGCCCTACAAACAAGTACCAAGATTCCCTAAGACCCTTTCTACAATATCTTTCAAGAAGCGAGTTTGACTGTTTGAGTAAATCGATAACAAACCCGGCACACGAAGACATTACAGAAGAAGCACAGAGAACTCAAAGAAGTTGACCGGGACATTAGGGGTTGACTGCTGACTCGGTGATTCCTTCGCTAGGAAGGAGCCCAACTACCTTCCGAGTTCCCTAATTCCCTTCCCACATTGGATCACTCAAAAAATATATAAAAATTAATAATTAGAGAAAAGAAAGAAACTTCTCCGGCACACACGAGAGAGGTTCTCATCACATATATAAGCAATACCCTTTCCGAAGTTCCCTCCAATCAAAACCACACTCCCTCTCTAACTAAATTCTTCCTTGAGTTTGTAAAGGGAAAAGAACAGAGAAGGAGAAAATGCAACTACATGAGTTGACTGTAATAGTAGTGAATCCATCGATTCTTGCATTCTGTTTGTGCCAGTTGATAGTAGTAGTTCTCTTGCTGAGTGGATTCGTTGATAGCAGCAAGCGACCGAATCTATATTGCATTGGCAATGGAGAAATATTGAGCGCAAATGTGAAGGAGACGGGATCGGAAGATGGAATTGGAGATGGTGAAATGGAGAGGGATGAGCCTGATGCGTCGGATGATGATGATAGCAATGATGTATGTGGAGATGATGATGATGAATTGAGAAAGAGAGTAGAAGAGTTTATTGAGAGAATGAACAGAGTTTGGAGAGCAGAGAAGGAGAGTGTATGATTACTAAAAAAATTTATTTAATGGTACATTTTTGTAAGATAATAAATTATGTTACAGATTTGTGTGTATTAAATGGAATGGAATCCTGTCTTCTTATTGGCTCAATTTGGATGGTGCTAGAAATAAGGGAATAGTCTTCCTAAACGTAAATTTATTTCTAACCATTTAAATTCTTCATAAAATTACACACTTTCCAATATTATTCCTCTTGGTTCCGTTTGGATGGGTGCAGGAATAAGGAAATAACTTCTTCATACTTTCAAATTTATTATAAACAATTCAAACTCTACACAAAGTTACACACTTCCCAATATTCTTCACTTATTCATCTTATTCCCACACCATCCAAACGGAGCCCTTATTCCTAAGCAATCCAAACGGAACCATTACCAACTTTTTGTGGTTAATGATATAAATAAGTGTAAGACAATTCTTCTATAATGCTTCATGTAACTGGATTTTTCACTGACCTCCATTTTAGTAACATAATTGCGCGGATAAATTTCATAAAGGGAATTTAGTGGTTTTCTCAAATATGAAGACATCTCATTAAGAAATTATATAGAAACACAACAAACGCTATATTATTTCATCCAAAATTGCCCCCAATTATCAGATATTTAGCTTAGTCACCGTTTGGATGCGTTGAGAAGAAGGTAGAAAGAAGGAAGAAATGAAAAAATAAATTATAAACAATCCAAACTCTTCATAAAGTTACATACTTCCCAATATTTCTTCTCACTTCTTCCCTTCTTCCCTTCTTTCCACACATATCCAAACGAAGCCTTAGATAGTCAATGGTGTACCACTAGCTCTCAAATTAAAAAAAAAAAAAAATGGCAGCTTATTATGTGAACATGGTATCCTTACTTCAACCCAACCCTCACGTTCCAAGTTCAAAACTTGTATAGAAAATTAGAAATAGTTACACCCAACTCGACCTGTTTTGATGAAGATAGTAATTTAAGCTTAGTAATTACTCACAGGTAACAACAAAGTTTGATGGTTTGGTGGCAAATTAACCCGTTACCCGTATCCACCCATGATGTTAAAAAAAATGCTTGTTTGAATAGAGAGAGTGACCGAGACAGTGTGACTAGGTAGGACCTAAAATGAGAAAGGAGAAAAGAAATTGAGGAAATGGGAGAATATACTTGAAATAGGATCAGGCTCGTCTGTATCAGACCATCAGTAGATCGAGAGAGTGTTTTTTTGAAACGATTATTTAGTTTTCAATTAGCCCAGAATCTATGGAGTGCCTATCCTGTTAACTCTGCTCTTAATTGTATAAATCCATACATCTCCAACCGATCGGACAAATTAAACCATATTTTATAATTATATATATATATATATATATATATGAGAATGGCTAACGCGCCATCGATAGCACGAAGGGTCCCGTGCCATCAAGTCATTTTTTGAGATCCAAAATTCAAACGGTCAATCCAAACCGTTCAAGTTGTTCTCCATATTGAAATATCTTTGGAGACCAAATTTTATATTTTTTCAAAATTTTTTGCTATTTATTATGATATTTTTAAAAACATTATGATTAGAGTATTTCAGGTCCTCCAATTTGAAAATATCATAATAAATAGCAAAAAAATTCGAAAAAATGTAAAATTTGGTCTCCAAAGGTATTTCAATATTTTGATCAACTTGAACGGTTTGGATCGACCGTTTGACTTTTGAATTTCAAAAAACGAGCCGATAGAAAATTGATGGCACGTGCCATCGATGGCGCGTTAGCCATTCTCTCTCTATATATATATATATGAGGATTATCTTTATAATATTATATGCTTACAAATTCTTCGTATATCCTAGTCCCAACGCCTTTCTTTTTCTTTTTTTTTCGAGATCTTGACAGTAGCTATCAAGAAACCAACGCCTTTCTTTTTTAGTGAGAGAGACTCTCCCTCTAGCGACTCTCATGCGAACCTCCGACTACTTCCTCTCTCTCCCTCCCTTCCTCCAACGACTCCCTCTTCCTGCCTCCATCCCTCCATCAATTCTCTCTCCTCCGTCATTTTCGTTCTGATCTCGTACTTCTTCCTTTTTTATTTTCTAAATCCTCGTTTTGTTCTATAATTCTATGTTTTCGAGTCCTAAAGTTGTTATAATAAGTGAGCAAGTAATAAGCGTAACTGATCAGTTTGTCGCTACAAAGGATCATCTTATAAATTTATATATTTGATACGATAAGGGATCATCTTATAAATTTAAATGATCGAATCGTTATAATAAGATATCATCTTATAAAGTTTATTAGATATAGTAAGTGATCATTTTATATGCATAAATGTTCAATTAGGTGTAACAAATGATTACCTTATTAGTACATTTATTAGATGTAATAAGGGATCAATACAAATACTTAATTAGTTATAAGAAATGATCATCTTAATATAAGCATATAGAGTGCAGATGAGAGAGACAAGAGTTAAGGAACATAAGAGAGGAGAGAAGAAAAAATGCAGTCATGTATTAAATAGAGGAGAGAAAAGAAGACAGAGGGAAGCATGTGAGAAAGAGGAGAGAAGATGGAGGAAGCGGAAGTAGAGAGAAGGGTTCGGAAGTGAGAAGAGAGGAGACGTGGAGCGCCAAAAATAGAAAGGTGCTTCTAGTGCCCTTTCTATTTATGATTGAGATGTTTTTTTTGGAAGAATTGACAGTGGCTGTCAATTGATTCATGATTGAGATGTTATAGATGGTAAATGCCGGAATTACATATATCAGACCCGAATAGATTTTTAAGATTGGAAGCAAAATTTTGAAGCTTGGACCAAACTTTGGAAGTCGTTCAAGCAAGACTAGCCAAAAAGCAATAACTACTAGCGTCGCTTCAATTTTTGTTTTGATTATACCACTATCTTAACGGACTGGGCCGGGTACAAGTTGATCATTCACTCCAAAACTATCTACTTGCAAATCTGCCTTTAAAAGTACATTGCAACAGTGACCTATGTAGATAAATTTTTTAAGTCTAGAAAAAGTTTAAACCAGATCAACAAAGTCAAGGGATAGTTATAATCTAAGCCAAACACAAATTTATTAAACTACTAACTAGGTCTAATACTTGTTTGGAGTACTTCTCACTTCTTAATACTTGTCTGGAGTACTTAGCACTTCTTAAGTCCACCTCTGCGCTAGAACTCGTGCTTTATACAAATATTAGGTCTACTAATGAGACATGTACGGTTATCTTGATGAACATTTTTTTTTCACACAATTTATGTGAATTTAAATAGAGTCTGTATTGCAATGCTAATCAGGAAGCAACGTTAGACAATATTTATCGAACCAATCCTCATATAAATTGGTTCTTACAAACGCTCTTAGCTGGATTTTCAGAACTGCCTACCAGTATAATATGTAACTATAACTAGGATTTTTTTTTACTTCCTTTTTATTTTTTCGGCAAAGTTACACTCTGCTTTTGTTTAGCCCCTGGTTAATCCATGTAAACTTTCTTTTATTTAATGAAAAAAGATGAAGGCTAGGTCCTCATTTTTTACTAAAAAAAAATTTCTCATGTGGAAAAATTTAACCATTTCAAACTTAAAATCAAACTCATATGAAATAAATAATGACATATAACACAATGTGGAAATAATACATATTATGAGTATCATTTTAACATTTCTAGCGATTTTGTAATCATTTTAAGTCATTTGATCACACTAATCTATATTTAAGCTTTCATATAATATAGAATATGTTTATTATCTTACTTATTCAAAGTGATTGCATTATAAATAGAAACTAGTGAGTCCGTCGTGCGTTGCGCGACCTATTTTTCCTCTCATCTTTTTTTGTTGAATTTTACTATTATAGCAAATTAAATTTGTATTTCAATTTGTTACATCCATCAATGACAGTGCAAATAGAAATGAAAAAAAATGAAAAAAAAATGAAAGATAGGAACATAAAAAATTATATAGTATCCTAAAAACCATTTACATTTTGACTCTTTCATAAAGTACAATATGAAACAAAAGAAAAAAAAATATTTATAGTTTAACGTACTCTTGTGTACTATTGGACCTCTTCATGAGTAAAGTATATTTGTTCCCATGTGCTATTAGGACTTGAGCGTACTTGATCAACATCAACTGTTGGAAGAGGTCAGAAAAAATAACAATTGTCAATAAAAAAAGGACTGCCAATGCACACGAATATTTTACTTTTTTGAAAAGCCAATAGAATTGCACACTTTTTGTAATTTGTGGGTTTTGTAGGGTCGTTTTGAAAATTATAAATACAGATCCGATAGGTCCATTGTTCGATGGATTACCATCCGTGCAGCGCTTTATAGCAAATACAGGAAATGGGGAGTTAGTTTAGATTGCTTGGCTGGTACAATTGGACTGGTACAGTTTGGGTTTTAGTTTTGAATAAGGGGCAAGGGCAGAGGTCAAGTTCAGAGTGGCTGTTTCTTTGTGCTTTGTTTTTGCATATATGTTGAGTTCCATATAATGAAACGGTAACCATGAGGTTACTTTTAAAAAAAAAATGTACCAATAATAATATCATCATTCGCGTCACTACAATTGCTTCTTTAATTTGCCTTCAAACCTGTGCTAAAGAACAACAAAAATCTTCAAATCTGCAGTTCAAAAAGAAAGTTGACTACTTAGAAAGATAAACATTAATTGAATCTATAATCAAGCAACAATATATGATATCTAATATATGCAAGCAATCTAAAATACATTTGAGTTTTTGAAATATTCACTGCTATTTGCCAACTCATCCTATAGTTAGTTGATATCATATCATAAAAAAATTACTGACAAAATGTAGGCTAAAGAAGCTTTCTGGACTGATGCATGGATGAGTTCACAATATGTGCCAATTTATGAATTGCAGAACCAATTTATGTAAAAGTCTAAAATGAATTTAATTATAAAGTGATTGAACTCTCAGTTTTTTTGTCTGTGTTCTAGGAAACTACTACAACACAACTTAATTTGATTACAGGTACAAATCAAACCTGGTCTCAAGGGGCATACTTCATTTTATTACTTTGATTAGTCCACCGCTAACTCTTACAGTCAGTCGTGCACATGTACAATGAGCAAAAGATGGCATTAAAAATAATTATTAAAAACGACATTTTAGATTATGGAAGAAAGATGACATATAAGAAGAAATAGCCAAGTTGGGGTCCAGAATAAAGAACCCCAAATATGGCACAACACCAGATCATTCCAAAAGTAAGGCATAACACTTTTAAAACCAAGCTCTAATCAAACAGGAAAACTTCAATTCTTCCATGCTCAAACATCGACATCATCTGTTATGAAATTTTTATTTCTCCCCTCTATTATAATCAAAAGATTTAAGGATGTCATTAATAGCAAATTACAGCAAATTGAGTCAAAAAGAGAGACAAAGAAAATTTACAAACCTTCAAAAATTGAAACACCACACGAACGAAAGGAATCGCCTCCCCCATGTTCTGGTCATGCACGGTAAGTACAACTGCATTCCTTTTGCTTCGCTTGTTAGTATGCTTGGCTTTATATTTTTCCTCCTCAGCTCAAATCAGAGAAGCACCTTGTAACGATTGAATTGAAACTTGCCATCTGTTAGAGCTTTTTGGAGTACCAGTATAAATGCATTATCTATAATTTATACTCAAAAGTAGCATATAGCTATAAATGCAATGAAAATTTTACATGAAAAATGAAGTGCAGGTTTAAATGAATAACTTAATGTCATAGCTTGCTTGGTGAGATACATAAGACAAACTACGCTAATATAAAAATAAAGGGCATAATGATAGCCATAACATCCATATATAAATAGTAAATTATTGCGAGAACGATTATACGTAAGCTTACATGGTTTTACTGGATATGAAGAAAATAAAAAAAAACCGAATTCCAAAACATCAATGTTGAATATTAAGTGATTCGAAATGTGCAATAAATTACCTCTCTAAAACGCCAAACTTTCCCTTCGAATGAACATCCCTGAAAAATAACATGAAAATGTTTAATTAAAGTAATCGAGAAACTAACTTGTAAGGAGCTTTGAAATGATAAACTGAAATTATACTATGAACCGATCCTTCTCCAATAAATTCAGTTAGTCTTGAACCACACTTACTAAAAATAAAAATAAGGGAAAATTTTTTCTGTACCCCTCAAAACTGAGGAAATACAGGATTTGCCCCCCGAAAGTCAAAACACCTGATTTTGCCCCCCTGAATTTCGGACGCCTTCTTTATTTGCCCCTCTGACATATTTTCTAATATAAATAAAATTAAAATAATAAAATTAAAAATTTCGGATCCTTTTACCCTTATTCGAATTTGAACTCGTTTGATCCAGACTCAACCCATTGGCTCTCTCACGCGCGTCAGAACCTAGTTCTTTCTCCTTCTCCTCTCCTCTCGATCAAACCACCAGGAGAAAACATAATCCTCCGCCATAACTAAGTTCTTCTCCATCCCCTCTCCTCTCTTCTCCGTCCCCTCTCCTCTCGATCAAACTACCAGGAGAAAACATAACCCTCCGCCAGAACCCTAGTTCTTCTCCGTCTGCTCTCCTCTGGATCAAAACACAATCCTTCCTCTCCTCTCCTCTCCTCTCCTCTCCTCTCCTTAAATTGTGCACAAACCTCCGTCAGGCTGCTCTCTGGCACGAATTGGTGCTCTTCTCTCGCATGGAATCCGTTGCCGATGCACAAACCAGGTTCGTGAGTTGTGGCTCATGCTTTGCGTGTGACTGTGTATGGAACTAGAAGGTCCATCATATTACTTCGTATCTGTACTACTGTTTAAAGGGACTGGCTTACATTTTTTCTATAATACTTCTAGCCTGGGGTTTTACGAGTGCAGTAATAATTACTGTTTAAATAATTGAAATTACTGTATAAAAAGGTAGTCTTTACTCAATTGACCTGTTGCATTTTTTGGTTGCTGCATTTTCAGAGAAGAGGACGGAAAAAAGCAATGTAAAATGAAGAACTATTAGTGTTGTTGTTATTGTGTCAAAGCAATTGACCTGTGTATGCTAATTTTTGGAAGAACTATTAGTGACTTAGTGTTGTTGTACCAGTGTATGCTACTTTTTTTTTTGGAAGAAATAAGGGGAAGGGAACTATTAGTGTTGCTGTACCAGTATGTGTACTGTTTTGAGATGCTTGTTAACTGTAAATTCTTATTGAGATGCTTGTTGTGTTCTTAAAACAATTAACTTCTCTTCTTGTCTTCTCTGTTTCAAAAATCAGATATTTATTGTAACCTGTTATCTTATTTTCTTTTCTCTTTGTCCAGTTACGCTTAAATCAGATATTGTAGTGTTGTAAGCTTGTTATTAGCGCATCTCTTGCCTGTGTGAATTTATCTGAACTCTTATTTTCTTTTCTTTTTTTAACAAAACAAAAGAGTGTACCAGTGTACCTGTAAATTCATTAGCGCAAAACAAAGCCATATAAGAAGCACATATAAGCAAAAGGAGTACAGATTGAAAATGACTTTTCTCTTAATTCATTTCTCTTAATTCATTAGCGCTGGAAGTACTGCAAGCAGTGTATATATAAAGAAGCACATATAATACATAAAAGTACAAATGCATAGATAAAAAAAAAACACTAATCTAATACATAAAAGTTCTAATCCGCTACATGAAAAAAATGTACTTACAGCATTACAAATATTAAAAATAGTACTTAGCAATTACTAATCTACTCTAATCCACTACATGATTCATCCATCAACTAATCTAATCAACTACAACACTACTTGTGAATTCTTCCAACACCACTACAATTAATTAAAATTTAAAAGGCAAGCAATCGACCTTCCAATGTAGCAAGTAGCTCAGAGTTGAGATATGGAATAACATCATTCGCATAAGCCTTTGCATAAAACTCTCATACGCGTTATCCCACATCCAGAATTTGTGCCTAGTATTCTTTTGGAAACAAAAAAATAAAAGAAAGAAATCAATAAGAAATAAATCTTGATCTATCAGCAACATGAGAGACAAGTAATGCTACCAGCTATTCTGTCATTAACCCATACAAACACTACTGTTATTCTGTAATTACACACCGAAGCTATCCCTGCACCTCAAAACAGAAAGTTTTTATTCGCTATGACCCCTGACAAAACCCAATGCTATAAGTAATTTGTTTTGCTCACAAACAATTTACTCTAAAAGCCTCGTACCCAAAAAGAGCTATCAGTATAATCTTCGATTTACCTTGTTTGGGCATTAGTAGAACACTATCTGGATTCAAATCGGTTCTGCTCACAAGCCTCTTCACGGTGAAACCACAGTCCAGGCATGGCACCAGAATCAGACCTTCTCTTCGACTAGGCTGCGGGCCCACGCTCGACGACGCTGTATGCGTTGAATACGACACCAATTCGGGTCTGCTCGAACGACGATGTATGACCTGCCGGAGTGCGGTTGTATCAGAAAGACGATTTAGGATTTAGGATCAGAATGCGACACCAATTCGGATCTCCTGTTTGTGCGCGATTTAGGGAGAGGAAACAAGAATTGGGTTTCTAATTTGATCGAGTGAAGAGGAGAAGTTAGGTTTCGATCGAGAGGAGAGGAGAGGAGCTGAGAGAGAAGTAGGGTTTATCTTGCGAGAGAGAGGAAAAAGGTTTTGATTCAGTCGGTTTAGTCTGGAACTTTGGATCGATCTGGTGAGTAACGAATGGGTTAGTTTCGCAAAGGGTATAATAGTCACAATTTTTTATTTTATTATTTAACAATATTTTATAACATAAAATATGTCAGAAGGTTAAATAAAGGAGGGGTTTCAATTTTTTAGGGGTAAAATCAGGAGTTTTGACTTTCGGAGGGCAAATCCTGTATTTCTTCAATTTTGAAGGGTACAGAAAAAATTTTCCCTAAAAATAAAGCATTCATTGGATTTTTAAAATACTTGTTGGAGAGTATATATCTAGCAGTTCTTTTTCATTAGTGAATGTAAAAAATGACACAAATACCCTTACTTTCATGCCTGATGATTAAATTTTGCTAACAACTGTTTCACAAAAATGAACCATAATAATAAACAATTTTCTGTTGTGATAATATTTTTTTACTAAAGTACTTCAAAATTATTTTAATTTGCTCATTTCATGGCCACGGTAAAAAAAAATTGTCCATAAAAATTGAAAGAAAAAAGCTAGAAATCAGAGGGGAAATTTATCTGAGGAAGGAACAGGTAAGCACAAAGGAGAAGGGATACTGATAAACAAAACCCATCTGGTTTCTGTTGACAAATAACATATTAATCGACAATAAACAATAAAAAATTACATAATCACACTAAAAGTGATGTTCATGGTTTAAAATTTAAGAACACATAATCATACTAAAAGGAATGATCATGTTTTAAGATTTAAATCCATATTGTATATGCCGTAATAATTGAAGTTTCAACCGTGAGAGAGGGAATATTTTCAATACATACACGATGAAACTTAGGGTCATATATGCAAATAATCAACTTACTATAAAATATGCAGTATTAAATCAAGCTTGCTTGCAAAAGTCTGGTTTTGCAAATTGTAGTTTAGTAGTATAATCATTAAATCAAGCTTACTTGCAATTGCAGTTTAGCACTATAACGAAGCTCACCCATCAAATACTGGTACAACAATGGTCTAATTAAAAGTCTGCTTTGCTTTCAATAGTTGATTTTCTTAGCATCAGTTTCCTGGCAAAAAAAAGGATGATGTTCATAACAACCATATAACACTACAATCCAATGAAATTTTGGTGCATGCAAAGATGATGTTCTTAACGATTGCATAACTCAAAGACCCATTGAAAATTTGTCGTAACTAAGATATGAGGAGCAAGCATCAACTAAGCTGGATAAAAAGCAAATTTTTATGTTACTTCTTTAATAATGACTTCCATATAATAAAAATAACATATGCTTGTTGAAAAAAGATAAGCCTATCAAACAAATCGTTTTAAAGGAGCTATCAGGAATAAAGAAAATAAAAGATTACTTCACCTGCCTCTTTTTCTTTGCAAGATTCCAAATCTGTCAGTACAAATTCTCCAGCCTGGTATTTCTCTCCTGATGGTTGTTCAAAGCTGCCGCCTATATAGCAAGAACAAAGGCAAACAAATGAATTTTTCAATACACTATTAATATCCAAACAAAAATATCATCCTACTTGAGGAAGACCTACAAAGAGAATCAAACATGCAAACAGTAAAAGAAATTTTGGTAAAATCAGTACCAAAGAGAGGCTTCCCAAATTACAACCCTTTAAATCAGTAACAAAGAGCACTGACTAAATAAATCTAAATTCCAATTTAGCTAAAATAAATGATCTGTGGAGACAAATAAGAGGGGAGAGAGAACACCACCTTCTTTCTTGCAGACATCAGCCTCTGTAGGATTTTCAATCGTTGATCTAATTTTTTTTTCCATCGTCAAGCATGAAAAGAGCAATAACAGGGTTTCCTTGCCATCAAACGCTCTTAACAAATAACCGCATCAAAAAACCGAAGATCTAAAACAAAGAAAAATATAGAAACCCCTCTTGATCTGTACAGATCAAACCTAGTTTTGGGAAGATGGACGATCTGAGAAGCAGCCCAATCCATGGAGCAAGGCGACCTAGAGGTCGATCGAGTCGTTGGTACAGCGGAGAGAGGAGGGAGGCAGAGCAGAAGAGCAACGGTGGTAGGGTTTTACCATCGGGATCAATGAAAAGAAGAAGTTCGGCCAGCTGATACTACAGCGAAGTTTCACGATTGATGAAAAGCAACCAAGAACCAAGCTCGCCAAGCACACAGACCACGGATCCATATCCTCTGGACATCTTATTAAGATGTCCAGAGTGGACATCTCTTGTTGAGAACCATCCGATCTAAATGCACGGTCGGATTTTAAGCACTCATCTTTCTCCCTCAAAACAAAACAAAAAATAGAAAGGTTTGGTTCGAGTCTTCGAGAGGATACGATTCTCGCTGGTCTCCGCCTCCTCTTCCCTCTCCCTCTCGCCTCTCATCTCTCTCTCACTCCAGAAAAGGAAATCGAAGAGAAAATTGAAGTCGATCAATTCGCCGCCTGATCTGCCGCTCGCCTCCTCCCTCCGCCGTCTCCGCTCTGTCATTCACAACTCTGACGAGGCAAACGATCAGTGGGCCCCACTGGTGTTGTAGTTTTTATACATGCCCTTGTCTCACTGGCCTAAGCGCAACAGCACCGTGTTGCGGATTTGAATGCCAAGTTTTCGATCTAATTTTTCAATTTCTCTAAGTTGAACTAATTTGTACAAAATGGCCTGCTATAAACTCTTCTATAGTTTAATTTTTTGTTAATTTCTGTCAATTTCTGATTAATAATATGTTGTTACAAATTGAAATGTCTGGTTAATTTCTTAATTGTTTGTTAATTTTGGTTTAATATTTGCTCACCTCTTCGAAACTGACCAAATTTTATCTCTCTTTCTGTTGAGCTAATTAACTGCTATATAAATATACTATACTGATTGTAGAACCTTCAAGGATCACTTTTGTAATTGCTATCCCATCTGCACTGGCATAGAGTGAATTATTATATTCAGTGTTTGCCAAATGAAATATATTTTTGTTTAACTAGCATACTGCACAAATAAAGAGATTGACGTTTGCACAAAAGAAGTAGAAAAAGAAAAAAAATTAAATATTAATTTATAGACAAAACATTCAATTGTATACTGTGTACATAACTGCTCTATTAATCTCATTACTTTACCGTTATGTAATGTTAATGTTATTTCTCATACTGTATATTTGACTATTTTTCTTGCATTTATTCACTATTTTAAGTGCATGCGCTATGCTTAAAATCAAGTTTTCAGTACCATTCCCTTCTAAGCTGAATGCACTATGAATGCATCAAATCAAGTTTTAAGTGAAATAAAACTGCTATGGCCTATGGCTACTGCACTATGAAAGTAGCTCTTTGTATTAATATCTTAATGAAATTAAAGTATTGAGTTACATCCAAACAGTGGAGTACATGAATGACTTTCATCCCTCCAACATGAAGCAATGATTGGGCATCCAAATATTTACAAGATGATTTATGGTATTATCAACAGGACCTACACAAAGTACACTGGAGTAACAAATTAAAATTACCAGATTCAACAATTTGGCTTACGACATTATTCCATTAGCTAAAAGCTTACGTTGTTAAAATAAACAAAAAGCTAGAACTATATTAACAGTCACATCTTGAGCTAGAACTGTTAACATTTAAGTAAATATCATTTTAAGTAAATTACATTTAACTTTGCAAACTTTGCACTCTCATTTCTTTTCTACAAAATGTTGCCAAAAAAAGAATAGACTACTTTTGTCTAATCTTCTCTGCAAAATGTGGCCAAAATCAAAAGCTCATCTTTTTCCTATCAGTTGAGGTCAAAGCTCATCTTTTTCCTAGCAACTTTCGAGGCCTCATTCAGATGGCGACTGAAGATGGTTGGAAGCTCGTGCAGAACCGGCGTCGCACCAAGGCCCCTCCTCCTCCCTTGGCCACCTCTCACCAGCTCTCCACCTACAACTCCAGGCCAACCTTCGCGCAGGTCGTTCAGCGCCACCCTCCCAACAGCTCTGGCCGAAACCCTAGAGGTGGTCTCAACCACCTTTCCACTCGGCAAAATCACGCCTCTTCCTACCAGCCCCCCGCCTCTACCCACCAACACCGCGTCTCTGGCTCCCAGCACCGCGTCTCGGGCCTTTATCACCACTCCTCCGGTCGTCAGACCCTCCCTCGCCGCCGTTGGCTCCCAAAACCGATTAACCACCAAACTGAACCCAGACGTGTTTCTCAAGTCGCCACCTCTCCAGCCACCACCTATCAACCGCCAAAGGAGATAACTCTACCTGAAAGCCCCACAACCCTGCGCTTCCCACCCTCTCCCACCTACGAGGAGTGGCATTTGCGGTGCTTCAATTGCTTTCAGCGCGGCCACCTTGCCGATAACTGTTCCAATGATACCCGCTGTGTCACCTGTTGGGGGAATGGCCATGACTTTACCAAGTGTCCGGACCGGTTCACCCGGCAAAAAGGTAAAGAAACCCTGCACAATCCACAACCACCCCTCCACGTCATCTCCACTGCGGTGGTTGGAGAGACCTCCTTCTCTGAGTTGCTGGATAGCCATAATCCAGACTTGCGCACGACATTACCACCAGAGTCAGAACGACCGCAGGCCGTCTACTTCCACATCTCAAGAGACAAACTCCATCTCCATGAAGTAGAACGCCTCTCTAAGGCCCTGGTCATCACCGCTCCCCCAACCATGGAGGTCCCTCTTATCGCTGAAGTCATCGCTGGCCAACTGGCTTCCACAGGTCTGGTGAAAGCCGAGCAGCTTCAAATTGGCCACCTGACTCGTGACCGACACCTTGTTCTGCCTCCACGAGGTGTGTCAGCCAGACAGCTTGGCCTTGCAATGTCAGAGTCTTGGTGGGAGAAAGGCTACCAAGTGGCACACTGGTGCCCAACAGCTGATGCTGATGTTGACATCCCTATTTTCAAGGTTTGGCTGACTCTGGTCGGAATTCAACCTGAGCACTGGAGGGAAAGTTATGTGGCTGGCTCAATTGGACAATTTGCCACTTACCTCGGCACCATCGCCTCCAACGAATCAAATAACATGGCTACCTGGGATGTTGCGGTTTCTACACCAGACCTCCGCCGCATTCCTCGCAACATTTTAATGACTTGCGGCGGGTTCCTCTTCCCAGTTCCCGTCCACATCAAGAGGTGGATCCAGGTGCCACCAAGCACTATGTTTGTACAGCCACAGCCGCCTTCACCAATCCTACGCCCCAGCCACCGTGTTCCAAAATCACCAACTCCTCCTACCACCTCCGACGAGGAAGACTGCCGCATTAATGGCGACACTGTCACTCTCAACCTCTCGTCCTTTCGTCGAATCTTCAGGGGTGTTAGCCAGGAACACATTCCTCCTCAAGTTGCTTCTTGGATGGCTCAGCCAGAGCAACCATCCTCTTCTCAACGAGTCGTTCTGCGTCGCAGTGATTTTGCTCCGGTGAGCCAGCCAGGGGTCAATTGCAGCACAGCAACAAAACAAATGCCACAGAAGATCCAGCTAAGAGCCAAAAGACTCTCTTTGCTCGGGTCTGAATCTCAATCTACATAAGTCGACTTTTGTACCCCTCAATTTGACGGCTCAACAAACGCAACAAGTGCAGCAAATAATTGGATGTGGTTTCTCTCCTCTGCCTTTGCCTTACTTAGGCTTGCCTCTTACTGCTAGCAGACCACCTAGAGACGTTTTCCTTCATTTGATTGAGAAAGTGGAAAGCAAGCTAGCTGGATGGAAAAATAAGTTACTCTCGAGAGCCGGCCGTCTCACCCTGGTTTGCTCTGTACTTTCCTCCATTCCTATTTTCTTTATGTCGGTTTTCAAATTGCCTTCATGGGTTATCAAATCATTAGATAAGCTAAGGAGGAGTTTCCTCTGGGGGCGTTCTGGTAGTAGCAACAGAGGATTCAGTTTACTGGCTTGGGACAGGGTATGCCTGCCAAAGAAGTTGGGTGGTTTTGGTGTGCTGAATTTAAAAGTTTTGAATATGTCACTGCTGCTTCGTTGGTTATGGAGGATTTTTGATAGACCTTCTTCACAGTGGTCTACCATTGCTAAATCTTTAATAGCCTCTAGATACCAACAAGCGCCTCTTGGCTGGTCGACTCATGGTTCTTTTTTCTGGAAGGACCTACTTGAGCTACGACATGTCTTCTCGATCTCTACTTCAGTGACAATAGGTGACGGTAACCGAACACTATTCTGGTATGCCAATTGGGGTAACGGTTATCTTCACTTCTTTAACAACCTTTCTAAACCAGTTACTCCCAAACTGACGGTTCGAAAGGTTCTCCTTGAACCGGAAACTTCTCTCCAGGCCCCATGGTCACGAGAGGTACATGATGCGGTACTTCTTCTGCATACCGGCCAGGTAAACCAGGAACTTGATGTGGTGAATTGGAAGTGGAATGCTTCTGGTACCTTCACAGTTAGTTCAGCGTATCAAATGTTGATTGCTGGTGGCAAAACTAACTTTCCAGCTTTTACTATCTGGAAGTTAAAGTTACCTTTCTCAGTCAAGCTTTTCGCAGTTTTGCTTTTCCACAACAGGTTACTCACACAAGAGGCTTTGCACAAACGAAACATTATGGTACAGCCTGGTTGTGTGCTTTGCAGTTCTGCTAATTTAGAGACGGCACCCCACCTGTTCTCCATTTGCCCCTTTGCGGTACAGATTTGGCAAAAACTAAAGTTGCTATTTCCCCCCCTCTCAGCTGCGTACTTGGGAGATCTACAGTCCTTGTGGGAACACTTTCTTCAATATAGTTGTTTAGGAAGAGACAATAACCTGGCAATTCTTACGTTAACAGCTTTATGGGCAATTTGGTTAGAAAGGAACAATCGGATTTTCAAGCAACAGCGTAGAACTGTTGACTCTATCAGCCACTGGATCGTCACTCAGCACTCCTTGTTCTTAAAGCATTGCTGAGTCTTTCTCGTTTTTGTTTCCTTTTTCTTTTTTCTTTTTTCTTTTTTCTTTTTTCTTTTTTTTCCTTTTTTCTTTTTGTTTTGTTTAGCTTGATAGCCCCTATCAAGTCTCCTCTAAAAAAAAATGTGGCCAAAATGATCCACAACATCTTGTCTACGGTTCTGAAATTCTCAAACCGCTGTAAATAAATAAATAGTATATGAACAAATTTAAATTTTTCTATGTGAACACCTGTATCAGTACCTCCTGTAACAGCACGTCAGCACCTCATATATCAGCCCCACATAGGCCCCTGTACCTAAATAAGAAGATCTGTAATTAAAAGTTCTAAAGAGGCGACAACCTGAAACAAGGCAAATGCCTTTCGAACTTTTTATCCCTTAAATCATGAAAATAATAAATTAGGAAGATTCAATTTTGTTTATTACAGATTTACAGTAAAAAAAAGCTTGCAATTTTGTCTTGTACATACATGTACAACACCTTACTCGACATCCCAAAACACATGGAGGACACTTAAGGATCGTGTAATTGCTAAATGAAACCTTAACACTTCAGGGTAAAAAAAAAAAACAAACGCAAGAAAAAATCAACCGTAATAAACTGTCTCCAGTAATTTGATAATACAAAGCAAAGCAAAACAAACTCAAGAGGCCTCTATCTCTTGATAAATGGTTTGAGCTTTATTGTATGGCTGGGAAGGATGCTTGTCTCATGGCCTTATTACTGGTATACTTGGAGGCAAACTTGCTAACTGACATTCTAATCTGTAAATTAGTTATAAATGTTGAAATTCTAATCTGTCAATTAGTTATAAATGTCGTACCTGTTCAAAAGAGGAGGAAATGGAGAAATTGAGAACCTAGTTTCACTTTTCTGGGCAGAGGAGCATCTTATCTAATTGGAAGCTACGATAAGTAAAATTCGAAACTTTGTTTCAATTGACACAGAAAAGATCAAATAAAACACCCAAGAAATCTGATATTGTGCAAACCAACCAAATCATGGCCTTGTGCAATATTAATATCACAAATTCAACAATAATTCTAAAGAATTGGAGATAGGTAAAGTAAAATCAGACTAGATTCACACTACGGCAACCTATTAATACTGGTATTCAGCTGTTATGATATGTACTTATCTCATTCATACCAATACTAGGCTGCATACAATGCTATGCATATCGAATCTCTGTATAATCATTTAGTACAGTAAACTTTAAATTCAACACTCAATGCATAAAATAATCAATCTTCATGCAAAATTGTTCAGACCTGGTTAGAAATTGTGCCGAAAAGAAATGAGCTTCTCATCCTACGCTTTAGAACTGTTCTCTCTTGCTTCACTGATCCCTTGTCGAAGCGCAGAAGAAGGCCGGGCGAACAAGCGGCTGCTGTCGGATCCACGCGCGCATGAGAAGACACGGAGGTGGCGGGAGACGAATAGGAGTGGCGCGAGGGAGAGAGGGATGAGGCGACGGAGAGGAGGCAGGAAGGAGGTATAACGACGGCAAGGAAGGCAGAGAGAGCCGGAGGCGGGAGCGTTGCCTCCATTTCTCGAGCGACTAGGAGGGACAGAGCCGGAGAGAGAGGAAGAGGAGAGCTCAACAGGATTGGGGGAGAGCCAGAAGGGAGGAAGCGTAGATGGAGAAAACGAGAAACTAACACCAAAATTACAAAAAGGAGAGACGATCCCCATCGAACCGTCCATTTAGATCGGACGGTTCACGCTGAGAGATGTCCACTCTGGACATCTCATTGAGATGTCTAGAGGATACGGATCCCACGGACCACATACTCATGTCCCTCCTGATATTTTTTTAGTCTACATTATCCCCGTCTATCCAGAATCAACAAGTTTCATCACGTGCATCTTCTCCAATATTCGGTCATCTCATACGAAGACTCTGGCGTAGCGTTTCTTGGTGCTCCTGGATTGAAAACAAAAATTTCTGCGGCAGGAAAAAGCAACATGAAAGTCACCAAGGCACGCACGCAGAAAAGCAGAAGCAAAAGAAACGTGGATTTCTCAGTGGAGGCGAACGGACAGGATCTAATTCATCCCTCAGATGAAAAAAATAAACTGTCCAGATAATTACTCATATAATGTTTGAAATTGAAATTAAAATTGAAGTATAGATTACTCATATAATGTGCAAAAAAAAATTAATTATGAATATCATTTGAACAATTCAAGTGATTTTGGATTCATTTGAAGTCATTTTATCATACTAATCTATATTTAAGCTCTCTTTACATAGTCTAGAATATGTTGTTTTTCTTACTTATTGAAAATGATTGCATTATAAGTTGTAATTACTCATATAATGTGCAAAAAAAAGCAAATTCTGAGTATCATTTGAACATTTCAAGTGATTTTGCATTCATTTTAAGCCATTTCATCACACTAAACTATATCTAAGCTCTTCACATATTCTATAATATATTTCTTTTCCTACTTATTGAAAATGATTGCATTATAAGTTGTAATTATTCATATAATGTGCAAAAAAAAAATTCTGAGTATCATTTGAACATTTCAAGTAATTTTGCATTCATTTTAAGTCATTTAATCACTCTAATATATATTTAAGCTCTTCGCATAGTCTAGAATATGTTTCTTTTCTTACTTATTGAAAATGATTGCATTATAAGTTGTAGTCACTTATATAATATTCAAATAAAGCAAATCCTGAGTATTTGAACATTTCAAGTGATTTAGCATTCATATTAAGTCATTTGATCACAATAACCTATATTTAAACTCTTCACATAGTAAATAATATGTTTCTTATCTTACTTATTTAAAATGATTGAATTATAAACAATAATTACTCTTATAATGTGCAAATAAAGCAAATTCCTAGTATCATTTGACCATTTCAAGCTATTTTGCATTCATTTTAAGTCATTTGATCACAATAATCTATATTTAAACTCTTTATATAGTCTAGAATATGTTTATGAACTCTCTTATTCAAAACAATTGGATTATACTGGTAATTACGCACTTAATATGCAGATTTTAAAGATTCTGATTATATTTGAGTATTTCAAGCCATTTCACAGTCATTTTAAGTCATTTGATCACAAAAATCTACATTTAAGCTCTTTATATAGTCTAGAATATATTTATAAACTCACTTTTTCAAAACGATTGAATTAGACAATGTAATTGCTCACATAATGTGCAGATTATAAAGATTCTGAGTATATTTGAGCATTTAAAATGATTTTGCAATCATTTCAAGTCATTTGATCACAATAATCTATATTTATGCTCTTTTATGTAGTTTAGAATATGTTTACGAACTCACTTATTCAATTAATTGGATTATACATTGTAATTACAAACATAATGTGCAGATTTTGCATATTCTGTGATAACAATAATCTATTTTTAAGCTCTTTATATAGTCCAGAAAATATTTAGGAACTCACTTATTCAAAACGATGGGATTACACACATAATGTGCAGATTATAAATATTCTGAGTATATTGGAGCATTTCAAGTGATTTTGCATTCATTTTATGTCATTGGATCACAATAATCAATATTTGAGTTCTTTATATATTCAACAAGCTTAATATATTTAAGTGAAATATTTCATCAAGTAATTGGATTATACATTGTAATTATGCACATAATTTAAAACGATTTTGCATTAATTTAAAATCATTTTATCACAATGATCAATATTTATGGTCTTTATTTAGTCTAGAATATGTTTATGAACTTACTTATTAAAAACGATTGGATTATCAATTATGCACATAAAGTGCAGATTTTAAAGATTCTGAGTATATTTGAGCATCTCAAATGATTTTGCATTAATTTCAAGTCATTTGATCACAATAATCAATATTTAAGCTTTTATATAGTTGAGAATATGTTTATGAACTCACTTATTCAAAACGATTGGATTATATATTGTAATTACACACTAATGTGTTGATTTTACAAATTTTGGGTATATTTGAGCATTTAAAACGATTTTGCATTCATTTTACTTCATTTTATTACAATAATCTATATTTAACCTTTATATAGCCTAGAATTTGTTTATGAACTCTCTTATTCAAAACGATTGGATTATACATTGTAATTACGCACATAATATGCAGATTTTATGAATTCTGAGGATATTTGACAATTTCAATCAATTTTGCATTCATTTTATATTATTTGATCACAATAATTTGTATTTAAGCTCATTATATACTCTAGAATATGTTTATGAACTCCCTTATTCAAAATGATTGGATTATGCATTGTATTTGCACACATAATATGCAGATTATAAAGATTCTGAGTATATTGGAGTATTTCAAGTGATTTTGCATTCATTTTTTGTCATTGAATCACAATAATCAATATTTAAGTTCTTTATATATTCTACATGCTTAAATATTTAAGTGAAATATTTCATCAAGTAATTGGATTACGCACATAATGTGGAAATCTTAAAAATTTTGAATATATTTGAGCATTTCAAGCGGTTTGCATTTATTTTAAATCATTTGATCACAATAATCTGTATTTAAACTCTTTATATTGTCTAGAATATGTTTATGAACTCAGTTATTCAAAACAATTGGATTATACTTTGTAATTACGCACATAATGTGCATATTTCACAGATTCTGAGTATATTTTAGAATTTCAAGCGATTTTGCATTCATTTTAATTCATTTGATCACAATAATATTTAACCTCTTTATATATCGTACAATATGTTTATGAACTCACTTATTCAAAACGATCGTATTATACATTGTAATTACTCACATATTATGCATATTTTTTCATAGATTTCGAGTATATTTGAGCATTTCAAGCGATTTGGCATTCATTTTTAGTCCATTCATCACAATAATCAATATTCACGCTCTTTATATAGTCGAGAATATGTTTATTAACTCACTTATTAAAAATGAGTGTCTAATACATTGTAATTACACACATAATGTCAAGATTTCAAAGATTCTTAATATATTTGAGCTTTACAAATGATTTTGTATTTGTTTTAAATAATTTGATCATAATAAACAAAAAATAAGCTCTTTATATTGTCTAGAATATGTTTATCAACTCACTGATTCTGAGTATATTTGAGAATTTCAAGCGATTTTGCATTCATTTTAATTCATTAGATCACAATAATCTATATTTAACATCTTTATATATTGTAAAATATGTTTAAGAACTCACTTATTCAAAACGATCATATTATACATTGTAATTAGGCACATAATATGAATGTTTTCACAGATTCCGAGTATATTTGAGCATTTCAAGCGATTTTGCTTTCATTTTAAGTCAATTGATCACAATAATCTTTGTTTAAGTTCTTTATATAGTTTAGAATATATTTATGAACTCGCTTATTCAAAACGAGTGGATTATACATTGTAATTACGCAAATAATGTCCAGATTTTAAAGATTTTGAATATATTTGAGCGTTTCAAGCGATATTGCTTTAATTTTAAATCATTTGATCACAATAATCTGTATCTAAACTCTTTATATTGTCTAGAATATGTTTATGAACTTAGTTATTCAAAATGAATGGATTATACATTTTAATTACGCACATAATGTGAATATTTGACAGATTCTGAGTATGTTTGAGCGTTTCACGAGATTTTGTATTCATTATAAGTCATTTGAACGCAATAATCTATATTTAAGCTCATTATAAAGTCTAGAATATGTTTTTGAACTCATTTATTCAAAACTATCGAATTATATAATGTAATTATGCACATAATGTGCAGATTTTAAAAATTCTGAGTATATTTGAGCAATTAAAGCAATTTTACATTCATTTTAAGTTATTTGATCACAATAACTGTATTTATGCTCTTTATATTGACTTGAATTTGTTTTGGAACTCACTTGTTCAAAACTATTTGATTATGCAATGTAATTACGCACATAAGTTTTGCAGATTAGGAACAAATTTGAGCATTTCAAGCCATTTTGCATTCATTTTAAGTCATTTTTTTTCAAAATAATCTATATTTACGCTATTTATATAGTCTAGAATATGTTTATGAACTCAGTTATTCAATCGAATGGAATATACATTGTAATTACACACATAAAGTGCATATTTCACATATTCCGAGTATATTTGAGCATTTCAAGCGATTTTGCATTCGTTTTAAGTCAATTGATTACAATAATCTATGTTTAAGTTCTTTATATAGTCTAGAATATGTTTATAAACTCACTTATTCAAAACGATTGGATTATACATTGTAATTACGCACATAATTTGCAGATTTCAAATATAATGAAGATATTTGAGCATTTCCAGCGATTTTGCATTTATTTTAAATCATTTGATCGCAATAATCTGTATTTAAGCTCTTTATATTATCTAGAATATGTTTATAAACTAAGTTATTCAAAACGATTGGTTTATACATCATTATTACGCACATTAATGTGCATATTTCACAGATTTCGAGTATATTTGAGAATTTCAAGCGATTTTGCATTCATTTTAATTCATTAGATCACAATAATCTATATTTAACATCTTTATATATTGTAGAATATGTTTAAGAACCCACTTATTCAAAACGATCATATTATACATTGTAATTACGCACATAATATGCATATTTTCACAGATTCCGAGTATATTTGAGCATTTCAAGCGATTTTGCTTTCATTTTAAGTCAATTGATCACAATAATCTTTGTTTAAGTTCTTTATATAGTTTAGAATATATTTATGAACTCGCTTATTCAAAACGAGTGGATTATACATTGTAATTACGCAAATAATGTCCAGATTTTAAAGATTTTGAATATATTTGAGCGTTTCAAGCGATATTGCTTTAATTTTAAATCATTTGATCACAATAATCTGTATCTAAACTCTTTATATTGTCTAGAATATGTTTATGAACTTAGTTATTCAAAATGAATGGATTATACATTTTAATTACGCACATAATGTGAATATTTGACAGATTCTGAGTATGTTTGAGCGTTTCACGAGATTTTGTATTCATTATAAGTCATTTGAACGCAATAATCTATATTTAAGCTCATTATAAAGTCTAGAATATGTTTTTGAACTCATTTATTCAAAACTATCGAATTATATAATGTAATTATGCACATAATGTGCAGATTTTAAAAATTCTGAGTATATTTGAGCAATTCAAGCAATTTTACATTCATTTTAAGTTATTTGATCACAATAACTGTATTTATGCTCTTTATATTGACTTGAATTTGTTTTGGAACTCACTTGTTCAAAACTATTTGATTATGCAATGTAATTACGCACATAAGTTTTGCAGATTAGGAACAAATTTGAGCATTTCAAGCCATTTTGCATTCATTTTAAGTCATTTTTTTTCAAAATAATCTATATTTACGCTATTTATATAGTCTAGAATATGTTTATGAACTCAGTTATTCAATCGAATGGAATATACATTGTAATTACACACATAGAGTGCATATTTCACATATTCCGAGTATATTTGAGCATTTCAAGCGATTTTGCATTCGTTTTAAGTCAATTGATTACAATAATCTATGTTTAAGTTCTTTATATAGTCTAGAATATGTTTATAAACTCACTTATTCAAAACGATTGGATTATACATTGTAATTACGCACATAATTTGCAGATTTCAAATATAATGAAGATATTTGAGCATTTCCAGCGATTTTGCATTTATTTTAAATCATTTGATCGCAATAATCTGTATTTAAGCTCTTTATATTATCTAGAATATGTTTATAAACTAAGTTATTCAAAACGATTGGTTTATACATCATTATTACGCACATTAATGTGCATATTTCACAGATTTCGAGTATATTTGAGAATTTCAAGCGATTTTGCATTCATTTTAATTCATTAGATCACAATAATCTATATTTAACATCTTTATATATTGTAGAATATGTTTAAGAACCCACTTATTCAAAACGATCATATTATACATTGTAATTACGCACATAATATGCATATTTTCACAGATTCCGAGTATATTTGAGCATTTCAAGCGATTTTGCTTTCATTTTAAGTCAATTGATCACAATAATCTTTGTTTAAGTTCTTTATATAGTTTAGAATATATTTATGAACTCGCTTATTCAAAACGAGTGGATTATACATTGTAATTACGCAAATAATGTCCAGATTTTAAAGATTTTGAATATATTTGAGCGTTTCAAGCGATATTGCTTTAATTTTAAATCATTTGATCACAATAATCTGTATCTAAACTCTTTATATTGTCTAGAATATGTTTATGAACTTAGTTATTCAAAATGAATGGATTATACATTTTAATTACGCACATAATGTGAATATTTGACAGATTCTGAGTATGTTTGAGCGTTTCACGAGATTTTGTATTCATTATAAGTCATTTGAACGCAATAATCTATATTTAAGCTCATTATAAAGTCTAGAATATGTTTTTGAACTCATTTATTCAAAACTATCGAATTATATAATGTAATTATGCACATAATGTGCAGATTTTAAAAATTCTGAGTATATTTGAGCAATTCAAGCAATTTTACATTCATTTTAAGTTATTTGATCACAATAACTGTATTTATGCTCTTTATATTGACTTGAATTTGTTTTGGAACTCACTTGTTCAAAACTATTTGATTATGCAATGTAATTACGCACATAAGTTTTGCAGATTAGGAACAAATTTGAGCATTTCAAGCCATTTTGCATTCATTTTAAGTCATTTTTTTTTCAAAATAATCTATATTTACGCTATTTATATAGTCTAGAATATGTTTATGAACTCAGTTATTCAATCGAATGGAATATACATTGTAATTACACACATAGAGTGCATATTTCACATATTCCGAGTATATTTGAGCATTTCAAGCGATTTTGCATTCGTTTTAAGTCAATTGATTACAATAATCTATGTTTAAGTTCTTTATATAGTCTAGAATATGTTTATAAACTCACTTATTCAAAACGATTGGATTATACATTGTAATTACGCACATAATTTGCAGATTTCAAATATAATGAAGATATTTGAGCATTTCCAGCGATTTTGCATTTATTTTAAATCATTTGATCGCAATAATCTGTATTTAAGCTCTTTATATTATCTAGAATATGTTTATAAACTAAGTTATTCAAAACGATTGGTTTATACATCATTATTACGCACATTAATGTGCATATTTCACAGATTTCGAGTATATTTGAGAATTTCAAGTGATTTTGCATTCATTTTAATTCATTAGATCACAATAATCTATATTTAACATCTTTATATATTGTAGAATATGTTTAAGAACCCACTTATTCAAAACGATCATATTATACATTGTAATTACGCACATAATATGCATGTTTTCACAGATTCCGAGTATATTTGAGCATTTCAAGCGATTTTGCTTTCATTTTAACTCAATTGATCACAATAATCTTTGTTTAAGTTCTTTATATAGTTTAGAATATATTTATGAACTCACTTATTCAAAACGAGTGGATTATTCATTGTAATTAAGCACAAAATGTGCAAATTTTAAAGATTTTGAATATATTTGAGCATTTCAAGCATTTTTCATTAATTTTAAATAATTTGATCACAATAATCTGTATTTAAACCCTTTATATTGTCTAGAATATGTTTATGAACTCAGTTATTCAAACTAATGGATTATAAAATTTAATTATGCCCATAATGTGCATATTTCACAGATTCCGTGTATATTTGACAATTTTAAGCGATTTTGCATTCATTTTAATTCATTTGATCGCAATGATCTGAAACTCTTTATATTATCTATAATATGCTTATGAACTCAGTTATTCAAAACGAATGGATTGTACATTTTAATTACGCACATAATGTGCATATTTCAAAGATTCTGAGTATATTTAAGCATTTCAAACGATTTTGCATTCATTTTAATTCATTTGATCACAATAATCTATATTTAAGCTCTTTAGATATTCCAGAATATGTTTATGAACTCACATATTCAAACAATTGGATTATACAATGTAATTAAGCACATAATGTGCAGATTTTAATGATTCTGAGTATATTTATGCATTTCAAGTGATTTTGCATTCATTTTATGTCGTTTGTTCATAATGACCTATACTTAAGCACTTTATATAGTCTATAATATGTTTATGAACTCAGTTGTTCAAAACTAATGGATTATACATTTTAATTACCCACATAATGTGCTTATTTCACAGATTCTGAGTATATTTGAATATTTCAAGCGATTTTACTTTCATTTTAAGTCATGCGATCATAATAATCTGTATTTAAGATTCTTATATAGTCCGGAATATGTTTATGAACTCACTTATTAAAAACGATTGGATTATACATTGTAATTGCACACATAATATGCAGATTTTAAAGATTCTGAATATATTTGAGCATTTCAAGCGATTTCGCATTCATTTAAGTCATTTAATCACAATAATTTATATTTAAGCTCTTTAAATAGTCTAAAATATTTTTGTGAACTCACTTATTCAAAACGATTGGATTATACATTGTACTTAAGTACACAATTTGCATATTTTACAGATTCTGAGTAAATTTGAGCATTTCAAGCTATTTTGCATTCATTTTAAGTTATATGATCAGAATAGTCCATATTTAAACTCTTCATATAGTCTGGAATATCATTATGAACTCACTTATTCAAAATAATTGGATTATGCATTGTAATTATGTACATAATGGGCATATTTTGCATATTCTGAGTATATTTGAGCATTTCAAGCATTTTTGCATTTATTTTAAGTTATTTTATCATAATAATCTATATTTAAACTCTTTATATAGTCTACAATATCTTTATTAACTCACTTATTCGAAACGATTGGATTATAAATTGTAATTACGCACATAATGTGCATGTTTAACAGATTCTTAGTATATTCGAACATGTCAAGTAATTTTGCATTCATTTTAAGTCATGTGATCACAATAATCTATATTTAAGCTTTTTACATAGTCTTTAATTATGTTTATCGTCTAACATATTCAATACGATTGGATTATACACTATAATTACGCACATAATTTGCAGATTTTTTATATTTCGGGTATATTTGAGCATTTCAAGCAATTTTGCATTCATTTTAAATCATTTGTTCACAATAATTTGTATTTAAGCCCTTTATATAGTCTAGAATATGTTTATGAACTCACATATTGAAAATGATTAGATTATACATTGTAATTACGCACATACTTTTCATATTTTTTAGATTCTGAGTATATTTGAGCATTTCAAGCTATTTTGCCATCATTTTAACTAGGTGGAGAAGCGCGGCTTCGCCGCGCCTTAGCGTAATTTTTATATTTTATTTTTAAAAACTACTAATAATTTATATTTTATTTCTTTTTTTTAATGAGCATTTATAGAGAACTAAAGAGGCAACAAAAAAAAAAGATTAATTTCAATTCTATATTACTTTATAATTAAACCTAATACACACAGTTTTCTTTGATTTTAGTTTAATTTTAAACATCTTTGTTGTTTATATTTAAATTTTATAGGGCAAAGGATTTAAAAAAAGTTTACTTATATTTAAGAAATTAGTTGCATCTTTGCCATAACATACATTCATGTCATTGCTTGGTAACAATTATGCTCTAGTGTTCACGCTAAAGCCTTATATATATGCACTTTTTTTCCTATATATTACATTAATATATAACTAAAAACCAAACAAAATAATTATCTACATTACTGAATAAAAATGAGTTTAATACACAATATTACAATTATTTTTTATAGACTTACAATGCATGATTTCTAACATTTTAATAACATAACCTACTTTAATGAAAATTTTACCATAATAAAAAGTGTTGAAGAATTGTGAGACAAATTACCGAATAAAATTAGGTTGAAACACACGATCATTGTCCACCCTACTAAAGCAAGCATAACCTCCATTGTCCACCCACCCATTCAGCCCCCAGTCCTTTTATTTTTGTTATAGAACAACATATTTTTATGCCTGATTAGAGAAATTATGTTGGAAAAAAAATCATAAAAATAAAAATGTTATGTACAACATGAAACAAACGATCAATAATATGCATAACTGCATTTAAAGTGACTAATAAATTCATGATGTACACATATCACTACCTCTCTTATTCTGTTGATCAGCTCCTGATATCATCAATTAAAATGCATCATATACCAGCAAGGCATCCATGAACTCACTTTTTTTTTTGTGCTTCTTTGCCAGCATATTGTTATCCAATTGGATATAATGAATATCAATATATAGCCAACCATCAAATTCGACAGACCAATAAACTATTGTAAAGTTATATATTTGGCAGACTATGAACAAAAAACCGATTTTCTTTTTATTTATGATTATGTAATAAACTGTTAAAAGACACATGAACTTTTATAACAGTGGCAAGGACACTACAATTTTATTATATAACTGATTTTATTGACCCATTTCTAAAATGCATAGCAAGCATCTTAGTGTAGGCCATAATAATTGAATATTAGAGGAGCATGAATTTTGTAATTAATGTTAGAAGTGCATTAGATATAAACATGTTTGAAGACTGGTCAGATGAAGGGCATAGTTGGAATTTGACAAAATAAAAATTTTATCATTTATTAGATCTGATAAATAATCAATATTAATTATCATGCATCTATTCCTATTAATAAATATTAAGATTCCCATACTTTTAGAAAAAAAGTATTATTAAATTTGATGAAGCATTAACATAAAAAATTTGAAGTAGGAGATCTAGATAACCTTTGAAGGAAGTAGCTCACTGATCGCAAAGTGGTAACAGTTGAAGTGTTGAACCTGACATTCTTGAATTAAATTAAAATAAAGAGATAAAATTAATGTCCTATTCCAAGAAGCAACGTTAGGACAGTAATTTAAATATTTTAGTAATAAGCTTTACTTTATGTTTGTCATGTTTTGAAAACCTGATCAGAGACCTTCTAAAAGAAAAACATCCAATTGTCTCACCACCGCCAGTATATGTACCATCATTTGTCTGTCTTGACTAAATTGTAGATTGCATTTCTTTTACCTGATGGTGTTATAACCTAGAGAGTATAGTTAGGTCACTCATCCAGCCATTAACTCAGTTATGGTGCAGTTCAAAAGTTAAGGTCTTTAAGTAGAATTGAAAGACCATTTGAGTTAGCAATTAGATCAGAAATTTAGCAAAAAGTAAGCTACAAATTAACTAATATACTTTAAGCAACCAGATTTGTTAGGTACATAAAAAAAAATCAAAATTGAAAGTAGCCGGATTTGTTAGGTACATAAAGCTGGTCACCTGAAAATTTAGCACATGGAAATAGAAATTGAAAAATTGAGAAGTTCTTATTCTTACGATCTAGTTATCGTAAAAGATGAAATGTTGAAAGCTAAAAATCATAACCAATTCCCCTCATATTTAAGTAATAAATCACATCCTCAAGGTAGCTAAACAGTATAAAAAATATAGAGATTTGAGCTTTAACAACTAAATTCTAATATATCCATACCAACTATTTAGTTCCCTTTCATTATACAGTTTAGCTCCCTTGAGGATGTGATTAATTGGCATCCAAGCCTGATCAATCGGTTAATCAAAATCTTCAACATATTGAACAAATGGAAAAAAGAAAGGTTCTTACCAATTAACATTGACTATCAATTTTCTTGTGCAACTTCGATGAGAATTACGAATAGAAAAGCCTCATTTCAATGGGTTTAGAGTTTAATCAAAAACATCTCAGCATTAACAAATTTTAGATTCCTGGCATGCTCAAACCACAATAAAGTTATCACTTGCGAAATGGATCTAAAATTATAGGTAATATTAAAAAGTAGGTAATATTTTGAACAATTTTTTGTTAATGTTAGTGGAAAATTAGCTTAAAATTATATGGTTAATCAAGTTTAACGCTATTTACTAATTTTGAAGTATTCTTAACAAAATTGTGTTTATGCCTTAAACCACAGATCAATATAGACACCAGGAAGCATGTAAAATTATAGGAGAGCTCAACAATTTAATTCTCAAATCGTTTTCTAATGACCTGATGCCACCTCATTCAAATTTGTTTCAGGAACATAATGACTTCTAGCTTATTGAGAGTTTATTTTGTCAAAATAATGAAACCTTCAGAATAAAATAGAACTTTAATGACAGAACAGAACATAAATGAAAGGTGAGACAATTTACTTTTTAGAGGAGGAAGTTGCTACATGAGTAAATAAAAAGTATACATTACTTTTTTTTCTTTTTGAGAAATAATACGCCTTTAATTGCTAGAATACAACCTTTATCTAAATCACACACGTACAGATTTTTTTGCAATTATATACCCTTTAATTGCTAGAACACAATCTATACCGAAATCCAATCTACGTGTTTGTGTTTTTTTTTCTTTAGCTGAATTAAGGATGAAATTAAATCAAAAAAACGAAATTAGGAAAGCAAAAAGAATATTAGATGTACAAATTACTTCAATCGGCAACTGTGCAAACAATAGACGATAAAAAATTACCTTGTGTTACACAAAAATTAAAACAAATTATTTCAGCAATGGGAGTTGAAAGACACATACCTTCGATTGAAGCCAAAGGAGGTGCGAAGGTAGCAGTTTACGGTGCGGAAACGTGTGAGGCGAGGCATGGCTCGATTTTCGACGGCTATGCAAGGAGATGTGTCGAAGCACCGGAGGAAGGCGTGGCCATTCAGAGGAGATAAGGGACTTGGGCACAAACGGCTGGAGGGGGAATTGAGAAGTTGAGGAGGCCGCACACCACGTCAAAGTAAATGGCAGGTGGCCTGGTGGCGTGAGATTGGGAACTGGGAAGAAAGAGGAAAAAAGGAAAATTAAAGAAAGAGGAAAAAATGACTCGTAAGCGAGCAAATCTAATCGCGAAGACGAAGGGGACGGTTGTGATCGCCGTGTCGTGCTTCCAACAAAAAAACGGTCATCGACACCCACGGATTTTAATTAATACTATAGATTCATTTGATCACAATAATCTATATTTAAGCTATTTATATACTCTAGAATATGTGTATGAACTTTCTTATTTAAAACAATTGGATTATATATTGTAATTACACACATAATATGCATATTTTAAAGATTCTGAGTATATTTGATCATTTCAAGCGATTTTGCATTCATTTTATGTCATTGGACCACAATAATCAATATTTAAGTTATTTATATATTCTAAAATATATTTATAAACTCACTTATTCAAAACAATTGGATTATACATTTTAATTACGCGCATAATGTACTGATTATAAAGATTCTGAGTATGTTTGAGAATTTCAAGACATTTTGCATTCATTTCAAGTCATTTGATCGCAATAATATATATTTAAGCTATTTATAAAGTTTAGAATATGTTTATGAACTCATTTATTCAAATTGGATTATATAATGTAATTACGCACATAATGTGCATATTATGCATATTCTGAGTATATTTGAGTATTTGAAGCGATTTGGAATTTGTAATTTGATGTCACTAATCTATATTTTGTAATCATTTTAAATAATTTGATCGTACTTATCTATATTGAAACAATTCATGTAGTAAAGAATATGTTTCTTGTTATATATTTATTCAAAATGGTTGCATTATAAATAGTAATCACTCATATAATGTGAAAATAAAGCAAATTCTAAGTATCATTTATGCATTCGAGATTTTGCATTCATTTTAAGTCATTTAATCATAAGAATCTATATTTGAGCTCTTTATATAGTCTAAAATATTCTTACAACCTTACTCAACCCAAATGATTGGATTATACATATAAATTACGCTTATAATATGGAAATCATGTATATTTTGAGTATCATTTGGACATTTCAAGCGATTTTGTAATCATTTTAAGTCATTTGATGACACTAATCTATATTTAAACTCATCATATAGTATAGAATATGTTTCTTATCATACTTATTCAAAATGATTGCATTATAATTATTAATTACTCTTATAATGTGCAAATAAAACAAATTCTGAGTATCGTTAGAACTTTTCAAGTGATTTCGCATTAAAATTGGATATAACCCCCTCTAATCTTTGTCAATTGGATATAACCCCTTGTAATCTTCAAAATTGGATATAACCCCTCTAATCTTAGTATCTTAGGATATTTAAAATTTAAAAAACCATTTTTTTACATAAAATGACTAAAATACCCTTACTTTTACTGGCCGATATTGTACCTCAAACAACCTTGTCTTTTCCCACCGTGATTTCTTACCATATCTCCTGTAAGCTGTAGTCCTGTTAGTTTCTATGCTGTAGTAATCTTAAACTGGTAGAAGTGCGATCCTTTATTTGAGCAGATATATTAAGCTTTTGCTAATTGTTTTCTTCGGGAAGCATCAATTATCTGGCAAGCATGTATTTTCTTCAATTAACTATTACCAACGTTGTTGGTTCCTCTGTCTTGTAATAGCCTAAAGCAATTATAGAATTGATAAATTAAGGTTGTAGTAAAAAATTGTCTTTTATCCGATTGGTTAAGAAGTTGCACAATGGTAGCACTAGCTTGGACATGAGATCCAGTGTGGAAATCGAGAATCAATCAGATTACTAGCTGGAGAAAAAAAATTTTAGAAGTGCTCGGCAAAAGTATAAGAAACGCATAAGAGAAGTGGAAATAAATAATGCAAGTTTGAAAAAAAAAAATACACGGGTGGAAGAGGAAAGGTTGGTTGGTAGAAGACGGGTAAGTATAAGTAAGGATATTTTTGTCCTTTTATGTATAAAATGATTTTTTTAATTTCAAATATAATTAAAATAAATAAAAGGGTTTATATCCTAAGATATTAAGATTAGAGGAGGTTATATCCAATTTTGAAGATTACAAGGGGTTATATCTAATTGACATAGATTAGAGGAGCTATATCAAATTTTTATATTTTTATTGTCTAATATTATTTTGTTTTTTTATTTGCCCACATATGAGGGCATCTTATGCTTGTAGTTAAAAAGAGGGAACTGAAGTAAGTATCTCACCAATATTATGGATTTGGATTTTTTTTTTTGTTTAATGTTTTTGAATTTTATATTGCAACATAGAAGTAATTTTTTTTATTGTAACTTAGAAACTAATATTAGCTTCGGTAAATGAAATTGGCAATCTTTTAGGCTGTGTTTTTTTTTAAATGTTATCAAAATGCCATAGACAACACATGTGCATTTTTTATTAAAGTGTAATAGTTCTGTTCAACTGACACCACTGCCTCGTATAAAAATAAAGAAATCATATTGTTAGAAAGTGCTCGATTTTAATTTTTCATGTCAATTACACCTAATTAATCTTAATTAAACATCAAACATAAAAATCTTGCCAAGCAATCAATACACAAGGAGAATGGGTAAGAGAAATTGTACCTCTCACGGAATCGTATTCGCAAGACTTAACCAAGGCATGGGAATCGATGACGTGCCTTCTCCACCGCCTCCACCACGTCTAGATGCCGCCCTCGAGTAAACCAAAGAGGATTAATCACGTTCTACAAGGTACATGCTAGCATACCCAAAGAACAAGCCTAATCCTTATGGTTTTATCTCTTGCATCAATCAACAATCATGATTTAGTGGAGAGAAAACAGCTCAACACATGAGCAAATGAGAGAGAGAAGAGAAGAAAGTGATAGTTTCCATGGGAGGAATGAGAGGAGAGAGAAAGGTTTTGGTGGAGCATCTCATAAGTGGTCCTCATATAGAGCACAAAACCTAATTGACTTCTTACATAATTACAACTATGCTATCCCACCTACCATCATTATATGGCTGCCACGAAATGAGCTTTATGAGCCACTTAATCCACTCAATTGAGTCTCTAATTCTATTAATTAAAGTCTCATTTATTTGTTTTTAATTGGGCTATCTATTTGCTACCAAATAACGGCCCAATTAATTAATATAACCATTTATATTAAAATTGGGTTGAACTAAATTAATTATTAACTCATTAACAATTATTTTAGGATTAGTTAATGCATTAATTTATTTCTATATGATCCCATTGACTTAATTAATTATAACGGTTCACAACGGTATATAATTAATTAATCAATCTATCATATTTTCACAATACTTACTGTTGTGAATAAATAAATAATGCACTGTGTGATTAAAGTTCTATTTGTGTGACTCTTTGAGAATTTATGCTATGTTGGACATGGAAAATAAATCGTTATTTATTTCCAATAATCATAAGCGGTATCTAGCAACAGGTTATGATTCTCAATTCACATAAATAATGTACTGCTACAATATCTCAATCCTGTATAAGAAATAAAAGTATTTCCTTGTCTGATTCTTATGCCACATGATATCATTATATAATCTAAGATAGGAATGTATCATTCTTGCAGATTATACATTTCTTGATCTAGAGTTGATTGTACAAATTGGTCAAACAATCCAACTCCATAAAGGGGCCCAAATGGATATCATCACTCACTAGAAATACTGATGAGGGACATACGATTTTCTTGATGAACAATCTTTCCCCGCACAATGCAAGAGAACATAAATAATGTCTGTATAACAATCCTTATTGGGAATCAGCAGTAGACATTATTTATAGAACCTATCCTCATGTGGAAAGATTGAACCATCTCAAACTTAAAATGAAACTCATATGAAATAAACAATGACACATAATACAATCCATATGTTTATTTCATTGGTCAAGTCTTATGTTATGTTCCAATAACATACACATATGCAATTAGGTTGGCAACTCTTTACCTATGATTTGTGGAACTTAATCATCACTTAACTTGCATACTAATCTTATATGATAATTATTGTTCCTTGTTAATTATCAAGATTATGGATAGTTTAGATTTATTATTGTCATTCTAAAGAATGATCCACAATTCAGATCCTCAACCTGAATGATCTGTCAATAATAAACCTAGGAACAAATGATAAAATTATGATTCATAACATAAACTAATATTTAAGTTAAATTATTGACTTTTATGACATAACTCCAACACATATAAGTATGAACCGATCGTAATAGCCTTTTTAAAATATTATTCTAAACTAGATTTGTACGTCGAGTTTCACTCGATGATATTGGATGTTACTGTAAACAATAAATGAAAATTTGTGATTTTAACAGAAATTATCTTGTTTTTAAAGTATATTTTCTACATAAGATAACATAATCATGAAAATAAAAAACAAAAACTGAAATAATTAAGTCTTTCCATACATGGTTTAGTTTTCAACATCAAATTAATTTCATGCCAATATATATGTTGATATTCTTTCAACATAATGGAGTTGCATGTTAAAAAAATTGGTATTCCATTAGAGTTCGTTTCAAATATTGAATTACAAAATCAATAAAAGTTTTTCCATAAAACAAAATCAATTGTATAGCCTTCAAATAAAAGTAAATATAGAGTTCAAAATAATAAAGATATGTGTCTTAAAATAATAAATTAATTTTAAATATAAAATACATGGTATATGTTTAAATTTAAAGTGTGAAAATTACATAATAAATTATGCATATCTTAGATCTTAATGTTGGTGAATTATAAAATAGTTTAAGTAATAGTTATGTTGATATTATAAAAGTAAAAGATATTTCATCAATTAGATATACAGTTTAAATTAGCTTAGACTGCTCTTTTACCATTATGTCTTTCGCAGAAAAAAAAAACTCATAACATTTACATTAATTTGAAATATACAAATATTGAATTATACATAACTGACAATAATGATAGTTACTATTGCTAAAAGATATTATAAAATATAAAATAATTGATTTAATTAATTGTTTTAAAAATATAAACACTAGTTAATAAGTAAATTGTTATTCAGAAATATAGTTTTAAATTTTAGAAATTCGAATAAATTGGTGTACCTATAGGCCGTATCAAATCCGTAATATTTGTTCCAATATTTTCAAAAGACTTGAAATCAAACACGCGGATATGATAAAGAGATTTGATGGCAAAGAAGTAACATTTTGTTTAGCATTTTGTAAATGTGAAATGATTGATAAAAATTTGAAATAAGGAGCACTATTTATAGGTAAAAATTTGGCATCTATTGGTGGAGACATCATTCGGTTCCACCCTTTCGTGAGACATCTCTTAAATGACACCCTTTGGTGTCTTTGTCAAGATATGCACATTTTCATTTGCACCCTTTAAAGAATCCATTCAATTGGACCCTTTGTCAAGACATTTCTTAAATGGCACCATATGATTATGCACCTCTTTAATCTCACCCTTTAAAACAGTTGATCGATTACATCTTTTGGCGAGACATCCTTAAATGACATCATATGGCCTATATGTTAAAATAGGCACATTTTCATTCACATTTTTTGGGATCATCCTCGATTGCATCATTTAGTGAAACATTCCTTAAATGACATCCTTTGGTCTTTTTGTCAAGATATGTACCTTTTCATTTGCACCCTTTAAAGTATCCATTTGATTGCACCTTTTGTCAAGACATTTTTTAAATGGCACCATATGATCTATTTGCCAAGATATATACATTTTTTATCGCACCCTTTAGAACAGCTGCTTGATCACACTTTTTGGCGAGACATCCTTAAATGACACCGTATGACCTCTATGTTAAAATTAGCACCTTTTCATTCTCATCTTTTGAGGTCATCTACGCATCTTTATTATATGTAAGATTAACATAACGAAAAAGGAAATCCTTACAAGTTCCCTACTACATCACCCAAAAAAACTTTAAAATGAAAAAAAGAAAAATCAACCTTTCAGCTTCAACCGTATAATTCTCACTGGTACTAAACTCAGCCGGAAAAAAAAAACCATAATGCAAATAGCTTATTTTGTATTGTATTAAAATTATAGTTCATATAAATATCTATTAAGTAACAATACTCCACATTTTTTTATCTATTGTAAGTTGTAACCTTTGCGAGAGACAATTTTCAACTTACACAACAGTGTGTAGGGGTGTACAACGTGGTTAGAATAGGCGATTTTGTTTACCATGCCACTAACAAAACGGTATGATTTCGTCGTTTTGTTGACCGTTCCGTTTAATGAAAAAATAAACGATATGTACAAAATATACGATTTCAATAAACAACATGTGTTATTTAATTTTAGCTTCCGTTTCATTTGTCATTCTGTTACCGAAACGCAAGAACCAGCGTTATTACTAACTATTTCGTTACCATTTCATATCACGACAAAACGGTCAACAGTGTGCTCTATATCTAAAAGAAAAATTCAACTTGGACCATCAAATTTATGTAACGGCTTCGAGCCCAGCCCAAATTGACCCTCCTTCCTATCCGAAATCTCTTCTCCAAACTTCACCTCTACGCTGGATTCTCTCCAACCATACTAGGAACCAGTAATGACAACTCTCGCACCTCCCCTTCTCCGACCACCTCCCCACCTCCCACCAACCACCCACAATCTCAACTCTTCTTCAAAAGACACCACATTGCTACCTCTATCTTCCTGTGATGAGATACACCGTCTACACCTCCCCAGCCTCATCAAATCCTGCGCACGATACCGCCACGTGTCACTCGGGCGACAGCTCCATGCTCTCTCCGTCAAGCTCGGCTGCCTGGTATCTGACCCTTTTGTTCAGTCATCCCTCATTTCTTTCTATGCATCATGCTCTCTGCACGCTATTGCCCTCCAACTGTTCGAAGAATTGCCTGAACCAAATATTGTCTCCTACACTTCTGCCATGGATGCCTGTGTTGATTCGGAGCAGCCTGAGCTAGCTTTTTATCTCTTCCACCAAATGGTCAAATCAGGTAATTTTTTTTCTTTACATAAAGTTGGTGAAATTTTACCAGACCCAAAAATCTTGCTTTATCCACATCCAATAAACCCAGGAATTAATTTAGCCAGAATTAACAGAAACCAGCAGGAGTGTTGACTTAAAATTTGTCTCGGTTGACAAGCAGTTGGCCTGAGTAAACCAACAAAGAGAACACAAATATGACACAAGACCCACAAATTTACTGAAATCTCAATTCGACTGAACTTAGCATCCAACCAAAGTGGCCTTGTGGCAATTTAGCAAACATTTATTGCACACCATTTTATTTGTTTCAGACTTTCAGTTAGGTTTATCTTTTGTTGTGCTTCTTTATGAAACAGGTATTTCTCCCGATTCCTTCTCGCTTGTTGTACTGCTCTCAGCTTGTGCTGACAATGGAGCCTTAAATTTGGGGTGTGGGGCCCATGCACTAGCTTTGAAAATAGGACTGGAGCTCACACCATTTCTTGTTACGGCTTTGATTAGCATGTACTCTAAATGCAGCTCGCTTGACTCTGCTATGTTGCTTTTCCAGCAGACACCAGAAGAAATCAAGTCCCTCCAAGTTTGGAATGCTGTAATAAATGCTCTTGCTTTGCATGGACATGGATCTGATGCACTGAAATTGTTTGAAGATATGATTTCAGGTGGGTTCCACCAACCTAACAGTATAACATTTCTGGGACTTCTTAGCGGATGCACACAGTCGGGTCTGGTCCAAGAAGGCAAGCATTATTTCAATATCATGACTACAAAATTTGGGATTGAACCTACAATAAAGCATTACGGATGCATGGTTGATTTGTTGGGTATGGCAGGGTTATTAAATGAGGCATTTGACTTGCTGACTCATATGCCAATTCAACCGAATTATGTTGTATGGATGTCTTTACTTAGGTCTTGTAGTGCACACGGTGACGTTACCATGGCAGAACAAGTGATGTATATAATCATGCATGGAGAAATCGAATATCCAATGGGAGAGGTTGGTCACTTTGCCATAATGTCTGGCATGTACAGAAAGGCAGGTGTTTTTGATAGATTTGCACAGACGAGGCACCTGGTGGAAAGAAAACAAAAGGGCAAGAGCCGGATTGAGATTGGTGGTAATATGCATGTGTTCAGTGTAGGGTTTCATGGTTTGCATTCTTCTGAGGGGAACAAAATTATAGAGATGCTAGATGTATTGGATGTGAAATTAGGGAAGCAGAAAGAGGAAGCAAATGGAGAGCGCCATAGCGAGAAGGTGGCTGTCTCATTTGGGTTGATCAAGAGTAATTCTGGAATGACTATTCGGGTTTTTAATTACTTGAGGATATGCAAGGATTGCCATGATTGGATGAAGTTTGTTTCAAAGAGTTATGATAGAGAGATAATAATGAGAGATTGTAACAGGATCCATAGATTTGTTGGTGGGATGTGTTCATGTAGAGATTACTGGTAACTTTGTACAGATCTTTTTCCATCTTAAACGGGTGTCATTCTTTTTAGTTCATGGCATAGCATCACTAGTAAGTCTGCTACTTAGGCTAGCTAGCATGTAATTATGAACAGAAATCATACTCTGATAGGATTAAATGATAAGCTTATGTATATTCTTATAACTTCAATAACTCATCATTATCGTCGTCGTCGTCTTCATCCAGTGTAGCATAATCACTTTATTTCTATTGATTACTTTATATATGTATATCTTATATGTTGTGTACTACTTGTCTCAGGTGCTTTTTTCAGGTGGCGCCTTCTTCAATTCTACCCCTCCCCCCCTCCCCCCCCCCCCCCCCAAAAAAAAAAAAAAGAAAAAAAAGAAAAGAAATGTTTGTTCCTAAGCTGTCGTCCTATCCTACCGACTAAATTGATTTATGATCAAGCTTTCAGAATATTCTAATTTTCTATTCCAATTTTTTACCGAGAAATTCAGAGATTTGATATTGAGTTTCTTTTCATCCCCCCCCCCCCTAGTACAAAAGAGATTTTATTCAATTATTATCAAAATGGCTAGTTAAAATAATATATATGTTTTGTTATCCGGCCCAAATATTCACTTGAATTCGGCCTTCTTACAATAATCTGTATTTAAGCTCTTTATATTATCTAGAATATGTTTATAAACTAAGTTATTCAAAACGATTGGTTTATACATCATTATTACGCACATTAATGTGCATATTTCACAGATTTCGAGTATATTTGAGAATTTCAAGCGATTTTGCATCCATTTTAATTCATTAGATCGCAATAATCTATATTTAACATCTTTATATATTGTAGAATATGTTTAAGAACCCAATTATTCAAAACGATCATATTATACATTGTAATTACGCACATAATATGCATGTTTTCACAGATTCCGAGTATATTTGAGCATTTCAAGCGATTTTGCTTTCATTTTAAGTCAATTGATCACAATAATCTTTGTTTAAGTTCTTTATATAGTTTAGAATATATTTATGATCTCGCTTATTCAAAACGAGTGGATTATACATTGTAATTACGCAAATAATGTCCAGATTTTAAAGATTTTCAATATATTTGAGCGTTTCAAGCGATATTGCTTTAATTTTAAATCATTTGATCACAATAATCTGTATCTAAACTCTTTATATTATCTAGAATATGTTTATGAACTTAGTTATTCAAAATGAATGGATTATACATTTTAATTACGCACATAATGTGAATATTTGACAGATTCTGAGTATGTTTGAGCGTTTCACGAGATTTTGTATTCATTATAAGTCATTTGAACGCAATATTCTATATTTAAGCTCATTATAACGTCTAGAATATGTTTTTGAACTCATTTATTCAAAACTATCGAATTATATAATGTAATTATGCACATAATGTGCAGATTTTAAAAATTCTGAGTATATTTGAGCAATTCAAGCAATTTTACATTCATTTTAAGTTATTTGATCACAATAACTGTATTTATGCTCTTTATATTGACTTGAATTTGTTTTGGAACTCACTTGTTCAAAACTATTTGATTATGCAATGTAATTACGCACATAAGTTTTGCAGATTAGGAACAAATTTGAGCATTTCAAGCCATTTTGCATTCATTTTAAGTCATTTTTTTTCAAAATAATCTATATTTACGCTATCTGTATAGTCTAGAATATGTTTATGAACTCAGTTATTCTATCGAATGGAATATACATTGTAATTACACACATAAAGTGCATATTTCACATATTCCGAGTATATTTGAGCATTTCAAGCGATTTTGCATTCGTTTTAAGTCAATTGATTACAATAATCTATGTTTAAGTTCTTTATATAGTCTATAATATGTTTATAAACTCACTTATTCAAAACGATTGGATTATACTGTAATTACGCACATAATTTGCAGATTTCAAATATAATGAAGATATTTGAGCATTTCCAGCGATTTTGCATTTATTTTAAATCATTTTATCACAATAATCTGTATTTAAGCTCTTTATATTATCTAGAATATGTTTATAAACTAAGTTATTCAAAACGATTGGTTTATACATCATTATTACGCACATTAATGTGCATATTTCACAGATTTCGAGTATATTTGAGAATTTCAAGCGATTTTGCATTCATTTTAATTCATTAGATCACAATAATCTATATTTAACATCTTTATATATTGTAGAATATGTTTAAGAACCCACTTATTCAAAACGATCATATTATACATTGTAATTACGCACATAATATGCATGTTTTCACAGATTCCGAGTATATTTGAGCATTTCAAGCGATTTTGCTTTCATTTTAAGTCAATTGATCGCAATAATCTTTGTTTAAGTTCTTTATATAGTTTAGAATATATTTATGAACTCGCTTATTCAAAACGAGTGGATTATACATTGTAATTACGCAAATAATGTCCAGATTTTAAAGATTTTGAATATATTTGAGCGTTTCAAGCGATATTGCTTTAATTTTAAATCATTTGATCACAATAATCTGTATCTAAACTCTTTATAATGTCTAGAATATGTTTATGAACTTAGTTATTCAAAATGAATGGATTATACATTTTAATTACGCACATAATGTGAATATTTGACAGATTCTGAGTATGTTTGAGCGTTTCACGAGATTTTGTATTCATTATAAGTCATTTGAACGCAATAATATATATTTAAGCTCATTATAAAGTCTAGAATATGTTTTTGAACTCATTTATTCAAAACTATCGAATTATATAATGTAATTATGCACATAATGTGCAGATTTTAAAAATTCTGAGTATATTTGAGCAATTCAAGCAATTTTACATTCATTTTAAGTTATTTGATCACAATAACTGTATTTATGCTTTTTATATTGACTTGAATTTGTTTTGGAACTCACTTGTTCAAAACTATTTGATTATGCAATGTAATTACGCACATAAGTTTTGCAGATTAGGAACAAATTTGAGCATTTCAAGCCATTTTGCATTCATTTTAAGTCATTTTTTTTCAAAATAATCTATATTTACGCTATTTATATAGTCTAGAATATGTTTATGAACTCAGTTATTCAATCGAATGGAATATACATTGTAATTACACACATAAAGTGCATATTTCACATATTCCGAGTATATTTGAGCATTTCAAGCGATTTTGCATTCGTTTTAAGTCAATTGATTACAATAATCTATGTTTAAGTTCTTTATATAGTCTAGAATATGTTTATAAACTCACTTATTCAAAACGATTGGATTATACATTGTAATTACGCACATAATTTGCAGATTTCAAATATAATGAAGATATTTGAGCATTTCCAGCGATTTTGCATTTATTTTAAATCATTTGATCACAATAATCTGTATTTAAGCTCTTTATATTGTCTAGAATATGTTTATAAACTAAGTTATTCAAAACGATTGGTTTACACATCATTATTACGCACATTAATGTGCATATTTCACAGATTTCGAGTATATTTGAGAATTTCAAGCGATTTTGCATTCATTTTAATTCATTAGATCCCAATAATCTATATTTAACATCTTTATATATTGTAGAATATGTTTAAGAACCCACTTATTCAAAACGATCATATTATACATTGTAATTACGCACATAATATGCATGTTTTCACAGATTCCGAGTATATTTGAGCATTTGAAGCGATTTTGCTTTCATTTTAAGTCAATTGATCACAATAATCTTTGTTTATGTTCTTTATATAGTTTAGAATATATTTATGAACTCGCTTATTCCAAACGAGTGGATTATACATTGTAATTACGCAAATAAAGTCCAGATTTTAAAGATTTTCAATATATTTGAGCGTTTCAAGCGATATTGCTTTAATTTTAAATCATTTGATCACAATAATCTGTATCTAAACTCTTTATATTATCTAGAATATGTTTATGAACTTAGTTATTCAAAATGAATGGATTATACATTTTAATTACGCACATAATGTGAATATTTGACAGATTCTGAGTATGTTTGAGCGTTTCACGAGATTTTGTATTCATTATAAGTCATTTGAACGCAATATTCTATATTTAAGCTCATTATAACGTCTAGAATATGTTTTTGAACTCATTTATTCAAAACTATCGAATTATATAATGTAATTATGCACATAATGTGCAGATTTTAAAAATTCTGAGTATATTTGAGCAATTCAAGCAATTTTACATTCATTTTAAGTTATTTGATCACAATAACTGTATTTATGCTCTTTATATTGACTTGAATTTGTTTTGGAACTCACTTGTTCAAAACTATTTGATTATGCAATGTAATTACGCACATAAGTTTTGCGGATTAGGAACAAATTTGAGCATTTCAAGCCATTTTGCATTCATTTTAAGTCATTTTTTTTCAAAATAATCTATATTTACGCTATCTGTATAGTCTAGAATATGTTTATGAACTCAGTTATTCTATCGAATGGAATATACATTGTAATTACACACATAAAGTGCATATTTCACATATTCCGAGTATATTTGAGCATTTCAAGCGATTTTGCATTCGTTTTAAGTCAATTGATTACAATAATCTATGTTTAAGTTCTTTATATAGTCTATAATATGTTTATAAACTCACTTATTCAAAACGATTGGATTATACTGTAATTACGCACATAATTTGCAGATTTCAAATATAATGAAGATATTTGAGCATTTCCAGCGATTTTGCATTTATTTTAAATCATTTGATCACAATAATCTGTATTTAAGCTCTTTATATTATCTAGAATATGTTTATAAACTAAGTTATTCAAAACGATTGGTTTATACATCATTATTACGCACATTAATGTGCATATTTCACAGATTTCGAGTATATTTGAGAATTTCAAGCGATTTTGCATTCATTTTAATTCATTAGATCACAATAATCTATATTTAACATCTTTATATATTGTAGAATATGTTTAAGAACCCACTTATTCAAAACGATCATATTATACATTGTAATTACGCACATAATATGCATGTTTTCACAGATTCCGAGTATATTTGAGCATTTCAAGCGATTTTGCTTTCATTTTAAGTCAATTGATCGCAATAATCTTTGTTTAAGTTATTTATATAGTTTAGAATATATTTATGAACTCGCTTATTCAAAACGAGTGGATTATACATTGTAATTACGCAAATAATGTCCAGATTTTAAAGATTTTGAATATATTTGAGCGTTTCAAGCGATATTGCTTTAATTTTAAATCATTTGATCACAATAATCTGTATCTAAACTCTTTATATTGTCTAGAATATGTTTATGAACTTAGTTATTCAAAATGAATGGATTATACATTTTAATTACGCACATAATGTGAATATTTGACAGATTCTGAGTATGTTTGAGCGTTTCACGAGATTGTTTATAAACTCACTTATTCAAAACGATTGGATTATACATTGTAATTACGCACATAATTTGAAGATTTCAAATATAATGAAGATATTTGAGCATTTCCAGCGATTTTGCATTTATTTTAAATCATTTGATCACAATAATCTATATTTAAGCTCTTTATATTATCTAGAATATGTTTATAAACTAAGTTATTCAAAACGATTGGTTTATACATCATTATTACGCACATTAATGTGCATATTTCACAGATTTCGAGTATATTTGAGAATTTCAAGCGATTTTGTATTCATTTTAATTCATTAGATCACAATAATCTATATTTAACATCTTTATATATTGTAGAATATGTTTAAGAACCCACTTATTCAAAACGATCATATTATACATTGTAATTACGCACATAATATGCATGTTTTCACAGATTCCGAGTATATTTGAGCATTTCAAGCGATTTTGCTTTCATTTTAAGTCAATTGATCACAATAATCTTTGTTTAAGTTCTTTATATAGTTTAGAATATATTTATGAACTCACTTATTCAAAACGAGTGGATTATTCATTGTAATTAAGCACAAAATGTGCAAATTTTAAAGATTTTGAATATATTAGAGCATTTCAAGCATTTTTCATTAATTTTAAATCATTTGATTACAATAATCTGTATTTAAACCCTTTATATTGTCTAGAATATGTTTATGAACTCAGTTATTCAAACGAATGGATTATAAAATTTAATTATGCCCATAATGTGCATATTTCACAGATTCCGTGTATATATGACAATTTTAAGCGATTTTGCATTCATTTTAATTCATTTGATCGCAATGATCTGAAACTCTTTATATTATCTATAATATGCTTATGAACTCAGTTATTCAAAACGAATGGATTGTACATTTTAATTACGCACATAATGTGCATATTTCAAAGATTCTGAGTATATTTTAGCATTTCAAGCGATTTTGCATTCATTTTAATTCATTTGATCACAATAATCTATATTTAAGCTCTTTAGATATTCCAGAATATGTTTATGAACTCACATATTCAAACAATTGGATTATACAATGTAATTAAGCACATAATGTGCAGATTTTAATGATTCTGAGTATATTTATGCATTTCAAGTGATTTTGCATTCATTTTAAGTCGTTTGATCATAATGACCTATACTTAAGCACTTTATATAGTCTAGAATATGTTTATGAACTCGGTTGTTCAAAACTAATGGATTATACATTTTAATTACCCACATAATGTGCTTATTTCACAGATTCCGAGTATATTTGAATATTTCAAGCGATTTTACTTTCATTTTAAGTCATGCGATCATAATAATCTATATTTAAGATTCTTATATAGTCCGGAATATGTTTATGAACTCACTTATTAAAAACGATTGGATTATACATTGTAATTGCACACATAATATGCAGATTTTAAAGATTCTGAATATATTTGAGCATTTCAAGCGATTTCGCATTCATTTAAGTCATTTAATCACAATAATTTATATTTAAGCTCTTTATATAGTCTAAAATATTTTTGTGAACTCACTTATTTATTCAAAACGATTGGATTATACATTGTACTTAAGTACATAATTTGCATATTTTACAGATTCTGAGTAAATTTGAGCATTTCAAGCTATTTTGCATTCATTTTAAGTTATATGATCAGAATAGTCCATATTTAAACTCTTCATATAGTCTGGAATATCTTTATGAACTCACTTATTCAAAATAATTGGATTATGCATTGTAATTATGTACATAATGGGCATATTTTGCATATTCTGAGTATATTTGAGCATTTCAAGCATTTTTGCATTTATTTTAAGTTATTTTATCATAATAATCTATATTTAAACTCTTTATATAGTCTACAATATCTTTATTAACTCACTTATTCGAAACGATTGGATTATAAATTGTAATTACGCACATAATGTGCATGTTTAACAGATTCTGAGTATATTCGAACATGTCAAGTAATTTTGCATTCATTTTAAGTCATGTGATCACAATAATCTATATTTAAGCTTTTTACATAGTCTTTAATTATGTTTATCGTCTCACATATTCAATACGATTGGATTATACACTATAATTACGCACATAATTTGCAGATTTTTTATATTTCGGGTATATTTGAGCATTTCAAGCAATTTTGCATTCATTTTAAATCATTTGTTCACAATAATTTATATTTAAGCCCTTTATATAGTCTAGAATATGTTTATGAACTCACATATTGAAAATGATTAGATTATACATTGTAATTACGCACATACTTTTCATATTTTTTAGATTCTGAGTATATTTGAGCATTTCAAGCTATTTTGCCATCATTTTAATTCATTTGATCACAATAATCTATATTTAAGCTATTTATATACTCTAGAATATGTGTATGAACTTTCTTATTTAAAACAATTGGATTATATATTGTAATTACACACATAATATGCATATTTTAAAGATTCTGAGTATATTTGATCATTTCAAGCGATTTTGCATTCATTTTATGTCATTGGACCACAATAATCAATATTTAAGTTATTTATATATTCTAAAATATATTTATAAACTCACTTATTCAAAATAATTGGATTATACATTTTAATTACGCGCATAATGTACTGATTATAGAGATTCTGAGTATGTTTGAGCATTTCAAGACATTTTGCATTCATTTCAAGTCATTTGATCGCAATAATATATATTTAAGCTATTTATAAAGTTTAGAATATGTTTATGAAGTCATTTATTCAAATTGGATTATATAATGTAATTACGCACATAATGTGCATATTATGCATATTCTGAGTATATTTGAGTATTTGAAGCGATTTGGAATTTGTAATTTGATGTCACTAATCTATATTTTGTAATCATTTTAAATAATTTGATCGTACTTATCTATATTGAAACAATTCATGTAGTAAAGAATATGTTTCTTGTTATATATTTATTCAAAATGGTTGCATTATAAATAGTAATCACTCATATAATGTGCAAATAAAGCAAATTCTAAGTATCATTTATGCATTCGAGATTTTGCATTCATTTTAAGTCATTTAATCATAAGAATCTATATTTGAGCTCTTTATATAGTCTAAAATATTCTTACAACCTTACTCAACCCAAATGATTGGATTATACATATAAATTACGCTTATAATATGGAAATCATGTATATTTTGAGTATCATTTGGACATTTCAAGCGATTTTGTAATCATTTTAAGTCATTTGATGACACTAATCTATATTTAAACTCATCATATAGTATAGAATATGTTTCTTATCATACTTATTCAAAATGATTGCATTATAATTATTAATTACTCTTATAATGTGCAAATAAAACAAATTCTGAGTATCGTTAGAACTTTTCAAGTGATTTCGCATTAAAATTGGATATAACCCCCTCTAATCTTTGTCAATTGGATATAACCCCCTGTAATCTTCAAAATTGGATATAACCCCTCTAATCTTAGTATCTTAGGATATTTAAAATTTAAAAAACCATTTTTTACATAAAATGACTAAAATACCCTTACTTTTACTGGCCGATATTGTACCTCAAACAACCTTGTCTTTCCCCACCGTGATTTCTTACCATATCTCCTGTAAGCTGTAGTCCTGTTAGTTTCTATGCTGTAGTAATCTTAAACTGGTAGAAGTGCGATCCTTTATTTGAGCAGATATATTAAGCTTTTGCTAATTGTTTTCTTCGGGAAGCATCAATTATCTGGCAAGCATGTATTTTCTTCAATTAACTATTACCAACGTTGTTGGTTCCTCTGTCTTGTAATAGCCTAAAGCAATTATAGAATTGATAAATTAAGGTTGTAGTAAAAAATTGTCTTTTATCCGATTGGTTAAGAAGTTGCACAATGGTAGCACTAGCTTGGACATGAGATCCAGTGTGGAAATCGAGAATCAATCAGATTACTAGCTGGAGAAGAAATTTTTTAGAAGTGCTCGGCAAAAGTATAAGAAACGCATAAGAGAAGTGGAAATAAATAATGCAAGTTTGAAAAAAAAAAGGGGTTGCTAGTGTCAAACATATAGGACACGTATACTTGTCCAACGCGATGAAATTTTAATTTTTAAAATTGAAATGGCCGATCCAAACCGCACAAATTGTTTTGTGTTATAAAATCTTCATGGAGACCAAATTTTATATTTTTTCAAATTTTTTTACTATTTTTTGGAATTTTTTAATATCAATCTAAAAAGTTCTGAACCCTTCAATTTTGAAAATTCGAAAAAAATAGTTAGAAAATCTGAAAAAATATAAAATTTGATTATCAAAGATATTTTAATATAGAGATCATATTGAGCGGTTTGGATCGACCGTTTGAAATTTTAATATGCTACGTTTGGATCGTGTTTGACATCCTATATGTTTGATTCTAGCATTACTCAAAAAAAAAAAAAATACACGGGTGGAAGAGGAAAGGTTGGTTGGTAGAAGACGGGTAAGTATAAGTAAGGATATTTTTGTCCTTTTATGTATAAAATGATTTTTTTTAATTTCAAATATAATTAAAATAAATAAAAGGGTTTATATCCTAAGATATTAAGATTAGAGGAGGTTATATCCAATTTTGAAGATTACAAGGGGTTTATCTAATTGACATAGATTAGAGGAGCTATATCAAATTTTTATATTTTTATTGTCTAATATTATTTTGTTTTTTTATTTGCCCACATATGAGGGCATCTTATGCTAGTAGTTAAAAAGAGGGAACTGAAGTAAGTATCTCACCAATATTATGGATTTGGATTTTTTTTTTTTAATGTTTTTGAATTTTATATTGCAACATAGAAGTAATTTTTTTTTATTGTAACTTAGAAACTAATATTAGCTTCGGTAAATGAAATTGGCAATCTTTTAGGCTGTGTTTTTTTTTTAAATGTTATCAAAATGCCATAGACAACACATGTGCATTTTTTATTAAAGTGTAATAGTTCTGTTCAACCGACACCACTGCCTCGTATAAAAATAAAGAAATCATATTGTTAGAAAGTGCTCGATTTTAATTTTTCATGTCAATTACACCTAATTAATCTTAATTAAACATCAAACATAAAAATCTTGCCAAGCAATCAATATACAAGGAGAATGGGTAGGAGAAATTGTACCTCTCACGGAATCGTATTCGCAAGACTTAACCAAGGCATGGGAATCGATGACGTGCCTTCTCCACCGCCTCCACCACGTCTAGATGCCGCCCTCGAGTCCACCAAAGAGGATTAATCACGTTCTACAAGGTACATGCTAGCATACCCAAAGAACAAGCCTAATCCTTATGGTTTTATCTCTTGCATCAATCAACAATCATGATTTAGTGGAGAGAAAATATCTCAACACATGAGCAAATGAGAGAGAGAAGAGAAGAAAGTGATAGTTTCCATGGGAGGAATGAGAGGAGAGAGAAAGGTTTTGGTGGAGCATCTCATAAGTGGTCCTCATATAGAGCACAAAACCTAATTGGCTTCTTACATAATTACAACTATGCTATCCCACCTACCATCATTATATGGCTGCCACGAAATGAGCTTTATGAGCCACTTAATCCACTCAATTGAGTCTCTAATTCTATTAATTAAAGCCTCATTTATTTGCTTTTTAATTGGGCTATCTATTTGCTACCAAATAACAGCCCAATTAATTAATATAACCATTTATATTAAAATTGGGTTGAACTAAATTAATTATTAACTCATTAACAATTATTTTAGGATTAGTTAATGCATTAATTTATTTCTATATGATCCCATTGACTTAATTAATTATAACAGTTCACAACGGTATATAATTAATTAATCAATCTATCATATTTTCACAATACTTACTGTTGTGAATAAATAAATAATGCACTGTGTGATTAAAGTTCTATTTGTGTGACTCTTTGAGAATTTATGCTATGTTGGACATGGAAAATAAATCGTTATTTATTTCCAATAATCATAAGCGGTATCTAGCAACAGGTTATGATTCTCAATTCACATAAATAATGTACTGCTATAATATCTCAATCCTGTATAAGAAATAAAAGTATTTCCTTGTCTGATTCTTATGCCACATGATATCATTATATAATCTAAGATAGGAATGTATCATTCTTGCAGATTATACATTTCTTGATCTAGAGTTGATTGTACAAATTGGTCAAACAATCCAACTCCATAAAGGGGCCCAAATGGATATCATCACTCACTAGAAATACTGATGAGGGACATACGATTTTCTTGATGAACAATCTTTCCCCGCACAATGCAAGAGAACATAAATAATGATTGTATAACAATCCTTATTGGGAATCAGCAGTAGACATTATTTATAGAACCTATCCTCATGTGGAAAGATTGAACCATCTCAAACTTAAAATGAAACTCATATGAAATAAACAATGACACATAATACAATCCATATGTTTATTTCATTGGTCAAGTCTTATGTTATGTTCCAATAACATACACATATGCAATTAGGTTGGCAACTCTTTACCTATGATTTGTGGAACTTAATCATCACTTAACTTGCATACTAATCTTATATGATAATTATTGTTCCTTGTTAATTATCAAGATTATGGATAGTTTAGATTTATTATTGTCATTCTAAAGAATGATCCACAATTCAGATCCTCAACCTGAATGATATGTCAATAATAAACCTAGGAACAAATGATAAAATTATGATTCATAACATAAACTAATATTTAAGTTAAATTATTGACTTTTATGACATAACTCCAACGCATATAAGTATGAACCGATCGTAATAACCTTTTTAAAATATTATTCTAAACTAGATTTGTACGTCGAGTTTCACTCGATGATATTGGATGTTACTGTAAACAATAAATGAAAATTTGTGATTTTAACAGAAATTATCTTGTTTTTAAAGTATATTTTCTATATAAGATAACATAATCATGAAAATAAAAAACAAAAACTGAAATAATTAAGTCTTTCCATACATGGTTTAGTTTTCAACATCAAATTAATTTCATGCCAATATATATGTTGATATTCTTTCAACATAATGGAGTTGCATGTTAAAAAAATTGGTATTCCATTAGAGTTCGTTTCAAATATTGAATTACAAAATCAATAAAAGTTTTTCCATAAAACAAAATCAATTGTATAGCCTTCAAATAAAAGTAAATATAGAATTCAAAATAATAAAGATATGTGTCTTAAAATAATAAATTAATTTTAAATATAAAATACATGGTATATGTTTAAATTTAAAGTGTGAAAATTACATAATAAATTATGCATATCTTAGATCTTAATGTTGGTGAATTATAAAATAGTTTAAGTAATAGTTATGTTGATATTATAAAAGTAAAAGATATTTCATCAATTAGATATACAGTTTAAATTAGCTTAGACTGCTCTTTTACCATTATGTCTTTCACAGAAAAAAAAACTCATAACATTTACATTAATTTGAAATATACAAATATTGAATTATACATAACTGACAATAATGATAATTACTATTGCTAAAAGATATTATAAAATATAAAATAATTGATTTAATTAATTGTTTTAAAAATATAAACACTAGTTAATAAGTAAATTGTTATTCAGAAATATAGTTTTAAATTTTAGAAATTCGAATAAATTGGTGTACCTATAGGCCGTATCAAATCCGTAATATTTGTTCCAATATTATCAAAAGACTTGAAATCAAACACGCGGATATGATAAAGAGATTTGATGGCAAAGAAGTAACATTTTGTTTACCATTTTGTAAATGTGAAATGATTGATGAAAATTTGAAATAAGGAGCACTATTTATAGGTAAAAATTTGGCATCTATTGGTGGAGACATCATTCGGTTCCACCCTTTCGTGAGACATCTCTTAAATGACACCCTTTGGTGTCTTTGTCAAGATATGCACATTTTCATTTGCACCCTTTAAAGAATCCATTCAATTGGACCCTTTGTCAAGACATTTCTTAAATGGCACCATATGATTATGCACCTCTTTAATCTCACCCTTTAAAACAGTTGATCGATTACACCTTTTGGCGAGACATCCTTAAATGACATCATATGGCCTATATGTTAAAATAGGCACATTTTCATTCACATCTTTTGGGATCATCCTCGATTGCATCATTTAGTGAAACATTCCTTAAATGACATCCTTTGGTCTTTTTGTCAAGATATGTACCTTTTCATTTGCACCCTTTAAAGTATCCATTTGATTGCACCTTTTGTCAAGACATTTTTTAAATGGCACCATATGATCTATTTGCCAAGATATATACATTTTTTATCGCACCCTTTAGAACAGCTGCTTGATCACACTTTTTGGCGAGACATCCTTAAATGACACCGTATGACCTCTATGTTAAAATTAGCACCTTTTCATTCTCATCTTTTGAGGTCATCTACGCATCTTTATTATATGTAAGATTAACATAACGAAAAAGGAAATCCTTACAAGTTCCCTACTACATCACCCAAAAAAACTTTAAAATGAAAAAAAGAAAAATCAACCTTTCAGCTTCAACCGTATAATTCTCACTGGTACTAAACTCAGCCGGAAAAAAAAACCATAATGCAAATAGATTATTTTGTATTGTATTAAAATTATAGTTCATATAAATATCTATTAAGTAACCATACTCCACATTTTTTTATCTATTGTAAGTTGTAACCTTTGCGAGAGACAATTTTCAACTTACACAACAGTGTGTGGGTGTACAACGTGGTTAGAATAGGCGATTTTGTTTACCATGCCACTAACAAAACAGTATGATTTCGTCGTTTTGTTGACCGTTCCATTTAATGAAAAAATAAACGATATGTACAAAATATACGATTTCAATAAACAACATGTGTTATTTAATTTCAGCTTCCGTTTCATTTGTCATTCTGTTACCGAAACGCAAGAACCAGCGTTATTACTAACTATTTCGTTACCATTTCATATCACGAGAAAACGGTCAAACGGTAGCCGTTGACGGGCCTAACAGTGTGCTCTATATCTAAAAGAAAAATTCAACTTGGACCATCAAATTTATGTAACGGCTTCGAGCCCAGCCCAAATTGACCCTCCTTCCTATCCGAAATCTCTTCTCCAAACTTCACCTCTACGCTGGATTCTCTCCAACCATACTAGGAACCAGTAATGACAACTCTCGCACCTCCCCTTCTCCGACCACCTCCCCACCTCCCACCAACCACCCACAATCTCAACTCTTCTTCAAAAGACACCACATTGCTACCTCTATCTTCCTGTGATGAGATACACCGTCTACACCTCCCCAGCCTCATCAAATCCTGCGCACGATACCGCCACGTGTCACTCGGGCGACAGCTCCATGCTCTCTCCGTCAAGCTCGGTTGCCTGGTATCTGACCCTTTTGTTCAGTCATCCCTCATTTCTTTCTATGCATCATGCTCTCTGCACGCTATTGCCCTCCAACTGTTCGAAGAATTGCCTGAACCAAATATTGTCTCCTACACTTCTGCCATGGATGCCTGTGTTGATTCGGAGCAGCCTGAGCTAGCTTTTTCTCTCTTCCACCAAATGGTCAAATCAGGTAATTTTTTTTCTTTACATAAAGTTGGTGAAATTTTACCAGACCCAAAAATCTTGCTTTATCCACATCCAATAAACCCAGGAATTAATTTAGCCAGAATTAACAGAAACCAGCAGGAGTGTTGACTTAAAATTTGTCTCAGTTGACAAGCAGTTGGCCTGAGTAAACCAACAAAGAGAACACAAATATGACACAAGACCCACAAATTTACTGAAATCTCAATTCAACTGAACTTAGCATCCAACCAAAGTGGCCTTGTGGCAATTTAGCAAACATTTATTGCACACCATTTTATTTGTTTCAAACTTTCAGTTAGGTTTATCTTTTGTTGTGCTTCTTTATGAAACAGGTATTTCTCCCGATTCCTTCTCGCTTGTTGTACTGCTCTCAGCTTGTGCTGACAATGGAGCCTTAAATTTGGGGTGTGGGGCCCATGCACTAGCTTTGAAAATAGGACTGGAGCTCACACCATTTCTTGTTACGGCTTTGATTAGCATGTACTCTAAATGCAGCTCGCTTGACTCTGCTATGTTGCTTTTCCAGCAGACACCAGAAGAAATCAAGTCCCTCCAAGTTTGGAATGCTGTAATAAATGCTCTTGCTTTGCATGGACATGGATCTGATGCACTGAAATTGTTTGAAGATATGATTTCAGGTGGGTTCCACCAACCTAACAGTATAACATTTCTGGGACTTCTTAGCGGATGCACACAGTCGGGTCTGGTCCAAGAAGGCAAGCATTATTTCAATATCATGACTACAAAATTTGGGATTGAACCTACAATAAAGCATTACGGATGCATGGTTGATTTGTTGGGTATGGCAGGGTTATTAAATGAGGCATTTGACTTGCTGACTCATATGCCAATTCAACCGAATTATGTTGTATGGATGTCTTTACTTAGGTCTTGTAGTGCACACGGTGACGTTACCATGGCAGAACAAGTGATGTATATAATCATGCATGGAGAAATCGAATATCCAATGGGAGAGGTTGGTCACTTTGCCATAATGTCTGGCATGTACAGAAAGGCAGGTGTTTTTGATAGATTTGCACAGACGAGGCACCTGGTGGAAAGAAAACAAAAGGGCAAGAGCCGGATTGAGATTGGTGGTAATATGCATGAGTTCAGTGTAGGGTTTCATGGTTTGCATTCTTCTGAGGGGAACAAAATTATAGAGATGCTAGATGTATTGGATGTGAAATTAGGGAAGCAGAAAGAGGAAGCAAATGGAGAGCACCATAGCGAGAAGGTGGCTGTCTCATTTGGGTTGATCAAGAGTAATTCTGGAATGACTATTCGGGTTTTTAATTACTTGAGGATATGCAAGGATTGCCATGATTGGATGAAGTTTGTTTCAAAGAGTTATGATAGAGAGATAATAATGAGAGATTGTAACAGGATCCATAGATTTGTTGGTGGGATGTGTTCATGTAGGGATTACTGGTAACTTTGTACAGATCTTTTTCCATCTTAAATGGGTGTCATTCTTTTTAGTTCATGGCATAGCATCACTAGTAAGTCTGCTACTTAGGCTAGCTAGCATGTAATTATGAACAGAAATCATACTCTGATAGGATTAAATGATAAGCTTATGTATATTCTTATAACTTCAATAACTCATCATTATCGTCGTCATCGTCTTCATCCAGTGTAGCATAATCACTTTATTTCTATTGATTACTTTATATATGTATATCTTATATGTTGTGTACTAGTCTCAGGTGCTTTTTTCAGGTGGCGCCTACTTCAATTCTACCCCCTCCCCGCCCCCCCCCCCCCAAAAAAAAAAAAAAAGAAAAGAAATGTTTGCTCCTAAGCTGTCGTCCTATCCTACCAACTAAATTGATTTATGATCAAGCTTTCAGAATATTCTAACTTTCTATTCCAATTTTTTTACCGAGAAATTCAGAGATTTGATATTGAGTTTCTTTTCATCCCCCCCCCCCTCTAGTACAAAAGAGATTTTATTCAATTATTATCAAAATGCGGATATACTACGTAACATCCTAAGGATGTGCCATCCTGCCATCCTTACGGGCTGAAGCCCATAAATTTTTCATAGTCACGTGCATCTCACGTGAGACAATTAAATATCTCTCAAATTTTTCCGTAAATTCATCTACTCCCATCAGATCTTTCTCTCTCAACGAGCCGGTGCGTTCTTTCTCTCTCTACGGAGCCAGTGCGCTCTTTTTCTCTCTGCCGGATCTCACATGTTATCAGACCAAACCTCTCTCTCCTTCCAGATCTGACCTCTTTATTCTCTTGGCTTTGCCATGGCAGCGATGGACCTCCGTCGTGAGGAAGATAAATTTTTGTCAGAGTCGCCGACGACGAAGTAGGCACCGCCTCCTTCCTCGCAACGAAGATAGGTTTGCTCAGTTAAGATTTGAGAAGATATCGCTAAGGTACTCTCTCTCCTTCTCAAATCTGAAGCAATCGAGTTTCTCGCCATGGTCGTATGTGCTATTTGATCGTTTTCCTTAACTGTGTTGTTTGATCGGTCTTCATCGGAGTGGTGACGTTAGCGAGATCGCTAATTCAAATACCATTGCTATCGATCTTCTTCATATTCAAGGTATTTGTCTTAATTGATGTCAATTTTGTTTAATTATTGTTAGATGTTCTAAATTTTGTTTTAACAATTGAGATGCGCAATTTAACATTATTCAAATTCAGAACTAGATTTTACAATCGTTTGAATTCAATTATACTTATTACATTAATGCAAACCTAAATTGCACAATTCATCATATCACATTTGTACTGAATTGAGTTTGAGTTGAGGTTGAATCAGTGATTGAACATATAAGAACTATTAAATTAGTGATTTGTATTGAGCTATATCCTAGTGGTTGAAGGGAGTAAAAATATTGTGTCAGAGGAGTAAATATATTGTTTCTTTTATGGATATATTGTGCAAGAGAGTAAATATATTGTACAACGAGTAAATATATTGTGTCAGGGAGTAATTAATTATATCTATGGGTGTATCTATCTAAGATAATTGTCTATATAAATAACACTGATTGCTTTGATGTCATTTACTGAGAAGTAAATAAATAATCCTGAGGGAGTAAATAAATAAGTTAGAGGGAGCACTAATAAAAACCAATTTCTTTATTTATCTTGCAGGTGTATTGCATTTTTTAGTTGATATGGGATTATCAGGTCAATTTTGATCCTTTATTTATATATAAGGGAGAATTTATTTACATATAAGAGAGTATTTAAATGTCTATTCTGATTATCAGGTTAATTTTGAATTTTTCTACTCCTTTAAGCGTTTTGTTTGTTGTTTTAGTATAAGCTTAAAGGAGAACAAAATATAGAATAATGGGGTAAATAATATCTAACAAGGGAGTACATATCAAGAACTTGGCAGGTGCGTTTGGTATTTTAGCATAGGCTTAAGGAGCACAAAACATAGAATAAGGGAGTAAATAATATCTAACATGGGAGTAAATAATATCTAACAAGAGAGTACATATCAATAAACTTTGTTGTTTGTTTTTTGTTCTAATATAGGCTTAAAGGAGTACAAAATATAGGATAAATGAGTAAATAATATCTAACAAGGGAGTACATATTAAAAACCTGGCAAGTGTGTTTGGTATTTTAGCGTAATCTTAAAAGAGTACAAAATATAGGATAAGGGAGTAAATAATATTTAACAAGGGAGTACATAATCAAGAACCTGACAAGTGTGTTTGATATTTTAGCATAATCTTAAAAGAGTACAAAATATAGGATAAGGGAGTAAATAATATCTAACAAGGGAGTATATAATCAAGAACCTGACAGGTGTGTTTGATATTTTAGCATAATCTTAAGAGAGTACAAAATATAACATAAGAGAGTAAATAATATCTAACAAGGAAGTACATATTAAGAACCTAGCAGGTGTGTTTGATATTTTAGAATATGTTTAAAGGAGTACAGAACATAGGATAAGGGAATAAATAATATCTAACAAGGAAGTACATATCAAGAAGCTTTGTTGTTTGTTTGCTGTTTTAATATAGGCTTAAAGGAGTACAAAATATAGGATAAGAGAGTAAATAATATCTAACAAGGGAGTACATATCAAGAACTTGATAGGTGTGTTTGGTATTTTAACATAATCTTAAAGGAGTATAAAATATAGGATAAGGGAGTAAATAATATCTAACAAGGGAGTACATATCAAGAACCTGACAGGTGTGTTTGGTATTTTAGCATAGGCTTAAAGGAGTACAAATCATATGATAAGGGAGTAAATAATATATAACAACGGAGTACATATCAAGAACCTGGCAGTTGTGTTTGTTCTAACATTGGACAATTCTATATTTTGCAGATTAATATCAGTGATGATAAACGTGTTGTTGCTTACCGGCTACTACTAGATCCTATCAATGAGACGAAATTTAGATCTGCAAGTGAGTGTGTTCTCTTTGATCTTGAGGAAGAAAGCTGAACTTGGTGATTGACTGAGAAGATTACAAAACTTGATCGTTGAGTATAACTTAGTTGGTGTTGTTTGTTTTTTGTTGAGTGAATTTCGTTTGGGGAATAACTCTTATTTGAACATGGTTGGATGAAAAGTTTATACTCCCTTTTTAAGAATTATATACTCTGTTATTGTATTGAATTCTTATTTACACAATTTGTCTGCTTATTAAATGCTAATTTGGTATTCAATATGTAGAAGTATATACTCCCTTACGAAGAAGTATTTACTTCCTTAATATTTCAATTTTTATTTGATTATTCTTATTTCAAATTGAAATATTGAATGCTTATTTGAACGTTTTGACCAAAAATTATATAATCCTGTATGGAAAAATATGTACTCCTCTCAGAAGAAGTATATACTTAATATTTTTAATTCTTATTTGTACATTTTTTGTCTGCTTTTAAATGTTAATTCTGTATTCCATATGTAGATGTATATACTTCCATGCGTAGAATTATTTACTCTCTTAATATTTCAATTTTTATAGTATTATTCTTATTTTAAAATTCATATATTGAATGCTTATTTGAACGTTTTTACCAAAAATTTTATACTTCCGTATTGAAAATTATATACTTCCGTACGAAAAAGTATGTACTCCTTTGCAGTTCACATTTATATACTTCTTTACATCAATTTAGATACTCCTCATTTTTAAGTGACGTCAGCATCCCAAAATCATTTATATTTTGGACCAAATCGCGTGATCTGTGCGTAACACACCGAAATCACAGGGCGCGATCGTTTGGGCCAGCTCTACTATCTTTTGGGCTAGGAGGGCCAGGAGACGCGTGGGATGTCAGGGATGTCAAATATCTCGGATGTCCCATATCAGCTCCGATCAAAATGGCTAGTTAAAAATATATATATGTTTTGTTATCCGGCCCAAATATTCACTTGAATTCGGCCTTCTTATAATTAGGCTACTTCATGTTAAGATACTATCCACTTGGGCCGCGTGTTTATGTAGCGCATGAAGGCTTCCAAATTCCCTCAGGGCATAGTATTACTACTGTATTAGTAAATTGCTGAACTGAAATAACTATCAACAGTTATATACAGAACAACAGTATGTAGTTGAAAGTGCATAAAAATTATAAAAGGTATTTAGAATGTGAGTTCATGAAATTGTTTAACAACTGGTAAGAACGTAGAGTTTTAACACGTTTAGGATGTTTAATTGAAAAAAACCCATGCGTCTACCAACCAATTGCACATGTTCGCATATTCCAAGATAAACTATGAAACATAATATAATGATGAAACCATCTAATGACATTGAGGATCAAGCTTCTTGGTATGCATGAATTTTCCCTTATAAAGGAAAAATTGAGGAATAAAATTATCCAGAATATTTGGAGATGAGTGTGTCAGACTGTTGATGCAATTAATTGATGAATATTCCATCCATTAGAGATCCATATAAATGTTTTCCTTTTATTCCCAATCAATTTTATGTTATTCCTTGGAGAAGGAATTAAAAAAAGTGGGAAAGGAATAAATAAGGTGGTGCTACGGTGTTACCACCCCAAGCATCTTTTTGAAGTCGTTGTTTATTCTCTATGCATTTGATATGATAATGCGTAGACTATAGTCACCTGGTATAAAATTATTTGTTTTTGGAATAATATTTCTAAATATCACCACTATTTAATATAAAAGAATGAACACTAATCATGAACATAAACAAATGTGAACAATAAATTCACCCACACATATAACTCCGTACAAACAAATGTGAAAAACATTGGTATTACGGATGATGTATAACTAGCCTAAAGCTTCTTTTATACTGGCATGGCCAAATTTAAATTGTTTTGTAAGAAAAACAATTTTTACTATATTTTAATAATTATTTTATTGAAGGAAATTTTCCGTTGTTTGATTTGTATGTCTTTGTAAATGTTTAATATATTATTAGTTCCAGGCCTTCATTCAACAAGGTAAATTATTTTAAAAATAATAAAAGCTAATTTTCTCCAAAATTTATCGTTTTTTTTAAAAAAAATACAATTGAACCGACCGCTCAATATGATACAAGAAGATAAAAAAAAAATTGAATATTTCTGTTGAATACCAAACATTTTTAAAATTCCATCCGGCTCCTCACTCCAAACAACCAAAATGGAAAATAAATATTTTGTTCAATGTTCATGTTGACCTCACCAGAAAAGTCAAGTGCTTGACAGCATTGAACTCAATAGGGTAACTACACTGCAAAAGAATTATGTTGTATAATTTTCAAACAATTTTGGTTTCGAAGGACAGGACATATAATTACTTCGTCTAGAATTAATTTTTAAGCAATTATTCATATTTTAAATAAAAAAAAACAGATCATATTACATGTTTGATTTGTAGACAATTATTTCATGAGAAAAATTGATTCAATAAGGCACCTGACGGTGATGAAACCAACCAAAGATTCACATTCCAAACAAGGAATCCAAATATGGAAAATAATTCAGAATATTTGGTGATGATTGAGTGCATAGAATCAATTACGGAATTCCATCCGATTTTAGAGATTCACACATCTTTCCTTTTATTCCCAAACAATTATATATTATTCCTTAGTGGTGGCATTACTGGCCCAAGCATCCTTCAATTCTTTGTTTATTCCTTGGCATTTGATGCGATCACATGCCGGAATAGTCCCTCTAGAAGACTAGAAATAGCATTCCCTCTACAGTCTATACCAATCATGGTCAGGTTCTATCCAAAATGATTCATATACTGTTCAGAGGATTGTTAATTATTTAGTAGCACTTTGTTTATTATAAACATTTGTGACATTTTACTTTCTTCATAAAATATTGATATGTAATCAAGTCCTCTCTATTTTTTCTCTAGAAACTAAATTCCATTAATAGAAACTAAGAAATTAACAATTATATATCATCTAGTTTAGATTAACAATGACACCTTTTCCATTGAGCAAACTTAATTCTCGTCTTTTTTTTAGTATAGATAGAATATGATCAAAGTATCCCAATCTGTTCAATGTTTGAAGTCAGATTTTCTTTTACAGCCGACTAAAATGCTCTCTGTGTGTCCATCCTACTTACACAAATTGAACCAGCATATATTTTTGGACCCTCCTTTTTGTGTTAATTTATCTACCAATAATAATACGAACACAGAGCATTTTTGTTACAGAGAAGCCATACTTCTCAAATTTGTGTGCAATATTGGCTGATTATTTTTATCCAATAATCTATGGCAACTTAGCAGCGAGTCATGATTAGTTACCCGTCCAAATGGCCCTTTTATAATTTTTATTTTGGAATATATTGTTAATGGTTTTTTCCGACATTATAAATAGAGTTTGATAATTAAATTAAAAACTACATGCAAAAATAATAATCGAGTACCAACAAAACTAGTATAACTTTGCAATTTCAGACCATTTCTCAGATCAACAAAAAAAAAAAAAAAAGAGCCAGCTGCTAATTTCAGACCATTTCTCACATATACTTGTAGCCGAATCCACTACCTTCTAGTTAGATTCCAGAATGAGTCAGGTGATAATTTCACTTTCAAAATGAGCATCTCAAGAAATATAAATTAAATATTCAATTCAGAAGCAATATCTTCTAGCAAAAATGAAAATGAATAAAATATATCATGATTTCTGTATAATTGGTTGCGTTTTGAACTGGTGTCTATACTAGAAGAACACATAAACACTCAACCTCTGAAAGAGATTCTTCAGCAATGTAGCGTAAACTTGTTTAAGACTAATTTCAAAACTTGAATAAAACGACTGAACAATTTCTAATACAGGATAAGCTAGTAGCGAACGAAAGTATTGCTTAGTTATGAGCGTTCATTCTTTTACTTTCTTTGGCTCCGTTTGGATCGTATGGGAATGGGAGGATTAACTTCGTCCTAGACGTAAATTTATTATAAACAATTCAAATTCTTCACAAAGTTACACACTTCCCAATACTTTCCGTCTAGAAATAAACTATTCCTCTTATATATTCCTAAGAAATCCAAACGGAGCTTCTTTTTCCCCTTTGAACAAATGAGACAATTTATTATTTATCGAGTAGTTACAAACACCGAATTTAATAGCGTTCAGTAAGTTCTATAGATTCGGAGTCATTAAATTGTCTTCATTTGCGAATTCTAAACTATGTTGGCACTCATTGTATAAAAAAAATTCAGATTAAGAACTTATAAACTGTGAATTTTTGTTATATATAATAGCTTATAAATGTCCAAAAGATACGAATAATCTGGTACGTGCTCACCTTGCTACTCATTTATGCACATCTGCACAAACAGTGAATTAAAGAAAAATGCAAAGTTGACTTGTAGGAGGAAAAAAAATTCGTCCTGCTTTTTCTATGGCCATACATCAGATCAGGTTACTCCTGTATAATCCTCAGCCTAAATTCTCTCTGTCGTAAGAATCTAATGGAAAGGTGCAAGATACATCCTTTCGACGACTGTGCCTAATATTCGCATGGGCATGATGGGCTTTCACTTCCTGCAACTGTGGTAAAGGCAAAATAGGAGTTCATTTTTTAGTAGTAGCACATGATGAATATATGATCTAGACAACATCAAAATTAATGAAGTTTATTCATGGACAGTCCGAGTTGTTTACAACATTTCTGACTTAGTTTCCATGAACTATAACTAGCTCTAGAATTGTTATATTTGTCCTAAATCTACAGTTTGAATTTTAAAAAATGATTCAAGTGTTTTAAATAATTCAAAGTAAATGTTGATGAGGGGATTGAGCAGTGGACTTAAAAATAAAATCTCAATTGTTAGTACTCGTAGTTTGACACATGGCAGAATTAAAAAAAAAGTCCGAATATTTCCTCTACATTTTGAGAAGCTCCTTAACTTGATGTGTACATTAATTTCTAAAAATTATATTTCTTTTATTAAATTAGTTGTCTCAAATGTCAGTACAAGAAATATTAGTTTTAGTTTGAGTTTGACAAATTAGCAAAGATTAGAAAAAATTGATTAAGAATTAAGATGGAATGGAATGAAAGGAGATGGAAAAGAGGACAGCAATTAAAACTTAATCTCCAAATTTGCGAATTAAGATTTGGTGAAAAAATTGAAGAGTTATTATCCTTATTCCCCTCATTTCCACTAGTTTCCATTCATCCCTCTATCCTCCTCTGGAGTAGACCTAGACAACACTAGTGTCCATAAGTAATCATGAAAAAAAATTTAATCAGATAAAATTAAAAATACTGGATTTACCGGACAATATATAGCATTCTGTAAATTCCACGGGTGTTTGCTTTCCTGCTCAAATTTTTATATTGCCTACTTCACTTTCTCAAAAAAATAATAATAAATGAAAAAACATACCTAGATGCTTAGATTTCTAAAAGAATCTTGTTGTTTAGTTGGATTGAAAATGAAACACGAAGTATTAATTATTATTTTCCCTCAAGTCCTCAACCCTTAACCAGTGAAATTTGTGGAAGGTAAGTGTAGAAAATGTCCAAAAAGGTTTGAAAAAGCTCTGTCCCCCTCTTGATTTCGCCAAAACATCCTTAACAATCTCACTCATTGCTACTCATCTGCGCCAACAGTGAGTTAAAGAAAATATGAAAGAAAACAATCTGTCATTTAAAAAAAAAAAATTGACTTCCTTATATTTCATGGTTTTTTGTGGGTATATTTTAGATCATGTTACTCCTGTGTATAATCATGTTCCCAACCTAGGCCTATATTATCCGTGTCATAAGAATCTAATAATGGAAAAGAGCAAAGTGCAAAGGAATTATATTTCGACTGTGGCTAATATTCTTCGCATGGGCCTTCATTTCTTGCAACTGTGTGGCTGATATTCTTCATATGGGCTTTCACTTCTTGCAACTGTAGCAAATATTATAAGATTATTTTTAGTAATGCATGAGAATATATAGATCTAGATCATGAAGTTAATCCATGGACAATTCAAATTTGTTTAGAACTAACTTTTTTACTTAGATCCGAGTCTCATGAGCTATATAGCTTGTCCTAGAATGCTTCTTTATGCCTAAATCTACATTTTGAATTGTTTCTTGATCGGAATTGCTTAGGGCCATCTCTAAAATTCTATCATTCCCATCATCCCGTGTTATCCAGTGCCTATCATCTCTAGCGACGCGTACGCTGCAACTAACTCCTCCCCCCTCCCTCCTGCGTACGCTGTCCCCCCCCCAACCCTCCCCTCCCCCTCCTACACACTTCATAACTGTCGAAGTTAGTATATTTAAATATTGAAAGTTATATCGTAACTAAAATTAATATATATAACTGTTATAGTTATATATATTAACTTCAACAGTTACGATAATAACTTCAACAATTGTATATATTAATTTCAACAATTACGATATTAACTTCAACAGTTATATATATTAATTTCAACAATTGTGATATTAAGTTCAATATTTATGTATATTAATTTCAACGGTTATGAAGTGCTCGGGAAGGGGGAGGGGGAAAGGAGAGGGCGTACACGGGAGGGAGGGAAACAGAGCGACGGAGGGAGGTGGGAGGGGGGGAGGAGGAAAGCGTACGCGGAAGGGAGGGAAACAGAGCGACGAAGGGAGGAAGGGATGAGCGCTGGGTTTTCAAAAATAGAAAACGCGTGAGATGATTTTCAAAAATAGAAAATGCGTTACTGGGGATGATTCTTATCAGCCCCGTTTCTTGATTATGTGATATCATACCTAGTGCTTTAAATTATTCAAACATACTGTTAGTTTGTTTGTTACTTGAGCAATGTTATTTTGACAAATGACAAATCAAATCTCCATTGTTTGTGTTCCTAACTTTACTTATGTTAGTTTGTTTGTTACTTGAGCAATGTTATTTTGACAAATGACAAATCAAATCTCCATTGTTTGTGTTCCTAACATTACTTATCTAATCTGACATATGGCGGATTTTCTGGCAAAGAACAACATAACTTGAGTATATGTCGTATGTTCAAAACTCTGAGGATTATTTGTTGATATTTAATTTTTAAACAAATTATACTTTCATCTATCGTGTTTTTTTTTTGGTTGGTTTAAAAGAATTGTTTTCATTGGCTTGAGCCGCCCCGTAACTTTGGCAGGTCAGGTCATCAACATAAAAAAAAAAATTCGACCCCTCTTTAAAATTTTCTTACCTTTTCTACAATTTTTCTAGAATGACAAAGAATAAATAAGAATGCAAAGGTGCAATTTGAAATTCGAATTTATATATTATAAGGAAGGTTGTATAGATTATTCAGACTAAATAAAAGTGGTTGCAAGTTAGCTAGAAGATCTAGGATCAGCAGTTTGGCATCGTTTATTAATTTATTATTGCGTTCCCCTAAAATAACGATTTCATACATAGTACTTGAACCATCTTGCATGTGAAACACGCACGAGTAATTATCAACCTGATATCATGTTAATTTTATTAATTTCTTACTTAACATAATGTATTTTTTTTTTTATTTTCTTACTTGGCATGCATCATGTATTCTTTACTGTGTGGGAATAGGCGCTTAGTACCTTTTTGATTCCCAAGTGGAGGGATGCAGCAAATAGTGATACAGAGACCAATTATGCAAGTTAGTAAATAATTAACATGAAGTGGGAAGAAGGGAATAAGGGAAAAAGTGGGAAGAAGTATTGAAAAGTGTGTAATTTTGTGAAAAGTTTAGATTGTTTATAATTTTTTTTTTTCTTTTTTTTTTCTTTCTTCCTCTTTCTTCTTCTCGCATCCAAACGGAGGTTAAATACATATTTTTTTTTTTTTAGCCAATGAGAGTATGAGACGTATTCTTTGGAGTTTGGTCTCTCTACTTTTTTGGTAATGTGGTAGGATGTATTTTATTTGGATGATGTGGCAGTTAAGTGGGCCCCACATGAGGCTCAAGTCGGTACGCGACAGCTGTGTTGAGCTTGTGGGCCACCACAGTGTGATGTACTTTTGATTGGGAGATGATCCGGACAACATGAAAATTGTCCGCACAACATTTTTGAACAAAAAAAGTCCGCTAGAATAAAATGCGTTTGACGTCAAACATTATTCTAGACTCAACTATTGAAATTTCAAAATTACCGATCTGAACCGCTCAATATGATCTTCATATTAAAATATTCTTAGAGACCAAATTTTATATTTTTTCGAAATTTGTGACTATTATTTTAGATATTTTAATATTGAAAGGTCCAAAATTAATTAGATTGATGATTTTCTAAAATCCAAAATAAATAGTAAAAAATCGAAAAAAAATATAAAATTTGATCTCCAAGGATATTTTATAATGGAGAACAAATTGAGCTGTTCGAATCAGTCGTGCTAATCTAGAAAATTGAGATCTGTTCGCGTTTGACTCTAGCATTACTCCTTATATTATTCTTTTAGGGTGTGTTTGGATGAGCATGGAATAAGAAATTTCGGTATGCGTGCTTATCCAAATTTCTTATTCTTATACCATGGTTTTGTTAGTATAGGAATAAGGGCCCAAATTCCTTATTCTTATGTTGTTTGGCTTGCACAAGAATAAGAATAAGCACGCATACCGAAATTTCTTATTCTTATTTCTTATTCCATGCTCATCCAAACACACCCTAATATATTTATTATTATATCTTTCCTTAATTATACTTTTAAAATTTTATTATATTTTCTTTCCATCTATATTGTATTATTGCAAAAAGAAAACGTAACTTTTATTGTTCATTTGAAAATTAAAATTTTAGGTTTACTACATGATAAATATTTTCTTTCTGGATACTCTTTATTCGAATTAAATTTCTCGAAAATAAATAAAATTCAATCATACTTAAAGTTGTCAATTTTTTGGTACAGAATAATTGATTTAATCAAAACCAACTTCTGTGCAAATAAACATGAATCAAAATAATAAATGTAAACTAAAAAAATTGTTTAAAGTTTATATAGTTTACATTTTAGCAAAAAGATTTAAAAAAGGGCAAAGATAGGATAAAGTTTATTCTAAAATTCTTAAAAAAAAATTGTTCAAAGAAGGGTAGCAGCGTCATTTTTAAAAAAATTGGTGTTGCTCGGATGATCTTCGGCACTGTCCGAATCACCATCCCTTTTGATTAGGCCTGCCTACGTGGTACACCGTTTACCGCTTTTTGTGCACATTCTGTTCACGGTACCAAAAATTATTTCATTATCATAAAAGGAACGGTAAACGAAATGAGAGGGGTTTACCGTTGCCGAAACAGAATGGTAAACGGAACGAATCATTTCGCTTCTGTTTCGACAAATACTGTTGTTTTTAGTATAAAAACACGTCGTTCCGTCCCGTTCTGTCCAAACGAAACGAATAACGGAATGAATGGGCATACCGTTTTCTGAAATGGAACCGAAAACGGAATGGAAGGACTATACTGTTGATGGAATGGAACGGGAAACAGAATGGCTCATTCCGTTGCCGTTGTAAACGTTAAACATGCCTACTTTTGATGTTAGGTCACAATTTTAGCCCGAAAGAGCGAGACAGTTTTTGTATTAACTGTTAAACATATAATATCCTGCAAATTACAGAAAATGCATCGTTATTTTTTTTAAAAAATAGGACTCCTTTTTTTTTTCAGGGATGAAACATAACTAGAAGCATCCCTTTGAAACAAGGCAAAATCGGATATAAACCCCTCTAATCTTTAAATTCGGATAAAAACCCCTCAAATTCTATTGTGTACAGAAATAAACCTTTTCATTTATTTTGATCATATTTTAAGTTTAAAAAATCAGATTTATTAATTTGTGACCGAAATACCCTTCCCTTCCCTTCCCTTTGCATTTACTGCACATCAACGATTTATATCCTAGTCTTGCTCTGCTCCAGGACTCTAGCGTATATCAAAAGAAAAGGCTATTTCTGATTTTATTATTTCCAGTATGGTAGCTAAAATTAGCGATTTGCTATTTGTTTTTCTAATTTGATTTATCAGTAATTTTACTTTCCTTTTATCTTTTGCAAGAAATGGAGTACAAAAGCCATGAACTAAAACCTAAAGCAAAGAGTTTTGTTCGAATACCATTTGAATGGGATTGTGCAGTAAACATAAAGGTGGATAATATTTTGCCAGATGATATAACGCAATGAACTTTCCTTGCAGGTAGTGCATCAGTGCATGGGACCAAACGTTATATAAAATAAAATAAAATTTGGAGATGCTTTTATACCATCAAAAACAACATAATAAATTTATAAAGAATAAATCAGAATTTTGCCTGCTGTTTTGTATCGCTAGAGGGAGAAGACGAATGGTCCTCTTGGACAGGATGAAGAACGTATTGGAGAGCAAGGGTATTTCCGTAACAAATTTATAAATTCAATATTTTTTAATTAAAAATATCAATATAATAATTAAAAGGGTTTATTTCTGTACACAATAGGATTTGAGGGGGTTTTATCTAAATTTAAAGATTAGAGGGGTTTATTTATGAATAGACAAGATTAGAGGGGTTTATATCCGATTTTAACAAAATTACTAATTAAGTTTCTTTTTTCCCTCTTCATTACTGTTTCTCTAACACTTTTAAGTAGATAAAGTAACGAAGACGTCGTCATATCTTCTAATATTGTAATATTATATCAAGTGTCTAATGTTGGTAAGGGAGAAAAAAAATAATTAGATGAGGTAAAAAGTACTTAATTATACCACAATGAAATTAATTTTCTCAAAAGAGTAGTTCCTTTCAAGTTTGGTAACCTCAAGCTCATACTTTGTACTCCATATAAATCCCACGGATCAAATTGATCATCAAATTATATATTTCACAATCCAAAAACTACACACTTGAACTACTGGGCCGGTGAAAATCTCTTTTTTATAAAGAATGAAACAAAAGATTGCACAAATGTAACTCCAGTTGGTTGCTTTTTAACTCAAATTAAAAGCAAGGGGATTTCACTTGGACTTTTCTTTATTTAATTTTTTGTACTTCTAGTAGCACAAACATTTAAGACGGAACCGGAAAGTAAAAGAGAGTGCTAGTTTAACTTTCATATTCTAGATAAGGCCCAGCCTACGGGCTGTGGATTCTCAAAAAAAAAAAAAAAAACTTTCATATTCTAGAAGAACTAGTTGTTATATTGATATCATTTATTTATATATCTACCGTATTTGTCATTCAAATACTATATATTCACTATACTTTTATACTATATTTGATAAAATTGGATACTGTCGTGACATTTGATTTGTGTTTGTAGGAACTTGATGTATTTTACGCAATAAATGCATAAAAAAAGACTTTTGGAGAAAAACAATGACTAAATGGAATTTAAAGCATTGTAGAGTCCATCATAAACTTTTCAATGGTTTTTGAATCAACTCAATCGGGAGTCCGAATGAAGAAATTATGGTCGAAATACTATTAGTGTTGAATGGTGGATACACCATTTCGGACCGAAATTCTGAGAAAATTGTTGATTTTGGCAAGTTTTGAAGATGAAAACTTTATTCTATGGTTAAATCTCATGAACCCTTGTCCTAACCTGTCTCCCAAGCCATCCAAGACCTGCTATATATGTCTTATTCTTCCCTGGTTCAAGAGGAAAACATCCATAAACAAATTCCCACCTTTCCACCACGGTTCTCACGCCGAAAGGCATGGGGTTCAACCTTTTCCAAGAGAGCACGACATTGACAACGACTTTGGAGAGTTCTTATATGCGACGGCGGTAGAACCGATCCAACCACAACTTTGGACGTTCGATATCTGAAGTTAGTGACGATATTTGATTTATTCTTTGTTTTTTCTTGATATTTGATCAGATGGGTAGAACCGATCCAACCACGACTTTAGACGTTTGATATCTCGAGTTAGTAATGAAATTTGGTTTATTCTTTGTTTTTCTCTTGATATTTAATCAGATGGAGTTGGATCTTATTTACTTGTATGTGTTGTTTGTTTTATTAGTATGATAGGTTAGATTGTCTTGTCTTAGGATTATGTAGTAATTTAAGTTTGGTGATGTGATGATTTGTTAATTTAGTTATATATGCTACGTGCTTCTTTTTGTTCAAATTAATGTGTGCGATGCTTATTTAAACTACTTGTTTGATTTGTGTTTACCATTAGATGAACCGCAACATCTATTAGGACAATAAACTAAATTAAACACGTAAATTAAATAAGTACTTGGGGTAAATCATAGGATCCGCAGAGAAGATTAACTTACGACCGAAAAGTATAGTTTCTAATGATTTGAAAAGGTTTTATATATCTCTGAAAATTCAACAAATTGAACTTAGGTAGTTAAATTCAACACGAAAGTTTAGGATTAACCAACTTAAGAGGTAAAAATCGAATTTCAAATCAACTCCAACTCCAAACGCGACAGCTAAAGGTAGGATAGTCTGCTCGACAATTAGCCTTCGCATACCATTAACAAAAGAACCCAAATCAAAACTGATAATCTAGAGCGTATTTTGATATGACTTAGATAAATTTTGGTCCGAAACATATATGTCGCGTGTGAAAACACGTGGTAACAGTGCTTCGTAGAGCCAAAATAAATGAATATGAAATCCTAGGATATTTATTTGTATCTATCCAGAAATTATTAAAATAACAAAAGTTAAATTAATTAGTTGCACTTTTGATACTTACAATTTATTTTTTTTAAATTAGTTAACAAAAACTCATAAAACTTGTCTTCACTAGCTTTTGTGAGGATGTAAAATCTCATAATCAATTGTAACGTCTTTGTGGACTCGAATCTTAGTTTCACCCAACGACTAGTTAAATAGAATGAGGTTTTTATATGAGCCTGATTTTCTGCCTAGAATCATATATTTACACATAATTATATCAAAATTACTTTAATAATTAAAGGAAAATTCAAAATTTTATGGACTCAAGCATCCCCACCACCTCAATGGCTCCGGCCCTGACAAAAAATTTTCGTATTACATTTTTTTATGCTTTAAGTATGAGGATTTTGCCAATTTAAGAAAAGGCAGCAAGTTTCTTCTCTTATTTTTATCTAATTCCGGCGCCGCAATTCATGATATCGAGGTTTGGCGCATTATTTTTTCCATATTACTCTTTGGAAAATAGAAAAGGATGATAAATAATTGATACCCCATTTTCTTCCTTCTTGTATTAGTCAATTGGCAAATGTCACATTGCATGCGCAGATACAATTTCATGTCTATCAATATCCAAAAGTAAAACCTTATTAAATTACATGTGTCTCAATGCAATCCACATTATCCAAATGTCAGCGCGATTAGGAAATTAAACCGACAACAAAGTCGAAAGCGAAATAATAATTCTTGAAATTTTCAATGGAAATCCCAGACAGACCCCATATTGAACGGAGTTTAAAAAGTGCATTTGAGCCAATGGTATTCGTTGACAAGTATGCGTGTGGGGTATTACGTCTTGTGTTCCCTTTAGAAGCTACAACCACCTTTCCCTATCTACTTGTAAAATTCTTCCTTTGTTAAAACCATTTAGAGTTGAACTTTTGCCATGCATAGTTGAAATATCGTTTCCACGGTCCACATATAAAACCAACTGTACATTGTTACAGTATAAATACACTTAATGAAAAGGATAAAGATGCATGCATTTGGATGAAAGAGCTACAATAGCAAAAAGAGCCAATTGAAAACAGAGATTAATGTTTAAAAACTATTTTAAAATAAAAAAAATTACTACTTCGAATGAAAGACTATTCATCAACCATCCTAATAGGCCCTGTATATATTTCATTAAAAAATATATATGTAGTAGCAGCAGTCTAAGAGTTGATTAGTTTTGAATAAAAGAATTACTATAAGAGATGATAACGTTCGTATATCCACTCCAAAGTTATTATTTCGATATTATTTATTTATTTTTTAATTGCTTTCTCCCCTTTTTTGTGAAAAATTGCATGATTTAAATGCAATATATATGTAGCTAGCTATAAATGATAAATTAATTTCAATTGTGTTATATTAAAATATGTACACTCATTTGATTCTGTTAATTTTCGGTTGTTTCTATCAATATGGAAAATAATATAGTTGATGCTCACACACCAGAAGAAAATTAGTTCCTTTAAATTGAAACATAATGAAAATGGTCCTTTAACAAAAAGCACAACAATGTTATTGTTGTTAATAGGTTGTTATATTAATTTTTAATGTGACAGGATTAGGCGCTGTGAAGTATATTTTAATGATTAATTCTCTAAATCCAAGTTATTTGTAAAACAAGAAATTAGCCAGCCTAAACATAAATGGTCATTGGCAAATCACATGCCAAGCGCATCTGATTCGCTGTATTGACTGGGACGCTTCTTCATGTTGCCATGTTGCCATGTATCATGCAGTAAGGACTTTCTAAAATTGAGACCTCTAGTGCTCCTCTAGCATGGAATGTGATTTGATTATTTTAATATTAGTTCGGCCGCATGGAGATTACAAGACTGAATTTACATGTGTCATAAATGTGAAAGAGAGAAGAGTCGTTATCAGTGGTTGATCTACCAATTTGTACAGCTGCCAAAGCAAAGAGAAAAAGACCCTTGAAAGCAATCTTAAACAACTATAGGGTGCGTTTGGATAGGTGTGGGAAGAAGGGAAGAAGTGGGAAGAAGTATTGGGAAGTGTGTAACTTTGTGAAGAGTTTGGATTGTTTATAATTTTTTTTCTTTCCATCTTCCTTCTTCCTCTTCTTCTTCTCTCATCCAAACGCACCCATAGATCTTTGTTCAAGATTTTGTTGAATTGTCGTATGGAGTTAGGTCAGTAGTTGGTTTTTCAAAATTTTGAAACATTCGGGGTTTAATTTTAAGGTTTATGGTCATGGGCCCATTATTTTCTTTTTTCATGAATAATGATAAACTGAAGTTATGTGAAGTTGGTTTGAAATGTTCAAAAATATAAAGTGAGACTTGGAGTAACTTGCATCCTGATCTTACTCGGTTCATGGCTCTAGAAGTGGAAAGTTTATTTTTTGAAATGTCCAAGCAAGTGTTAAATCAAGATAGCTATAGAAGAACAAAAAAGCAAATAGAAAGTTACAAACAAAAAAGAAGGTAAAACCGACCCAGTTGTCCTTCACATAATTCATGACATGTGTCATAACAAAAAGAGGTCTTAATCAAAGAGAAGTCCTTAATGAAAAAGAAAAATCAAACAGGAAGAAATTAAGTCAACAAGCTAACAAAGCAGTAATACGTTGGATGTCATATAATAGAGACTAAAAAACAATTTCAATTGAAAAGAGATTGCATCCGCTAAGAAATAAAAAAGATGAGCGCTCCAAGATCTGATCAAGACCGATCGTCTTCCCCGAGGAAAACCAACGATGGTAGCACACCCGGAGTTACCAACAGCCTCACACTAGTGGAGCGCAACAGACTACTGTACCTAGTTAATTGCTTTGGCACCTCTCCAGTTGACGCGACAACAGAGGCATCCTGCAACACCTCCAAACTCTCTCCAGTCCATAAGAAACTGCCGAGAAGCAAGGGGACAGTGCCGTTACTGATAGGGTCGCTACCACTGGATTTTCAGGTGGCGAAAGGCGCGACGGTTAGCAAGTATCTTGATTTAATCAGCGAAAAAAGGAATCTTGGGTGTCCGTCTAGTAGCGCTGAACAGGTGGCAAAAGATCCCACTTCCACCGCCTTGAACTGTCTAACTCACACCCCCTCACATCCCATCAATCACTCAATCAAAACCTCAAAAGACGCCTCTCTTCAACGCATTTCAAGCACGCTCTCTCTCTCTACTCAAGCTTTGTCTTCGCTCCACTCTCTCTCTCTCTCTCAAGAATCTGATCTCGTCTCTTTCTCTCAAAACCCTGACTTGCTCCCCCAAGAAGCAGTAACCATGGACGATTTAGATCCTATCAAAATCGATGAAGATGAAGTTACTGCACCTGCGAGCGCTGAAATCTCGCGTTGCGTAGTAGTTCAAACCCTAGAAGGCGTCAATCTAGTGAATGTGATGGTGGAAATGAGGAGAAGGCTCCCGCCTGAACAGCATAGGGTGATAACTCTGATGGACAACAGGTTTCTCATAATTGGACTTCAGTGCAATGGCGAGATGAAATGTTCCGAAATGGAGCAATGGAGATCACCTTTGGCAACAACATCAGAAGGTCCTTCCCCATCCTCACGGAGGCACCAAGAGAACTTGACCCCAGAGCGCCAAGTGTCAGACTTTGGGTAAGAATTGTTGACCTTCCTTTTGGGTGGCGTTCTTGGCATGGTGCCAATGTGTTCTTCCGATTTGGAAGAGTCTTGCATGCTGATGCTCCAACCTACATGGGGATTGATTGGAGGTTTACAAGAGTTGAAGTGGTAGTAGAGCATAGAGACAGAATCCCTGCCTCCAGAGCCTTTGAGGTTTATAGAAAGTCAGGGAAGGTTGATTTGGTCAGGGTTCACTTTGTAGTAGAAGAGCCCCAAATCAGATCTGATTATCACGAGATGATCAAGGCACTACCCAGGATCGACTGGACTCCTGCTGATGAAGCCAGAGTGCAAAGCATTCTCCCAATTAAGGCAACTGCTGGCAGCACAAACCTAATTGGCACCAACTCTGACAAAAATCTCAAACGCAAAAGCAAGAGAAAACCTAGGAAGAAAACCTTCCCCATCCCCACAAAAACCTCAACCCCACCAATCAAGAAAAGGAAATTAGACAATGTAAGTCCCAACATGATAACAAGATCTCAGACAAAGACAGGCAGTAGGGAGAAAGATGTAGGAATTCTCATAGGAGATAGGAAAGTTGTCAAGCCAAGCCCATTTGGCAAGGGCAAGGGTAAGAATGTTGCTGTTGACCTTGAGAGTCAGTTCAGGAAAGAGCTGAAACTTGCCAGAAAGGAAAGCTTGAGACAGCAGACTGAAGGCCCAGGACAGACTAGTGGACCTCAGCACATAGGTGGATCCTTTATACCACCAGGCCCCAACAATCCCCTACCCCAAGCAGGGGAGCCCTCTATGCCACCAGGTTTCAAAAGCACCCCCCCTCAACCCAAGGAGCAAAAAACTGAAGCCTCAGCCATAGGCAACCCACAGGAACCAATTTCCTGTAAGGTAGAGGAGGTGCCTGATCTGCTAATGGACCTGATCAACAAAGGAATCCTTAATAAGAAAGGATTCAAAATGGTGTTGGATAAGAGGCCACCTGACAGAGCTACTATGAGGCATGAGGAGGAAGCAGGTGAGGCTGAAAAGAAGCTGGAGAGGGCACAGGCAAAAAACAAGGCACTACTGGCCCAGATAGAGAAGTTGAAGGAAGGTCTCAAGATGAAGCAAGCTGGCCTAACAGAGATAATCAGCCTCAGCTCTCAAGAAACTCACACAGAAGAGGAGACAATGGATACTGACACCTCACCAGAAGATGACAGCTCCACACTCCAGGAAGTCAGCCCAGTCGACTCCCTCATGAAGACTCCTTCTGAAGAGGCATCAAAGCTATCTTTCTCTACCTCAGGTACTCTTAATTACAATAGAATAATCAAAAGAGCTGAGACTCTTCACAATGGTAATCAGACAACTGACTCTGTAGATCTCTGGATCCTCAGAAAGTTCTGTACTGAGAACCATTTAGATAAGCCAGGTTTGAACTCTGAGCATTACTATGCTCTTAGGAATAGGGGATGGAATCTAGAAACTGCTCTCCCACAGAGTAGTAGAATCCTCTACATTAATGATTACAACATTATTCTCCTATTAAAGGAAATTAATGCACTCAACATTAGACACAGAACTGAGAGAACACTCCTATTAAAGGAAATCTATGGTGACAACACTCCTAGTAGGTTTAGTGGGAAGGTTGAAAATCTAGTTTCATTGTTCTCTTGGGACAGAAACAATAGGAAATAGTACCCTAAGCCCAGCATTGCTCTTTATATTAACATGGATGTTGTTAGTAAGTGTGTAATTTTCGATTTTTATGCTAATTACAAGTTAATTAAGCCATCGAAACAACACACACAACGAATCGTGCACAAAAGCCAAGTTAACACAAAGAGATTAAGGTGGAAATTATACCTCCCGCGAAATCGTATTCGCGGGGCTCGATCCTACGGCATGGGAATCGATGGGGTGCCTTTCCTTCTTCTCCAAATCGCCTCGAGTCCACCTAGAGATTAACCAAGGTCTAAATCGATTCGTGCTAGCGATTCGATTAGAACAAAGCTAATCCAAGGTATTCTCTCTTCTTCTTTAATTAACAATTTAATTAGTGGAGAGAATATTGCTCAACTCATGAGCTAATGGAGAGAGAGAGGAGATGAGGCCGGCGGCCAAGGAGGGAGAGGAATGGCGGCTAGGGTTAGGGAAGAGAGAAGCCTCAAATTTGCATCTATACATCTCTATATATAGTGCATGATCCCTACCTACCACCTACCATCTATTTACAAGATTGCCACTCCCACCTACCACTAGGGCCGGCCAGAAAATGGGCTCTTATGGGCCTTTTAACTCACTCAAACAAGCCTCTAATTCATTTAATTAAAAGCTACTCCAAATGCTCTTTAATCGGGCTATATATTTAATGCATATATATTGGCCCAATAAATTAATATAACTATTTATATTAAATTGAGTTGAACTAAAATAATTATTAACCAATTAATAATTATTCTAGGATTAGCTAATACATTAATTTATTTCTATATGATCCATTTGACTTAATTAATTATAACGGTATATAATTAATTAATCAACTTGTCATATTTCCGCAATACGCACTATTGCGAATAAATAAATAATGTACTGTCTTGGTTAAAACTCTATTTTGTGTGACCCTTTTGAGGATTTATGCTAAGTTGGACATGGAATTAAATCGTTATTTAATTCCAATAATCATAAGCGGTATCTAGCAACACGTTACGATTCCCAACTCGCATAAATAGTGTACTGCTACAGTATTTAAATCCTGCATAAGAGAATAAATATGTTTCTCTATTTTGATTCTTATGTCACACGATATCATCGTATAATCCAAGATAGGAATGTGTCATTCTTGCAGATTATACGTTTCTTGATCTAGAGATAATTGTATAAAGTTGCATGCAAACAATCTATCTCCATCAAGGGGCCCAAACAGATATCGTCACTCACTAAGTGAATTAATGAGGGACATACGGTTTTCTTGATGATTAACTTTTCCCCGCACAATTCAAGAGAACATAAATAAAGTCCGTATAGCAGCCCTTATCGGGAATCAGCGGTAGACAGTATTTATTGAACCTATCCTCATGTGAAAAAGATAAACATCTCAAACTTAGAACCAAAATCATTACGAAATAAACAATGACACATAACACAATCCATATGTTTATTTCGATGGGTCAAGTCCTGTGCTATGTTCCATAACATACACATATGCAATTAAGTTGGTAACTCTTTACCTATGATTTGTAGAACTTAATCATCACTTAACTTGCATACTAATCTTATAAGATAATTAATGTTCCTTGTTAATTATCAAGATTATGGACCGTTTAGATTTATTATTGTCATTCTAAAGAATGATTCACAGAGATCTACAATTCAGATCCTCAACCTGAATAATCTGTCAATAATAAACCTAGGAACAGATGATGAAATATCATCCAAAACATAAACTAATAATTAAGTCATTAAATTATTGACTTCTAGGACATAACTCCAACAATCTCCCACTTGGCCTAGAGTCAATCAGTAGTGACTTCTAGCCAACGAAGAATTGAGAACGATGTCATATATCTACATATATACATGTCTCGGACCTCAATATAAATAATACGCTTAAAGCTAGTTACTCATACGTCCACCACGTATGGATGCATAACTGCATCTCGTATACTGCTCAAGGTAGAGGTCATGCTAGAGTGTTCGCTGTGTTCGCGAACCTATCCAAATTTGTTCGACCCTATATATATATACTACTATATATATATTCTTGATCATCATCATATGATATCAAGTGATATCGTTATAGATCATATTTGAATCTCCAATGTAACATTGGATTCTTTAGGAGTAAGTTGTGGTTCGAGATGCATAGAACCATAATAACTCGACTAAGAACTCGATCCGAAATAAATTTCTTTTATTGCTTCACAAGTTGCTATGTATTTTACTTTGGTGACGGAAACGGTTGTAATATTCCATTTAGAACACTTTCTAAACTTACAACACCACCTTTTAAGCAAAATATGTAGCTCAATCGTGATTACATCAATCCTTTGAAAAACTTTTATCAGTGTAACAACTTACACGAGATTTCTTTCATCTTAAGAGATGAAACATTATATCACTCTTTCTCATAAGATACTCGAGGATATCCTTGATTATCGTCCAAATGTGTCTCTCTTATATCCATTTGACAACTGTTTGTCATATCATTTAGATATTACACATTGGGGCATATGCATAAATATGGCATACAAAATGAAACTCATAATGAAAGAATGCTTGAACTATTTCATGCACTTTCTTGAATTGAGTTGCAATAGACCGAGTTAAACACTCAAGTCATGCCATGTGACGTATAGTTAGACATCCTTTCTTGGAGTGTAACTTTCGTGTTTCTAGAACACTTCGTCAATATATGCATATTTGCTCAAACCTAACATCCATCATAATCTATCTTTATAGATTTTGTTTCCTTGGATTAGGTGATTTCGCCCAAGTTCTCATTTGAGAAAGCATTCTCCAAAGAGATCTCGGCAATATTCATTTTCTTAATGTTATTCCCAATTTAATGAATTGTTAACTTGAACAATACAAGTAATACAATTATGCTCTCACTGAATATCTTGTTTATACAAGATACTTTTTGACGAAGTTCAACTCCTTGACTTCCTTGTCAAAACTTTTATTCCAATCTCCACAACACTTGCTTTAATCCATTAATGGATCCTTGAAGCATGCGTATGTTTTTAGCAATACATTAAATAAAACCTCGATTTGTGTCAAATGCACAACATCTTCCTTCATTCATACGAAGAAGGCGGTTTTATGTGTTTTTCCATATATCGACATATATGAAATACAACTATTGCTATAATGATCTTTATTGACTTATACATAGCCACAAGCAAGAAGTTGTGCTTTGTACGTAGTCAACTAGCCATCGACTTAGACATAGCCACAAGCGAGAAGCCGCGCTTTGTACATAGTCGATTTGTTATCCATGTCGATCTTTCCTTTTGAAGATCTAAACGTTCTTGATGGATTGCTCCTTCATGAACATCAACCAAGGTCTATACCTTGTTGTTATACATGGATTTTATTTAAAGATCATATGAATTCGAACCATATATGTGGAATCGGATCGTTCCATCGTTTTCTTATTTATCAACGGATTCTCATATGCTAAGTTTGAGAATGTCGTGAAGCCCATGCACCAAACGGCTTAGGCAATCAACTCTCGTTGATCTTTTGTAGGATTGGTACTTGAGGTTCATTAACTACTTCCACAATGATTTGTCGAACGAGTTCTTGACTCCTCATATATTCCATGAGTTTCTCAAACATCATCAACTCGTGAGATGGTTGAGTCCTCATTAGAAGGAACATACTATTAAACTTCTTTCAAAACAACTTGTGAATGAAGTTTCGCTCAACTCCCACTAAGTACCATGTATGGAGTGACAAGTTTCCCATAAGAGTACTTCTTGTAGTGACGCATAAACTATTTTAATGCTCACTTTACTCCCACTACTTCTTCTTGAGAATTTCAATTCATCAAGACTACATTATGATTAGCAACAACTACTTTGTTCTTATCATATTCGTGGAAGTAGTGCCCTTTAATATAAAGCATCCTACAAATATATAGTGTCTTATTTGGTTTAAGCTTACAAGTCAACAATACTTGAAATAAGCTTCTCAACACCAAATCTTAAGAAGCATTATACTTAGAGATCAAAATCTCGTAAGATATCTTCTTCAATAGACTTCGATGGAACACCATTCAGTGTAAACAATATTGTCCTCAAACATAATTCCTTAATACGAGTCGAATAAGTCAATTTGATTTATTACCGATCGAACTATACAGAATATTGTTCGATACCTCCATTCTTGGACATATTATTCCTCATGGAGCGAGTTATGAAACTTCTTTCATACTCTTTAGATAATATTTCAAATCATATGACTTAACTACTTATTTTCCACGATTAATTGTAAGACTTCCATTTTTCTTGAACGGTCTTTTAAACTTCACTCTTGAACTCCTTTGAACTAGTCAAAAAGTTCATACTTATACCTTATCAAATAGATATGTTAATATCTACAATGATCGTTGGTTAAGTAGTAAAGTATCAATAACCTTTCATGGTACAAGTACTTATTGGTCTTTATACATCGATATGTAAAAGTCCTAATCAAGACACTTGTCCTTAAACCTTCGTAGGTTAAAGGCGCTTTTGTCATTTAACAAACATGATTCGCATATCAATCGATTTGAAATCGAATTGAATTACGAGCTCTTCGTTACGAAGACTCTCGTAATGCGATTCTCGTTTATGTATGTGACTAAGCGGTTATATATAACATTAAAGTCAAATACTTTATGTCAAGTCTTACGCATCCTATTTGTCATTCAAAACTTGCTTATCTATTTCAAGCAAATTCAATCAAGATGCATGAAATCATATAAACAAATTCAGAATAAAAGAACTTGTCTTTTATTAAACATAATCATTCATTTCATTGAATATGAAATGGAGATGTTTTGAGAAGTTAGGATTAAGGCATGCAACCTTCAATTCCTAAACAAACTCTTAATAAAGACAACTCTACGTATTCAATGGTAATGACTTAGACGAACAAGTCATTTCCTATACGGAGTTTACTTTACATCTCTCGAACATTCTCTTATTCTTCATTGCTAACACATTTCGTTAAATGCGAGCATATGAACTAGTATCAAGTTACTAGTGTAAATTAGAGATAGTAAGATATTTGAACGACAAATACACTTTAGGATTAGAATATTTCTAATCGTCACAATCATGGTATTTCGGACAACCTTTCAAATGCCTCCCATAAACGGCAAATGAAATATCTCATGTGACGTATGGTCATAAATGAGAGTCTCGAAATTTCAACTCATACCTTGGTGAAGTATTTCTTGAATACTTAACCAATTACCTTTTTCACCAACAAGTGTGCGAAGAAGGTAACATTATATCCTTTATAATTTCAAAGAGATCGTATGACAATATCAATAATCCTTGATATCGGAGATCAATATCTCTAGTTATCAATTAGCTACTTAAATCTTTCGATTTGTAAGCCAATGAAACGTTCATGTTTAAAAGAAGAATCTCTTTGTCAACTCATACTCTTTATACTTGATCATAAATGATGGAGTTAATATCTACTTTCTCCAAGAACGCTTTCTTGAGTAAGTGGATGAGAGCGTACGAGTTAAATCTAGTCCATATGAATTCTCTAATTCAAAGGTCTTAGAACTTTCAAATGAGGATATTAGCCACACGCTTTATTGAATAACTTTTCGCCAAAAGTCAATCAATCATCGCGTTGCTACGTTCGGGTAGTTTGAGAAAAGTTTTGGGAATTGACATACTCAAGTTTCTCTTCGCTAAGATCGTGTCTTAGGAATCGGTATTACTTCTTTAAGTGAATACTTTTAGAAACGAGTTTGTTCATTTTCAAAGATTGATCGCAACAAAATTAACAATTTTAACATCTATAACAAAATCAATTTAAGGTCAATTAGTTTATGCAATTGTTTTATTTATAACAAATAAAACTCCCACTACATTCATTTAATGTCCCAAATGTAGTTGGTTTTTCCAAGATCCCGGTTTTCATCAAGTAGAGCCTGCTATGGCACGTCACCCTACTTAATTAGACAAGGTAGGTTCTCCAACCAATCATATCGTTCCATATGATTCTTGGTTTGTGAATATCTAAGTATATTTACAAACTTCGCCCCGATGTCCAAACTCTAGTTGGGTCCATCGAAAAGTAACCTCTCACTATTTGCTCCTTGCAAATTTTAGCTATTTGCACCCCGACTACCGAATTGGCAATCATGACGTCCGCTTGGGCGGACCGCGCCATGAGTGACAATCGGCGTGAAGGGGATAGAGAGAAGGAGGGCGATTTAACTTAATCGAGTTTTAGTTGGGACTATCAATCATATGACACTTGTTTGGTGGTCGTGTAAGCATACACCCATACCTAGCCTATGACAATTCATAGCAATCACAAGCAATCACATATAAGCATCTCATAGTTGTGGGTTTGTATGGCTCCCGCTTGCATTAGTTTCGCCACATCGTCCATGAAGCAAAACTAATCTAATCCTTGTCCCTTCCCACTAAATTCTATAAGGATCTAAATCCTATATAAAATAAAGGTACAAAATACATGTGAAAATATCCTATTCTCATCCTAACCTTAGGGGCATGCAAGCCTCACAAGTTACATCAAAAATTAATCAACAAATTAATTAATTAATGGCACCAAAGGCCGCATTACAAACATTCACACATGCATTCAAATACAACCACAAGGCATTGAGTCTTGAGCCATACTAAACCCACTATCCACCTACAAAACAAAGTTAGCACATACAACCACTTTGTTTCCAATTAACGATTTTCAAGCATCTTTGCGATTTGTTTGCCATAAGTAAATTCCGTGTACAAATTCTCAATTTTAAACAACAAAACTTGTTTAAATTCATTTAGAAAGTTCTTTCAACATCCCATAACTGAAAGGAGATCAAACAAGGAGTTTTCTAATTGTTTTCAACTAATTTGAATACTTAGAAAAACAGTAATTTATTAAAAAACGTAACTAATGTAATCCAATAAAAACAAAGGTTTTAGGTCTCCAGAAAATCTCAAATAAATTACTTAAGCTCCTTATCATAATTGTGATTACCAGTAAAAATTTCAAGAAGAGATCTTAAACCATCTGGGAGAATCAAAAATGACAAATCTCTTACAAGTGTACGAAACACCGTTATGAGATTTTCAGCTTATCCTCTCAACCATTTGGTCTGTAAGACCACCTTCTATCCAGTTTTTATATATACAATATATACAGAAAAACTAGTTTAGACTACAGGCTAGCTATCCATGAAAGGAAAACCACCAAGTTCAGTTCAGAAGGTTCGAGTTACATACTAAACAATCAACAAATTCTGTACTGTAACAGACTGTCGATCGAAATGTTTTAACCTAGTTGAAGGTCTAAACTTCCACGAAAAATTATGAAATTAATTTTCCTGGAATCCTAACTCAAAATAGAACAACTCCATTTAAACAGAATATTTAAAGAAGTTCTCAGTTGGTACAGTTTATTAGAACAATCGATTTGCTCAACAAACTGGATCTGACGAGATCTTCCTTTTCATACTTGAAAACCCACAAATTAATCTGAGTCATGCAACAATTTACACATTCTCAGAAAGAGCTTCAAGTCCTCTTTAAATCTAGCCATAGAACACTGGTACTTATATTCAAAATATAAATCTTTCAAGCCATTCAAACAGGACAGTACGAGCAGAAACTGGTTCTGCGCACTGTCGCCATTTTATTCACAGTAATTCCATACTAATTCAGAAAAATGTGAATCTAACGCCAAAAGAATCACAATCCACAGATCTACAACTTTCATGTAGATGGAAAAAAACTTCCAGAGAACTTATCAAAGCGAAAAACGCGAAACAACACAGCAAATACCATTTCCAGACAGCAAACAAACGCATCATCTCTACTAATCCGTTTATTAGCCAATTTCTCTTAATTAAGTGTCAAAATAGCTTAAGTACGACCATGTGCTCTGATACCACTGTTAGTAAGTGTGTAATTTTCGATTTTTATGCTAATTACAAGTTAATTAAGCCATCGAAACAACACACACAACGAATCGTGCACAAAAGCCAAGTTAACACAAAGAGATTAAGGTGGAAATTATACCTCCCGCGAAATCGTATTCGCGGGGCTCGATCCTACGGCATGGGAATCGATGGGGTGCCTTTCCTTCTTCTCCAAATCGCCTCGAGTCCACCTAGAGATTAACCAAGGTCTAAATCGATTCGTGCTAGCGATTCGATTAGAACAAAGCTAATCCAAGGTATTCTCTCTTCTTCTTTAATTAACAATTTAATTAGTGGAGAGAATATTGCTCAACTCATGAGCTAATGGAGAGAGAGAGGAGATGAGGCCGGCGGCCAAGGAGGGAGAGGAATGGCGGCTAGGGTTAGGGAAGAGAGAAGCCTCAAATTTGCATCTATACATCTCTATATATAGTGCATGATCCCTACCTACCACCTACCATCTATTTACAAGATTGCCACTCCCACCTACCACTAGGGCCGGCCAGAAAATGGGCTCTTATGGGCCTTTTAACTCACTCAAACAAGCCTCTAATTCATTTAATTAAAAGCTACTCCAAATGCTCTTTAATCGGGCTATATATTTAATGCATATATATTGCCCCAATAAATTAATATAACTATTTATATTAAATTGAGTTGAACTAAAATAATTATTAACCAATTAATAATTATTCTAGGATTAGCTAATACATTAATTTATTTCTATATGATCCATTTGACTTAATTAATTATAACGGTATATAATTAATTAATCAACTTGTCATATTTCCGCAATACGCACTATTGCGAATAAATAAATAATGTACTGTCTTGGTTAAAACTCTATTTTGTGTGACCCTTTTGAGGATTTATGCTAAGTTGGACATGGAATTAAATCGTTATTTAATTCCAATAATCATAAGCGGTATCTAGCAACACGTTACGATTCCCAACTCGCATAAATAGTGTACTGCTACAGTATTTAAATCCTGCATAAGAGAATAAATATGTTTCTCTATTTTGATTCTTATGTCACACGATATCATCGTATAATCCAAGATAGGAATGTGTCATTCTTGCAGATTATACGTTTCTTGATCTAGAGATAATTGTATAAAGTTGCATGCAAACAATCTATCTCCATCAAGGGGCCCAAACAGATATCGTCACTCACTAAGTGAATTAATGAGGGACATACGGTTTTCTTGATGATTAACTTTTCCCCGCACAATTCAAGAGAACATAAATAAAGTCCGTATAGCAGCCCTTATCGGGAATCAGCGGTAGACAGTATTTATTGAACCTATCCTCATGTGGAAAAGATAAACATCTCAAACTTAGAACCAAAATCATTACGAAATAAACAATGACACATAACACAATCCATATGTTTATTTCGATGGGTCAAGTCCTGTGCTATGTTCCATAACATACACATATGCAATTAAGTTGGTAACTCTTTACCTATGATTTGTAGAACTTAATCATCACTTAACTTGCATACTAATCTTATAAGATAATTAATGTTCCTTGTTAATTATCAAGATTATGGACCGTTTAGATTTATTATTGTCATTCTAAAGAATGATTCACAGAGATCTACAATTCAGATCCTCAACCTGAATAATCTGTCAATAATAAACCTAGGAACAGTTGATGAAATATCATCCAAAACATAAACTAATAATTAAGTCATTAAATTATTGACTTCTAGGACATAACTCCAACATGTTTGGGGTAAAGGAGGCATCTGCTTATCCAGAAAACCTGATGTCTATGTTGATAGAGTTAGTGATGTAGAAGCAATGGCCTATTACTTAAATAAAACTTCTCTCCCCCAAAAAAGCAACTACCTTAGCCTGCATCCTCTCAATGTTGAAGAGGGACTCATAGAGGAAGGGTTGATACCATCTGTCTATACTGAAATAGTATTAGATAGAGAAGGCAATCTGGCAGAGGGTGATATGGCATTATCTGCAGAAGAGGTGTTAGTAACTTATACTGCAGATAATGATCTAACATCATCTGGAGATGCTGGGTGCATTCCACAAATTGATAACCTCTTCTTTGAGGATATAGGGCTAGAAATTGATCTTACCCAGCTTGCAAGGAACATCAATTCTGAGAGTAGTCACCCCCTACAACAAGCCAACTTAGGCAACAAAACTCTCCATAGCAGAACAATTAATGACAGACCAGAAGGGCATCCTACCATCAAAATGCTTTCCTGGAATTGTAGGGGCATGAAGGCCGCTAGCAAGAGGGGTTACCTAAAAGATCTCCTAGAGAATGAACACATAGATTTACTAGGCCTCCAAGAAACCAAAAAACAGAAATTTAACAAAAGGTTTCTTACAAGCATTGCACCCTTCTGCTGGAATTCCATCCCTGCTAATGGAACAACAGGAGGACTGCTAGTAGGTATTAATATCAATATTTACAACACCCAAAGCTGGATTGTGCTAAAGCACTCCATAACTGTCAATCTAGTTCATAGGAAAACAGGTTTAGCTTTGAGTTTCACCAATGTCTATGGTCCCCCTAATAGTCAGAAAGAGACTCTCTGGAGTGAACTCTACTCTCTAGGAAACACAATAGTAGGACCTTGGGTGATAGGAGGAGATTTCAATATAATTAGAAAAAGATCTGAGAGAAAAGGCATAACCTTTGATGTGACAAACATCAATAAGTTTAACAGATGGATAGACAATTTTGGCCTCATAGATTATAGGAGCCCTGATAGGAGGTTCACTTGGGCCAGAGGGAGAAAAAGTCAGCAATTTGCCTGTTTAGATAGATTTCTAACTAATCAGGAATGGATAGATTCCTTCCCTCAAGCCTACACCTACAGTATGCCAAGAGTACACTCAGATCATAACCCACTTATTCATGACTCTGTTGACCTTTCTCAAACAACTCCTATGCTTTTCAGATTTGAAAAAGTGTGGTTGCAACACAAGGATATTTTTGAAAGAATACCTAACTGGTGGAATCAAATTAGTCTAGGCTATGATAAAAGCCTAAATTGGGACACAAAAATGGCAATTATGAGAAACAAATTTAAAGGTTGGAGTAAAAACATAGGAAAAGAAGTAAAAGATAAAAAGAAATCCTTAATCAGCAGCATCAAAATCTTAGAGGATAGTGCTGAAGAAAATGAGATAAGTTCTGAGAATCTCAATGATCTAATAGAATCCAGGAAAGAACTCTATGAGCTATATAATAATGAGGAGATTTACTGGAAACAAAGGTCTAGAGTGAGGTGGCTTAAGGAGGGAAATAATAATACAAAATTTTTCCACCAGTCAGCCTCAACTCAGAGAAAGAAGAACATTATCACACACCTTGTTATAAATGACAAGGATATTAGGGATACTCAAATAATACAGTCACATGTGCTTGAGTACTATAGGAATCTCTTTGGAACTGAGGGACAAACCCTAGGGCATTTCAGCAGGGGTATATGGGAAGAGGATGAAAAAGTCTCATTAGAAGACAATACAGCTCTTACCAAACCCTTCACTTTAAGTGAAATCAAGGAAGCCCTCTTCCAAATGAGTCCTGATAAAGCTCCTGGACCAGATGGCTTCTCCATCTTTTTCTATCAATCATTCTGGGATATCATCAAAGATGATCTGAGAGATATCTTTGAAGATTTCTACAATGATAAGTTAGCCTTAAGCAAGTTTAACAGAGCAATCATCTGTCTAATCCCCAAAACTGATAAGGCTGACAAGATAAGGACTTTAGACCAATTAGCTTACTCAATTGTAGCTACAAGATCTTCACTAAAGTGCTGGCCAACAGATTCACCTCTGTGCTTTCATCCCTCATCCACCCCAATCAATCAGCTTACCTCAAGGGTAAATACATTCTGGAAGGGGTGGCTACTGCACATGAGATATTACATCATGTACATAACACTAAAGAAAAAGGCATACTGCTCAAGCTTGACTTTGAGAAAGCTTTTGATAAAATTAATTGGCAGTACCTACTCAACACTCTCACTCAGAGAGGCTTTAGTGACAAATGGACTGATTGGATAAAGCAAGTGCTATGGGGGGGGGGGGGAAGAGCCACTGTCAAAATAAACGAAAAACTGGGACCTTCTTTTAGCTGTAGAAGAGGACTTAGGCAAGGGGACCCTCTTTCTGCTTACCTTTTCATCCTAGCTGCAGAAGGTCTAACAAAGATTCTCAATAGAGGAAAAGAAAATGGGCACTTTGAAGGACTGGGACCCTATCTTCAGGGAGGTAAAATTCTGCATCTCCAGTATGCAGATGATACCCTCCTTTTTATAAAGTATGATAAAAACCAGCTAAGTAAGCTGTACTGGGCACTCAAAGCTTTTGAGAGTGTTTCTGGTCTGAAAATTAATTATTCAAAATCAGAAGTCATACCTCTTAATCTAAGTAATGAGGAGGCCCAACAAGCTTCAGAGATTTTTAATTGCACAAAAAGCAAACTACCAATCACCTATCTGGGAGTTCCACTTCACTGGAAGGGACCTAGAAAGACTGAATGGGACAATTATTAGCAAAATAAAAAACAAGCTTTCCAGATGGAAGGGTAATACGCTCTCCATGGGAGGGAGACTTGTCTTACTTAATTCTGTGCTTACTGCCTCTCCCCTTTAGTACTTCTCACTCTTTAAATGCCCAAAATGGGTTATTTCCAAAATTGACCTCATAAGAAGAAACTTTCTTTGGGGTAGTTATCAAGCAAATAAAAGAAAGCTCAATCTGGTCAGTTGGAGTAACCTAAGTAGAAGGAAAGAATTTGGAGGGTGGGGAATCATAAACATGCAACAGATGAATGTAGCTCTATTGGGGAAATGGATATGGAAGCTCCAGTTTAGAGACCACAACTCTATCTGGAAGAACATAGTTACAGCCAAATACAAATGCACCTTTGACAACAAAAGAGCCTCACACATGTGAAAGTCTCTGGCAAAGATTCTTCCCATTTTTAATATAGGAATTCAAAGATCAGTAGGAAATGGTAAAATGATTAGTTTTTGGAATGAAACCTGGCATGACAACTTACCCTTATGTAAGATGTACCCAGAGATTTTTGAGAAAACCAAAAATCCTCAGGCAACTATCTGTCAGGTAGTAAATAAGGGACAAACTAAGCTTTACTTAGGTAGAGGTATAACTAGGAAGATCAAAGCACAGAAGGAAATCATCCTAGATTTGGTCAATAATCTAACTTTGTTGAGCATAGATGATTCTGCTAAATGGGGCTTTGACAGTAAAGGCCTCTTCACTGTAAGCTCCTTTTACTCCTTCCTAAATAATGGAGGAGTCAAAACAGATTTAAATACAACTGTGTGGCCTATAAAGGCCCCCTTAAAAGCCAAATTACTTCTCTGGTTGACACTCAACAATAAGTGTTTAACCTTTGACAATCTTCAAAAGAAAGGCTGGCAAGGACCCAACAAATGTGCCTTCTGCAAAAACAGTGAAACTGTTGAACATCTCTTCCTATCCTGTACAGTAGCTAAAAGTTTTTGGACAGGCTTCAATCTTTTCAATAACAGAAACTTTTGCTTAGACTGTACTAGCTTAGATTCTCTGTGGTCTAATATAAACAACTTAAATTCAAATAACAGAAGCATAACAGAAATTCTTATTCTTATTACACTATTTATAATAGCATCCTTACTCTTTTCACTAATTGGACTGGATTGAAAACAGATATGGACAGGAGCTTTGCAGATCTGGCAAAGAAGCATGAGGCAGCAAAAAAGAGCAACTCCAATGATAATACTTCTTCAACTTAGCTGCTTTCGACTTGTGTATTTGTTTTTACTTTTGTTCAAAACTTGTTTCCTGGATGCTGACTTTAAGTGTAAAGTTTTGTTTTAGATCTGAAGGAACCCTTAAGGTTCCTTCATCTTTTTTCTTGTTTTGATGTAAAACTTCTTTGATAATGAAACCCTGGTTCCCCTGCTTAGGGAGCTCTCAGTTCAAAAAAAAAACAATTTCAATTTTACGCGTTATTAAACAAATGCTAATTTATAACTTGTATATTATAAAAAAATTAAATATATGTTAGTAACCAATTAGGAACCCTCTACAGTGTGAGGCAACAAGTTAAAAATAAATAAAAATATTTTGTTAGGACTAATGATCATTAATTGCGACTCAGACGATTGCTTGTTTACTTTTATAAAGGTGGTTACAACTTACAAATTAAAATCAATCGTACCGTAGCACATGAGTGGAGGCATTTTGTAACTTCACAAAGGGAGTAGGAGAGAATTGACCAAGTCAAATGACCAAGATCAGGAACTATTGCTTCTAGACAAAGAAAGAAATATTAAAAAAAAAAAAGTAGCACATTACTCTGATGAAGTAAATCTATGTTATACCTACTATTTAAAAAAAAATGAAATAGTACTAAGTGTGACTAAGTCCCCAAAAGGCGGTAACCGTATGAATAAAGAAAAGGATCCACAAAATTCCAGACGAAAGAGAGATAAGAGCTAATTAAATGACTAGTCAAAGCATCAGTAACTTTCATTAATACTTTTGTTATATGTACAAAGAAACATCTATATAATATTATACATCTACCTATCATTACCTATCTATACGTGTTCTAAGGGGAACAAGGACAACGAATCAGAATCAAAATCACAAATTTTAATTCCCCCATTTTGGTTCTGATTCTGATTTCCCCTTTTGATTCGAAGAAAGAAGAGTATTTCGTAGAAACCAAACAAAAGCTCTGCTTTGTATGTTCCCACTAGGGTCCCTTTTCTTCTTCAAAATTCTACTTTGCTAACATTCCTTCACTACCAAACTAAGCACCCTAACTTTTTTCATCTTTCTATTTACAAAGCTATACAGCTCTAATATTTACAATAAAACCTCCCCTCCTTCCCTCCAGTGTAACAAACTGAAGATGTCCATTGATTGTTCAGCACATGCCAACACTTCAATGGATATCTCCAGTAACCTAAAACTGGATACCAGTTTAATTTAAACATTTGCCTCCAATTATGACAGGATTCAATCAGGCCCAAATTTTCTTCCACACAATTGACCCAATTGACAACAAACCGGTACCACCGGTACCGCCTTCCCTAGCAGCTGACCCAGAACAGTACCGGTGCCATGGCTCCTCTTTCACTTTCAGATCCTCCTCCCCGATCCGTTGCACTACCGCATCAAGGATCTTCTGATCTGGCATGTGGCCCCACGCATCGGTTACATAGAACACATTGACGGCCTTCGGTCCCTTGGTGCTGATATCAGCCCTAGTAACCGACAGCCCGTTCTCCCGAAAGGTCCTTGTTACAAACGCAAGAAGACCCGGCCGGTCTTTTGTGCACAGCTCCAGTCTCACACCCTGAACATTTCATCAAACACCTTGTGAGCATTATGAAATTCAGAAAATGCATGGAGTATATAATAAAAATTACAGAATTAATTAATTATAACAGTTAATAAATGCATTTACCTCGGACGATCTTCGTAGAATAGCAGCTTGAAGACATTGGATCACGCGCTCTCGCTCAGCCTCTGAGCTTATAGGATTTCCATCTAGATGCCTTATGTAGAATTCCTAAAACAACCCCGAAATATACACAATTAACAACACAAGTTTTGCAGTTTATTACACTCGACAACAACAAATTTTTCGTAAACACAAGGTTCAAATTGAAAAGGAACAAAGCCAACTAAGTACCTGATGTGCCAGATCACCGGTAGTGTCCACCGTGCCATGAAATACGACATACTCCATGTCCGTCAAGGTACAAACAACATCAAACAACAGCTTCGGTCTATCCCTACATTGCACCGTGACCACGGAGTAACCTCTTCTCTCCCCCCAGTTCTGAACCGACACAAGTGGAGATGACGTGGACACCTCCTCCTTCCGCCACCTGTCATCCATCCCTTCATAATCCCTGTCCGCAAACATAATCTGATGCATCCTCCGATCTGCGTCCATACCGACCCTTGCCGGGTATAAAACTTCGGTTAACGGAGCTCCGCGAAGCCCGTTATCCCCTTTCAAAACGTGCTTTAGCCGTGCCTGAATCCGATTCGCCGTTTGCTTGTCCTCAATCGGCGACCCCGATTTCTCGTCCTTAACGGATATAATAGCCCCGATCCGCTTATTATGGGTCCAAACCTTCGCCTCCACCACGCTACAATTGAGATCCGCTAGCACGGCAAACACCTCCGATAAGAGCCCCACCCGGTCCGACCCGGTAAGCTCGAGCGACGTCAAGTGGTCGAGTACTCTGTTATGTGAGAAGTCGCATAATGGGTCCATCGTCAAACACCGCTCTATGCGAGAAATCAGGTACGATGTGTCGGCGGTGATCTTGCGGCCTTGTTGGTCGGTGCAGTGGAACACGTCCATGAACCATCTTCCATCGGATGAAATGTAACCCTTTTTGATTGAAAGATCCAAATCCGTTAAGGCCTGTACTGCTTCTAATAAAATCCCATGCTTGCGAGCGCTATCTACCTGTTAAAGAGAAAGAACAGTTAGTTAGCAAAGAAAGGATACTTTTGCATGCATCTCCCTACAAAATTAGAAAATTACCTTGATGAGTGTGGTGGAGGAGGAAGATGCATTGTCGATCACAACTCGAGGTGTGTTCATGCGATTAACGAAGAGCTCGTATTCGTCCAGTAATGGCGTCGGGGAATGACATGCCATTTCTTCTCTTCTCTTCTCTTCACAATTTGAATTTTGAAGTTCGAAATTCGAAATAGTTTTGAAGTTGGTCGATTCTATGCAGTTGTAAAGACACTCGTCGTGGTTTTCTTTTGCGAAATAGAATGGCGATCTCTCTCTGTTTCTCTCTTTTTATCTATGTAGCTTCTCTCTGGAGGTTTATTTGTACCTCTGTTTAATTTTGTGTGCTTGTGTCTGGAGGTTGGAATGGGAACTGAGGAGAGAATATGGGGGTAGAATGGGGAGGTCGGTAGTATTTATGAGAAATATTTGAAAGGATTTAATTTAATTTGAAGAGGCCATTCATATTTCATATCCAGATGTATACGGCATGGCACCTATCACATGCCGTGTGAAGGGGTCACTGACTTCTCTTATTTGTTTATTTTTTTTTTCCTCTCAATTTTGTCACAAGAAAGTAAGCTACTTGAGTTGCAACAAATATGTAGTGATGTTATAGACTACTATTGGGATTATAGGAATTTAATATTAAACATAGAGTAATGACGCTATATCCGTTATATAATTATAATAATTAATTTTTACTAGTCTTCTGAAAAAGTAAAATAACGTATACTATTTCAAATTTAATATTTTAAATTGAAACATAAAATTAAATCTTGTACCGATAACTGATAAGATAACGTATACTATTTCAATATTTGGTATTTTATACGGATAAATATATTGTACTACTTCATGATTTATTTTTTTATATTATGTATGGTTGAACATGCGAGTATGAGACCAATGCCTCCATACGTAATATTAAACATTTTTTTTATCTAAATGCATCGCTCCATATCGTAAGTACATATAACAAAATTTTCTGAAAACAAAGTTTTGGTGAATTTCACAAAATACTCTTTTAAATTCCTACTACCATACTTGTTGTAATCAAAGTATCAAACAAAAATAAGCATAGTAATTTTTTTTTTCAGATATACACAAGAAATAGCCAGCGCCTGTATCTTACCATCTATTCCATCCTAAATGTAAAATCCAATAACATGGACTCTCCGATTAATTTGGGATTGGAGGGAATCTACGAATCACTCAAACTCTATACAAGAGGTAATGTGTGAGGGAATCACATCCTCTATCGACCTTTTAAGATTGGTAGAGTGACAACTTCTGATCTAAACCGTTAGATCTATTCTCAACGGTTAAGGGAGCTTCGTGCATGTAACTTAGATTGATTGATCCGAAAAATATTAACCGTCGAGATTAGATCGAACGGCTCAGATAAAAAATTGGCCCTCTACCAACCTCAAAAGGTTGGCAGAGGATACGGACCGTGTGTGAGAGGAAGTCTGACTTGGGTCAATTGCGGAAGGGCTGGATTGGACCGCTTTGCATGCCACGGTGGACTTATTCAATCTCAGCTCTTTCTCTCTCTTTGCTTGCTTTACAAGCCAAGCCGAATTTAAGCAACGGTGATGAAAAAAGATATGCTGACCCCAACATAAATCCCGGACATTTCACATGATATTAAACAAGAGCATATTTTGAAGCACAGATAAATATAAATTAATTTAGCAACAATAGATAACAATATCTATTTTTTGATAGATAGGAGTTCGCCACAAAGTTAATATGTTATTTGGTTAGGTTAATGAATATTTAAGACAAAATTATCTTAGATATAGAGAATAGGGAGAGAAAGTTTAATATGCACCATAGTGCATAGGACATTCTGTGCACCACGGACTTTTTCGAAAATATTTTTATAAATTGACAAATTTAATTTAACCAATCTAATCTACATATTGAAATCTCATACCAAACTAAAATTTACAATTTTTTAGATTTTATTACTATTTTTTCGAATTGTTTAAAACATGTCATTTTTTTAAAATGAAAGGCAACGGTCAAACACAGCCATTCACTCATGCTAATGAAAATTAGAATTATAGATAGCGTATTCTGAAGGAAGAATAATGATAATGAGAAGAGAATTATGTGTTTACTAATTAGAGATTCCAAGAGTAGGAGAAATGTAGCTACAGAAAGGAGGAACATTCAAAAAAAAAAATTAAGCAATGGAAATACGAAAATTGTAATAAAAATTGCACTATTTACAATTTTTCAAAAATAACATGTTTTAAAAAATTCGAAAAAAATAGTAATAAAATTTTAAAAAATTGTAAAATTTGGTTTTCTATGAGATTTCAATATGTAGATTAGATTGGTTAAATTAGATTTGTCAATTTACAAAAATACTCTCGAAAAAATTTGCGGTGTACAAAATGCCCTATGCGCTATAGTGCATATTAAACTTATATATCAATAACGAATTGTATATTAGTTAGGCATATTAAAAGTTTTGAATAGTGTTACGTATTTAAACTTGTATTTTTGTCATATATTCAACATCTTTTTGCATCTATTTGAAAGAGCAAAGTCAGAAATTATGACAAGGTCGGGCAAAAAAATCAAGATGAAATATAATTTTGCAATTAGTTTGAATTATGATCTTTTTTAAAAAAAAATTGAAGAAAATATTTGAAATTGATTTTAGCATTCCTTCAAACTGACAAGACAAGTGCCTCTAGTTGCGTCTATATAAGTTTACCGCTCAATTATTTATAAAAAAAAGACAAGAAAAAAGACCCACTTATATAGTCAATAAAATATCTAAAAAATGAAATCCTAAATAAAATAAAATATTAATACACTGAAACAACATAAAAATTATAAACATTTCATATCAATAAAGGAAAACCAACAAGTTCTTCATAACACATAATTTAATATCTAATTATCCATTGATCAATCAAAGCCAAAAAGGCACATCGTTATTAAATTTCTAAGATAATCAAGCAATTGGAACTTGAGAGTCCAACAAAAATGGTCAGTAACTCCGCCGTTATTCTAGAAGTAGAGGGTTCAATTTCCCTTAAGCGCAAAAGACGAATAAGCTCTATTCCACATTGTAGGCTATGCCTCTACAAATGAATAATCTTGATTCAAGAAAAAAAAAATGAAGCAACGGAAATACGTGATATAATAGTACGATTTGTTCTAAACATTCATGAGAAATTAAGATCGAGTAAATTTGACAATATTGTATTTAATTTCTACATCGGAGCAACATCCAGGAACACATTTTATGACCTCGCAGCAAAAATAAGAAAATTGCTTATTTATAGGAAAATTCGGTGGCGGTGCTGGGGGAAAGCATAAAGCATGGTGGGTGTAGATACTGGACGCATAGATTCCCCGTCTGATCCACGTGGCCTCCATTTGGATCCATTTAACGCTGTATTCACACATCTCACATCATCTCCATTTCTTCTGATCAAGGGAGCTATTTAGCACGAAACAAAATTGTCTATTTATTAGGCTAATAATGGAGAGGAAAGACCACCGGACAACAATTTAATGCCCCGACGTGTCGAGCAGCCTGACTAAGTGACTGGCGTTATGGCCCTGTTTACTCCCGCGCACCTCCCGTGTCGGCTCCTCACGTCTTCTCCGTGAAAAGCGCACACTCTATTCCCACTCTCAGAAATTACAAAACCACACACAACCACAAGTGAACGCAGCTCATTGGTCCTCAGGTCCCATACGTAGAGTTCTACAGTGTGAATAACAGCCAACGAGGAATGTAAACCAGCGGGCAATTAAAACGGAGCCACGGACAGCAAACAACTGGTCAGTGGTCAGTCAGTGGGGTTAGTTGCCCGGAATAATATATTCCTGAGAGATTTTGTACGGACGCAGGACTAGTCAGGGGTATTTTTGTCAATTTAGTACATGGTCCCTAACTAATTCCTTAGCTGGTGCCTTAAACTTGGGGGTTGGTTCGTCCAACTCGCCACCTCTTCCCACCTTAAAGTCCTCGGTTGCTGACAGCGCGCCACGTGGACGGTTGTGAGGCTGGGGGAACTGGAAGAATACTTTAGTAATTGATTAATTTCTGATTTTGGGACCATTATCAGAATAGATTCTTTTGTTAGTTTCCAATACATGGATTGCACGCCGTTGATTACGGAATGGGAAAAAAGAAAATCGGGTAGTATATTTGTTGTTTTGCTCATGTTTATCCATTTATTATTTTATCTATAAATATTTGATTTGATCTGGAGATATTTACAAAAATGATTAACCCATTCATGATTTTATCTATAACTTGTGTAGAGACTAGAGAGAAATAAATGTTATGAAAAACAATATTATTTTCTGGTCTAAGTTATGTTACCCTGATAATATTTTATATAATTAATCGTACTAAATTTCTTTCGGACAATTTCATTATTGTTTAATTCATTACAATAACTATTAAATTATAGTATATTGTAGTAAATTTTAAAATACAATAATCTCACGGGGGCATATGCTAAAACCCATCTTCCTCCTCCCATGCCACCGGTTTCGTCATCATGATATTTTGTCTGCCAAAATTTTTTTTGTACATCACGCAACTGTAAAGATTATTTTTGTACGGATAAATAGACTTGATTGGAAATGTGATACAGATGAAGTGACTGACCGTTAAAACTTTCATTAATAAATTTGAAGATTCAAATATTACAATTTACGATCTATAATCTACATATAATTCCGACATTCATCACTCAATTTTTCATACATTTTAAATTTAATGATTTTTTTATATGTCTAAAAAACAAGTCAATATGCGAACAACTTAAAATATAGGTTCATTTTGTTGCTACAATCAAGAAATTAAGTAGTTCAACTCAAATTGCATAAACTACTAAAATGACTACTACATGATCAAACATTAAAAAAAAAGAATTGACGATATGAATAGTGTGCTATAGTTGTACCAAAATAACAATTTTAATAGTTACATATGTTCCCAACAACGACACACTTATTCTGTTTAATTGGTCTGAGAACAATCATTTTATATTTGCATTGCAAGCAGCAAAACAATATCTGAAAATATTACACAACAGTATTTCATTATTTCATCACCTAATTAATAAAAGAAAAAAATACTCAAATACTATACAAGTATACATACAGTTACAAATACATGGAAAACACTGGCACTCACGCAGGCACACTAATACAGTTACATAACCGTCCGTGGATGTAGGGACTAAGTATTTTCTTGGGTGACGCGAAGCGGCGCAGGCGTTGTCACATTCTGATTGGTCAAGGTCACGGTACCCAGCCTCGATCAAAGAGACAGGATTGCATGAAGGCGAGCGGCGCAGCATGTGCGACGGCTGGTTCGAGGCGCCACGTGTCGGTGTCACAGTAGATCACATGACTTGATCGTCAGACACCACGTGCGCTGTCCGCACCGGAAGGTCTATGCGGAGAAGAGATTTCTTGAATCGGAAATATAGGGTTGGTCGCATAGGATGAGTCTGTGTGGCCGCATAAGGAAGTAAAGTAAAGAAGACTGGTGGTTGTTGAGTTCACTGGTGCACCGCGTGCAGCGCACATGGCTGTTTCTTGGGGCTCAATTTTTGGACCATTTTTGTAGGAATGTAAAATTTGTGTGTGCAGCTGGCCAGTGGCGGATCTAGAAAAAATATTTAGGTGGGATTGAGTGCTTCAATGAATCATTTGATCGAATGATTTTTTTTTTTTGTTCTTCAGCCCCATCTTTGAGTGCTCCAATGACAGAAAAAATTCGCTGAAGCTAAAGAGAGGCTCTAGGGGCTCGACGGCGGTAGGTGGGGCTCTAGTCCCACCCGCCCCGGTGGTGGATCCGCCCCTGCTGCTGCATGTTTTGATGGTAGTTGGTGAAATTATAATAATAAATAGTAATAGCAATAATAATAATAACAACATGTGTCGTATGATAAGTTTAGTACTTTTAAATATTATCGTGACTTAAAATATTACACAAATAAATTTAAAACACAAATTGATTTATATATTGCGCGAATGCATTCTAGTAGTTTTATTTGCATCGTATTTGGGATGTGCTTTTCATTTAGAGTTAACTACAGTATATTAAAAATAAATGATAGTATTTAGAGCGTGTTAGTCAATTTTGGTGATTAATTGCATGACTAGAAATGTTATACAATTGATTAGAACAATAAATAGAGACAGCATATTATTCACAGTACTTTTGTAATTTTGTGTTCCTAATACTTCACATATCTCGTTATTTAGAACAAATAAATTTTTTGTGGGAGGTGAAACATGTCTCTCGGAGTATATCTTTTTTTTGTGTCAATTTTATGTCTCGAGATGTACCCAATAATATACATTTTATTTTGTCAATTATATGTCTCGAGATGTACCCAATAATATACACATGAGAAGACAAATCGACACTGCAGTGAACTTTGGTGGTTACTGGGATTACATCGGAAATGTATTGATTTCCATCTATATAAAATTAACACATGAGCAAGTAAATGATAATATTTGGAGATATCCATCGATTTTGGAGATTAGAAGTAAAACTAATTTATCATTTTTTTAAACTTCAATCATCATTATGTTAACTTCACATTATACAAAAATTATTACAAGTATTACTTCTCTACAAGAGAAGGAATATTCTTAGTATAAATTCTTTGTAATTAGAGAATCTTTCTGTAGAAACGTAACAAACAAAGCAAAAAAATCAAAAGCAAAGAATAGTATTTCCAAGAAAATGGCACGTCAGTGGGCCAGGGCACAGGGAGGATCCGTATTGGATTCGGATCCGGTGAAAAGACGGAAGCGTGGCATGATGAATAAATACAGTCTTGTATTTTACACAAAATGAACAAAAGGTAGGTTCAAAAAAAAAAAAAAAAAAGAACCAAAGGGGTCCAGTTAGTTTTACACGAAATTAATTCATGGGGCCAAATCGAGTGATTCATTTTTTTCGCCTCTTAAGACAACCAAAGGTCGTTAAATGAGCTGGAAAGAACACATGCCACACATATACATACAAGCTAAAAAAAGTCTCCATTTATTCGTTTGGTAACCTTTCATAAAACAATGCGTCGAACTTTTATCGACCACGATTTGTTCGTACCAATTACAAACTACCATCTTAGTATATGCATGGGACATGCTTGCAACGATTTTGCTTTAAATATGTATTTCTAATTTGAGAAAAGATTAATTATAATCGTTGCCTGATTTGTAGTGAAGAAAAATTATTGATAAAAAATTCGATGGAGGATATATACATAAACGTGCCAAAATATTAACTATCACATTACATAAGATTAAGAACATTAATTGCGTGGTCCATGTAGTTAGAAAGAATCTTAGATACGAGATTTATATTGTTATTTTTAATTTAAGTTGCATGGCGTCGTGGGCTACTTATCGAAATTCTTTTATTTTGAACCTAGCTAGGAAAATAAGCGTATTTCCATATCACGAGGAAGGAATTTTGAAATTTGAAGTGGACGTTTTGATTTCTTAACATCCATGAAATTTTTAATGGATGCTATTAAGTAAAAAAATGTGCCATGTCATGCACGAGTCAAGAACCACATGTTGGTGGGTTGTGGTGTGTCAACATAAATATACATTTCAAATGTGACGTGCTGAAACATTTTGATTTTGACAACATCTTGACACGACAATAGATGCACTGACTTGCCAATTTGTGTTGGTTGGATTTTCTTTCATTTTTTTTACTAGTAGTGATTTTCCCTAGATTATATATATTTTAAATCATTGCTTTTATGCTAAAGGTGCTGTTAATTTTTTTTAAGATAAATTGGAAAAGGTGCTGTTAATTGTTTACAATTTTATTTGAAAGCAACTGCATTATATATATGTTCAAAATTAATTGGAAAATTAAAATAAAAATTTATATAAGTACATGTGAATGAATTTTTGTGAGTGTCAATTGTTGCTCTCATGATCTCATCACGGTAAGAATTTTTTTTTTTTTAAAAAAAAAAACACGGCTACCAGGTGGCATCACAGTATATAAGAACTTAAAACCAATCTTTGTGAAATCACTTCATGTATAGAGAATTAGTCATTGATGATATGCAGTTATTAGTACTTTTCACGTTTCAGTTAGATATAGTTAGTCGAGTTTACATAATTCCATGATTGAATTGTACCGATAGATTCTACCACCATTTGTGTTTTTTTTTTTTTTACTTTTACCTTATTTATTTAATTTTCTTATAGAATTACAATGGTTTTATTATTATTATTTTTACAATGGATTTATTCTTAATAATCATAGTTACGCTAACTTCCTTTAATTAGAAAAGGGACGTGAATTATATTTTTTGTTGAGACCGGCATGTTAATGTAAATGAAATTTTAGTATCATCACGTACGTTTAATCATCAAAGAAATGGTCCCCCTTTCATAAATTGGCAGCATTGATGATGCAAATTATGATGAAATACCAACTGTCCAACTATTTAATTTATTCTACTACAACTTCCAAGTTTTAAAGAGGAACAAATTCGCCAAGAACTAAGGAGCCGGAGATACTTTGGCATGCCTTTAAAAAAACAGACTTACTTGACACGCAATGTTCTAACATTAGCTAAGCAGACACTTGTTCTATCCTAAGTTATATTATTTGGCACTTCCAAGAGCTGATTATAAATTATTATACCTTTTCAATTCGCCAAAGAAGGTTAACTTTTGATTTGGTAGTTAAGACCATTTAAGAGGGTTTTGACAAGTGTATGCATTTGCATGAAGGCACTACAAGTGCACGAGTATCATTTACATGAATGGTCAAGTTGGTTTATTTGAAACTTAAAATAGGAAAAATGAAAGATGAATGACGTGCTTTATGCCTAATCATGAAAAAATTATTTCCGACCATCATTTATTTAATGGTAACCATACATTTATTTACGTGTTGATTAATTACTAGAAAAGGCCTATAGCCTGAAGCCCAATTTCTGAAAATTTGGGCTTGAATTTTACACACCATACTCCTAATTTAACATGCTGCTGGGTCAGGTTCGCATTTCGGTCTTGACAATCTAAAATGAATATGTTTTTGGGTTTCAAGATTTTTAAATTGAAGTGTCCTCAATTCGATGGGTATTGGAGCCTACATAGAGCTGCCAACTCCAAGATTTTGACAGTAATTCAACAAAATACAGAGTTGGTATAGAATTAAAATTATTATTATTATCTCCAAATAAATATTAAAATAAGAGAATTCGGCGATACAAATTTTATAAATCCTGATCTCATATCAAATTTATCACTTCATCTATAATTTGGACCTTATCGGAGAGCATAGAACAAAAAACTGAAAAAGCGAACAAAATCGTGGGATGTGAATTAGAGGATAAGAAAAAGAACCACCAATCCAGCTGGAACGGCTCATTTTTGAAACAACGTCAAAATACACAGTTTATTCCTTTTCAAAGTTAGCTAGATACAAAAAAAAAATTAATAATATTATTTAAAAAATGGTCCATAGAAATACCAATATATGCATATTTTTGTACTGAACAAATAGTTTAGGTGATGTACAATTGTGAATATGGTGTATAATATTTAGAAAAATCTTGAGGGTTATCATTGTAATATTTGAGAAAATTAGACTATTTTATTATTAAATTTAAGAGAAATTGTCATTAATTAGAAAGTGAGTGAAAAGTGGAAATGAGATACAACTGTTATCCTTTATGACCTCGAAAACTATATTTGTATTTCTTTTATTTATTTACGTTGTAAATTAAAGCTGGGAAGGGTTTTTAGCAAACCTTAATTATTAAGTGGTATTTATAGTCAAGTAAATGATGGCCTGAGAAGAGGTTAGCGGTTTGTAGTAGTGCTGTCAATGAAACCTGTTTACTCAATCCGTACCGTACCGTATAAGACGGATATGGGTAAAATTTTATTTTCGTTAAGTTAACGGGTACGGGTAAGGAAATTTTTTCGTTAATTTAACGGGTACGGGTACGGGTAAAAGCTATTTCGTACCGTTTTCATAACGGATAATTGCCACAATTAAAAAGAAACAATTACATGATACATATGGCATCTTATATTGCATGATTGGTAAAAAAATATTGCTAGATTTTATTTAAGATTTATAATTCTTTCCATTCAGTGTACGAAAAAATAAAAAAGCATAAATCTAAAATATTCGCCACCATTGTTGCACTTTATTAATATACTTATTGATATAATTTATTTATACAGAGTATACAAATTTTATTATTATTATATTTATTTTTTACCGTTACCGTATTCGTATCGTTAATTCTTAACGGGTACGGATAAAGAAAATTTTAACGGGTATGGTAATAAAAATACCTTCTACCATACCGTGCCGTACCCATTGACAACCTAGTTCGTAGACGGACACTGCACACAGAACGGTATTTGTCAAAGTAGTAAACCCGCGCCAAATTCAGCTCTTTTTTTTATTTTTTTTGTAGTACTGGTGCAGTGGTGGCCCGAGATCTACGCAACGCTGATCGTAATTTGTAGCTCGATTCGTGGTTATATGTGGCGGTGCTATGTAGCTAAATTGTGTCTTACTGTCTTATGATTGAAGCATTCAATTAACTTTTGCCATCATAATGCATCGCTAATGGGACTGAAAATTTAGAATAAAACAAGATTATGATCGTTGACTTGGTTGTTAGTTTGGATAAGTCTCTCAAAAGTATGAATCGGTTACATCTAAATGGAAATTATAAGGGAACCTCTATTTAAATTGATTATATTCTTTATTTTATAAGTTGTCATTATGGGTGAAGCCCAAAATTTTTTAAAATGAGATTCAAACACCATATCAAATGTATATGTAAATAATATAACCGCATAGAGATAATAAGATTATAACTATGATGATTGATGACCAACAGTGAAATAAATTTTACATTTTTTTTGAATTAAACACGAATTTTCTTAAAAAATGTACATTCATAACGCTAAAAGTATTATTTAAACCTGTTTGATTTAATTTTAAAATGGAGAACACTGTCTTTTATTTTATCTTATTAATTAGATACGCAAATGTTTGTCATATTGATGACAAATTACATTCATAGAGAAGCTTGAATCTTTGAGACAGCTTTTAATTACGAAATATAATTAGTACATCAATTTCTTTTTTTTTCATTTCTCATTACAAAAGTTATGGATAGAAAATTATTAAAAAATAACAAATATACGGGACATAATCTCCTACAGGGTCAACGAATATCTTTGACCACAACAAATCAAACCTTATTTTGTTTTTCTGTAATTCCTAGCTAATAAGTGCATCGTTATCTCTTACGAGTCAACACTTCCATTTCTATTTAAGGATCTTATGAGTTTCTCTGTGAGAGAGAGAAACCTTCAGCGCCACCTTCATGGCTTTTCTTAAAATGTCTATCCTGACTTTGCTATTTATCTCCTTTTTTGTCACCACGGCAACTGCAACTCGTTTCAAACCCAACTCGCAGCAAAAAGTCGAACCTGTAATAATCGTTACCGCCACCGCCGGCACCACCGTCATTAAAACTGCTTCCAGCTCGTCAGGAGATACCAACTACGGATGTATGATAAGTTGCATGTCGGGATGTTCCCGATTCGGGTACAACTATGAGTATTGCGAAGAGGTATGCTGCGAGCAGTGCCCGGAGGACTGTAGTTCAGGTGTCAAGCGCTAGATTGGTCAAAATGTTAACTGTTGCAAGTGATTTGGCTGCAACAGTGTCTCTTTTGCTTTTGTATCGTGTTGTTGTAGCTGTTTTGTTTGGTTTTTGAATTTTTGTATTTGCTCAGTTTGTTAGCTTCAGTTGAAATTTGCTTTTGTTTTCTACTTTTCTTAATCCAATGTCGCAAGGGAAATGAAGTTCCGACGGTCAATGATTTTTCACCATTCTGTACCAGTGTAATTGAGGTACCTGTACCAGTAAACATGTAGATTGTAGAAGCATGTGGGCGTAATGTAATGCGCTGTGTGTTGCCAGTCTTTTTGTCATTTTAGAATTAATTAATGATTTAATCGAAGCATGTGGGCGTAATGTAATTGAAGTACCTGTACCAGTAAATTTAATTGACTGATTGTGATCATGCACCAAAAAAAAAAAATTGTGATCATTAAAGAGGCTCAATAATAGTATCTAATTCAAGTGGAATATAAATTATAAATGAGGATCCGTGTTGGATTCGGGTCTGGTGAAATTGAGGAAGCTTTCAATGATGAATACATATATAGTCTTTCATTTTACACAAAATAAAAATAATGGGGGTCCCCGTGTCCGAGTGTCGAGTGATTCATTTTGTTTTGCCAAAATACATACAAGCTATATAAAATGGCAATTTATTCGTTTGGATTTGGTTCATAAAATAATGCATTGAATTTAAGCAAGCTTTTTTTTTTGAAAAAAAAAGAGTTTTTTGCCATTCATATTTTTTTAAATTAAAGATGCATGCCGATAGGGGTATACAACGGGTGGGTTGATAATATTTTAGCAAAATTTGAACCCAACCTGACAATACCGGGTTAGAAAATAAATTTAGTTAGCCCACCCGTAACCCAACCCAACCCGTTATTTCTTTTATGTACGGATTTTTACGGGTTAAGCAGGTTAAATGGGTTTAGCGGATTAAAATTTTGATCAAATAAAAATACACACAAAAATCATTTTGTAGCTATTACAATTTAGTTCGAGGCAAATTAGAGACACATTCGAAATATTTTTCCAACTTTCGAGGCCTTATGAGAGACATAGAGGCTTGCATGGCCATGGAGGAGATCGAAATTTCATGAGAGGAGATTTTTGAGTAAGGATATGAGAAAATATAAGACAGAGATGAGTAAATAGTAATAAATGGGTGGGTTGAAGTATACACAGGTTATTAAGTACCAAATTCGTAACCCAACCCGAAGTAACGGGTTTGTCATAATTAAAACCCGTACCCGATCCAACATCATGCTAACCCGGTAAAAAACGATTTGGATCGGATGGGTTGAACGAATTGAACGGGTTCACGGTTTTTTTTACACCCTACATGCCGACTTGAATCATTGATCTCTTGAGGCCAATTTAATACACTTATCACTTAATCACTGGAGGGCCACATGCAATTTAATTAAGAAAACTTTAGTTTTGAGAGAATATTACAATAGCGTGCCTGATTAATAGTCAACAATTTTTTTTTTATGGAAATTCGATGGCGCATATGAAACATACCAAAAGTATCTGATTGCATAAGATAAGATATATTAAGTACATTAATTGTGTGGCACATGTGGTTAGAAAGAATCAGATAAAAGTCGTACAGTGCTATTTAATTTTATTTTACGTTGCAAGGTCTAGTGGTAGGGCTGTCAATGAAATCCGTTTACCCATTTACCCAACTCGTACCGTACCGTATAAGACGGGTATGGGTAAAGTTTTATTTTCGTTAAGTTAACGGGTACGGGTACGGGTAAAAGCTATTTCGTACCGTTTTCATAACGGGTAATTGCCACAATTAAAAAGATACAATTACATGATACATATGACATCTTATATTGCATGATGGTAAACAAATATTGCTAGATTTTATTTAAGATTTATAATTCTTTCCATTCAGTGTACGAAAAAAATAAAAAAGCATAAACCTAAAATATTCGCCACCATTGTTGCACTTTATTAATATACTTATTGATATAATTTATTTATACAGAGTGTACAAATTTTATTATTATTATATTCATTTTTTACAGTTATCGTACCCGTACCGTTAATTCTTAACGGGTACGGGTAAGGTACGGGTAAAGCTATTTTTAACGGGTACGGATAGGGTACGGGTAAAGAAAATTTTAACGGGTACGATAATGAAAATACCTTCTACCGTACCGTACCGTACCCATTGACAGCCCTATCTAGTGGGCTACTAATTAATAATCATCCTAATTATCTTTTTGTAAACCTAAAAAAGTTCAAACTTTCAGTTCTAGAGGACGAGATTTAATATACTCAGGTGAACGTCGCGAATTCGTGACAACAAGTAGGGGTGTCAAACGTGGGAAAATACCACGGAACACCCCTACTGTTTACCGTTTCGTTTAAGAAAACGATACGAAATACCATTTCGTTAACCGTTTCGTTTTTAAAACGGTACAGAAATCCATTCCGTTATTTGTTCCACATAAGAAAATACACATGAAACGGTTTGAAAAGAGGCAAAACGGTTCGAAACGGCACAATTTCTTATTCTGTTTGCCGTTTCGTTATTGAAACGAAATGAAAATTGGTGTCGTTTTTCGTTCCGTTTCAGTTAAACGGAACGACATCACGTTGGTGGCACTGCCGTTGACAGCTCTAACAATAAGTATGCATCGAAACTCGGGTACATTAATATTAGTATGCATAATTGATATTCTCGAATCTCAAAAAATATTATACAACACTGCATACAATTTCTCACAGAGTCAACGAGTTCTCTGACCGCAGAAAACCGAAGTTAGCTATATTTCTGCCTATTAAAGTGCATCGTTATCCCCTCACTAGTCAACACTTCCATTTCCAATTCTGTGATCTTACTAGTTGAGTAGTTGGTCTGGTTTGTAAGGTATAGTAACCTCCAGGGCCATGGCTTCTCTTAGGCTCCGTTTGGATGGCTTCTTCCCGGAATAAGGAATAAGGAATAACCACTTTTTACCAATAAATTTATTTCTAATCATCCAAACTCTTCACAAAAGTTACACACTTCCCAATAAATTTATCCCTTTTCAATAAATTTCTTCCCTTCTTCCTTCTTCCTACCTTATTCTCAACGCATCCAAACGGAGCCTTAAAGTGCCTTTCCTGGTTTTGCTATTAATCTTTATCTTTGTCACCACTGCAACGGCAACACGTCTCCAACCCCATACACTGCGAGGAGTCGAACCTGTGATAATTGTTACTGCCGACAGCGACTCCTCTGCCGCAGTCGCCACCACTTAAAGGGAAGAAGGGAAGAAGTGGAAAGAAGTATTGGGAAGTGTGTAACTTTGTAAAGAGTTTGGATTGTTTATAATTTTTTTTTTTTCTTCTTCATTCTTCTTCTTTTTTCTTCCAACGATCCAAACGCACCCAATACGAAGTCCTGGGGAAATAAAGTTCAAGCAACAATTGCACAACTCTGTACCAGTTTAAAGTACTTGTAGCGGCCAGGAGCCCAGGCATGTACGGATGTACCCACATTTCTCGTCCTTGGAAATTGCTGGAGTGTAATTAAATATACAGAATTAAAACTGTAAAGAATCATGATTCGAGTCCCTAGAGAATAAATCAATAGATTAGTTTTGCGAATGATTTAAGCTCGGGAAATAATTTTCCAAACAAGTATCATACACCATTCGAGTCCCTAAAATATAAATTGTGTTGTATACATTGCAGCAATAGATTAGTTTTGCGGATGATTTTAGCATAAAATTAATTAGAAAGGTCAACTAAATGCGATGAAATTTCCTGATGTTTTGTTAATCTGAAGTATTTCTTGGAAAAAAAAAGTAATTCGAATGGTCAACTAATTGAACTTTTCTATAGTCTATACCAGTCCCATGTATCTGTACCGGCCAATACCATGTGCTTCTTTTCGAATGAGAACAAGTATGTGGTGTAATGTTATGCGCTGTGTGTTTTGCATTCCCTGTCATTTTAGATTTAACGATCCTCTGGCTTGTAACTTAGTTTTGCATTCACTAGAAATTGCTTTAGTGTGATCGGAAGAAAAGGTTCAATATTAATAATATTCTAAATCAACATCAGCTCTAGAGAAATCAAATGGCATCAAGCTAAAGATTGAAACATATGCCGTCGGATTTGATCAGAAGGATCCCCTGGGGGGTGGTGGGAGCTGGAGATTGATTTGGCTCAATGTCAGCATAGGAACTAATCTTATCTCATTACGAATTTAATTTTTTCATTTTCATTTTGTTTGAATTTATTTACTTGCAACTGGAAGTCCCATCTACGCTATTGAATTAAATTTCTTAAAATAACTGTCACTTGTTCGTTATTATTTTTCTTTTATGGCTTGTTGGAGTCTACCATCAACTTGCAAAATATTAATGTACTTGAGATTTGAAAATTACAACTAGACACACCAACTGATCATATAATATATACTTTCTTTCATAACAATTGCCGACTTTCTACCACGTTCTATTTTCTAAAAAAAATTGACCACATTATTTTAGCCTATTACAGTGCTGGTTGTGTTGATTGTTTTAAGTTTCATGTCGCCTCCTTTCTGATGTACAGAGCTACAGAATATTTTCAAGAGTGTACTCGTGAATCATGCTCCAGTTCATTGTTTATTCTGAAGAAAACACAAGTTTCACCCGATCCTAAAACACATGTTTGACCCACAGTTTTTTTTTGCCAGACGGACTGCGAATATGCGTCTACAAACTTGGTTAATGTATTGGTCTTCAGTAATTACGGTAGCAACTCATAATAACATGTCGCAGGATTAATAATATAATTAATAATTAATTCCTAGAGCTTAAGAGCCATGAAAAGAATATTCTTGGCATGCAGCAATATTTGTATCACTTGTTTTATATAAGTATATCTTTTTTTTTTTTGAAACAAGATAAGAGCTTGAGTACCAAATATATATTATCAACATAATTTATGATTATTAAAAATTTATAAATTAATAATAAGAATTTTTTCTTATATATTTTTATTTTAGATTTGTTGTCCCTAAGAAGGCGGCTTAATTAAGGTTTAGCGGAAGCAATTATGGTTTTAGACCGGTTTGGTAAGGACTACCCTAACACAATTCAATTGGTACTCAATACAAGCAAGCACACAAGCAATTAAAGTATAGCAAGATAATAAAGAAAGAAAAAGAGAGAGAAATTGAACACTCGGTATGATTACGGAGTTCCGACCCGCTAGAAGAAGCTAGCCTTAGTCGTACGTCTCCGGGAGTTTCGCTACCACCAAAGGGTGCGCTCCGTTCAATTCCAATAAGAACGGGTCTACAACTTCGAACCGAATCACCTCGTCATAATGACACTCGAGGTGGATCGGCCTAACTCAAATGGCACAACGGCCTCAAAGGAGAAGAGCTCTCAACCTATTCCAACCTACACCTAACGACAATGTCGGGACAGTGGTGTTTAAGGCTACTAAATCTCTCAAAATGGTCTAGCTATGAAAAGCTCAAGTGGGAGAGTATCCCTGTGCTCAAAGGCTCTATTCTGGTCAAATTTTGCAAAGCAAAGCTCTCTTAAGAGAGAGAACAAGGGGTGGATATAAATAGAGCTCGTCAAAAGCTGCAAAACAACTCAAAAAGCTGTTGTGCGTTACACAACGCAATATTGCGTTATACGACCCACAGATAGCCGTTATAATATAACAAAGAAAACAAGTTATCCGTTGGCAGTGCGTTACACGACCCACTATTGCGTTGTACGACGCACTGGACGACCGTTATAATAAAACAAAACGGATAAACTAGTCGTTTAAGCTGTCAGGTGCATTATACGACACGGACCACCCGTTGTACAACGCAATATTAAATACCATTAAATGATCAGAATTTTGCTTCAAAAACGAGCGAAAAAGGCCACAGAAAAAACAAAGGAAGGTTGTACAACGCTTCAGTGCGTTATACAACGTTCTGGCTTGATTTGAGAAAATTGCGTTGCACGACGCGTAAATTGCGTTGTATGATGCAGCTAGTGCGTTACACGACCCTCTGTTGCGTTGTGTAACGCACTGCTTCTGTTAAATTAAGAAACGGAGAAAATCTGCACAATACTGGTGCGTTGTGTAACCCAATATTGCGTTACACAACTCACTGGTACGTTGTACAACCCAATATTGCATTACACAACGCACTGGTTTTGACACAGAAAATTGTACACAAAAACTGATGCGTTGTACAACACAATATTGCGTACACAACTCACTGGTGCGTTGTATAACCCACTGCTGCGTTACACGACGCACTGAACCTGAGATTTAGAAAAATACTGAGTTCTTGAGCTTTTCTGCTAAGTAGACCATTTCAAGGATAAAAGGACTAAAGTAAACCTTCTATTAAAGTCTAAACTAGCCTATAAGCTCTCTAAAGACTTGATCTTGATCTTGCACATAGTATTTATCCAAGTCTTCAAACTTTGCACCTTCTTCTTATAAAACTCAAAGAATATATTACATATGATAGATTGAGTTTCAAGATATATTTTGTTTCAAATCAATAAAAAGAATATAAAAGACAACAATTTTTTTGCTTACAATATTGTATATGTCAAAAAAATTTAATACTAGAATAACATATGAATTAAATAAATAAAACTTTTAAGGATATATGCTTATTTGAAGATAGCTCGTGAGCCCACGAGCTAGCTCAAGTTTGGGACGAGTCGATTTTGAGCTAGCTTAAAAAGCTCGAAAGTATTTCTAACTCTGCTCAACTCAACTCGAGTTACAGCCCTAGTTGTGACGAAGGAGAGAAGATTTTTTACTTTTGACAGAGCCTTTATTATCCAAGAACTTGCCTATTTTTTAAGGGGCCGTTTGGATCAACTGGGAATTTGGGGAATTTCCTATTTCTAGACATAAATTTATTATAAACAATCCAAACTCTTCACAAAATTGTACACCTCCTAATACTTTATGTCTAGAAATAAAAAATTCCTCCTATTCCTAAGCGATCCAAACGACCCCAGAGATTAGATCTACAATCTGTAGACTACAGAGAAGTTTGCAAATTTTATTACTTTTAGTGTAGTAAGAACATCACTTTTCTTTTTTTTTATTAAAGAAATTTCTAACTACCATAGCTAAGCTTTAGAAAAGTCATGAGAATACTACAGAGTCAATGATTGTCTTCGACCTCAGCAAACCGTACCTGTAAAATATATATATATATATATAACTAGAAATTGCTGGAGTACAATAAGTTACAGGCCGTTTGACAACGTCAAAATTTAGTGGTATCAAAGATTAAAATTAGCATTTTTTTATTAGCGAGATTAAAATTAGTAAAAGTAAGTAGTAACTTAAAGTTAGTAATTATTGTTTGGCATGATAGATTAAAGTTAGTGATCAAAGTAAATGCATTCACTTATAATATTTATTTTAATCTAGACATTTAATTCGATAATTTTAAATCCTGAAATTTTAAAAAATTGAAAATAAAAAAACTGAAAAATTAAAATTTTGAAATTTTAAATTTTAAAAAAATGGAAATTAAAATTTGAAATTTGAAATTCCAGCAAGTCAAACACCTATCGAAATGTGAATTTTTGAATTTAAAATTTAAAACACGTTATGTAATGACTAAGTTAGGGAGGTAATGCTGATTTTGTTAACCCCAAAATTATTTGGCGATGTAAGATCCATAAGTTAGCTCGTTGATTTAGAAGTCAAACTAAACTTGTCACTGTCAAATGAGCCTATATATGCACACAATATTTAAGGGGACTAAACTGCTAGATATGTGAATGTGAATGTGACAAGGAAAAGGGTTGGCATTAGAAAAGAAGACGACAGAGAAAAGAAAACGATATTATGGGTGCGTTTGGATAGGTGTGGGAAGAAGGGAAGAAATGGGAAGAAGTATTGGGAAGTGTGTAACTTTGTGAAAAGTTTGGATTGTTTATAATTTTTTTTCTTCTTTTTCCTTCTTCTTCTTCTTTCTTCCAACAATCCAAACGCACCCTATAAAAGTCAGAAACAGTACTAGTAGCTCCTCTCGCCGGCGGGCAAATTTTGACATTTTTCTCGCGATTTCGGCAGCCCCAATTTTTCCATCCAAATCGTGTAAATTGAATTGAACTGTCGCCTGAACCATACAAAGATATAAATTTTTCCATCCAAATGTAAAGTGAATTCCATTTGACGTTTGACCTCTTGAATTTCATTCCGATCATAGCCTAACATAAAAAGATATAATATTTAATCTGGTGCTTGGCACGTGAACCACACGGCTCGTTTGGCAACACACTTTCTAGTTAGTTTGCAAGATTACGAATCCTGAAAATAAATCATTATAATTCTATAATGATAAAAGAAATGTCAACTCGCAGGGTATAATTACATGTAAATTGGTTTTGTTCATAGCTTCTTATGGCCATGGGTGAAATGAGAAAAATTGAATGAAACATCATATTAGTTAATATCTACGTAATAATTAATCAAATAAAAAATTCATTAGAATGTAACTATAAAGATTAATATAATAAAAAAAATAACTTTCATATTTTGGAAATCAAATATCTATGAATTTCGAAGAAAACAAGAATATTATGTATTCTAAAATATTATTAATTTATACATGTAATTTTAAATTAAAAATGTAGTCGAACCTGTTAACGTGCGTCTCCGCCAAAACGCTTGTATATTGGTAACATTTCTTTTGATAAAATTATATTACCTGTTATATATCAATGCACACGATATTTTGAGCCTCAGAATTATTTTCCCCCTCATTACGAAAGTTCTGCAAAAAATATCATAAATAATATTATACAACACTCCACACAATTTCTCACAGAGTCAACGAGTTCTTAGACTACATAAAATCAAACTTTTGCTATATTTTGCCTATAAAAGTGCATCGTTAATTATCCCATTACTAGTCAACACTTCCATTTCCAAATCTAAGATCTTACTGTAGTTGGTCTGTAAAGACAGGGATAGAAACTTCCTGTGCCATGGTTTCTCTTAAAGGCTCTGTTTGGATGGTTGAGAACAAGGTAGGAAGAAGGAAGAAGAAAAGAAATTTATTGGGAAGGGGTAAATTTATTGGAAAGTGTGTAATTTTTATGAAGAGTTTGGATGGTTAGAAATAAATTTATTGGTAAAAAGTGATTATTCCTTATTCCTTATTCCGGGAAAAAACCATCCAAACGGAGCCAAAATGTCTTTCCTGGTTTTGCTATTAATCTCCATCTTTGTCACCACTGCAACCGCAAGTCGTCTCCAACCCAACACGCTGGAAGAAGTCATCCTGTGATAATTGTTACTGTCGACTCCTCATCCGCCACCGCCGCCACCGCCGCCACCATTGCAACTGCTTCCACCTCCATGGGAGATGTTAGCAACTCATGTTCTGACGAATGCTTGAGACTCTGTTCCAGAAGTTGGTGGTTCAACACTTGTTACAAGACATGTTGTCAGGATTGTGGCGGCGGATGTGCGTAGACTGTTATGACATCTGGCGCTTGACTGGGCAAATGGTTGTGATATTAGTTGTACTGGATTTATTTGTGGCTAGGGGTGTCAGCGTGATAATTTGGCACGTGGTGCCGTTTCGTTTAAGCGAAACGGAACGCATAACAGAATTGAGTTTCATTCCGTTCCAATAACAAAACGGTAAACGGAACGTAGAATTATACCGCTTCGACTATTTCAGCCTCATTTTAAATCGTTTAATGTATTATTTCTCAAGTGGAACGGTTAACAAAACGGAATTATGTGCCGTTTAAAAAACGAAACAAATAACGAAATGAAATTCTATACCGCGTTCCTTAACGGAACGGCAAACGGAACAGTCTGTTCCGTACTTTTTTAACGCGTTTGACAGCTTTACTTGTGGCAAATGATTTAATGTCATGTTTGAAGGCAGTAGCCGTTTGGTTTTTGATTTCTTTTGTTTCTTATTTTGTTGGCTTTTGTTGAATTTTCCTTATGTACTTTTGTTAATCCGTCGGGAAATAAAGTTCAAGCAACTATTGCACAACTCTATACCAGTGTGGTATAGATTAAACTACAGTACCCGTAGTGACGATACCTCTTGTGCTTCTTTTTTCAATATGTACATCAGTACATGCATCAAGCATGTGGTGTGGAGTAATGCGCTGTGACCGCTATCCACATTTCTTGTCCTTGTAGAATTAATTTTTTATTTTCTGGACCTGTAACTTTGCAAATTAAATAGAAATTTCTGGAGTAAATTAACTATATGCGCATTAATTAAAGGGCTAAACTACTAGTTCGATGTGAATGTGATCAGTTAAATGTTTAATACAAGTTTCTACATCAACACATGGCTCTAGCCATCAAGCTACAATAATTAAATTTCACATGAAAAGACAAAACTGAGACAAACTTGGTCCTTAATATCAATAAAATTTTACGTACCTTGATCCATCCTTCCATTTTGCGCAATTCATATAATTTATTTCCTGCTAATTTAGCATAGAATTTTTTTTTGTTTCAATTTAGAGACGGTTTACACAAGTTTCGGTTCTAAGAATACCTCGACTTCTCAATTTCATTAATATTTGAATAGTTAAATCAAAATTTGAATCAAAACAGTTGACTTCTTCAATTAAACTAACGATGGAGTTCCCATATAATATTTCAAAATTTTGGACTATATTTAATACTCGATCAAGTGATTAAAATATATATAACGTACTAGAATTAATATGTTATGGATACAAAAACTATATGGCACCGTTTGGATGCGTTGAGAAGAAAGTAGGAAGAAGAAAGAAGGGAAGAAATAAATTATAAACAATTTAAACTCTTCACAAAGTTACACACTTTCCAATACTTCTTCTCACTTCTTCCCTTCTTCCCACACCTATCCAAACGGATCCAATGAGAATTCGTCGTTCGTTAATTGCAAGATTACGAATCCTGAAAATAAATCATTCATTCTATAATGATAAAAGAAATGTCAACTCGCAGGGTATAATTACATGTAAATTGGTTTTGTTCATAGCTTCTTATGGCCATGGGTGAAATGGGAAAAATTGAATGAAACATCATATAAGTTAATATCTACGTAATAATTAATCAAATAAAAAATTCATTAGAATGTAACTATAAAGATTAATATAATAAAAAAATAACTTTCATATTTTGGAAATCAAATATATATGAATTTCGAAGAAAACAAGAATATTATGTATTCTAAAATATTATTTATACATGTAATTTTAAATTAAAAATGTAGTCGAACCTGTTAACGTGCGTCTCCGCCAAAACGCTTGTATATTGGTAACATTTCTTTTGATAAAATTAAATTACCTGTTATAGGGTGCGTTTGGATTGTTGGAAGAAAGAAGAAGAAGGAGGAAGAAGAAAAAAAAATATAAATAATCCAAACTCTTCACAAAATTACACACTTCTCAATAAATTTATTCCTAAAAATTGCAACTTCCCCAAATTCTCCAACTTCCTAAGCGATACAAACGGCCCCTAGATTATTTCGGATATTAAATGCATGTATCCACCATGCATCATATGTAGCCAATTGCCATGCAGATATTGTTTTAAATTGCATGTCATCGCCTGTTTGATTATAGTTATAGAACTTCGGAACATTTTCAAGCGCGTGACTCGTTGTCAACTTGTCATGCTCCATTTCGTTTCTTTGTTTATTCTGAAGAACTTAAAACACAAGTTGGACCCTCAGTTTAGTTGCCAGAAAATTCGGCCAGAATGCATCTACAAATTAAGTTACAAATATTGATCATCTGTAATGATTAAGCTAGAAACCCACAATTGTTGCAGGATTAATGACACTATATAATTCCTAGAAAATAATATGATTGGCATGCAGGGATATTTGCATCACTTTTATTTTATAGTTACTAACTTACTATAATTTAGATAGGCCCACATTATAAAATTTCAGGGTCCTTCAATGAAATTGTGGAGGCCTTCTTATAATAAGCCCAAGAATTCTCCTTGGTAGTAGTTTCGATCTGTATTAGAGTAGAGAAGTTTTAGGTCGGTCTTGGAGCCAAGGCCTTCTCCTCTCCAGATGAGATCTCAATTCAAGTCCAAATTCTCATTCAATATTTTATATTTGTTCGCCATAAAAAAAAAATAAGAACACTTGGGTTGAACTATGTCTTATGTCTTACCTTCAACAATCATAAATATATGTTAGTACCACTGTTTATATTGATAATAAATCAAGTTTTTTTAAAAAACTCCATTTTTTTTCATTTTATCTTAGTTTTTGTTCATACCGCACTACCATTTTATCGCCGTATAAAATGTTTTATTACCGTTTTGTCACCGATAAACGCTAAATCACCACCCAACCGTCAAACCGCACAAATCACATTATTTTAAAACCTTGTAATAAATACATAACGAATTATAAATAGGAAGATTGCATATTTATGTGAAGTTAGAAATTACGAGCCAGATTTCACAACATTCGCTCTCATCCCATGAGATTATATATACTAAGCACTCAGTTTTAAGTTTTAACACTTTACGTGTGTGGTCCAATTTGTTATTTCTTTGCTAATTTGCTTTAGTAATTTACCAGTACCTTATCTAAAATACTATTATATGTTACTTTACAACTATATGTATAAAACCAATAGTTTGCCCAAATTTGGTAGCATAGCAATTAGGACCTCATATCCTGTTGAAGCAAAAGCATTGTATTGGAAGTGTGCCTCTTGTGAAAATTAGTTAATTCTCAAAGGCTGTAGGTAATGATTGAGTAGAAACTGAATAATGATGTACTTGAAAGAATATACTCGAGTACATAAAATTAACGGGTTGGTTGGTACTGCGTAGCTTTTTGTTGAAATAATTAGGAGGAAAAGCATTTTTTGAATCTTTCTGTCATAGCCTCTTTTCTTAATAAACAACAAGTTCCAGACACAAATTTAATTATATAAAGACCAGCATACATACAAACATTTTATAGTAATACCATCAGCAACCTTGTCGACTATGCATGCAATGCAAATATCCTTTATTTATAGCAGTCCACGTCATTTTTAATCTTGTTAAATGTTATGTAATGATCAATTGATCATCTTTATTTTAATGAAAGGGGTACTCTCTTATGAAAGGATTAGCCACTTCCCATCATGAACCATGTTCATGTTTCAATAATATTGCACATTTGTAGCCCTTATTCCTCATTTAACGAGCAATCGCATAAACCAAAATTAAGTCTATCTTTGGGAAAATATCTAGATTTCAATTTATGTAAGGATGACGAAATTATTAACTAAGTACACACAAGCCTTAAGCAATTACATACCTTCTAATTAAGTTGGCATCCATTCTCATGCATTAGAGCCTCCCATGTCCAACCTCAATCCTTACATGTATTGTTGTGGTCTTTATCATTTTAATTTTATATGTTTTAATGAACTCTTTATTATAAACTTCGACAAGTTAATGAGTGATTAATATTTTATTTTTTAATTGTTGACACTTGAATGATAAAAAGATTTATTTTAGCCTGGCAACTAGCAGCTGGCACGCTATGAAGAGAAAATTAATGGGGCAAAATAAACAAAAAAGCTAGAAACAAATTCTAATTTCTCAAGCTCGGAAAATTTAATGAATCTATAAGTTTCTCGAATTAAATGAAATAGGTCATTCCGGTCACAATTTTAAGATACACCAATAAATATTTTCTAGGATACACCAAGTTTCTCATAATTCCTCCTATGACAATAATCCAATTATCACATCAATTAAATGGAAAATAAATCCAAATACCACATAAAACACATCTTTTAAGTGACGCCAATTATCAAGCATATATACAAACTAAACAATTAACCAATATAAGTTTATTTCTCCTATCGCAATAATCCAATCATATCAAAAGGAATCCGAATTTCATCAAGATCAATGGAATATATGATCAATAGGATAGCCTTTTAGTTTCTTTTAATGGATAATGATAATGATAAAAATCATCACATTAAAAGAAAAGAAAACGCATGAAAACTTCATTAAACAATATTGGACACTTCAAATGCACCAAAGTCAAGCAAATCATATTATTTTTCACACGCATAAAACTTTTCCAAACATCACACTTACATACATATATGGGTACTGCATAGTTTCAGAACTTCTCTTACTATATGCTTGAAGTACATGTTTGTTAATTGTTTAACACTAAAAAGCTGATATATAGCAGTGAGATTATCATTGCAGTTCGTAATACTGCTAGCTGTAATATGTATTCCACAGATATAGTAGTTGATTGAATGTTATCATTATATTTAGAGAACTTACTTTCATTAACATAAGATGACAATTAGAAAGAAAAATTATACATTAATGCACTTGGAATAATGAAATATGATGAAGTTGTAGGGCTATCTCTGAATTAATCTTATTCAAACAATGCAAACAAGATGGTAGATGATTGCATTTATAAGTGAAATTCCCTATAAACTCTGCTTCGGTCTCCTTGAAATGATCATTTTTCCAACAGAAACAACAGCAAGACCCTGAATACAAGGGAATTTTTAGCCCAAATAATTGCACCAGTCAAAGATGTCACCAAATTTCCTTTCCATCTAAAGCTAGCCAATCATTATACTCCTTTTGGTTAATAATATGTAGTTAGAAAGTGAGATTAGAGAGATACACTTATCATATTATGACATATATATAACAATTTAGTTAGTACATATATATAAATAGATGGGCCTAACTAAGAGAGAATGAATGTTGTGCATTAGATACTAATTAACAATCTGGATGTATACCACTAGTACCGACACCAGCAATGATATAATAATGCCAAAAATATGTCTTCTACAAACATAAATTTGTGATATTTGATGTCTTAATTTATTCAAAACATAGCTATCTATGAACTTAAACTATAGCAGCTACAGACAACTAAGTATTAATAAGCAGAATTAGAAAAATTTTACGCCAACTTTATGATACTAGACCATAGATCTTATACACTTGGATCTTACCATCATTTAGCATTAGAAAGTCGAACAAATTCATTAGCAATTGAAAACGTTCTTTTTCCCTTTCTTAGACCAAAGAAACAGTATGCCAAAAGTGAGCTACATCTCTTCCAAAAGTTGGGTTAATTATCGGATAAAAGAGAAAATGAAGAAACAAATTGAAGGAAATTTTGCGAAAAACGGCCAACCATGGATACCTACCATGCTCTTAGTCTTCATATTGCCATCTAGTTAATTATTCCATTAGCATGCATCCATCTTCCCTTAGTTAATACCATCATGCATGCTTCTCACTCTTATTTAGAGAGTGAAGAAGGTGGGTCTGGAGAAACCCCTGACCCGCACCTGTGCCGGTCAAGTAGCTCTCGTGCCAATGCCTGAAGATCACCGCCACCTGAGCTGCCAGGTTGCTGGCGCTGGTGAGGTGGGGCCCACTGAGATGGCCCAATGTTTCCTACAAGACCACCAGTGGGTCCCATTGAGGGGTCAAAGAGGGAGGATAAGTCAACTCCACTGTGTGGAAGTCCAGCTGAGGTGGCAGAAGGCAGGTCAGAGATAGAGAAATGCTGAGGTGGCATGATTGGATTGGGCACTGGTGGTGCCGGGAGGGGTGGCGGGGACGGGAGCTCTAGAGTTGCAAGGTGCGCTTGGAGGTAGGTCAATTCAGCTTGGAGATTAACCACCTGCATTAAAGGTTAAAATATGAAGTTAATAGACTTCGAAAGACATAAAATATGTATGCTTTAACCTTATAAAACAAATGAACTGCATATTACGTGAATTTGACAAAAAATTAGCTGAAGATGCAATGAGAACTTATATGTTGATATTATGTAAGCTCTAGTATATATAAGTCCATGTCTATGAGTAGGTGAACCCATTCAAGTTGTGCCTTCTTCGGGCTAACTTTGGTACCAAGAAATGCATGCCTGTAATGAATCTCTCTCTCCCCCCCTCACACACACACAGACACAAATTGACTGATCCCCAGAACTTGCTACCAATTATTCTTATATGAAAAAAACGAGAGATCAGATTACTAAATTGTGTTAAAATTCGTGAGTAGTAGTACATCAGTTTGGAAAATAGTGAAGTTTGACAAAATTCATATATTAATATTATATAAAAGAGTTGAATAAAACAAAAAAAAATTAAAAAATGGTACTCCCAAGATGAAGTTAGCCCATGTGCTGATAGATTGGTATTAGACTTCTGGAACAAGAAAAGGAAGCGTATTTGACGTTCAAGAAATGCACTTGTATTGAGAGAGAGAGAGAGAAGAGATGGATGGAGAGGAGGGTAAAGATAAAACAGAAAGGGGTTGTTTGCCTTCTTTAATTTCCGTTACTCCTTTTCTTGCTCTAGAAAGTGACAAATCCTTTTCAGATAGAGGCCCGAAACAAACAAATAAAGACTCCCAATTCTCAGCTCAAATTCAGCTAAATCTTTCTGAAGGAGTAAAAGATTCAAACTAACTTGCAATTAATGGGTCTTTACTAGAACACGAACTTTTGCACCTTGCTCCCCTGCACATAATTCTCTTGCATTCATTTGGGAAAAAATAAATGATTGTCAAATCATGAGGTTTCTACTATTTTCTACAATTTTTATATTCTGATTGATGTGACATAAATCATTGAGATCTTTTCTGAAATTCTTCAAGAACTACAGTCAGGAATCTTATCTTTCCTTCTCTTCCTTTTGTCTTGCTACTTCAATCCCAAATTCTTCTTTATAAGTACACTACAAAGATACTTTACCCATTTGTCCTTGAAACATATTCGACATAATTGACAATTCATTTGAAAAATGTTTACACTTTGTCTTTTCAACCAACTTGCACAAAATATTAACACTTTCACAATTTCCCCAAACATCAATAGAGAGATCAAGGCATGCAAATAGAAATATATCCATCAATTTCTCTCTTTAGATAACATGACGATTCTCAATATGTTTTAAGGTCCAATTATCTATCTGAGGAAAGAAAAATTACACAAGCAAATAGAGGTTTTGAAAAGAGAAATTAAAGAAAGAAGAAACAAACAAACAATTTTTACAAGATCAAACCCTAACCAAGCATACCTGTTGTTGAAGCGCGAAGATATGTGCGACGCACCCATAAACGGGATCCCTTAACCTGGCCTGAGCCTCATAGCAAATTGTGACAACAGCATCAAGCCTGCGGTGGGCAGGTATCTGCATAAGCAGCTTCGACACATTGCTTGCACCAAACACCTTGTGCACAGCCGCAAAGTGCCCGGCCCCCTGCTCGGCATCAAAGTATGGTGCAAATATGCACCCACTGACACACTTGCGGCGCAGGAACTTGCATGCACCGCATGGTCCAGTACTACCACCAGACCCACTGCCACCACCAGAACTAGAACCGCTGCAAGCACTGCCTCCTCCACTAGTGGTGGCTCCACTTGGGTTGACTCCACTCATGTTAATTTCTAGAGAAGAATTAAAATTGAATTTTTTTTCTTCTTGGGCAGGGGTTGGAGGTAGAACCGGGAGGAGGCCAGGAGGAGGAAATGAGAGAGGGGTTAAGAGGGGTGATTTTGGGTGTTATGGGTGGAGGGTCATGATGGGTTACTATTTAGGGTTTTATATGTGAATTTTATATTGCATAGTTTTGAGCGTTTTTGTTTAAAATTTTCCGGTAAAAAAGAATAGTATAGTTTTGTTTTGGTTTCGTTGTATTGATGAGACTTTAAAGCCACGGCAGGAAGTGAAGCCTACCACACCTCTCACTCTCTCTCTTGCTTTCTTTCTAATACTTTGCATATTGCGTGAAGCAAACATACGAGATGGAAAAAATACATGACAAAATATTCCCAATACAAATCGCTCTCTCTAGAAAGATATACAGGGCAACTCCCACAAGCTGGTCTAGCACTAGCAGTAATATTACATCTACCACGTGAAAGATAACATGACATTTGATCTTCTTTCTACACGCTATATAAGCACTGTTGAAATTTTTGCACTTGTATCCTTTCCATGTTACATATTTGTGGCTCTACATTCTGAGCAAGATTAAAATAAATGAAATTATCATCCATAATTAATTCCAACTTCGATGAGATTTGGCAAAACCATATTATAACATTTCAACAGAAATAACTGAATATTAGTGTAGATTCGGGAACTCTCTATGGTATTTAGAAGCTTATTTTATAGGTTTACTATATATATGAATTTCCCAAATGTATTATCAGCCATTCAACCAAAATATTTAATGAAATTCAAAGTTTGACTTTTTTTTTTATATTTTTGAACGATCAATTTGAAATGTATAATGTATTTTTCATATTAAGATCTTATAGAAATAAAACTTTACCAATTTAAGATTTTGAAATAAAATTTCTTTTTGACAAGCTAATATTTTAATCTTTTTTGCACTCTTTTTAAGGCCATATAAAAATTAGTTCAAATAATCTTAAAATAATAAAATTCTTGTTTTGTATAAGGTTCTAATAAAAACGATAAAATTTTATTTTAGATTATATTCGGCATCTAAGATCGACAGGTAAAATAAAAAAATTCAAAATAATTAAACCTTTTGCAATTGATATGCTAATTGATGTTAGTATACTATCAAAGCTCTACATTTATACTAATTTAAGTGTACATTTCAGTTTGGAATAATATGAATCTTTTTGGAAAAAGTGTACATGTTGCTCGTGAGTTAAAAACAATTATCAAATTTTATGACCTTTTAAAAATCGTATGACTAATATTGTTAAATAGTGATTGCAATGTCCAAAGCAACTCTGAGTCGGGTTAAAAGTAGCAGGGGCGGATATAGGCATAGGCTCGACCTACGCCGTGAAAATTTTTTTTAGTGTTAAAATATTAAAAATGCAGTGGTTATTCGGTTATCTAATGTATCTGGTCTACTCTAGTATTGAAATTTCAAATTATTAATATCCAATTGAAGTCGACCTCGATAACTCGGCCTACCCTATCCTCCAATCCTGGTTCCGCCCCTAAAAAGTAGGTCTTTGTCCTGTATAAGTTATATCGATTGGTTAAATTCATCTAACTTTTGAAAGATCTTAGATTCGAAATACGACTGGAGTTTTTTATAGATATTTAATCGAAAAATAAGTTAGAAGGCTTGTTCTCCGATTTATCTTAAAAAAAAAATCATCTTACGTCCTGAATTGGAATTGTTTTGGGTTCGGCTTTTCTTATATTAAGCTCTTTTCCAGATTTTGGATCATTCAAGTTCGAGTTATCTTATATACATCCACATACTATAAATGCTATATGATCATCCGTATACATAATTAAATTATGAAAATGACATTCTAAATATTGAATAATATCCAAATTAATGAGTTATCCTGAAATTTGTTCAGCACGCCAACATAGTTTAACTTTTTTTTTATAATAATGGACTGTCCATTATTGGAAATAAGCATATATTTGGGACTAATAAGCAATATTTGTTAAAGAGGTACAGTATGAAGAAAACGTGTCCGCATCCATCTTACCTTTATATGGGCTGTCTATTTTCCAGATGCGTAGAAGCTAAAAATGTTTCTTTTACTTATTTTTTTTAGTTCTCTCTCTCTTTTACTTCTATTCTAATATTAATTCCCAAAACGGTACCGAGATTTGTGAGAATTTTGGTCAGACCGTTTCTTTACCCCCCCCCTCTCTCTCTCTCTCTCTCTCTCTCTCTCTCTCTCTCTCTCTCTCTCTCTTTCTCTCGACTGCAGCTTTTCGGTTTTGGGAAAGACTTCCTGGTGTCAGTGCTGTATAAATTTTGCTATGTTTGCTACTTGATGGGTTTTGTGAGTTGATGTTTTAATTAATTGTGAAATTACCTCGTATAAATTGATTTACCATTATACGAAATCTCATTAATTTAATCTAAGAAAAAAATTTTGAAAAAGTGAGCATAAATTGCTAACCACTCTTTTTCATTAGAACAAAAAAAAAAAACAATTTATTACAATCCTCTCTCAACCATCAACCCTAAAACTTGACGAACACCAAAATTTTGAAGTAGCAATACTCCAGCTCCAGCGCTATCTCCCTTTATTTATTACATAATATAAGCAAAATTACTATTTGTAAGTTAATTAATTGTGGACAGATGTAATAACTGAAATTAATCAGTTTTTGAAATAGTTCTTATTCGATAATTTTAACATATAGTAATGGATTCTGTTATTATATATCAGAGGCCATGATGCCACATGTGATTTTCTTTGACTTCTTTCTTTACGTTTTTGGTATTCCAGTGATATATGAACAGTGCTTTATTTGTGCTATTGCTATGCTAATGGTTGTTGGTGCTTTAATTGAATTCAACGGCATTAACTGTACAAGCACATTTTTTTTTTATTGAGCAAGAGTTAGTGAAACGTGAGCTTTTAGTTAGAGACCTTTTTTTAATTTTTTTTGTTTGGTTTTTGGATTCAAGTTTCATGTCTGTAACTCCTTTTTTCCCGACTTTATAAAATATAATATAAATTTTCTTTCTTATTAATATCTAAAAAAATAAGGACTTGTGCTTATTATGTGTTTTCTTTTTAGATTGATGTTTTTTGCATGTGATCTTTTGGAAAAGTTTGCTTCTTTGCGCCTACATCGGTGGCAAAAGTAACCACGCGAGCTGAATTTTGAAATGTGTTTTCTATATAATTTCATTAAAATAATGCAGCATTAACATATGCGTGATTTTCTGTAATTCACGCAGGATATCCTTTAATTTTCCGAAATCTTTTGAGTCATGTGAATATAACTGAAAAATTATAAAATTAATATATCTAGTTAATTTGATTTTTCTATCTTATGGATTTCCAATTTTATATGAAACAAACTAATAACGTTTTTCATGTAAGAACCTTAATTTATTTACAAAGAATAATATATGAGTTAATTGTTTAAATAAAGTCATTTGAAAAATCTATTAAAATATTAATGAAAAAACTAGTAACAATTTGTAACATTAAATTGTGTCCTAGCTCACAACAGAATTGTCTTTTACTTTCCATGCTTTAGCGGCTAGTAATGGAATTTTGACCAACTCAATCGTAGGATTCATTTACTATGTTTATTATCACGCTGTAATTTTTTTTAAAAGAAAAAAAAAATACTTGACAGACACAATCAAGAATTGAAAAAAGAATTTCTAGATAGAAACTAAAATTAATCTATTGAATTGGCATACAGAATTTTGCAATGTCATACACAAACAGAAAGAGATGAAGCACTTTGAATATGCCTAGTGGATATTAGTTAGGCAATTTAATTTTGTAAAAAATACACGCTACCGAACGTAGACAACAATAAGGCATCCATAAATTGATATTAAAAATATATATATATATATATATATATAGAGAGAGAGAGAGAGAGAGAGAGAGAAAGCCTTCAATCAAAGCGCTTTGACCGGAGTCTCAGTTAAACCCCGTCAGATCTCAATTTTGAAAGTTCAAACGACCGATCCGAACCGTCAAATATGATCTCCATATTGAAATCTCCTTGCCGACCAAAATTTTCATTTTTTTGAATTTTTAAGTATTTTTTTCGGATTTTCAAAAATCGTTAATCTAATTTGTTCTGAACCTTACAAAAATTGCTGTTTTTGAAAATCCGAAAAAAATACTTAAAAAATTCAAAAAAATGAAAATTTTGGTCGGCAAGGAGATTTCAATATGGAGATCATATTTGACGGTTCGGATCGGTCGTTTGAACTTTCAAAATTGAGAAACGACGGGGTTTAACTGAGACTCCGGTCAAAGCGCTTTGATTGAATCCATTCTCTCTCTATATATATATATATATATACAAGCATACGGTCACATGTTTAATTGATTTGAGTGCATTCTATTCTAAGCAAGACTAACCTTCCGTATGAAAGAAACACATTTTTCTGGGGGCCGCAGAAACCACTTGATATCTGTCTTGCTGATTTTTCTATGTCATTCATTAATAATTTATAATATCAAAGTACAATCATAAATTCAATAATATTTTAATTGGAAGTGCATACTCTTATATATAAGATTAAGAAATAACTAATATTTCAAAGCATATATGCTCCTTTATATTATAATTTTGGTCGAGAAGCATTTTCTTTCTGCAAAGAGAGATAATATTTTGCCTAGCCAAATTATAAAATAATAGGAATGTGTTTAACTAGCTAGATAGTTATGATAAAATTTTCTATTAGTAATATTACCGATTATTTACTGAATGATTTTCATCTCGCAAAAAAAAAAAGGTTGGCTTTACAGAAAATTTTTAGATATAAAATAAAGGAGAATAATTTATACGCAAAAGAACAACTAGGGTTATATTTTCTAATCATACAATGATATTGCAATATAATATACAAAAGTAGGCCCCAGCTGTTAGTGTTTTAGCGAACAATGATATTTAAGGAAAAAATATCAACTTTGCAAATTATATTTGTTGTTTTTGCCCTCTCTAAGCTGTTGTCAATTAATCGAGAACCATTTTTTCTTCGCATTTTTTTTCCCTTTGATTTGTAGGCAAGGAAGATTTTATCAAATTTATTTTGTAACATGATGAAGAACACCGAGAGATCGACTGCTCTCTATCAATACAATTGGTTCAGATGTTGTCATTTGTATATTTTCTTGTAGTAGTCATTTGTCGTTATGACAAAAATAGCTTAATTGGTTCAGATGACTCTGTAAATTCGGTAAAGAGAGGAATTTTAACAAAGAAAATAATTCTCTTGTTTTTTCACTTACTCTTATCCGGAAAAGAATATTTCGGCCTCCAATGCCCCACGCCATCCATCCAATATTATTATGCCACGTATCTATCTGGCCCACCGTAACGGCCGAAACAAGATGACATCACCCCTCATGGGGCCACCGCCTGCTGCTTATCGCCACTTTCGGGTATTTTATTATTATTAAAATATATGTGAGAAACACTTTCGATTCCAATTTGCATCTCCAATGACCAAACTAAGTTTAGTTCGCGTGAAATCAAATAATACATGAATAAAAATTTTAGATTTTTTCAGGTGATATTTATATTCTAACAAAAATCTAGAATATGAATAAGCTCAAATTCTTTGTTCTTTATTTATATTTCTTATTCACTCGGGATCTAAACATAAATATGCATTTGATGTCTTATATATACGTGAAAAAAATTGTTAGATTAATGTGGTATATATTATTTAAATATGAACCAAGTTCATTTAGTATATTTATCTAAAGGGTATATCTAATTTTGATAGAAAAATTAATGAATCAGATTCATTCGATATTTGATCCCTTAATTAATTAATTGCCTTAGTAAATAAATACTTATTTCCTATCATTAAGAAGTGTCATTTTCTATTTTTTTTCATTATGAAAACCCAATAGAAGAGAGTTAATGCCTAAATGAACCATATTTGAACTAAGAAAAATTGAAGAACATCAGATATTCATCAAATGTCATGTCTATCCTTCAAAAATGTGACTTCCTTAATATTGTACATGAATTGATCTTGGACTGTTAATAAAAAAATATTATCATTATTAAATATATTTTTACCTCTATCAAAAATTGCATAAATATATATGCGGGCAGTTGTTTAAAAATGACCATTTCTTTGTATCATGTTCCAAGGAGCTCATATGTAGAGTATATGATAAATAAAAGGATGCTGTGCTTTACTCATGGTTTCCATTGTGGTTGTGAATAGTGTTGCAACTTTGTTTATTGGTTCTTTATATTGTTCTCACAACTGTTGGATTGTTGTTTGGTCTACATGAATTGGCTAACTAGTAATTCATTTATCAATTTGCAATGATATGTTACTATTCATTATTCCTTTTTATTTGTTTACCACTTCCGCTAATAGTTCGCAGTAGTAATTTATATATTTTATCATACAAGACAGTTATCGAATAAACTAAATCGCAACAAAGGCCCAGAGTTATATATTGTTATTACTTGAAAATAATATCATAGACTAATAATTATATTAAATACTCTGCTAAAGAATGTTTCATTTTAGTAATCCTCGTACATAAATAAAAAAAAATTGAACATTGTGTCAAAAGAAATCCTAATTTGGTACACGAATGGCGGCGATTTAATACATTTTAATGTCATGTTTATTATGAACTCTTGCATGTACTGCTGTAAAATAAAAGGGTATGCGCTTGGTGGGATAACGCAATACTAAAGTAATTGATCGTCATGTGACTTATTAATCGATTTTTTTTTACAGATAATTCGTCATTTTTAATAAATATAGTAATTTAATGGACATTAGATTATAAATTGCAAGTGTGATATATATTAATGATCTTTAGGCAAATTGAGAATAGAATATGCGCTGATTTCTTTTTTTTTTAAATCCTCCTGAGCCAGACAACGGGTTATAAAATTCAGTTATTTAGTTAAAGAGATTTAAAAACAACAAAATGATTGCTCTTTACAGTCTACTTTTGCGAGCATCTATAATGCAAACAATAAATTAATTTAAAATAATAGAAAGTTCCTTACACAAAAAAAAAATAAAATGTACAATTAAAAAAAAAGACGGTTTAAGTATAGAGAACAGAATCGATCGTCTAGTATATATAGAGGGGGAAAAAACAAAATTTAGTTTTCCTGTTCTCTATTTATTTTTATGAAACAACTATAATGGAAAAAAATAAATTGGTCATTTATTACAATATAAAGATTTTTCTTAATTAGAACCATATGAAGAAAAAATTAATACCAAATTAAAGAAAGTGAAATTAGTTTTATTTTAAAATTTGAAATCATCATAAACTGAGTTTAATTTTGAAAAAATGATCCGAACAATTAACACTGTGCTACCTAGATAATCACTATCTAGTATGTCAAAAAACCAAAAAAAAAATTAACGCTGCAATTTGACAGACTAATCGATCATCAATCGATTCGGCCGCCGATTACTCAAATTCGCAGCCACCTAATTGGTTTTGACGATCCATTAATAATTTATTAAAGACAAATTCTGCAGTGGACTAAATTTTTTGCACGAGCCGAAATTCAGACTGTTCATTTAAATTATGAACAATTGCAATTGATCGTGACTCAAATCCTATTGAAAATTTTAGTCCATTACAAAATATCTTTAATTTAAAACGGGAAATGTATTTTCCCTTTATAGTACACAAGTCGGCTGATTGATTTTGGTAGCGTTTTATCTTTTATGTAACATTGCTCACGAATACCAATTATTAAAAAAAAATTACTGTTGCTATTAGTTGCTCAATTAAAGTCCAAAGCGTGTTTTGGAACTTCAAACTGATGTACGTATAGTACTCTGCTATTATTCGAATGGGGATTAAAAATCTAGACTAAACCCAGAAGGGAAAATCTTGACTAAACCGCGTATAGTACTCTGCTATTATAACTTCAAAGCGTATTCTATTACTCTGCTACTCATTTCTATGAAAAATATAATAAATTAGTGGGACCAAGAAGGGAAAATCTAGACTAAACCGCGTTTTAGAACTAAACCCAATCTAGTTCCGCGTCCGTATCTGACACTATTAGAACGGGGATTAAAAAGAGTTATGTTTATTGTTTAATGTTGGCAATTTAAAGTGAATGGTTCAAATTGATCTGTTGGATTATTAACAAAATTTTCATATGAATTTAATTCGTTTAAAGTCAAACAGTCCAAACAGTTCAAACAAAAAATATATATTTTTAAAATAACTACAAAAAAACGAAGTCTAATTCCAGTAGTAAGTAATACAAAATTAATTTCATTATTTTTTTCATGTATTTTATATTGTGCCAAATTCCTGAAAGTATAACTTTACAAATGTAAAAGAAAAAAAAATATTTTTAAAATAACTACAAAAAAACGAAATCTAATTCCAGTAGTAAGTAATACAAAATTAATTTCATTATTTTTTTCATGTATTTTATATTGTGCCAAATTCCTGAAAGTATAACTTTACAAATGTAAAAGAAAAATTGGAAAAAAGAGTTGAACAGTTGTTAACGGCGCAAGGGGACCGCGCCGTCCGGTCCATGTCCTGTCCAAAGGGAGGCACCCACACAGGACACAGCCACACTCACACTCACACTCACACCTTTTCTTGCCACGTGTCATCCTACCTATGTTACTTTCTCCCATCCTTTTTAAACTTTTAACCGAGTCAGAGTGACTTGCAGATTTGGAATGAATGAGTAGTACTTCTCTTGTTCAATCAAATATGAGCCTTTATTGAATAGTAGTATCTGTCTACTACTATATAGGTCTATGCTCATTCAGATTGTTTATGAAGTGCCGACACAGTAATCATGTATTGATCATTAATTGTTTAGATGGTTAAATAAAATAGCATAGTTCTAGTTAGGGGTGTCAAACGCGTCAAAAATGCACGGAACGAACTGTTTCGTTTTCCGTTCCGTTATGGAATGCGGTACATGATTCTATTTCGTTAACCGTTTCATTTTTCAAACGGTACAAAATACCGTTTCGTTAACCGTTCCACTTCAGAAATAACACATAAAACGATTTGAAATAAAGCTGAAACAGTTGAAACGGTACAATCTGGTATCTCGTTTACCGTTTCGTTATTGGAACGGAATAAAAATTGGTATTGTTATTCGTTCCGTTTTGCTTAAACGAAACGGAATCACATGATTCCTCTGATTGTTGACAGCTCTAGTTCTAGTGTCACAAATTTTTGGTGCATAGTTCTAGTGTCACAAATTTCTGGTGCACAAACGCCGCAACTTCTCTTTTTCATTAATATTTCAAAATTAAAAAATTTTAATTTTCAAATTCAAACCATTGTTCTTGTTCAATTTTAAGAGCGATGCATTTCTATGCAATTTTTATTAATTTTGGAATTTATTTGATATTCGATCAAAATGCCAACATATGAACGTATCAAAATTAATCTATTATAATTAACAACATTCGTTCATTTTTTGTCCTTTTGATCGAATATCAAATAAACTACAAAATTTATAAAAATTATATAGCAATGCATCGCTTATAAAATTGAACAAGATCAACGGTTTGGGTTTGAAAAATAAATTACAAAATTTTTAAATATTAATAAAAAAGAGAAGTTGTGACATTTGTGACACAAAAAACTTACGGCACTAGAACCCTCTCTAAATAAAATACAAATTGATACGTAGGTTTAAATTTTTACGAGTTAGAAAGTTAAAAGGGATTATGGTTAAGGAAACGAACATAAATTCGGAACAATGCATTGCACACACATAAGAATCATAATTAAGGGCTCTAACTATTACTTATCTATGATGGTCTTAGTAGAGCTAAATGCAATCCTAATATCTGAAAGAAATAATTATATTTCTGTCTTTTAAAAAAAATAAAAATATGCTCAATATCTAAATTCGACAAAATGGTTAAATTTGTTATTAATTAATTAGCCACTTCGAGTTAGCTAGCTAATGAGTTTAATTTAAAATTTTATGTTTTATTGCGTTAATTTATTATTTCCCATTCCCTATATTTATTTTGGGGAAAAATACGTCCAAGTTAGTTATCTTACTTGTCCTTTCAATTCACTCAATTAATTGGGCTATAACATTTTCCAATGAGCTGATTTAGATCCAAATATTATTGAACAAAGCACCATAATTTTGATAATGATATATATATTTTGGTCAAATTGCAATAAATAGTATGACACTAGATGACTAGAATATATTAAGTGATATGATATATAGATATTTTATTTGCCACTAAAGTAATAAATAATTCGGTCCCACCATCCAGTCAAACAACTGAAGCAGAATTTTGGGTCTCCAAGCAACCGAAAGGAATTTGTGAAGCAAGAACAATAATAGTACCAAAGTTGTGAGGATGTACAATCTGCATATGCCCAAAGTTGCATTCAAAATGGGTCCCACATCCCTCTCTCTTTATATGACTATATCAATCCATCTCTTCTCCATTCGTGCGGTCAGCGCATAGGAATCACAAAAACTAGGGTTTTTATTTTAAGCATAGGTGAACGCCACTTCCATATTTTCAGTGGAAGGAAATGGGTTTTAAATGACAAGATGTCAGCTTGGAATGGGGCAAGGAGACCACCTGCTTAATTTACCAAATTGTGCGTTTACATGTAATGCCACGTAGTAATTAAACAAAGTTTTTGTTTTGCTTTGATAAGGATATACACTTTGGATGGGGAATGGAGGATCCAAGTAAAAGTAAGTTTACTTTAGTTTTCATGTGGTTTTTGATGTGTATCTTCCTATGTACGTACGTAGTAAGGACCCCACTGGGGTAGTGTCTAGTAATCAACTAACATGAGATGGGTGAAAATTGAAATTGAAGTTACAGTGATTTAGTTCTTGTTCATTTTTCAGATATGCATAAAAGAATAGCAGTTAGTTGGATATGAGATTCATTTTTAGTACTGAAACATTTTTTTTTCATCTTTGGTAATAAGTCAACTTAATAAAAAATAAGATGTGGGATCCACTCTACATTATAATAAAAATTCTCCAACAAATTAAAAGTTAAATAAGTGATTGGGCCCTAATTTAGGGGGGGTTTTTTTGCATACAAATTATAAGATACAAAATAGCAGCATAACTAGAGTCCCTAGAAAAAAAAAATAATAAAAGATTAACTGTGGTCTGTGGAGAGCGAGAGCCGAACTAAAGAAGATTTCTGCATCGGAAAATAAAACTATAGTAGCTGCTTACTTAGGATTAACCAAATGCAGTGGCGAGTCCAGGTCCAGGATATAATTAAGCCTGGGCACCATAAAACAAATATTAAATTTAATATAAAATAAAAATAATATTATTAATATTTTTTAATATAACAAATATAATTTTAAAATCTATTTTTTAATATAATATAAATAATATCATACTCTATCAAATTAGATTGTATTCAAATTGAACTAATTTTTCTAAATATTTTTGTTTTGTTATATCAAATTAGATTATATTCAAACTGATCTAATTTTTCTAAATATTTTATTTTGTTGAATCGTGCATATAGAATAGACACTTGAATACTTAATTTTCGAAAAATTGAATAACCATTGCTCCTTGAAGAATAAACAGACGCATGCACTCTCTAGGGAAATACGTAGGTAGTCCGTGGTTACCAATGTTTACTACTTTGGTTCATCCAATCGGAAAGTCTCTCTAGAAGTCGAAAGAACTAAGAAGGGGAACACATTTATTTTTTTGGAAAAAAGTGAGACCACAATTTCAAAGAAGGAAATACGTGAGCTAGAGCAATTTTTTTTGTTGTTGGAGAAACGTCAGTGGCTAACGAATCAAAGGCAATAAAGATGAAAAATATAAAAAGATCACAATATGAAATTTTATATTCTAAGATTGGGCACCTTAACATATCAAGCATGGACACGTTCAGCACAACCCATAGAAGAATAAACAGACACTTGAATACTTAATTTTTGAAAAATTGAATAGCCATTGCTCATTGAAGAATAAACAGACGCATGCACTCTCTAGGGAAATGCGTAGGTAGTCCGTGGTTACCAATGTTTACTATTTTGGTTCATCCAATCGGAAAGTCTCTCTAGAAGTCGAAAGAACTAAGAAGCGGAACACATTTATTTTTTTGGAAAAAAGTGAGACCACAATTTCAAAGAAGGAAACACGTGAGCTGGAGCAATTTTTGTTGTTGTTGGAGAAACGTCAGTGGCTAACGAATCAAAGAAAATAAAGATGAAAATATAAAAAGATCACAATATGAAATTTTATATTCTAAGATTGGACACCTTAACATATCAAGCATGGACGCGTTCAGCACAACCAACATAAAACTAACACTCGGACCATATTTTCAAAAAACAAGCTTGTGCAAGTGTCCATGATCGTCTTTACTTGGACTCGCCCATGACTAAGTAGCCCATGTTTAGAAGTTGATGAAACTAATAGAGAATAAAAATTAGTGCAAGAGGTGCAAGTCATTAAGATGTAAACTAATTTGCGCAAAAAAAAAAGTACTTAAGTTAATACCACTCATAATAAACAAAATCAATATTTCACTTGACTTAATGCATCATATTCGTATTCGAAAAATGTCTTGAGAAACTAAATAAATAAAAAATATTTTACCTATACATTAACATCTAGAGAAAAAAATAATAGTTAACTTAAATATATTACACACATCTTGAGAAACCGGAAAATGAAAATTATATACACACATGTTAATTAATTCAATCAGTCCTCTTATGCATTTCTAAACAAATAATCATCTCCCTCGTTATCATGAGTACTTTGAGAAAAAAAGATAAATAACATTTTTTCGCAGCTTTTAATACATGCGAAATTGACTAATTTTTTAGTTAAGAGGAACCAATGTTGTCTTTTATGCAAGCTTTTATTTTTTCATTTTATCACCGTTTTATCTTAGATTTGGTTTATACTGCACTATTGTTTTTCCCTTTTTATCACCGCATAACCGTTTTATCATCGATAAACAATAAATCATCATTTAACTGTCAGACCACACAAATTGTATTTTAAATTATGACAAATAAAATAAAATAAAATTATTACCAATGTTCTGTTTTGTGTTTTAAATTTGCATGCAATTCTATATTAAAATCACAAATTCATTTATTATATAAAATTATTCTTATTGTAGAAGTGAAATTCTGATTACTCACTTTATTATAAATAAAAATTCAAAACATTGACTTATGTCCTAAAACTCTCTCTTCAATGGTTATAAAAAAATTGCAGAAAGCACGAATAATAATACTATACGTTTTTCAAGCATAGATTAAATGTACACAAAAAAATTCTAAAACATATAGTGTATTTAATGACACTACACTAAATTAAAAAAAAAAAAACTTGTTTAAACTCCATGTAGAACTCTACGCCACCTTTGACTTTGAACAATAAATCTTTTAACTCTGATGTATATGAATTAGTTGTTTTATCTCCAATTAGATGTTAGACATATTTGCTGTCTTATATTTTCACACATATAATCGATCCTAGTTGTTTCTCTCCAATTAAATGTTTAACATAGCTTAGAAATACTTCTCACTTATAATCGATCAATCTAGTACATTTTCAGGTGTCAACATATCACCCAACTTTTGGAGGTGCAAAGTTGGCAAGAGTAATATGACAGCAATACAAGACGTTACAGAAAGGATGCCATAGAAAAAACTAAAAGCAGCTGGATGGCTTGGGTGGAGCCGTGGAACAAACAAACCTTTCTACTTGTATTTTTATACGATTGAAATAAATGGAGAGGACCCACCTACCTCCTAAAGTTTCAGCACTTCTCTTTACCCGAGCTAACCCTGTTCTTGTAGCCTTTCCATGAGAAAAAGTGTTGCACTAACCTAGCTAGAGAGCGACTCCATATAGTCATATTAGAGAAAATATTAAAATGTGTTAGTACAGGTCCAAACTCTAAACATATTTGAACAGGATATAGTCAAACCATCCTGGCCTAGGAATAGGAAATATAGATTTCAGCTAAATAAGATATCTAGATTTCAGTTGGCCATGAAATCTATAGGAAGGCATGGTGTTTTGTCTAATTAGATTGAACTTTGGAGATTGAGAAAAAGAGAGAGATTTGACTTGTGTTATATTGTATTTGCTGTTGAACTTAAAACTAATGAATTTGCACTGGTCTCAAGTTATGCACTCCCAAGGATACTAGAATAAAATAAAATAAAAAGATGGTCCAACATGCTTTCCTTAAGGAACATTCTATATTCTAGTGACAGGAGAGAAGAATTTCGTTATTCTTAGTTACCTACACTTGAACATACTTGCTGAATTGTTTAGTTATAAATGGGTACAAATTCATGTGACTCAAATAATTTGTTCGATAAATCTGACGTCCAAAATCAAGCTCAAATCTACCATAATTAAATTGTATGATTTATCCCCCAAAATTTAAATCCGAATCAAACTTCTAAATTTCTGCGAAATAACAGCGAAATAACAGAAATAGCGGTATTCTGTGTCAAACCGCATGAACGTTACAGTCTTAATTGAGAAAATGACGTAACGCGTTATTTCAGTTATTTCGGCGATATAACGCGTTATTTTAGTTATTTCGGCGAAATAACAAGCTGTTATTGCTACTATTGTTGAATTGTGTATTCAATATTGAACTATTGTTAAATTGGTACAAGCTGCTACTGCTACTCAATATTGGTACACTGCAATATATTGAATTTGGTATGGTCGTATGCTATTTGTATGGAGTATTGGAGATGTATAAACATATAAATTGATAGTTATAGAATTGATGTGTGTCAAACTTTGAAAAAAACACTATACCGTTATATCGCCGTTATAACATCGAAATAACACCGAAATAACATGGAGACCTGGACCATCATACCGAAAAAACAGAAATTTAAAAGCTTGATCCGAATATATGTGAACTCAAATAAATTGAAAAAACCATATATCCTGAATGAAAGATGAACAGTGTCGTGCTTTGTTGTACTGTTTTTAATTGGTGTGGTTCTTTATGTTGCGGGTTATTTTTTCGTTCAAATGAAGGCTCTATTGGATTGTTGCATAGATTTCCATATTATGGCCGCAATTTGTGATCGAAGTTGGGCAGGGCAGCAATTCAGCTGAAAGATTGTGTGGACTAAGCGTTGGCCGCTTGTCCAGGGCCTGGTCTTGATTTTTCTTAATGTGGGCCCAGTGCATGTGCAGCCGTGATTTTTATTGTTGCGTCCTGTCTTAGTTGGTTGGGTTTACAGTCCTTCGTTCTAATGTGGCGAAATTAGATGTTGGTCTTCCAATGACTGTTAGTCGATTTTTATGCTTATTATGATCCGCCACATAGTGTGCCGCTTGATATGGAACGCAGGGTGCCTGCTCTTTCAGTTTGGACAGTAGACATGGACTACAAATTAGAGATGTGTTCTGTTTTGGATCTTTCCTGTCGTTGGGCCCCTTAAAGATACGGTTTACGGTTTGGGATTGTTCAGTGTATATGCAATATGGAGGTTGCACTGCGGTCAAGCAGTTATCCTACTTCTTTTTCTCGGGCAGTCACATGCAAAAGGACGCTTGGTGGGGCCTATTCTTTCTGCAGTATGTAATCTGCCTGGGCACATTCTAAAGGACTGTGCCTACTGCTGGGTGGAGCCACATGTCGCATGGTTCATATCTTAGCTGGGTGGTCTGTATTTAGGATTGCCAATGTCTTCCGCCTGAGTCCCAATTGATGCATATTGGCTGCTCCATCTGCCATTTTTTAATCTTTTACCCATTGTTCCAATTCAATCGCTTACCAGTCAGTCATGTTATACACAACATTAAATACCACTATCAACTGTAAACATATGACATTATACTTAACATCTCCGGTCCCACAAACTGCCAAATTTCTCAATCTCAGCACCTTCCCTATTTTTGTAACGTACTATTAAAAAATTGACAAAGTCAAATATCAACTCCAAGTCACCCAGTGGTTCCATAAATCGTAGGTTCATCCATCTAAGCCATTTTACGTGTTTTTATCACTTCTTTCTTAATGCTCTGTGTACACATAAATGGTAATATGCAATTCACACAGAACACATTTTTATATAATTCACATAACGCAAACCAAAAATACCAAATCAACCACGTTTCATTCACAACCTAATGTCTGCACTTTCCACTTCCACCAACTATTATTTACATATCGCAGTATCCCACCACGAATAATTGACTAATGTCCTGCTTTAAATACAAGTATTCATATTCGTATGTCCACTAACTCAATAACTTCCCTGTCCTATACCATTCCAGGCCCACAACACCTTATTCACTCATTGCAGCCCAAAAACAAACTCATTTACAACCCCAATAAAATTACCTCCCAAAAAAAAAAGAACCCCTCCCAAGAAAACAACACGCCATCAGCTGAAAGCTACCGAAAAAAAAAAAATTCTCCGAGAACCATTTCGAATTGCAACACTAAAACATAAAATAAATTTCTAACATCATGCCACATAAACAACCAATAACAGGTCGCGGCGGAGCCGCGACTTAAACATCTAGTTATCAAAAGAACTTGAATAACCTGTAAACTGAAACTATCCAATTTCAAGCAACCCATGTAACACCACATTTATATTTGGTTTTAGATGCTTCAACTTGTGCTAAAATATTTTTAACAAAATTAAATTAACAATTTGTTTAAACAAAAATTTTAGAAAGCATAATTATGATTATTTAAATCTACTTGTGCCCGCATTTTGAAAAATGGAGTTCATATTGTATATAAGTAATTTTAATATCCTAATTAACAACAATAATATCTCTGAGGTTCTAGGAACAAAACTGCTGAAAATGAAAACACAACAGAAAGTCATTTTGAAGGAGAGCTAGCCATCGATCTCAATTCACAGTACAAGTTATGTTTTCTTAATCAATACATGTCTACCATGCCTTTTTGTATAGATATTAAGGATTTGCAAAACTCTCCATCACCTTTGCTTCAGATTACCAGAATGGATATACAGTATACACTCTTCTTTAAAGCAAAGCAGCCAATTTAATATGCTAAAATTGCGCCAGTAAAGCTCTCTACCCACCTACTTAGCAGTCTTTGATTGAAACAGTTCTAACTATAAAATTAAATAGAAATGCTTTACATGGCCAAAGGCAGTTTCACCTTTGCTTTCTCACCAATTAGCATCTGCCATGTCGTTTGCAAATTGCAAGTATCCACCCTTTTATTGCCAAGTATGAAGCATGTACAAAATAAGAAAGGCACAAGCATATATGACATTTGTGGTGATGCTGTGTACATCTAATAGAGGGAAATTCTCCTTCAATAATAGTTAGCAGATCTCAATTATATATTTGATTGTACTGGCACTTATATGATAATTACCCTTTTAGTTTTATAAAACAGGGGAATACCTGATCAAAGCATATCATTAGGCCAAGGTAGGCATGAGATCAAGCTGTAATTCAATGGCAGAGAACCTTGGCTCTGATAGCACATTTGTTCACTGAAGATCGGATCCAGTATTCCAGCATCAAAGAAACAACCAAGAACACCAATTTTGAATATTTATTTTGGTTTCTCCATCATACCAGTATAATGAAATAACAAAAGAGTCACAAGCATAACAAAGATTATAAAATACTAAAAAGTCTGAATAGCAACCTAGAATAAATCATATTCCATATACAATGTAAATTATTACTTGGATAACAAATCAAAACCTAGGAAATTATGCATTACAAAAAATTAAGAAGCTCTCCGTCATCTATCATCTGTAACTAAGAGCAGCATCATTACCAGCCTGCAAAAAAAGAATAAAATAAAATAAAATAGTGATTGGTATTCAAAGAGGACAAAGATGCAAATGCATATGTGAACATAGGTTATCAATATATCAGAACAAAGAACTTTTCAATTTGTTACATGATGAATGGTTATGGCCCTATTTTGTACCATAAGTCCAATTTGGCCGTAGGGTTTGCTTTATTTAGTTATTTACGTGTTCGTCAAATTTAACCACACAATTAGTACTAGTACAAACTTGCTGATCTGAAGACTAAAATCCATATTATCATGTAATATATTCAGCTTAAAGCTGAAATGGTTATTGATTCTTGTATGCAGAATCAATACCACATATACACTGTGCACGACAACTTTGTCACTAATGCCTTGATTGCCCGCCATATTCCAACAATCAGTCAATTGCAAGATTAGCTTTAGACGTTGATGCTTCTCCTAGAATTGGTGTGTAAGCTATCAAATTTCATTGAGAAGAGAAAAACTTTGAATCGTTTTACTACAACTGCAAACACTATTTAAGAGCTATAAATTGTGAAAACCAAACTTCATCATTAGTATGAATTATGTGTCTAATATTTTTTTTACCAAAATTTTCCATTACGAGTCTCCCCAGGGAACTATTTTGGGTTGTTATTGTAAAAGTTAGGAAGCATTTTATCATTTGTTAGTTTACACTTCTAATTTTTTTAATGGAATTTTTTTTTTGGGGTTTGGAATTGATGATCTTTGTAGTATGATTGCTTAAATTTTTTTATTATATTTGACTAAATGGTCTAGTAGCTCAGGTGGTAAGAGCACTTGGCTCTCTTCTAAGAGGTCCAGGGTTCAAGCCCGCATGCTTGCGATAGGCTTGGCGAGCCAGCGTAAAAACTTAGCCATATATACAAGAAATGGCCAGGGTCGGGGTGTCATTTCTAGCCTACCCTAACTTGTTTGGGGGATAAAAGGCTTAGACTATTATTATTTGACTAAATGGTCGTTCATATGTGGAAACATCATGTTATCTTTATTGTTTTATGGGTCCAAACTTAAATTTCTTAGTAAGGAATTCATTTATCTACAACACATCCTTTTTAAATAAAATATAGCTTGGTTTGCGTCCTCGTAATTTTGAATAATTAAACTTCTTGTAATACATGTGAAAGCAGGTCTTAAAGTAGTTTCTGACTATGCGTACAGAAAAAGGCTCAATCATAGAGTTTGGGCTTTTCTGAGCTGAACCTGGTATGGGCATCAATTGGACAGAATGGGCTCAGGCTTCAATTCTCATGTGAGGGCTGAGTCCAGTTTTGAGCACTTGGTTCATATTATTGGACTGGGCAGGGTTTGGGCACTTGGTTTACACCTTTTCAATTTTTCACTTGTTTATCTGCCAGCAATTGGTGAAAGGAAACAAACATTCAAGAACAAGGGAAAAAACTTACAATTTTGGAAAACTCTTTGGCCTTTTTACTATCAAAACCCAGTGCAGCCAGTACTTTGTGACCAGTTGATTCTTTCTGTGACCAAATTCCTAAAACTAAGTGGCCTATTGTTATTTCTCCGTCCTTGCCTACATAAAAACAAAAATGACAATCCCACATAAACTAAGATCACTTTTGAATTACTTTATGCAGAATATGAATTTGACCACTATATGTTTTCCATTATAAAATAGGAACAAACAATTTCTGCAGGACAAAAGAACCATTTTTCTTTCTGGAAAATGGATATATATATATATATCCTCAAATGAGAATCAAATCCATTTTACTTATAGACTTATAGTACAGTTAGAATTAAAGCAACTGTCTCTCTGGGGCATATGTGAAAATGAATACATAAATTTTCAATCACACTATATTTCATTGTTTGCTTGCTATATTTGAATCGAAATATTAACACCACCAAGTGGAAAAACGATGTCAATATTAATCAAGTGGATACATATCCACTTAGTTATATTTGAATCAATTTAAAGAAACAAACACAAAATTAAGTATGGAATGTTGGAGGAACTTAGATCAGTTTTCAAAAACATAATGGTCTAATGTATGTACAAAATCTGCAAGTGATAGCTCATACCTGATTTGAGTTTGTAATCTAAAGCCCAATCAAGGGCTCTTTGAGCTGAATCACTCAAAGGTAGCCCTATACGAGGAGTGACGCATCTCCGATCCAATTCACCGAAAATTTTCCAAGTTTCTTCACGAACTTTTGCCAATGTAATTCCCATTTCACGCAAGTACTTAGCCCCTTCACTTGATCCTACAATTGGCAGGGAGGAGGAATATACATCAACTCTTTCATTCAGAACTTTGTACTCTACCAGAACCAGTTAAACTTAGAGCAGCCAGGACCGACACAGTAAGTTGGGTTCAAGTTTGGTTGGTTGTTCCTTTTCTATTAATAAATGGTTCAAACTGAATTGCCAGCATTTATGAAACACAAACCTGGATCCAACCCATTAGCCTGACTTGGTTTATCACCATTCACTGAGGCTCGGGAAAAGCAATTCAAATCGAACATTACTCTAGGTTGAGCCATCACCAACCTTTTTTTTTTTCCTTTAAATTGATATACACGCATATTTAACTAATCAATAAAGCTTAGCATGCCAATATTAATCACAAATAAAAAATAAAGTGCTATATAACATTTTTGGCAACATCAGCTCAAAATCCAGATCTGAGACCATGCCATTAACCCCATCATTCATGGTCAAACAATCTGGTGATGTCAACATTTGTTAGAGTTGCAGTACAAGAAAAACATCCTTGATTGTCTGAGAGAAATGTCAACTTAGGATCCAATGTAAAAACATTGTGTCCACCAAGACAGGCTTGTATATGTAATGTACTAACAGCTGTACTAGTATAAATTAGCATGATAAAGTTTATTAAATCAAAAAAGAAACTGTACCATCAACCAAGAGTCCCAGTAGGAGCCCCTCTGTGCCCAATTTAGGCCTCTTCATGTTTCGAGCTTGGAGCTCTGCCAGGGCAAAAGACTTTACTGCCCTCGCAGACCACCTGCCAATTTTCAATAGATCATGAAACTTGCCTAAACACTCGATGTGATTATTTTGGAAAATCTTTATCATTTGGTCTACAATACTATGTACTTTCTGGTTTCCTTCAGCTTGATTTTCCCGCAATATTATTATACCTGTACCAGTTTTGGCAAAGACCCAGCAGCTATATATAGTACCATTGAGTTCTTATAATAATATTAAACAAAACAATCACCATTCCATTGCCATGTAGAAGTGAGTACAAGACCCACCAGTACTGATTTGATAGTACCAAGTCCATTAGTTCCAAACAACCAGGTTGGTACCAGTACAGACAGTCCCAATAATTGGTACACTCATAACATCAAACACAATTTACCTGGCTTTCTCATCACTTGTTACTCGCTCAGGCTTTCTGAAAAAAACAAAAACAAAAACAAAACAAACTGTTACTCATTCATTCATAGAAAACAATCAATCAATGCACCCATCTGCATCTAAGCATGCTTCTAACTAGAACCATACGAAGTGGGAAGAGCTAGCGCAGCGACGGTGGTGGTGGAGACGCGGCGGGGTCGGGAGGAGAGAGAAAGCGGGGTCCGGAGGCGAGGAGAGAGAGGGGTGGGGCAGCCGATGAGGCTTGGTTGGAGAAGGAGATTGGGTTTGGAGGTGGTGTTGGAGGAGAAGCAAAGGCCTTGTACTGTTGTTGTTGCTGTTGCCATTTTCGGGGTTTTAGAGTTTCGAACTTTCGATTTGAGGAGGTTTAATCAACGGCGCTGTCGCTGAGAAAGAAGGAATAGAGAGATGAGAGAGAGTTCAGTGTTCAGTGATAAGCTGCTGGGATTGCTAGTTGATTGGTTCCTATCATGAAATGATGAAATTAACCCAGGAGGTAACGGGGACGGTCCGATTCGGATCGGAAGGTTAGGATTTTACCTGGTTGAGACTTGTGATTGAGATAGTTTTGAATTTTCATAATAACACATCGCCCAAAAGGTCGTTTGTTTTGTTTTTTTTTCCTTCTTGATAAAAATTATATCAACTTTGTGATTTGAAGCTCTGGTTTATCGTGCTTACATGAAATATACATAAAAATATGTTCATAAACGTATTTTTTTTGTGCTTTTGAATTTTTTTAGCAGCGGTTATTAATGGATTTTCAGAATAAATTCTTTTAATAATAATTTGAGGTGCGCAAAAGTATTCAACTCATAAGTTGATTATCACCATTTCTTTTTGTACCTTAAAACATAAAAAATCTAGCAAATTTAATTTCTCTACGAGGACGTGTAACTCGGATTTAAACTTTTCGTAATTTTCGTTGCATATATAGTCTTTAAAACAAGATATAAATGAAATAAAAAAGTTTCATTTCCTTACAATTTTCTCTCTGGAGACTGGAATTATATCTAAATTTCATAATTTCAGTATGACACGAACATAATTTTAAAAAAAAAAAATGTGACATTTTGTAATGCAAATAGCAGAAAAATAAAAAATATTTTTATTAGTAAACAGACAGTACAACAGCAACAACTAAGCTTTTTATCCCAAACAAGTTGGGATAGGCCAGAAAAAAAACCTAACAAATTAGTCAGACCACAAAATTTATAAATTCCATTATATTTTGAATATAACTAGCATATTATTGTTAAAAAAAATTGTCAATAATACAAGTATTAGAAATTTATTTAATTTGCCAATTCATTTAATTTATCTATTTATTCTAAGAAGATTTAAAAAGTTAATATAAATATTATTTGTAATTTTTATCATGCAACGCATAGTCCAAAAGAATAACAAAACAAGTTGTGAACTCAACGAAAACCTCGTAAAAACGATCACAGCTGTCAGGTAACCCCTATTTCTATTTGGTTCAGAGAATATATTGCCTCAGCTATTCTGTAGAGATCAATCAGATCATATCTGCAACCTGTCTTTCGGTCACAATAAAAGATAGCCAACGGTAACGGACAAGTTATCCTACGTTAGACTATTGGAACCATTTATTTAGCTATAAATGTCTCCTCCACTAACTCAACTCAACAAAAATGAGCACTTAACATTGTGTATTTCTTTTTCCTCTCCTATTCTTAACTAATATTTTCGGCTAATCGTGCATTTTTATTTTATTCGTTGTATATGCCTTTCATCCTATATTGGTTCTTTATTCCCTATCATCTGTGGTATAATAATAAATTAATAAATGCGCTTTTCATCAACAATAAGAAGGTTTGGCAAGGTTTGAAACTTCATGACTTCACAAATTGGTTAAAAAAACTTTTTAGTAGACACATCATTAGTAGTGATCTGGTGATTTATTTTAGGAACTACTGAAATAATGAAATCAGCTAAATTGGTTACCTAATAATTGTATAAAAATAAAATAAGCAACCAAGAATGATGAAATAAAAAAGCACCTAAGAGTCTAAGACCGGACGAAATGAAAAATATTGTTAAGTAGTTGACTTTCTAATAATGATGCAAATAAACCTATTAAACCTAATAACCTGTCACGCAAACAACGTGAATTGAAGCTTATCCAATGAATCCAGATAAAATACTATAAGGGGCGTTTGGATCGCTTAGGAATTTGGGGAATTTTCAATTCTTATGCATAAAATTATTGGGAAGTGTGTAACTTTGTGAAGAGTTTGGATTGTTTATAAATAAATTTATGCCTAGGAATTGAAAATTCTCCAAATTCCTACTTCCATCCAAACGACATTAACATATATCTTCCTATGCTTACGTAAGCCCGATATTTTCAAAGTCTGACCCCATGCATTCAGATGTATTACCAATCTGGATCATGTGTAGCGTGGGGGAATTGCTCAGCACACGTCTCACTTGCTCAAACACTCCCGAATTTACTATAATACCCTCACATTCCCTATGTTATTTCCTCAGATTTCAGTGCTAAATTGAGGGTATTTATGTCATTTTTTAAAAAATGGGAGAGTATTTGAGCAAGTGAGGCGTGTGCTGAGCAATTTCTGTAGCGCGGCTCACGAGCCGTTCGATTTGGATCTGACGGTTAATTTATTTCGGGCCTTATAATCAGGAGAAAAATAGAGGCCATCTGATTTGGATCTGACGGCCCGTGAGCCGCGCTACACGGGTGTCGCGCCAACTGATTCCAATTTGATGTATTACTAGGCCATCTATGAAGACATATGCGAAAACAGTATATTATAGATATAAAGAAGTTAAAATTGCTTTCAAAAACCATTATTACATAAAATACTAATTAGAAGAAAAAAAATACAAATACTAGCCGTTCTAAATTTAAAATTTATTATTATTTAAATAAAAATTTTAATTTAATATTTTATATTTATTTACTAAAAAGGTTCGACTGTTTCAACTTCAATTTTGATATTTTAATATCATTCATGCTGAGGAGTTCTAATTAAACCTTCATTTTGTTATTCACATTGTCGAAAGGTTCTTCAACCTGTGAAAACTCTAATTTCCAAATTTTTTTATTATAAAGAAATCATATTTTCTTTTCAATATCAATATTCTTTTTCTTTTGCCAGCCCCTTTTCCTTCAACGTACCTCATGTAAGTAGGCATGCCGATTAGTATTGCTTTTGTTATTTAGCTCTACTTTGTTAATAAACATATAAGAATATAAATACGATCAAAATCATATCATTTAGTGCGTCAATATAGACCTTATAAACTATGAAATCATGATATACTTATTTGCTGTTTTATGCTTTAGGCAAGTCAATAAATATGGTCAAAATCATACCATTTATTCTTGTGCTTTGTTCTATGATTTGGGCCGCAAACTCTAATGCAAATCAACAACCCAATATCCAGCACATTGGATATTCGGATGAAATGAAACCCGTAATTCCACCACAGTGGCAGTACGGTGAATTCCGTGCGTAACAAGGTCATAAAATGCTAAAACAATGAACATACACATACACATACTAGGATAAAGCAAGCTCCACCAGGACAGAAAAGGGCAAAGGCAGAGAGAGCGAGCAAAAAAGTGAAAAAAAAAACCCAAAAAAATACTTTTTTCTAATAGAGAAGCTGAGAAGAGTCAGTCAGAGGACCAGAAAGAGAAGCTCATAAAAGAGAGTGCGAGAGAGAGAGAAGAGAAGAGAGAAGAAACATAAAAACACATGCCGAAATCCTCTTCCTCTCCCTCTCCGACCATAACTCCGATGAACATGAACTCTAACCCTAACCCTAACTCTACCTCTAACCCTAGCGCATCTCTTCTCAAACCCCTAACCCTAACCCCACCTCCTCCTCATCCCTCCTCCGCCGACGACGACTTCCTCCACACCTTCTCCATCGACGACGACGACGACGAGCCTGAGGTTCTCATCGAGACCGATGGCAACTCCCACTACCCCTTTTCCTCTCTCCTGGAAGAGACCGACCCGCCTGATTCTCTAATTGGGACCGAGCGAAAACCCTACAACTCTTCTTCTTCATCTTCTTCTGGGTCTTTCTCGCTTCCCTTTATTGATCCCACGCCTCATATTTCGTCTCAGTTTTATACATTCAATGGGGAGTCTCACGCACTTATGATCAAGTGCATACTCGAGGGCCGACTCGCCACTATTGAGGAGATTCGTGCCGCCACGTCGCGCTCTGTTCTTGCGTCGTGGCGCAATGTTTGGAAGGATCGGAATGAGGATACTGCTTATCTCACTGCGTGGAAAAGGATTCAGGTAATTTATGATTTTTTTTTAAGCTGAAGGAGCTGAATTCTATGGGGTATTAATATATTTGCATGTTTGAGGTTAGTATTTATGCTGGTGTGAATTGACGTGTGCAATTGTCGACGTGTTGTTGCTCGTTTCGGCAATTAAACCCCAATTTGAGCCTATCATAGTTGTACACCGATTGGTAAAACATCATGGCAAAAAAGACAATAATAAGGTTGGGCCTCTGTTTGCATGCATACAAAGAGAGAAACACCTATTTAGAGAAACCTCATGCTGTGATGTAATTTCCGGGTGCTACATCTCGTTTGAACCCAATTTGGGCCCTTTGGGTTGGACCGACGTTTGCATGCATACAAATTGAAAAAACTATATAGATTAACTTTATGCGCTGACTTATGTTCTGGCGCTACATTAGTTATCGTTCAAATCCAAATTGGGCTCTTTTCTAGTTGCATTGTTTATGAATTAATTGATGGAAATTGGGAGAAGGGTTGTGTAATGTAGCAAGCAAGCACCGCACTGTTGTATTTTACGGTAGAATATTAGATGACTCTGGATGGTATATCTGTAATCATGTATTATGGAAGCTGCTCGGGCATTAGTTTGCCTTTTTAATACTCGATTTGGGTGTGCTTTCTTTGATTGGATGGGCGATGCTCTCCAGTTGTTTTCTCTTGTTGCTAAGATTGTAGATGCCATATAAATCACAAAGGAAACAACTCTACCCCTTTAGATTGATTTCCAATTTAACCCATCAGGATCTGAAGCTAATAGATTCTGTTAGCTGGAAATATGTACCTAGAAAATTTGGCAATTTTTTTGTTATTCTCCATTTAATCGCAGATATTGATTCCGCTTGACTAAGGCCGGTGTTTTATAGAAAGGTAGGTTATGTTCTCTGTGTTTTCTTTAACATGTTAAGGTGGTACCTTATCATGTGGCTATTGACATCCAGCTGTTTGCGAATTTAAATTACGGGAGCCCCAAATATGATGCTTTGTCATTCAATTTGATGGACTCATTCCTAAATTAAAACTTGAATCATATGGTAATGTCTTGCTGAGATTACCTTTAAGAACAATCTCGACTTATATCTCACAATAAAATTGTTTATATCTTATACAGCCTGTCTGTTTGATGTATTTGATTATTGTTAGTTTCTATTTCTAAAAACCCGTTCTCTGCATGTATCTGATTCAGGACAAGCTTGCTGCCTCAGCAGACCCTTCTCCCTCCCTCTTCTTCAAAACTAACGCACAACAGCGAGTGTCGCATGTGGACCAATGGCGTGACATTGTAACTGAGGCCCATGCAGACCCTGACCTTCTACGCCACCTCAGCCTGAAGGATACGATGGACCGCATCAGGCAATCCTGGACTGTTGGTGCCAAACTCTATGGCATCCCTGAATCCTTTGTCAGAGTCTGTGTCGCCTCCTGCCATATCTGCAATGCCCCCTCCCTCCCAAATGCCGGTTCACCTGGCCACCCTGGTGGCCGTAACAAGCGTCGAAGATTTGAGTACACAGAAACACTAGATGTGCCAGCAAAGGATGTCCCACGGCGGCTCCAACAACTGGCTGCCAAACACAAGGTGGTGTTGTGTATTCGTCAAAAGTACATTCGGTACAAGCCATTCATGGCTGAGGTAAAAGATTATGCATGTCATCGTGCTGGCGAGCCTGCATCAGCCTCGAGTGGGTCTGCTGCTGCCTCTTCTGGTGCTGGTTCGACTGGTAAGAAGGCAAAGGTGGTCAAGAGGGAGCCGTACCAGTCCAAGCGGTGTGGATGTGGGTTCAGGATCCGTGCCATTGTACCTATAACTAACTACAATGAGAAAGACAAGACTTTTGTGTACCAAGAGGAGGGTACTGCAGTTTTCAAACTGTACGCAGTGCATTCGGGTCATGAGCCAGGCCCATTGGATGGAAGTGCTAGGATAGTGCACCGTCTTGTTGGGCATAAGGGTGCTGTTGAGTTTGATCCCGATGTGTATGGCGTGGAGGAGAATGAACCCAGTTTTATTGTGGGTGATTCGCATCACCTGGTGATGCAACAATTGCAAGAGCTTAAAGGGGAAGTCAACAACTTGGAAGGTAAAGTTGGGAAAATGCAGCCAGAAGTGGTAAATCCTTTAGTGAGTGAGTTGTCAGATATCTTGCAGAGGATTAGGAAGTTTAATTTAGACGCCAGTGCATATAATGCAGATGAGGCATTATTATTAGGTCCTGGTACAGCAGATGTGGTTACCCCGTGGGGCACTGCTGACAGTGTGAACCATACCCACCACCATCATCATCAGCATCTGGTAGAAAGGCATGAAGAGGATATGATAGAGGACGATGATGCTGATTTTGGATCGAGCCTGGGGCCAATTGTACAGTGGGATGGGTTGGTGGGGCCCAGTGGTTCCAACTGTCACCGCCAGCAGGGCCAGAAGCTAACTGACAAGTGGACAATGAAGGAGGATGTAGCTGAGTTTGATGAGAAATCAATGCTAAACTGTGGAGACGATGATGATGTGGGATCCACAATGGTGGATGAATCAAACAAATTGATAAAGCAATTTAATGAAGAACCGATTGTTTCAGACCCAAATTTGGTTGGGATGCAGGTTGAAGGTTTCTACCATGCTGCCAAGTGGTATGAATCACCTCCACATGGGTTGGACCCAGGACCTGGAGATTTGGAGTTCAGGCATGGATAGGTTAGGAATTGTCAGATAGTTGAGAGAGAAAGAGAGAGAGAGAGAGAGAGAGAGAGAGAGAGAGAGAGAGAGAGAGAGAGAGAGAGAGAGAGGTTGTAAATGCTGTATAACAGAAGGAGAGAAGTTACATGTGACTTTGTAAACCGGATGAAGTGGTTACTTAGATTGTAGTTTTTAATTATTTTAATTATTATTTTGACTGAAATGACTCTGAGAACTGATAAAAAGGCTATCTATCGATTAAGAATGTCAATTGGTGATTGAAATATTTTATGTTCCTAACCTACTGATGTATCTATGTTGCTTAGTGTGCTGAAGCTGCAACTATTAAATTTTTGTGCTTCTCTCTTTTCCATTGTAAAGCTTTTCATATGATGTGTCAAGAGAAGATGAACCTGAGCATGAGCGCAACAAAGCAAAAGGTATCCATTTAAGTTCCCTTCTATGGTTATGATTTTCTTATTATAAAATTGAATACTCTGGCTTATAATTTGGTCTTATTTGTAGGTGCATCTTCCCCCATGGCAGGTAACTGGTTGCCAATTTGTATACTGCTATTTGCTCCTAAAAAGCAAGGGGTCCTTATTACTCTAATGTGGGCCAGCTGAGGTTGTACATTCGCTCCTCCCCTTGATAGTTAATGAGGACATTTTTAGTCTTAAATAGCAGAAGATACCTCTTTTAATTTACTGATCGTTACTTTTTCTGGTCTAAACCTGAATTTTTATCTTGAAAAGAACATTAGAAGGTTAAGATACATTCTAGTCAGTTTCTTTTGCAACATTGTACTGTTATGCTATCTTGCTAAGCTTGTTAGAAAATAAGTCAAATAATGGTGATCCATCTAATAAAAAGATTGCAAAATTTTGTTTACACGTTTTCTATTATTATTATTATTGCGCAGGTTTTATGGGTTATTTAGCATTCTTATGTATCAGACATGTTTTTTTGCGGGGTTATCAGTGGGAGTGTGGGACACATCGTCCTTGCCAAAAGCAACCTCGACTCTGACTTGTGGTAAATATTGGGCTTGCGGCAAAGTTAGAACAATATTGTATTGTTGCATCTGTTATTGCAACAGTGTCCACTCAAAAGTAATACTTTGATTACTGTATTATCTTCTGTGATGGATATTTTGATGGAATCTCAATGCTGGATAGGTTAACAAGAACTGTACATATTGTGCACTTTAACCTGGTGAATATTATTAGCTTTCTGGCTAACAATACCAATGTACATTTACATTGAAGTCCAATGTTCTACTTGTGGTGATGTCTGGCAGCAATATTGCAAATTTTTTAGTGTATTGGAAATAGTGTATTGCTTTTCGTGAAGAATTTCTCAAGCCCTATTATATAATGAAGTTCTGCAAGTACATAAAAAGGGCTGGTACAGCTTCTAGTTTAGTGATCCTTATTTGATTATTTGATTGTATTAACATCTGCATTGTGTGCCTACGGGCTTTTCCTCGAAAAAAAAAAAAATCTGCATTGTGCAATTTTCAGTTTTTTTGCTTGTAGTTCCTTTTTGTAAGGGGAATGATGTTTTTTTTTAACGCTTTCAGTTGTTATCTATGTTTATGATTGGTTGAATATATATGAAGTTAGCACAAAAGCACTTGCAGAACTTATCCACTCCTTAAAAAACTACTTCATGGGATATGGGAAACACTTGGTTTGCGAGGACGGGTAAATTTAGGGATGCATGATGATTAGATTTTTAGCGAAGGCTATTATTGAACTTACCTCATTACAGATCTCTCCGTGTAGAGTGTAGTTGCGTCAAGGAGCACTGCAAGTCTTAACACTGGAATTCTGGAAATGAACTAGAGATGAAATGTAGCCCGACTCCTATTCAGGACTTTTAAATTTGTCAGCGGATTGAATATGGACTTCTTTTGTAACAGTGGTGGACTGGTGGGTTGGATTCATGGATTGCCTCCCATCTCCTCGTGTTTCTTGAAAAATGATAAACGTGTGTTATGCAGTTCTTTTTATCAGGAATTATAAGTGCTATCGGCAAATATACCATTTCAGTCATCGTTGCTGTGTGTTACAAATATTCAGTTTAATAATAAGAAGTGTTTAGTTTAATAATACAAAGTGTTCAATTAAATGCGTCAAAATCGCGCTAAAATCAAAGCCGCGCGTGGTCAAGAGGTGCGCTAGGAGGCAAGGGTAGAATCGGAAAAAAATTAATTTGAACCGGATCGGTTCATTTTCAATTCTAATTTTTACATGTATTTTTTGTCTGGTTCGTGACCCCTTGGTTTGGTTTTTTTTTTCTTATAACAGTTGTATTTCTGTTGCAACTAACTGAACATTTATATCTAATAACTGAACATATACTTATTAAACTGGACATTCGTACTTACTAAACTAAACATTTATACTTAATAAAATAAATATGTTTGCTCATAATATTTATATTTTCTGTTGCAACTAACTGAACAGTTATACTCAATTAATTGAACTTTTGGCAAAAAAAAAAATCAAAATGAACATATTTGGTCCAGCGAACACTTATAAAATAGTGAACAATTTTACTACAAAGTGAACATTTGTACATATTAAAGTGAACACTTATAAAAACGAAATGAACAAAAAATATGCACTGGGTGAGTAGAGGGGATAGAGCGCTGCATTGACTTTCGCTGAGGCGCTGTGTAGCGCGATGGCTCGGATGGCGCGGAGTGGAATGGCACTAATCAATTTTCCTTTCTTTCTTTTTATGTTCTAAGGGCTTGCAGAATCTGCCTTTCTTTTTTTTCCCCCCGGCTGGCAGATGTCGCCAATGCAAATGATCATTTACTGGTAAAGTTACAAGCTAAACTTGATAAAATTATGGTACCCTCTAATTTATCTAAGAGGTCATCTATCCTGAAAATAGGTTATCTATTTATATCTACAGACTAAATACATCTTAATATTCCATATTTTTACTAGACAAACAATAATTGGTGATGCAAAGGGATTGCCCCATTTATCATAAAGAACTTGTTAGGTTTGAATAGGCTAGCTAGTTTATACCTCGTTAGCTGCATAATTTCAAATCAAAGACGATTTAAAGTTAGTTGTCTTGTAACCTGCTGTCTAACTTTCTTCAGTGTAATTACTAGTGTGTTTGGTATAGGGTTTGAATAAGTCTTATTCCGAATAAGGGCTTATTCAACCCCTTATTTTAATTCCACCATATAGATGGTATTAGAATAAGGGGTTGAATAAGCTCTTATTCGGAATAAGACTTATTCAAAACGCGTTTGGTTTCATCCCGAATAAGTCTTATTCGAAATAAGGCTTATTCAATATTTTGCCAAACACATGACATTTGCCAAACATTAATTCATCTTTTGTAATCCTAAATAAACATAACCATACAATTTCAGAATTTCTTATCGATCCATACTTGACAAAAATTACACATTTTATAAAAAAAGAAAAAGGAAAATTATTATTATTAAAATAATTGAATCCATATATCAATGTTCATTGGTCACAAACTTTTATTTATTATCGTAGAGTAGATAACCGTTTAGTTTCTCTCTAGCTGAGTCGCGCTTATTTATCATTCTCGTCATCGCAGTTAGTAAGCATGCACGTCAACAATAGTAATAGGACATGATACAATTTCAAGAGAGAAAACTTCACATCATGCTACATCTTTATTGTCAAACTTTAAAAATTCAAAACTTAAATATAGGCATTTAATTTTGTTCGCTTTCACTAAAGATGAATTTAAATTAATTGATTTGGATTTTCGTTGTATAAGATATCAAGTGGTGTAAAGAAAAAAAAATCTTTTTAATGAAAATAGATTAATTCAAATACACTTCTTTTCGAACCATCTAATTTAGTATAAAATAAATTTAAAAACACGCAAAATTTTAAAAACATGTATCTTGCTCGAAAATAAACAAAGGCAGTTATTAAATGAAGGTTGGTTATGGTGATTTGCAAAGTAACATGAAGTATTTACTTCGGATTACTTTTTTGAAATTTGAAAATTAAATGGCCAACCGGAACCGGTCAATTTATTTTTCATATTGAAATCTCATTGCCAACTAAAATTTATATTTTTTTCAGAAGATTTAACTATTTTTTTCATACTTTTAAAAATTTTTACAATTGGAGGGTGCATAACTAATTAGATCAATGATTTTCTAAAATTTGAAAAAATTAGTTAAAATTTTGAAAATATATAAAATTTAGTTGGCAATGAGATTTTGATACGAAAAATAAATTGATCGGTTCAAATTGGTTGTTTGAGGTTCAGATTTTGAAAAAAAAATATCCCAAATTGGTTTTTATTTTAACTTTGAAACGAACTATAGATTTTCCTTTATTAAATTTGACATTTGAATTGTAAAATTCGAGATATAAATATAAAAAGAAAATTTTAAATATTTTGTGCATCAAAATATTATAGCATTAAAACTTCCTCCAAAACTGAATAATCTTAATTTTGTGCAATGCTTAATCATAACAAGATAATGCGGATTAAATACTGTTTCGCTATCGATGTCATTTACTCGCATTGATCCACACGCGGACAAGCAAAGCCGTCTTGTTCCGTACACTTACCTGACGCGTTGTCCACATTTTTTTCTACTTTCTCCTCCTTTTTTATTTTAAGCTTAAAAGGGAATAATTCCCTTATCGGCAACCGATAGGGAATCCAACGGTGGATATCTCTGGATGCCGACATCACTGCAAACGTGGCGTCATCTCAGTAAAAGTCGGAACCTATTATCTGATGAGGGAAGAATCATACATGAAGCATCTCTTTCACTATAAGAAAATGAGATATTTTGGATGACCAACTTTGTATACATTCATGCAGCAGGTGAAACCAAATTCATGGTGACCTGCCACACGAGAGGATTCATTGTTTGCGAGCAGAGAGACAGAGACACCACAGACTGAGCTCTCCGCCTCATCGCCTCTTTCCCTGGCGCTTTCTTCTTCTACTTACACACGAAGTCTTCACACCTTCCATCTCTTTTAATACCGCCATTGAATTATTTCACACTTAGCTTTCTCCCATTGCAACCTTTCTCTTCCAATCAATTATTCTTATAAAAAACCTCAGATTCATGGCTTCTCAAAACCCAAATTCAAAACCTCTCTATCCCCAAATCATCGATTCCCATCCCGATCTCAACACCCCATTTCTCTCTTCCAACCCAACTTCTAATTCTTCGTTGTACCCCAAGATCGATCCTTCCTCTAATACAAACCCTGATCCAAACCCAACTTCTAGTTCGAGTTCCAATTTGTACCCAACTGTCGACGTGAGTGATCTCGCCGAGAATCTATTCGCCTCAGAGGAAGATCACCCGCAAATGGAGCCTCCAGTTGAGGAGGTTTTGTTGAAGGTGCCTGGAGCAGTGCTACACCTGATTGATCGTCAGAGAAGCGTCGATCTTGGGTCGGGTGAGTTCTCTATTGTTCGGATCAAGCAAGGGGAGAACACCGTGGCGGTGCTAGCTAGGCTTGGGGAAGCTGTACAGTGGCCCCTCACACCTGACGTGGCATCGGTGAAGGTCGACTTGTCGCATTATTTCTTCTCTATTCATGTGCCTCATACCCATGGCGATGATGAAGAAGGTACAAATTTGTTTAACCAAATTTGTTGGCCCTTTCAGAATTGAATTACATCAATTGCAATGTGATGTAAAGTATCATAGTAATTGGTTTCTGCAATAGAGTCTGATTTCAGTTAATTACTTATTTTGGATTGATTCACTAACATATTATGATTTGTTCAATTGATTATAATCATGTAGAAGTATAATCTTTTTATTCTTATAACCAATTTTGTACTTTTCAACTATTTACAGAAAAGTCAGAAGCAGAGACTCTTCTGAATTATGGCCTGACATTTGCGGCCAAAGGTCAAGAAAAGCTGTTGAAGGAGTTGGATCAGATTTTGGGGACTTATAGTAGTTTCTCTGTGCAGAAGGTACACATCTCTTTCCCTCTTTACAAACACAAGTTCTATGTTTTTATTTCCTTAAAATGGAAGGGTTGCAGAGTTTTTAGATGTATTATGTGTTGAAAATCATAATGGGCCATTCTATTGCTGGCTTTGGCTTGGCTCAGTCTTGAGCTGACCAGACCAGTCAATAACCTGTTTAAATTATGTAAAATACAGTTGGCACTTGTCTTTTATTAAATACATTGATAGGAAATATTGAGCCTATTTCTAGGCTTGAGCTTTTCTCTTTACAATAAAAACTATATTAGAAATTGTACTTGGCAACTAACTCTTTTAAATTATTAATGGAAAAAAAGAATAGTGGAAAATTCCATTCAAATTCTATACCAAGCTGGTTCCTGGCACTGAAAGTTCCTTCATATATTGAAATTGAAGTACTTCCAATTTAACAGGTAGAAGCTAAAGGGAAGGAAAAAAGTGAGGTGCTTGACACATCATTTACAAGGAGTATCACCCCAGAGGAAGCAGCGGGCCCTAAGAAAGAAATAATTGAAGAGAAATCAGCTGCGTTTTGGACCACACTCGCACCAAATGTAGAAGATTATAGTGGTGCTATACCTAAGGCTATAGCCATGAGTACCGGCCAGGTAATTAAGGGCATTATATGGTGTGGTGATGTCACTACCGACAGGCTCAAGTGGGGTGAGGACTTTCTCAAGAGGAAGGTAGGGCCCAGTTCCAAGCAGACTGAAGTTAGTCGTGATGCCTTGAAAAGAATGAAGAGGTACATCTCTTGTTTTTTGTCACTTATACACTCATGAGCTTTATTTCATTAAATCAGGAAAACTTAATATTGTGGCCAATAAAAATATGATTTTATCCTGTAGATCGAAATCCATTTTTTCCATTGCTTGTCCTGTCTTAATTATATAAGTACTGTATTTTCAAGTATAGTTTAAGAAAAATTATTCAGGAGCGATGAAATGGTTTATTGAAATGCCAATTTTCCTTTGAGAAATAATTATTTTTCTGAATGCAAAAATTTATGGTGTGTCCTGTAATGAAAGAGAATATAAAAATGCATTACCATCACTACCAACAACAAGAATAATGTTTTGTATTGTTTTGTATTTGCAGGGTTAAGAAGGTCACAAAAATGTCAGAAACAGTTGCAAATGGTATCTTATCAGGAGTGTTGAAAGTCACCGGGTTCTTTACCAGCTCAGTTGTCAATTCAAAGGCTGGCAAGAAATTTTTCTCTCTACTACCTGGTGAAATTGCTTTGGCTTCTCTTGATGCATTTGGTATATGCTCTTAGCTTCTTCTTCTTGGTCCTTTATTATTTTTGGTTTCTATCAATCGGGACTAAGTCCTTTATTATTATTTGTTTCTATCAATCGGGACTATTTAATTTTCCATCAGTTCAGTTTGTGGTTTTAACATATCTGTTTTGATTTTGTTCAATCTAGGAAAAATATGTGATGCTGTTGAGGTGGCCGGAAAGAATGTTTTGCAAACATCATCAACTGTGACAACAGGATTTGTAAGCCACCGGTACGGTGACCAGGCTGGTGAGATGACGCATGAAGGGCTCCATGCTGCTGGCCATGCATTTGGGACTGCATGGGCAGTGTTCAAACTAAGGAAAGCTTTAAATCCTAAGAATGCTGTGAAACCTTCTTCTGTGGCCAAAAATGCACTCAAGGCGGCAGCAAGTGAGGTAAAGAATGGCAAAGCTAAGAAGAAATGACATTTTGTTTGTTGTATTTTTGGTTTTATGAGGAGCTTGTATTTCGTTCTTCTAATTTGAAGGTGTGATTGTCGTTGTGGGGTTGTTTGTCTAGATGTGTATTGTTGTGTTTGTATTTTTATCGATAGTTAGTTTCTTTAGGGGTGTGTTTGGATAGAGACCGGATAAGCATAAGAATAAGAATTGGCACGAGATTCTAGAATTTCTTATTCTTATCCAAATTCCATAGTTTTGTTAGTATAAGAATAAGGAGCCGGATAAGCCCAAATGTCTTATTCTTGTGTTGTTTGGGTTGTACAAGAATAAGGAATTTGGAGCTTATTTTTATTCGGATCCTTATTCTTGCGCATCCAAATTTGGAGCGTTTTTGTACAGAGATCGATGAATTGTGTCGCATAGTTGGTAGAAGTAATTTGTGAGAGGATCAATGTAGTTTGTAGTTGAAGTTGTATAATTAGTGGGCCATTGGTTTATTTCTGATAAAGTGCTATCCTATCTATGAGGATTTGTTGGATTTAAGTTCCTTTTCACATTCAATGTTTTTTTAATTTTTAGCAAATTTTCTTGTAACTGGCTTCTAAAAAGTCTTAGTCGCCATCTTTTTCCCCCCTAAAAAATTGAAGTGAATTTATTTGAACAGCAGCTATTCATGTTTGTTTGGACCTGTCGAACATTGTTCTATGAGGGGTATAGTTTCTGTAACAATTTTGTTTTGGCTCATTCACCAATGAACACATGTTATAACATCTGTAAGGAGTAACTTTATTTGCATTACAAATCGGTTCTTATCAATGAAATGACACTTTATAATTTTCAGTATAAAAAAGTAGCAATTATACAATGTTTCATTTGATGAGTATTGATGTGTACAATTATCTGATTCTTTTGAAATGTCACATTGAAAATGATAACTTACGTTCAACTTTGCAAGTTAACCCACGTTGGAACTTTACTGGGCTTGATATAAACATGATATAAAACGGTTAGACGAAAATAAATGAAACGAAAGTGGTCAGGTTTGTTTAACAAACGAAATAGAAAAATAATTTCGTTAACTATTTCTAAAGGGACGAAACGAAACGATCTATGGTTAAACGGAGTTGTATTTGCAGCCCTAGTCATATGTCTCATAAGTTGTATCGGAATCTAGTATTCAATTATGACAATTATTTTAACAAGTACTTACTAACAAACCTACATTTGTAACAAGGGTTTGTATTTATTATTATTATCATTGGATAATTGTTGCTGCTTTCAAATTATAGTTATCGGTTTCTCCTTTCGGTAAGCATTTTGTTCTTCGTTTTATCATCTTCCGTGGCGAACGATCTACTTATACAATACAAGTCAATGGGATTGAAGTCTTTGAAGCGCCGACCGCGGCAGCAACGAGGGACGAAAGTCATCAAACCAAACCTATTACACATACGTCCTTATAGTTTTTACAATTTTGAATGCTTTTTAACACCAAGAAAGACTTCGAAATACTGAAGCAATAATTGAAATCAACTTAGGTCCTTTAATATTAATAATAAAAGAATAACAATATTAAAAATTTGTTATTAGAGAATGATCAGGTGCACTAAATATAGCGGTACAAGATACCTGGAATATGTATCGTCATAAATTCATAAGCTGAATATAAATTATTTTAATTAATTTTTATTGTAACGTTAACTTTTGAGGCATTTATCCTCATGGGTTAATTATTACAATTTATGTTGAGTTTTTAAATAAAACATAAACGGACTAACTGAGGGTCCAAACACCACTCTGATTTTTTTTTTTCGAAGAAAGCCACTCTGAGTTAGCTAAGACAACGATCTTTTAGCATAAAAATATTAGCCCGAAATATATTATCTTGGGGTGGACATTATCAACAAAAACTATAATAATAAAAAACAAAATTTTATTTGAACTTTTTCATTTGGCTAACAAATATATATTATAAAACTAAGAGAAGGATTTTAGTGTCCACCATTGGAATGCTCCAAAATGTCCTAAACTTATTTTACTTTTGTTATTAATTTTTCAGAATATATAACGCAAACATCAAACCCAAACTATTTATCTCTGATTAATTTAACAAGCGATGTGTTTCATATAAATTTTGTAAATTTTGAAATTTACGTGATCAACAAACCAAAACATGAATGTATTGTAATTAATTTTCATATTTAAATATATTCGTCCATTATTAGATTTCCAAAATTTCCAAAATTTATATGAAAATATGTCGCTCGATAAATTGAACAAGATCAATGGCTTAGATTTGATGTTTAAATTTCATATTTTGAATTTGTAACAAAAGCAGCGAGTTTGGGGGCATTTAGAGGCTTCGAATGGTAGAAACTAGAACTTTCCTCTATCAATATTATCTTTTTTTTTTTCTTTGTCACCATTATTATTACAATTATTGTGATTACAAATATAATATTAATCAAGAGCAAACAATATCAGAAGAAAATACACTTAATTTTTAGTAATCATTCCGAAAAAATAATAAAATTAATTATTATACTCAATTTCGATTTCCTGACAGACCACAAAATAACATTTATTATTCGCGAATAAGCTTTATTCTTTTCACAGAACTCAATTACCGTTTTACCACTCTTCTCAATTATCTACTCACCAATAGATATCTGACAACTATGATAATTAATAAAAACAATTTTCAAAATAAGAATGTTTAAATCTATCATTATCGATCCATGATCCATCAAATGAAATAGTGCAGCTTGATTCATTGAAGCTCCCTAAATACTTGTCCTATATATGCCATGTAGGGCTATCAATGGATACGGTACGGTATAAGGTATTTTCATATCCGCACCTGTTAAAATTTTCTTTATCCATACCCTATCCGTACCCGTTAAAAATTAACGGTACGGGTACGGTAACGGTAAAAAATAGATATAATAACAATAAAATTTATACACTCTGTATAAATAAATTATATCAATAAGTATATTAATAAAGTGCAACAATGATGGCGAATATTTTAGGTTTTTGCTTTTTTTTTCGTACGCTGAATGGAAAGAATTATAGATCTTAAATAAAATCTAGCAATATTTTTTACCAATCATGCAATATAAGATGCCATATGTATCATGTAATTGTATCTTTTTAATTGTGATAATTATCCGTTATGAAAACGGTACGAAATAGTTTTTACCCATACTCGTACCCGTTAAATTAACGAAAAAATTTCCTTACCCATACCCGTACCCGTGAACTCAACGAAAATAAAATTTTACCCATATCCGTCTTATACAGTACGGCACGGATTAGATAAACAGGTAAACGGATTTCATTGACAGCCCTAATGCCATGCGATGCAGTTCTACGCAAGCAGATAAAAAGATTGCTTTATATGAAATGGACGGCTGAGATCTGCGCTGAACTCCACACATTTTTAGAGAGGCGAAGAGCTAGCTGAGTGGAATACATTGTTCATCAAGGATTGTTTTGTAACTCTACACAATATTTAAAAATCCTAATCTCTTGTCTTAGTACAAGTGTACAACAAATCAAACAAAACACAGAGACTACTAAAGTTTTGAAGGAAATTTCCTCTCCGGTTTAGTTCCCAGGAGGAAATTTACCACCTCTCTAGCTCTACAGCTATATATATGACCGTACTCTGTATTCGCAGACTACACATCGAGCTCCTCTAATGGCTCCAAAAAGAAAATTGGGTCCCTCCAGTGAAGGAGCCGGGCCATCGCGACCCGCAAAGAGCCGAGGTTTGACATCCAGGTGAGTGAGTCTCACTTCTGAGTATAGGAAGGGGCAATTTGTCTTGGTAGTTCTTCATTTTTCTTCTCTTCTTAAGTTTGCATTATTTTACTTTTTGAGTAACTTCTGCATTGTAGCTTCCAAGAGAACACGACGGATCCGTTTCTACTAGAGATGCATCATATGGTTAGTGTTTCCTTTTTTCTTTCTCTCATTATAATTTTATTTTCATTGCTTGGATGTGATGGTCGTGTGTTGGTTAAAATTTATTACGCTATAGCATTTTATTGTTCAAATTAAAACACTAAAGTATGTGCCCTTTTTCATTACCCTGTTGCAAATTCTGTGGTGAATTACTTTTCTTATAGGGACTGAAAATTGTCTATTGGAAATTATGAATGATTGTGAATCTTGTTATTAATTTGGGCTTAAATTGGATTGAAAAAACTGGTCCACCACAAACAAACGTCCCTTTAAACATTTTGTCTCACATGATCCGCCTCATTTTAGCCTTCCGACAATTTTTTATTGATTTTACACGAAATTTTATTCCTTTGATATGCCTTTCATATTTGTATAATTTCACACCTGACAGTTTATTAATTTATAATAACCAGTTGGTGTTATGTTACAGGATTTCTAAGACATTTTGTGTGTAATTTCAGATTCGACACCCTTTTAGATTTCTGCCCCTATCTTGAATTACAATACATACTACTTTCTATAATTTCGTTTTTTGGATGAAAAGCACTCTTACCGTTGATCTTTGCTTCATTATCTGCAACTATATCAATTAAAGTAATGTTTTGTGAATGCAAATTCTGGAACAAAAAAATATTCAAATTCTTTCACATCTTTTACTTCCTATAGATAAGGACACTGAATTGCAAGATGGAAGAATTTCAGGCTGAGGTTAGTGGACTATGATGTTTGCTTCATTATTTGAATCTGTATATCAATTCAACGCTTTTGAGCATATATTATGGAGAAACTTTATTTGTGGGGAAACATTTATATAATTTTGCACACTCAAGATGTACTTTCACATCTTTTGCTTTTTGGTCCATAGATAAGGGCACAGAATTGCAAGATAGAAGAACTTCGTGCTAAGGTTAGTGGACATTGATGTTTTCTTCATTATTGGCATTGCTATAATTCAATGTTTTGTGAGATTATATTATGGACAAACTCTATTTGTGGGGAACTTCTATTCAAGTTAGCAACTGTATTTGGAATACCAAAATTAGGGACATTTGCAAAATTCTAGTCTTGCAAATTTAACTAATGGACACGTTATTGTTTGTAGGTGGTTGGAATCAATGAACAAAGCCCTTCAATACTTGAAAACCCCATTGATGAAAACCTAACTACAAGGTAGCAATCATCAGTGATTTCTTTTTTTTTCAATTTTGAAATTTGATTCTCAAATCCTTCCTGATATTTACCTGAATAAGTTTCACAGTATCACATCAGTCTCTTCTAGGTACAAAATAAGAAATTGTTAAAGTAACATCTTCTTGACGAATTCAAATCCGGTGTACCGCTACACCGCGTAGTGCGGCAGTCCAGACCCTTCAAAATCAATCTAGCAATCTGAATTTGTTATAGATAAATTGAGAAATGAGAGGAAATCATTGGATTGATTTTGAAGGGTCCGCATTGCCGCGCTACGCGATGTAGCTATTCCGGATTTGAATTCCTTTTTGACACTTTTGAATGATGTTTACAGTACTATCAGACTTTACCAGAATAGGTTGTGCAATATTAGAACATTGAGAGTCTTGTCTAGCTCTGCATATGTTGTATTTTGACGGACATGAATTATGTGGTAAACCAAAGCGCCCCACCATCATATTAGAATAATATTTTGAAAGACAAATACCAGAGTGTGCCAATCATGTATGTGCTGTATAACTAACTTCGATCTGATCCTATATGAACTGAGAGTGGAAGTATTAAAAAAAGTCCTCCTATGTCCCTACAACTATATATTTCATCTATTATTTTCATAATACTAATTTTAAGTTTATCCTTAGAGAACCAGCCAATCAAGGGCAGTGTGAGTTAATGATCATGAATAACATAAAGAAAAGGGTCTATACCGACTCTGAAGTACAAGGACAAGATGGAGAGATACTCAAGGTAGCTATATGCTACAATGGTCAGAAAATTACATCTGGACCCCTTGCTTCTGCCAGGTTTGAAGTTGTGGTACTTGAAAGCAATAGTATCAAACTTCAAGAAAGTTTAGTAAAGGGCCGGCCAGAAGTGGGTTCTGTTTTGGCTAATGAATATATATCACAGTTTTCTAACGGAGAGGCAGTCTTACAAGGTTTGAAATTTAAAGATAACTCAAATTGGGCTCCAGGGAAGAAATGGTGCCTTGGAATTAGGATATTGGAGGAGTTTAATGTAAAAATCAAAGAAGCAATCAGCGGTCCGTTCAGAGTTTTGGATCGACGTGGAAAAGGTATTTCTGTGTTCTATTCTTCCATTAGATCTTTTGTTTTTTATATATAATTTTCATCCTCATCATGTATTCAATATATTTTACATCAGACGCATGTAAGAATGCATTAAACTTGAGTAAACATTCAATTGCATAGGGTCCGAGAATTTGAGATAATAATTAGGTATTAAACTTGTTTCTGTTGATAGGGTCCGAGAATGTGAAATAATAATGGGGGCACTGGTATTCAATTTGATACCAGTGCCGAGTAACTTGTATGGTTTTTTTTTTTTTTTTTTTTTTGGTTGAACGTTTGTAATACTGGTATGCTTTTCAGTGAAAATGGAAAGTGGTGGGTGTTTTACCCACTTATTTCAAAAAAAAAAAAAATAATAATTTGCATACACAACAGCCAACAAGTAGCTTTAAATTAGGTATTCAAAATAAAATTTGCATATATGATTCATAATTAATTTACTATTGTTATTTTGTTTAGCATCTGAAAAGCCAGATATCCCATTGTTGGACCACGGAGTAGGGTGCCTAGAAAAAGTAGGTAAAGAGCGTGTCTCAGTCCTCAAGAAGAATGGTATTCATACTGTTAAGGATTTTTTGCAGCTGTATCATGTAAACCCAACTAAGCTTCTTGAGGTTAGAAAAGAAATGTACTTTAAATGTATGCATAACTCAGAGTTTGCTTTATTTTTACTCCTATGTTCTAACAAATGTTTTTAAGTTTAGTTCTAGAGTCCCTTGAACTTGCTTCTCACCAAAAGTTCACATTTTCTATTTGGTTTTCATCTTTTATTTTTTTCGTAGAGGTTGATCTTTTATCATTACCAGAAGTATAATTAACACAATCCTAGATTACAAACCCCGAAAAAGCACTTATCCACAACATTTATTAACCTTGCTATTTGTAATAAAAACATGATTAAATAAGAAACACTGAGTTTTGTGTTTGCTTCATTAATTGCTATAACTTAGGGTTAGTGTTGAAATTGTAAAGAAAGAGAAACAGTAGAAAATCTTTATTGATTCATTGATCTCAATCTCTCTACTTACAGAAGTTCCTATTACAGTATATATGGCTGTTGTGTTGCGTGTCTCAGTTTCCTAACCTCCCCTCTAACCGTATCTATTCCCTAACTAATTACATGTTTGTTTAACTAACTATTCCTCCTGAGTGATCTTCTGTGAACACTGTGGCAGCAATAGTGTGATGGTGACAGTCTGTCTTAACACACCCCTCTCAAGCCAATGGTCTTGTGAAGACATTGAGCTTGTCTTTCAAAAACTGAAACCGTGGTAAGGGTAAAGGCTTTGTCATAATGTCACTGAGTTGATCTTTAGAACACACAAACTTGACTTGAAGTTGTTTAGCTGCCACCTGTTCTCGTACGAAATGATAGTCAATTTCTATGTGTTTCGTACGAGCATGAAACATTGGATTTGCCACCAGAAATGTAGCTCCAATATTGTCACACCACAAGCAAGGAGGAGAAGTCATCTTAATGCCAAGCTCTTGAAGAAGAAATTGTACCCACTTAATTTCTGTGCAGGTTTGAGCTAGGCTGCGATACTCTGCCTCAGTACTTGAACGGGATACAGTGTGTTGTTTTTTTGCAGACCAGGAAACAAGATTGTTCCCTAAGTACACACAGAAACCCGACGTTGACCTGCGATCATCTACATTGCCAGCCCAATCGGAGTCGCTGTATGCATGTATGATGTTGGAGGTTTTAGAGTGAATGAGAATGCCATGCTGTATGGTCCCACATAGGTATCTCAATATTCTTTTGGCTGCCACCCAATGATTATTGGTAGGATTGTGCATAAACTGAGAGAGCTTGTTCACAGGGAAAGAAATGTCGGGTCGTGTCAAGGTTGCATATTGTAAAGCTCCCAAGACACTTCTATAAAGATGAGGATCATCAAACAGTTCTCCATCATCTTTAGATAATGAGACACCAGTAGCCATTGGTGTTAGTACTGGTTTGGAGCTCAACATGTTGAGTCTGGTTAGAAGATCAACTATATATTTTGATTGTGTAAGATGCAGCCCCTGGTTGGTAAATTTGGCTTCAATTCCCAGGAAAAAATGAATTTGACCCAGGTCCTTAATTGCAAATCGTGCACTCAACTGAGAAATGCAGCTATCAATTTGGTTTGTGTCATCACCGGTGACAATTATGTCATCGACATAAACCAGAACAAAGATCTTATGACCATTTTTATTTGAGATGAAAAGTGATGGGTCATAGCTTGAGGGTTTGAATTGTAATTCTTGAAGAACACCACTCAATTTCTGAAACCAAGCACGTGGTGCTTGTTTCAGTCCATAGAGAGATTTGTGGAGAAGACAGACATGATTTGGAAAGTTTGGATCCACAAAACCTTGAGGCTGAGACATGAACACTGTTTCTGTTAAATCGCCATGTAGAAAGGCGTTATGAACATCAAGCTGTTTTATTCCCCAGTTAGAAGACATTGCCAATGAAAGGATGATCCTGATAGTGGTTGGTCGAATTACAGGGCTATAGGTTTCGAAAAAATCAATACCTTGCTCTTGATGAAAGCCATTCGCCACTAGACGAGCTTTGAAGCGATCCACTGAACCATCAGGTTTCCTTTTGATTTTGTAGACCCACTTAGATGCTAAAACTCTCTGGTCTACAGGAGGAGGAACTAAGGACCACGTATTGTTTGTTGCAAGAGCATGAAGTTCATTAGCCATGGCTGCTCTCCATTTCTCTGATTTGTTGGCTTGTGTGAAGTTTCTTGGTTCTGAGTCTAGCTCAGCTAGGTGAGCAACAAAATCAGAGAAAATTCTTGTTTTTCTAGTGTTATCTCGTGTTCTGGTGGTCATAGAATGGGATTGTTGTTGTGCAGGAGTTGTTGTAAGAGGTAATTCGGGAATATTTTGGATTGAAGGTTGCGCAGGAGTTGGATGTGGTGGCGACAGATTGATTGAGGAAGAAGGAGAGCGATTGTTCCCATGTATAGAAACCTCTTGTACGGTTTGATTGGGACGGTCAGAGACGGGCAGCAGCTGTGTGGATGGATGAGCGTCGAAAGAAGCGAGCAGCTGTTGATCGGGCAGTGATGTTTCGGATTGTGCAGAATTAGGAATTAGCTGATCCTCTTGCGCAAGATGAAATGGCCCATTTTGTTGTTGGGCCTGGAAGTGAATTGGCAGAGGGAGTGAGGTTGTAGCCGAGAGTGTTTCATCCGATTTTGGCACACAATTTGTTGCATTTTTGAATGGAAAAACAGTCTCATCAAAAACAACACTCCTCGAAATAAAAATTTTGTTAGTTTCTATATGCAAACAACGATAACCTTTTTGTGATGAAGAGTATCCAAGAAAGACACAAGGTGAAGACCTTAACTCTAATTTATTGGAATTGTATGGTCTAGTGAGAGGAAAACATAGACAACCAAGGATTTTGAGTAGAGAATAATCTGGATTTTTATTGAAAAGAGTGGAAAAAGGAGTAGACTTATTTGAAGGAAGTCTATTTATGAGAAACACGACACTTGAGAATATTTCATCCCAATATTTGGTGGGAATGGATGCATGAGACATGGTTGCAAGGGATAGCTCAATTATGTGTCGATGTTTTCTTTCGGCATGGCCATTTTGTTGTGGAGTGTATGGGCAAGTTGTTTGATGTACAATTTGAGGAAAAAGTTTAGTAAGCGGTTTATATTCCGCTCCTCCATCGGTTCTAAGAGTTTTTATTGTGGCATTGAGAAGATTCTCTACTTGTGACTTGAAGTTAGAGAAAACTTGAGAAACCTCACTTTTTTGTTTGAGGAAATAAATCCAAGTGAAGCGAGAAAAATCATCAACAAAGGTAATGTAATATCTATAACCTTGAGAAGATACAATCGGGGATGGTCCCCATACATCGGAATGTATAAGTTGTAAAGGAAAAGAAGAAACACTAGTAGAAGAATGAAAAGGTAAGACATGTGCTTTTGCTTGAGCACAATCATGACATAGAACAAGTTTTTCTCTATTACAAGGCAATTTATTTGAATTGAGAACTTCTAAAGTAATGGCATTAGAAGGATGCCCTAGCCTTGCATGCCAAATACTAGAAGAAACACGGTTGGTAAGAAAAGCTTTGGAGGGTGACTTGATGTTGAGAATGAAGAGACCATTGGTGCTATGCATTTGGAGTAGAGGAGTCTTGGTGTGGAGGTCCTTTATAACACAAGAAGAAGAAGAGAAATTAATTTCAAGAGAGGGATTGTCATGGAGCAATTTAGAAAGACTAATGAGATTAGAAGAGAAATGTGGAACATGAAGTACATCACAAAGGCTAATAGTATGATTTGCAATAGAAAAAGAAGTTGAACCAACATGTTGTATAGAGAGACCATTACCATTGCCAATTTGTAGATTGTCCACTCCATCATAGTTCAAGAAGGATGCCAAATTGTTGATGTCGCATGTGACATGATTGTTCGCGCCCGAGTCAAGAATCCACTGTGATTGAGCTGAAGGAGGCTGCTGCGTCTGTGCAGTGTATGCTTGAAATCGGGGATTAGGCTTCCAAAGTGGGTCTGAATCATATCTCTTGTAACACAAATTTGCAGCATGGCCGAACTTATTACAAATCTGACAAATGGGCTTTTCACTTGGGTTATTGTCATGTGTCTGAGGCCCATTAATCATGTGAGGCGCATCGGATTTGAAAGGAGGACGGACGGGTCTCATCGAATTGGGTTGCGGATTCGGGTACGAGCCCCGACCTCTGCCATGGTTACCTTTGCCTGCGTAGAAAGCCGTCGCAGCCATGGTGTGAGATTTGATCAGAGATTCATGGCCAATAAGGAGAGCATGTAAATCAGAGAAAGAGAACGGAGAATGAAGACTAGCGGCGTTGACGGCAGCTATGACTGGAAGGAACTCTGAGCCAAGGCCATTGATGGCCGCCATGACCAACTCATCATCAGGGTATGGAGCTCCGACTGAGGCCAACTCATCAGCTACACGCCTGAGGGCTTGAAGATACTCAGAGCAAGAAAGTGTACCTTTGTTGGCTGATTGAATTTGGCGCTTCAGATCCATGACCCTGGATCGAGAGGTAGAAGACAGAAGCTTCTGCAATTGACGCCATAGCTCCATCGTCGTTGCACACGAGACGACTTGAGCTTGAATCGGCTCTGTCAAGGACGATCGCAACCATCCAAGCAAGAGTTGATCTTGACGGTGCCACTTGAGATACTCTGGATTGACTAGGATTTGGCCATTGCTGCCTGACAAGGTGGGGTCCGGAGGAGTTGATTCGATGTATTTGACCAGCTCATAGCCATGAAGGAGGGGAAGAATTTGAGAGCGCCATGAGAGGTAATTGGAGCTCGTCAATTTGGTAGAAAGGGGAAGGTTGATGAGGATGACAGGAGACGAGGTGGAAGAAGAAGCTTCATCAGGCATTGGTGTCGCCATTGAAGAGGTTGAAGGAGATCAATTGATATGCGGAAGACAAGGATTGGATACAGTAATGGCGATTAGCCAGGAAAAGGCATCTGATACCATGAAATTGTAAAGAAAGAGAAACAGTAGAAAATCTTTATTGATTCATTGATCTCAATCTCTCTACTTACAGAAGTTCCTATTACAGTATATATGGCTGTTGTGTTGCGTGTCTCAGTTTCCTAACCTCCCCTCTAACCGTATCTATTCCCTAACTAATTACATGTTTGTTTAACTAACTATTCCTCCTGAGTGATCTTCTGTGAACACTGTGGCAGCAATAGTGTGATGGTGACAGTCTGTCTTAACAAGTGTTGGTATTAAGAATCAGATATGATAACAGTTTGTGACATATATACTGTTGAAAAGAAAGAGAATTCTAATTAACAAGCAAGGTATGACATTGTATTTGTAGATTCTCGAGATGTCAAAATCTGATAAACAATGGGAAACTATGACTACACACGCCAAAAAGTGTGATGCAGGATCCAACCTTTACTCGTATAATAGAGAAAACACTTTGCTATTTTTCAACTCTGTATATGAGCTTATGGGTGCTGAATTTGGGAACGGATACATACCTTTTGATGAACTACCAGATTCCAAGAAGGTAAGAATAGATTATCTCAATGCCCAGTTTGGGTACTTGATCTGATCATTGGGGTTAAGGTTTCTGTACTGCAGCAGTAGAGACATGTAATGGGCGGTCTTTCTGTACTAACTTTGTTGTTTACGCCTATGTCGTACCTAATTAATCTTCCCACCATATTCTTTTTGGTAGCTGTTCTGTTTTGATTTTTCCCTTTTTTTGCACTAATCATTCGCAGCGATCTGCATTTCAGGATTTAGTCAACGAATGGAAAAAGGGTTTCTATGACAACATCAAAGAAAAGTCCTTTCCAGCTGATTCTATACTTTCAAATGGTCAACCTGTACATATGGAATGCAATGTTACAGGAAATCCAACTGATGACGATGCATCACAACATGGTAATAAGCTTATTAGAAATTTTGTCAATGTATCCATTCAAAAATTCTAAATACCCTGTTATTCACCTGTAAAATGACATAGTAGCTCATTTCTGATCACCAAACAAGTCAACTGAACACTACTGCTCTATTCCAGGTATGGAGACTGGATTTGGCATTAGATCAAACTAACTAGGTATATATTTAGCAAGGTATTATTGTGTTGTTTTGGTCGGGTAAATATACATACATATGTGAATTATCTGTTAAATACAGTTTGACAAATTCTTACCGGGAATGATAAGGATCATCCCCAAGATCCATCATCCCCGTCATATCCAGTAACCTCTTTCTATTTTTGGAATTATCCTCTGACACGTTTTCGTTTTTTAGAAATCCAACATGTTTTCTATTCCCCATCCCCTCTCCCTCCCTCCTGCATACGCAATCCTCCTCCTAATCACTCTTAACGAAGCAGATCACCAGTTTTTCTTTATTTTGTTAATATATATAACTGTTGAAGTTATATATGTAACTGTTGAAATTAATATATATAACTATTGAAGTTATATATGTACTGTTGAAGTTATATATGTAACTGTTGAGGTTATATATGTAACTGTTGAAATTAATATATATAACTGTTGAAGTTATATGTGTAACTGTTGAAGTTATATATGTAGCTGTTGTAGTTATATATGTAACTGTTGAAATTAAATAGATAACTGTTGAAATTAAGTAGATAACTGTTAAAGTTATACTGTCTTTGAAAGGAGGAATAATATCATAAGAAGCCATGAGCGCGTCGTCCTTCCGTTTTTCGGAAAGAGTTGTAGGTTGTTTGAACCCTAATAGTATTTCAGATAAGATTGTCCAAAATTTTAATTTTGCTAGTAAAGCTCATGTAGTTTATCCTGGGTGAGCACCAGTTTAGTGGCTCATGTTCCCGTTACCAGCATAAGATTCATGATGTTCATTTTTGTCTGTACCAGCATAAGGTTCTTGCCCGTCTGGGATCATTGAGTTGGGCTTTTTGTTCGTAACTACTAATGTTGCGAGCGAAAAGAGAAGAACTTTTCTCTAAAATACTCCTCAAGAGCCGCCCCAACATTTATATATATTAACTTCAACAATTACGATATTGCCTTCAACATTTAAATATATTAACTTCAACAGTTATGAAGTGTGTAGGAGGAAGAGGAGAAGGGTGGAGGGGACGGTGTACATGGGAGGGAGGAGGGGGAGGGGGGACTACGTACGTGGGAGGGAGGAGGGGGCATGGGAGGGAGATAGCGTACGGAGGAGGAGGGAGGGGAGAGAGTGTACGCGTAAGGAGGGAGGAATTAGTTACCTACGCGTGAGGATGATAGTATCTTAGGATGGTCCTAAGCAATTCCGAATTCTTACCAATCTTTTTATTCTTTTTTTCGTTCATTCTTTGTAAAATTGATGCTTTATTATCCCAGGTCCAGGGCTTCCACATGCTTTTGAAAACCAGCCTGAGAGTGTGTCTTCCATCCCGGTAAACAAGCCAGGAGATCTCTTGAGGCCAGTTTCTCCTGTGCTGGATTCAAAGAACTTGGAATTTCTGGACTTAGACAACTTGGAATGGTTTGACGTGGATCTCTTGCTGGACTTACCGGGTAAATCTGCACTTCATTTGTTATTTTTATTAATAACATTTTGCTAGTAACTTTTTCTGGTTGGGTGTTAAGATGTAGCTAAATTGCTTAGAAATTTGGTTTTATCCATTTTCTTGTACGGCCTCTCTCATGCTTCCTTCATTCCCAAGGTGTGTTACTGCTAAATGCAGGTTTTTGAACCTGAATCAGTTTTCCTTTTTTATTTCCAGGAAAAAGAAAAGGAATCGAAAGATATTATCAAAATTCATGCACAATGTTTGTTATGTTTACTAATTTTGTTTGGAAAAGGTTCACATACATATATTAATTTATTTGTCACTTAAAATCGAAAAAAAGATGGCACACTATAAGTCCAAAACACACTCAGGAGAAATACAGGTCACAATGAAAGCAAATTGCACTAAACATGCATCTAGTGCCAGATTACACTTAAATTTTTGCAGAACTTAATTACTATCTTCTGTTTTCACAGGTGAGCAACCAGCATTAGTAGATACCCCGGCTGTGAAAGATACCCCAACTGTGCAGCACAAACACAGGGCAAGAGCGGCATGGTTGGTTGTGCGCTTTGTTTGCCGCTACATGAAAAAAGAGATCCTGTCGCCAACTAATCCATGCTGTTAAACTCAGTGAGAGCATGGTATTTTTTGCATGCTGAAAAGGGTAAGCTAAAAAGTGTTGCATTTTTAGTCATATGCTTCAACTGTTTATTAAAAAAAATTGAGTTTTTTTTGTTCTGTCCTACAATCTATAAAGTATCACGAGTATCTCTTTTATTATACCTTCTTGCTCTCTTTTTAAATCAAGAAATTGTGAGAACGCAGGAAGATCACAGAAGAGGAGCTAATAGGCATGGAGGATTTTTTTTTAATTAAATTATTTATATTGCAACAGTATTTGTGATATAATAAATCTCTTATGGTTTTGCAGGCTTTACTCGAATTGCCTTGTATATTGTATTTCCCATGGAGTTATGAAAGACTATTTGGCTTGTAATAGTTTTCATTGACAAGGATGAGTGTGTAAGAATGTTGCAATACTGAACGTGTTTGTCTTTAATTATTAAACTTATTTTAATTCTTTTGTATTAGACCATGTAACCGATTTATATATCTCCTGGCTGTATATTGTGTGTTATGTGATGTGTATACAAATGAACTATGTCTTCTAATTTGTTAGTTTGTTCAAGCTTCTAAATCCATTCTAGTTTGCTTACAGGAACAAAATCCCTATTTCAGTGGTCTGCCTAGGATTTACTACATATCATATGAAAAATTGGCCTAGCAGTAATTCATCATGTGCTCACTGACCCTTTCTTTCTAGGCGACCTCAATAAAAGCCCCTATTTCGCTTTTCATTCACACTGGCGGCTGGCCTACACAAGGAGGCATGTTTTACTGCAGAAACCTGTGTCTTATTGAATTGATTGGAATTTGGCATGGGCGGAATAAAAGATTGTTCCAATTACTTATGAAAATGTATATATGGGTGTGTTTGGATGAGCATGGAATAAGGAATAAGAATAAAAAATTTCGGTATGCGTGTTTATTTTTATTCTTGTGCAACCCAAACAACACAAAAATAAGGAATTTGGGCCCTTATTCCTATACTAACAAAACCATGGTATAAAAATAAGGAATTTGGATAAGCACGCATACCGAAATTCCTTATTCTTATTCCTTATTCCGTGCTCACCCAATTTAATAAAGGATAGAATTGCTACACTACTATCGTCAAATTGCTGATGTTTTTCATTGCCCTTTAAATAAAAAAATGTGTGCCAATTTTTGCATCATGTAACAATATGAAAATTCTAAAAATGTTGGTCTGCTCTTGTACTTGGAGATGTGAACTAGTAATCTGAATTGCTGATCCTCCAGGATCTTAAGTAATTACTAAGAGATTCAAATCATTATAGAAAAATGAAAGCTTTATTACTTTTATGTAACTTGCGTAGCTTGCTAAAACTTCATTTGTATAATAAAAAGATAAGAGTCCTGAATCCTGTTTTTGCTTCAATAAAAAAAAAAGAAATAGAAAAAGCCGAAAGCTCTTACAAAGTATTGCCGAACTTCCCAAGTCAGGCATTTTATCAAACAGGTAGGCTGAAATCTAAATTCCCTCAGCATAGAATTCAATTCAGGTATATAAAAGAGCATATCCCCAACAATGTTCAACGGAAATCGTAGTCTCAATTCACACTCATGAGCACTGAGCCATCTCACCATCCTCCCATTTGTCAGCTCCCCGGCAAAGCATCTGAAATCGAAGAGAACGCACAAATCAAGATGGTTCACTAACATTTGGCACCTTGGTCGTAACTCACTTGCAATGCACTTTTAGAAAACAAGTCCTAAGTCCTTGACTACTTGGAGTCGGAGATGTAAAACTAGTGATTTGAGCTACTGATCCTCTAATATCTCAAATAATTCCTAAGAAATTCAAAACATTATAAAAAAATAAAAGCTGAACGCTCTTATAAAGTATTGTTGAACTGAAAGCTCAAAACTTCCCAAGTCAGGCATTTCATCAAACGGGTAGGCTGCAGTCTAAATTCCCTCAGCTTAGGGTTCTACTATAATGAAAGGAACAACTACAAGAATGTTCAACAGAAACAATAGTTTGAATCCAACTCATGAGCACTGAGCCATCTCACCAACCTCAATTCCCTCAGCTACTACTGCTGAATCCAACTCATGAGCACTGAGCCATCTCACCAACCTCAATTCCCTCAGCTACTACTGCTGAATGCAGGGTATTGGAACTGGAGCATTTTTTTCAGGACAGAGAGAGAAAAAAAATGAGATTAAATAAAGTTTTACCACAATGCTTGTTATGTATGGAATTACAACTATGACCGTTTGCCTTGTTCATTGTAATTGTCATGGGATTACACTCAAGTTTGAACCGTATATTGTGTCAATGTGATGTATATACAAATGAAGCATCATCTAATTGGTTGGTTTGATAGCTCAAGTTTGAATTCTAGTTCCCACTGGCACCAGCTGCATGAGATACAATAAAAAAGAACCCATACTAAAAATTGTTGAAGTTAAGAGATGGAAGCCAGAACATTAGAAAAGATGAAATGAATTGGCAATCATGTTCGTTCAGTTAGTTGCAGCAATGAAATTATGAAAATATTTAATATATAAAAGAAAAGGACGTATTTAACATTGATTTGTGATATGTATATCTAAAGCACATAATAGCTACACTACTGCCATCATATTGCATATGTTTTATTTATTTCCTTATCACTAAAAGATTCAAATGTTGGTATTTTGATAAATTCTCCATAGTGTATCAGATAAAACACCCAAAAAAATGGGCTGCCTCGTGTACTCGGAGATGTAAACTATTAATTTGAGCAGCTTACCTCTTACGATTGCAAGGAATCACAAAGAAATTCAAATCGGTATAGGAAAATAAAGGCTGAAAGCTCTTACAACATTATTGCCGAACTGAAAACTCAAAATTTCCCAAGTCAGGCATTTCATCGAACAGGTAAGCTGCAGTATAGGCATAGGGTTCTAGTAAAATTAAGGGCATATACAGAAACACTAGTTTGAATCCACACTCATGAGCATTGAGCCATCTCGCCATCCTCCAGTTGTCGGCTCCCCGGGAAAGCATATGAAATGGAAGAGTGTGCAAGCTATGCTCACTCCTAGAAGGTGATCGAAGCTGATTGTCTGTATTTCAGCTAATTTAACATTTGGCCTTGGGTTCAATTTGGTGTAATCATCTTCTAATGCCAATGTTTTTCATAATGGACTGCCGGATCAAACAAGTGATGTACCTTTCCTCTCGGCCATTGATTATTTAACTTAAGAGCTGAAACCATTTTTGTACAGTGAGTCAATTCCTCTAGCAAAGCACCCTGACAGTCTTTTTTTTTTTTTTTTGAAATAAAGTACCCCACCAAAGGGGGACCCAATATCATTAAAACCAAAAGAAAGCAGTAACAATAGTCAGCAATACTGACTTACATCAAACCAACCAAACCAAAAAAAGTAAACTAAGCGTCCAGCATCTTCTAACAATCACCAAAACAAGAAAAATAAACACTAAGAAGCAGTAGAGGAGTTAGTGGCGTCGGAAACATGGCCATCCTCTCCCGGTCCCGGAGTAACATACACCCTATTTCCCGGCACACCTCTTGACTGCAATTCCACAAATTTATTCTCCAAACCAGTAATGGCTCCTGTCCAAGAAAGATGTGAGTGAAAAATACCAAAAGTCAAAGAGAAGAAGCTAATCTTTTGTTTATCAGCAAAGGCTATGCTATTTCTATGTTGCCAAGCTGTCCAACAACTAATAGTCAACATGGACCCCAAATACAACCTTTCTGTTTTTGGTAAATGAATACAAAAGTCCCAAACACCAGCCACCGAGGAAGGATTAACTTGAATTCTATAAGGATTATGCAAATTAAAGAAATTCCAAAACTTCTTTAAAACCCCACACTGCATAAACAAGTGATCAACTGACTCCAAGTTATTACAATTAAAACATTTATTAGGGCATATCCAACCTCTCTTGTTAAGATTATCTTGTGTGAGTATTCTATTATTAAGAACTAACCAAAAAAAAAAAAACTTACCTTTGAGAGGGATAGGAAGAATCCACACCGAGTCACACTTGAGAATACTAATGTCCCCACTATTTAAAAAACTATACATCGATCTAACCTTATAAATTCCTGAGGAATCCCAATGCCAAATAGCTGAATCCCTAGAGGAAGAAATAGGAGAAGCATCCAGAAGAGCTTGAATATTAATTTTTTCTTGCCTTAACAGATTTGAAACTCCCCTAGTAAGAAAAAGATTCATCTTACCTTTTCCCCAAACATCAGCTAAAGTGGCAGAGGTTTTTTTGTTTTGCCATAAGCTAAAGGATACAAGGAAGATAATTTAGAACTAGCCCAAATATCATCCCAGAATCTGATATTTACCCCATTACCTACAAGTCTAGAAAGACCTATTTTAACTATTGAAAAAGTAGAGCAAACTGCTTTCCACATAAAGGAAGAATTTGGCACCTTGGTCCTAAGTCATTTGCATTGTACATTTGTACTGTACATAAAAATAAAACAAGTCTAGGCCTGCCGACGGTATACCGTTTACCGTGCACGTTCCGTCCAAACGAAACGAGTGACGAACCACTTTTCAGCATACGTTTTCGAAACGGAATGATTTTCGGCATACCGTTGTGTGAAATACAATGTAAAATGAGTCGTTCCGCTACGTTCCGTCCATTCCGTTGCAAACAGAACGGATAACGAATCGTTCCAGTGCATACCGTTATTGAAACGGAACGACAAACGAAATGGCCCATTCTGTTGCCGTTTACAACGTTAAACAAGCCTAAACAAGTCCTAACAATTAGACTGTACACAACTTGACGGTTTGATGAAGAGTTTTGCTTATTTTAATAAAAATTAATAAAGAAACTGAACTGAAGTTCCAATTTTACCCCTTTTGACTTTCTAAAGTGGAACAACACTTTGTTACAAAATAATGAATTAACTATATTAGACTGAGTTATAAAACCAGACCTACAAATAAATTGTCGTAAATTATCATTCGTCGAAACGGATTGAATTTTAAACGTGTGCCTGGGCTTGAATTTATGTTGTGCCTAGGCTCCTTCGGCGTAAATGAGAACATGCCTTAGCTTTTCGCATCGTTTTTCGTATTTGTTTCGGCTCCGCTAAAAATTTTTCGCGCAGAACGTTTTTTCAACCCGGGTACGCAACGGAGAGAGATTTATATCAACTATTTCTTTAAATCCAAGATGATTGACTGAGCCGGGAAGCGGCAAATGTGTTGCTTTTTCATTTCATTTTTTCTTTTTGTTTTCCATAACCCATTTGTACCCCTTAATTTTAGCTTCTGAGAATTACCTGCTCCTTTTATTCATAGGAATTCAATCAATTCATTGAAATTTAAATATGTCATTCAACTAGAGGTTAAATTTCCTTATTCAATTATTATTATAAAATAAATTCTACGTGAGTGTACTAATCCTAGATAATTTGTGTGCAATTCTAGGTTAATGTAAAAATCGCTGTCATTTAGTTGATTACAAATTTGTAATCTTACATATAATAAAAATACGTGGATGATTCCAAAAGATGCAAATAAAAATGTGTCTATCTTAATATATACTAGCGGGGTTTCGCGCGTTGCGCGAACTATCTTTTTTTTTTATTTCTTAAAAGCTTATGTTAGCTAATTTTAATATTTTTTTGGAGATACCATCAATTGAGAAATATATACACAATACAAAAGGAAAGTTCCAATTAATGTTCACATTGTCTTGAAAATTATAAACAATATTATTTCGATACTACATAAATTCTCAATCACGAATAGAAAAGTACATATCTTAGACAGTTCTAATACAAATTGAGGATAACTTTGCTTATTGCTGCAATCGATAAAATAAAAGAACTTGCAGATTGATTAATTATAAAGAACAAACAAATTAAAAGGCAAGAATTAACTTGGCCACAATCAGTGCAAAGAATATATATATATATAGGCAATTATAAATTGGATTAAACAGTGAACAACACTGGTACCAGTTTGAGAAGCCAAGAAGGAAATAATTGATTAACTCTGAAAAAACAGTGAACAACACTGGTACAATTTTTTTAGACGGCCAGCACCACCATTGATCTATGTAAACTTGTGCTCTAAAAAATAAAACTACCAATTAAGATTCGCACCAATAAAATAGCCAATTAACACTGAAAAAGAAAGCAACCCGCAAATCTATTCACAAATGGTTAAACCTGCAATCGGAAAGAAAAATATTAATTCAATCGGGAGCTAAACTCCAAAAATTTATCATAACAAAAAGAGGAGAATACCCCTAATTAGATAATTAAGAGAAAGAAATACTGGCAACCAACGAACAACAGCAAGAGAATGATAAAAGAAAAAAAAAAAGCAGGATGCCTAATTGCAGTTCATGACCAGGTTCTTTTGGATCATGGTTTTGTTACCCTCAAATGGAAACCATCGAGAAAAGACAAAAGAAAGAGGGAAAATGATGAATGAACTCAAATCATGGAAAGCAAAGATGAAATTGCCGAGCACCGAACCTCCAGTCAAACCATGGATTAGGTTTCTTGCAAACACTAAGGTCGCATTCAACTATATAAATTTGTACCGAGTTCTTTTTCATATCAATAACTATCATGAAGATGCTCATTAGATGACCATTTAACACAAAAAAATTACTTTTTGTCATGAAATTAAGGTTGAGTTGCCAATTTTTTGTTTGCTCAAGGATGATATTTTCATCTTATAAATCACCAGGCTGTTCTTGTCATCAAATTAACGACGAAGATCATATCTACTTTTCCTAAAAATTACAATAATACTTGACCCAACTATTGAACTTGTTGGCAGCTTATATTAGTATCAGTTGAAGACCTAAAGCTCATCATAATCAATGCATTTAAGTACATTTACAAATGCCATAAAATAGAACCAACCTTCAGATGATATGTAGCAAGATAATTGCACTCATAGCATACCTACAAAGGAGCAAGTGCTGGCACATGCTCAGGAATATATCAGATGTAGTTATTATCTATAACGTAGTTGAAAAAATAATCAGAGAACATTATGTGCACAATAAAACTACCTATGCGAAAATATTTTCCAGAACAGTCGATGTTTACATATTATTGATTGGACTTACAACGCTGAAATCATTTAAATGCAATAGAGAGAGATTGTGAACTGCCATATTTAATCCTCAGTAGCAAGTTACCTGAAAAACTATAAGAAACAAACAGATCAATCAAAACAACCAAGTACTACACATAGAAACATAAATATTTATTTCCTGAATATTCTATAAATATAATTTATTAATTTGAGAACTAAAAAAAATAAAAGAATAACACCCATGACAGCTAAATAGAGGCTTACCTGACTCCTTAGAAAGTGTATCACAATGTACCACATGAATAGCAACTCCATGTCAGAAAACATAATCAGATGTCAATATTAAAATATGAAATCATAAATGGCAGAACTCGCAGGTCCATATTTGATGGTGTAAACTAAAATCTAAAAAAAAATGACATATTTCGTTTATGAAAGAAAATTACTGATATGGACCAAAATCCACACCCTAAAAAAAAAAAAGTTGAAGAAGCATTTATCAGAAAATATAAGAAAGGGGACGACAGATTTTCAAAGAGGAGTTTATGCCCTTGCGCCTCTAGTTCTACTCGATGGCCAAATAACATTGATCAGCGAAGCAAGCACAGAGATTGTAACTATGATTGCCTGAAATCAGAAATTGCAGTGATGTGAGAAAGAGAGACAAACCCTAGCGCAAATGAAAAGGAGAAAAGGTACTGAATCAGATCTCTGAACGGAAAACAAAAGCATGCCAATCTCAAGCTGTACTCATCTGAAAGCGAAGCATCTGACGATTCCATTTTTGCAGGTCGCTTTGCGAGGCAAGCTCGTAGATCGCCAGAATCAAGCGATGAAAAACGAAAATGTTTCTCTCTTTATCACCAGGAGAGGCGTTGGAAAAGAGAAGAAAGAGGAACTGAGCTCTATGCAGTGTGCCGTGAGGAGAGAGAGAGAGAGAGAAATGTGCGGTTTGTTGAGTGGCTGCGACAGGGCCTCCGTACACCTCTCACATGGTTGATCTCATCTGCCCGGTCCGTAGAGGGTTTCTGCGAGAGAAAGAGAGAGAGTAAGAAGTCTCCAGAAGAAATCGATCGGACGAAAGCGATGAACTCAATCGAGCGGCCATGATCGATAGGAAGAGATGAACGGTCCAGATCCGATTACTGTTCGCCAACAGTGCTTATGAACAGTAACGGATCCGGATCCAATAACCCCGGATTAATATATGTTTCGATTTCATAGGATATCATTTGAAAGATGTCTCGCTAAAAGATGCAATCAAATTGATGCTTTAAAAGGTGTGATTGAAAAAAGTGCATATTTTGACATGATGACCATAGAGTGTCATCTAAGGGATGTCTCGCTAACGGGTCCAGTCAAATATATGCCTCCCCACCAAAGGTATCGGCATTTTTATCTTTAAATAGTGCTCCCTTTCTTCAATTAAAAAAAATATTTTGTAATTTTCTAAGATTTTCTCAATCTTAATCGGTCTTATTTATAGAATACAAATGTTTCCTAAGCCCTTTCAATGCAACTGCTCATGGCATCCGCTCATGGCATCTGTACATGGTATTCGCTCATGGCGTCCTCTCATTGTATTTTCACATGGCATTTTCTCATGGCACCTTTTTATCGCATCCGCACATGACACTTTTCCATCGCATCTTCTTAATGCAACTCTTCACAATCACACATTTATCAAGCTAATTTCAATAATTTCCTACTTATTTATAAACTACATATGGATCTATCAAGTCTTTTCAATGCATATGCTCATGGAAATCCTTTCATGACTGTAACAATCCAACTTTTAATAAATATTATTTAAAAAAAAAATCATCATTCCTACCTTTGTTTTGATCGGATTTGACTTTATAATTGACCTTTTGACCTGATAAAAATATACTGAATTTGCTTTATCCTTGTTGCCGCCATACTTTTGATCATATCCGATTATTAAAAAAATAATAATAAAAATAAAATCCAAAATACCCAACCGACTTACTCCTTATCCCATCCGAACTTGATCTCATCCCAATTGCACTTGCCTTCTCCCTATTGGTCACCACAAACAAACAAAATAAAATAGTGCATTTTACTTTAGAGGCTAAGTATTAGACCGTGTGTATATATATATATCAAAGCTCAGTCATTTCCATTTGCGCACCACAACCACAAACATAGTTATGAAGTTTTCATTTCTCCACCTCATGTACGCACAAAACTATATCCCAAAAATCTAGCAAAAAAATTAGAAAAATAAAGGAAGTAGAAAAGGCATACAAGAAGGTTTCTAATTGACGGCAACATACAAAAGATTAAGTTAATCGGGAAGTCGCTTATCGAGGTCGGGTGGTTGATACGAGTGAAGATATGTAGATCGTTTTCTCGCTTGATTTTCAGGTGCGGATCCCACACAACTTGATTACATGCTAGAAATTATTTACGCATAACTACATTGCATAATTTGAACTGATAATTGCACGCATATTTGGATTGTATCATATGATTTATATTATTTAATATTATTATTGCATGTTGAAATGGTCCGAATTGAATGGATTGTGATAATTGTTGGTACTCTTGTACGGTGAAACGACACTGGTTGGGTTGGACGTTGGGGTCGCTCCCTGACGTGCCAAGTCTCCATGAATAAGCGCTTATATCCGTGGTTTGACAGTGTTCACGTAATTAGTACCGTTTGCTTATCTATTTGTCTGAATTAATGATAATTGTATGGTATCGTATACAATATATGTTCTATTGTATACTCAGTCTCCTCTGATCAAGGAGAGATGGATCCTTCAGGATAATTCAGTTCTGTTTTGAATGATTGATATTGAACCAGCCTTAGTATTAGATAGTTGACCAAGTTGAACCGACACTTTTGTGCTACCATTTGAATGTGACAGTTCAAATTGATTAATGTGTCGGGTTATTTGAATTGCATCTTCATATTGCCATCTTATAATATATCACAAAATGTATTGATATTTAACTTATACAAATTGTCTGTTTTTCTTCTTTAGTCGGTAAATAGTTCCGAAGCATGTAAGATTGTTCGTGTGGCTAGAACTGAATACCGCACTGAGATAAATTATATTTATCTCTTTCTTTGCTTTTTGCATTGTTTCCACTGTGGTTGTAGGTTCCAGGTTGCAGTTCGAGTGCTGGACAGCAAGACGACAAATAAGCCGTTGGACTGTATGGTTAGCAACCAAAAGCATGTGAATCAGCCTATGTAGTATACATTAACTTATGTCTATATTAAAAAAAATTATTTTCGACTTGTAACTTAATTATTTTAGTAAATTTTAATTTACTATTATATTTAATTTGATAATTAGAATTAATTAAGTCTTGGTAAGCCTTGCGGGTGCAGAGGCATTCGCGACGGGCACGCCGTCGTGTACCGTTTAGTCACGGAATGCGACGGGGTGTCACAATGGCATCCGCTCATGGAACCCTTTCATGATATTTGCACATAGCATCCACCCATAGCACATTTTCATCGCATCCACTCATAGCACCTATTATCGCATCTTCTAAATACACCTCTTCACACATTTAGATTCATAAATAATAATAAATTAATCTATATAAATGTCAGATAATCACAGTGGTGGAGAAAATTACCCAATGGAACCAATACAACCACACTAGATTAAGATTAAAAAAAAAACCAATCTATACAAATGCTAGACAGCGAAAGTGGCGGAGAAAACTGCATAATGGAACCAATGTCTCTTAATCATGAAGATATATAAGATGAAGAATTTGAAGACAATGTTGGAGTTATGTCCTAGAAGTCAATAATTTAATGACTTAAAGATTAGTTTATGTTATGGATGATATTTTATCATCTCTTCCTAGGTTTATTATTGATAGATCATTCAGGTTGAGGATCTGAATTGTAGATCTCTGTGGATCATTCTTTAGAATGACAATAATAAATCTAAACGGTCCATAATCTTGATAATTAACAAGGAACATTAATTATCATATAAGATTAGTATGCAAGTTAAGTGATGATTAAGTTCTACAAATCATAGGTAAGGAGTTACCAACTTAATTGCATATGTGTATGTTATGGAACATAGTACAGGACTTGACCCAACGAAATAAACATATGGATTGTGTTATGTGTCATTGTTTATTTCGTTATGATTTTGGTTCTAAGTTTGAGATGTTTATCTTTTCCACATGAGGATAGGTTCAATAAATATTGTCTACCGCTGATTCCCGATAAGGGCTGCTATACGGACTTTATTTATGTTCTCTTGAATTGTGCGGGGAAAAGCTAATCATCAAGAAAATCGTATGTCCCTCATTAATTCACTTAGTGAGTGACGATATCTGTTTGGGCCCCTTGATGGAGTTGGATCGTATGCGCGCAACTAAGCGATCAACTCTAGATCAAAAAACGTATAATCTGCAAGAATGACACATTCCTATCTTGGATTATACGATGATATCGTGAGACATAAGAATCAAAATAGAGAAATATTTTTATTCTCTTATGCAGGATTTAAATACTGTAGCAGTACATTATTTATGCGAATTGGGAATCATAACGTGTTGCTAGATACCGCTTATGATTATTGGAATTAAATAACGATTTAATTCCATGTCCAACATAGCATAAATCCTAAAAGGGTCACACAAATAGGACATTAATCACATAGTGCATTATTTATTTATTCACAGCAGTAAGTACTGTGAAAATATGATAAGATTGATTAATTAATTATATACCGTTTCGAACCGTTATAATTAATTAAGTCAATGGATCATATAGAAATAAATTAATGCATTAACTAATCCTAAAAAAATTATTAATGAGTTAATAATTAATTTAGTTCAACACAATTTTAATATAAATGGTTATATTAATTAATTGGGCCGTTATTTGGTAGCAAATAGATAGCCCAATTAAAGAGCAAATAAATGGGGCTTTAATTAATAGAATTAGAGACTAAATTGAGTGGATTAAGTGGCCCATATAGGCCCATTTCGTGGCTGCCCATTATGGTGGTAGGTGGGATGGCATAGTTGTAATTATGCAAGAGGTCAATTAGGTTTTGTGCTCTATATAAGGACCACTTATGAGAGCCTCCACCTAGCTTTTCTCTCTCCTCTCATTCCTCCCATGGAGGCCGCCACTTTCATCCTTTCATTCTCTCTTTTGCTCATGTGTTAAGCTATTTTCTCTCCACTAAATCAAGGTTTTTGATTGATGCAAGAGAGAAAACCATAAGGATTAGGTTTGTTCTTTGGGTATGCTAGCACGTACCTTGTAGAACGTGATTAATCCTCCTTGGTGGACTCGAGGGTGGCTACTAGACGTGGTGGAGACGGTGGAGAAGGCACGCCATCGATTCCCATGCCTTGGTCGAGCCCCGCGAATACGATTTCGCGGGAGGTACAATATTCCACCTATCTCTTTGTGTCGAATGAGCTTTTGCACTAGATCTTGTGTTGCTTGTGTTTTAATTTAAACTGTGGATCATTCTTTAGAATGACAATAATAAATTTAGAATGACAATAGGTAAAGAGTTCCACCTATCTCTGTGGATCATTCTTTAGAATTGATGCAAGAGAGAAAACCTATCTCTGTGGATCATTCTTTAGAATTCCACCTATCTCTGTGGATCATTCTTTAGAATGACAATAATAAATTTAAACTGTCCATAATATTGATAATTAAAAAGGAAAATTAATTATCATATAAGATTAATATGCAAGTTAAGTGATGATTAAGTTCTACAGATCATAGGTAAAGAGTTAACAGCTTAATTGCATATGTGTATGTTATAGAACATAGTACAGGACTTGACCCAACGAATAAATATTTGGATTGTGTTATGTGTCATTATTTATTTCGTTATGATTTTGGTTTTAAGTTTGAGATGTTTATCTTTTCCACATGAGGATAGGTTCAATAAATATTGTCTACCGCTGATTCCCGATAAAGGCTGTTATACGGACTTTCTTTATGTTTTCTTGAATTGTGCGGGGAAAAGTTAATCATAAAAAAAACCGTATGTCCCTCATTAATTCACTTAGTGAGTGACGATATCTGTTTAGGCCCCTTGATGGAGTTGGATCGTATGCGCGCAACTAGGCGATCAACTCTAGATCAAGAAACGTATAATCTGCAAGAATGACACATTCCTATCTTGGATTATACAATGATATCGTGTGGCATAAGAATCAAAATAGAGAATTACATTTATTCTCTTATGTAGGATTTAATATTGTAGCAATACACTATTTATGCGAATTGGGAATAATAACGTGTTGCTAGATACCGCTTATGATTATTGAAAATAAATAACGATTTAATTCCATGGCCAACATAGCATAAATCCTCAAAGGGTCACACAAATAAGACATTAATCACACATTGCATTATTTATTTATTCACAGCAGAAAGTACTGTGAAAATATGATAAGATCGATTAATTAATTATATACCGTTGCGAACCGTTATAATTAATTAAGTCAATGGATCATATAGAAATAAATTAATGCATTAACTAATCCTAAAATAATTATTAATGAGTTAATAATTAATTTAGTTCAACACAATTTTAATATAAATGGTTATATTAATTAATTGGGCCGTTATTTGGTAGCAAATAGATAGCCCAATTAAAAAGCAAATAAATGAGATTTTAATTAATAGAATTAGAGACTAAATTGAGTGGATTAAGTGGCCCATATAGGCCCATTTCGTGGCTGCCCAACAGGGACGAAGCCAGCCCAGGGGCCCTGGAGGGCCTGGCCCACCCTTGATTTTGAAATCTTTTTTACCGACTATTACATAAATGTGCTTAGTATATGAGTTTTTACGATTTGGGCCCCCCAACAAAAATAAGGCCCAATAGGTTTTTTTTTCTTTCCGTCATTGTCTCAATGAAATATGAAATTAATTGTTCTTCCGTCATTTTCTTCCTTTCTGGCTCTCTCCTTGTCCTTGTCGCAACCCTGACTCTCAATCGGGAAAAAAAAAGGAAATTTCACACAGAAACGCAATCATGCTTCCTTTCACATTTTCACCTCCGACCTCCGTTCACTGGTTCTGACCCTATAGTTCTGCTCAGATTTAGCGACCTCCGAGGCTCCGGCTCCGCCGTCTCTATTAGCTAGGTAACCTCAATTTTTTGCTCTAATCTTTCTAGTACCGTTTCACTTTTCATTTGAGGTACGAAATGAGGTACTAAGTAAATAGGAAATTGTTGCGTTATGAATCCCTTGATTTTGAGGTTTCAGGATTGATAGGTTGAAATGTTGAAATAACCGACAATAGTCTAAAACTGTCAAAATGAAGTTTTCATATAAAAATTTTACTTCTGCCTTATCTAATGTGACTTCTACAATGTCAAAGGTACCCATGCATCCCTGCAAAAGTAAAATTTCCTATTTACTTAGTACCTCATTTTGTTTTAGGTTTCAGGATTCAGGAATGAGGTACTAAGTAAATAGGAAATTGTTGAGAATTAGAATCTAACTTTGGTCTTTAGAAGCAATTATTAAAACTGTACTTATGGCCTTATGCGTTATGTATTTATGGGATTCATATGATTGCAGGTTACAGCCATGAAAAGAAAAACTATTGATAGTTTTTTAAAAAAAAACAGAAACTAACTCAAGCTCTCAAGAGCCAGAATCTTCAATTCCAAATGAACTTCATGTACAACATGGACCATCACAGGCACAACAACCACGTGTTGAACCTGTCACATATGAGAGAGACCCTGGTAAGCGGCTTCGGATTATTGATTATCCTCAAAATCAAAGAGATGAAGTTCGAAGATTTTATTTAAGTAATGGACCATTTCAACCTTATATGGATCAATATCCATATGCTGGATCCACGAGTCACCGTCGGTCTTTTCAATATAATTGGTTCAAAAAGTTTACTTGGCTTGAATTTTCACCTACCACAGAACGTGCTTATTACCTTCTTTGTTTTCTTTTCTCGACACACCAACAAGGAAAGTTTGGTTCAGACACATTCACTGTGAAAGGATTTCAAAATTGGAAGAAAGTTAATAATGGAAAGGAATGTGCCTTTCTCGTTCATATAGGTCAAGGCTCAAACTCGACTCATAGTTTTGCGGTTCAGCGTTGCGATGATCTCAAGAATAGCATGAGTCATATAGAGAATGTGATAGTGAAGAGAAATAAGAAGGTGGTTCTTGATTCTAGATTGCGGCTGAAGACATCAATTGATGCTATAAGATGGTTAACATTTCAAGCATGTGCATTTAGAGGCCATGATGAATCTGCTAAATCCATGAATCAAGGAAATTTTCTTGAGATGATCAAGATTTTGGCATCTTACAATAACTCAGTAAAAGAAGTTGTGTTAGAAAATGCTCCAAAAAATGCAAAGTACACCTCATCAACAGTTCAGAAGGAAATTCTTCACACTTTTGCACATGAAGTGCAGAAAACAATTAGGGAGGATATTGGAAATAGCAAGTTTTGCTTAATTGTTGATGAATCTCGTGATGCATCCAAAAAGGAGCAAATGGGAATAGTCGTTCGATTTGTTGACAAGGAAGGATTCATAAGGTAGCGTTTTCTTGACCTTGTTCATGTAAAAGATACTGCAGCATTAACACTAAAGAACTCAATTTGTTCTGTGTTATCACATAACAATTTGAGTGTGTTAGATATTAGAGGTCAAGGATATGATGAGGCAAGTAATATGCGTGGCGAGTGGAATGGGTTGCAAGCTCTTATACTCAAAGAGTACCCTTATGCATACTATGTACATTGCATGGCTCATCAACTACAATTGGCTCTTATTGCAGCATCAAGAGAGGTATGATATTATTGAAATCTAAATTGGTTAGGACTTGATTTGGTTAATTTGATAACCATGTAATATGACACCAGCCTCAAAACTTGATTTGGTTAATTTCAGAAGCATGTAATATGGTAGGTCTCCTTAGTATAGTTTTAATTAAGTCATTTAAAGTTGCGTAGAGGACCAGCCAGCCAATAAAAGACAAAGAAAAAAAGGGCACGGCAGACCTTAGCTCATACATTAGACATGATGCATAATTCGTGTTTTATACTTTTATTATTGTAAACTGAGCACCACTTGGTATTAATTTTAACAATTTCCTCTTTTTCCAACAGGTATACAAAGTACATAACTTCTTTCAAAATGCAATTTTCATCATAAATGTTGTAAGTGTCTCTGCTAAGCGAAATGACGAGCTATTAAAAAATCAAGCTGAAGAGATTGTTCGTGCAGTTGAATTGGGGGAACTTGAGAGTGGAAGAGGCGCAAATCAGATTGGTGCGTTGCAGAGGCCTACAGACACTACGTGGAGTTCTCACTACAATTCAATTTGTAGCCTAGCAAGGATGTTTGGTGCTACTGTTTCAGTTTTGCGAAGTTTAGCACCTGATCGTTCACTCTCACCTTACTCTCGAGGAGATGCAGTTGCTAGCCTCGAGAAGCTCCTCTCATTTGAGTTTGTGTTTGTTATGCATTTAATGATAGAGATCACGGCAATTACCAATACATTGTGTCAAGCTTTGCAAGACAAGTCTTTGGATATTTTAAATGCACTAAGTTTGGTTTCAAGCACAAAAATGTTTATTCAGAAGCTGCGAGATAATGGATGGGAGCCTCTTTTGGAGAAGGTAAATTCATTTTGTCATAAGTATGAAATTGAACTTCCTGATATGAGTTGTAGGTATGTCGACTTGACTAAATTTCGAAATAAGCATGACAACAGAACAATGGAACACCATTATAGAGTCGACATATTTACAATTGCAATATATCAACAACTACAAGAATTGAATGCTCGATTCAGTGAGCAATCAATGGAGCTCTTGACCCTTGCTGCCATCTTAGATCCTAGAAACAGCAAGTCTTTTGACATTAGAGAGATATGCAGATTGGCAAAGAGATTTTATCCTGCTGATTTTACAGAGCAAGAGAGGGCTCAACTGAAATGCCAATTGCCACATTATGTGTTTGATTTGTGCAATCATCCAGATCTGAAAATTTCATCATCACTTGCTGATCTGGCTCGTCGTCTATTTGAAACCGGTAAAATCACTATTTATCCAATGGTTGATAGGTTGTTGCGATTAATTATGACACTCCCTGTCTCAACTGCAACCACTGAACGTGCATTTTCAGCAATGAAATTGATCAAGACCGATCTTCGAAACAGAATGGATTACCTTCGTGATTATATGATTGTTTACATTGAGAAGGAAATTGCTAAGATATTTACTTCTGATGAGATTATAGATTTGTATGACTTTTTAGGTTCTCGTAGGGCTAAATTAAAGTTAACAGAGGTGTAACCTTATAGATAATGTAGTAGAAATATGATGTATCTTTTGTTGAACTATGATCTTATTAGAATTCTGATGTAATAGAAATATAATTTTTGGATGTAATAGAAACTGATGTAAATTTTTGAGACAAGAAATTGAATCAGTGATCATTGATCAAGGCTATATTTCAATACTCATAAGTTCATATTACATCCATTGTTACATCTTGCATGACTGTATGACACAAAAAGTGATTTTTTTTTTAGTTTTGATGTATACAGTCATATTTAAGTTTGATCGGTCGACCGAGCAACTCAAAGTTTGACCTCGGCCTCCCTTGTCATTAAATCCTGGCTTCGCCCCTGCTGCCCAATATGGTGGTAGGTGGGATGACATAGTTGTAATTATGCAAGAGGTCAATTAGATTTTGTGCTCTATATAAGGACCACTTATGAGAGCCTCCACCAAGCTTTTCTCTCTCCTTTCATTCCTCCCATGGAGGCCGCCACTTTTATCCTCTCTTTCTCTCTTTTGCTCATGTGTTGAGCTATTTTCTCTTCACTAAATTAAGGTTGTTGATTGATGCAAGAGAGAAAACCATAAGGATTAGACTTATTCTTTGGTATGCTAGCACGTACCTTGTAGAACATGATTAATCCTCCTTGGTGGACTCGAGGACGGCTATTAGACGTGGTGGCGACGGTGGAGAAGACACGCCATCGATTTCCATGCCTTGGTCGAGCCCCGCGAGTACGATTTCGTGGGAGGTACAATTCCTACACCTTCTCTTGTGTCGTTTGACTTTTGCACTAGATCTACTTTGATGCATGATGTTGTTTGTGATTAATTAAGTGTAATTAGCTTCAAAAATTAAAATTGTGCATTTCCTAACAGACAAATCGATTATAAAGTGGCAAACTTTACTTTCCATTTCTATTACTTAGTAAAAATATAATAGTTAATGTACATCTATGTATAATTTTAATATCTCACTTATATTGTTTCATAATAAACAATATCATGTGTAAAGTATGTAATGGAACAACCATTCATTATATTATTATTTTTATTTTTTTATTCACTTTTCACTTCAATTCGATTAGAATTTACAATTTTATAATTATTGTTATTTTTCTTTCCTGATCAAATATTAGTCTATCAAATTGTTTTATATAGTAAATATACTTGTATAACATGATCTTTTCTATAAAATCTTTTATTAAAAAATTTCTCACTTGAAAATCAACTATCGACTTAAAAAATTATGGCACAATTTTTCCATATATTATTTGTAATAAAATCTAATATCGTCGAGCAAAACTCGAGGTACAGACCCAGTATATGGTCACCTTCAATTCGTCGGTGGTGGCCTTCAATTCATCTAACCCTAAAGCCATAGATTTGTTAATCTTTTCTTGCTCACTCATGAATTCTTGAACAACAATTGGAATTTCTTCCCTTTCGAAATAGGGTTTCTTTTGAAATGATTGGTCTCTATTGTTGTTGTTGAATTGTGCATTCCTATACAAATTTGGCGGGTTATTTTGGTACTTTGAACCATAAGGGGGCCCATTGTGTAGGTAGTTCACTTGGGCCCCTCCGTTACCAATTTTGGCAAGAGGACAATTGATAGATGTGTGTCCTTCCTCGCCGCATGCTCCGCATTGGCTTGAATGGAGATGTGTCCCTTGAGCTGATTGGTAAGCGGCAAGTTCAGCTTCTAGCTCCTCTATCCTCGCCTCTTTAGTTGAAATTTTGTGCATTTGTTGCCTCGAACTACTTGAGTGGCGGGGAATGAGTAGAGGGTACCATGTGTAATTTCTTGCACAATAATCAAGTAGATCTCGCCCTCGTGCCGTATCAAGTCTTTTGAATGCCCCACCTGAAAGAGAATCAAGATTGATTTTAATATTGTCATAAAGTCCAGTGTAGAATGATTTAAGGAGCATCCATTCTTGAATCCCATGATGTGGGCAAGAATTTTCTAAATCCCTAAATCGTTCCCATGCATCCTTCATTGATTCATTTTGATTTTGGGCAAAATTATTCAATTCAGCTCTAATTTTATCCGCTCTATCCGAAGGAAAATACCTATCCAAGAAGGTTTGTGCCATTTCATCCCAAGACCTAATTGACCCTTTTTTCAATGTTTTATACCATTTTTGTGCTCGGTCCTTAAGGGTGAAGTGAAATAACAATAGCCTAATTGCTTGTTGAGGAACACCATTAAACTTAATTAATCTAGTGCAATCAATAAAAGTTTGTAAGTGAGCATGGGGATCCTCATCGTCGTTCCCATAGAACGGATTTTGTTGCACAAGCACGACGTGGTTGGGGGCGATTTGCATGTTGTTAGCGGCGATGCCTGGAATCACCACCGGTCCGCCCACGTTTCTTGCGCTGGGAACTCCAAACTCCATGAGAGTCCTTTCACGATCTTCCTCATCTTCGTTGTCGGAGTTATGGATGCTTCCCTCATCTTCTTGAGTCCATCGTCGACACTCATTGTCAAAATCTCTCCTTTGACCCGTTAGGAGGGTCCGATCGGCTGTCAGTCGAGCCTCTCTTTGCTCAAGTTGGAGACGGAGGTTCTCCAATTCTTGTGTGCGCTGTGCAATGGCCTCGGGAGTGAGTGCCTCGGCCATTGTTTGATTTTCTCTCTTTTGCTCGATACTCAGTTCGGTTCGAACTGGTTCTGTTCGGTCCGAACAGAGAGAGGGTTGAGGGGCTGGTGGCTGTTCTGGATCCTCCGTCAAGTGTCGGAAGAAGTAGTTTCGAACTTTTGGAGGTGGTGACTTCTTCCTACGTGTCTTGCCTGCCAGTCCTGCAATAAAGAAAGAGAGAAGTGGGTAAAAAGGAAAAAATAAAAATCTAGTCTCCAAATACTCAAACAAGTATCCAATATCGACACCGTCCCCGGCAACGGCGCCAATTTGATGAAGGCTTTAAACCTAGGAATCAAATAAATTTATAAACCTAGACCTAACCTCACTAGTCGTCAAAGTTAAGCTTAGGGTCGAACCCACAGGACGGATTAACGATTACTGGACTTGTTCTTTTTATGAAGCTAGACAATAAAATAAGGGTGAGAGTGTTGTAAATAACAATGCAATTAAGTAGATATTTTTGGTTGTTTTTTTATTCTAAATAATAAGGTAAACTAAAGTAGGTAGATTTTGGGGTTTTTCAATTATAATGAGGCGTCTTAGGGGTCAGGATTCACTTAGGTTTAGCCCTCGATTTGCTGGATCGCTCGCTGTCGCGTTAAATAACAACAAATCTAAGCATAGGCCATCAGTTCGGTCCGAACACGACTTGTTCGGTCCGAACAGAGGCTGGTATGTTGAGTTATGACCATACAACTTGAGTTTTAACTTTATGAAGGGCTCAGATCGGCTATAGCTACATTACCTAATCCTCAACTGTCGTCTTTTGGACTAGAAATTAGTACAGGTCTCTACTTTGCCCACATAGACCAATTAAACCTAAACTTTCGTGTCGGTATTTTAATTAACCTATGTCTTATTTATTTGTTTTCTTAGGGATATCTAAGTTGCCTTTCAGCCAACTTAGAAACTACACCTTTCAGTGCTAGCTAATCTCCTCTTTCGAATCTTCAACTTATCCCAAGTACTTAATTTAATCCTAATTGTTTAACCTAACCTTGTAACTTAACTAAACAGGCCTTTATTTAGAAGTAAATCAGGTCAAAACAAGGAAATTAAACAAGCAATTAAAATACTACTCAATAAATAGATCATAAAGCCAAACATCAAGTCATATCAAGTCATAACATCAAACTAAACCTAAACTACATCCATACCCTAAGACAACATATATTTAGCCTAACATAGTATTAAAACAAACAATAATAAGAGTAGAAATCACAAGATACAAGCCCATGGAAATTAAAGATAAAAACATAGGAAGAATAAACCAAGTTGTCTTTCTATGCTCGATCTTCAATCATCAAAGGCAGTGGGGTGTTGCAAGGCGTGTCTCCAACCTTCTCCTTGCTGCCGTCGCCTCAAGAATATGGTTGCTCAACGAAATCAATGGTGGAATCACCTAAGGAAGGTGAAATTGTGGTATGATGGGTAGAATGCCTTTCCTTCAGGCCTTAGGGCGAATATATAGTGGTCTTCTGGCTTGGAAAGGAGGCTGGGGCGCTATGGCAAGAAGACATACCAAAATATCGAGTTTCCATGCGTGAAAACCCTTCCAAATATGCCATGGCGGCTCTCGGTTCGGTCTGGACAAGTTTTGTTCGGACTGGACAGGGCTAATTCGGGTCAAAACAGCTCAGTTCGGACCAAATAGCCTCAGTTCGGACCGAACAGATTCAGTTCGGGTCGAACTGAGACTCCAGCTTTGAGTATCTGTTGTATTTTGGTCATATCTCCTTCGTCCGGACTCCGATTTAGGTGATTCAAAAGCCGTTGGAAAGCTTAGGTTGAGCTCTACAATGATGTTGACTCTATTTAGCCATTCGCTTTCCTTAGACTCTCATTTTGTTCTGTAAAGATGCCTTCGGTCCGAGCAAAACTCCATTCGGTCCGAGTAGTAGCTTTGATGTTGCCTCCAAGTGCTAGGAATGAGTCTTCTAGCGTATGCCAAGTGCCAAAATCCATCTAATATTCGAGAATCCACTAGAAATCGTCGAGAAACCTGAAAATAAGAGAAAAGACGACGGTAGAGCCAATTCCTAGAAAATCATAGCAATTTATCAAATAATTGAATGGTTTGAGTTTGATTTGAGTGCTAAGTACGGTCCAAATACCCACAAATAATAACGATATCAAATTCCCCCAAACTTAAACTTTGCTTGTCCTCAAGCAACGCCCTAAGCTTAGAATTTTGGACTGTACTTAAAGCTTTAAACATTGAGTCGTAACTCAAACCAAGAAATGTCGTGAAACCAATTGCTTTGCCTAAAATTTTCACACTTCAATCAAATAAGTCAAACAAAAATTTAATTTCAAGAACCAAGTTTAGTGTTCTACAAATTAATTCATGCAACTCTTGGTCCTAATGAAATCTTCTCTTAAATTTTAGAACTCTAGCTTCTCTTTGTTATTTCAAATGCGATCTCAATTTCAATCACCCGTTCCTTTTCATTTTTCACAAAAGTTTGTAAAGTCCTTTATCAAAGTCGGAAATTTTATAATGAACTTCTCTTAAAACAATTTCACTTTTTTTCCTTTTTCACCAATTTTTTCCTTTGTGCAAGTCGAGTCGTGGGGCTTTACACCCTAGAGGATATAATGCGGTGTCATTGGCCTTGAATTTGCTACTAGCACATGACGCGCTAGGGAGGTTGGACGGGTGTTGCTCGACTATGGCCACGGTACACTTGGGCCATAATACTCAACAACTCCTTTACCAATGCTTTCACACCGGGTCCGGTAGAAATTAATTACAAGTTACCCAATTATACCTCGAGAGCTTTGAGTTATAATTCCCGACAACTTGTAATTAATCCAATACCCTCCAATTTGTGGTTGAGTTGGTGGAAAAAGGCCTCGGTGCATCCTCGTTTTCACAACTATTTTGATTTTATTGTCCCATTAAGATTGCTTGTTGGTGATTCAAGCGATGAAAAGCATTTTCAACAAGTCCAAGTTCATTTCATAATTTCCGAAGTCGATAAATTTCTTTTTAAACAAAGGTTTGTCAAACACGAATCAGTTCACTCGGTAAAAACTTATGAGAATCGACTAAAATTGATCTAACAATTCTAAGCATCCAAGATCGAGTTCTAATTTTCTCAAAATATTTTCATTTCGGCCCATTGGTGCAAAAATTAATTATGAGATATCAAAACGTTCTAGGGTACTTGAGAAAATTTTTGATTGACTTCCAAATAGTTTTAAGTGTGAGTTTCATCATTTAAAATCCAAATCGAGAGAGTTTAGGCAAATCCAATCAATTTCCAAACAAAACTAGGCAAAAATCCAATTTTTATGTCTCTGTTCGGACCGGACAAGACTCTGTTCGGACCGAACAGAAGCTGTGAAATTCAAAATTTATCCAAATTTGCAAAAATTTTGAGCAATTTCAATCAAAAGTTCGAATTTTTCTCCTATTTCCTCCCCCCAAACTTAAATCAAGCATTGTCCTCAATGCATTCAATCACAAAGAAAAGTAAATAGGAGGAAAAGAGAACTTAGCCAATTTTTGCATTCCAACATGTCGATTTGTTCCTAATTTGTTTTCTCGATTTTCAAGATGGCTCTATCAATCTTCAAGTCTTTTGATGCAATCCGTATGAGGTCGTTCGGGGTTAGTTGGTTCGCGTAACCCATGGTGCTCTAGCACGAATTACATCTTCCTTCGTTTGTGCCTCAAGATTTTCCTACAAACAAACAAACACAAACATCAAATTCTATTTTTGTTATTTTCTGTTTTTCAAATTTTTATGGATTTTCTATTTTATTATTTTATATTTTTAATGTCAATGACAAAATAAATGAAAGAGAGAAGAGTTGAGGAATCCTTGGGTTGCCTCCCAAGAAGCGCTTGTTTTAGGTCCCTAGCTTGACCATATTCCACTAAGTCTTGATTGGATCGGACCCGGAGAGCGAGACGGCGAGCGATTTGTCATAGCCCTTGTTGTTGATGTCTCTCATGCGATCCCTTTCCAAGATAGTCTCATCCGTGTGAATCGAGGGATTGATGCCCTTTAAATCATCAAGTGAATACCCCATTGCTCCCTTTTTCACCAACAAATTCATCGTTTGACCTGTATCTAGCTTGAAGTCATCAATAACAAGGTCCGTTTGATTGAGAGGCGCTGGATGATGCTTGATTTTGACTTTGGGGGTCTCAGTTTGGACCGAAGAAGAACAATTCGGACCGAACAAGTGGCTGTTTGGACCGAACTTGATCCTGTTCGGACCGAACAGAGTGTCTGTGACCTTTGATTCTTCAATTTGGACTGTTGTTTGGTCCGAACTAGAAGGGGTTCGGTCCGAAGGTCTGGCAGTTTGGTCTGAACAGATATTGTTGGGGTCGAGCAGAGCATCATGAGAGTGATCCTTAGGAAATTCTTCGATTTTAGAGATCCATTGGACCATACAGCACTTGTCAATGGGATCAGGGCATTTCAAAGCACGATCTATGGAGAAACGGAGCTTCTCTCCTCCCACTCTAACCACAATCGTCCCATCTCGAGCATCCATTTTTACACCGGCGGTTCTAAGAAAGGGGCGTCCCAAAATTATAGGCACCTCCTTATCTTCTTCCATGTCTACCACAACAAAATCCCCCGGTATGACAAACTTATCCACTTGGACGGGCACGTCTTTAATAACGCCTAAGGGTAACCGCATTGAAGAATCGGCGAGTTTCAATGTCATGCATGTGGGTCTCAACTCACCAATACCAATTTTGTCAAACATTGACTTGGGCATAAGACTCACACTAGCACCCATGTCACACAAGGCTTGCTTGATTATTGCATTACCAATAGTGCAAGGAAGAGCAAACCTACCCGGATCCTCAAGTTTTGGTGGCATTTTGCTCTTCAAAGCCTCGGTACCCTTGTGTGTTAAGGCCACCGTTTTGAGCTCTTCCATCGATCTCTTGCCTGTGCATAACTCCTTCAAGAATCTTGCAAAGATCGGCACTTGAGCTATGATATCTGTGAATGGAATGTTGACCTTCAATTCCTTGAGAATCTCCCAAAAGGTCCGAAATTGTTCAGCTTCCTTTTTCTTCAAAAGTCGCTGAGGAAATGGAACTGGGGGTCTATAGGTTGACTCAGGTTGCTGTGCTTTCTTCTTCCCCTTGGCCTGGTCATCTCTTTGGGCATCATTTTCTCTCTGTTCGGACCAAACATGGGGCTGTTCGGACCGAACTGGATCCTGTTCGGACCGAACTGGGAGGTTGTTTCCTTCATTTGGTGGCATGTGTTGTTCGTCGCTTGGTTCGGTCCGAACTGGAGGTGGTTCGGTTCGAACTGAGGGTCGAACTGCCTCGTTGGTTGGCACAGGCTGATCTTGGTACTCTTTGCCGCTTCGTAGGACATGTATGGCTTTGATCTCTGCACTTGGGTTGATCTGAGGCTGGCTTGGAAGCTTGCCGAGTGGTCGGGAGAAGTGTGCTTCCATCATGCGTTCCAAGCGTTGCAAGGTGCTCGCACTTCCCTTAAATTCGTTGATGGTCACCTTCAATTCGTCGGTGGTGGCCTTCAATTCATCTAACCCTAAAGCCATAGATTTGTTAATCTTTTCTTGCTCACTCATGAATTCTTGAACAACAATTGGAATTTCTTCCCTTTCGAAATAGGGTTTCTTTTGAAATGATTGGTCTCTATTGTTGTTGTTGAATTGTGCATTCCTATACAAATTTGGCGGGTTATTTTGGTACTTTGAACCATAAGGGGGCCCATTGTGTAGGTAGTTCACTTGGGCCCCTCCGTTACCAATTTTGGCAAGAGGACAATTGATAGATGTGTGTCCTTCCTCGCCGCATGCTCCGCATTGGCTTGAATGGAGATGTGTCCCTTGAGCTGATTGGTAAGCGGCAAGTTCAGCTTCTAGCTCCTCTATCCTCGCCTCTTTAGTTGAAATTTTGTGCATTTGTTGCCTCGAACTACTTGAGTGGCGGGGAATGAGTAGAGGGTACCATGTGTAATTTCTTGCACAATAATCAAGTAGATCTCGCCCTCGTGCCGTATCAAGTCTTTTGAATGCCCCACCTGAAAGAGAATCAAGATTGATTTTAATATTGTCATAAAGTCCAGTGTAGAATGATTTAAGGAGCATCCATTCTTGAATCCCATGATGTGGGCAAGAATTTTCTAAATCCCTAAATCGTTCCCATGCATCCTTCATTGATTCATTTTGATTTTGGGCAAAATTATTCAATTCAGCTCTAATTTTATCCGCTCTATCCGAAGGAAAATACCTATCCAAGAAGGTTTGTGCCATTTCATCCCAAGACCTAATTGACCCTTTTTTCAATGTTTTATACCATTTTTGTGCTCGGTCCTTAAGGGTGAAGTGAAATAACAATAGCCTAATTGCTTGTTGAGGAACACCATTAAACTTAATTAATCTAGTGCAATCAATAAAAGTTTGTAAGTGAGCATGGGGATCCTCATCGTCGTTCCCATAGAACGGATTTTGTTGCACAAGCACGACGTGGTTGGGGGCGATTTGCATGTTGTTAGCGGCGATGCCTGGAATCACCACCGGTCCGCCCACGTTTCTTGCGCTGGGAACTCCAAACTCCATGAGAGTCCTTTCACGATCTTCCTCATCTTCGTTGTCGGAGTTATGGATGCTTCCCTCATCTTCTTGAGTCCATCGTCGACACTCATTGTCAAAATCTCTCCTTTGATCCGTTAGGAGGGTCCGATCGGCTGTCAGTCGAGCCTCTCTTTGCTCAAGTTGGAGACGGAGGTTCTCCAATTCTTGTGTGCGCTGTGCAATGGCCTCGGGAGTGAGTGCCTCGGCCATTGTTTGATTTTCTCTCTTTTGCTCGATACTCAGTTCGGTCCGAACTGGTTCTGTTCGGTCCGAACAGAGAGAGGGTTGAGGGGCTGGTGGCTGTTCTGGATCCTCCGTCAAGTGTCGGAAGAAGTAGTTTCGAACTTTTGGAGGTGGTGACTTCTTCCTACGTGTCTTGCCTGCCAGTCCTGCAATAAAGAAAGAGAGAAGTGGGTAAAAAGGAAAAAATAAAAATCTAGTCTCCAAATACTCAAACAAGTATCCAATATCGACACCGTCCCCGGCAACGGCGCCAATTTGATGAAGGCTTTAAACCTAGGAATCAAATAAATTTATAAACCTAGACCTAACCTCACTAGTCGTCAAAGTTAAGCTTAGGGTCGAACCCACAGGACGGATTAACGATTACTGGACTTGTTCTTTTTATGAAGCTAGACAATAAAATAAGGGTGAGAGTGTTGTAAATAACAATGCAATTAAGTAGATATTTTTGGTTGTTTTTTTATTCTAAATAATAAGGTAAACTAAAGTAGGTAGATTTTGGGGTTTTTCAATTATAATGAGGCGTCTTAGGGGTCAGGATTCACTTAGGTTTAGCCCTCGATTTGCTGGATCGCTCGCTGTCGCGTTAAATAACAACAAATCTAAGCATAGGCCATCAGTTCGGTCCGAACACGACTTGTTCGGTCCGAACAGAGGCTGGTATGTTGAGTTATGACCATACAACTTGAGTTTTAACTTTATGAAGGGCTCAGATCGGCTATAGCTACATTACCTAATCCTCAACTGTCGTCTTTTGGACTAGAAATTAGTACAGGTCTCTACTTTGCCCACATAGACCAATTAAACCTAAACTTTCGTGTCGGTATTTTAATTAACCTATGTCTTATTTATTTGTTTTCTTAGGGATATCTAAGTTGCCTTTCAGCCAACTTAGAAACTACACCTTTCAGTGCTAGCTAATCTCCTCTTTCGAATCTTCAACTTATCCCAAGTACTTAATTTAATCCTAATTGTTTAACCTAACCTTGTAACTTAACTAAACAGGCCTTTATTTAGAAGTAAATCAGGTCAAAATAAGGAAATTAAACAAGCAATTAAAATACTACTCAATAAATAGATCATAAAGCCAAACATCAAGTCATATCAAGTCATAACATCAAACTAAACCTAAACTACATCCATACCCTAAGACAACATATATTTAGCCTAACATAGTATTAAAACAAACAATAATAAGAGTAGAAATCACAAGATACAAGCCCATGGAAATTAAAGATAAAAACATAGGAAGAATAAACCAAGTTGTCTTTCTATGCTCGATCTTCAATCATCAAAGGCAGTGGGGTGTTGCAAGGCGTGTCTCCAACCTTCTCCTTGCTGCCGTCGCCTCAAGAATATGGTTGCTCAACGAAATCAATGGTGGAATCACCTAAGGAAGGTGGAATTGTGGTATGATGGGTAGAATGCCTTTCCTTCAGGCCTTAGGGCGAATATATAGTGGTCTTCTGGCTTGGAAAGGAGGCTGGGGCGCTATGGCAAGAAGACATACCAAAATATCGAGTTTCCATGCGTGAAAACCCTTCCAAATATGTCATGGCGGCTCTCGGTTCGGTCTGGACAAGTTTTGTTCGGACTGGACAGGGCTAATTCGGGTCAAAACAGCTCAGTTCGGACCAAATAGCCTCAGTTCGGACCGAACAGATTCAGTTCGGGTCGAACTGAGACTCCAGCTTTGAGTATCTGTTGTATTTTGGTCATATCTCCTTCGTCCGGACTCCGATTTAGGTGATTCAAAAGCCGTTGGAAAGCTTAGGTTGAGCTCTACAATGATGTTGACTCTATTTAGCCATTCTCTTTCCTTAGACTCTCATTTTGTTCTGTAAAGATGCCTTCGGTCCGAGCAAAACTCCATTCGGTCCGAGTAGTAGCTTTGATGTTGCCTCCAAGTGCTAGGAATGAGTCTTCTAGCGTATGCCAAGTGCCAAAATCCATCTAATATTCGAGAATCCACTAGAAATCGTCGAGAAACCTGAAAATAAGAGAAAAGACGACGGTAGAGCCAATTCCTAGAAAATCATAGCAATTTATCAAATAATTGAATGGTTTGAGTTTGATTTGAGTGCTAAGTACGGTCCAAATACCCACAAATAATAACGATATCAACTCGTTCCGTCCAAACGGAACGTGCACGATACACAGTAAACGGTATACCATCAGCAGGCATAGTTGAAGGACCACACGCGATTGGAGTGTGGGTTTTATTTTGGGTTTCAGCAGCCCACTCAATTCGCAGACGCAGAGGTAGGCCTGGCAAACGTGCGAAACGGTCACGAAAATATCCCATTCCATTTTCGTTCCGTTTCGGAAACGGAACTAAAATAACTGTTTTGTTTTCATTTCGTTTTTGAAACGGCAGTGAAAATTGGTGCCACATTCCGTTTCGTTTCTGTTTCCCACTATAATTTCTTATTTCTGTGTTCTATTTCGGTACAACGGTATAATTATCTGTTCCATTTTCGTTTCGTTTTTCGAAACGGCAAAGAAAATACCAGCCAAATTCCGTTTCATTTCTGAAAGTGGAATGGCATCACGTTTTTATTTTCCGTTTTGACAGGGCTACGAGCAGAGGAAAGGGCTCAACTGTTCAAGTTATCTTGGGTTAAAAAAATGCCGAGCCCTCTCTTGTGCTCCCATTTGATTTGGTCCGTGGTATGATACCAAGGTCATCCATCTTTTAACAATTTTGTTGAGAATTCTCTTTTCTGAAGCCTAGAGTTTTTTGATATGGTACAATGTTAGTTTATTAGTACTAGACATTATTCTAATAAAAAAGGCATGACCCATATAAAGTTATAAACTAATTGTACTTCTGTCGGTACAACATTATTAATGCTAATTGGTAAGAGGCTAAGAGCAAAAGGTCATTGGTTCGGCATTAATAAATGAGATAGCCAAGTGGCACATTAGAAGCTTAATTATGTACTAATTAAATAAACTCGTCACTAAGGTTATAGTTGCTGATAGTGGAAATAGTCTTGTAACATTGATGTTAATAGTTACATTTCAGTATACTGATTTGAAATTTAATTTTGAGATAATCCATTATCAAGCGCAAGCGCATTAATAGGGAGATTTAATATTTAAAAACCTAACTTTGAACTTTTTGAAGTTGAACGGAATATTAACAAACCTGCCTAAACCTTCCAATGTGGAAAGGCACATGAAACTAACAATACTGTATATACAACAAGTTTGATGGATTATCAAATAATATTCAAATTTTATGAAAGTTCAATTAATACACTATCTATATGCTGATAAGTACTCAGCCGAATTCATGAACTATATATCTATCGAAAACATAGAAGTTATTTGTTTTATTATTTTTGCATTATTTTTTAAAAAATGATATTAACTTACTTAAATTGTCACGTTGATAACTACATGTTTTAAAACATTATTGTAAATTATTGTCACGTTTTTTAATAACATAACAATATTACTAAAATAAGAAATTCATATTGTAATTGTGGTACATATGTTCGTTATAATATTGATGGCCCTGTAACAAATTGGTACAATTTAATTAAAAACCGATGGATCATTCATTACAGTAGTTCTGAAAAGTTAACTTTTTAATGTTGGTGATATTTTATTAGTGACAAAATTAGTCTCCACTAGAAGTAAAGTTGACATATAATTTATTAAATAATTAAAAAGTATATGCATAATTTAGCTTTCATTCCGACGGATATAATGATAATTGTCACTGTTTTCAAATATCGATTTCTCCTTTCGGTAAGCATTTGTTCTTCGTTTTATCATCTTCCGTGGCGAACATCTTATAGAAGTCAATGGGATTGAAGTCTTTGAAGCGCCGACCGTGGCACCAACGAGGGGGAAATTGCTCAGGACACGCCTCCCTTACTCATTTACTCCTAAAATGACTGTAATATCCTCGTTGCAGTGTTTAAATCTGACAAAAACAATATAGAAAAGAAGGATATTTTAGTCATTTTTTATAAAAATGGGGAGTGAATGAGCAAATCGTGCGTGAACTGAGCAATTTTCCAACGAGGGATGAAACGCGTTTACAAATACGTCCTTATAGTTTTTACAATTTTGAATATTTTTAACAGCAACAAAGACTTCGGAATACTGAAGCAATAATTGAAATCAACTTCCTTGGTAGCCGCTACCAAGCTTTTCTAAAAAAAATAATTGAAATCAACTTAGAGCCTTTAATATTAATATAAGGAATAACAATATTAAAAATTTGTTATTGGAGAATGATCTGGTACAATGAATATAGTGGTAACCAGATACCTGGAATATGCATCGTCATAAATCCGTAAGCTAAATATAAATTGCACTAGTTATTTTCGTTGTAGAGACCGAGTTCTTGATCTAGTGGGAAAGAACAATACACCTTAAGTGAGAGATATTTAATTTAAAAATAACTTGGGAGACTTGAACCCAATTTATTTTTTTTAAAAAAATTATTTTCGTTGTAATGTTAACTTTTGAGGCATTTATCCACATGTGTTAATTACTTAATTACTAGCAAACGAGCCCACCCGATTGTGTGGGAATAAGAAAGGAAATTTGAGGCGATTTTATTAGATGACGATTTTGATATGATGAGAGGGTTGATTTATTTTTTCTCTTTCCTTTACTATGTGCACAAATTAAGAAAGAATAGAAAATGAAACAACCATCTGAGCAGATGTTAACACGGTCTAAACGAAAGGTTTAAATCTTTTATTTCATTATTAAATCTACACCACTGATCTGATCAAATCGCAAAAGTGGACGGTCCATATTGCATTGGATAAACAATTGTTTGCTCCTTTGGGTTTAAATTTTGGATAGACCTTTAGATTGGTGCTTTTATAAGTAGTAGAAATTATAATTGGGAAAATGAGTCATATACCCCTCAAATCTCATCTAATTGGAAATATCCCCCTCCAATCTTAAAATTTGGATATATGCCCCTCTAATTTTAAATACTATGGATATTTACCCCTTTGATTATTGCTATTGATAATTTAATTTGAAAAATCAGTGGACATAATTTAAGACAAAAATGCCCGTAATCCATTTGGCTATTGATATTCATGCCTTATTCTGCATATTAGAAGCTTCAAACCTTCCCCTTCTTACACATTGCATGCAATGAACAAAATATGGTAGTTAACCTTCCCGTAAATTAAATATTCTGGTTAAGCAGGTTAGCACATGCCTTAGCTTGACATACAAAAAAGGAATATTTCAAGTTCACACAAGAGCATGGAAAAATAGCAGAAGAATTCACGTCTGAAGATGAATTTGGTATTCTTTTTTCCAATACATAAATGATAGAATATGATTAGTCCAAATTACCACGCCAATATTCTAGTACTAAAAACAAAATAGTCACATGTTAGATTTTGAAGGCATCAAAACAGTACCAGTAACAGTAAGGTAGTACTGAGCATTACATAGTCATTAACTTATGGATTAATTGGAGAGCAATCATTATTGGATCTCCAACGATTCAAATTCCAACAAATAAAGAAAACAACGAATTTGGATATGCTAGAGAGAATCTCTCTGAACATGCAAAACAAAACAAGGAATCAAAGCAAATTTTGTAATTCCATTAAGAGATGAAACACCAATATCTAGTACGTGCCTGGTCAAGCGATCTGGCTAAATAAAAAGAAAAACTAAAGAGTAAGAAGCATCACTTGGTTGAAGAGATTCCAAGCGATGTGTCAGAAGAAAAATATTTAAAGAGAAGTTATGTTATCAAATCTGCATAATTTAGGCAGGAATATCAATCGTCCAACGGGATGAGGGTATTTTTGTCTTAAACTTTTAAAATACATTTTTCAGAATTAAAATATTATTAAAAATAGTTAAAAGGGTATATCTATATTGATTAAGATTAGAGGAGGATATTTCCAAATTTAAAAATTAGAGGGTGACCTTTTCAAGTAGATAAGATTGGAGGGGTATATATCTGATTTTCCCATTATAATTTGTGTTGAGTTTTAAAATAAAACGCAAACTGACCAACTGATGGTCCAAAAACCACTCCGACTTAGTTGGCTAAGACAACGATCTTTCAGCATAAAAATATTAGCTCGAAATTATATTATCTTCGGTTGGACATTAAAACACCCAGCTCTTTAATTAACTAATAAAAACTAGATAATTATATATATATATATAGTTCTGAAATAGCAAAAAAAATATCATAATAAATTTTGATGTGTTCAAATTGGAGGGTTTGAAATACTCCAATTATAACGTTTTTTTTAAATATCATAATAAATAGCAAAAAAATTCGGAAAAAATATAAAATTTGGTCTCCAAGGATATTTTTTTTTTGAAGGTAGGGTGGCCCCTACAACATTTTCATTAAATTAAAGTAAAATTGTACAAAAGGGCAGAAAAAAAATATATATATATACAAAGGCTTAAACAGCCTAGTCCTAATCCCTAACTAATCCTCCTTCAGGTAGTGTACTATCTCTAATCATAATTTTTCCAAAGTATAGAGTCCTGCATGATCCTCTGTATAGAGATGTGTGCATTTGGCCGGGATCCTTCAAAGATGCACTCGTTTCTATCCTTCCAAATTCTCCACATAGTAGCCATCCATAAAGTTGACTTGCTTTTAATTAGGAAGTTATTTCTTTTCCAAGAATCCATTATGTCATCATCTGGCTCTGTTAACCATCCAGCGCCCATTGTACTGTTCAAAACTTCTTTACTAAATGCGCAGTGAATAAAAAGATGTCGAGTTGTTTCTTTTTCTGATCTGTTGCACATGACACATCGCTGTATGGAAGGCCAAGATCTCTTTTCTAAATTCTCCTGTGTTAACAATCTATCCATAAATAGCAACCAGCCGAAAACTCTGGTTTTAGGAGGTGTGTGCAACTTCCAAATCCAGGGATGAATTGCTGAGCGTACTCCTGAGTCTCTCATGAGCATGTAGGCACTTTTAGATGAGAAATTCCCATCTCTAGTCCATCTCCAACTAGTGCCATGCCCATTTTCAGGTCTTGCGGTGGACGCCAGAACTAGTCTCCAAGGGTATTTTAATATGATGAATAACTTGAACGGTTCGGATTGAGCATTTAAATTTTGGATCTCAAAAAACGACTCTGTGGCACATTAGTCATTCTCTCTCTCTCACTACAGGAAAAGACACTATCTGCATCGCCTTTCTACATTCGCAAAACCGATGAAGTAAGTGATCTGCATCAGTTTATTGATGCAACAAAGGTGATGCAAAAAGTGGCGATGGTGATGATATCAAATGCATCGACTCACTCAGTTTCATCGGAAGACTGATGCTAAAAACAGATCCTCAAATGCATCAATGTTCGGATGAAGAATAAATTATCTACTGCATCATCATATTAATGCAACTTCTTACCTTCTGCATTGGCAGTCCCGATGAATTTAATTACCGTAGCATCGGCTTACACATGCAGAATTAACAATAAGCTACATTAACAAGCCAATGAAACTTATACTCTTCCGCATGGAAATTCCTGATGCATGTGATTTATAGTTGCATCAACTTACGCATGCAAGATAATGATAAACTGCATCTGCATGCTAATGCTGTTAGGAAACTGCTCAATTTTAATTTTGTGACTAATTACGCTTAATTAATCCAATTAAAACACAAGCAACACAAGATCTAGTGCAAAAGCTCATTCGACACAAAGAGATAGGTGGAATATTGTACCTCCCGCGAAATCGTATTCGCGGGGCTCGACCAAGGCATGGGAATCGATGGCGTGCCTTCTCCACCGTCTCCACCACGTCTAGTAGCCACCCTCGAGTCCACCAAGGAGGATTAATCACGTTCTACAAGGTACGTGCTAGCATACCCAAAGAACAAACCTAATCCTTATGGTTTTCTCTCTTGCATCAATCAAAAACCTTGATTTAGTGGAGAGAAAATAGCTCAACACATGAGCAAAAGAGAGAATGAAAGGATGAAAGTGGCGGCCTCCATGGGAGGAATGAGAGGAGAGAGAAAAGCTAGGTGGAGGCTCTCATAAGTGGTCCTTATATAGAGCACAAAACCTAATTGACCTCTTGCATAATTACAACTATGCCATCCCACCTACCACCATAATGGGCAGCCACGAAATGGGCCTATATGGGCCACTTAATCCACTCAATTTAGTCTCTAATTCTATTAATTAAAGCCCCATTTATTTGCTCTTTAATTGGGCTATCTATTTGCTACCAAATAACGGCCCAATTAATTAATATAACCATTTATATTAAAATTGTGTTGAACTAAATTAATTATTAACTCATTAATAATTTTTTTAGGATTAGTTAATGCATTAATTTATTTCTATATGATCCATTGACTTAATTAATTATAACGGTTCGAAACGGTATATAATTAATTAATCAATCTTATCATATTTTCACAGTACTTACTGCTGTGAATAAATAAATAATGCACTATGTGATTAATGTCCTATTTGTGTGACCCTTTTAGGATTTATGCTATGTTGGACATGGAATTAAATCGTTATTTAATTCCAATAATCATAAGCGGTATCTAGCAACACGTTATGATTCCCAATTCGCATAAATAATGTACTGCTACAGTATTTAATTCCTACATAAGAGAATAAAAATATTTCTCTATTTTGATTCTTATGTCTCACGATATCATCGTATAATCCAAGATAGGAATGTGTCATTCTTGCAGATTATACGTTTCTTGATCTAGAGTTGATCGCTTAGTTGCGCGCATACGATCCAACTCCATCAAGGGGCCCAAACAGATATCGTCACTCACTAAGTGAATTAATGAGGGACATACGATTTTCTTGATGATTAGCTTTTCCCCGCACAATTCAAGAGAACATAAATAAAGTCCGTATAGCAGCCCTTATCGGGAATCAGCGGTAGACAATATTTATTGAACCTATCCTCATGTGGAAAAGATAAACATCTCAAACTTAGAACCAAAATCATAACGAAATAAACAATGACACATAACACAATCCATATGTTTATTTCGTTGGGTCAAGTCCTGTACTATGTTCCATAACATACACATATGCAATTAAGTTGGTAACTCCTTACCTATGATTTGTAGAACTTAATCATCACTTAACTTGCATACTAATCTTATATGATAATTAATGTTCCTTGTTAATTATCAAGATTATGGACCGTTTAGATTTATTATTGTCATTCTAAAGAATGATCCACAGAGATCTACAATTCAGATCCTCAACCTGAATAATCTGTCAATAATAAACCTAGGAACAGATGATAAAATATCATCCATAACATAAACTAATATTTAAGTCATTAAATTATTGACTCCTAGGACATAACTCCAACAATCTCCCACTTGGCCTAGAGTCAATCAGTAGTGACTTCTAGCCAACGAAGAATTGAGAACGATGTCATATATCTACATATATACATGTCTCGGACCTCAAAATAAATAATATGCTTAAAAGCTAGTTACTCATACGTCTACCACGTATGGATGAATAATTGCATCTCGTATACTGCTCAAGGTAGATGTCAAGTTAGAGTGTTCACTGTGTTCGCAAACCTATCCAAATTTGTTCGACCATATATATATATACTACTATATATATGTTCTTGATCATCATCATATGATATCAAGTGATATCGTTATAGATCATATTTGAATCTCCAATGTAATATTGGGTTCTTTAGGAGTAAGTTGTGGTTCTTGATGCATAGAACCATAATAGCTCGACTAAGAACTCGATCCAAAATAAACTTCTTTTATTGCTTCATAAGTTGCTATGTATTTTGCTTTGATGACGGAAACGGTTGTAATATTCCATTTAGAACATCTTCTAAACTTACAACACCACCTTTTAGCAAAATATGTAGCTCAACTGTGATTATATCAATCCTTTGGAAAACTTTTATCAGTGTAACAACTTACACGAGATTTCTTTCATCTTAAGAGATGAAACATTATATCACTCTTTCTCATAAGGTACTCAAGGATATCCTTGATTATCGTCCAAATGTGTCTCTCTTGTATCCATTTGACAACTATTTGTCATATCCTTTGGATACTACATATTGGGACATATGCATAAATATGGCGTACGAAATGAAACTCATAATGAAAGAATGCTTGAACTATTTCATGCACTTTCTCGAATTGAGTTGCAATAAACCGAGTTAAATACTCAAGTCATGCCATGTGACATATAGTTAGACATCCTTCCTTGGAGTGTAACTTTCGTGTTTCTAGAACACTTCGTCAATATATGCATATTTGCTCAAACCTGACATCCATCATAATCTATCTTTATAGATTTTGTTTCCTAGAATTAGGTGATTTCGTCCAAGTTCTCACTTGAGAAAGCATTCTCCAAAGAGATCTTGACAATATTCATTTTCTTAATGTTATTCCCAATTAATGAATTGTTATCTTGAACAATACAAGTAATACAATTATGCTCTCACTGAATATCTTGTCTATACAAGATACTTTTGACGAAGTTCAACTTCTTGACTTCCTTGTCAAAACTTTTATTCCAATCTCCACAACACTTGCTTTAATCCATTAATGGATCCTTGATGCATGCGTATGTTTTTAGCAATACATAAACCTCGATTTGTGTCAAATGCAGAACATCTTCCTTCATTCATACGAAGAAGGCGGTTTTATGTATTTTTCCATATATCGATATATATGAAATACAACTATTGCTAGAATGATCTTTATTGACTTATACATAGCCACAAGCAAGAGGTTGTGCTTTGTACGTAGTCAACTAGTCATCGACTTAGACATAGCTACAAGCGAGAAACCGCGCTTTGTATATAGTCGATTTGTTATGCATGTCGATCTTTCCTTTTGAAGATCTAAACGTTCTTGATGGATTGCTCCTTCATGAACATCAACCAAGGTCTATACCTTGTTGTTATACATGGATTTTATTTAAAGATCATATGAATTCAAACCATATATGTGGAATCGGATCGTTCCATCGTTTCTTTGTTTATCAACGGATTCTCATATGCTAAGTACGAGAATGTTGTGAAAACCTATGCATCAAACGGCTTAGGATATCAACTCTCGTTGATCTTTTGTAGGATTGGTACTTGAGATTAACTTCTTCTACAACGATTTGTTGAACGAGTTCTTGAATTCTCATATATTCCATGAGTTTCTCGAACATCATCAACTCGTGAGATGGTTGAGTCCTCATTGGAAGGAGCGTATTAAACTTCTTTCACAACAACTTGTGAATAAAGTTCCGCTCAACTCCCACTAAGTACCATGTATGGAGTGACAAGTTTCCTATAATAGTACTTCTTGTAGTGACGCATAAACTATTTTAATGCTCACTTTACTCCCACTACTTCTTCTTGAGAATTTCAATTCATCAAGACTACATTATGATTAGCAGCAACTACTTTGTTCATATCATATTCGTGGAAGTAGTGCCTTTCGGTTAAGTTAAGATATCCTACAAACTTATAGTATCTTATTTGGTTTAAGCTTACAAGTCAACAATACTTGAAATAAGCTTCTCAACACCAAATCTCGAGAAGTATTACACTTAGAGATCAAAATCTCGTAAGATATATTCCTCAATAGACTTCGATGGAACACCATTCAGTGTAAACAATATTGTCCTCAAACATAATTCCCTAATACGAGTCGAATAAGTCAATTTGATTTATTATTGATTGAACTATACAAAATATTGTTCGGTACCTCCATTTTTGGACATATTATTCCTCATGGAGCGAGTTGTGAAACTACTTTCATACTCTTTAGATAATATTTCAAATCATATGACTTATTTACTTATTTACCACGATTAATTGTAAGACTTCCATTTTTCTTGTAAACTTCACCCTTGAACTCCTTTGAACTAGTCAAAAGGTTCATACTTATACCTTATCAAATAGATATGTTAATATCTACAATGATCGTTGTTTAAGTAGTAAAGTATCAACAACCTTTCATTGCACAAGTACTTATAGGTCTTTATACATCGATATGTATAAGTCCTAATTAATTCACTTGTCCTTGAACCTTTATAGGTTAAAGGCGCTTTTGTCATTTAACAAACATGATTCGCATACCAATCGATTTGAAATCAAATTGAATTACAAGCTCTACGTTACGTAGACTCTCGTAATGCGATTCTCGTTTATGTATGTGACTAAGCGGTTATATATAACATGAAAGTCAAATACTTAATTTATGTCAAGTCTTACGCATCCTATTTGTTATTCAAAACTTGTTTATCTATTTCAAGCAAATTCAATCAAGATGCACGAAATCATATAAACAAATCCATAATAAAAGAACTTGTCTTTTACTGAACATAATCATCCATCATCGAATATGAAATGGAGACGTTTTGAGAGGTTAGGATTAAGGTATGCAACCTTCAATTCCTAAACAAACTCTTAATAAAGATAACTCTACGTATTCAATGGTAATGACTTAGACGAACAAGTCATTTAAAATACGGAGTTTACTTTACATCTCTCGAACATTCTCTTATTTTTCATTGCCAACACATTTCGTTAAATGTGAGCATATGAACTAGTATCAAGTTACTAGTGTGAATTAGAGATAGTGAGATAATTTGAATGACAAATACTTCTTAGGATTAGAATATTCCTAATCGTTAAAATCATGGTATTTCGGACAACCTTTCAAATGCTTCCCATAAACGGCAAATGAAACATCTCATGTGACTCATGGTCATAAATGAGAGTCTCGAAATTTTAACTCATACATTGGTGATGTATTTTTGAATACTTAACCAATCACCCTTTTGCATTAACAAGCGTGCATAAAGGTAATATCATATCCTTCATAATTCCGAGGAGATCGTATGACAATATCAACAATCCTTGATATCGGAGATTAATATCTCTTGTCATCAATTAGCTACTTAAATCTTTCGATTTGTAAGCCAATGAAACATTCATATAACTTCTTTTAAAAGAATCTCCTGGTCAACTCATATTCTTTATACTCAATCATAAATGATGGAGTCAATATCTACTTTCTCCAAGAACACTTTCTTGAGTAAACGAATGAGAGCGTACGAGTTAAATCTAATCCATATGAATTCTCTAATTCAAAGGTCTACAAATTTCAAATGAGGATATTAGCCATACGCTTTATTGAATAACTTTTCGCCAAAAGTCAATCAATCATCGCGATGCTACGTTCGGGTAGTTTGAGGAAAGTTTTGAGAATTGACATACTCAAGTTTCTCTTCATTAAGATCGTGTCTTAGGAATCGGCATTACTCTTTCAAGTAACTACCTTTTAGAAACGAGTTTGTTCATTTTCAAAGATTGATCGCAACAAAAATTAACAATTTTAACATCTATAACAAAATCAATTTAAGGTCATATAGTTTATGCAATTGTTTTATTTATAACAAATAAAACTCCCACTACATTTATTTAATATCCCTAATGTAGTAGGTTTTCCAAGATCCCTATTTTCGTTGAGATGGTGCTAGCGTCGGCGTGACACTAAAAACCAACTAGATAAGGTAGGTTCTCCAACCAATCATTCCATATGATTCTTGGTTTGTGAAATATCACATGTACATCCACAAACTTTGTCCCGATGTCCAATCCGATTAGAAAACATCGTTAAGTAACCTTTCTCTATTTGCTCCTAGTAAATCCGATTTACACCCCGACACGGATGATGGAACACGATGTCCCGCGTCGGCGAGAATGCATCAATGAACGATCATACAATGTTAGAAGGGGATAGAGAGAAGGAGGGCGATTTAACTTAATCATGTTTTGTTTGGGACAATCAATTTAGTGACACTTGTTTGGTGGTCATGTAAGCATACACCCATACCTAGCCTATGACAATTCATAGCAATCACAAGCAATCACATATAAGCATCTCATCCATAGTTGTGGGTTTGTATAGCTCCCGCTTGCATTAGTTTCGCCACATCGTCCATGAAGCAAAACTAATCTAATCCTTGTCCCTCCCACTAAATTCTATAAGGATCTAAATCCTATATAAAATAAAGAAACAAAAATACATGTGAAAATATCATATCTCCATCCTAGCCTTAGGGGCATGCAAGCCACACAAGTTACATAAAAAATTAATCAACGAATTAATTAATTAATGGCACCAAAGGCCGCATTACAAACATTCACACATGCATTCAATTTACAACCACAAGACATTGAGTCATGAGCCATACTAAACCCACTATCCACCTACAAAACAAAGTTAGCACATACAAGCACTTTGTTTCCAATTAACGATTTTCGAGCATCTTTGCGTATTGTTCGCCATAAGCAAATTCCGTGAATAAATTCTCAATTTTAAACAACCAAACTTGTTTAAATTCATTTAGAAAGTTCTTTCAACATCCCATAACTGAAAGGAGATCAAATAAGGAGTTTTCTAATTATTTTCAACTAGTTTGAGTACTTAGAAAAACAGTAATTTAACTAAAAAACGTAACTAATGGAATCCAACAAAATCAATAGTTTTTGGTCTCCAAAAATTCTCAAATAAATTACTTAAGCTCCTTATCATAATTGTGATTACCAGTAAAAATTTCAAGAAGAGATCTTAAACCATCTGGGAGAATCAAAAAAGACAAATCTCTTACATGTGCACGAAACACCGTTATGAGATTTTCAGCTTATCCTCTCAACCATTTGGTCTGTTAGACCACCTTCTATCCAGTTTTTATATATACAATATACATAGAAAAAATAGTTTAGACTATAGGCTATCCATCCATGAAAAGAAAACAACCAAGTTCAGTTCAAAAAATTCGAGTTACATACTAAACAATCAACAAATTCTGTACTGGAACAGACTGTCGATCGAAATGTTTTAACCTAGTTGAAGGTCCAAACTTCCATAAACAATTATGAAACTAATTTTTCTGGAATCCTAACTCACAATAGAACAACTCCATTTAAACAGAATTTTTAAAGGAGTTCTCAGTTGGTACAGTTTATTAGAACAATCAATTTGCTTAATAAACTGGATCTGACAAGATCTTCCTTTTCATACTTGAAAACCCACAAATTAATCCGAGTCATGCAACAATTTATACATGCTCAGAAAGAGCTTCAAGTCCTCTTTAATTCTAGCCATAGAACACTGATACTTATATTCAAAATATAAATCTTTCAAGCCATTCAAACAGGATAGTACAAGCAGAAACTGGTTCTGCGCACTGTCGCCATTTTATTCACAATAAATCCATACTAATTCAGAAAAATGTGAATCTAACGCCAAAAGAATCACAATTCACAGATCTACAACTTTCATATAGAAGGAAAAAACTTGCAGAGAAGATATCATAGCGAAAAATGCGAAACAACACAGAAAATGCCATTTCCAGACAGAAAACAAACGCATCATCTCTACTAATCCGTTAATTAGCCAATTTCTCTTAATTAAGTGTCAAAATAGTTTGAGTACGACCATGTACTCTGATACCACTGTTAGGAAACTGCTCAATTTTAATTTTGTGACTAATTACGCTTAATTAATCCAATTAAAACACAAGCAACACAAGATCTAGTGCAAAAGCTCATTCGACACAAAGAGATAGGTGGAATATTGTACCTCCCGCGAAATCGTATTCGCGGGGCTCGACCAAGGCATGGGAATCGATGGCGTGCCTTCTCCACCGTCTCCACCACGTCTAGCAGCCACCCTCGAGTCCACCAAGGAGGATTAATCACGTTCTACAAGGTACGTGCTAGCATACCCAAAGAACAAGCCTAATCCTTATGGTTTTCTCTCTTGCATCAATCAAAAACCTTGATTTAGTGGAGAGAAAATAGCTCAACACATGAGCAAAAGAGAGAATGAGAGGATGAAAGTGACGGCCTCCATGGGAGGAATGAGAGGAGAGAGAAAAGCTAGGTGGAGGCTCTCATAAGTGGTCCTTATATAGAGCACAAAACCTAATTGACCTCTTGCATAATTACAACTATGTCATCCCACCTACCACCATAATGGGCAGCCACGAAATGGGCCTATATGGGCCACTTATTCCACTCAATTTAGTCTATAATTCTATTAATTAAAGCCCCATTTATTTTCTCTTTAATTGGGCTATCTATTTGCTACCAAATAACGGCCCAATTAATTAATATAACCATTTATATTAAAATTGTGTTGAACTAAATTAATTATTAACTCATTAATAATTATTTTAGGATTAGTTAATGCATTAATTTATTTCTATATGATCCATTGACTTAATTAATTATAACGGTTCGCAACGGTATATAATTAATTAATCAATCTTATCATATTTTCACAGTACTTACTGCTGTGAATAAATAAATAATGCACCGTGTGATTAATGTCCTATTTGTGTGACCCTTTGAGGATTTATGCTATGTTGGACATCGAATTAAATCGTTATTTAATTTCAATAATCATAAGCGGTATCTAGCAACACGTTATGATTCCCAATTCGCATAAATAATGTACTGCTACAGTATTTAATTCCTACATAAGAGAATAAAAATATTTCTCTATTTTGATTCTTATGTCTCACGATATCATCGTATAATCCAAGATAGGAATGTGTCATTCTTGCAGATTATACGTTTCTTGATCTAGAGTTGATCACTTAGTTGCGCGCATACGATCCAACTCCATCAAGGGGCCCAAACAGATATCGTCACTCACTAAGTGAATTAATGAGGGACATACGATTTTCTTGATGATTAGCTTTTCCCCGCACAATTCAAGAGAACATAAATAAAGTCCGTATAGCAGCCCTTATCGGGAATCAGCGGTAGACAATATTTATTGAACCTATCCTCATGTGGAAAAGATAAACATCTCAAACTTAGAACCAAAATCATAACGAAATAAACAATGACACATAACACAATCCATATGTTTATTTCGTTGGGTCAAGTCCTGTACTATGTTCCATAACATACACATATGCAATTAAGTTGGTAACTCCTTACCTATGATTTGTAGAACTTAATCATCACTTAACTTGCATACTAATCTTATATGATAATTAATGTTCCTTGTTAATTATCAAGATTATGGACCGTTTAGATTTATTATTGTCATTCTAAAGAATGATCCACAGAGATCTACAATTCAGATCCTCAACCTGAATAATCTGTCAATAATAAACCTAGGAACATAAGATAAAATATCATCCATAACATAAACTAATATTTAAGTCATTAAATTATTGACTCCTAGGACATAACTCCAACAAATGCAACATATACTCTTTCGCATGAGAATTCATGATGCATGTGATTTGTAGATGCATCAACTTACACATACAAGATTAGTCCAACTGAAGGTTGGTTTTTTTTTTAAAAAAAATTTTACCCTAAAAAAGTATGAACAAATTAATTTATTAATTCACACCCCCGTGTATTTATATCTTATAGAAATTAATACATTGTTAATTCACATCAAATTACTTCATGTGGCTAGATATATAATTTACATGTGCGTAGTACATATTAGAGCTACACATTTCATGCGACAAATGCAATGATTAGTCTAGTTACATTAGTGAAATACTATGTAATAGCACGGATTATTAGTTAAATTGATATTTTTCCAAGCAATTAGTTAAGTTTTTTACATCGACATAGCCGATGCATAAGATGCATATTTCTTGCAACCGCTCGACAGATGCAATAATTAGTTTAGTTACATCCGTAAATCCTATGCAATAGCCCTGATCAGCTAAATCGATATTTTTCATACAATTTGCTATGTTATTTACATCAACATAGCCAATGCATAGGCCGCTTATTTCTTACTTCCGTTGGACAGATGCAATAATTCATTGATTGCATCAATATGACAGATGCAGTCGAGTGAGAATGGTTACATCTATTCATCCAATGCAATTAGATATATTATTTTCATTGTCACAACTGATGCAAGAGCTTATACATTAACTACATCCATTGGACGGAAGCAAATGTTCAATAAGTTACAACAGTAAATCCGATGCACATAAATAAAAATAGTTACATCAGTGTTTCTCATACAACTGGCTATTATTTATATGACCAAGACGATGCAAACAAATATAGGTCGATGCAAAATGATGAAAAACGAAATGTGGATGCAAATAAATTTTTTTGGTTGATGCAACAGATATTTTTGCTGAAAAATCATAAATCCCGATGCAGATGCTGCAGTTTCCTGTAGTCTCTCTCTCTCTCTCTCTCTATATATATATATATATATAAGAACTAAACAAGTTTTTATTTCCTCATTTGACTAACAAGTATATATTATAAAAATAAGAGGATGGTCTAGTGTCCACCAATCGAATGCTTCAAAATGTCCAAAAGGTTATTATTTTAATTAATTTTTCAGAATATATAATGCAAACATCGAAATTTAAACCATTTACTTAGCTTGTTCAATTCAATGAACGATGCATTTTTATATAAATTTTGTAAACTTTGAAATTTTGTGATACTTTATAAATTTTGTAAACTTTGAAATTTTGTGAGACTTGATCAAGAGACCAAAACATGAATGTATTATAATTAATTTATTGTATTAAACTAGATTCATTCATTATTTAGTTTTTCGATTGATTATCAAATAAAATCTATAATTTTCAAAATTTTTATGAAAATGCATCGCTTGTTAAGTTAAACAAGATCAATGACTTAGATTTGATGTTTGAATTTCATATTTTGAAAATATAACAAAAATGTGTGTTTAGAGGCACCCTATAGTGGACACTAGAACTGTTAGAGTTATGTTCTAGAAGTCAATAATTTAATGACTTAATTATTAGTTTATGTTTTGGATGATATTTTATCAACTGTTCCTAGGTTTATTATTGACAGATCATTCAGGTTGAGGATCTGAATTGTGGATCTCTGTGGATCATTCTTTAGAATGACAATAATAAATCTAAATGGTCCATAATCTTGATAATTAAAAAAGAATATTTAATTATCATATAAGATTAATATGCAAGTTAAGTGATGATTAAGTTCTACAAATCATAGGTAAAGAGTTACCAACTTAATTGCATATGTATATGTTATGGAACATAGTACAGGACTTGACCCAACGAAATAAACATATGGATTGTGTTATGTGTCATTGTTTATTTCGTTATGATTTTGGTTCTAAGTTTGATAAGATTAACTTTTCCACATGAGGATAGGTTCTATAAATCTTGTCTACCGCTGATTCCTGTTAAGGGCTGCTATACGGACTTGATTTACGTTCTCTTGAATTGTGCGAGGAAAAGCTAATCATCAAGAAAACTGTATGTCCCTCATTAATTCACTTAGTGAGTGACGATATTTGTTTGGGCCCCTTGATGGAGTTGGATCGTGTGCGCGCAACTAAGCGATCAACTCTAGATCAAGAAACGTATAATCTGCAAGAGTGACACATTCCTATCTTGGATTATACGATGATATCGTGAGACATAAGAATCAAAATAGAGAAACATATTTATTCTCTTATGCAGGATTGAAATATTGTAGCAGTACACTATTTATGCGAATTGGGAATAGATACCGCTTATGATTATTGGAATTAAATAACGATTTAATTCCATGACCAACATAGCATAAATCCTCAAAGGGTCACACAAATAGGACTTTAACCATACAGTGTATTAATTGATTTGTTTGCATTGGAGAATGCAAAAATATGATGTGTTGATTAATTAATTATATACTGTTGCAAACCGTTATAATTAATTATATCAAAAGGATCATATAGAAATTAATTTAATACATATGCTTATCCCAAAGTAATTATCATTAAGTTGATAATTAATTATGCTCAACAACATTTAATATAATTGTAGGAATTATATTAAATAAATAGGTTTAATTTAATTAGCCGTTATGAGCCGAAATGATAATCAATTGAGAATGCCCATTATATATTTGATATAGTAGGTTTGAGAGAGAATAAACAAAATATGGAAATGGCCCATTAAGACCCTTAATTAGGCCGGCCTAGGGTGAGTGGCAAAAGGGTAAATAGTGAGGTAAGAATGTTGGACTTGATCTCTATATAAGGACCACTAGTTGGTGCCTTCCAACCAAAGTTTCTCTCTCCTCCTTTTCCCTTCTTCTAGCCGCCACCTTCAAGAGAGAAAAGAAGTTTTCTCTCTTCCATTTTTTGCTCTCTTCCATTGATTATTAGGTCTCATGTGTTGAGAATAGCTATTCCTAAATTGAATATTGGATTAATTCAAAAATAGCAAAGGGATTAGCATTCCTCTAGTTCCTACTAGTATGGGACCTATGAGAATGGTTAGTTTCTTTGGTGGACTCGAGGCCAAACATGAAGGAGGCGAAGGAGAGCACGCCATCGATTTCTATGCCGTAGGATCGAGCCCCGCGAATACGATTTCGCGGGAGGTACAATTCCCACCTATCTCTTGTGTCGAATTGAGCTTTTGCACTAGATCCTTAATTGCTCCTTGTTTAATTGGATTAATTAAGTGTAATTAGTCATAAAATTAAAATTGAGCAGTTTCCTAACAAGAACAGTAGAAACCCTTCCTCCATCAGTATTATTTTTTTTTAATTTTTCTTTTTGTCACCATTATTACAACAATTATTATGATTACAATATAATATTAATCAAAAGCAAACAATGTCATAAGAAAGTACATCTATAGTATTAATTAAAACCCGTGGTGTTATGGTCCGTTTTTTTTATTTTCACTAGCGACACAAAAATCTGACCGTTATTCAATTTTCGACTGATTCGATCGATCTCATCCGTTGATATTTCTTTCTTCTCTCTTCTTTCTCGTCGACAACAACAGAGAAAATTACCGCTCTTCTTTCTCTCTTCCTTTTAGTGCATCGGAGAAGATTTAGGCCCTGATCAAAATTTTATTTTTTTAACATGGGATTTCATTTCTTTGGAAAATTTTTGATCAAAATGAGCGGATTTGATATCATTTGATTAGGATTCTTATGTCCAACGAAATTCTGTAAAATCAATTGAATTGAATTGAAATCCCATGACCATTTTGATCAGGGCCTTAGTTCTCCGTGGCTTCCTCCTTCCACCTACACCTGCCCACTTCCGTCTCTCCGTCTCCACATCCTCTTCCCACCAACACTGCCGCACCCTGCCCCTCCTCTTTCCTCTCCACCGAACCCTATGGAAACTGAAGGCACAACAGCACAAATCCAGGTGGAGGGTCGTCGCCCCCTTAGTCTCTTTCCATCGTTTTACAGAAAAATGAAGGGGGTGGTGAAGCACTTCTCATAATCTCTGGCGAGATACACAGATTTCAGGTACGTTGAAGTTTTTTGGGTTAATTTTTTCTATTTTCTTCAAATTCCAAGTACTTTAATTTGTTGTGTTAAAGTTTTCTCACTTCCATTAATTTCTTGGAATTTTTCCCTATTAAGCATCGGCTCCTTTGATTGAGTCATTACTTTAATTTTGTACCAACATATTGATTTCTAATTTTGGCCTACCTTGCTTCTTTTCAACCAGGTTTGAATCCAAAATTTTAATTCAAGGCTACTTTTTAAGATCTAATTACTTTCTACCTCATTCTGAAGTTTTAAAGTTCTCCGTCAAATTCGCGGCACCTGAAAAACCTTGACATATCCTCCACAAAATCCGCCCCTTGCCAGGCCTGCCCACAACACATCTTTTGCTGCTCCTCCACCAAATCTGCCTTAGATGAGATCCCTTCATACCCCGCTGGATTCTCCTCGGTGAATATATTGGTCCACATAAATTCAGGTCTATATGAACTTCACTGTTACGTCTTACCAGAAATTTCTTATTTTTATTGGGAAAAAAATTAATTTCTTTAGCTGATTTTGGCCAATAATAATTAGCAAATAGATGAAGGAGCTTCAGAAGATTTTTTTTATATAATTTTTTATCACGTAGTCTGGTCAATTAAAACTGTGATTTCATCATTGTTTGGTTGTTGTTATTGAGAATAAGTCATTAAGTTTCCATTATATTGAAGTGCAGATAAACCCTGGAGTATTGAATCATTAAGTTGTAGCCGTGATATGCACTTGAAGTTAATTACTATATAAATTTGTTATTAACACTTATTATACATCCCATGATGAGCCCTTTTGCTCCTTCTCAACCCCATTTATTACTTTCTTAACTGGCTCATCTCTGATGAAGAATGGTAGAGACATAAAAAGTATCTGGATATTTTTTTTTCTGCTCATATTACTTGATTTGGTATTTTTTTTTTTGGGGGGGGGGTTCTTTTTTAATTAATTTTTGGTATTAGGATAGCTAGATTTGCTTGATTGGAGAAGGCGAATGGTACTTGAGTTAATATTGTTCCGTGATCTTTTAACAACAAAATCTTCTGATAAATATCTGATGATTTGCTTAGTTAATAAGATATTAAGAATCTAAACATCTTAAATCTAACTAGATTTTATTCTTAGTACATGAAGTTCAATCAATGATTGGTTCATTCAAATTTTTAGATGAGTAAAATTTATGTTTTAGTTCCTTCTACTAACCATTATTTATAGTTATTATTAAAATCAGAATAGTTTAGTCTTCTTACAAATGTCTGTTGTTAAATTAGGTTTCTATTTCGTCTGATAATCCATGAAATAAAGGTTGGCTGTTCCCCAATGGTTACTTTGTATGTATTAATGTTGCTCGAGTTCTAAAAATCATGTATGATAATCTCTGCAACAAATGACCATTCTATAATTGATATGTGTTTCAGTTACCAGTGCTTCATGGATCATCAAGGGAACTAAATCCCTGTGCTCATGCACCTATTGAACTAAATACCAGTGCACATATTGTGGGGGTAGAAAGGTACCTCCTTCCCTCAGTTGTCCTACAATATCTAATTGAACTGCCAATAGTTAGAAATAAAGCATTATAAAATGATCTTGACAGATATTTTTTTATTTGTGGAAGTACAACTAAAACTGTTCTTCAGACGCTCCGAAGCATGGCCATGCTTTCACACGTCCTATTCTTTCAAGAATAATTGATGGAATCTTAACTTATGACCGAAATGACCTTCCATTTAACTCCTTCATTGTTCTTTTCTGCCAAACAACTGAGGTAATGATTCCAAATTCTTTATCTTCACTAGAATTTGACTAATCTGCCCCCACCAGCAATTATTTTCAATGCCAGTTTCTTAGCTTGCACAGTGGCTTTGTAGGTCTGAATTGTGATTTTATTCATAGCGTATCAAATAAGATTACGTTGAGTTGTTTGGGTGGAGTATGATCCCAAAGTGAAACATCGTGCTAGGTAATTTAAGAAATTTCCATTTCTTTTCTTTACTTGAGTTGGGACTTCTAGTAATGCTAGAATAGTTACTTTAGGCCTTGATCGGAATGGTGGTATGATAGGAGTTGATTTCAATTCAATGGAATAGAATTGATTAGAAATGATTTCAATTGATTTTTGGTGATCGGAAACAATATAAATAGAATCGAAGGGAATTGAAATTGAGCGATCGGAAACCCCGTAGGATATTAGAGAAAATGATTTCATATTTTAAATTTGACTATCATGCCCTCATTCCTAGCTTTCCACCTTCTGTAATCACTACGGTAAATAATTCGTTGCATCTCCTTTGTGCAACAAAACCTGATTAATGAAATGAGCATTTTATGCCAAATTACAAACGCAATTACCAACTCAACATATTTTACAATTAAACCAGTTTTGAAATGAACAATTTAAACCAATGTATCTAATGGCTACACAAACCAGCTTTGCATTAAAATTGGCTTCAAATCAATGCTTTCAATTGACGTTTCTTCAATTTGGAAAAGGAAGAAAACTAGCAATGAATATCACTAGAACATTTCATTGGAACATTTCAACAAACAGCTTGTGTGCACACATATAGAAAAGATATAGCTAAAAAGAACGTATAATATACTGGTGAGGAACAAAGGAACAACTGTGCTCAATTCGGAAAAGAACGAAAACACCAACGATGAATGATTAATGTCTCTCTCTGAGGTGTACATCTTCTTTAACAAACTGACTTCTGTTTTGAATAGAAAAGAGCAAACTTTTATCGGAAGAGAAAGGGGCATTTTGGTCCAGTACACCAGCGTGACTCTCAGCCCAATTGAAATCGCTCGAAATTTCTACATTCTTCATGAGATTTCGCTGGTCGAAAATTTTCCCACCAAGTCGCTCCAAATGAAATCAACTCTCTATTTTTAATCGGTTCCGATCACAAGATTTGATGGAAACGGAAATCCATTTCCAATTCTCGCGTCGTTTTTCTGTTTCCGATCAGGGCCTTAGTGAAAAGAATTTTCTGGTGGACAATATGCAGCGACATCTTGGATGACCTCCTTCTAGCAATGCATAAGTAATTAGCCTCTCTTCAATTTTTTGATCGGTTATATTGAGAATTTTATAATAGAAAGGATCAAATTTTACTGTGTTGATAGTAATGAGAAAATTGCCAAGCACCTGGGGCAAGCACGACACAATAATTACCCCAAATTATTTTGGTCGCAGTGCCTTTTGTTTTTTTTTTAAAATAAAAAAGAAGCATGAAAGTGTACTTAGCTGGTACAAGAGGGATAACTTAATTTCAAAAATGTGTTCATGATCATCTTTTCATAGATTAAAATGAGTCCATATGGTTTTTGCTATAATTTTGATTTCACTGAAACCTATAATTTATTTGATGAGCTTGCCTTCTTCAAAATTCTCCTTTCCTGAATATACTTAGCTGATCTCAATCTCCTAGGAGTACCAATTATTCTCTCTCATATATATATATGAAGGTACATACTTAGATCTGGTACGTCAAATGTTCAATCTTTCTTATTACTTTCTCCTTTTTTCATCTATTAAAATTTATTAGAAACATCAAGGATAATGTGCAAAGAAAACCTGAAGCATATTTTATTGGCTTTTATGTACTAAATATGCTAAGAACTAAATAAACATGTTATTCTATGATGGTACTCGGCAAAAATGTTCTAAAGAACTGACTACTTTTGAAGTTCCCCATATTGCCTTTTTTACTCATGTACTATTACTTAGGTTTAGAAACATCAGAACTGTTATCCTGTACATGTTATCAGTTTCTAATGATGGTAAACATAAACATTAATTTTTTTTGTAAGCTCTTTAAAAGAAAGCATGTATCTTGCTATGGAGTCGGATCCTCTGGTCGTTTTTTACAAACGACCACCTGGTCGTTTTTTACAAACGACCACCTGGTCGTTTTCGATCTGGACCGTCTGATTTAATCTCAACGGTTAACATTTTTTCGGGCCTATCAATCGTGGTACTAGCACGGGGCATCCATAGCCATTAAGATTAAATCAGACGGTCCAGATCTAAAACGACCAGGTGGTCTGCCGACCAGAGGATTTGGTTCCATCTTGCTATATATAAAATCAGAATATGCAAGGTGAAAAGAATATGTGATGTGAAAAAGGCATGTAAATTTATCTGAGCAGTTGGAAACTAGCATTAAGAATGGTGATCTTGAGAGTTTCAAGTTTCAATCCATAAAAAGGAAAGCAAGAACAATTTGTGCATCAGTCATATAATTGCGGCTACCAGCATTGTTAGTTTGGTATTTGAATAAAAAGAGAAATAACAGTTATTATGGATTATAATTTTGGTTAGTAATACAATGTACTCATTCTTTAATCTATTTAACACTGCTCTAATTTCGTTGGACTCGTAATCCTAGAATTGTAATAAACTACCTTTTGTACTTATATCAGGGGCATAAAAGAACAAAATTAGAAGACGAGCCGAGAGAAGCTCAATGATCGGTAGTCAACTTATCCCAAGAGATGTGATGCCAGAGCTAAATGAGGTCCCTGATGATGAAAAAGATAATAAAGCAATTAAACAATGTTTACATTTAAACTTTTTAAATAAGTTTTTAGTAAGTTTGAATAGTTGAATGTATTTGACATGTTGTGTTACTACCCTAATTTATATGATTCGGTAAAGTTCATGTAATGACTCTGTATTTTTTTAATAGACAATAGCTTCTATAATCATATACTTGATGAAACTAAGGCCTTATCAGAATCCTCTTTTTCACGTGGGATTTCATTTCAGTTGATTTCATTAGAAATTTTCTGATCAAAATGAATGGATTTGGTGTCGTTTGGTTGGAATTTCTATGTTATTCGCTCTAATAAAATCTTGAAAGATCAATTTAATTCAAATTAAAGGAATTGAAATCCGGCTAGCGTAGAAAACATTTTGATCAAGGCCTTACTCATGGCTTACTAACATTTGGAGATAATTTGTTTCTATAATTATATACTTGATTAAAGTAATTCTACTCATGACTTATTAACATTTGGATTTAATCCATATCGAGCGAAGCTCGATTTCGCTAACCTAGTTTAAATAATATATAATCATTCCAAAAAATAACAAAACTAATTATTATACTCAATTCGCTCAATTTCGATTCCTGACCCACCACAAAAATAGCTTTTAGTGTTCGCGAGTAAGCTTTATTTTTTCACCGAACTCAATCACCAGTTTACCACTTCTCAATTATCTACTCACAATAGACACGTCCATATAGAGAACAAATTATCTGACAACTATGATAATTAATAAAACAATTATCAAAATTACAACATTTAAATCTATCAACTATCAAATTGTGAACGATCCATGATCCTAAATACTTGTCCTATATATGCCATGCAATGCAGTTAGACTTGTCAAACATTTTCGACGGAAACAGAAACAACTGTTTTCGTCTCTGTTTCGTTTCAGACAACGAAACATAATTTTTTTACGTTTAACGTTCTATTTCGTCAAACGAAACTGTTTTTGTTCCGTCTTTCATTTTCCATTGATTTCGACCCATTTCTATGTTTTGTTTCAGTAACGTTTATAAATTTCAGTTTCGTTTCAGTTTCGTTTTCGGAAAAGAAACTGATTTCCTGTTTCATTTAACGTTCCGTTTGGACGGAATGGAACAGAAACGTTGAAACAACACGAAATTGACAAGTATAAATGCAGTTCCTACACAAGCAGATAAAAAGATTGCTTTATATGAAATGGACGGCTGAGATCTGCGCTGAACTCGACACATTTAGAGAGGCGAAGAGCTAGGTGAGTGGAAATGTTGAATACATTGTTCAACAAGGATTGTTTTGTAATTCTACACAACATTTAAAAATTCCTAATCTTTTGTCTTAGTACAAGTGTACAATAAATTAAACAAAACAAAGACTACTTGAGTTTTGAAGGAAATTTCCTCTCCGGTTTAGTTCTCAGGAGGAAATTTACCTCCTCTCTAGCTCCAAGACTTCACAGTTATATATATGAGCGTACTCTGTATTCGCAGACTACACATCGAGCTCCTCTAATGGCTCCAAAGAGAAAACTGGGTCCCTCCAGTGAAGGAGCCGGGCCATCGCGACCAGCAAAGAGCCGAGGTTTAACATCCAGGCGAGTGGGTCCCAGTTCTGAGATTAGGAAGGGGCAATTTGTCGGGAGCGTATCCTCTGCCAATTTTTTGAGGTTGGTAGAGGATCAACGTTTGATCCGAGCCGTTAGATCTAATCTCGACGGTTAAAATTTTTCGGGCCTATCAATCTAGGTTACATGCACGGGGCTCCCTTAACCATTAAGATTAGATCTAACGGTCTAGATCAAACGTTGGCCCTCTACCAACCATAAATGGTTGGCAGAGGATGTGATTCCCAATTTGTCTCGGTAGTTCTTCATTTTTCTTCTCTTCTTAATTTTGCATTATTTTACTTTCGAGTAATTTCTGCATTGCAGCTTCCAAGAGAACACGACGGATCCCTTTCATCATATGGTTAGTGTTTCTTTTTTCTCTCTCATTTTTTTTTTTGAGGGCCCTCTCATTATAATTTTATTTTCATTGCTTGGATTAGTTGGATGTCATGATCGTGTGTTGGTTAAAATTTATTACGCTATAGCAATTTATTGTTCAAAAACACTGAAGTATGTGCTCTTTTTCATTACCCTGTTGCAAATTCTTGCCCGTTTGGATCATTTAGGAATAAGAGGAATAACCTCTTTTTAGGCGTAAATTTATTCCTAACCATCCAAACTCTTTATAAAGTTACACACTTCTCAATATTTTCCGCCTAGGAATAGGCTATTTCTCTTGGGGTCGTTTGGATCGCTTAGGAATAAGAGCAATAGCATCTTCCTAGACGAAAATTTATTCCTAACCATCCAAACTCTTCACAAAGTTACATACTTTTCAATATTTTCTGTTTAGAAATAGACTATTTTTTTATTCCTGAGCGATTCAAACGGCTCCTTAGTGAATTAATTTTCTTATAGGGACTGAAAATTGTCTCTCGGAAATTTTGAATGGTTGTGAATCTTGTTATTAATTTGGGCTTAAATTGTATTGAAAAAACTGGTCCACCACAAAACGTACCTTTATTAATTTGGGCTTAAACATTTGTCTCGCAGACTACCGACAATTTTTTTGTATTGATTTTACACGAAATTTTATTCCTTTGATATATGCCTTTCGTATTTTCAGAATTTCACACCCGACAGGATTTATTAATTTATAATAACCAGTTGGTGTTATGTTACAGGATTTCTAAGACATCTTGTGTAATTTCAGATTCGACACTCTTTTAGATTTCTGTCCCCTATCTTGAATTACAATACATATAATTTCTTTTTTTGGATGAAAATCACTCTTACCGTTGATCTTCGCTTCATGATCTGCAACTGTATCAATTAAATTAATGCTTTGTGAATGAAAATTCTGGAACAAACATATTCAAATTCTTTCACATTTTTTTATTTCTATAGATAAGGGCACAGAATTGCAAGATAGAAGAACTTCAGGCTGAGGTTAGTGGACTATGATGTTTGCTTCATTATATGAATCTGTATATCAATTCAACGCTTTTGAGCATATATTATGGACTGTTGTTTAGAGAGGAATTAGGTTAAAACAGTAGGGATTATGATCTCTAGACAGAGGTTTTCTTTTTATATTAATCTAGAATCATACTTTTACAAATAAGATTCTAAACTTCTACAAATAACATAAATACTAGAAATAATAATATAATAACTAATATAACTCCACACCCCCATAAGATGGGCGATAGATATCAATCATCCCTATCTTGTTACAAGAACTTTCAAACTGCTTACAACCCAAATCCTTAGTTAGACAATCAGCCAACTGGTCTTCCGATTTCACATAGTTCAACGTCAGCACTCCATTATTCAGTTGTTCTTTGATAAAGAAACTATCAATCTTCACATGTTTAGTGCAATCATGCTAAACTGGATTGTTTGCAATATTGATTGCCGACTTGTTGTCACATCGAAATTGTAAGGACTTTCCTCGAAACACGCACAGCTCAGATAGGAGATTTCTCACCTACATCAACTCACATAGGCTGAGTACCATAGCCCTGTACTCAGTCTGCTGTAGATCTAGCCACCGCATATTGCTTCTTGCTCCGCGAAGCCACAGGATTGCCTCCAATAAACACACAATATCCTGTGGTGGATCTACGATCATTCACGCAACCTGCCCAATCAGCATCACATTAGCCTTCAACTATCAGATGCCTATGACTTCTGAACCACAATCCTTTTTCGGGATTCCTCTTGATATACCTGAGAATTCTGTGAACAACATCCAAATGTTGTTTAGGCTCTGATACCATATTGTTTAGAGAGAAATTAGGTTAAAACAGTAGGGATTATGGTCTCTATACAGAGGCTCCCTTTTATATTAATCCAGAATCGTACTTTTACGAATAAGACTTTAGTCTTCTACAAATAACATAAATTCTAAAAATAACATAATAACTAATATAACTCCACATGAAAAAACTCTATTTGTGGAGAAACATTAATTATAATTTTGCACACTCAAGAAATTCTTTCATATTTTTTTTCTTTTGGTCTATATATAGATAAGGGCGCAGAATTGCAAGATAGAAGAACTTCATGCTAAGGTTAGTGGACATTAATGTTTTCTTCATTGTTGGCATCGTTATATATAATTCTATGCTTTGTGAGATTATATTATGGACAAACTCTATTTGTGGGGAACTTCTATTCAAGTTTGCATACTCAATTCTTTCACATTGTTTTCTAATTTTTTTCTGTTTCTATGTTCTATAGATACACGCACAAAATTGGAAGATAGAAGCACTACAGGCTGAGGTTAGTGGACTAATACATGAATTGTACGTACTACAAAACCCTGTTGATGCTAAACCATTTTCTTACACTACTTCCACCATAACCCTGTGAGCCACATGATGTTTTGCCACTATGAACAAGAACGTCTCTTTCCAAGGATCACACATTTTAGATCCAATAAATTTCATTAGCTTTTCATAAATATGTCTGATAAATCCAGTAACAGGACATCAAGATGGCTGTATAATTTGTGAAAGCTTAGTTTTGCATCAAGTCCACTCTTTGATTATTGCTGGATTGTTAGCAAGTAGCAACTGTATTTGGAATACCAAAATTGGGGACATTTGCAAAATTCTAGTCTTGCAAATTCAACTTATGGACATGTTAGTGTTTGCAGGTGGTTGGGATCGATGAACAAAGCTCTTCAATACTTGAAAACCCTATTGATGAAAACCTAATTACGAGGTAGCAATTGTCAGTGATTTTTTTTTTTTTCAAATTTGAAATTTGATTCTCAAGTCCTTTCTGGTCTTTTCCTGAATAGGCTGGACAGTATCATATCAGTCTTTTCTAGGTACAAAATAAGAAATTGTTTAAATCACATCTTTTTGACACATTTGAATGATGTTTACTGTAGTATACCAGAGTAGGTTGTGCAATATTAGAACAGTGAGAGTCTTGTCTAGACCTGCATATGTTATATTTTGACAGACATGAATTATGTGCTAAACCAAAGCGCCCCGCACCCAACCATCATATTAGAAAATGTTTAGAAAGACAAATACCAGAGTACCAATCATGTATGTGCTGTATAACGTACTTAGATCTCATCCTATTCACTGAGACTAGTAGTACTAAAGAAGTCCTCCTATGTCCCTACAACTTATATATTCCATCTATTATTTTCATAATAATAATTTTAAATTTATCCTTAGAGAACCAGCCAATCATGGGCAGTGCGAGCTAAAGATAATGAATAACATAAAGAAAAGGGTCTATACTGGCTCTGAAGTACAAGGACAAGATGGAGAGATACTCAAGGTAGCTATATGCTGCAATGGTCAGAAAATTACATCTGAACCTCTTGCTTCTGCCAGGTTTGAAGTTGTGGTACTTGAAAGGAATAGTAACAAATTTGAAGAAAGTTTAGTAACGGGCCGGCCAGAAGTGGGTTCTGTTTTGGCTAATGAATATATATCACAGTTTTCTAATGGAGAGGCAGTCTTGCAAGGTTTGAAATTTAAAGATAACTCAAATTGGGCTCCAGGGAAGAAATGGTGCCTTGGAATTAGGATATTGGAGGAATTTAATGTAAAAATCAGAGAAGCAATCAGCGGTCCTTTCAGAGTTTTGGATCGACATGGAAAATGTACTTCTGTGTTATATTCTTCCATTAGATCTTATTTTTATTTCTCACCATGTATTCAATATTCTTTTTACATCAGCAGACGCATGTAAGCATGCATTAAACTTAAGTATTCAATTGCATACACAACAGCCAAGTAGCCAACAAGTAGCTGTAAATTAGGTATTCAAAATAAAATTTGTATAAATGGTGAATAATTTAATTTACTATGTTACTTTGTTTAGCATCTGAAAAGCCAGATATCCCATTGTTGGACCACGGAGTTGGGCGCCTAGAAAAGGTAGGTAAAGAGCGGGCCTCAGACCTCGAGAAGAATGGTATTAACACTGTTAAGGATTTTTTGCAGCTGTATCATATGAACCCAACAAAGCTTCTCGAGGTTAGAAAAATTGTACTTTAAATGTATGCATCAATAGTTTTGGTTTATTTTTACTCCTGTTTTCTAACAAATGTTTTTAAATTTAGTTCTAAAGTCCCTTGAAAACTCCTCGCCAAAAGTTCAAATTTTCTATTAGGTTTTCATATTTTATTTTATTTTTCAGAGGTTGATTTTTATCATTACCAAAAGTATAATTAACGCAACGCAATCCTAGATTACAAACCCCGAAATAGCACTTATACACAACAAATAATAACTTTGCTATTTCTAATAAATACATGATCAAATACGATACACTGAGTTAAGTGTTTCCTTGATTGATGTTACTTAGGATTAGTGCTGGTATTAAGAATCAGATATGACAACAATTTGTGGCATATATACTATTGAAAAGAAAGAAAAATATAAGTAGTTAACAAGCAATCTATGACATTGTATTTGTAGATTCTCAAGATGCCAGAGTCAGATAAACAGTGGAAAACTATGATTACACACGCCAAAAAGTGTGATGCCGGATCCAACCTTTTCTCGTATAAAAGGGAAAATACCATGCTATTTTTTAACTCTGTGTATGAGCTTATGGGAGCTGAATTTGGGAACGGATACATACCATCTGATAAACTACAAGATTCTGAGAAGGTGAGTATAGATTATCTCCATGCCCAGTTCGGGTACTAGATCCGACTATTGGGGTAAAGGCTTGAGTACTACAACGCAGCAGAGATCTGTAATGGTGACCTCTCTGGATGAGCTTTGTTGTTTATGCCTCTATAGTAGTAATCATTCAGAAGCTGTTCTTGTTGATTTTTTCTTTTTTTGCACTAATCATTCACAGCGATTTGCATTTCAGGAATTAGTCAACAAATGGAAGGAGGGTTTCTGTGGGAACATTAAAAACAAATCCTTTCCAGCTGATTTTAAACTTCTGAATGGTCAACCTGTACGTATCGAATGCAATTTTACAGGCAATCCAACTGATGACGATTTATCACAACATGGTAATGAACGGTCGCTGCTTTATAGATCCCTAAAACTATTCTACCTACCTTGATACCCACCTGTAAAATCACAGATTAGCGCCTTTTCACCCCATTGTCTTTCTTTTTTTAAAATACCCAACGTACTCCTCCATGGGGAGACAAATTCGACGAGGTAATTTAATGAAAGTGAGGGGACGCAATTCCTTTTTATTGCTTTTGTTATTGCACATCTACATGTGCATTTGTCATTTTGATGGTGTATAGGGAGAAATTTTACAGGGTGATCTCCCACATTTTTGCATAACATTTTTCCTCTCACCACTCACATTCCTCATCCCTCTCACCCTTTTTTGTTTCTTAATTTGTTTATTTGCAGATCAAGCTGCTCTTTTACAAAATAACCAATCAGCTGATATCACACATATTCCAGATGTAAGTCCATATCATGTTGACATGTTTCAAAAGTTAATTCGCATTTTCTCTGAAGGTGTTTCTTGAATAAAGAACAAATTAATTTATACATACTCTGATACAGGACACAGAGCAAGATATAAGAAGAAATGCTGACAGCACAACTCAATATTTTATTCCAGGTCAGAAGACCTAAATTTACAGGGTGATCTCCCAAAATTTTTTGCAATACATTTTTTCTCTTTTCGTATTATACTCATTTCTCTCCTTTATTTTTTTCCCGGTATTACTGATTACTCTCCCTCCCTAGCTCTCTCTCTCTCTCACACACACACACAAACATTCATTATCCCCTCTCATCCTTGTTTTTATTTTTTTACAGATCAAGATGTTCTTTTACATAATAGACAACCAGTTGATATCACACGTTCTCATGATGTAAGTCCCTCTCACACGAGAGTTTTCATAATTTTATGGCATTTTTCAACGAGTCTCTTGAATAAAAAAGAACAATAATTTATCCACTATTCTAATACAGGCTGCAGAGCCAGATATCAGAAGAGATGCTGATCAAAATATAACGCCTGATCACAACACAACTGGATGGTACTACTGTATATCAGGTCAGGAGACTTAATTTAGAATTATGTCAAACAAATTAGTGTACTTATTTAACAATGTTTTATTGTGTTGTTTTGGTTATTTTGGATAAATATAAAGACATGAATTAGCTGTTAAATGTGATACTGGTGGTGACAAATTATTGCCAGCCTTTTTGTTCCCTTTCTTCAATTATTATTAAGTTAATGCATCATTGTCTGAAGCTAATTAGGGTGCTTATTCAGCAAAGTTTATTGTGTTTAATTTTGATTAGCTTGGGTAACATAAAGACATATGAATTTTTTTTTTTTTGAAACAAGTAGGTCAGAGACTTACCATTTTCATTTACCGAAAGCAAATTTGATTACAATACAGACCACTACTAACGGCACTGGTACCAGTTAAGCCGGTACCAGTGCTCCCTCATTATTGTATCCAACAAGGACCCAAAACAGAAAACACCTTCCCACAACCAATCCAACAAAACAAAACATACAAATCAACAAACCAATTAAGCCTCTTATACCCAATCCCCTCTTTTACATTGAAACAGTAGCTAAAGCATCCTGACAGATTGTCACACATTAAACTCTATTAAGCCCCAGCAATGCTCGTCTTCCATTGGAGCTCCAGATGCGATTTGAAGCATTCTGCACAGTCCTGCTCCCACCTCCAATCCTGCCTGCGTATCATCATCCAACTGCATTGGTAGTGCTGATATCTTAGGAGTTATCTTCCAAACTGCCTCCTTCAACTCAGCTGGCCACATCTCTGCCCAATATTTAATCAATCCAAATATCAATACCCCAACATTATATAATGAAGGCCACTGTTTTTGGTCGAAACAACATATATTTCGTAACTTCCAAATACTCCACAAAATGGCACTGCACCAAAGCCTAAAAGCAACAATATATTTTGGTTGTAATTCCATTTCAATAACACACAAATCTTCTAGACAATGGGGGAACTGAGTTCCAAATTGTTGAATAAACCAAGTCCAAACCGGCCTAACACTGCTACAAGTAAAGACATATGAATTAGCTGTTAAATGTGATACAAGTGTTCAACAAATTTTCCTTTTGTTATACTTTCTTCATTTATTATAAAAATGTTGCTTCATTGTCCCAGATTTAGAGATTGCACATGCATTTCAAGAAAGTCCAATACACAGTGTGACTTTCTCTCCTATGTGGGCCCCAACAGATGAATATCCATACACAATGGGTACGTAAATGTGTCCTTCATAAGTGGAGTCACTGATCATCTTTATTTGTTATAAAATTGGTGCGTCATTAGGCTAACAATTTCATCAGTACGTAACAAATATTCCGTATTGAATTTCATCAGTACGTCATTAGTGACTGATCATCTTTATTTGTTTAAGCTCTATTCAGTACAGATGATCAGTACGTACTATGTACTGATGCCTACAAGTGTTTGGTTCTCTTTTATCTTTATTTATTATAAAATTGATGCGTCATTAGGCTAACATTATTTAAGAAAATACAAATTTGAAAAAAATACACGAAGAAACTATTAAATGAGAGATTCTAGTGTTTGACAAATTCTTGTCGGCCTTCATTATCTCAGGTCAAGAGCTTCAACATGCTATTCAAGACAAGACAATAAACAGTGTGCCCGGCTCTCCTATTAGTGTATTGCAAACTTGTTTGTTGTGCTGTACTGTGTCAAACGCGGACTTGCAAAGAGATGTATCATGCTGTCACATGTAGACATGTTAGACACATGCCATGCCATATGAGTGGTGGTAAGTTCCTACATGGCACGTCTAATGGTATGGCACGTGCGTGTCAATTGCCAAGATAGTATTGATTATTCCTGACAAGAGAATGGTTGTTGATTCATAATTTCAAATATTTGTAAGCTACTCCCAACATTTATTGTAGGTAGCTTTATTAATTGTAGGTATCTTAGATTGTATCTATATATTTATTTGACTGAACACGACATCAATTGAGGTAGAGGACAAATTTATGGATTCTTATGTTGTTGAACTAGTTGATTCTTTTAGATCTCTTCTTGTTTGAAAGTATGTGCTTATTGTACTAACTGACGCAGCTCTAATAACTACATAAGGTTGGAACTAGCTAAAAGACAGAAACTACATTATTTTGTATTTGCTTTTGTAAAAGACAGAAACTACATTAAGTTGAGGTCCTTTTAGTTAAAATCTTGGTTTTTGTTTTATTCTAGATTGTACTGATGCTTTTGTATTGAGTACTCTGTGTGCAAAATAAGGTTTTATATGAGTAGTTTGTAAGTAGATGGGTCTGGTACATTGCGATACGGTATAAGTAGATGGGTCTGGTACATTATTTGGCTTAATTTTTTGTATGCCCCCAACTCCTTCCTATTAGTTTATTTCTCCCTATACTCTTGTGTATTTCTTATTTGCCACTAAACTCTTCTAAATGATTTCTTATTTGTCTTTCAACTAAATCATTTTAAGTTTCTATCAATCGAGACAATTTAATTTTCCATCAGTTCAGTCTGTTGTTTTAACACCTGTTTTGATTTTATTCAATTTAGAAAAAAAAAAATATGTGATGCTGTTGAGGTGGCTGGAAAGAATGTTTTGCAGACATCATCAACTGTGACAACAAGATTTGTAAGCCACCGTATGGTGATCAGGCTAGTGAGATGCCACACGAAGGGCTCCATGTCGCTGGGCATGCATTTGGGACTGCATGGGCAGTGTTCATAATAAGGAAAGCTTTAATTCCCAAGAATACTGTGCAATATTCTTCAGTGGCCAAAAATGCACTCAAGGCTGCTCAACTGATGGCGAAGCTAAGAATGGCAAAACTTTAAAAACTAAGAATGGCAAAGCTAAGAAGTAAGAAGAAATGACATTTAAAATTTTATGTAGTTTTAATTGCCAGAGCTTAGGGAGCCAAACTGTTAACCGCTAGTTTGTTTTTTGTTTGCTGCATCTGAGTCACGAGTTGTGACTCAAAACCTTTATTAATTAGTTTTATGATATGGCACCCCTCTTTGGGGTTCTTTTGATAAATTTATATATATATATATATGTGTGTGCGCGCGCGCGCGGGGGCGCGTGCGTGTCTGTGTGTTTTGTTTTGGTTTTATGAGGAGCTTGTATGTTGTTCTTCTGTTTTGAAGGTGTGATTTTATTTGTGCGGTTCTTTGTCTAGATGAAAATTGTTGTGTTTTTATTTTTATCCTTAGTTTGTTTAGTGCGTTTAAAAATTGTACAGAGATAGATGAATTGTGTGTCTCATAGTTAGTAAAAAAAAAAAATAATAAATAAAAAAAAACTGTGAGAAGTTCAATGTAGTTTGTAATTGAAATTGTATAATTAGTTGGTCCTTGGTTTATTTCTGATAAAGTTCTTTCTACCAGAATTTGTTGGATTGAGTTCCTTTTGACATTCATTGTCTTTCTTATTTTTGGCAATTTTTCTTGTAACTGGCTTATAAAAGTCTTAGCCGTCATTGTTTCGTCTCAAAATTGATGTAAATTTATTTCTGATAAAGTGCTATCTACGAGGATTTGTTGGAATAAGTTATAACTTTTGATATGTTATGAAATTAAGTAATTATGTGGATTGTTCATCTTCATATTTCCACTAAACATTTATCTCCACTACACATTTATATCCGTGATCTCTACTACTTATTTATTGTCATTATGTGAGATATCTGATGTCTCATATTTATATACATATTTTTGGCCAAACTTAGCATCAAAATAGCACTCAAACCATTATAAATGTCTCATTATTAATTGTGTTTTCCAGGATTTTTGTACTGCCGTCGCTTCTATCTCTATTTTGTAGAATTTCCGTAGAAATTGAAGACAAGACGCCTAAGACATGAAGAGTGGAGCCCAACCCTCAGCCAGATGACTCATTCCTGGCTCACACATGCGTGCCTAGATCTAGACTACACCACCATGGGCCGAGATAGATCACAGGCCCTGGTTTCAGCCCATTTCACCCCGTTTGCTTTCCATTTCGGTCCGAAATCTGGTTATGGAAAGTAGATTTTGGCAAGTTTCAAGGAGGGAAAGCGCGTTTCTTGCCCTAGCCGCCTCTGGACCGACGAGGGGGAGTATATAAGCACATGTTCTCGACCAGAGGCGGTCTTCTTCTTCCACTTTTGATTTTCTCCACGATACACGATTGTTTTTTGGCGTTTTTGGCTCTTTTTACGGGTTTTCTTGAGGAGCAGCAGTGTTTGTGTGCGACGGCAGCGATCTTGCATCTCCACATCGATTCCTAGGCCTTAGGACAGCGAGTATTTGCATTGGATATCTCGGTTTACTCCTTTATGCTTATGTTTCGTTGTTTTATGGCTTGTATCTTACTTATTTGCATGATACTTGTTATTTCTGTTATGAGCATGTTAGACTAGACTCCTTTATGATGTTCTAGGGATAGCTAGTAGATTAGTTTGGTATTATGTGATGACTTGATCATTTATGCTATGTTTATGTGATGAGTTTTGTTGAGATTTATCGTTTGCTTAGTTGGTTTAATTACTTGCTTTATTGTCTACTTAATGATGTCTGCAGCACCGTTAGGGCATTAGACAAAAACAATTAATTGAATAGTTGAGTATATGAAATAAACCAATCACTTGAAAGAGGAGGTTAGTTGTGACCGACAGGTGCAATTTTTATTGATCCGATAGGACTTTAAATATTTCTAGAACCCCGATTTAACTCACCTAAACAATCAAATTAGGACGAGAGTACATGTTTGATTGTTTATGAGGCGAAAAGCAAGTTCCAAACCAAGTTAGAATCGAAATCGCGAAAGCTGAGGTCTTAACTTAGGTCTGGTTGTTTAGTACCCTTCGCATAGCATTGTGTAGAGATAACAAGTCGAAACATTAACTCTAAAGCAATTTCGGATCAAAACAGTAAGGATTTCGGACCGAAACCCTTACATTTCGGACCGAAATAAGCCTCTGTCTGGATGAAAATCGAAGGCTGAGGTGCTTTAGGGCCAAACTAATTGAACACTGAGCTCCTAGGACATCGCTTGCATTTATTTGGACATTTTGAACAGAAAAACCAACCCAAAAATATTTTATAATTATTTTATAGGTTTTCAATTGTTATTCAGTTGTTTCCTTTAAATTAAATCCTCACAATTTTTATTTGTCTAGCTTTTAAGAAAAACTAAGTCCGGTACTCATTTTTACCGTCCCTTGGGTTCGACCCTTAGCTTTACCAGAACGATTAGTAAGGTAGAACAAGGTTATAAATTTATTTGACCTAGGTTTTAAAACCCTTATCAATATCATTTTGTAGCCTATAAATAGAGGCATTGTACATTTGTGTGGATGGTTGGAATGAGAGAATAAGATTCTGAAATTTGTGATTGAGAATAGTGTCTTACTTACTCTTGACTCTGATCCAGAACTCATTGACCAAGCAACCTCGAGCCAGACTCCCTCTGTAACTCAACCAGCACCCCTGAATACACCAATTTCGGTTCGAAACCCTCTGATTTCGGTTCGAAATCCACAGCCAGAGGAGGAAACAGCAAGGGATATGGCGGCAAACCAAGGGCCCATCAACGCTGAAGCAGAGGCCCAGAGGCTTGAGAACCTGAGGCTCCAACTCGAGGAAAGGGAGGCCAGATTAGCCAACGATCGCACTAACCTTGAGAATCAAAGGCGAGCACTTGAAGACGATCGGCGGCGATGGGAGAATGACGATGAGAGCGTTCATGATAACTCGGATGGAGAGGAGCAAGGGGGGCAAAACAGATCTCTCATGGACTTTGCAGCTCCAAAAGCTAGCCACATAGGCGGGCCAGTGGTGATCCCAGGAATTGAAGCCAATAACATGATAATCACGGCCAACCATGTGGCACTTGTGCAACAGAATCCGTTTTACGGAGATGATAAAGAGGATCCCCATGCTCATTTACAAAGTTTTATTGAATGCACTCGTTTAATTAAGTGTAACGGTGTCCCTCAACAAGCCATTAGACTTTTGTTATTTAGGTTTACTCTTAAGGACCGAGCCATCAAATGGTACAAAACTTTAAAAAAGGGGTCTATTAGGAGTTGGGACCAAATGGCACAAACCTTCCTTGATAGGTATTTCTCTTCTGACAGAGCAGACACAATTAGGAAGGAAATTAACAATTTTCAACAAAAAGACAATGAAACAATGAGGGATGCATGGGAAAGATTTAGAGATTTAGAAAACTCTTGCCCACATCATGGTATCCAAGACTGGATGGTAATTAAGGCATTCCACAATGGTCTTTATGACAATATTAAAATTAACCTTGATTCCCTTTCAGGTGGAGCATTTAAGCGACTAGATGCAGCGCAGGCACGTGACAAGATTGATGAATGTGCCAGGAACTATGAGTGGTATCCGATTCCCAACAATCGTCGCTCGTCTAGCAAGGAACAAGTACATGAAATCACAGCAAGAGACACAAGGATTGCCGAGCTCGAAGCGGAATTAGCGTCATATCACTCACTTCAGGGCACTCACCTCAATTCCAATACTTGTGGTGCATGCGGCGAAGAAGGGCATAGGTCAATCGATTGTCCGCTTTCGCGAGGAGGCAGCGAGGGGCATCAAGTCAACTCGCTCAACAGAGAACCTTCTTACTTTCCTGGACATATCTTTAGTCGCAGTTATTCTTTGAGTGATAGAGAGCAGGCCAATTGGGCAGACATGAACCACCCTAATTATCACAACAATGAGGATAGACCATTTGTGCCAAAGAACCAGTACAAAAACACCAACCCACCAACCTTGTACAAAAATAACCATTTTAACAACAATGGTCGTGACCAACCCTTTCCAAGAAAATCTGTTTACAATAGGGAGGGTATACCGTCGGTTGTCCAAAACTTTATGCATGAACAAGGCAAATTTAATCAAATGTTGGCTGAGGAACTCAAAAATAACGCAGGGACTTTGACTAGGTTGGAGCAAATGATGGAGTCGCATTTTTCAAGGCAACAAGGGAAGCTGCCCAGCCAACCGGAGGTGAATCCAAATGCCCATCAATGCAAAGCTTTGCACACCTTGCGAAGCGGCACGCAATACAAGGACCCTCCTATGCCAAATGAAGCCGAGGCGAATAACACACATCAAAACGAGCATGGAGGATCGGTTCTGGTGCAAGTGCTACCTTTCCCCCCTCTCCAGGATGCAGCAGGAGCAAATGGGACTCAAACCGATGCATCAACTGCACAAAAGGGGCTGACAGAGCCTCCACTTCGGTCCGAAACCAACACATTTCGGTCCGAAATGGCAGCTCCAGAGGCCCAGAAAGCGCATCCAGGGAAGAAAAAGACCGCGAGTTCAAACCCAGATGTTGCATACCAACCCCCTATTCCTTTCCCCAGAAGGTTGGCCAAAGAGAAATATGATGTTTTGTTCATGCGATTTTGGGAGATGCTAAAGGAGGTCCATATCACCATTCCTTTCTCTGACGTGTTCACTAAGGTGCCCATTTATGCCAAGTTTCTCAAGGAATTATGCACTGGAAAGAGATCCTTGGAAGAGTTGAAAGCGATAGTTCTGACAAGGATAAGCAGTGAGGCCTTAAAAAGTAAAATGCCACCTAAGTTAAGCGATCCAGGCAGGTTTGTCTTGCCTTGTGTGATTGGAAAGGAGTTCATCAAACAAGCATTATGTGATATGGGGGCAAGTGTAAGCCTGATGCCCAAGTCAGTTTTTGATAGAATAGGATTTGGTGAATTGTTGCCCACAAATATTACAATCCAGCTTGCTGACTCATCCAAGCGTTTGCCTATGGGTGAAATCAAAGATATCCCAGTGCAAGTTGGCAAATTCCTTGTTCCAGGCGACTTTGTGGTGATGGACATGGAAGAAGACAGTGAGGTTCCAATTATTTTGGGGCGTCCTTTCCTGAGTACCGCGGGAGTCATGATGGATGCCAGAGAAGGCACGATTTTGGTTAGAGTGGGAGGGGAAACACTTCGCTTCTCCATCAAGCACGCCATGAAGTGTCCTAATACCACCAACGGATCATGCTTCATGATTGAAGAGATTGAACACACAATTGAAGAATCCCTTGAAATCCAATATGAAACTGCTATTAACTTGTACCAATCCTTTCTCTCTGATATGCAGGAAGCCATAGGAGTCGAGGAGACCATGGAGGAGCTCGAACCTGACCATGAACATGGAAAAATTCCCCTGCCAGAGGTGATTTCGGACCAAAATTGCCCAGTTTCGGACCGAAACCTGTCCCTGGAGGAGGCCAGAGCAGCAACAGCAGAGGATTTCGGTCCGAAACCTCCACCTCAGGTCGAATTAAAGCCCCTTCCAGCGACTCTAAGGTATGAATTTCTCGGCTCAGATCAAACATTCCCTGTTATTGTTAATGCTGGGCTGAATGCAGATCAAACAGAGAGACTTTTGGTAAAACTAAGAGCTCACAAGGGTGCAATTGGTTATTCCATCGACGACTTAAAGGGTATCGATCCCTCCATTTGCACACATAGAATTCTCTTGGAAGAAGGGCACAAACCGTCCATTGAAGGGCAAAGGCGACTCAACCCCAATCTCAAGGAAGTGGTCAAAAAGGAGATTCTCAAACTTCTCGACGCAGGCATCATCTATCCGATTTCTGACAGCAAGTGGGTGAGCCCAGTGCATGTGGTGCCCAAGAAGGGAGGTACAACAGTGGTCAAGAACGAAAAAGATGAGATGATTCAAACAAGAATGGTGACTGGATGGCGGATGTGTATCGATTATCGCAAGCTCAACACCGCGACACGAAAAGATCACTTCCCACTTCCATTTGTTGACCAATTGCTTGAAAGACTTGCTAATCACTCATATTTTTGTTATTTAGATGGTTACTCTGGTTTCTTCCAAATACCTATCCATCCAAATGACCAAGAAAAAACCACTTTCACTTGTCCTTATGGTACCTATGCGTATAGGCGTATGCCTTTTGGTCTTTGTAATGCACCTGCAACCTTCCAAAGAGCTATGATGGCCATATTCTCATATTTTATTGAAAAATAAATGGAAGTGTTTATGGATGATTTTTCTGTTTATGGCACTTGCTTTGATTCATGCCTTGCTAATCTTTCTAAAATCTTACAGAGATGCGAAGAAGTTAACTTGGTCTTGAATTGGGAGAAGTGCCATTTCATGGTGCAACAAGGAGTCGTACTGGGGCATGTGGTGACATCGAAAGGCATAGAGGTTGACAAGGCAAAGATCGAGGTGATCGAGAAGCTTGATATGCCAAAAAGTGTCAAGGATGTCAGAAGTTTCTTGGGGCACGCTGGATTTTATCGCCGATTCATCAAAGATTTTTCAATAATTGCCAAACCTCTAACTAACCTTCTGATTAAAGATAATGAATTCATTGTCAATGATGAATGTCTTGATACTTTTCGTAGGTTAAAGGAGGATCTCATTTCAGCACCCATCCTACAACCACCAGATTGGAGCCAACCGTTCGAGCTTATGTGCGATGCAAGTGACTATGCAGTAGGGGCAGTTCTTGGGCAGCGAAGGGACAAGAAACCAGTGGCCATATACTATGCTAGCAAGGTGCTAGACCCTGCCCAAGTCAACTACACAACCACAGAAAAAGAACTCCTCGCCATAGTTTTCGCGCTTGACAAGTTTAGGTCATACCTTGTGGGCTCTAAGGTGATCGTGTACACTGACCATGCCGCCATCCGATATCTCTTAAGCAAGAAGGATGCCAAGCCTAGATTGATTCGATGGGTGTTGCTTCTCAAAGAATTTGACCTTGAGATCAAGGACAAGAAAGGCTCAGAAAATCTAGTGGCAGACCATCTATCTCGTCTTCATTGGGAAGAGGAACAAGGTAACCCAATTCCTATCAACGATTTCTTTCCAGATGAAAAGTTGTTCTCTGTACAGGCACATTTCGGGGCGAAATCAAACCATTTCGGACCGAAATATGACGATCTGGTGGCAGAAATCATGGCGACAACAATGATTTCGGACCGAAATGTCCCTATTTCGGACCGAAATGAAAGGGAAAAGCGCAGAACAGAGGAGCCCTGGTATGCGGATCTGGCTAATTTTTTGGCAAGTGGGTATGTGCCTTCTGACATGACCCCACAACAGAGGAAGAAGCTCAAATCCGACTCGAAGTATTACTTTTGGGAGGAGCCATATCTTTTTAAGCTTGGAATCGACAATGTCTTTAGAAGGTGTGTGCCCTATGACGAGGTTCGAGCCATTCTTGCAAGTTGCCACTCCTCTGCCTATGGTGGCCATGCTTCTTTTTCTAAAACCGCAGCCAAAGTACTCCAATCAGGTTTTTACTGGCCCTCTCTTTTCAAAGATGCTCATTCTTTTGTTTCTTCTTGTGATCAATGTCAAAGAACGGGCAACATATCCAAAAGGAATGAAATGCCTCTTAACTCTATTCTTGAAGTTGAAATTTTTGATGTATGGGGCGTGGATTTCATGGGGCCGTTTCCAAGTTCGCACGGATTCGAGTACATTTTGGTAGCTGTTGACTATGTCTCGAAGTGGGTGGAAGCAATTGCATGCAAGGCAGCAGATTCAAGCTCAGTCATCCGCCTTTTCTCAAAAGTCATCTTCCCTCGATTTGGCGTGCCAAGGGCGGTGATAAGTGACGGTGGCAGGCATTTCATCAATCGACACTTTGATGGTCTCTTGAAGAAACATGGTGTCATTCACAAAGTGGCCACTGCCTATCACCCTCAAACAAGTGGGCAAGTTGAGGTGTCCAATAGAGAAATCAGAAGCATCTTGGAAAAGACGGTGGCTCGTTCACGCAAGGACTGGGCAAGCAAACTTGATGATGCACTTTGGGCTTATCGAACCGCCTTCAAGACACCAATTGGCATGAGCCCTTTCAAGCTAGTCTATGGCAAGCCGTGTCATTTGCCAGTCGAACTTGAGCACAAGGCTTATTGGGCAACTCGAGCCATCAACATGGATTTGCTAAAATCTGGTGAAAAGCGAATATTGGACCTACATGAATTGGATGAGGTACGCCTAAACTCCTATGAAAATGCTAAATTTTATAAAGAAAAAACGAAACTTGTGCATGATAGGAGAATCTCAAGGAGAGAATTCAAGGCAGGCGACTTGGTGCTATTATTCAATTCGAGATTGAGGCTTTTTCCTGGCAAGTTGAGATCGCATTGGTCTGGCCCATTTCGAGTGGTGAAGGTCTATCCTTTCGGTGCTATTGATATTTGTGACAAGGATTCGGAGCCTTTCAAAGTCAATGGCCAAAGACTTAAGCACTACATCGCCAACGAGGATATGGAAAAAGTGGCTAGTGTTTACTTCTCCGAACCTCCAATAGAAACCTAGTCAATTACGGTCAAGCTAATGACCCAAAACGAGCGCTCCTTGGGAGGCAACCCAAGATTCTCCTTCAATTTCTTTTTCCTTATCTCTAATTTTCATTTTCATTTCGTCCACATTTATCTTCGAATAAAACAAAAAATATATATATAAAAAAAAACCAGAAAAAGAACTTAAAAATATCATAAAAACCAAAAAATAAAAAAAAGATTTAAAAAAATTGTAAACGTGGTTATTTATTATTTTCTAGAATTAATTTGTTTGTTTTTTTTAATGTAGGCAAAAAGGGCATCGATTTGAGAATCGCTAAGGCATCAACTCGTACTAGAGCACCACTGGTCAGGAAAGATGACCTACGCACGACCTCATGCGAGTTGCAACATGGAACGACTTAGGAAACACGAGAAGAGCAGCACCCTCACGTCAACATTTTAAATTTCGGCGACAAATTCAGGACTTTCGTTGCACCAAAATCTCCCTTATCTCTCTGTGCATTTACTGAAAAATTTTCATTGCGAAATAACCAACAGAACTTCAAATTTTTACATCTGCACTTATATTTCGGTCCGAAATCTCATCATTTCGGTCCGAAATGAAGACTGTCTCAACTGTTTTGGGTCGATTTACTTGGAATTTTGGGCCTTTGATTATTTTCATTATTTACTGGGCTTCATTATCTTGTTTGTATTACATTTTCTGCAGGCCCAATTTCTCAAGTGAAAATCCACCTCTTAATGGATGTGTTTCTCCAAAACCAAAACCCACTACCCATCAACCCACACCCGATCCACTAACCTAAACCCCACCCCCTCCGTCTCCCTCTTTTCCCCATTCGAAAACCCACCACACCCCTTCATCTCTCCTCTCTTCAAACCGAAACCACACCACCCCCAACCACGCAACCCCCATTTCTCCACCTCTCCACGAGATCGACCCACTATCGGAACCACCTCCCCATCCTCTCTCCATAGGCAACCTTGGTTTCGCGTGAAGATGCCTCTCGACGGCAGATTTCTCCGAGGAAAGTGGCGGCCTAGAGGTTGTTTTGGTCCGAAATTGACTCATATAGGGCCTCCAGCAGCATCTCGGCCTCTAGTCTGCCTCGCCAGGGACTATGAAGGCTTTATCTTTTCACCCATCTTGTTTTCACCGACTTCCATGGACATTAAGGTCGGATTCCTCCTTTTTCCTCTTGGTTTCACTTCTTTGGACTGAATAAGGGGCTAAGAAAATTGCTGCCGCTTTGTGATTGTGTTCATTGGGTGTACCCGAAAGTTTGGTGTGATTTGCTCATTTTCAGGAACTTTTCTGCACATTTTCGTCCTATTTCGGTCCGAAACCAGACCATTTCGGTCCGAAACCCTTCTCTGGATTGAACGTTTTGAGTGACCATGAACCCCTCTAGGAGAGTCACTAGGTCCCAGGGGCGCCAGGGGGCAGCACCACCACCCCCACCACCTCAAAATGACCCTATGGAAGAGTATGACCCGGCGGCCGCCCCATTTGAGCGAGAATATGGTTTTCACATGCCTACCAAGAGGTAATTTGAGAATTTCAGGAAGATTTACCGCCGTGAGTTTCAGCATACCAGATTAGTGGACTTGGATGTCTTGGCTACTTTTGGGGTTAGGGACGAGTTCTTGGAGTTGACTGCGCGAGTTGATTTTACATCGGATTTTTGGAATATCAATGTTAAGTCCTACAAGAGGCTCACCATGGAGTTTCTCTCTTCTTTGGATGTTTTTGCTTTGGATGGCATTGAGTACATTCAGTACAGGTTGATAGATAAGGAGTGGAGATCAGAGATAGATGCGTTGAGTGTGCTTTTTGGGACAGAGGAGGGACACCCTGTTAGGAGGATTACTGAGGTAGGAGGCCTTCTGGATAGGGAGGATGTATGGAGTGGGATTACACGGTCCCCAGGCTCAGATACTCTTGCCACATGGATTGAGCATCCTACCTTGCGATTGATGCATAGGTGTTTAGCTTCCACTGTCTTCGCTCGTGGGGAGACAGTCAGACGGTGCACTGTTAGTGACCTTGTACTCATGGATGCTATTATGAGGTTGACTACAGAGAGGATTTGTATCCCTAGGTTGATGGTGGAGCACTGGCTTGAGCAGCGTGATGAGATTAGTTCTGGGGCCATTTCTATAGGAGCTTATGTTACACTTATTGCACAGGCTGCTGGATTACGCCTCCCTGCTAGGACTGACTGCACTGCATGGTCCAGAGCCACCATTGATAGATATAGGGAGATGCGTTTTCTCGATATTGTGAGGTCTGATTCTGATTGCCGGTATAGATGGCTCATGAAGAACCGCCCTGGGTTCTTCTTACCTTATCCTCACAGGATTGATCTCAGGGACCATCGCACATGGTTGGTCCCACTTGATTATGTTGAGGGAGCACCCCAGATGGGTGCAGTTCCACCAGCTCCGGAGCCCCCACTTTCAGACGTACCAGAGAGTTCCCATAGAGGGGCCGTTCCTATTGAGTGCCCTCCGTGGTATGGAGAGTTGAGTGGGATGATGCGGACTCTCATAGACACCACCACAGCCACTCAGGCCGCAGTTACACGCCAGGAGCGGCAGCTGGAGGAGTTGAGTCGCCTTGCCAATGCGAATCATCACTACTTGCGGCATGGACAGTGGCCACCAGAGTGGATCTCCTCACCTTCTTCCTCGAGCTTGCCATCTGTCCATTCACCAGCACAGCAGCCACATGACGGGCCGGTTGACGGCCCAGCTTCTCCGCCCTCCTGATTTGGTACTTTTTCTTTCTTTCTCCCTTTATTTTTCATGTGATGGCTGTATAGCACTAGGGACAGTGCTCAATTCAAGTTTGGGGGGGGATCAGAAAGAAAATGGAATTCTGGACGTATTGCACAATTTTCGTGAAGTTTGCTCTCTGTTTCAGTTAAAATATGCTTTTTTCTGTTTCATTTCGGTCCGAAATGGCACCATTTCGGTCCGAAATAACCTTCTGGAAAATGAAATTTTGCATAGAATTGCCTGGAAATTGTTGAACTTAATTTTGATGCGTGATTTGTCTTTGATGTAATCAATTTAATGAAGTTCTTCTCTGTTTTACACTGTTTGGAATTTTAAAAGCATTTCTAAGATTTCTTTTTCAAGGACTTTCGATGTTTAGAATACTTTAACTTGACTTGTGCACCAATAGACCAAATTGGTAATTAGTTCCAAAGTCCAGAATCTGAAATCAGATGCTTGAAAAATGTCAAAACAATCTAAGTCAAGTCTCACAAGTTTTTGTCGAGTGAACGATTTTATATATTGTAAATTTTTGTCTAAAATGGATTTTATAAACTTTGAAAATTATAAGATGAATCTGGATGGTGTAAACGCTTGAATCACCAATGAGCAAAATTCTAAATTGACAAAATTTAAATAGTTGTGAAAACGAGGATGCACCGAGGCCTTCTTCCACTAACTTAGCCACAAATTGGAGGGTATTGGGATTAATTATAAGTTGTCAGGAATTACAACTCAAAGATCTCGAGTTATAATTGGGGAGTTTATAATTAGTTCCTATCGGACCCGGTGCGAAAGCATTGGTAAAGGAGTTGTTGAGTATTATGGCCCAAGTGTACCGTGGCTATAGTCGAGCAACACCCGTCCAACCTCCCTAGCGCGACATGTGCTAGTAGCAAACTTAAGGCCAATGACACCGCATTATATCCTCTAGGGTGTAAAGCCCCACGACTCGACTTGCACAAATTAAATTGGTGAAAATAAAAATTGCTTTGAGAAGGATTCATTGTAAAATTTTCGACTTGGATAAAATTCTTTTTACAAACCTTTGTAAGAAATAAAAGAGAACGGATGAATAAATTGAGTTTGCAATTGAATTGACATAGAAAAGCTAGGGTTCTTGACTTGACAAATGAAATCCATTAGGGCTAAGAGAAGCACAAGTTCAATCCAAAAGAAAACTAAAACCCTTGTTCTTGATTTGAAATTTCAAACTTGCTTTAAATATTCCAATTTCGTGTGAAATTTTGAGTAAAACATAAACGATCGATTTGGTTTGAGATGATTCGATTTTTTTGGATTTTGGTCTAAGTATAGTGATTCCTTTAAGCTTAGGATTTTGTTTGAGGACAAACAAAGATTTAAGTTTGGGGGGATTTGATGTCTCATATTTATATACATATTTTTGGCCAAACTTAGCATCAAAATAGCACTCAAACCATTATAAATGTCTCATTATTAATTGTGTTTTCCAGGATTTTTGTACTGTCGTCGCTTCTATCTCTATTTTGTAGAATTCCCGTAGAAATTGAAGACAAGACGCCTAAGACATGAAGAGTGGAGCCCAACCCTCAGCCAGATGACTCATTCCTGGCTCACACATGCGTGCCTAGACCTAGACTACACCACCATGGGCCGAGATAGATCACAGGCCCTGGTTTCAGCCCATTTCACCCCGTTTGCTTTCCATTTCGGTCCGAAATGGTCTGATTTCGGTCCGAAATCTGGTTATGGCGTTTCTTGCCCTAGCCGCCTCTGGACCGACGAGGGGGAGTATATAGGCACATGTTCTCGACCAGAGGCGGTCTTCTTCTTCCACTTTTGATTTTCTCCACGATACACGATTGTTTTTAGGCGTTTTTGGCTCTTTTTACGGGTTTTCTTGAGGAGCAGCAGTGTTTGTGTGCGACGGCAGTGATCTTGCATCTCCACATCGATTCCTAGGCCTTAGGACAGCGAGTATTTGCATTGGATATCTCGGTTTACTCCTTTATGCTTATGTTTCGTTGTTTTATGGCTTGTATCTTACTTATTTGCATGATACTTGTTATTTCTGTTATGAGCATGTTAGGCTAGACTCCTTTATGATGTTCTAGGGATAGCTAGTAGATTAGTTTGGTATTATGTGATGACTTGATCATTTATGCTATGTTTATGTGATGAGTTTTGTTGAGATTTATCGTTTGCTTAGTTGGTTTAATTACTTGCTTTATTGTCTACTTAATGATGTCTGCAGCACCGTTAGGGCATTAGAAAAAAACAATTAATTGAATAGTTGAGTATATGAAATAAACCAATCACTTGAAAGAGGAGGTTAGTTGTGACCGACAGGTGCAATTTTTATTGATCCGATAGGACTTTAAATATTTCTAGAACCCCGATTTAACTCACCTAAACAATCAAATTAGGACGAGAGTACATGTTTGATTGTTTATGAGGCGAAAAGCAAGTTCCAAACCAAGTTAGAATCGAAATCGCGAAAGCTGAGGTCTTAACTTAGGTCTGGTTGTTTAGTACCCTTCGCATAGCATTGTGTAGAGATAACAAGTCGAAACATTAACTCTAAAGCAATTTCGGATCAAAACAGTAAGGATTTCGGACCGAAACCCTTACATTTCGGACCGAAATAAGCCTCTGTCTGGATGAAAATCGAAGGCTGAGGTGCTTTAGGGCCAAACTAATTGAACACTGAGCTCCTAGGACATCGCTTGCATTTATTTGGACATTTTGAACAGAAAAACCAACCCAAAAATATTTTATAATTATTTTATAGGTTTTCAATTGTTATTCAGTTGTTTCCTTTAAATTAAATCCTCACAATTTTTATTTGTCTAGCTTTTAAGAAAAACTAAGTCCGGTACTCATTTTTACCGTCCCTTGGGTTCGACCCTTAGCTTTACCAGAACGATTAGTAAGGTAGAACAAGGTTATAAATTTATTTGACCTAGGTTTTAAAACCCTTATCAATATCATTTTGTAGCCTATAAATAGAGGCATTGTACATTTGTGTGGATGGTTGGAATGAGAGAATAAGATTCTGAAATTTGTGATTGAGAATAGTGTCTTACTTACTCTTGATATATATTGTTCATTATTTTTTTCTTCCACCTTATTTTACAATACGTTATCAGCACGAATTTGCTCGAAAGGAATTACAAAGTTGTTTGCACAAATTGCTACGAAGAAGTAGCAAAGTTTCTAGGTAAGTAAGAATAAATTGCTCAAAGAAATTTGAAGGTAAGTAAAAAGTATGATTGATATCATATAACTTATTAATTTCAGTTTTATTCGAATTTTTTTATTGCTATATTTTTTGTTTAAAATTTATGAGAATCATTCCCTAAAGTGAATGATGATAAAAAAAAATAATAACTTGAAGGTATTATTCAAACTTGAAAGTTTATCAAGAACCCGAAGTTCTTATTGCATGAAGAACCTTAAGATCATATTTCGATTTAAAATTATTTAGGACCTGAAGTTCTTAATCATATAAATAAGTTGTTTAGACCCGAAGTTCATAATACTTGATTTTATTTTTATTTAAAGCCTGAAGTTTATATTTCATTTAAAATTTTTTAGAACCTGAAGTTCTTGATACTTGTAGTAATTTTTTTAGAACTTGAAGTTCTTAATTTTTCAATTTATTTTGCTTAGAACATGAAGTTCTATATGAAGTTTAATATAACCAGAAGTTATGGAATGCCACTGAATATCATTTAATAAATGACTCGAAGTTATTATTCAAAGTTAAAATTTTTATCAAAGAACCAGAAGTACTATTCTTTAAATAATCAGAAGTTATTATAGAATAGTGAATGAAAAATAACCTGAAGTTATTTCAATTAATTTATTTAAATTGCCCAGTCAAAACAATTTAATAACCAGAAGTTATTAAATCAATTATAACTTGAAGTTATAATGGTAAATTGTTATTATTTTTTTATCTCTTTATTTGTTTATTTTATTTATTTATTTACTTACCTCTATTTCATTTATCATAACCTGAAGTTATGATACTAATAACCGGAATTTATTAAAGTAATCTAAAATTATGACGAAATCATGTTAGTACTCTTGAAGAGTCAAAACAATTTAATAACCAGAAGTTATTAAATAAAATATAACTTGAAGTTATAATGGTAAGTTATTATTTTTTTTCTTTATCTCTTTATTTGTTTATTTTATTTATTTATTTACTTACCTCTATTTCATTTATCATAATCTGAAGTTATGATACTAATAACCGGAAGTTATTAAAGTAATCTAAAATTATGATGAAATCATATTAGTACTCTTGAAGAGTCTTTCAAGAAAAAATATGACTATCAAAATAAAAAAACTCATTATAACAAGATATTGATAATAAAAGAAAAATATACCAGCAGTACGTTCAAAGAAAAACATCTTGAAGATGTTTATGACATATGTGGTATAACAAAATATTTATAGCATACCAGCAGTACGTTCAAAGAAAAACATCTTGAAGATGTTTATGATATATGTGGTATAACAAAATATTTATAGCGTACCAGCAGTACATCCAAATAATGTTATCAAGTTTCATTGCAGGAATTCTTAATTTATGTTTAATTTTTAATATTATGAATACGTTAATAAATAAAAGTAAATTTATTTTACTTTTCTTTTTATTTCAAGGAAAAATGACTGGCGCGATATTAATTAAAGAAGATCCATGTTTGGTTGATAGCGGAACTACAAATACAATATTGAAAAGTAAGAAATACTTTTTTTGCAATTGCATTCTGGTATGACTAATATTCAAACTATATTTGGCTCAAGTAATATTATGGAAGGCTCCGGAAGAGCTTGTATTTTGTTACCTGAAAGAACAAAATTAATAATAGATGATGCATTATATTCGAGTAGATCCAGAAGAAATCTACTAAGTTTAAAAAATATTTGAAAGAATGGTTATCATATTGAAACTATGAATATATGAAAGAAATTGTGAATATCTTCATATCGTATCTATTATAAATGGCCAGAAAAGGATCATGGAAAAATTACAAGCATTGTCTAATGGATTATATGGTATTTATATAAGTGAAATAGAATCAAATATGGTCACTAACCGGAAGTTAGTTGATCCAAAATTATTTACATTATGGCATGATAGATTGGGTCATCCATGAAATATAATGATGAGGAGAATAATAGAAAGTGCAAATGGACATCCCCTAAAGGACCTGAAGATCCTGTTATCAACAGAATTGACATGCCAAGCATGCTCTCTTGGAAAACTAATTACTATGCCATCTACAAATAAAGTTGGACCTGAAACTCCATTATTTTTAGAACGAATTCAAGGAGATATATGCCGGCCTATAACACCGCCATGTTGACCATTTAAATATTTTATGGTTTTAATTATGTTGGAGTTGTGTCCTAGAAGTCAATAATTTGATGACTTAAATATTAGTTTATGTTATGGATGATATTTTATCATCTGTTCCTAGATTTATTATTGACAGATTATTCAGGTTGAGGATCTGAATTGTAGATCTCTGTGGATCATTCTTTAGAATGACAATAATAATAAATCTAAATGATCCATAATCTTGATAATTAACAAAGGAACATTAATTATCATATAAGATTAGTATGCAAGTTAAGTGATGATTAAGTTCTACTAATCATAGGTAAAGAGTTACCAACTTAATTGCATATGTGTATGTAATGGAACATAGTACAGGACTTGACCCAAAGAAATAAATACATGGATTGTGTTATGTGTCATTATTTATTTCGTTATGATTTTGGTTCTAAGTTTGAGATGTTTATCTTTTCCACATGAGGATAGGTTCACTAAATATTGTCTACCGCTGATTCCCGATAAGGGCTGCTATACGGACTTTATTTATGTTCTTTTGAATTGTGCGGGAAAAAGCTAATCATCAATAAAACCGTATGTCCCTCATTAATTCACTTAGTGAGTGACGATATCTGTTTAGGCCCCTTGATGGAGTTGGATCGTATGCGCGCAACTAAGCGATCAACTCTAGATCAAGAAACATATAATCTGCAAGAATGACACATTCCTATCTTGGATTATACGATGATATCGTGTGACATAAGAATCAAAATAGGAAAATACATTTATTCTCTTATACAGGATTTAAATACTGTAGTAGTACACTATTTATGCGAATTGGAAATCATAACGTATTGTTAGATACCGTTTATGATTATTGGAATTAAATAACGATTTAATTCCATGACCAACATAGCATAAATCCTCAAAGGGTCACACAAATAGGACTTTAACCATACAGTGTATTAATTGATTTGTTTGCATTGGAGAATGCAAAAATATGGTGTGTTGATTAATTAATTATATACTGTTGCAAACCGTTATAATTAATTATATCAAAAGGATCATATAGAAATTAATTTAATACATATGCTTATTCCAAAGTAATTATCATAAAGTTGATAATTAATTGTGCTCAACAATATTTAATATAATTGTATGAATTATATTGAATAAATATGCTTAATTTAATTAGCCGTTATGAGCCGAAATAATAATCAATTGGATAGGTCCATTATATAATTGATATAATAGGTCTAAGAGAGATTACACAATTAAGTGTAAATGGCCCATTTAGGCCCTTTTATTTGGCCGGCCATAGAGTGGCAAAAGAGCAAATAGTGAGGTAAGAATGTTGGACTTGATCTCTATATAAGGACCACTAGTTGGTGCCTTCCAACCCTAGTTCTCTCTCCTCCTCTTACCTCCTTCTCTAGCCGCCATTTACAAGAGAGAAAAATTATTTTCTCTCTTCCATTTTTTTTCTCTCTTCCATTGATTATTGTTAGGTCTCATGTGTTGAGAATAACTATTCCTAAATTGAATATTGGATTAATTCAAGAATAGCAAAGGGATTAGCATTCCTCTAGTTCCTACTAGCATAGGACCTATGAGAATGGTTAGTTTCTTTGGTGGACTCGAGGCCAACATAGAGGAGGCGCATGGAGGCACGCCATCGACTCCCATGCCATGGTCAAGTCCCGCGAATACGATTTCGCGGGAGGTATAATTCCTATACCTTTCTCTTGTGTCGAATTGAGCTTTTGCACTAGATCTACTTTGCTCTTTGTTTAATGGGATTAATTAGATGTAATTAGTCACAAAAATTAAAATTGAGCAATTTTCTAACAGTGTTATCAGAGCACAAGGTCATGCTTAAGTTAATTTGACACTTAATTAAGAGAAATTTGCTAATTAACGGATTAGTAGAGATGATGCGTTTGTTTGTTGTCTGGAAATAGAATCTTCTGTATTGTTTCGCATTTTTCGCTATGATATGTTCTCTGGAAGATTTTTCCATTTACATAAAAGTTGTAGATCTTTGGATTGTGATTCTTTTGGCGTTAGATTCACATTTTTATGAAATGGTATGGATTTATTGTGAATAAAACGGCGACAGTGCGCAGAACCAGTTTCTGCTCGCACTGTCCTGTTTGAATGGCTTGAAAAATTTATATTTTGAATATAAGTACCAGTGTTCTATAGCTAAAATTAAAGCGGACTTGAAACTCTTTCTGAGCATGTGTAGATTGTTGCATGAATCGGATTAATTTGTGGGTTTTCAAGTATGAAAAGGAAGATCTTATCAGATCCAGTTTATTGAGCAAATCGATTGTTCTAATAAACTGTACCAACTGAGGACTCCTTTAAAGAATATGTTTAAATGGATTTGTTCTATTTTGAGTTAGGATTTCAGAAAAATTAATTTCATAATTTTTCATAAAAGTTTGGATCTTCAACTAGGTTAAAATATTTCGGTCGACAGTCTGTTCCCATACAGGATTTGTCGATTGTTTAGCATGTAACTTGAATTTATTGAACTGAACTTAGTTGTTTTCTTTTCATTGATAGTTAGCCTATAGTCTAAGATAGTTTTTCTATATATATTGTATATATAAAAACTGGATAGAAGGTGGTCTAACAGACCAAATGGTTGAGAGGATAAACTGAAAATCTTATAACGGTGTTTCGTGCACTTGTAAGAGATTTGTCTTTTTTTGTTCTCCCAGATGATTTAATATCTCTTCTTGAATTTTTTACTGGTAATCACAATTATGATAAGGAGCTTAAGTAATTTATTTCATAATTTTTGGAGACCTAAAACTATTGATTTTGTTGGATTCCATTAGTTACGTTTTTTTGTTAAATTACTGCTTTCTAAGTAATGAAACTAGTTGAAAATCAATTAGAAAACTCTTTGTTTGATCTCCTTTCAGTTATGGGATGTTTGAAAGATTTTCTAAATAAATTTAAACAAGTTTGGTTGTTTAAAATTGAGAATTCATGCACGGAATTTGCCTATGGCAAACAATACGCAAAGATGCTTGAAAATCGTTAATTGGAAACAAAGTGGACTTGTATGTGCTAACTTTGTTTTGTAGGTGGAAAGTGGGTTTAGTATAACTCATGACTCAATGCCTTGTGGTTGTAAATTGAATGCATGTGTGAATGTTTGTAATGCGGCCTTTGGTGCCATTAATTAATTAAGTTGTTGATTAATTTTAATGTAACTTGTGTGGCTTGCATGCCCCTAAGGCTAGGATGGAAATAGGATATTTTCACATGTATTTTTGTTCCTTTATTTTATATAGGATTTAGATCCTTATAGAATTTAGTGGGAGGGAAAAGGATTAGATTAGTTTTGCTTCATGGACGATGTGGCGAAACTAATGCAAGCGAAAGCCATACAAACCCACAACAATGGATGAGATGCTTATATGTGATTGTTTGTGATTGTTATGAATTGTCATAGGCTAGGTATGGGTGTATGCTTACATGACCACCAAACAAGTGTCACTTAATTGATTGTCCCAAACAAAACTCGATTAAGTTAAATTGCCCTCCTTCTCTCTATCCTCTTCTATGTGGTATAATCGTTCATTGATGCATTCTCACCGACGCGGGACATCATGTTTCATCATCCGTGTCCGGGTGTAAATCGGATTTACTATGAGCAAATAGAGAAAGGTAACTTATCGATGGACCCTAATCGGATTGGACATCGGGGCGAAGTTTGTGGATGTACATGAGATATTTCACAAACCAAGAATCATATGGAATGATATGATTGGTTGGAGAACCTACTCTATCTAGTTGTTTTGGTGTCACGCCGACGCTAGCACCATCTCAACGAAAATATGAATCTTGGAAAACCTACTACATTTTGGACATCAAATAAATGTAGTGGGAGTTTTATTTGTTATAAATAAAACAATTGCATAAACTATATGACCTTAAATTGATTTTGTTATAGATGTTAAAATTGTTAATTTTGTTGCGATCAATCTTTGAAAATTAACAAACTCGTTTCTAAAAGTATTCACTTAAAGAAGTAATACCGATTCCTAAGACACGATCTTAGTGAAGAGACACTTGAGTATGTCAATTCCCATAACTTTCCTCAAACTACCCAAACGTAGCATTGTAATGATTGATTGACTTTTGGCGAAAAGTTATTCAATAAAGCGTATGGCTAATATCCACATTTGAAATTTCTAGATCTTTGAATTAGAGAATTCATATGGACTAGATTTAACTCGTACGCTCTCATCCGCTTACTCAAGAAAGTGTTCTTGGAGAAAGAAGATATTAACTCCATCATTTATGATCAAGTATAAAGAATATGAGTTGACCAAGAGATTCTTCTTTTATATGAATGTTTCATTAGCTTACAAATCGAAAGATTTAAGTAGCTAATTAATAACTAGAGATATTAATCTCCGATATCAAGGATTGTTGATATTGTCATACGATCTCTTTGGAATTATAAAGAATATAATGTTACCTTCTTCGCACACTTATTGATGCAAAAAGGTAATTGGTTAAGTATTCAAGAAATACTTCACTAAGGTATGAGTTGAAGTTTCGAGACCCTCGATTGTGATTATGTATCACATGAGTTCTTTCATTTGCCATTTATTGGAGAAATTTGAAATGTTGTCCGAAATACCATGATTGCAATGTTCTAATCCTAAGGAGAATTTGTCGTTCAAATTATCTCGTTATCTCTAACTCACACTAGTAACTTGATACTAGTTCATATGCTGGCATTTGACGAAATGTGTTAGCAATGAAGAATAAGAGAAATATTGAGAGATATAAAGTAAACTCCGTATATGAAATGACTTGTTCGTCTAAGTCATTAGTCATTACCATTGAATACGTAGAGTTATCTTTATTAAGAGTTTGTTTAGGAATTGAAGGTTGCATACCTTAATCCTAACTTCTCAAAACGTCTCCATTTCATATTCGATGATGGATGATTATGTTTAGTAAAAGACAAGTTCTTTTATTATGGATTTGTTTATATGATTTCATGCATCTTGATTGAATTTGCTTGAAATAGATAAACAAGTTTTGAATGACAAATATGATGCGTAAGACTTGACATAAAGTATTTGACTTTCATGTTATATATAACCGCTTAGTCACATACATAAACGAGAATCGCATTACGAGATTCTCCGTAACGTAGAGCTCGTAATTCAATTCGATTTCAAATCGATTGATATGCGAATCACGTTTGATGACAAAAGCGCCTTTAACCTACAAAGGTTTAAGGACAAGTGACTTGATTAGGACTTTTACATATCAATGTATAAAGACCAATAAGTACTTGTGTGATGAAAGGTTATCGATACTTTACTACTTAACCAACGATCATTGTAGATATTAACATATCTATTTGATAAGGTATAAGTATGAAACTTTTGACTAGTTCAAAGGAGTTTAGGAGTGAAGTTTAAATACCGTTCAAGAAAAATGGAAGTCTTACAATTAATCATGGTAAATAAGTAGTTAAGTCATATGATTTGAAATATTATCTAAAGAGTATGAAAATAGTTTCACAACTCACTCCATGAGGAACATTATGGAATAATATGTCCAAGAATGGAGGTATCGAACAATATTTTGTATAGTTCGATCGGTAATATATCAAATGGATTTATTCAACTCGTATTAGGGATTTGTGTTTGAGGACAATATTGTTTACACTGAATGATGTTCCATTGAAGTCTATTGAGAAAGATATCTTACGAGATTTTGATCTCTAAGTATAATACTTCTCAAGATTTGGTGTTGAGAAGCTTATTTCAAATATTGTTGACTTATAAGTTTAAACCAAATAAGACACTATAAATTTGTAGGATATCTTAAATTAACCGAAAGGTACTACTTCTACAAACATGATAAGAACAAAGTAGTTGTTGCTAATCATAACATAATTGTGACATCCCTGAATTTTAGGACATGTTTGCAATACATCGAATTCTAAGGTCCTATTTGAAAAATGTTCATGCTTATCCACTTTGAAAATATCTCTTTGATCTTATCCACATTTTTAGTAGCTAAGTAATCAGTATTTATATAAATAATTTCTAATAATTAATATCATTATAAATAAGTTCAATTATCTTTATAAATAGTATTAATATTTTCAGAAACAATAGCTAAGTAATTCCTTTTTGCTTACTTAGCCATTACGTAATCTAGAAAAATTTATCATTTTAGCCAGACCTCCACTATAAATAGACCCCAGCCTCATTTCATTTCATTTCGTATTTCATTTATGTTTCTCTCTTTTCCTAGCAAGTTTTGAATACCGTCTTGGCTTTGAATAGTCGGCCATTTGGAATTCGAGTTCTACGTTGCAGTTATAGTCATCTCGATTTGCTTGTGATATGGATCGCTTAGTCAGGTAACCAGACTTCTCTATATCTAGTTTCGTATTGCTTGATTTGATTACCGCTTGATTTTGCTTGCATGTGTATGCCTGTATGTGGTATGTTTTGCGGGTTATCGGGTTTAGAATTCTGGATCTCTGAATTTGTTCATGCATGCACCCTGATCCCCTGCCAGGGGAGGGATTTGGTTCTGATCCCCGATACAGGGGAGGAACTTTATGTCCTGATTTGGTTCTGATCCCCGATTCTGGGGAGGAACTTTATGATCGGTTCTGATCCCTGAGATACAAAGCAAGATCAGTGGCACAAGGATTTACACAAATATATAGAGTAGATTATGAAGAAACGTATTCACCTGTAGTGGATGCGATAACTCTAAGATTTTTAATAGGTCTCACAGTCACAAAAAATCTGAAAATGCAACTCATGGATGTTGTCACAACCTATTTATATGGTTCACTTGATAGTGACATATATATGAAAATCCCTGAAGGATTAAAAATGCCAGAAGCATATAGATCAAAACCTAAGGAAATGTACTCCATAAAATTGAAAAGATCTTTATATGGACTAAAACAATCAGGTCGAATGTGGTACAATCGACTTAGTGAGTATCTTTTAAAGGAAGGATATAAAAATAATGTAATTAGTCCATATGTTTTTTTATTAAAAAATCAAATTTAGTTTTTGCAACAGTTGCAGTTTATGTTGATGATTTAAATATTATTGGATATCCTGAAGTGATCGAAAATACTGCAAAATTGTTGAAAATAGAGTTTGAAATGAAAGATCTTGGAATAACTAAATTTTGTCTCGACCTACAGATCGAGCACCTAAAGAATAGAATATTTATCCATCAATAAAATTATACAGAAAAAAATACTAAAACGATTTAATATGGATAAAGCTCATCCTTTGAGAACACCAATGGTTGTACGATCATTAAATGTAGAAAATAATCCTTTTCGTCCCCAAGAAAATGATGAAAAAGTACTTGGTCCTGAAGTACCATACTTAAGAGCAATTGGCGCGTTATTAGGGATGAAAACGGATCGGATACGGAGCGGATGTTGGTCTTCCCATATCCGCATCCATATTTTTTTTCCGAATATGAATACGAATACGGATGTGTTCGGATACTGATACGGTTCGAATATTAAGCGGATACGAATACGGTTCGGATATTATCGGATACGGAGTCGAATACGAATATATTTTGTCGGATACGGATTGCATTTTGATCGATTAATTATTATTAATTTTTTAGCGCATTTTATAAATTCATAGTGTATATAAAATTTTGCAGCGTATGAAAGGACTCGAAACATAGAGGAATATGTTTACGTCATGTAATGAGTTAAGTTTTGACAATATAAGTAGTACGCTAATTAGGTAAGTAGTGCTTAGACTTCATTCATTCTATCAATCAATCCAAAATCGTATCAACATACTATATATAATATGTATAAATTTAATTATTATCAATACTTTTAATAATTTATTTATAATCTATAATCTATATTAATCATTATGTATAATTTATATTTATAATCTATATTAATCTGTATTAAAATTTTCAAATTAGATGACTTGGATTCATATAAATATATACAATAATCAACTTTATCACAAAGAGTAGATTGGTGTAGTGGTTGAGGTGATATGATGTTTTTCAGGAAACTTGGGTTCGATTCCCATTGTAAGCAATTCAATTTTATAGCATTTAGCAATAAAATTCGGATATCCGTTTGCCAATTAATTTCGGATGCAGATATTTATCCGTATTCGCATCCGTATCCGCACCAAAATGTGTTCCCATATCCGCATCCGTATCCGATTTAAAATATCCGAATCCGCATCTGCATCCGAACGGATCCGGATATTAATATCCGAATCCACAAATTTTCGAATACGGATGCGGATCGGAGTGGATATTATCCGATCTGTTTTCATCCCTACGCGTTATTATATCTTGCAAATAATACAAGACCTGATATTGCATTTGCTATAAATTTATTGTCAAGATATAGTTCCAAACCAACCCGAACATATTGGAATGGAATTAAAGGTGTTTTTCGTTATCTTTGCAGAACTCGTGATACGGGACTATACTATCAAAAGAATTCAAAATCCAATTTAGTTGGTTATGCAGATGTAGGTTCTTTGTCAGACCCGCATAAGGCGCGATCTCAGTCAGGATATGTATTTACTTATTGTGGAGCTGCAATTTCATGGCGGTCTATAAAGCAAACTCTAATTGCCACATCATCAAGTCATGCTGAAATCATTAGTTTATATGAAGCAAGTCGGGAATGTGTTTCATTAAGGTCAATTATCCAAAATATCCAAGAAGAATGTGGGCTTGAAAATATCAAAGAAAATCCTACTCTATTATATGAAGACAATGCAGCATGTATAGCACAAATTAGAGAAGGATACATCAAAGGAGACAAAACTAAGCACATTGCACCAAAGTTCTTCTGGGCACATGATCTACAAAAGGATGGTATAATAGATGTTCAGAAAATCCAATCATGCAACAATTTGGCCGACCTATTCACAAAATCTTTACCAACGAGTGTTTTTGAACAACTCAGAAAGAAGACAGGTCTATATCGACTGAAGGATGTCCAATAATATTAAAATGAGGGGAAGTGTTATAAACACTGCACTCTTTTTCCCTTATCCAAGTTTTTTATCCCAATGGATTTTTTCTTGGTAAGGTTTTTAATGAGGCAGATAAATTGATCAAGAAGTACCATATTAATATTGATCATGAAATATCATATTAATAGCGTATAATCAAAGATGAACATCCAAGGGGAAGTGTTATGAAATTAAATAATTACGTGGATTGTTCATCTTCATATTCTCACTAAACATTTATATCCATGATCTCCACTACTTATTTATTGTCATTATGTGAGATATTATTTTGTAGTCTATAAATAGAGGCATTGTACATTTATATGGATGGTAGGAATGAGAGAATAAAATTCTGAAATTTGTGATTGAGAATATTGTCTTACTTACCCTTGATATATATTTTTCTTTATTTCTTTCTTCCATTTTATTTTACAACATGACATTCATTGTCTTTCTTATTTTTGGCAATTTTTCGTGTAACTGACTTATAAAAGTCATAGTCGTCAATGTTTCGTCTCAAAATTGATGTGAATTTATTTCTGATAAAGTTATCTACGAGTATATGTTAGATGTAGTTACTTTTGACATTCATTTTTCTTTTTTTGGCAATTTTTTTTTTGTAACTGGCCTATAAAAGCATGATAAAGATATCCCATCTCACGCGTTTTTTTTTTTCAGAATATCATTAATAAAACTCCTCCCTCCATCTCACACTGACTATCTTCTATTTTTGTTCCAAATTTATTTTTTTTATTTCCGTATTCATCATTATACATAAATACGCATAGCGTGTCCGAAATGAATTCGGCGGAAATAATTTCATTAAAAATTCTTTTTCGTTAGAATTATAAGAATGAAATTCAATATTTTATGGCCGAACCTCTGAGCCCTCATTTTCATTCAGAACTAGCGGGATCTCACGCGTTGCGCGATCAATTTTTACTTTTGATATTTTTTTGTTAGATTTTGAATCATGCAGCTATTTTCATGCGTCATGCAATTTTTTATTTTGTGTTCACTTGGACAATGTTATAATAAAGAATTAGATATATCAAAACGAAAGGAGAAAAAATGCTGTGGTATGTTCAAGTTCATATTCTTTAGTACAGTGCACCAGATATTATGGATGGAACATGGAAGTTAAATTAATTAATGTAGATGAGCTTGTAATATTACAATATTTTTTTGTAGACATTATATTCATATTTTTATATAATATATTATTTTTATAAAAGCGCTTACCGTTTATTTTCAGTATAGAATAGGTATTTTTTTTTGTTCAAACTATTCTTGGAACTCAATGAACAATCCTAAAATAATTTTAATACTAAATCGTAAAAAAAAAAAAATTACGTGAGAAACAATCCAAATGAGGAACAAAGAGAAGCAACTTTGAAATATAACTGCAATAATGGAAACGGAAAGGATTTATTTTCTACTGATAAACTAAAACCAACAAATGCTGGATAGCAGATACCAATGACAATCTCGTTTTATTGCCATAAATCACTTCCCAAAGATCTTACTATGCGAGCCAGTTGAGAGGGCGTACAATAAATTACTATATCAATGTACAAAAACCAAAGAAATGTACAAATCATACAAATATATAGTGAGAACAATAATATTTTATAGTGAGAACAATTATATAGTGAGAACAATAATAATAATAATACCTCCTAATACTTTAAGCTGAATCAAGAATTCCATTTCAACTGCGTCACAGCTGTTATGCATTTCAGCCATCGTAAAAGCCTGAAATCAGAATTCATAAGCCTCTTGAAAAGTTTTTTTTAGGACAGGAGAAAGAAAATTAAGGTTTTGGTGCAAGCCAGAATGATGCTTGTAAAGAAAAGAAATGAACAATTGCAAGGAAAATCAGCCCATGCTATTTTGTATCATGCACCTTTAATGGGTAATTAGAAAGTTTCGATGTATTTATAAGTTATGATTACCTTTAATGGGTAATTAGAAATTAAGTTTCAATGTATTTATAAGTTATTTATAAGTTATATGCGAGGCTGTGAATTAGAGCATGTGAAATTTCTGATCACTCCTTCCACCCAATTTGTAGTTGTTGCATATGTTTTTTACCCCTTTTGATTTCAGGTACCTAAAAAACTAATCCAAACAAAATTAGAAAAAATATGAATACACAATCAAAGTACATTTCAAGGGAAAAAAAATGCATGTTAGTATATACTTCTACATTTTGCTTTTTTCTACTGTTATATTTCTTAGAAGAAACATAGCGCCAAAAATGAAATCAAATGTTGATAAAGCAATGATATTTGATGGAACAACAACAATTAGCATTGAGGACCTAACTTATTGAGCATGAGCTAAATACAAATAAGTGATTCATAAACAATAGCACCTGGTTACAAAGCAAAGGCATTTGATCAAACAACTGCAATTAGCATTGAGGACCTAACTTATTGAGCAAGCATAAGCTAAATACAAATAACCTATTCACAAATAATAGTTCCTGGTTATACCAGTAAAGGGTACTCTTTTACCAATTATCTTTAAGGACATCTCTTGAGGATCTTGGTCAGCATTTCTTTCTATCTCCGTTTATTTTTTCATCATCATCAAGATCAGCATCCTGAAACACCTGTATGAATTACGAAAATGTTCATCACTGTAGCAAAAGATATCATGAATTTTCTTCAATTAATATCAAGTGAAGTGAACTGCCAAAAACTCATGATTATAATATTATAAAAGCTAAACTAGTATACAACAAACTAAGTGGTTTCATTTGAAGCTATCTTTATTAGTAAACAAAGCTATAAAATAAACAAACTAAGTGGTTTCAAGAAAAACCAAGTGGTGTTTCAGTAAACAAACCTCTTGAAACCACTTTATCAATAATTGATGTGCAAGTCCATTAACCAAAAAGGAAACACATGAAGATGACCCAGCTAAACAACAGATTGTGTTGGGGTGAGTTGCAGCAAAAATCAACAACCTTTTTATGCATAAGTCATTGATCAAATCTTAAACTAAAAAGGTAAAAGGAAAAAGTCAAAACCTGAAATGGACTGTGCTAAACAAAGCAACACTGCAGCGCATAGAGAGAGCCATGATCTGACAGCAATGCCTTACTGCCCAACGAAGGAATTTGCAAGGAAATAGAAGTTGAGAAAATATGCTTGTTTCTCTATCGAATTACTTGGCGGCACCACTTGAATCACTGGAGAATAATGGACAACCATTCGGTTGGCACATCTTTTGACCCAATATTTTCGTAAAATATATTGTGTATTTTTGCTTTTTATATTTTTCATGCTAAACAAAAGAAAATATCCAAGTATATGGAAGAAAAGCAAATGAATCATGGCAGCATTTTTTCATCCTAAACAGACATTCTGACTTGAAAATTTTGTTCAATGAGCATATTGTGGCTGACGCCCCCTTATCATTTTGGCGAGAAAGCACCAACTTGTTTGGGACAGTGACAATGCAAACAAATGAAGCAAAATGTAAATTGAACGAAAATAGTAGGCAAACAGCCTAACCGACCTAGACAAAACAAAAACAAAGAGAATGAAAGTAACAGAAGCAACACATACCAGCGCCGGGAAAAATGGAGCACGAATGAATAACAACCTGATGAACAAAATGCTGAAAAGACGAAACAAATTTGAAATTCACCATAGTAAACATGTTGATGCACAACTTACCATGAAAATCTTGTCGACAACAGTCACACATCTGATGAATCTTGTTTATGGTTGTCGTCGTATATTTCCTCTCCTCTTGTTCTGACCAAGGATATTTTGTTGGTTCCTCCTCTATTGAGAAAACCTAGACCTAATTAAGAGAGCAAAAGGAAAAAAAAGTAAATAGGGATACAAAAGATAAAAATATAAGCAATCATGAAAAAGAACAAATTTATCTCAAAACAATGCAAATAATTGGTCTAAATTCACACAACAGTACCATGGAAGAAAATCAGAATTTGAACATTTATATTGTTGTCAGTAAATATAATTCAGCAAAAGTAAAGCTTGCTCCTTAGATAATTTCAATCATAGATGTCAATAACCCATACTGTCATTCAACCCAAATCAATCTGTCCAACAAACAAATACCACGGAAAATAGAGAAGCTTGCATCAAACCGTAGCAAGAAGATATGCCACATGAAACAACAATGTCTTAATTTATTATTGTCCTGCAACACAACTTACCGCATCCTTCTAGATTCCCCAAAAAAAAAAGTTCAAAAACTAAAAAAAACTCAAAATAAAGAGATGCAGACTGATGCACATTTAAGAACTATTATTATAGATGTTCTTGAATCCATGAGGCAATAGTTAGACCTACATTTTTTGCAGCTTCAATTTCAGACTATTTGCTTCACAATGTAGTTGCGAAACCTATATTCTCCATGTCTCCTAAAATCAGGGGAAGAAGAAAATCAAACAGATAAAAGATGAAAAAAAAACACTGGAACAGAAAAAGAGGATAGAGACAAACCTGGGAAGAAGAAAGACACCATCACAAAATAGGAGGGGTAGCACTTCTTAAAAAATCGAAGAGAAAACTTTTCCATTCAGTCCATCTCCTCTCTCTGGTCTCGCTCCATTCAAAAAGAAAGAGCAAGAGAAGTAAATCTGGAACAGAAAACAGAAAGGAAAGCACACACATAAGCCAAAAAAAAAAAGCAAGAGTAAATAAACTGTACCACCAGTTTTGGATTTCAGATAGCATTAGCTGCATTGACATATTGGGAGTATCAGCACAGAGGCTGAGATTGGCATGTAAAGAAACTTTGCATTTTTTACTGGCTTCTTTTAATAGAAGTGGCAGAACGCCACACGTGATTTTTTTCTAAGAGGAAAAATAAAAATTGTATTGCCAGTGCAATGACAACCTATAACTGCTGAGATCGCAAGAAAATAATTTCCGTATGTTACTCAATTCAACAAAAAAATTTTGTATGTGTTCAATTCAGCAATACTTTATAAATCTTTGTATGTTGTGTTTCGTACCAGCAATGGTACATATAACTGCATTTAGAGCATCAAGTTGATGGTACCTAAATTGTCAAAATTTTCCAAAAGCTTCCAGGAAGGGTCTGCCGCACTATTTTTTGCCCTGACATCTCTGACAGAACCTACAATGAAGGAAAAAAAAATCGGTAACACAAAATCAAAGTGAATTTAGAGCATCAAGTTCATGCTGTAAAATTTCTTTGCTTATTGGCTTTGCTAAACCACCGAATCCCTTGTATTTGTTAGAACTGAACGCGTACAAAGATTCATGTTAGGTACCGTTTATGTCATCTCCTGACATCCAGCATGGCATCGGCAACATAGAAAAAATTAAACAAAAGGAACTAAGAAACAAAAAAAAATGAATAGAGTAAGGAATTACCTGTGAAATATGGTAAAAATAAGCCAACCAATATTGTCAGTCAAAACATGTAAGCACAATTGCAAGAAATTGGAATAAATCTGGTATACATAACACCACAAAAAATAAATTAGTGAGCACAATTGAAAGAAAAGAGAATAAAATTGGCACACAAAGCACCGTTCAAAGAAAATTAGGAAGGAGAAATTTTAAGAAAAAGAAAAAGAAGGCCAACATATGAAGGGAAATAACTCAGAGAAGAAGATATAAAGAAGAACATGCAATGTGAAAACTTGTAAACGTAAAGATAAATAAGAAAAGAGATAAAAGAAATATCCAATACTTGAATGGAATGAGAAAGAGAAGTCGGAAATTAAGGAAAACATAAAAAAGCAAAGAAGCATCAGCTATTCCCTTTGCCTTTGAGAAATATGATCGGAAATTGTAGTTTCCTACTCCTATTTGGGGATACCAGAAGAATAGACCTATAACCTAACAGTTGAGGAAGAGTCCTAAGCTTGATGCTTATTTTTTTTGCACCGCTCCTACCTCGGTTCAAACTTCTCAGAAAAAGAAGCTCTGGACTGGAAAAGATAGACGGAGATTCCTGAAGTATGAAAGAATAAAGTAAACTGATAGAAATGGTAGGCTTTGCTCTGTCTTGTTTTGTCTTTTTCAGGAAAAGTACCAATAAGATAAGAAGACTTTCGAGATCTGGCTTTTCAAAGCTCCGATACTTTCAGTCTAGCTTTGGCTTCGACCTCCCTCGCTACAATGAATCAGTAACAGGAGTGGTGTACCCAAGAAGAAGTCACTGGAGTTGAGATTGGATCCGTGCGGAGGGTGCTTTAGTAAGCATCTTTTTAGAAGAAGCCATTTTACAAACAAAGCAACCATGGAATTCTTATAAACATATACCCGGTGACTCAGTCAATATTCTCCCACCCTTAAATTCAATGCTTTCTTTAAAGAGACCGGAGTTAGCTGTGTTTCGAACTGATCTGATTGGTGATGACTGGTGTTAAGCTTAGCATTTAGTATTGAAGTAGCTCGCTATTAACTCAAACCATCATGTCAAACTGGAATTGCCAGTCCACTATTTATTCAGTCTTAGGTTCAACCACTCCAAAAGCTATCTAGTTTTTGCTTAAACAACTGATCAATGCCTTAGTTGGTTATTCACGGTGAAAGCAGACACCCTTTTTTAGAGAAATCTTATCCACATTCCAGTTAACCACGTAGTTCCATATTCCTTATTTGAGTGGGATCAAAACACCTATATGAGATGGATCCACCTAGCCTTTTCCTGCGCGAGAGAAACAGCAGTGCTAATGAGCAACAGCTAATATCTTCATCTTCACAGCTATATTCTAACGAGCTAGCTTAGTCAACCAAAGTGAAAACAACAAGTAGCGCTCACACTTATCTAAAGACACCCAATATACCACCCCCTCATTTCTTCTTCTTCGCTATTTTCTTCTGTTCAGGCACACCTGCCTTAGATTATTACGGGTTTTATGTATTAATAACAGTACATACTCCAAATACTCTGATTCTAAACTGAACTTATACATAAATCCGGTTATAAACTGAACGTATACAAAGATCAGGTTAAAGACATAACATAACAAAGAAAGGAAGAGTTGAAATAACGAAAAACATTATCAAGATATAATGAAGATGCTAATCCAAAAATAGACTATTTAGGAACTAAAGCATTACTTAATTCATAAATAGATGAATGAGTTAATGCTGCATGAAACTCCAGGTGTTTAGACATCGAATCCCCTTTTTCCACAGCCTATGTGCTCGCAGTATGCCATATAGTGAGTGAATAGATCTTCCATCCCCTCATGGAATCTCTTTTTCTCTGCTGACTTGAATGAATTCGGTAGCTTTATAATTTCTTCATTTGAAATTTGTGAACGTAGTGAAATACGCTTTTAAGGGAAAATAAAGTAAATCTACTTATGAAAGCAAGAATAAAGATCAATAAGAAAGACCTAAATAAATAGGAAAAGCATCTCTGTTTCGATACGAGATAGCGGATATCCATGGTCAAACCCTTGTACTCTTTTCTCTGGGGAATTCCGACTCAATAATTGTGTATACAAGCAAGAGATATTAATAGCAACTCTCACTCCGCCTCTTTTATTACGAATTATGTATGATTCTTGGTTTGGTTGAATGCTCAGAGTCAGTAACGAAACATAATAAAACAACACGAAACAACAATAGAGGGAATCTGCGCACCTGCTTGGCATGGATACAACCACTTAGAAACCTAGAGGAGATGAGTCAATACTTGAGCAACACTTCAGAAATCGAGGAGGCAAACAAATACAGTGCACTCAGTAGGCCTGTAACACGGCTGCCTAGCACGAAAGAAGAAGGAAAATCATCCTGAGGAGCACAACACCGGATCTAGGAGGGGAGAGAGATGAATCAGTAGATGGAACGAAAAAACATCAGTTGATAGAGAATCGTGAACCAAAGAGAGAAAAAAATTTCATCACCGTAGGCACTGCACATGGCTGAGGACGCCAAGACCATCTGGCATAGAGGCCTCCGTACACAACCTCCCATCTGCATGATTCATCGCACGCACCTCCGTACGCGAGCCACATGGATGAAGTGTTTTATCCGGTCCGTCAGAGGTAGCTTTGAGAAAGAGAGAGGGAATCGAAGAGTGAGAGAGTGAAGGAAGAAACCAAATCATGTGCCGCGCGGCAATCCAGACCGTCCAGATTAAATCCAATAGACGAGGGAACTCCGTGCATGTAACCAGATTGTAAGGCCCGAAAAATATCTAACCATTAAAATCGGATCGTACTGCTCGGATTGGTGCGCGGCATGGTACCGCGCGGCACCGGATAGAGATTCGTGAAGGTAGGCAGACTATCAAGGCGAGCACGACTGGAATTCTCTAGAAGATGCCGATCCAACGGAGAAGAAGAAGTGCATCGAAAGGTCAGGATATGCAGAAGGAAATGGAGGTCCAGATTCATTTACTGTTCGCCAACAGTGCTTAGCTACAGTAACGGATCTAGATCTAAATAGCCCGGATTAATATATGTTTCGATTTTTTGAGGAATTGGAGCATTACCCAGTCCTATAAATCCGATCAAATCCTGATTCATTGTTTCATGTCTTTGTTCGGTGAGAACTAGAACAATTATTCACATTAACTAGAATAATTAGTTTCAGAATTAGAACAATTACTCATATTTAGGAATGTATACGAGTTGAGTTTGAGCGAGTTGATGACAACTTAAACTCAGCTCACCTATAACTCGAGTTGACACTACTAGAATTTCGTTTATCTGTGTCGGAGCCCCGACATATTAGAGTCGCTAAATCAAGTAGCGACGCAGAAAAAAAATAAGCGGGCGGGAGAACATTAAATAGGTGTCGGTAGGTCGACACAGATTAGTTAGGACGCATAAATATTTTAAACTGAGACGATGTCAAGTTTTGTACATGGACGCGAATATCCTTAGTATAATTGACGTCGGTATGCCGACACATAAACATAAACACTAATATTTAAGAGAGGCTTTAGATAGCACCAAAATTTTCCATTAATGATTAAATTATTTTCTTAAATGGCGTCAAATATTTCAGAGAATATTTTTTAGATAGCACCAAAATTTTTCGCCAAAATTAGTTACCTAATTTTTATCGTACCAATTAAAGGAAGTAAATCTCAATAAAAACTAGAAAAAAATAAGCATAAAAAGAAATAACTTCCCAGCACTATGTAAATAATTACTACTTTATCAAAAAATAATAATAACCACCAATTCATCAATTTTATTTTTTTATAAATGTAAGTAACATGGTTGAAATCAATTCCGAAAAAATTTCTAATGACAACTTTACTCAAAATAAAATACTAATGAAAAGAATGAATATTTAAAATAAGAAACATGATTAGTTTGAATAACACATCATTAAATTCTTTGATTTTCAAAATTAAAATGACACATATTGACTCATAAAATTATAATAGAGTTGTAAAATATTTTACAACCTTTCGAATGAAATAAAGTTTGCTAAAATCGAAGTTCAAATGAGAGAGTTATGATGTTTCAAAATATGCATGAAACCAAATGGAATTTCAGAATTTAAAAAAACAAATAAATTGCTGGGACAAGGAATCGAACTCAAGAATCAGGCTGTGAATCGTTACGTCCCTAGCGGGCCAGCTGGGCTACAGATATTATTCGAAATAATGATGGGCCGTTTGAATCGCTTAGGAATTTGGAGAATTTCATATTCTTAGAAATAAATTTATTGAGAATTGTGTAACTTTGTGAAGAGTTTGGATTGTTTATAATAAATTTATGCCGAGGAATAGGAAATTCCCCAAATTCCCATTTCCATCCAAAAGGTCCCGATAAGTAGTTATTATTTAAGTTCATTTTCACCAATATTGGCGCCGAAAAAGAAAATCAAAAGTGGCGGGCCAAAATGAATACATCAAAATTATTTCGTTGATCATGTAATTTATATGCTTATAGAAATAAATATAATATTTGAAAAATAAATATAATAAAAAATTGTAAAAGAAATAAGAAAAAAACAAAGGACAATAGCCCACTTTAATCCATTTTTGTCCAATTAATTCATGCGACCTATATTGTTTTCTTTTTGCTATACATAGCGCCAAATTACCTCATAACTTTTTTAATACATGGCGCCAAATTTTAGCGCCAAAATTTGTTACCCAATATTTTTTCTACCAAGAAGAATTTGATAAAATATTTTTCTCTTTTTCATAACATTGATGAAAGGATGAAAATAGAAATAATAAATAAAATAAAAGGGTTATTTCTTTCTGCTCCCGTAAAAAACGACATTTTTTTATTTAATATTTTTTCATATATATTGGTGGTTGGCATCAATTGTTCGAAAAAAATCTTTTCTTGGTAATAATAAGATATTACAAAACGGGCTATTAAGATAAATTATTGTGTTACTAATATGAGAATTATTACAAGGAACATGACAAGAGTGTTTTCCAAAATGACATGATACGAGCGTGTTCGTATGAAACACACGCGTGTTGGCACGACATGGTACATTTATGGAGTTGGCATGACACGTGCGTATCAGCGTATCGTGTTGGAGATTTTCAAACATTGACGCGTCTTAACACGACGCAAGTTGACACGTGATACAACACAACATAACATGTGACACGACGAGAATTATTATTATTGAGAATTTATTAAAATATATTGAGTTTATATCGTAAATTTAATAACTTTTGATTCATAATCTTTTCATTCAATCAGCGATATTAATTTAATATATGAAATTTCAATAATTTATTATATTATTTATTTTAAAATTTATTTAATTATTTTTAATAATTTTTTAATGAATAAATTATTATATGACTTAACACATTTAACACATATATTACTTTTATCATCTATATATTTTTTATAATATTTTTGTTGTAAAAAAAATTATATTTTTATTTAAAATGTTTCCGATCATATTTTTATAAATCCTCATGTATCATTAGGATTTAAAATAATAATTTTGAGAAGTGCAAGTGAACCTAATCAATACAAATTTTTTTTCATGTTCAATGTAGCTAGTGTCAACGTGTCGTGTCGAAGTCTTGTAGTGTTGGAGATTTTCAGACATTGACACGTCTTAACGTAATACGAGTTAACATGTGACCCGACACGATACGATATAACGTGATTTTCAATCATTTATTATATCTTTCTATTTTAAATATTATCTAAGTACTTTTTAACAAATTTTTATTGAATAAATTATAAAATGGTTCGACATGGCATAACATATGTCAAGATTTCATAATAATAATAATAACAACAACAACAACAACAACAACAACAACAACAACAACAACAACAACAACAATAACGATGACGACGAGTACATTACTTTATTTTCAGATTTCAGAAAATACTGACGGATCAAATCTAATTAGATCTCAAATTAAAAAGTTCAAAATGACCGATTTAAATATTTTGATATAATATTCAACACATGCATTCATATGTATAATCATGGAAAGTCATAGATTTAATGTAAACAATATATCATATATATATATATAAAAACTTTTTCTAGCTAAACAAAAGGATAACTCATTTAATATGAATAGAATCAGCTAAAATGCTAATTAAATTCTGATTAGTCAAAATCGACAAAATAATTTCTATATATATTTTGACTTTTATAGCGAAATACTTATTTGTTTCTTAACTAAAAAGATATGCAGTATAATTCTAATTAAATTGCCGAATTATATAGACATAACTTTCTTTAATTAAAAGATATCAACAATGTTAGTGATAATGATAATGATTTTGAGAAACAATGCAATCCATAATGATGCATAGAGTCATTTGTTCATCATTAGCTTATCCATTAGATTTATTTTAGAATAACAATCTAACTTAACTAATTTAATTTATACATTTAAAATCATAAAACACCAATACTATTTAGACTCTTAGAAAAAAATATCAAATTTGATAAAAAAATCACTATTAAAATATCAAATTATTTATCCAAATAGTCTAATATGATTTTCATATTGGAATCATCTTGTTGACCAAATTGTATAATTCTGAAATTTTTTAATGTTTTTCATAAATTTCTCAATCTAATTAGTTATGAAACCTACATTAATAATATTTCTTTGAAATAAAAAAAAAAGCCTTTGAAAATTCGAAAATATAAAATTTGGTTGGGCAGAATGTTTCAATATGAAGATTATATCAAATTGTTTTTAATTGATCATTTGAGGTTTTTTAATTTGAAAACGATATGTCAAATCAATTTAACCGTACCATTTCTCCAATTTAATTTTTAATATTTGCGTAAATCATGTAGTAATAATATCTCATGAAAAGAATGATAAATGTGATCCCTATTTATTTTTTTATTGGAGTATTTTCTGTAATTTTCTATATTTAGGTTGATCTTGCCATATGGCCAAGATGAAATTTTTAAAATTTAAAAGCACGTAATTTCATTAAAGTCATTAGTAATACTATAGTCAAATGCATTTGACGGCAATCATGATTTAGATTCAACTATTAAAATTTCAAATGATCAATCCGAATCATTCTATGTGATATTCATATTGAATTTTACTTATGACCAAATTTTTTTATATATATATATTTGAAACTTTTAACTAATATATATATTCTATATCGATAGAGTTGTACGCATACTCTATACAAAAGATCTTTAAATTAACCTTGAATATAGTTATTTCCTTATTGTTGACATCATATAATGATATTTTATTACATCTTATTATTTCATTTGAAAGTTTCATAAAAAATTTGACATTTCCCTAAAAATCTTTTTTGCCACCTCCCTTCTAAAATTTCATCAAAAATATTTATTCGACTTAAAACTTCTCCCAAAATGTTATTCCCCCTCCCCCGTCGTTGTTTTTATTACGAGTCTATGACCCAAAATTCTAGATCTTCGTCTCCGAAAAACCCCAAATCTCAAAAAATCACTTCGCGCCGTCGCCGATCGCTTGAAATCTGGTTTCCCTCATCTCTCTCTCTCTCTCTCTCTCTCTCTCTCATTCCTTCCTTCGATCGCTTGAAATCTGGTTTTCCCTTTCTTGCCTCCGCATTTATTTCCAAAACCCTAGCGGTAACACGATGGTTGCTTTACTGATTCATTTGTCTATGGGTTTATGCTATGGGTTTATGCTTCTAATCTATATTGCTGATCCTATTTGTAAGGTTATAGTTGACATGAAGCTTGAACTAACGCAATTTTGTTTTGTTTGATTCCAGGTCCCAAGGAGAAGGTGATTGCTTAGTAGATTTGATTTTACTGCTCCTCTATCAGGTGAAAAAGCTTCTATATATTGTTAATTATGATGTTATTAGATTCAATTATAGCTTAGCAATTTAGGATAAAATATTAATCTTAAGTGGACTGGTATAGTTGTCAGATATTATTTGAAAAACATATCTTGTACTACATGGTCATGCAATATTTGTTCTTGTGCATCAAAGTTAGTTGGATGGACAAAAACTAGAATGCGTTTGTAAATACATGTGAGCGTATGTCTAAAATGGTTCCCTACTTTGACCACTTTTTTAAAAAAATATAGTCATTTCCATGATTAGTACATGAGGCACCATAGATAAATTGAACATTAACGAAAACCTGTTCTGGAAGTTTGCCAATTGTCAGAATACAAAATCAGTTAATTCAAATAATATTTGCTTTGTATAGAACAAGACTTTAAAAAAATGAAAAACAAAGAAAAGGCAAATTGAAATTGGATCCACAATAATTTGTTTTTACTCGAGTGTTCTTTCTTGACGGGAAGTTTCAGTTTCATATGCTGAGAGGTGCAAATAAATATTAAGAAGTTAGAGATGACCTCGAGGCAAGACACAAATAAGCGAAGAATTAATTGCAGGTTGGTTATGATTAGTTTTAAATTGACAAAATGTTAATTTAATTGGATCATTTACTTGGATGTATGATAGTTTTATTCAGTTTGATTAATTTTTATCAGGACAAGTTTCATTAATTTTCATGTTAACTTTATTCAATAGTTTGTGCTTAGAATACAAAAAACATACAATTATATTACTTATTACAAGGTAGAAGAAATAAATGTAATTGCTTATCTTTAGATGTTTAGCTTGAAAATTTGATTGAAACCGAAGGTCCATCAACTAAGAAATTAGATTTATGTTTCATAAAATCACTGATAGATGGATGTGTCGAATTTTTTTGTAGGCAACTGTTTCTGGGCTACAACAATATTGTTGTATTGTGGAAAGTGAGGTGAAGTTCCTTGCACTTTTATACTTTTCTCGAGAAGCAGCAATCCAAAAAAACAATTGTGTTTTTGTCAACAAGGTAGGCGATCAAATTTTACTCAGAACTTCTTGGTTACATAAACACAGAGTGCTTTTACAACAGAGTGCTCGGAATTCTAACTTGCATGGATTCACTCTTTTACAGGATGATTATGTCAGCTCATGCCGCCTGTAAGAAGTCCTAAATGGGAGTCTCCATGCTCTTGCAGAATGATCATGTTTACTGATCTATCGATGCAACTCACATGAACAAGTACTACACTATATCTTTCTTTGTCTCTTCTGTACATACAGGCAGGTTTTTTGTAATTCTCAGAACCAGTAATTATGTTAACCCGTTTAATTAAATGACGTAATGAGCACCAGCACACTAGTGTGGAATAAATAAAAATGAGGGCTGTTAAGTAAATTATTGTATTAGCTGGTCGGTTTTGTTGGCTTATTAGATTAGGATTGGCGCTATTTTAAATTGGATCTGCTCCTTTATCATTATGGGTTGGGCATTACGTTTTGTTAGTTTGACTTGTGAATTATTTTGATGGGTTGTTCATCTGAACTGTTGGACTTAAATACGATTGTGGGCTCTGTTGGAGTATAATTAGTTCATTGCTGAACTGCTTGACTTGAATAAGATTGTGGTACAATTAGTTCACTGTTTTGGTGACTTGAAGTTCCAACTAAAATTAAGGTTTGATGACTAAAAAATTGAAAGAAGTTTGTAGGATGAAATGTGAAAATAGTCTTGATTGTATTTTATTCGGTAGTTCACCACCTTTAACCTGCATTGAATATGTTAAAATATAATATTGGGTTTGGTGTCAAATTTTTTGTTAAATTAACAGTAAATGATTAGAAAATAACAAGGATAAGCACCTAGTTGAGCTTATATAGTTTCTGGTTTGGATATTAGTTTTGTTTAACTTTATTAATGTGCTTGCTTGCTTTCATGTTGTGGTTAATTTTTCAGCAACATAGAAGTTTGGCAATAATACCAATGGACAACAACACTTCACAGGGGTCACACATGAAGAAGGCTTAAGTGCAGCATATGCAAGCACGTCAAATGTTATGGGGGAATACACTATGTGCCTGGATATGATAATTTAAGCTAGGTAGACTATGAATTCTGGTTTACTTTGAATTCTAAACATATGAATAATTTTTGTTATTTGTATTGGATGATGATTTTCAATTCAATGCACAATATATATTTGTGTGATTTTTGTTTGATTCAATGTGAATTATGTGTATGGCTGAGAATTCCAAAATAATTGTGATTAATTAAAATCGTATGAATTAAATAGTGTGGTACCAAATTGGTACCGGAAAGAATTGAATGGCTGTATAAAATGTAATTGATGTGCCTATCAATAGTGGCCTCGGTATACTGATGTCTTTGATCTAATATACAACAATGTACAAAAACGCAGATACAGTGGGCCCCACTAAATTCTGACAATAAGTTTTCTGTGTTGGTGAGCAAAAGTGTCGCTATATTGACTCTAATAGGTTGTGGGCCCCGCTAAAATTCTGACAATATATTATCTGTGTCGCTGATCAAAGATGTCGGTATACCGACAAATATAGTTTGTGGGTCCCGATAAATTCTGACAATATATTATCTGGGTCGCTTAATAAAGGCGTCGGTATACCGACATAATAACATCTAAATAGAGACGCGCTTACTGTTTGAATAAGCGATCGGAGAACATGGTAAGCGTCGTTATCCCGACACAGATATAGAGACGCGTTAAGAAATCCGCGTCCTCGCGACACAGATGTTTATTATTAGCGGCTAGAGTATCTGAGTCACTTAGGTAGCGTCTTTAGGTGGACGCAGATAGCTTTTCGTGTCGGAATAGGGACGCTTTATTGCGAAGCAAATAATTGACATTCTAGTAGTGTGAGTTGAGCCGAGTTAGAAATACTTTCGAGCTTTTTAAACTAGCTCTAACTCGGTTCGTCTTCAATTCAAGCTAGCTCATGGGCTCACGAGCTAGCTTGAAATAAACATATATCCTTCAAATTTTTATTTATTTACTTCATATATTATTTTAGTATTAAAATTTATCGAGATATACAATATTGTAAACAATAAAATTACCGTCTTTTATATTCTTTCTGTTGATTTGAAACAAAATATGTCTTGTAACTCAATCTATCATATGTAATATTATTTAAAATAAAAATATATAAGTATAAAATTATTATAATTTAATTATAAATTTTTAGTACTCGTAAATTATGTTGATAATACATATCTAAAATATAAATTTATTATATGACAAGTCGGCTCACGAGTTGTGAGCTGAGTTGACCTCAACTCAAACTCGACTCGTAAACTAACTGAGTTAGTTCAGCTTGAGTTATGTCAACTCGAGTTTCGTTGAGCTTTTCTGAGTCGAGTTCGAGTTAGCTCACGAGTTGCGAATTTTTTGCTCACCCCTATTCATATTAACTAGAACAATTACTTTCGAACAATTATTTTTTTTCCCAGCGCAATTAATTTTTTTAAGAACAATTAACATGTTTCCTAGAACAATTAGTAACAATTAATTAGAACAATTAATATTTTTTTCAGGAACAATTAGTACATTTGCTAGGACAATTAACAAAAAAATTAAAGAATTTATTTGATTAATGTTATCAGATAAGAGATGGGGACTAGAGACATAAATGGAAGAAAATAAGCATAAGTGTTGATGGGACCATAGACATAGATGGGGATCAGAGTTGGAGACCAAAGATGGCAAAAAAATAAGAAAATAAGATTTGGAAGGGAGGATGAGGATGATGCTGACGAGAGGATGATAATAAGCAATTCTCAATTAATTTAACTTTCTTAAGGAATTAATTTTCAACTACTATAACTTCTCATTTTATTTATCTGGGATAAGTCCCTTTTACTAATCACTTGGATTTTTTTTTTTTAACCTTATTCGCTAGCGACTCTTGATTTCAGGTTCTTAAATTTAACCTGCCTTGCCTAAGGTCATAATATATTAAAAAAAACAAAAAATAATTTTAATATTATATATATAATTCATATTTAATGTAAAGTGAGGATAATTACTTGGATACATATCATGTATGTTTGGCAAAGGATCTGAACTAAAACAAAATTTATTTTAGTTCTTGTTCTTACTTCCATGATTTTGTGGGAACTAGAAACAAATCCTTGTTCCTTGTTCTTGTTTTGTTTGGATTAGTGAGAATTAGGAACAAGTGTCTAGTTCCTTGTTCTTGAAGAAATAAGGATCAAAAGCAATTCCCTCCCTCGACTAAGCGGGTCTAAATTAGTCAAATCAGTCAAGCACAAAGTTCGTCTCCATACTCAAGGATCAGAACCAATCCCTTCTCTCGACTCGGGATCAAGGCTCAAATCACATACACAAACAAATTCGAATCCCAGCCCCGCCATTTGCCGAACAACCAAGCTCGGAATCTAGATTCTAAATCCAATATCTCGTAAAAACATATCACATACGAACGAACACATGCGAGTAAAACTAAGCGATAATTGAATCAAACAGTACGAGACTAAATATAGAGAAATCTAACTACCCGACGGGTGTTCATCAAAAGAATTCCAACAACGGGCTAATAAGACTGCGAAGTTAAACTCGAATTCCAATCGGATGACTTTTCAAATACCAATTGATTTTGCAAATGGATTTTTCATTTGGGAACATCAATGATAATAGAAAATCATTAACAAATGAACTCATTCGGCTCATCAGTATCATCAGTATCAGTATTTATAAATCAGTATTTTATTTTATAAATAAAGATGCATGGGTGTCCGGATTGTTTTTTCGGACACGCGGTTATTGCGCTATTTGGAAAGCGTTTCTGTAAGCGTACGTTTCAGACTTAGCTACTGACATCGCCTCCTCGGCTCCGGAACTGCATCCTCTGGATGGCCATCTATAGATGATTTTCGATCTCAGCCGTCTGATTTAATCTCAATGGTTATAGATGCCCCGTGCATGATACCTGAATTGATAGGCCCGAAAAATTTAACCGTTAAGATTAAATCAGACGGCTCGGATCGAAAGACTACCCTGGATGGTTGAATACAACCATGGATACTCTCCCCCTCGGCTCCTCCTCCTCCTCCTCTCCTCTCTCAGCGTAATTACTATTTTCCCTTCGTTCTCAAAGAAAAAAAAATTTTGCGCCGCGCCTCCTCCTCTCCATCCTGCCGCCTCCTCCTTCTCCTCTGATCCTTCTCTCCACTCCCGCCGCCAAACCCGTCCTACCCCCTACCCTTCTTCTAATCGGTCTCTCCATCAACCCCGCTCCCTTCTCCTCTGCCAACCCCTCCTTGGCTTATCCATGCCTCTGACGCAGAAAATCAAAGAAGACTTCGGCGCTGAAATGAGATTGAAGGAGACAGGTCTTATTTCTCTAGTTAGCGGATTCGTTCAGTAATGGGCATGGCTCCGATAAACATTCTGGCCATCTCAACTCCCATGACGAGCTTCTATGGAATCGTAGAAGCGCGGGGAAGAGGACTGTGGTCTTTGTTTCGGTCGCGTTGTCTTATATCAATAGGTGATCGACGAGTTGGTATGGTTGTACGAGAGCTGGTACCGATGGGTTTCGATGAGCTTTGTTTGTACGAGAAATACTCTACTTCCTGTTTGGTATCACGGAGAAGAGAAGGAAGAGTTCATAGGCTTGGTTCACTTTGCGTTTGTTTGGTTTGGAGGAACCAATTGATGGGTACAGGTACAGTGATGTTGGTACCGAGTGGGGTTCAAAGAAGTTGTGTCAAACTGGAGATATGTTGTTTGGTATCGAAATAGTGCGGAGAGAAGTTTGCAGAGCTCAATTCAACACTAGATTCTGTCAATTGAATTTCCTTACACAGAATCTCATTTATTGTATTGCCCATTCTGAGGAAGGAGATTGAGGAATCATGGTTTAATGAATTATACAAGACATACAGGGATGACCGACTGATCAACGAATTATCGAATTTCTGCAGCGTCTATGCTTTTGAGTACTGGCGAGTTTTTGTTGTGGTAAATCCATATTTTCTTTCTGATAACTTCTTTAGTGGTTTATGCCAGACCAATACATATTGGGTTTTTTGTTAGCTTTCTTCATGCATACATACTACACCAATTAGGCATGATATTGGATATGTTCACATCCATTTCCATAAGTTAAGGCCACAAGGAAAGAGCAATTTGGCACTCGGTATTGTACCAGTTTTACTGGTATTGGTGTAATGCCAATCTGTTGAATTTATTTTGTTGTTGTTGTTGTTGTTGCAGCTGGAGTAAAGCATTGGTATAGAGAAAAGAAGGTTCCAAATTTAAACAACTGAGGAAAATTACGTCTTTTTGTTCTCCTACTTCCAAATCTATGTATAAAAGAGCAGTTGTTAATATGATATTGTATCTTCTATATTAGATGGCTTTTGAAGCTGTCAGAAATTCCAGAAGTAAAGGAGGTCCCAACCTTCAGTCAAGAGACCCATACTTTCCTGCAAAACATAATCCAGGAATTCAATGCGAATGAAACGCTGAAAGTGAGAAAATAGAGGAAAGTCACAAACTATGGTGTAAAGGCTGTTGTATATTACCTCAAGCAGAAAAGCAAGAGCCGCTCTGAGTCTGAGGTCTCAAAGGTCAGTTCAGTTTTATTTGAGAAAAGATAAATACACCCATCCTGATTTTAAAGCACTCCAATCTAACTCCAAAATCATTTTTTGATCCCTCAAATTAAGTTGGTTGCTTTCGGCATCCCAAATTGACTTTGGAAGCTACATCTGACATCCCAAATTGCTCTTTAATTTGTTTTGAAATTAATTAACAGTCATTGAAATAGTGCCCCAACAGTCATTGAATAATTTATTGCTCTTTAATTTTAACACTTCATGCTAAATCTCTATGTATGGCATTTCATTTTAATGATATTTGTAAATTGGACCTTAACAGTCATTGAATTATTGCTCTTTTATCACAATTGAAATAATAATTGTTTGCTCCCAATGGGATTACATTAACAGTTTATTTAATAAGTTTGGAATTCAATGGGATTGTGCGAGACACAAACTATACAGTAATTAGAATAATCATTAGAAAGGAAGACAAATAACAAACTGACCTCTGATCTTTTCAGACACCATCCGAGAGATGAAATCAAGAGAGGCACTTTGTTCCTCAGAGCGGCCTCCTCCCATCCTTCCTTTCAATGTGCCGCTCTCCTCCGAAGCAGCCAAGAAAGCACCCCATTGCAGTATCGTAGAAGAGGATGAACTTTCATAGACATAGCTAGGGTTTGAATTGGCCCAGTATTCTCACCTGAAACAGCTGCCAGTAATAATCTGATCAAAATTGGACAAATCAGGTTGGATCACCAAACATTATTCTGTTCAAAATCCATGTCATGCATTTCATTTTTCTCCAGTAAAAAAGTTGCCGGTGCCATCGTACTCACATATTTTGTGGGTCATCTGGTAAAATATCTACAGTAGTTTGTAATGTATGGATGCATCGCAAGGGAATAAGGAAATTGCTGCGAAGAGATGCTTGGTACAAGTATGGGCATATGAAGATGCTAGCAATGAAGTCACACAGGGATGAGAAGAAAGGTCATCAGATACATGGATCATGCACTATTTTTAATTACCATAATTTGATATTCTGGTATAATTTTTAGACGATTCTTTGGTAAAAAATGACAATTATTTTAAAATATAATTATATATGTATACTCTTTTCAGGATATTGCATACCTTTTTTTTCTTTCAAATCTATGCATATCAGTGGCAGAAAGATAAGATTTATAGATATCGTAAGATCTGAGGGCCGATCCTTAGTATCCAGACTATGCAGGAGGTTTGTTCTCTTTATAAAAAAAATAAAAAATGAATTAAATAATGGATATTGTTTGGTACATCGTCAAGCTAATTCAAATCCTAGGAGTAAGATCAATTTTCCTTGATTGAGTTGACAATTGTGTATTTGGTACGTAGATGTACGTTAAAAAGATCCAGCTCATTAACGAATTGTATTTATAAACTCTGTAACAAGTTTGTACTATATAATTGGAAGTGTGGAAGCATACTTCATTCGATCAATAACGAGGAAGCCACTGGATTGAGAGGTGATAGTTTTAGAATCATTCTACATGTTGGTAAGACAACTTTTAGCACTTAATGGGTGTTAATACTAATAGCTAATTATTTCAGTATTCATTCGATGATTAAGATCATATATGTATACGCAAAACAGAAAAATGACATCTTTTACAAAATGTATATTATTATATCGGCGATTATACATCATATCATTTCAGATAAATATAAACATATTTACACATAATTTTACTACAAAATGTCTATATCGAGCGAAGCTCGATTAGCCCCTCTAGTAGCAAATAAGATGGTGAAGGGTATATATACACTAACGTATAATGGCCGTACTTCAAGCTATTTTAAAAAAAAAAAATTTCCTAGCCAATAAGAAATAAGGAGATAGCAAATGGGATGAGAACAAAGGATAAGTCGGTTTGTTGCGTGGGATTTTTTTCTGTTTTTTTTTTTAATCGGACGAGGTCAAAATCGGATAAGGACGAGTAAATGGTTCATAATAAATTTTACAAATGAACCTTCAAAGTTCTAAAATGTTACAAATAGGTCGTCCAAATAATCTATACAAATTTAGGGATGTTACAGTTTATTACTATGAACGTGTAAATAGAAATTTTTTCGAAACAACAAACTACGAGCTCTTCCTATAAGGAAAGATATATTAAAACGTAATATGAATAGAGATCAATTTTTTTGAGAAATATTATTTAATTAATATTTTAAAACGTAATTCTTTTATGCCAAATATTATTTAAATAATATTTTATGTGAAAACTAGTTTTTGAGAATTTAAAAATAGAGATCAGTTTCTAAACAATCTTCACCAACAACTTTCATATTTTTATAATCTGGAAAAACTTTTTGTGACCAAAACATAATTTAATAATTTAATTCTTTTGAAATTTTTCTATGGACAGCACATTAGAAGTACAATTGACTAGATGCATTTATTTATTTATTTTTAATTCCCTTATAAAGGACCTTGACAAAACCAGAGCCACAATTTTTCATTTTTCTCCATTTACAACATAAAATCTATAGTCTTACATCTTAATAATTAAACGAAATATTTTTGTTACCGGTCATGTCTCAAATGTCGGTTGTATCGGGATCTAGTATTCAATTATGACAATTATTTTAACAAGTACTTCCCAACAAACCTACATTTGTAACAAGGGATTCTTTGTATTTATTATTATTATTACTATTATTGTTATTATTATTATTATTGGAGAATTGATTTTCGTCTCTGAATTATTAATTTGGTTTGTGCTATTGTTCAGGCCAGACTGCCAGAGAATGACAGAATGTAGTAGGACTGGTATAATGGTATTTGATCAAACAAATCAGTATTTGTGGGCTTACCCGATTAAAATCATGAGTGGTAGATATTGGGTTTAAAAAGGGCTCAACTGTTCAAGTTATCTTGGGTTTAAAAAAATGCGGAGCCCTCTCTTGTGCAGTTGTGCTCCAATTTGATCGAAAAATTTAAAACTAACGTTAATGTTCACTCGAATTTCGATAATAACAGTTAAAAATTCAAAATTTTCAAAATAATATCGTTAGATCATCATCTAGATTGACGAAATCACAAAACGCTTGGATCGTAATCCCGAATGACGATCCAAGTTTGAATCAGAAATTCAATTGACGATCCAAACTTGGATCGTCATCCGAAATGACGACCAAACAAAAAATTTATGCAAAAAAATGTTAACGAATTTTTTTGTTTGGATTGGCATCCCAATTAAAATTTTCGTCTAACTCATTTCTTAATGTGAAATTTGTATCTTAGCCTCCAAAATTTTTATTATTAAAAAATATATAATTTGTGATTAAAAATTAAACATAATTAAAACATCTATTAAAAAATATAAGTACATAATTAAATTATGCATGCTAAATACATAATATTGTATATGTTTATAACACTTATTTACACACACACACACACACACATATATATATAATCTATCATATATTTTATATATTAAATACATATTATTGTATATAATTAAAATATATGATACATACTATTATGTACATAAAATGTACATATATTTCTATATATATTTATTATACATTAAAAAAATTTTATATATTAATATCTACATTTAATGTATAACAATTTTTTATTGAACTATTATGTAAAAATAATAATTTTAGGATCATCGCCACATCGGCGAACAAATTCAACAAAAATATATTCAACTTTTTCGCTGATTACCCTAAACTTATTATTTTTACAATATAGTCCCACAAGTTTTTTTGTTGTACATTAAATGTAAATAAAAATATACAAAAATTAGTATGTAAGTTATATTACGAACATGTGTAATACTTTCATTAGTATTTAATTTTATACATACATATTTGTATATATTTTATAAAAATAATTATAAATATAATATACATGAATAAAATTAAATATAATTTATATTACGACATGTGTAATACTTTTATTCGTATTTAATTTTCTACATAAGTATTTATATGTATATTTATTTATACATTAAAAAAAATTTATATATTTTTATTTACATTTAATGCACAATAAAAAAATTTATTGGACTATATTGTAAAAATAATAATTTTAAGGTCATCGATGAAAAAATTGAATATATTTTTGTTGAATTTATTCGCCGATGATCCTAAAATTATTATTTTAAATAATAGTCCAATAAAAAAATTGTCATACATTAAATATAGATATTAATATATAATTTTTTTAATGTATAAATAAATATATATAGAAATATATGTACATTTTATGTACATAATAATATGTATCATATATTTTAATTATATACAATAATATGTATTTAATATATAAAATATATGATACATTATATATATATGTATAAATAAGTATTATAAACTTATATAATATTATGTATTTAACATGCAAACTTTAATTATATACTTATATTTTTATAATAGATGTTTTAATTATGTTTAATTTTTAATCACAAATTATATGTTTTGTAATAATAAAAACTTTTGGGGCAAAAATGCAAATTTCACTTTAAAAAATAAGTTGGCCCAAATTTTTTTTTTTTTTTTGGATCGGCATCCCAATTTTTAGCATTAAAAAATGTGCATTTGCAGAAATTTTTTGTTTGGTCGTCATTTCGGATGACGATCCAAGTTTTGATCGTCAATTGGATTTCTGATCTAATCTTGGATCGTCATTCGGGATGACGATCTAAGCATTTTGTGATTTTATCCGGATGAGAATCCAACGATATTATTTTTTTAATTTCAAATTTTTAACTATTATTGTCAAAATTCGAGTGAACAGTAATGTTAATTTTAATTTTTTTTTGGCCAATTTGATTTGGTCCGTGGATCAAGGTCATCCATCTTTTAACAATTTTGTTGAGAATTATCTTTTCTGAAGCCTAGAGTTTGTTGATATGGTACTATGTTAGTTTATTAGTACTAGACATAAGACATTATTCTAATTAAAAAGGCATGACCAATATAAACTAATTGTTCTTCTCTCGGTACACAACATTATTAATGCTAATTTGGTAAGAGCCTAAGAGCAAAAAGTTATCGGTTCGGAATTAATAAATGAGATAGCCAAGTGGCACATTAGAAGATTATCTACTAATTAAATAAGCTCGTCACTAAGGTCTGAGGTTATAGTTGCTGATAGTCGAAATAGTCTTGTAACATCTATCCATATATTAAATGCCGTTCCACTATCTTTCCCTATGACACTGTTCTTAGAACTGTTCATCTATTTTCTTTTCATCTGGATCGTTGGTTTTTTATGATTTATCTTGGCCGTTCAAATTCAGCTACGTTGCGTTGTTTCATTTGGGTTTAGCCTGTGTACGGAAAAGGTAAAGCAGAGAGAGCAACGCATAGGCGTGCTTCTGGAGAGTTCTCCTTTCTCTCTCCGTCCCCTATCCATTCTCTCTCCCAGTCTGTTTCCCTCAAGAAAGAAAAGAAGAAACCACTGATTTTCCCTTTCCCTATTGTCGATTTTGGCCTTAACTTTGGTGGTGTCTCTTTTAACAAGTTGCATGGCTCCATTTGAAATGTCGAAATCTGCGTTTAGAGATCCATTTCGAAGGTATTTTCTTTCCGTTCATGGAGGTTTTTTTTGTTGTTCTTTCTTCTTTCCTCTCTAATTTTGCATTTTTGTTTGATCTCGAACTGATATTTTCCTATTTCTGCTTTGGCGACCGTTCTGTGTGCATTTTCATCACCGGAATGGATCACAGTGGCGATGATTAGCATTCCTAATTTTGTTCCTTCTGCTATTGAAGATGTCCAAAAGCTCCGGAAGGCATTCCAAGGTGCTACTCTCTCTCTTCCTCCGATGATCCTTTTTTTTTTACCTCACTTGGTGTTGATTGTTGGTTCTTATAGTTCTTTCTTTTTAATTTATACTTCGGTTCTGCTCTTTCTTTTTTATATTTGATTTACAATTTTGTTGCCGATTGGGTTGGTTTTTTCTTCTCATTTCTATGTTTTGGTATTTCAGGGCGCTCTTTGTATTTCTTAAACCTGATGGAATGCATCCTCTAAAAATTACTTTTTGGCATGATACGTTCAACAGTTTGGGTTGCTCTCTGCTCAGTCCCTGTGTCCTCTAATTGAATCTTTAAATCAGGTGTTGTTGACCCCTTTTCAATTTTTGATTGATGATTAGTTGGGTTTTTAAATTGTGGTTGACCTTCATTTACTAAACTATTCATTAAACTATTCATGTGATGTTTCAATTAGTGGGCAATTTTTTGTTGATGGTGGATACCAGGATAAATTTCACTCTAGACTTGGCTAAAAAAGAAAGGTTTGTACTTTGTCCTAAATATTATATTTGTATAATTTCTATCTACTATAATTGCTTCAGCGTTTATACGATGATAAAATGTCGATTTAAAATGTATTATGCTATGAAGGTACTGTGAAAAAAAATCCAAGAAATCTATAGTGTGACTTAACCTTAAACTATTTATTGTCTAGCAAGATTTTTTCTGTCATATGATCCTGACAATAAGCAGAAACTATACTCTATACTCCTATAGCCATATATGTATAAGTAATATCTCCATTTTAAGTTTTATACAATTTACTGATTCATATTTTAGTTAGTCGATCATTTAAAAAATAGTAAGTAGACAATACTTTTGCTTTTGTTCTGTTGATTTCTACTAATCTGACTCCTTCTTTTGTTTTTCTTTTGTAGATTTCTACATTTCTGTCTTCTTGCTTGCTGTTGTCAGTTTTCGTGTGCTGCTGTCTATTCTGCTCCGCCTGAAATTCCTTCTGCTGTATTCTTCCAGGTTGCTATTTGTTTCTTCTCTTATTTCTGTTCAATCATTTTTTTCGGGGTTTCTACATTCTCGCTTTTAGCTCAGTATCCCTGTTGTGATGCTGTTTCTCCACTTTTTCTTTCTGGTTCAGTTTTTGTTTAAGTCTGTATTACAATAGTTGCTGTCAAACCTCAATTTTTCTTAATATTGTTTTTCTATTTTGTTAATTGCAAGGTATCTCAGTGGGTGTTTGGCTGTCAAACCTCTCTCTTCATCGGTGTTGGTGTGATTCCTGTTATTCCCTCTCTTTTATTGCATTCCCTCTCATTAAGGTTATTTTTTCCTTTATTCAAGTGTGTTATAGGATTATAAGAAAATTGTATTCAAGTGTATTATTGAATGCTATAAAGGTATTTTATTATCCAGCATCGTATTTCAGTATGTGATTAGGAGGGTCATGGTGATAAAGAGGCTAATTATTGTGTTCATTCAACCCTGATTAAGGGTCATGGCGATAAGGAGTCTGAAGTATTTGAAGGTATTTTCTTTTCTGTTTTACTACTTGAAGCTAAGACATGAGGCATTCTCTTTTATTTTTATTTTTCTGTTTATCCCTTATTGTCTAAGAACAGTCTATTTGGATTTTTCTATTTATTCGCATCCCTTAATGTACTCATGGTAACAATGTTTCATGGCTGAGAAGATTATATATCATTGATTTATTGTTTTTATTGGAACTATTGGCCATTCTTTTATACTAATTTCGATAGCCTTTGCTTTATTTCTATATTTGTTCAAAAGGACAGTGGATAACATTTATGGGTGCTGGTATTAAAACGATACATGTATAGATTTTGATTTGTTCTTCACATTTATGGGTACTGGTATTAAAGGAATACCTGTATGGATTGTGATTTGTTTTTCATGCATTTTTTTCTCAATTGTGAGGTCAAAATAAAGTAGAGGCATACTAATCAACAGTTACGTTAGGTTCCAATAGGATAAAAATAGTCAATAAAATCAGTATGCTCTTTCTGTGCTTGCTCTTTTTTTTGTGACATTAGGCCAATCAAATTATTGTATTAGGCTATCAGTCCAAACGTAAGATGTCACATTACTCAATACTTGGACATGAGTTCATTTGATAAGTCTTATGCTGATATTAATTCGGAAATGTAGGTGTTCCAAGACGATCTGATTAATAGATATAGTGGTTTGAGCTGGCTATGTGTAGAAGGAGAAAAGACTGAGCCCCACAGGATAAATAGTAAGCTCTATGAATTATTCAAAGCATGGGTTTGGGTTTTACAAGGTAAATGCTAAGGTATATGGATTATCCAAAGTATGCTTTTTGGTTATATGAAAGCTTAAGTTTGTGGTCATATCCAAAGAAATTTACATGGCTTATACATAAATACATCGCTTTCTTTAGTCAATATATTCAGAATTATAAAATTGGAATACTTTTAGGTGTGTTCTTTTTTTTTTGGGGAATTATTATGTGTCTTTGTATTGAAGCAATATCTAAAATTGACTAAATTTTGTTCTGTTGATTATATAATTATGCGATTTGTGTGTTTGTGGTTGAAAGGCTGACGAATTAGTTCAATATTTAATTTTAGAAGATGAATTCATTTGATGCTTGGTTAGCCTTAGTTATGACCCTTTGTCTATTAACAATGGCTCAATTTTTTTTACTACAATATTTGTGTACATAAAATTTTGCCCGTTAAGTGCATCATGTAATTCCCGTAACAATTTTAGCAAATATAAGTTGATGTAAAATTTGTTTACCCCATAACCTTTCGAAATATCCATTATTTTTTTGCTATAGTGCCTATTTCTTAACAATGTAATTGACTGACCAAGAAATAGATAATTGAAATTAGCACGCAAATTGATTATGTACTTCAACTACTGAATATTTTCAGGAATATTATACATCCTGGAAACAAAGCTGATGGGAAAACTATGCACAAAGTTCTTCTTTATTAGGTGATTTTTCATATATACTTTTCTTTCTAGCCCTCTTTCTATGCTATGTTGCTCTAAAAAAAGAGTTTAGAATTTGTAGTTCTGTGGGTAAACAGATAAAATATATATTTTTATAATTTTATTCCTTTATATACTATTGCGATGATAGTCAGAATTTGTCATGCTGCAAATCCAAAACACTACACTTGAGTAGTTGGACTGTTTGTGTTTTTGGATAATGAAGTACAAATCCTGTTAAATTGAATTTCTTCTTTTTTTTCAGCAGAGTACAATTCCCCTACGTGCAGTTTATAGAAACATTTCTTACTTGACTCAAATTTGGAAATATATTTTGATTCCGATTTTTTTTTTGTTATGTTTTCTTTCAAGTCACAAAATTTGAAATTGGAGTCTGTTCATTCAAATCAACTAACAAATTTTTGTTGTACCTATTTTTATTTGATGTACTTTTGTTTCTTCAAAAATTCATAATACATGTGTAAAAATATTTCTTTCTGACGTGTATTTTGTTGCATGATTTGTGAGTTAATTTATTTTTCTTGCCTGATTTGTATGAGCTAATTTCTTTTGCAAGGAGTTAATCACTTATTAATCATTAGTCGTTTCTTGGTTGTTTATTTATAGTTCATGATCACGTTAACTAAATCTAAGTCTTTTTATCCCCTTTCATATTTCGTTTTCATACATGTAATAATTAATTATAGTATTGTTCAAATAAAAGAAAAAATGAAAAAAAAGTACATGAAAATAGCTATATGGTATTAAATATAACAAAAAAAAATGGATCGCGCAGTTAGAATAACGAACTGTTTTGGTACAAGTTTTATTTGATGTGCTTTTATATATAAAAAAAAACTTGAAAAGGTGTGTGATTTTTTTTTTGGCATTATTGGTTTAGTAGTCAAATATCTATCTGAATTAATCTTTTAGTCTAAATCATTTATTCATAGATCAGCACTATAATACTAAATTTAATAAAATTTATATAAAAAATAGATCGCGCAACGCGCGAGATGCCCACTAGTTGATGTTAATAGTTACATTTCAGTACACTGATTTGAAATTTAATTTTGAGATAACCCATTATCAAGCACAAGCGCATTAATAGGGTGATTTAATATTTAAAAACCTAACTTTCAACTTTTTGAAGTTGAACGGAATATTAACAAACCTGCCTCAAGTTTACAAATTCGAATGGACCGTGCTCAAATGTTAAAAGGAATATGAAATTATCAACACTATATATGCAACAAATTTGATAGATTCTCAAATAATTAATATTCAAATTTTAGGAAAGTTCAACTAGTACACTATCTATATGATTATAAGTACTCAACCGAATTCATGAACTATCTATATTCGAAAACATAGAAGTTATTAATTTGTGTTCATTATTTGTGTAACCGTCTTTTTTTAAAGTCAAATATTCAGTTTTAATGAATCGTGGGCTCTTTTTGCACTTTTGGGCACCTGGGTTATGGTTTACCAATAAAATATACACACACACTAAAATAAGAAATGCATATTGTACTTGTAGACTGTAGTACATATGTTGTTTATAATATTGATGGCTCTGTAACTATGTTGCGTGGGTACGGATACGAGTACCGTACTCAGTACGATTCAGGTACGGCGGTACGAAAATTTTAAAAAATTTTCGATACGGATACGGCGATATATATATATTAAAAATATATATATGAGATAAAAATTGGAAGATATATCAATTATATATCTACATATAAGCAAAAAGCATGTAAAATATTTTGGAAGTACATGATGAAAACAATATATACAATATATTCTTTATAAATTTTTAAATATGCAAAAATAAAATTTGTAAATCTCTAAAACTATTAAGGCCCAAATAAATTTAATCATAAACAAATATTACCTAATTAAACAAATTATTTAAAATATTTTAGATCTGTACAAAATTGAAAATCTTATACTATCAGATTACTTATATTTTTGCAAGAATGCATATAAATTTTTATGCCAACATGAGTTTTAGAGGCCTCCAAAATAATTAAAATACTAAAAAACTGTTCATTAAAAATGGGAAATGGATATGTCCATTATTTGAGCAATGAAGATTATACTGAATTTGGGGATGCTTGATTGTCCGGTTTTGAAAGTTTCCTTAGTCCCACAAGCGAAGTCCAACATTTTATATACACATATATATAGAGTAGAGTGGGTTAGTGTTTTAAATATGTGTCGTGTCGTGTCGTGTCAAATACGTCCGTGTCCGATCATTTGTCGTGCCGTGCCGTGTCGTGTTTAAATATTTCACGTGTCATGTCGTGCCGTGTCTTCTTTAAACATGTCGTGTTTGAACACATTTGAATTTCATAAAATATAGTTATATACTTATGCTTATGGATGAACAAGACATTCAAACTATGAAATTATCCTTAAAAATTAGACAATATGCTTATGGATGAACAAGACATTCAAACTATGAAATTATCCTTAAAAATTAGACAATATAAGGATTTTCCTTATTATTTCGATATGTTTACTATCTTTGATCCTGATTATAAACTTGTTATGTCTCTTGGGTTGTGTCGTGCCATGTCTCGTGCCGTGTCGTGTCGTGTCTAGACAATTCGCGTGTCGTGCCGTGCCGTGTCTATTCCATCAAAGTTGGACACGACACGCTTAAGTTCTCGTGTTGTGCCGTGTCTATATTTTATCGCGTCGTACCACTTCCGTATCGTGTCGTGTCGTGTCGTGTTCAGACGTGTCGTGTTTTTTTTAGAACACTAGAGTGGGTGGAGGCTGTAAGTTTGTTGCCACGTTGGCTTCCCATGTGCAGCAAGTATTCTGGGCCTTTAATCACGTTAAAATTAAAATTAAAATTAAAATAAAATTAGAAAATAGCATAGGTTCAAATAGCGGTCATAGCGGTCGCAATAGCGGTGCTATTTGGTACACCGCTACAGATTTAGCGGCCCGTCCGATAGCGCGACCTATTGCGGGAAATAGCGGGATATAGCGGTGAAATAGAGAAAAATAGCGGGTGTATAGCAGTACAATAGCGGAAAGAACGGTGCAGTTTATAATTTTTTGATATAGCAGTAGTATTTTGGGCATAACTTTCACATACGAACTCCAATTGACGTGATTCAAAATTCTATGGAAAGTTTACAAAATTGGCCACAACTTTTACGTTTTGAACATTTTCAAATTCTTAAAGTTTAATGGTCAAATATGCATAGAAAATAAATATATTTTTAGTTAACGTTGATTAGTTGCTTGAAAATATTTTAATTTTTTATTTTGGACTAAACTACATCTTCAAAAAATACTTGTATGTGCAAATCCGCTATGGTCTGATAGCGGCCGCTAAATACCCGCTATCCGCTATGATATTAGCATGTCCGCTACGAGTCCGCTATCCGCTATTTAAACTTTTGAAAAATAGTCACGCTTTGTTGGGTACGTGGTCATACGTACAAGGGATGTACCGTAGACCGTATCGCGAATGGTCAAATACATTAAAATACTCTGGTACGCCATGTGGTGTATATAAAGACATAGCTCTGTAACAAATTGGTACAATATAAAGACCGATGGATCATTTATTATGGCTCCGTTTGGATCTTTTGGGTATGTTTGGAAGTCCATAGAATATAAGAACAAGAGAATAAGAATAGGCAATTTTTTATTTGGCACCATTTAGAACAAGGAGAATAAGAACAAAATAAATTTTATTCTTGTTCCAACAAAAATATGAAACTAGAACAAAAATAAAAATAAGTTTGTTCTTATTTCACACTACTTCCAAACATACCCAAATTAGAAATAAGAGGGATCATTTATTATGGCTCCGTTTGGATCCTTTAGAAATAAGAGGAATAATGAAAAATTGACTTTTAAATATTGGTGATATTCTATTAGTGACAAAATTAGTCCCCACTAGAAGCAAAGTTCATATATAATTTATAAATTTTATTAAAATATTAAAACTATATACATATTTAGTTTTCATTCCAACGGATATAATGATAATTATCACTGTTTTCAACTAATAGTTATCGGTCTCTCCTGTCGGTAAGCATTTGTTCTTTCATCCTCTGTGGCGAACAATCTTATAGAAGTCAATGGGATTGAAGTCTTTGAAGCGTCGACCGCGGCAGCAACGACGAAGAAACGCGTTTACAAATACGTCCTTGTAGTTTTTACAATTTTGAATGCTTTTTAACACCAACAAAGACTTCGAAACACAAGCAATAATTTAAATCAACTTAGGGCCTTTAATATTAATAAAGGAATAACAATATTAAAAATTTGTTATTGGAGAATGATCTGGTACACTGAATGTAGGCTATGTAGCGGTAACCAGATACCTGGAATATGCATCGTCATAAATCCGTAAGCTAAATATAAATTGTACTAGTTATTAGTAGGTACTAATCCTGGTTGAAAGGTGACGTAAATTCTACGGTGCACACTCATAATTACACTCCACCAATTCACATCAGCCGTTGGATCAGAAATCGGATGGCCCAGATCGATTTGGAGGACTTGATCGCTGATGTCAGTTGCGTCAAAAACCGCGCCTATGAACAGTTCCGTTTTCCTTTTTCTCGCTGTAATTATCTACTCCGTTCATCTGAGATACAGTGGCTGGATCTGCATATAAGATGGGACGGTGGTGCATGTTTTTGTGTGGACTCGGCGCGTGAAAGTTAATGGTCCATAATATGTTCGTGTATCATTGTGTTTGTGTATTTGTGTATGTTTGGTCCACGAAAGTAAATTATGCTCACATTGTTCCCTCTCGGAATTGACAACTGTAATATAAATCTCCTCTCCCAGTGATCTCTCTTCCAAATTCCACATTTAACAGCACATATATTAATTGCTAAACGAAAAGTATTCTGATTCTCATTCAATTACTTGGTCTTAACCATTTCAAGCATGAATATTAATTGCTAATTACAAAGAAATGTATTCTTCAGTAGACACGTATCATTTTTTTAAAGAAAATTGTAACCATATTATATAGTTGAAAATTTATCTGCATATTGTATAGTTGTACAAAGTGTTTCAGAAAATTATAACAATCATTTTATTGTATTCTATGATCCAGGCAGATTAAATTTGAGATAGTTGAATATCTTACATCAAATTAGACATTTCAGAATGATTTTAATGTACAATTGAAAAAATAAACGTCTTTTGATTAAAAAAAAAGTTCTATAATCTTAAATCGAAGGATAATGCAATAAAATTTATAGAAACGTTGATTGTGATAATGCATTATATGACTAATTGAAAATATTAAATATTGATCAATTATTTAAGTATCTATTTTATATCTTAGTTCAACAAACTAGACTTATTTTATTTGAAAATTAATTACAAACAAAGATCATTTGCTAGATTGAATGGGAAGAACTGTTGCGGCAACGCCGCAACGTCAAAACTTTCTAGTTTTTGTTGTAATATTAACTTTTGAGGCATTTATCCACATGGGTTAATTATTATAATTTGTGTTGAGTTTTTAAATAAAACGCAAACTGACTAACTGAGGGTCCAAATATCCTAAGTGTGACCACAACATCCCACCGCTGGCATGGAATGCACAAGGTTCTTTTTTCTGGAATGATATCTTGAACCTGAGACTGTACTTCCAACTTTCGACCAAATCAGAGGTGACTAGCGGCTCTAATACACTTCTGTGGTATGATAATTGGGGAGGAAACATCTTTGCCTTTTATGGATTTGAAAATTCAATGCTTCCATGCAAGAATATTACTCTGAAACGGGCCAAGAGTCGCTTGTACTCACTTTTCGCTTCACCTCTGACTTCTGTACAGGCGGAAAAGCTAGCCTTGGTCTCACTGTTGCCAAATAGTTCAACGGCTGATACTCTTTGTTGGAGATGGACAACTGATGCAACTTACTCAGCTTCCTCATTGTACAAGAGCACCTCATCTCTGCTGGTAAGATCAGTTTCCACTTCCTCAAGCTTTGGAAAATTAAGGTTCCTCCATCAATCAGACAGTTTCTGGTATTCCCATGGCAAAATCATGACACAGGATCAGTTACAAAAAAGACACATTAACTTTGCTCCCCAGTGCCATTTATGTGGAGAGCAGATTCTGGAGACTCAATTCCATCTTTTTTGTGAATGCACATTTGCTAAAGCCATCTGGTGCATGCTAAATGTTGACTAAACAGTATATCAGATTATCAGTCCATCCATTCTTCTTTAAGCGCTTTATGTTCCCATAAGCAGAGCTTACATGGTATTTACATTGCTGTGACACTCTGGGGACTGTGGATTGAAAGAAATAATAGAGTTTTCAGGAACCAAAGGAGGAACATACAAGGAGTGCACAACTGGATTGTTCATGAGGCAACTTTGTTTCTTAAGTACTGCTAACTTTTTTTAGTTGCTGTTTTTTTCCTTTTATTTCCCTAGATAGCCTCTATCTAGCGTTTCTAAATAGCCTCTATCTAGCGTTTCTAAAAAAAAAACTGAGGGTCCAAACAATGAAACACCACTCCGACTTAGTTGGCTAAGACAACGATCTTTCAGCATAAAAATATTAGCTCGAAATATATTATCTTCGGTTGGACATTAAAACACACCCAGCTCTTTAATTAACTTAAAAAAACTAGATTATTAACAAAAAATATATATAAAAGAACTAAACAAATTTTTAATTCCTCATTTGACTAACAAGTATATATTATAAAAATAAGAGGATGATCTAGTGTCCACCAATCGAATGCTCCAAAATGTCCAAAAGCTTATTTTTATAATTAATTTTTCAGAATATATAATGCAAACATCGAAATCTAAACCATTTACTTAGCTTGTTCAATTTAACAGATGATGCATTTTCATATAAATTTTGTAAACTTTGAAATTTATGTGATACTTGATCAAGAGACCAAAACATGAATGTATTATAATTAATTTTTTGTATTTAATTAGATTCATTCATTATTAAGTTTTTCAATCGATTATCAAATAAAATCCATAATTTTCAAAACTTATATGGAAATGCATCGCTGGTTAAATTGAACAAGATCAATGGCTTAGATTTGATGTTTTAATTTCATATTTTAAAAATATAGCAAAAAAAAAAAATTTGAGTTTAGAGGCATCCAATAATGGACACTAGAACAGTAGAACCCTTTCCATCAGTGCTATTTTTTATTTTCTTTTTGTCACCATTATTACAACAATTATTATGATTACAATGTAATATTAATCAAAAGCAAACAATGTCAGAAGAAAGTACACTTAAATAATTTATAATCATTCCAAAAAATAACAAAACTAGTTATTATACTCAATTTGCTCAATTTCGATACCTGACCCACCACAAAAATAACATTTACTATTCGCGAGTAAGCTTTATTTTTTCACCGAACTCAATTACCATCTTACCACTCTTCTCAATTATCTACTCACAACGGACACGTCCATAGAGAACAAATTATCTGACAACTATTATAATTAATAAAACAATTTTCAAAATTACAACATTTAAGAGAACCGGCTCTTGGTCTAGTAGCAAAGAGCAATGCTCCTTGACTCTTTGAGTGAAAGGTCGCAGGTTCGAAACCCCGCTGGGAGGTCTCTCATAGACATTTAATTTAATTTAAAAATAAGTTGGGTGGCTTAGACCTCCAATTTATCTTAAAAAAAAATTACAACATTTAAATCTATCAACAATCAAATTGTGAACGATCCATGATCCGTCAAATGAAATAGTGCAGCTTGATTCATTGAAGCTCCCTAAATACTTGTCCTATATATGCCATGCAATGCAGTTCTACACAAGCAGATAAAAAGATTGCTTTACATTCAGTGAGAACTTCTACATATAGTTCTGCTATTAAGAGAACTATCAAGGATCTCTTTGCAATTTTCTTTTTTGTCATCTGGAGGGAAAAATGCTCTAGGATCTTCACTGATGTCTGCAAAAACCAACCTGATCTACTTGAAGAAGTTCTCACTGAATGGAATTTCTTTAGCAAGCATTTTTCAAAATTTCTTTTTGCTGCTTCTAGTTTTTTTATTTTCTTTCTCTTATGATATGGTTTAGTTTCTCTTGCTTTAGCTCCTTGCTAAAGTTTTATGTTCCACTTTTTACTTTTTATTTTTGTATCAGACTCTTTCATTTATATTATATAAGATAAGGGCTTGACCCTTATTTTCAAAAAAAAAAAAATGAAATGGACGGCTGAGATCTGCACTGTACTCCACACATTTAGAGAGGCGAAGAGCTAAGTGTGTGGAATATATTGTTCAACAAGGATTGTTTTGTAATTCTGCGCAACATTTAAAAATTCCTAACTTTTGTACTAGTACAAGTGTACAACAAATCAAACAAAACACAGAGACTACTAAAGTTTTGAAGGAAATTTCCTCTTCGGTTTAGTTCCCAGTAGGAAATCTACCTCCTCTCTAGCTATACAGCTATATATAAAAGCATCACTTTGTATCAGCAAACTAGACATCAAGCTCCTCTAATGGCTCCAAAGAGAAAATTGGGTCCCTGATGTGTGCTTTTTAGGGTACACAAGACTAATTAAAAACCCTAAACCTATTTGGTCGGAATGCAAGCGCACTATCCTACCGCGTAGTACTTAGGGGTCGATCCCACAGGGAGGCGGTTTAGAATTACCGGACTAACAACTTTGGGTAATCTAGACCTGGCAAATAGTTGGATTGGTACTTAAACTACAGGGGTAAAACAGTAAATTAAATAACTAAATTAAAGACAATGCAGGGGAACGATGCAGTCGCACTGGACTGAGTGCAACCAGAGATGCAGGTGAAGTGTTGAAGTAGGATGCAGGTTGAGATGCAACTGGTTCAAGACTGGATGCAGGTTGACAGAAAAGACTCGAATAAAAACTGAATGTATTTATGTGTTTTTGGACTAGGGTTATGACTTCACAACTCTGTAATACTTGGATTAATGAAGCTTGTTTATTGTATTCACACGGTTTAATAGATGAGTGTTAATAAGTGGTTTATAAGTACTTTTGTGCATATCTACTTGTGTAAAATCTGAAATGCATTAATCTTGAGCGGACCGTTTGGTAATAATTTATTCTAACTCCCTCTTGAATCTGTCTACTCAAACTATAATCAAATAGTTTAAGCGGATTGCTAGAAAGATAGAAAATCAATTATACCTTTGTGTCTAGCTACTCAATGATAAATCCAAACAGATATTAAGACAAGCGTGCAAGTGATCAAATAAATCGCACCACACAACTTAGCAAAAGATAGGAAGAATTAAGAACAAACCATGATATAAAATAAACAAAGCATTCAATAATCAAAGCATTTGAGTTGTTACATCATAACCCTAATTAAAGTTTAGCTACTCATAATAAAATAAAAACAAACAACAATATTGAACACAAACACAAGAGATAAAGAGATAAAGATGCAACCAATCTTCTCGGTCTTCATCTCTAGGATCGAGTGCTGCAGTCCCTTTTCCTCCTTGCTGTCACCAAGAAAGAGACAGTCGCCGTCCTAAGAGAGACCAGGGCCGAAGCCCTAGGTCAAAATTCGACCAGAGAGAGAGAGGAAGAAAGAACAGATCTCAATTTCTGGAATGGAGAGGTGTGTAGAGAGAGTTCTGGACAGCAGCTCTTGGCTGCCTTTTATGTTGATTTCCTCATTTTCTCCCCTCAATAATTAATTTTCTTGCCATAAATCACAGGAGGGAGAGAGCTGGACTTTCCTTCTTTCAGCCAGGCAAGAATAAAGGGCGAAATTTGAGAGATTTTGGCTAGCTGTCACGTGAAGAGCTAGATCTGTTTCCAAATCTGCGTCAGGATGCACCCTGGAATGCAGGTGCATCGTCAAGTCTGTAGCACATCATTTCCTAGTCTGCGTCAGGATTCACCCTGAAATGGACAGCAACTTTTCTTCCTTTTATTGCTGGCGTCATTAAACACTCCTTGATGTCCTCCTTAATTTCCTCTTTTTCAGCTTGGAGGACTTGAATCACATTCCATTTCAGCCTTGCAATAAAAGAAATCGGATCACAGAGATAGCAAGCTGTCGCTTAAGACACAGCATGGTTTCCAAATCTGTCTCGGGATGCACCCTGGGATGCGGGTGCACTCACAGACTGCAGCATATCATTGTCTTCAAGCATGCGCCAGGATGCACCCTGGGATGCGGGTGCACCCTCAACTCTGAAATAGAACAAAAATAACAAAATGGCAATATCTCTTTCTTTCTTACAAAATGGACCAAATGATATAAAATGAACGTGAAAATGACAGAATTTAGGAAGATAATTAGGCTTAACCGGACATAAATACCATGTCATTTTCATGTTCATCAAACACCCCATGCTTGAATCTTTGCTTGTCCTCAAGCAAAAGGCACGGTTTATCCTAATCAATCCCCATTGAGTACTGTTTTTCATCTTATTATGTGCAATTGGATTTTTAAAGTTGAAATGTCCCGTTTGATAATTTCTGAAATTTCTCAAGTACAAGAATTCAACAGATCAAAAACCTTTCTCTCAATTGAATGCGTACGACCCAAGGAGTTATCGATTTCAAACAAAAGCAATTTCTTTTTAGAGATCCAACCGACTTTGAAACAGACTTAAGACTAAACGCAATGCACAGTCCATGAGTCATTTACCTAGACATTAAGTCGATTAATTCTTCAAAGTTCTTTAATCGATTTCAAGACAAATAGAAACGGGATCGAATCCCTTCAACTCAAATAATACTAAACCAATTCTCAGTCCTGAATCACATGTTTGGAAATTTTAAACCACACGAAAATTTTTGAAAACAATTTTGGGTTAATTACACATTTTCCCGGGGCAAGGAGGTTTCCCGCGGCGGAGAGGTCAGCCAGATGAGTGTGGTTTTTGCTTGAGGTTTTCCTCAAAATTTTAGATGGATCCATTTTTTTATCCACACAGACCTATAGCTTTCCGCAATGGCCATCGTCAGAGCACCGCACTTTAGTTCCCCTTTTATTTATTTATTTTTTTTTTGTTTTTTTTTGTTTTTTTTTTGTTTTTTTTGTCACTTTAAAAAAAATTGAAAACAGTGGTTTAATCATCCAAGCATGCATTTCACTTCCTGCAATCAGTTTGATTTTTGAGTTGAAAGAATGATCTTAAGCAACTCGAGGTTGCCCTTTGCCGGCTCTATCAAACCGAATTCAATCAAAACCTTATTAAATTAATCAACCTAATGATTAGAAAAACGTCTCTCGGACAGTTCTTGCTTTCATCTTTAGGTCGCTCGAATTCAGTTTCATCAAATTCAGTTTAAAACAAGATTTACTTAACAACTCCCAAAGTCCCATGAATTCAACCAAGAGAACAGAAATTGACTAAAGAATTACAAGTCCTTAATCTATTCCAAAAATTTTCAAAACCGTCATTTCAACCCCAAAACTTATTTGCTCGCTATGAGATTAGTTGACTCTTCACATTCAAACACAATCAATCAAAATAATCAATCAGGCCCATTCAAAACCCAAAACAGTGCCATTAGTTCATCCCCAAAGACAATAAAACAAACAAACAAACACCCCATGCTTAAGAGTAAGCATTGTCCTCAATGCACAAATGAAAACAAGAACAAACAGAGAAATGAAACGAGAGGAACTCACAGAGAATAGTGCAGGGCAACAAGTCTGGCTGCATTGCAGCATCTAGGTGCACTCGGAGGTTGTGCAGGTGCATCCTGAGGAAGTGTAGGTACACCATGAGGTAGTGCAGGTGCACTGGTTGTTGCTGGTGCAGCTGAGGATGCGCCTGCATTACCCCTTCGTGTTGAGGCTTCTTGGGTGCATTCTTCAGTTTCAGTTTGGGTGTGTTCCTTCATTATGCTTGAGAATTCTCTGCACTATTGGTTGGGATGTAATCTGACTGGATGCACTTGAAATTAGAGGGTGAATTTAGGTCAGGGTGAGCATTGTGCTTAGAAACACCATCTGAATGCACCTTGTCTTGATGCAGGCGCATCATTGTTTGTTGTCTTTGAATTTGAAATTTTGTCGTTAGTTGCATCCTTCAATTTTCTTTTCTCTTGTTCTCTGAAAATCAAGTGCCAATCTCAATACTTGTGATTTTATTGAAGATCAAACTAAAATGAAATAGAACGAAAGAAAATTATTTTATTATTATTTTTTTTTTGTAAGAAAGTTGGGCTGCCTCCCAAGGAGCGCTTCTTTTAGGTCATTAGCTTGACCGTTGCATTGCATCAAGTTGGAGAAGATGCTGCAAGAGAGGCGAGGACTCTCTTTTCACCAGGATCGAAGGTCAAAAACTCCAGAAGATAGTCATGGTTTGGGCCGTCATCTTCTGATATTGGCGGTTCATGCTTTGTCTCACACCATACTTTGTCTCCGCAACTCGCATTGCCGCTTGCATCATAGGTTGCATCGCTTGATTTCTCCTTTAGGCTTGAATATTTCTCATTGTGGCTTAAATTGCCGATGCAACCCACCTTGCTGCTTGTATCACCAAGTGAGTCGATGAAGTTTGCATTCTGGATCTGAACTGCACCTATAGTTGAGTGACATGCCAGCAGTGCAGGTGCACTTGAGTCCCATGCCAGCAGTGCAGCTGCATCTGAGTCGCAAGCCAGCAGTGCAGGTGTACTGGAGTCGTGTTTCAGGGATGCAGGTGCACTGGAGTCGCATTCCAGGGTTGTAGGGGCATCTGAGCCAGGATGCATGGAGAGAACGGAATTCAGATCTTGTGCAATCTCAATCACTTCGCTAGAGCGACAGAACAGCTCAGAATTCTCGAGTATAAGTTGGAGCAGGTCATCTAATGAATCCTCTTCAAAATCATCATCAACCGTTTCTTCAATGCAATCGAATTTTTTCGACTCGATGTCCTCAGTCTGGTTGGGTGCAGGGACACAGTGTGAACTGACATTGAATTCACCCTGGTTGAGTGCAGTTGCATTCTGGTAAGATGCACCTGCGTCCTCGACTGATTCATCTGCACCTTGGTTGATGCAGTTTGAAGCATCTACTTGCTGTGCTAGTTGGATTTGCAACATATTACTTTGCATGATAAGCAGATCAACATTGGAATTTAGCTTTTTAAATGACTCCTCCATTTTTTCGGTCCACTCAGCTTGAGATTTGATGTAGTTTTCTAGTGAAGATTCCCATGCTGGTTTTTGTGGATCTTGAGGTGGTTCAAACTGAGAGTAATTAGGAAGTTGCCGGTTTGTGTGTTGAGGTGCAAATTGGAGGTTTTGGTGTGAGGAATTGAAATGATCCCACCTATCGAAATTGTAAGCTCTAGAGTATGAGTAATTTTGATATCCATTGAAATTTGGTTGCTCAAACTCAAACTCTAAAGAACTATTGATCTCGGATCTTCTGAATGCAAGTGGTTGTGCAGCCCGCATTGTGTGCCTATTGCTTGTCCAATGGTAGTCATTCAGTGTCATAGTTAGGTGCAGCGATAAGAGTGCACCTGAATCGTGAGGGTGCAGGCGCACTGGACTTCTGAACCTGAAAGATGAACACAAAAAGGTGCAAGGTGAAATAGAAAATAACAGAACCAAAAAAATAGAAATAGAAAAATAAACAAAAAATAAAATAAAATGGTGGTCTAGCCTCACTTAAGTTGGTTCGTATCGATATTCTGTTGCCTCCCCGGCAACGGCGCCAAGTTTGATGTGTGCTTTTTAGGGTACACAAGACTAAATAAAAACCCTAACCCTATTTGGTCGGAATGCAAGCGCACTATCCTACCGCGTAGTACTTAGGGGTCGATCCCACAGGGAGGCGGTTTAGAATTACCGGACTAACAACTTTGGGTAATCTAGACCTGGCAAATAGTTGGATTGGTATTGAAACTACAGGGGTAAAACAGGAAAGTAAATAAATAATGCAAATGCTAGTGCAGTATGGGATGCAGTCGCACTGGACTGAGTGCGACCAAGGATGCAGGTGAAGTGCTGAAAAACAGGATGCAGGCTAGGATGCTACTGGAAAAACAGGATGCAGTCTACGATGCAAGTGCACTCTTAACAGAAAATAATTATATTTTTGGTTAGGATTATGATTTCGCCACTATACTCTACTTGAGTTAACACAACAATCTACTTAGAATTATGGGGTCTCATCACACGTACTTTATGCAATCCTTTTGTGCCAAGTTTGATGTGTGCTTTTTAGGGTACACAAGACTAAATAAAAACCCTAACCCTATTTGGTCGGAATGCAAGCGCACTATCCTACCGCGTAGTACTTAGGGGTCGATCCCACAGGGAGGCGGTTTAGAATTACCGGACTAACAACTTTGGGTAATCTAGACCTGGCAAATAGTTGGATTGGTATTGAAACTACAGGGGTAAAACAGGAAAGTAAATAAATAATGCAAATGCTAGTGCAGTATGGGATGCAGTCGCACTGGACTGAGTGCGACCAAGGATGCAGGTGAAGTGCTGAAAAACAGGATGCAGGCTAGGATGCTACTGGAAAAACAGGATGCAGTCTACGATGCAAGTGCACTCTTAACAGAAAATAATTATATTTTTGGTTAGGATTATGATTTCGCCACTATACTCTACTTGAGTTAACACAACAATCTACTTAGAATTATGGGGTCTCATCACACGTACTTTATGCAATCCTTTTGTGCCTGGCTACTTGATTTAAGTTTGTAATCAATTAATACAAGCGGACCGTTTGGTAATAATCTATCCTAATCCCCTCTTGAATCTGGCTACCTAAACCACAAATTTCTGGTTTAAGCGGATTGCTAGAAAAATAGGAAAATCGACTACACCCTTGTGTCTAGCTACTCATACTAACTTCCTACAAACAAATCTCAAGCGGGCAAGAATTGGATAAAAACAAATGTAATGAAAATGAGAGAAATGTGTTAACAAGTGGTTTATAAGTACTTTTGTGCATGTCTACTTGTCTAAATCCGAAATCCATTAACTCGAGCGGACCGTTTGGTAATAGTCTATCTTAACCTCCCTTTGAATCTGTCTACTTAGACCATAAAGAAATAGTCTAAGCGGATTGCTAGAAAGTTAAGAGAATCAACCATACCTTTGTGTCTAACTACTCAATGATAATTTCAATCAAATTTATAACAAGCGTGCAAGTGATCAAATAAATCGCACAACACAATAGACAGAATTAACAACAACCACCCATAATAACTAAAATAAATGCTACATTAATTCAAGCAAGAGTAAGAGCTACATCATAATCCTAAAATTATTTTACCTACTCATGAAACAGAAATAAAACAATCAACAATATTGAACACAAACACAAGAGATAAAGAGATAAAGATGCAACCAATCTTCTTGGTCTCCATCTCTAGGATCGGTGCTACAACCCTTCTCCTTGCTGTCACCATGGGAGAGGTAGTTGCCGTCCTAAGAGAGACCAGGGCCGAAGCCCTGGGTCAAAATTCGACCAGGGAGAGAGGGGAAGGAAGAACAGATCTGAATTTCTGGAATGGAGAGGTGTGAGAGAGATTTCTTGGACAACAGCTCTTGGCTGCCTTTTATGTTGGTTTCCTCATTTTTCTCCCCTCAATAATTAATTTCCTTGCCATCAATCACAGGAGGGAGAGAGCTGGACTTTCCTTCTTTCAGCCAGGCAAGAATAAAGGGCGAGATTTGAGAGATTTTAGCTAGCTGTCACGTGAAAAGTTGGATCTGTTTCCAAATTTGCGCATAGGGTGCAGTGCACCCTGGAATGCAGGTGCATCGCCAAGTCTGTAGCACATCATTTCCTAGTCTGCGTCAGGATGCACCCTGAAATGGACAACAACTTTTCTTCCTTTTATTGCTGGCCTCATTAAACATTCCTTGATGTCCTCCTTAATTTTCTCTTTTTCAGCCTGGAGGACTTGAATCACATTCCATTTCAGCCTTGCAATAAAAGAAATCGGATCACAGAGATAGCAAGCTGTCGCTTAAGACACAGCATGGTTTCCAAATCTGTCCCAGGATGCACCCTGGGATGCGGGTGCACCCTCAACTCTGAAATAGAGCAAAAACAACAAATCGGCAGTATCTCGATCTTTCGTGCAAAAATAGACAAAATGATGTAAAATGAACGTGAAAAGGACAAAAGTTAGGACGATAATTAGGCTTAACCGGACATAAATACCATGTCATTTTCATGTTCATCAAACACCCCATGCTTGAATCTTTGCTTGTCCTCAAGCAAAAGGCACGGTTTAACCTAATCAATCCCCATTGAGTACTGTTTTTCATCTCATTATGTGCAATTGGATTTCAAAGTTGAAATGTCCCGTTTGATAATTTCTGGAATTTCTCAAGTACAAGAATTCAACAGATCAAAAACCTTTCTCTCAATTGAATGCGTACGACCCAAGGAGTTATCGATTTCAAACAAAAGCAATTTCTTTTTAGAGATTCAACCGACTTTGAAACAAACTTAAGACTAAACGCAATGCACTGTCCATGAGTCATTTACCTAGACATTAAGTCGATTAATTCTTCAAAGTTCTTTAATCGATTTCAAGACAAATAGAAACGGGATCGAACCCCTTCAACTCAAATAATACTAAACCAATTCTCAGTCCTGAATCACATGTTTGGAACGGCGCCAAGTTTGATGTGTGCTTTTTGGGTACACAAGACTAAATAAATACCCTAACCCTATTTGGTCGGAATGCGAGCGCACTATCCTACCGCGTAGTACTTAGGGGTCGATCCCACAGGGAGGCGGTTTAGAATTACCGGACTGACAACTTTGGGTAATCTAGACCTGGCAAATAGTTGAATTGGTGTTTAAACTACAGGGGTAAAACAGTAAAGTAAATAACTAAATTAAATGACAATGCAGGGGAACGATGCAGTCGCACTGGACTGAGTGCAACCAGAGATGCAGGTGAAGTGTTGAAGTAGGATGCAGGTTGAGATGCAACTGGTTCAAGACTGGATGCAGGTTGACAGAAAAGACTCGAATAAAAACTGAATGTATTTATGTGTTTTTGGACTAGGGTTATGACTTCACAACTCTGTAATACTTGGATTAATGAAGCTTGTTTATTGTATTCACACGGTTTAATAGATGAGTGTTAATAAGTGGTTTATAAGTACTTTTGTGCATATCTACTTGTGTAAAATCTGAAATGCATTAATCTTGAGCGGACCGTTTGGTAATAATTTATTCTAACTCCCTCTTGAATCTGTCTACTCAAACTATAATCAAATAGTTTAAGCGGATTGCTAGAAAGATAGAAAATCAATTATACCTTTGTGTCTAGCTACTCAATGATAAATCCAAACAGATATTAAGACAAGCGTGCAAGTGATCAAATAAATCGCACCACACAACTTAGCAAAAGATAGGAAGAATTAAGAACAAACCATGATATAAAATAAACAAAGCATTCAATAATCAAAGCATTTGAGTTGTTACATCATAACCCTAATTAAAGTTTAGCTACTCATAATAAAATAAAAACAAACAACAATATTGAACACAAACACAAGAGATAAAGAGATAAAGATGCAACCAATCTTCTCGGTCTTCATCTCTAGGATCGAGTGCTGCAGTCCCTTTTCCTCCTTGCTGTCACCAAGAAAGAGACAGTCGCCGTCCTAAGAGAGACCAGGGCCGAAGCCCTAGGTCAAAATTCGACCAGAGAGAGAGAGGAAGAAAGAACAGATCTCAATTTCTGGAATGGAGAGGTGTGTAGAGAGAGTTCTGGACAGCAGCTCTTGGCTGCCTTTTATGTTGATTTCCTCATTTTCTCCCCTCAATAATTAATTTTCTTGCCATAAATCACAGGAGGGAGAGAGCTGGACTTTCCTTCTTTCAGCCAGGCAAGAATAAAGGGCGAAATTTGAGAGATTTTGGCTAGCTGTCACGTGAAGAGCTAGATCTGTTTCCAAATCTGCGTCAGGATGCACCCTGGAATGCAGGTGCATCGTCAAGTCTGTAGCACATCATTTCCTAGTCTGCGTCAGGATGCACCCTGAAATGGACAGCAACTTTTCTTCCTTTTATTGCTGGCGTCATTAAACACTCCTTGATGTCCTCCTTAATTTCCTCTTTTTCAGCTTGGAGGACTTGAATCACATTCCATTTCAGCCTTGCAATAAAAGAAATCGGATCACAGAGATAGCAAGCTGTCGCTTAAGACACAGCATGGTTTCCAAATCTGTCTCGGGATGCACCCTGGGATGCGGGTGCACTCACAGACTGCAGCATATCATTGTCTTCAAGCATGCGCCAGGATGCACCCTGGGATGCGGGTGCACCCTCAACTCTGAAATAGAACAAAAATAACAAAATGGCAATATCTCTTTCTTTCTTACAAAATGGACCAAATGATATAAAATGAACGTGAAAATGACAGAATTTAGGAAGATAATTAGGCTTAACCGGACATAAATACCATGTCATTTTCATGTTCATCAGTCCCTCCAATGAAGGAGCCGGGCCATCACGACCAGCAAAGAGCCGAGGTTTGACATCCAGGTGAATGAGTATCACTTCTCAGTATAGGAAGGGGCAATTTGTCTTGGTAGTTCTTCATTGTTCTTCTCTTCTTAAGTTTGCATTATTTTACTTTTCGAGTAATTTCCGCATTGCAGCTTCCAAGAGAACACGACGGATCCCTTTCTACTAGAGATATATCATATGGTTAGTGTTTCCTTTTTTCTTTCTCTCATTATAATTTTATTTTCATCGCTTGGATGATCAGGTCGTGTGTTGGTTAAAAATTAAAATTTATTACGCTATAGCATTTTAATTGTTCAAATTAAAACACAAAGTATGTGCCCTTTTTCATTACCCTGTTGCAAATTCTGTAGTGAATTAATTTTCTTATAGGGACTGAAAATTGTCTATTGGAAATTATGAAAGATTGTGATTTGTGAATCTTGTTATTAATTTGGGCTTAAATTGGATTAAAAAAACTGGTCCACCACAAACAAACGTCCCTTTAAACATTTTGTCTCACATGGTCCACATCATTTCAGCCTTCCGACAATTTTTTATTCCTTTGATATGCTCATATTTGTCTAATTTCACACCCGACAGGATTTATTAATTTATAATAACCAGTTCCTGTTATGTTACAGGATTTCTAAGACATTTTGTGTGTAATTTCAGATTCGACACCCTTTTAGATTTCTGTCCCCTATCTTGAATTACAATAATACATACTACTTTCTATAATTTCGTTTGTTGGATGAAAAGCACTCTTACCGTTGATCTTTGCTTCATTATCTGCAACTGTATCAATTAAATTAATGCTTTGTGAATGAAAATTCTGGAACAAACATATTCAAATTCTTTCACATTTTTTAATTCCTATAGATAAGGGCACAGAATTGCAAGATAGAAGAACTTCAAGCTGAGGTTAGTGGAATATGATGTTTGCTTCATTATTTGAATCTGTATATCATATCAACGCTTTTGAGCATATATTATGGAGAAACTCTATTTGTGGGGAAGCATTTATATAATTTTTCACACACAAGATGTACTTTAACATTTTTTGCTTTTTGGTCTATAGATAAGGGCACAAAATTGCAAGATAGAGGAACTTCATGCTAAGGTTAGTGGATATTGATGTTTTCTTCATTATTGGCATCGCTATAATTCGATGCTTTGTGAGATTATATTATGGACAAGCTCTATTTGTGGGGAATTTCTATTCAAGTTTGCCTACTCAATTCTTTCAAGTTAGCAACTTGTGGAATAGTAAAATTAGGGACATTTGCAAAATTCTAGTCTTGCAAATTTAACTAATGGACACGTTACTGTTTGCAGGTGGTTGGGATCAATGAACAAAGCCCTTCAATACTTGAAAACCCTATTAATGAAAACCTAACTACAAGGTAGCAATCATCAGTGATTGTTTTTTTCAATTTTGAAATTTGATTCTCAAGTCCTTTCTGGTCTTTTCTTGAATAGGTTGGACAGTATCATATCAGTCTCTTGATAGGTACAAAACAAGCAATTGTTTAAATCGCATCTTTTTGACAAATTTGAATGATGTTTACTGTTCTATCAGACTTTACCAGAATAGGTTGTGCAATATTAGAACAGTGAGAGTCTTGTCTAGACCTGCATATGTTATACTTTAACAGACTTGACTTATGTGCACCAATCATGTTAGAAAATGTTTAGAAAGACAAATACCATGTGCACCAATCATGTATGTGCTGTATAACTTACTTATGTCTCATCCTATGCACTGAGAGTGGAAGTAGTAAAGAAGTCCTCTTATGTCCCTGCAACTTATATATTCCATCTATTATTTTCATAATAATAATTTTAAATTTATCCTTAGAGAACCAGCCAATCATGGGCAGTACGAGCTAAAGATAATGAATAACATAATTTTCCCTAAAGAAGGGAAAAGGGTCTTTACTGGCTCTGAAGTGCAAGGACAAGATGGAGAGGTACTCAAGGTAACTATATGCTACAATGGTCAGAAAATTACATCTGAACCTCTTGCTTCTGCCAGGTTTGAAGTTGTGGTACTTGAAAGAAATAGTAACAAATTTGAAGAAAGTTTAGTAAAGGGCCGGCCAGAAGTGGGTTCTGTTTTGCCTAATGAATATATATCACAGTTTTCTAATGGAGAGGCAGTCTTACAAGGTTTGAAATTTAAAGATAACTCAAATTGGGCTCCAGGGAAGAAATGGTGGTTTGGAATTAGGATATTGGATTTGGAGGAATCTAATCTAAAAATCAAAGAAGCAATCAGCGGTCCTTTCAGAGTTTTGGATCGACATGGAAAAGGTATTTCTGAGTTCTATTCTTCCGTTAGATCTTATTTTTATTTCTCATCATGTATTCAATATGTTTTTTACATCAGATGCATGTAAGCATGCATTAAACTTAAGTAAGTATTCAATTGCATACACCACAGCCAACAAAATGCTGTAAATTAGATATTCAAAATAAAATTTGTATAAATGGTTTCAATTTACTATTGTTACTTTGTTTAGCATCTGAAAAGCCAGATATCCCATTGTTGGACCACGGAGTTGGGCGCCTCGAAAAAGTAGGTAAAGAGCGTGCCTCAGACCTCGAGAAGAATGGTATTAAAACTGTTAAGGATTTTCTGCAGCTGTATCATATGAACCCAACAAAGCTTCTCGAGGTTAGAAAAAATGTACTTTAAATGTATGCATAAATAGTGTTTGGTTTATTATTTTTACTCCTATTTTCTAACAATTGTTTTTAAATTTAGTTCTAGAGTCCCTTGAACTTGCTCCTCACCTAAAGTTCAAATATTCTATTTGTTTTTCATCTTTTTTTTTTTTTTTGCAGAGGTTGATTTTTTATCATTACCAAAAGTATAATCAACGCAATCCTAGATTACAAACACCGAAATAGCACTTATACACAACAAATAATAACCTTGCTATTTCTAATAAAAAACTGGTGAAATAAGATGCACTGAGTTTACTGTTTGCTTGATTGATATAACTTAGGATTAGTGCTGGAATTAAGAATCAGATATGACGATAATTTGTGCCATATATACTTTTGAAAAGAAAGAAAAATCTAATTAAGTAGTTAACAAGCAAGCTATGACATTGTATTTGTAGATTCTCAAGATGCCAGAGTCTGATAAACAGTGGAAAACTATGACTACACACGCCAAAAAGTGTGATGCAGGATCCAACCTTTACTCGTATAAAAGGGAAAATACCGTGCTATTTTTTAACTCTGTGTATGAGCTTATGGGTGCTGACTTTGGGAACGGATACATACTTTCCTATAAACTACAAGACTCTGAGAAGGTAATTATCGATTATCTCAATGCCCGGTTCAGGTACTAGATCCGACTATTGGGGTAAAGGTTTTGAGTACTACAGCAGTAGAGATTTGTAATGGCGACCTCTTTGGATGAACTTTGTTGTTTATGCCTCTGTAGTAGTAATCATTCGGAAGCTGTTATTGTTGATTTTCTTTTTTTGCCCTAATCATTCACAGCGATTTTCATTTCAGGAATTAGTCAACAAATGGAAGAAGGGTTTCTATGAGAACATAAAAAACAAATCATTTCCAGCTGATTTTAAACTTTTGAATGGTCAACCTGTACGTATCGTATGCAATTTTACAGGTAATCCAACTGATGATGATGCATCACAACATGGTAATAAACATCTGCTGCTTTATAGAAACCTTGTATCCCTAAAACTATTATAACTATCTTAATACCCACCTGTAAAATCACAGATTAGCCCATTTTCATCCCATTGTCTTTCTTTTTTAAAATACCCAACGTACCCCTCCATGGAGAGACAAAATCAACGAGGCAATTTAATGAAAGTGAGGGGAAGCAATTCCTATATTGCTTTTATTATTGCACATCTACATGTGCATTTGTCATTTTGATGGTGTACAGGGAGAAATTTCACAGGGTGATCTCCCACATTTTTGCATTACACTTTTCTCTCTCACCACTCACATTCCTCGTCCCTCTCGCCCTTCTATTTTTTTTTTCTTTTTCCATTTCCAGATCAAGCTGCTCTTTTACAAAATAGCCAATCAGCTGATATCACACATTTTCCAGATGTAAGTCCATCTCATGTTGAGATGTTTCAAAAGTTAATTGGCATTTTCTCTGAAGGAGTTTCTTGAATAAAGAAAAAAAATTAATTATACATACTCTGATAAAGGGCACAGGGCAAGAAATCAGAAGAAATGCTGATCAAACTGTCACGTCTGTTGACAACTCAACTCAGTATTTTATTCCAGGTCAGAAATCTAATTTTACAGGGTGATCTCCTAAAATTTTTTGCAATACATATTTCTCTTTTGATATTATACTTTCTTCTCTCCTTTATTTTTTTTTTTGGATATTAGTACTCTCCCTCTCACCCTTGTTTTTATATTTTTACAGGTCAAGTTGCTCTTTTACAATATAGACAACCAGTTGATATTGTTGGAATATTTAGTAAATCTTGCAAGAAATATTTCATCATTATGGACATATATTGCTTGATGAATAAGGATTGTTGAATATGGTAATATTCCAAGAATAAATATGGTCATTAAGTATAATATCTTAGAGATTTGTGTAAAAGATTGTGATGCCTAATATTGGTGGATTTGTAATTAAATATTGCCATATGTTGATGGACCATTATGGTAATACTTGGAAGACACTCTTGGTGTCTCCACTATAAATAGGGGTTGGTCCCCAAGAGACAAGACAAGCACAAATATACATGCTACACCCCTCCCTAATACTCTCCATCAGTTTTAGAGAGAGAGAACAATCGAGTTTAGGCACACTGGTCTCAAGGGTTGTAAAAGGCATAAAAGGCATATAATACTCTCTTGGAAGATCATTTCCCCAACCTTGGTGCGTGCACAGACGTAGCTGAGGTGCTGCTGGAGCATAAAAGGCATATTCAAGATCATAGAATAACCAGATGGATCCAGGTAACGCTTCCGCTTAGTTTATGTTAAAGTTTCACATGAGTCGTTCCTTGAATTAAAAACCTAACAAGTGGTATCAGAGCCAACTCATGTTGAATCATTATGATTTCGATTTCTATCTGGTGAAAATCTTTAATTCTTGATTGAAGACTTTTTTTTCCTTTTAAAAAAAAATCACGTTAATGGATGGAATTAAGAGTTTTTTTTATGGTATCTAATCATTTGATACAGTGAAATTATGGAAAAAAAAATTCCGTAATTTTTTTTTCTTTCGGTTAAATAAAATAAGGAAACAAATAATAAAATTAGTATTTTTTTATTAAATATCATTTGGTGTTTATAGAAGAATACTATACGTAGATTTGTTACAAATTTATTTTTTTGGAAACCATCCTTAATTTGGTAATAACAATTAGAATATTGTTAATTAAGGATTTTTTTAGTAACAAAACTTTAATTTTGATATGAAGTTTTCTTTTAAAACATCATTATTTATGTTAAGATTTGGATTGATTTGGTAATTAAACTTTCTAAATTTTTAGATTTCATTCAAACTTAACCTTTTGAATTTATTTTATGATATACGGGTTTTTTTTTATTAAAAGAAAAAAAAATTTATAATGAAGTTAAGTTTTGAATAAAGTTTGGCAATTAAGAAAACTGGAATACCAAATGTTATAATCTGACCTAATAAAATTGATGAATTAAGAGTAAAATAGTTGTCAGGTTAAGGGAGAAATCTTTAGGATTTCTCGATTAGATTAAGACGACTTCTACTTCTCTATGTCTACGCTCCATCAAATGATTTATTTCACTCCGAAATAATCCATCCAGTTAAAGTCTTGGTTGCAGACTGTTAGGTATTGACCAGATTGAGTTTGAACGATTCGTTATATGCCATAACGTTTCATTTCGGTTATTATGCAGTTTGTACTTGTTTTGTACAAGCGGCAATTGGTTACCAATTTTGACATTTTGTACTAGTTAGGTACAAATAGCAAATGTCACTTCTTCCTCGTCTTTCCTCTGCCGTGGTTTTCATTAGTAAGAGCTGTAAGCGTTGGGTTACACCATGTTGTCATGAAGGGTAAATCCTATGCTTCGATTGTAGGGAGTATCATGTATGCTCAAATATGTACGCGTCCGGATATTGCATTCATTACAGGAATGTTGGGTCGTTATTTACACAATCCAGGTTTGCTGCATTTGAAAGCAGCCAAACGTGTTCTCCGTTATCTTCAAAAAACCAAAGATTTTGCACTCACATATCGGATATCAGATAAGCTAGAGGTCATTGGATATACTGACTCTGATTTTGCGGGATGCCAAGATAGCATGAAATCAACTACAGGATACATCTTCATGATGGCAGGAGGAGCTGTTATATGGAAGAGTGTTAAGCAATCGCTTGTAGCATCCTCTACCATGGAAGCAGAATTTATAGCATGCTACCATGCATCAAAACATGGAGTATGGCTGCGAAATTTTGTCACTCAATTGCGCGTGGCGAACTCTATTCAGGCACCACTAAAATTATATTGTGACAATAAATCAGCAGTCATGTACGCCAACAACAACAGAAGCACTGCTAAGTCAAGGCACATTGACATCAAGTTTCTAGTTGTGAAGTAGAGAGTTCAGGATGATGAGTTGTCAATTGAGCATATTGGAACAAACTCTATGATAGCAGATCCGCTCACAAAAGCATTAATACCCAAGCAGTTTTTGGAGCATGTTGCTCGTATGGGTGTAATTTTAGTTGAGGGTTCTGAACTTTAGTGGGAGTTTGTAATTTTAAGAGAAGCTTGATTAGACATATTTGAGTTTATTCATTGTATTATGATGTTTCTGCAAAAAAAAATAATGAATAAAGTTTCAAATTATAGTTTACATCCTGACTCTATTTTTGACCTCACTTATATTTTGGGTGACCAATAAAAGTTGAAAGTAGACACGTTACAGCCATACTTGCGTGCATTTTCATGCCACCTATACACATCAAAATTCAATGTCATTCATTCATGGTAGTAATGTGATTATCGTGGGTTGAGTGGTGACAACGTTGCAAGAATTTATTCTTGTAATTGTTACAATGCCACAAAAGCCTCATTGGTCTTTTATTATTGTGATTGATGGACGAAATTAAAGACACAAAATTAAGTACCATATAAATATGAACTCATTAAGTAAAGACAACATATAATCATTAAGCATATTGTCCAAGTGGGAGATTGTTGGAATATTTAGTAAATCTTGCAAGAAATATTTCATCATTATGAACATATATTGCTTGATGAATAAGGATTGTTGTATATGGTAATATTCCAAGAATAAATATGGCTATTAAGTATAATATCTTGGAGATTTGTGTAAAAGATTGTGATGCCTAATATTGGTGGATTTGTAATTAAATATTGCCATATATTGATGGACCATTATGGTAATACTTAGAAGGCACTCTTGGTGTCTCCACTATAAATAGGGGTTGGTCCCTGAGAGACAAGACAAGCACAAATATACACGCTACACCCCTCCCTAATACTCTCCATTAGTTTTAAAGAGAGAGAACAATCGAGTTTAGGCACACTGGTCTCAAGGGTTGTCTTGCTCTCTTGGAAGATCATTTCCCCAACCTTGGTGCGTGCACAGACATAGCTGAGGTGCTGCTGGAGCATAAAAGACATATTCAAGATCATAGAATAACCAGATGGATCCAGGTAACGCTTCCGCTTAGTTTATGTTAAAGTTTCACATGAGTCGTTCCTTGAATTGAAAACCTAACAAGTGGTATCAGAGCCAACTCATGTTGAATCATTATGATTTCGATTTCTTTCCGATGAAAATCTTTAATTCTTGATTGAAGACTTTTTTTTCCTTTTAAAAAAAAAATTCACGTTAATGGATGGAATTAAGAGTTTTTTTTATGGTATCTAATCATTTGATACAGTGAAATTATGGAAATTTTTTTTTTTCCGTAATTTTTTTTCTTTCGATAAAATAAAATAAGAAACAAATAATAAAATTAGTATTTTCTTATTAAATATCATTTGGTGTTTATAGAAGAATACTATACGTAGATTTGTTACAAATTTATTTTTTTGGAAACCATCCTTAATTTGGTAATAACTATTTAAAATTGTTAGAGATATTTTTATCTTTTATAAAAATTTTCCTTTTCATTGCCTTTTCACCAATAAAATTCAAATACCACTTCCCTTGTACTTGGAATGTAAACTAGTAATTTAAGCTGCTGATCCCCTAGGTCTCAAGTAATTGCTAAGAGTTTTCTTTCTTATTTTTTCTTGAGGAGGAATTTCTAAGAATATCAAATCAGTATAGAAAATAAAAGCAGAAAGTTCTTACGAAGTATTGCCGCACTGAAAGTTCGAAAAGTCCCAAGTCAGGCATTTCGTCGAACAGGTAGGCTGCAGTCTAAATTCCTTCAGCTTAGAATTCTAGTAAAAATGAAGGGCATATCCCACAACAACGTTCAACTGAAACACTAGTTTGAGTCGACACTCATGAGCATTGAGCCATCTTCTAAGGGTCCTCGTTGTCTGCTACCTGGCAAAGCATCTGAAATGAGAGAGAAAGACAAGTCATATGGATACTCCTAAACGGTGATATGTTTGCAAATGTAAAGCTTATTATGAGTTCACCTGTCTGTATTTCAGCTAATTAATATTCGTCTTTTGAGTTCAATTTTGTGTGATCATCTTGTAAAGCTAATGTTATTCATAAATCATCTTGTGTGATCATCTTGACCATTAATTAAGAGCTGCAACCATTTGAACAGCGAGTCAAATTCTTCTAGCAAAGCATCTTGACAGTCTCAATGTTGAATATTTATTACACTAACATAATAACATTGACATCTTGGTCGTTAGTAATTTGCAATGTATACATGTAAACAAGTCCTAACAACTAGAACCGTACAATTTGTTCCTAGGCAGCCTCTGTCTAGTTTATATCGGAAAAAAACTTGTACCAATTCGGGTCTCATATCCGCTAGCAGCAGCAAATCCGACTTATTCCTAGCAAATTTTTAAGTGGCGATATAAGTTCATTCAGAACCTTTTTTTCTTAATCAAACTTGACTAAAATTAAGCTTTAATGAAAAGCTTTGCTTTTTTTTAATAGGATTATAGGTTTAACTCACTCATTTTATTTTTAAAAAAATATATAGTTAACGAAGAAAACTTGACTGAAGTTCCAATTTTACCCCTTATGACTTTCTAAAGTGGAACAAAACTTTGTAAAAAATAATGATTTAACTATCTTTGACTGATTCATAAAATCCGGCCTACAAATAAATCATCGTAAACTATTATTCGTCGAAACGGATCGAATAAGAAAGTAAAATATGATTTTGTTATTCTGAAATAATAAAATAAAAAATGAGCAGCTTATCCAGTTATCCGATTATTATTCCATTAAATCATTTTCATTCCGTTTCCGTTCCCTTTCCGCCTACAGTAATCTCTCTCCCAAACTAGTCAACCACGACAAAATAAACAGGCTGTAAAGGAATCCACAGTCTATACTCTTGTGATCTTGCAACCTTGCTTACCTAGTACTAGCAGCTCTGGTATCAAAAATCAACGCCCTCGCCTCGCGCCTTCCTTCTTTATCTCTCCGCCCCTTGTCGGCTGCCAGTTCAATTGTGCTCTCTGGCTCTCTCTCGGCCTCTCTGGATCTGTTCCGAAGGTATATATTTACTTTTGTCAACTAGTTCAAAATCTCACAATTTACATCAAAACATTATAATGCCTCTCGGGCTCTGTAGCACTGATTTGTTATTGGGTTATTCTGGTCAATCTGGTAATCGCTGATTTAGATCCCCATTAGGATTGGCTCCTTTGACTTATGTATGCATGCATTACAAAACCCATCTGCAATTGTTTACTTGGTCTGATCATTGCTCTCTTTGTTCTTTTGGTAGTCAAGTGAGATAGATGTCCAAGCCGCCGTTACTATTAGCTGTCTGCCTTTTGCTGGCCTTTGCATTCTTCTTTTTCTTCCAGAGCATCGGGTTCTTCCACGCCACCAATATAGGCCTTAGTGCTTTTTCTGCACCCAGAAGAACAGCGCAGCCGCAGGTAGGCATCTACGAGCTCCGAAAGGGAGATTTCTCCCTCAAAATCACCAATTTTGGTGCCACCATCCTCTCCCTTTTCCTCCCTGATTCCAAAGGTACCTACAAAATTACTTCTTTCCTCACTGCTTTACTACTATGTGCACAATTACATAGATACAGCTCTTCCTTTTATTCTCCTTTCTAGGTCCGCTTGACTATTATGAACAAACTTTTTTTTTTTACGGAATGGATTGTGGCTTATGCATTTTTTTTCTTTTTCATTTCTAGGTAACGTGGCTGATGTAGTTCTCGGTTATGACAGAATTGCTCACTACATTGTATGTTGATTTCTTTTTCTGTTTTCAATTTCTAATAATTATTTCGAATGAATATATCCTTATGTCAAGCTTTCAATCACATTATTAATAAATAACCACAAGGTGGGTAAATAATTATTGCTTATTTAAACAAGTATTCCTACCAAGTTTGTTCTAATAGTTATTTGTAATATACCAGAATGATACAGCATATTTTGGAGCTCTGGTTGGACGAGTCGCTAACAGAATTGCAGGAGGTCACTTTCTATTAAATAGAAAAGTTTACAAATTGCCCATTAATAGTGGCAAAAACACCCTTCACGGTATGTTCCTTTTTGGCAAAGAATTTTGGATGCTACAAACAATATTGTTGCAAATTGCATTTGCTCTTATGTCACAATTCACATCATTTGTTTTAAACATGCCAAACAGCCATTCAAAAATAATTATTAGCTGAGCTATAAGAAGTATTAACCTTCTAGAATACTTTTCAGCAATCATGGATTCAAGTCTTCTTTACCACCAACCAAATAGGATAATAAAACAATGGGAAAAAAAAAGAAAAATTCCCATCTTCTTCACTATCAAAGTATTGATGAAAATCTGATGGAGAAGTTTGGGCTTTGGGTGCATTTACATGATTTGATTTTCTTATCTCGTATATGTAACATTCAGTAAATTTATTTATAATCATGCTTTTAATAGGTGGCAATAGGGGATTTAATAAGGTGATCTGGACTGTAAAAGAGAAAGGAGTTGGTGAATTTCCATATATCACCTTATACTACCATAGTTTTGATGGAGAAGAAGGTAATTATCTTCACATTTTTAGTTTGTGTGATTTCCTGGATCAATTTTCACAAGTAGTCTTGCTTGAATGAAACTAGAAATACCATAACCAGGACCTTCTAGCATCATATAAAGTGAAAAGGGTCAAACATTTCATTGGTATTGTTTATGGAGAAAAAACACCCTTATACAAAGGTCATACCACTTGTGCAGTTTAGCATATCTAATGATGATTATTGTTTGCTTTTATTTGTTTTTTTAAAACTGTTTCTTATCTTAGTTCAAAACCCTAGTGTAGGTTTTCCGGGGGATCTCGATGTATATGTGACATACAAAATCTCAGGGCCATATGAGCTGACAGTAAACATGAATGCAACTGCAAAAAACAAAGCAACACCTGTCAACCTTGCTCAGCATAGCTACTGGAACCTAGGTGGCCACAACAATGGTGTCATCTTGTCACACTTGATTCAGATATTCGCTACAGAAATAACACCTGTTGATGATAACTTAATACCTACTGGAAGCTTCCAGAAGGTTGCTGGTACACCTTATGATTTTAGGGAGCCAACATCTGTTGGGAGTCGTATTGATCAAATACCAGGAGGGTATGTGATACTGTTTTTTTTTGGTATTAGTAGTAATGTTTTGTTAATGTATTAGTAATGTCATTAGTGGCAGCAGAAATTTTCAGAATTTTTAACTTTTACCAGTACTGTTCCTTGTTAAGTAAGTTATACCAGTACTTTCTTCTTGTAGGCAAGTTTGGATATCAGTACTGATAAGTGATTGCATAAAAATGCTGGACCATATCTATACCGGTACTGGTACATTAGATGTTAGCTAGTTAGCTATATAGGTTTTAAAAGGCATAAATAAACAAACATAATAGAGGTTCTTGCACTGATATGTATTTCGAATACAGTCTTGGTGGTTAGAAGCCATATAATCTGAGTTGGCACCAAATTGGTGTCAGTAGTTCTTCCTTGTGGAAATGAGAATAAAATATAACATTCAGTATAAAATTCTGAAATGCAAACCTGAAATAATAATTTCACAGGTTGGTGCAGACACAGTATCTATAGTTAAAGAACTTTGTTTATCACACTGTAAAACAGGTACGATGTCAACTATGTACTCAGTTCATTACCCAATGCACACGGGATGAGGAAAGTGGCACTGGTGCAGGACCCGCAGTCAGGGAGGGCCCTTGCGCTATGGGCAAACCAACCAGGTGTGCAGTTTTACTCAGGGAACTTCTTAAACAATGTAAGCGGCAAAGGTGGCCACGTGTATGGCCAACACAATGGTCTCTGTTTAGAGACGCAAGGGTTTCCTGATGCAGTTAATCATTACAACTTCCCTTCTCAGATTGTTAACCCAGGTCAGGTGTACAGGCATGACATGTTATTCAGATTTTCTTTTTAGCATTAAAAATCAATGTAGACTGAGAGAAGAAATTGCCATAGGTCTTGTGCTTCTTTGGGTTGTTCTCTAGCCTTCACATTATATTGTAGAATTACATTGCATATAGAGTATGTTTAGCTTTTTTGCTTCTCTCTTCTCGGGGATCACTTTTTAGGTGTGCCTGTAGCTCCAATTGACTCCTCAGCCAGGCGTTTCAAATGTTTGTTTCCAAACACAGCCAATAATAATTTTATAAAGGGAAAGTTTGTGAGATTTACCAAGTGACAGTACATTATTTGCTTCTTCTTTTTTTTTTTTTTTGTTGATGTCATCATCTACCTCAGCTTCCTTTTTGACATTGTAAAACAATTAATAATAAAGATAGGCTTACAATTTTAACATGATAAGGTCATTCAAAAAAGTTCTCCAAATATGAATCAACCTAATTCAATTATTCAAAGCACTGTCTTTTCATTGGGACCTTCGCGTCAGCTCGGAAGGATGTTCAACATTGCATAACCTTAAAATAAAATAAAAACAAATACACATATGAAGCATGAATAAGATTGGTGCTTCTTTGAAAGTTTGTGAAAAAATCTGCATCAGCCCTATAAATAATGTATTTCCATTTTCGCTCTCACTCAAATGCACGTGAACCGATGTACTATTCTATCATGTCCACTTGTTTAACCAAATTGTGACAATTAAACGCATTCAAACACAAAGAAATGTGATTATCTGAATTTTCTCTAGAAACGAGCATATACATTGGTAATAATTTTTTTTTCAATTTATATACAGAGCTAAAAATACATGACGCCAATATGTTTTCAATTTATATCCTAGAGAAATATGGTCCCTTTGCATTCTAAGAAAGAACCTATATTCCAAATTCTATTGTTTCATTAAGAGCATGCATTACTGAATAATCATATTTATTGATTGATTAAGTAAAAAGTTTCCAATTGATCTCTGGTAGCCGCTTATCGCTCTAATTCAACTTCAAGTGGAACCATAATTACCATAAGAGAAACTCAATTTGAAAGAGAATCATTATTTTCTATTATCTCTTCTCATGTTTTACAATGTACAAGAAGCGTATATATATTATTAGTTAAGCTATTAACTCATCTAACAGACTATCATTTATTTCCATTGTTTCCATTACCTACATTAATGGAGTTCTCCATTTCATCAGTGCTTATGGCCCCCTCAAGCTCAGCTGATTGGGACAAACAATGAGCTTGTCCCTTAGCAATTGAAATCTTTGTTTGGCTCAGCTTTTTGTAAACACATCAGCAATCTGATCTGCTGAGCAAATGAAATTGACTTTCAGATGCTTTGCGGACAAGCTGTTCTCTGACAAAGTGATAGTCAAGTTCTCCATTATAGATGAATTCTTATCTGGTGATTGTTTTCTTAAGGATGATAGTCAAGTGGGTATTGTTGCATCAGATATTTGGCATTCAAGGTTGGTGCATTGCTATTTGCTCATCTTCTGTCATCAGCATTTCTATGAAATAATAACACGTACCCCCCCCCCCCCATGTCCCCGAGTACCCCGACCCCTATCCTCGAGGTCAGGCCAGGCACATTAGCCCGACCTCACACCCTAGAGATCAGGCATCTTCCCCCGACCCCATTTGCTGTCTCGCTCCAGCCTTTGAAACCCAGTGTGCTTGACAGCTCCTGCACTGAGAGGCAGAGGTAGGCCCTTATTATATAGGAAAAAGAGCGCCATAAGGAAGTCTACCGTAAATCGTGGGACTAAAGATGCTTCGTTAAACCGTCTATTGTCACTAGACCGATAACACCCAGCATTCCAGGTCTCAAAATGCTCACCAATGTTCTAAAGATAATAAAGTATTAGTATATGTTTTGTATGTAGTTCAGTAGCAGTATACAGATGCAAGACTTGTTAAAATACTGGAACACTTACTATGTGGTGTACCAGAGATAATCAGTTATCTCTGGTGATATTAAGCTGCTCCATCATCAAATTGTCAAATAGCAATCGCAATAAGAAAAACTAATTTTTTTACCCCACTATACATGGGCTGTCAATGGATATCTATATATAATTCGGTAGATCCATATGCGAATGAATTCACATCTAGATTTTGAAAAATAAGCTTGACGGCTTATTAAATTTGCACGTAGACTTTGAGAAATTAAGTAGTGGTATTGTTGGACTTAAATTTGGAGATGTTATCGCTAAAAGATGCAGTCTGACATCATTGTACAAAATTAACAAGTAACTATAAAAAATTAAAGCCTACAAAATGTTACGGTCAACACTGCGACTACTTTAAATACTCTAAAAGAAAAAATTATAATTAAACTAGTTTGAACAAACAATAAACTTACTAGATTGTATTTGAGCTATATTTATTGTATTCGAACTTTTTTAATTAAAGGTGCAATTTGTTGTATATTAACAAAATTTAGTATATAATTGAAAACCTCTTCATATGACTTTAAAATCTTAGGTGGCGCCAAGCCCCCTTTGCCCCCCTACTGCCACCGCCTGTGGCTCGCTATCAATACAGGAATGCTCCAAATAGTGTTTTTATCTCTCCGCCAAAAAATTACTGCTCTTAAGAATAGCTATAGAACATCCTTAATAAAGTCGCTAACAAATAACAATTTTTTATTGAATCAAAGTAATGAGCCTCCAATCAACAAGCACGAAGCCAGATGCTGTATCAAATCTGAGATAAGTGCCTAGTGCAGTTTCTTCAAGGATTATCAGATGGATTTTCTTTATTTATATTTATTTTCCTTCTCCCGATATTGTAATCTGGCAAATGGCTGAGCAATAAGCTAGAATACTTAATTAGAGCTTTTGATGGTAATTCTCAATTAATTAGACGTATTTCTCGTGAAAGAAAAGTAGAAAAACTGTGAACCTCTCATGAAGAGACATATGTACAACAGATGAGGAGGGTTCCAATGCCCACAATTTGAATGCCACCGAATGTTTCAAAAGTCACTTTTTGATTATTTTTTCAAAATATAAAATTCAAACTTAGAATCCAAACAGTTGATCTTATTCAATATAACGAGCCATGCATTTTAATATAAGTTTTATAAATTTTGAAATTTATTTGATACTTGATCAAAAGATTGAATATTGAACGAATCTAGTTAAATATAATAGATTAATTCTAATTATTCATATTTTAGCCTGGCATGTAATAATCTCAGAATGGACTGATGACTGGCAAAGTTTTTTCTCATTAGGAATCTTGACAAAGAGTAGTGTTGTGGGAGAGCCCAATGGCTAGCTTGTTCTAAAAGAGTTATGATCGGCAATGTATATGAGATACCGAATAAGTTTTCTTTTGGATCAGTTTGTGATATATTCTTAAATGAAACAGTCAAACAGGCCATCCGGGCATTTTTTTTTAAATGTTACGTGTCACTGATATTAATGTTTTAATACAAATCATTATAATATTAGTACAAGAAATAGTCACAGGGTGACAGTGATCCAGAGATGCAGTTTACTGGTATATTTTTTTGAATCGACCAAATAATTCTTATACAATTGATAAATGTATAACAATTGTACCAGATTATAAGTAAAATCAGGCACTAGTACAGCTTCTATTATAAACAGATAGAGAACAATTTGTATACAATTAAATAATATATTGTAAACAGATTGAGAACAATTTAAGTTATCGAATACATCACAATTTTAAACAGACAAAATTATTCATGATCTAATTCCCGGATTTTTCTCTCTTACAAAAGTAATGAGAAGTGGTGGGATTTTCCCACTGGTTTAAAATAAACGAAATAGTCACTGAGTGACAGTGATCCAGAGATGCTGTTTACTAGTATTTTTTTTTTTTTTTTTGAATCAGCCAAATAATTTTTATACAATTGATACTTGTATAATAATTGTACCAGATCATAAGTAAAACCAGGCACTAGTACAGCTTCTAACCCGCAGGGACATACTTGTAATGTTTTTATTCGTATCATCAGATTAGTAAAGCAAGAAACCACAAAGTATGATCCACATCTTAGTAGCACTGTCACCGGGAACAAAATTGGTTCTTTCCGATGGGGAATTAACAATTGTAAACCGAGAGAAACAACATGAAATACTGAACGCATTAAATATTTTATTGTAAACAGATTGAGAACAATTTAAGTTATCGAATACATCACAATTTTAAACAGACAAAATTATTCATGATCCAATTCCCGGATTTTTCTCTCTTAAAAGCACATCAAACATGCAAAACACCATTAGCCAATTTTGGCAACTACTATTGGATATATATGTATATAAAATACATAAACAACATTTAAAAAACAGAAACAAAATCACTAAGTCAATTCCACACGAGATCTCAGCTATGAAGATGCAAGTTGGGCTCCATCCACACACATGTTAACGGCTCCTCCACTCTATGCATGCTCGGATGGTAACTGTTGTTCTCCATGGAATAGAATATCCCTTTCTTAGAATCCATGCCGCCTTCAAACCATGGGACATATATCCTATTTGCGTATTTCTTTTCCGGTGATCGGATTGCTATCGAATTTCTACGATCCACAAAGAGCGTCATTCCCCGCAAGTGTTCTAGTTTTTCCCACTTCATCTCCGACCGATCAAGCTTGAGGACACGGATCGGTTGTTTGGTATCATCCGTTCTGAAAACAGATATCAAATCCCCATTTAATTCTAGCAAGTGACAATATTCATTTCCATAGCGAGGCTCAGTCGGATAAATTGGTTCTGGTTTAGAAAGTACATTCCAAGTCTCCAACTCAGGGTTGAAAACCCCAAGTTCACCTTTCCTGCCCAAACAATAGAACTCTCCCTGAAATAACACCGGGCTGTTGGATGATGGAAAGAATGGTATAGACGGCTGAAATTCAAGAACAGTCCATTCTTCTTCTCCAGGACACCATGTGGATATCTCAACAAATTCACCACATATTTGGAAGAAGAATCCATAAACTACGAAATCTGGAGAAGTAGGCACCGACGTAAAAGAAATGCTATCGAAGAAGTAGTCCTTCAACGGCAGCGGCGGCAGATTAATAACCTCAGCAGTGAAAGGATTCAGTATGAATACTTTTTTATTGCCTTCTGTGATGACCACCCATCCATTTTTGGAGAACCGTAGAGCAAGGTGGTCGCGTGCAACAACAACTGCATTGCTCTTTAGAGTGTACTCCTCACAACAGAAAGGGTCAAAGAGCTTCCATGATTGGTATTTGAGATTTGGCAAATGCATAAGCCATGGCCAAACTCTTCCTTTCCGAGTGAAGTTTGATGCTTGGGACCATCCCTTACAAACAGATGAAAGACGCAAGCAATCAACCAATGACAATCGTGGGAACAACAACTCCACCAACTCAATGGGGAGTTCATCCCATTGTCTGGAACTGACCACCTCATTTTCATCCTCATTGCCAATTACAGTAGAATCAGTCTGCATAGGTACATCAATGCCTAAAAATTAGCTTTCTTTTCAGTAATATTTTGCTTTGGAAAGGCATGAATCAAACAAAAAAAAAACCCGTGCACAGCAATGCGAAGTAAAACACAATTATGAAATTGATATGCACAAAAGAACACGAATATGACCAGACACATGTATAACACATACTGCCACCTGCTCGATTTGATTAATTGCATAATTAACCATCATAATGGATACACTAGACAGGACCAAATTACAGATTCCCCATCAATTGCATATCGAATGGCATCAACAAAACAGTTCAAATAAGGTCAATTTCCATACATGCCATACCTTTTTTTTTTCTTTAACATTTCATGCATCAACCTTAAATAAAATCCTATAGGGAGCCTCTACACACTGTAACTTGAATCGTTTTATATGACAGTGGTAGGTTCAATTGTTAATGCAGAGCATAACACCCACCACCTTGATGATAAGGTGACCCTAGTGAAACTAAAACTTTACAAATTCTTCTTAAATTCATCAACAGTTTCCTCAGTTGAGAGAAGTAGTGTTATTAAAAAATGTGTAAAAGAAGCTTTCTGTAGAACCATAACAAGGTATCCCTTTGCAATAACTAGACAACAAATATACTGTTACTATATGTGCTAATTTTTATTGTTTTGCCTTAATCAAGTAATTATTTAAACATTTCAAATTTCCAAAACTTGATCTCCTACGGGGTTGAAAATTTTATTTATAATAAAAATGACAAATCCAAACAGTTGATTTGATTCTACTTGGAAAACAATATCTGCAATTCTGAAATTGTAAAAGAAAAGGAGCAAGATACCAACCTCTTCTGATCTCATGCCATCAGATGAGTTGAAAATATCTTCTTCGACAGTCTGCATCCTGCAAGGATCACTTTAAAGATCAATATAGAATTCATGAAAGAATAATAAATTAAAAAACAAAGATTTAAGGAGTACTATAACTTACATTTTCATTGGAAAAGCCCACTGCAGCCTATTCAATCCACCATTATTTTCCGGTAAAAATGTAAAATTGAGAACCTGGTCATCTAAACAAAAGTTGTAAAGCCTCGCACCATCACTATTGTTTGCCGGGAAATAGATGCAATTGCGCTGCACTCCCCGAGCTTTATTTGCAGGGAGTGATCTTCCACTGCGCCCAGCCAAGAAAAATGCATGATCACCAATGTCTTGCACCCTCCTCCAGTAAATTTCATTACAGGACAACTCCAGCCGACGGACCTCAATGTGGATGATCAGCTGGCGACTACCGTATGAGTGTACTAAAACTGAGAATAAATCGCCTGCGCACTCCACCAAAAATGTGTGCCAAGAGTATGGCACCGGACAAGGCTTTAACTGGTCTATGACTGTCATCTTCACACAACCCCTGATGAGCGGAGCCACATCAATGACCAAAGTCACGCTCATACTGGCCATAACAAAAAGCTGCTCATTATAAATTATGCTAGGACCCCTAAGCGAACCAGTATTCTTTTTGAAGTACTTGAGGGGCACCTTCTTCCACATTTTTCTGCCAGGAGAGGAGACCAGCAGGAAGGTTTTCGAGGAACAGACGAGTACAACGATACAGTTAGAAGTATTCGGAGGTGAAGTGATGCTAACGATTGCTTTGAAGAAATCAGGGGACACGGGGAAAGAAGGGAGGTAGATTTTTGAGAAAGAGGTTATGCTAAGGAAAAAGCATTCCGTAGTTTGCTCATCTGCCAGAAGTAACCAATCCTGGTAGAAACCCAAGCATGCCTTCCCTTGCAAAAACTCGGGTAAGACTCTTTCCTCCAGGCTGTTGTTTATTGGATCAAAGAAGGTACAAGTGCTCTTCTTGCTGCCATGCATTTGGAAAAGCCATGGACGACTTCCAAATCCATAGGGCAGTGAGTCTTCACCTCTGTGGCCAACCATCACCGCTGCCATTACAGTTGATCACCTGAGATTAGTTGTACATTAGATATTTACCAGCACTAGTTCCAGTTGGTGAAGGAGTGAAGAAGAAGAAGAAGGAAAAAAAAAGGGGGGAAGTTAATATTATTTGAGTTAATAGCAGTTTGGGATTTAAAAATTCAAAGTGTTGAGCAAACATGGAGCTCTAAAAGCCAAGCACGAAAGCATTTTGGATTTCATACATAATTTGTTGATATTATTCCAGAAAATCTTTATAAAGAATATATGGATCATTTCAGGTTCATCTGCTCTATTAGTTGCTTTGTATTTTGTAAGTGTCGTATTTAACTTTGATCAGTACAGAACTTAAAATATTGAACTTAAAGAATGAAGAACATCATTATGATGCAGAAAAATAAAATACGAGATCAGAAAATTTTTAAAAAGAAAAAAACAGTTAGAATATTCTTAAAAAAAAAAAGTGCGCAGATGAAATTATTTGGGTTTGGTAGTGTTTCAGTTGGACAGAGGCACTGAGGCAGAGCTGGCAAACAAACAGCCCACTTGATCAGGAGCTTAATACTATTTGCGATTGGCATTGCAGCCACCAACAGGGTTTCTCTTTTACAGAGGCATGCCACAAGCATTGGATTAGTGGGAGCAGACAGCAGAGCCAGAATTAACAAGACTAACAATGGGTAATGGGATGGTTTGTATTAATTAACCATTTAACCTTAACCATATCAAGTACGAAAACTAAACTATCAAAATTTTCCCAACCTTAAATTAGTTACGTAGATGGAGAACAACCTGTTTGTTTGTTGAATGCTTCCACTCTTGACCAAGTCTATCGCTTTTTTTTCTTTTTTTCCCGATCGGACATAATTGAGAACGATCGGACATAATTTAGCAAGCAAATCAGTTCTTTTCTCTTGACGGAGAGAGGGAAGGGGAAGGGGAAGCGGTGGGGGGGCATTCTCTTCCTCTTCACGGAGAGAGAGAGAGCAAGAGAGGGAGGTAACAGGTAAGCTTAATTGTTGTTTGCTAGGGTTTACCTCGTCGCAGCAGATCAGCGATTTTAACTTAATTTTTGGGTTGTTATTTTATTTTCTTTCTTCCAAAAACCAAATATTATTATCTATTTATCTTATCCCATTTTTTAAACGTTCTGTTTAGATTTTACGCGCATTTGCTTTTTACTGCAAGGAGTCTGCACCGAATATTATTATCTACTGGCAGCAGTGCCCACCCAATGTGTGGGCGGATTGTCGTATGTGAATTTATTATTTGATGACAGATATATGTTGTCTATTTTTAAAATTTAAGATCAACGTTGTTTTGATCGGTGCAAAAAGTTCCATCAGTATACATTGGTTAAGAAATAATGTCCACCTAATGTATTGGCAAATTTTGTTTTGTAGAAAACAATATTATTGCACGAAAAAAATTAAAACGAGTATGTGAACATGAGAAGAAAATAATAAATTTCTGTTAAAAATAATAAGTAAAATCCATGTAGTTGGTGATTCATTAATGGCACAGTTTCCTTTCGTATCAATGTAAAATTGTTTATCGTATTGATATCCATTTTTTTATCTTGATAAATATTTGTATAAAATTTTAATGTAGGTCCAAAAGCACATAGCAAAATTTCGACGGAAAAAAAGTATTATTACCTTCAAAGCAATTATAATACAGTTAAATTGGGACGTTTTATTAGTGATATAAATGAACAAAAGAAACATTTCATAATTACTCATTTATATTAGATCAATTTTATCATTCGAGGACAATTTTACTTATTATTTTGCTTTTATATTAGATGTATAGTTTTTTTTCTTGTTAATGAGTTAATTACTTCTTAGTTTATTATCCGATAAAAATAAATAACCCATAAATATTCCTTGGAAAGCACTTTAAACTAAAATTTACTTGTTATGCGTTACATTACCGGGACAAATAATGAATTTCCATTAGATATCCTTTTACAAGAATTATTTCATTGTGATAAAATGGGGCACATTTTTATGAATTCACCATACTTAGTTTCCCATTTTGACAATAGAATACAATAAAAGATGATTTTTCTTTTTTTATAAGTGGCAGATCTGGCTAGAAGTGTCTAACTCATAAAAGAGAGTAAAGAATGTTTATTATTTATCTATTTATTTATTTATTTATTTTTGAAGCGGAAGTTTCACCCTCAGGGGGAACCAAGCAAATGCATTAAAAAAGAGTAGTCTATATAGGAAAGGTACCAACATGCAACACAGAAAAAGGAAAAAGTAAAAGAAAAGAAAAAAAAGCCAAAACTTAGAACTACCAGTCTACCAAGCGTTAAACTTAAACCCAACTTCTAGCCCACCCCAATCTGGTACACAAGATCGTACCAGTAAGCAACAAGGTGAAGCCAAAGCCTGTCTGAAAAAAAAAAAATTCAGAGCTAAGATACACTCGCACTAATTGATATAGTGCACAGGTTAGCTAAAGCATAGAAAAACAAATTTAGCAAGAAAAAACACTTTCATGGTAAATCCCACAAATTTGAACACTAATTGAGTTCACAAATCACTAAAAACTGTACTTTAGATCATTAGAAAGAATGACACAGAAAGAGTACCTTGATTCAAGCTCTTTTGAAATTGTACCCAATAGAGCTCTGATTGTTGACATTGTTTCAACTATTCCACATCTGCAAGCTTCAATTTCTGCATTGATAAGGGATATAAAAATTAACAGTGAATTTCTGAACTTCTGAAACTAATCCCTGAATTCAAGGCTTGTTTACCAGAATCCAAAATTGAAGCTGTACCAAGCTGGTACAAAGGCTGTACCACATCCCTAACTTGATCCTTGCATATCTATCGGTACAGAAGTGGTACATAAACTGTACCAAGGACAAGTTAAAACCTATTTGACACCAATTGGTTTCATCAATATTAACTTCTTGACTGATCAACCAACAATCAACCAACCAGAACCAAATAAATTGAAAAATTAAACCAATCCATAATTGATTCAGTTAAAGAGGAGTGGTATGTGTGCAGTATTTTAAATGGAGAAGTTGGGGAGAGAGGGAGCTGTAGAAAGAGTTTCATTTCTAAAGGAAGAAACATATCACTGTTCATACTCTATATATAAAGGGACAAATGCAAGGATTTCATAACTGCTGGTTCTAAAACTGTTATAAAGCATGTCACACATGTGGCAATGACAGAGACCAGTGCATTTGTAGAACATTTTACATCATGAGGATATGAGAATATATGTAGCTATACTTGTACTGTGATTGTAAGAAAATCAATAACTAAATTTAGATGATGGACAAACAGGCTTAATTAGTCAAATTATGTTTCCTAATCTATGCATGCCGAAATTGAGAAGAATCGTTAGATTTTTTTTAAACTTATCCATAAGGATGAACCATAAACGTACCGAGAATGATCAGAACGTATCGGCCATTGTACCGGTCAGTCAAATCGATTATTGTAATCGGGTTCGCCACGTGACGCACCTAATACACATCGGTGCCGTATCGGACCCGCACCTGCACCTGATACTGATACTCCTGGATATATGAAGAATCGAGGTAGTATGAAAGGACATTCATGCAATATCAAGTTGTTTCCTGACGACATCAATATCACTCATAGGTGCAGTAAAATAGAGTAATTATAACTTGAAAATGGAGGAAACAAATACCAGAAGACTCATCAGTTATTAGTATAGGATGAATTTGTAGGATCTCGGACGAGAACAATATTCTTTTGAGCTTAGGAACAGTAGATAACAAACCAACCGCCCTGACCTGTCACAAAAAATACAAAAGAAATTACATTCTCTTTTAAAATTGCAAGTATCAAAGCTAAAGTATATGACTATATAATCAATGATAGGGACAAAAAAGTCATTATATCTTGAAAAATTGGTGTTCAGAAATAGGAACAAAATGGTTCCAAACAGACCAAGAAGTAATTATGATGCAACAACATTAATTGGATAATATATACACACACCTATGTGTTAGGAGGTGGGAAAATTTTTTTTAGTTAAAAAAAATGAGAGCGACTGTTACACACTCAAAATGTGTAACACATTTATTTGAACTTAGATTTATGCCTCTAATATTCAAATTACAGAATTACTTGATTTAGTAGAGTGCTGAGTATTTCTTGCCAGCAAGACTGTTTTTCTTTGCAGTAGGTAAAAAAAAGAAAAAGAAACTTCATAAAAATACCTTATCTGCTTTGAGCATTCTATACACATTAGATATTGGAAACTTACGTACAATTATACCAAGATCGATCAATCCACGGCTCAAGCAGTCATCCCATATCCCTGACTTAACCTGGCAGGCACCATTCTTAGTTTTGACTTTCTAGGACCTTCGATGCTGAAGTATTATGTTTGCTCTCACCTCTCATGCTCCTTGCACAACGAATAAAAAAGATTGATGAGTTCAGAATAGTCAACTATAGCATCAAATGAAAAAAGAATCAAATTGAGAATTTCAAACTCAACATCAAGCACTTAACAACCTACAATTTTATTGAATCCGTTATTGTGTTTTTACACAATTAAACAAACCAGAAGAAAGATAATTTTTAAATCAAAAGAAAAGATTAATTGAAATTACTAAGATGAAAGGAGAAACATATTCAATCGATTAAAAACAAAATATCCTCAATTTGTAGGAGAAGAAACAAACAAATATGCTAACCTTGTATCTTCTCTTCTTCTTTGTGCCAAACTATTTTGCTGCCCCCTCTTAGTCCTGGTCTTGGTCCAAAATTCATTTTCATGAGAACCACAAGTTGTGAAGATTAGTAAATCATTAGTACTTACTTTGTAAGACAGAAATTCCTTGATGGCTTGCCACCCAATAATAAAGAAGCCTTTTGGGTGAACTCTGGACAGATCTGAAAGTAACAAAAAAAATACATAAACAAATAAAATGTCTTATTCAGTACCTGTAAAACCAGATTTCTTATATTGTAAACCATTAAATAATGATCTAATTGAAGCTTAATGACTACAGAATTATTTTCAAATAGAAATAATAATATACTGATTTATATTTCACCTTTTCTTGTAATAACTATATACATACTGAAAAGATGAAACATATTAATCATGGATTTCTATTTCACCTTTTCTCTGTGTTTTAAGTTTCTAAACTTAAAAAGTTTCACACTCTAACTACAAATAGAAGAACGCAAGAAGCAGAAAAAGATCTGATATAACAACAAACACCTAGTGCACCTCGCACAAGAAGATGATGTCTAGAACACTGTCAATAAAGATAATGCCAATCATTAATCATTAAAACAATAATATGCAATAGAAAGTTAGTTACTAAATTAGAAAATCAATTGTGGTCATTCCTCAAAACCAAATCATTAAACAATAATTAAGAAAAACTTTTTTTTTGCATTGTCTTCAACGGCATTTGTTCACTGTTAATTACAAGTGAAGCAACAAGCGGTTTCATCAAGTAATTTATCTGTTCATAATTTTATATTGAAATCATGAAAAAAAAATCCAAATTCTTAAGTTTCTCCGTATTTTCAGTTTCTAATCTTAAAAAGCTTCACACCCTAATGGCAAATAGAATAAAGTATAAACAAAAAAAGAAGAATGAACCAGCATATATCTTTTCTCTCCAAAGACTGGTTCAAATTCAAAAAAAATGTAGCAAAAAAGCACAGTATAATTCGTGCTAGTTACCAACCCCTTTTCTTGAAAAGTCTATTTTCAAACCAAATTGGCTTCATGTGAAAATTTAGAACAAAATGAAAACAACTAACAAGCAAACAACCTTTTGATAAAGGGTCCTATTATACCTCAACACCGGAAGCTAGATCAGTCGAAGAAGAGGCAGAAATGAAGAGAAAAGAATAGGAGCGCAAAGAGAATCGAAGAAAAATAAGGTTGGAGACTCGGAGTATGCTGCAGATAACAAGACTACAAGAATGTTTAAATAGGAATTGAGTTGTAGGGGTGGGATCTCAGATTTTGAATTTTGAAAATCAAACTTAAAAGGATGCTTACTTATTTCGAATTTCAAATTTCAAATCGAAACAATGGTGCTGCGAAGGGGCGCCATGCCAGCTTTGTAGCTGCCAAGGAAGATTGTATGCGCATTAGGGGCTGACCGGTAGGTCCCACTAAAATAAGAGAGGTCACCGACAAATCCCGAGGGTCGTTGGATGTGGTGATCCGTGGCTGCTCGCGTTTTGTATGCGCGTCAGGGGAAAGGTGGCGACCCGTGAGTCGTTGGGTGAGAGTGGTGATTCGTGGGTGGTGGCGGTGGGGGGGCGATATGTGGTTCATCGACCAGAGTAGGGTTTCTGAGCAATTTTGTTTTATCCCAGCGCAGCGCTGGAGCAATTTTTATTTTTTATATAAAATATTCACAACAAAATATTATATAATAATAGAATAAGGGAATCGCTGAAAATAATATAAAAAATTTGATCACAGAAGGAATCGAACAAGGGCACGCAGTATAACGGGCGACCTTCGTTCCGCTCGCTTTTTCGTGCGCTTCGATCAAACGAAGGAATAAATACAGCTTCGTTTTGCGATATAATCTGGACCCTTAATCAAGTTTCTATTTTAACGATCGATGGTGTAGATTGTTCAGAGTTGATCATTAACGATGTAGATCGTTCAGACCAAGATCCATTGGTGCTTTTAATATAGTAGTTGGTAATGATCAATCTACACCATCGATCGTTAAAATAGAAACTTGATTAAGGGTCCAGATTATATCGCAAAACGAAGCTGTATTTATTCCTTTGTTTGATCGAAGCGCACGAAAAAGCGAGCGGAACGAAGGTCGCCCGTTATACTGCGTGCCCTTGTTCGATTCCTTCTGTGATCAAATTTTTTATATTATTTTCAGCGATTCCCTTATTCTATTATTATATAATATTTTGTTGTGAATATTTTATATAAAAAATAAAAATTGCTCCAGCGCTGCGCTGGGATAAAACAAAATTGCTCAGAAACCCTACTCCGGTCGATGAACCACATATCGCCCCCCCACCGCCACCACCCACGAATCACCACTCTCACCCAACGACTCACGGGTCGCCACCTTTCCCCTGACGCGCATACAAAACGCGAGCAGCCACGGATCACCACATCCAACGACCCTCGGGATTTGTCGGTGACCTCTCTTATTTTAGTGGGACCTACCGGTCAGCCCCTAATGCGCATACAATCTTCCTTGGCAGCTACAAAGCTGGCATGGCGCCCCTTCGCAGCACCATTGTTTCGATTTGAAATTTGAAATTCGAAATAAGTAAGCATCCTTTTAAGTTTGATTTTCAAAATTCAAAATCTGAGATCCCACCCCTACAACTCAATTCCTATTTAAACATTCTTGTAGTCTTGTTATCTGCAGCATACTCCGAGTCTCCAACCTTATTTTTCTTCGATTCTCTTTGCGCTCCTATTCTTTTCTCTTCATTTCTGCCTCTTCTTCGACTGATCTAGCTTCCGGTGTTGAGGTATAATAGGACCCTTTATCAAAAGGTTGTTTGCTTGTTAGTTGTTTTCATTTTGTTCTAAATTTTCACATGAAGCCAATTTGGTTTGAAAATAGACTTTTCAAGAAAAGGGGTTGGTAACTAGCACGAATTATACTGTGCTTTTTTGCTACATTTTTTTTGAATTTGAACCAGTCTTTGGAGAGAAAAGATATATGCTGGTTCATTCTTCTTTTTTTGTTTATACTTTATTCTATTTGCCATTAGGGTGTGAAGCTTTTTAAGATTAGAAACTGAAAATACGGAGAAACTTAAGAATTTGGATTTTTTTTTTCATGATTTCAATATAAAATTATGAACAGATAAATTACTTGATGAAACCGCTTGTTGCTTCACTTGTAATTAACAGTGAACAAATGCCGTTGAAGACAATGCAAAAAAAAAGTTTTTCTTAATTATTGTTTAATGATTTGGTTTTGAGGAATGACCACAATTGATTTTCTAATTTAGTAACTAACTTTCTATTGCATATTATTGTTTTAATGATTAATGATTGGCATTATCTTTATTGACAGTGTTCTAGACATCATCTTCTTGTGCGAGGTGCACTAGGTGTTTGTTGTTATATCAGATCTTTTTCTGCTTCTTGCGTTCTTCTATTTGTAGTTAGAGTGTGAAACTTTTTAAGTTTAGAAACTTAAAACACAGAGAAAAGGTGAAATAGAAATCCATGATTAATATGTTTCATCTTTTCAGTATGTATATAGTTATTACAAGAAAAGGTGAAATATAAATCAGTATATTATTATTTCTATTTGAAAATAATTCTGTAGTCATTAAGCTTCAATTAGATCATTATTTAATGGTTTACAATATAAGAAATCTGGTTTTACAGGTACTGAATAAGACATTTTATTTGTTTATGTATTTTTTTTGTTACTTTCAGATCTGTCCAGAGTTCACCCAAAAGGCTTCTTTATTATTGGGTGGCAAGCCATCAAGGAATTTCTGTCTTACAAAGTAAGTACTAATGATTTACTAATCTTCACAACTTGTGGTTCTCATGAAAATGAATTTTGGACCAAGACCAGGACTAAGAGGGGGCAGCAAAATAGTTTGGCACAAAGAAGAAGAGAAGATACAAGGTTAGCATATTTGTTTGTTTCTTCTCCTACAAATTGAGGATATTTTGTTTTTAATCGATTGAATATGTTTCTCCTTTCATCTTAGTAATTTCAATTAATCTTTTCTTTTGATTTAAAAATTATCTTTCTTCTGGTTTGTTTAATTGTGTAAAAACACAATAACGGATTCAATAAAATTGTAGGTTGTTAAGTGCTTGATGTTGAGTTTGAAATTCTCAATTTGATTCTTTTTTCATTTGATGCTATAGTTGACTATTCTGAACTCATCAATCTTTTTTATTCGTTGTGCAAGGAGCATGAGAGGTGAGAGCAAACATAATACTTCAGCATCGAAGGTCCTAGAAAGTCAAAACTAAGAATGGTGCCTGCCAGGTTAAGTCAGGGATATGGGATGACTGCTTGAGCCGTGGATTGATCGATCTTGGTATAATTGTACGTAAGTTTCCAATATCTAATGTGTATAGAATGCTCAAAGCAGATAAGGTATTTTTATGAAGTTTCTTTTTCTTTTTTTTACCTACTGCAAAGAAAAACAGTCTTGCTGGCAAGAAATACTCAGCACTCTACTAAATCAAGTAATTCTGTAATTTGAATATTAGAGGCATAAATCTAAGTTCAAATAAATGTGTTACACATTTTGAGTGTGTAACAGTCGCTCTCATTTTTTTTAACTTTCTTTTCCCACCTCCTAACACATAGGTGTGTGTATATATTATCCAATTAATGTTGTTGCATCATAATTACTTCTTGGTCTGTTTGGAACCATTTTGTTCCTATTTCTGAACACCAATTTTTCAAGATATAATGACTTTTTTGTCCCTATCATTGATTATATAGTCATATACTTTAGCTTTGATACTTGCAATTTTAAAAGAGAATGTAATTTCTTTTGTATTTTTTGTGACAGGTCAGGGCGGTTGGTTTGTTATCTACTGTTCCTAAGCTCAAAAGAATATTGTTCTCGCCCGAGATCCTACAAATTCATCCTATACTAATAACTGATGAGTCTTCTGGTATTTGTTTCCTCCATTTTCAAGTTATAATTACTCTATTTTACTGCACCTATGAGTGATATTGATGTCGTCAGGAAACAACTTGATATTGCATGAATGTCCTTTCATACTACCTCGATTCTTCATATATCCAGGAGTATCAGTATCAGGTGCAGGTGCGGGTCCGATACGGCACCGATGTGTATTAGGTGCGTCACGTGGCGAACCCGATTACAATAATCGATTTGACTGACCGGTACAATGGCCGATACGTTCTGATCATTCTCGGTACGTTTATGGTTCATCCTTACGGATAAGTTTAAAAAAAATCTAACGATTCTTCTCAATTTCGGCATGCATAGATTAGGAAACATAATTTGACTAATTAAGCCTGTTTGTCCATCATATAAATTTAGTTATTGATTTTCTTACAATCACAGTACAAGTATAGCTACATATATTCTCATATCCTCATGATGTAAAATGTTCTACAAATGCACTGGTCTCTGTCATTGCCACATGTGTGACATGCTTTATAACAGTTTTAGAACCAGCAGTTATGAAATCCTTGCATTTGTCCCTTTATATATAGAGTATGAACAGTGATATGTTTCTTCCTTTAGAAATGAAACTCTTTCTACAGCTCCCTCTCTCCCCAACTTCTCCATTTAAAATACTGCACACATACCACTCCTCTTTAACTGAATCAATTATGGATTGGTTTAATTTTTCAATTTATTTGGTTCTGGTTGGTTGATTGTTGGTTGATCAGTCAAGAAGTTAATATTGATGAAACCAATTGGTGTCAAATAGGTTTTAACTTGTCCTTGGTACAGTTTATGTACCACTTCTGTACCGATAGATATGCAAGGATCAAGTTAGGGATGTGGTACAGCCTTTGTACCAGCTTGGTACAGCTTCAATTTTGGATTCTGGTAAACAAGCCTTGAATTCAGGGATTAGTTTCAGAAGTTCAGAAATTCACTGTTAATTTTTATATCCCTTATCAATGCAGAAATTGAAGCTTGCAGATGTGGAATAGTTGAAACAATGTCAACAATCAGAGCTCTATTGGGTACAATTTCAAAAGAGCTTGAATCAAGGTACTCTTTCTGTGTCATTCTTTCTAATGATCTAAAGTACAGTTTTTAGTGATTTGTGAACTCAATTAGTGTTCAAATTTGTGGGATTTACCATGAAAATGTTTTTTCTTGCTAAATTTGTTTTTCTATGCTTTAGCTAACCTGTGCACTATATCAATTAGTGCGAGTGTATCTTAGCTCTGAATTTTTTTTTTTCAGACAGGCTTTGGCTTCACCTTGTTGCTTACTGGTACGATCTTGTGTACCAGATTGGGGTGGGCTAGAAGTTGGGTTTAAGTTTAACGCTTGGTAGACTGGTAGTTCTAAGTTTTGGCTTTTTTTTCTTTTCTTTTACTTTTTCCTTTTTCTGTGTTGCATGTTGGTACCTTTCCTATATAGACTACTCTTTTTTAATGCATTTGCTTGGTTCCCCCTGAGGGTGAAACTTCCGCTTCAAAAATAAATAAATAAATAAATAGATAAATAATAAACATTCTTTACTCTCTTTTATGAGTTAGACACTTCTAGCCAGATCTGCCACTTATAAAAAAAGAAAAATCATCTTTTATTGTATTCTATTGTCAAAATGGGAAACTAAGTATGGTGAATTCATAAAAATGTGCCCCATTTTATCACAATGAAATAATTCTTGTAAAAGGATATCTAATGGAAATTCATTATTTGTCCCGGTAATGTAACGCATAACAAGTAAAATTTAGTTTAAAGTGCTTTCCAAGGAATATTTATGGGTTATTTATTTTTATCGGATAATAAACTAAGAAGTAATTAACTCATTAACAAGAAAAAAAAACTATACATCTAATATAAAAGCAAAATAATAAGTAAAATTGTCCTCGAATGATAAAATTGATCTAATATAAATGAGTAATTATGAAATGTTTCTTTTGTTCATTTATATCACTAATAAAACGTCCCAATTTAACTGTATTATAATTGCTTTGAAGGTAATAATACTTTTTTTCCGTCGAAATTTTGCTATGTGCTTTTGGACCTACATTAAAATTTTATACAAATATTTATCAAGATAAAAAAATGGATATCAATACGATAAACAATTTTACATTGATACGAAAGGAAACTGTGCCATTAATGAATCACCAACTACATGGATTTTACTTATTATTTTTAACAGAAATTTATTATTTTCTTCTCATGTTCACATACTCGTTTTAATTTTTTTCGTGCAATAATATTGTTTTCTACAAAACAAAATTTGCCAATACATTAGGGGTGTGTTTGGATGAGCATGAAATAAGGAATAAGAATAAGGAATTTCGGAATGCGTGCTTATTCTTATTCTTGTGCAACCCAAACAACACAAGAATAAGGAATTTGGGCCCTTATTCCTATACTAACAAAACCATGGTATAAGAATAAGGAATTTGGATAAGCACGCATACCGAAATTTCTTATTCTTATTCCTTATTCCATGCTCATCCAAACACACCCTAGGTGGACATTATTTCTTAACCAATGTATACTGATGAAACTTTTTGCACCGATCAAAACAACGTTGACCTTAAATATTAAAAATAGACAATATATATCTGTCATCAAATAATAAATTCACATACGACAATCCGCCCACACATTGGGTGGACACTGCTGCTGGTATAATATCATACAAATAAATAAAATTAAAATAGTTACAAATAAGTAGTCTCCGACTGTCGCTCTTCTCTCTCCAGTCTCCATAATTCACCTCTCTCTCTCTCTCCCTCGATTCTCGTCTCTGCGTAATTCATATTCTCACCACTAAATTAACCACTCTCTCTCTCTCTCTCCCTCGACTCTCGCCTTCGTCTCTCTCTCTCTCTCTCCATTCCCTCCCTCAACAAAAATGGAGAACGCGGCGCTCGAGCTCGAGGTGGCGGAGCCCATTCAGGCAGAGGCGGAGGCGCTTCAGGCAGAGGCGGAGGCGCTTCATGTGGAGGAGGCCTTCGCCGTGGTTGTTCAACAAGCGCCAGCGCAGCACAACCAGCCCAACGAGGAGGAAGAGGACGAACATGTGTGTGGCCGCTGCAACCTCCCCCGTGCCAAAAAGCACGGCTGTGGGAAGGCTCAGGTGCAGCACAACAAGGAGGAGTCCGAGAAGACGAAGAAGAAGAGACGCATTCTTAGGTTCAAGCTCAGGAGAAATTGAATGTGAAAGTGTAGATATAGGGTTCTTGGTTTCTGACTTTCTGGATTTTTTTTTATTCTTTGATCGTCCTCCAAGCAATAGGGTTTTTTGTTATTTCTGAGGTTTGATAGTTTCTTGGTTTCTTGGTTTCTTGGTTCCTTGGTTTCTTTAATAGGGTTTGAGAGGAGGAGGAGGAACTGACAGTGAATTTTAGTAGGGTTTGAGGGTTTCTGCTTGTTACTATTCTCTTGAATCTGAGTATTCTAATTGTCCTCAGATCATGTACGTTCTGAATAATATGTGAATCGTTTTCTGTTATTGATTTTCTTCTTAGTTTATGTTTTGCAAGTTATCCAATTCAGGTTAACAGAAGAACCCCTTCATTGATTCAACTAAAAAAGGAACAAATGCTTAACTGCTAATCTTTCTTGATCTTCTTTGTCTGGCTGTCCCTGAACTTTCCTTTTATTCAATTTACACTTTGAATTGTTGCACTTTGATTCAATTGCTACCCAGATTTTTAGTCATTGGTTTTTATTATTATTATTAACAAATAGTTCTACAATCATTTATTGGAAGTTTGAAACTTATGCCTCTAGAAGCCGGCTCAGTATCTACAAAAGTCATCAAAACTGTATTATTAACTAAATTATTGCCTAAATGACGGTAATAGGTATCAATTGCTGGGGTCTCCTCCAGATAAGGTATATTTGCATCTTTTAGGCCAAATCTAATCACTTGCTGTTCTCCTTTCTATTATCTGAAGTTTCAATTTTGTAAAAAGACACAATCTTGGAAATGGTCTGTATATGGAGAGGCATAAAATTCGGCACTGTTTTGTGGGAGGTAGCTTCTTTGTGCCAATTTCTCCCCGTCTTGAAAACTTAATCAAAACCAAGGTTTTGTTGTAGGATAAAATTGGGGTCCCGTCTTGAAATCTTGAAATCTTAATTTATGTGGATACTATTTGAGTTTAAAATTTTATATTAGTTAATACTTAATATGAAGAACAAGGATTCACAGGTTATGGGAACTCCATTTAGGTCATCAGGTTTAACTGGCAAATTCAGTCAACTTCTTTCTCTTGATAACGGGGAGCCGTGCGGTCCCAACCAAAAGAGCAACAACTGATGGCGCATCATGTTGCAGACACTCCAGAAGTGCTGATCAAAAGCATCTTTACTGACAGCAAGTTTCTTATTGCCATGTCTGTCCTCCTGCTTGCACATGCCCCTATCTGGGCTGCAGGCTTGCCCCCAGAGGATGGTGAACGCAACTATGATGAGAACACTGCAGTCTGACAGGAGCTGCTTATCACCGTGACCCTTAACAACCGTGACCACATTGTTCTTCTGTGGCAAGGTTTGTATGAACACATATTCGACATTGTTCAGTCAACTAATGTCATGCGCTCTGGTTGAGAAAGCTGCTTCAAGGCTGTCGTGTATATGTCAGATGCTGTTGCCATATAAGGAGAATTTGGCCGATGAGTTGTTGAGGTACCTCCAGTTGGTGCCAAAGCTCGATGCTCGCAGATGCATATTGTGAGCATATTGCTCTCGAAGGTATTATCATGGCTAGTTCATGCTAAACGCCAGCCCCATAAGATCCCAAGCAGGTTAGTGTGCTGTGATAGTTTCGTTGTCAATGGCTGCACGACACCAGGAGGGAAGCTAGCATGAGTTTGGCCGCTTGAAATTTATCGTGATGGATGGGGAGCACATTACCACAGCTAATTATGCCTTGTGTATGGAAGCTTCCAGATTGCTTACAGAGTTGCGTGTGGAGGCTGATCTGTTGGTGCAGACCCTTAATTTGTCAGGCGGGTCAGTTTCATGCATTGAAAAATGATCAAAAGAGGCCAAGGAGGCGGTGGGAGAGGAAGGGGAGAACAGCTGAGGCTGTATGAGGAGTGTGGCTCAGGCTAGCTCTGGCACTTTGAAAAACATGCCTTGATTCTGGAGAAACACCAAATGCTCAATTGTTATTTTCTGACAAGACCTGAGTCTTGGTACGATTTTTATGAAGAAAATATCTCTTGTTAGGTAGTGCATTCAAAATTACTAAGAGTGCTGCTCAGTTTCTATGCAGTTTGCCACAGGTTATCAGAGGAGAACTAAACTTCATTTCTGAATTTTCCAGTTTTGCCCTTCTATTTTACATTCTCTGTACCTAGTCTATTTCAGCCATAAATAAAGAAGATCCTAACATGCTTGTTTGCACACAGTCGAAGCTTATTTCATTTCAAGTTTTTTGCCATTTGAGATAATATGTTAACTTGTGGATTGGGATGATGAGTGTACAAAGCACATAAAGGAAACTGAGATTTCCCTCACCAAGAAATTGGAAAGTTGCACCCTACTAATTTATTTGCAACTTGTTTTTGCCTATTAATGATGCTGAACATGAGCAAGTGAGAAAATAAGATGCTGGTACAGGTTCAGGGAATGTATTCAAGACTAAAATGTTCATTTGATGTTCTCAATAAAAGACGAAAGATGTTCATTTGAGATGTTCTTGGAATTTACTCAGGATTGTCTTTCAAGCTGAGCCTTCGTTTTCTCATTTTATATGTTGCTTGTGTGCATTCAAGTAGGACAACAATTGTATGAAAAACATCCTGATTATTTACAAAAGTAGTTGAATCATGGTGTTCAGTGCTTGTGTGGAAACAGATTGTTATACATCCAAATGAAGACCAAGCACTCTTATATATTCATTGATTCAAACTACAAATGCTTTAGATGGAATGAGGCAAAAAAAAAATAACAAAAAAATTAATAAAGTACAAACTTAATTACCTGAAACCAAGTACTCTTATACAAATTTGTTCTCCAATGCAATATTTGATAGGAAATCTGATGGAGGTCAAAGAGGCGTTAGTTCACTGCTAACCTGGCAAATGGAGATGTATTCCTATCTAAGAACAACCTCCACTCTCAAGCACTACAGGTCATCAGACTTAGGGAAGGATTGAAAGAGTGGATTTTGGTATTTTGAATAAGTACAGGGGCCAAAGTGTACATAATCCCAGTCATCTTGCACCCGTCTCAGTATACAGAAACGAGCAATAGACCTATTTAAAACTTTCTAGGTAAAAAAATTTGTATTTGTTAACTGGCATGTAATAATCTAGTTTTTTCTCATTAGGTATCTGGATAAAGTGTTGTGCTATGGGAGAGTCCAATGGTTAGCTTGTTCTAAAAGAGTTTTGATCGGCAATGTATATGAGATACTGAATAAGCTTTCTTTTGGGTCAGTTTGTGATATACAGTTTCTTAAATGAAACAGGTCATCCGGGCATTATTATTATTATTTTTTTTTTGTAAATGTTATGTCTGATACTAATACTTTAATACTAATTACTATAACATTAGTTCATGAAATAGTCACGGAGTACTCCTTTTTGTACTTCTTTATTACAAAAGTAATGAGAAGTGGTGGGATTTTCCCACTGGTTTAAAATAAAAGAGAGTCACTGAGTGACAGTCATCCAGAGATGCTGTTTACTGGTAATTTTTTTTTTTTTTAATCAACCAAATAATTTTTATACAATTGATACTTAAAAAATAATTGTACCAGATCATAAGTAAAACCAGGCACTAGTACAGCTTCTAACCCGCAGGGACATACTTGCAATGTTTTTATTCGTATCATCAGATTAGTAAAGCAAGAAACCACAAAGTATGATCCACATCTTAGTAGCACTGTCACCGGGAACAAAATTGGTTCTTTCCGATGGGGAATTAACAATTGTAAACCGAGAGAAACAACTTGAAATACTGAACACATTAAATATTTTATTGTAAACAGATTGAAAACTATTTAAGTTATTTTTTTCTGTTTCCTTTTTTAGCCTTAGATTTAATTTTTTTTTTCTTCTTTTGTTGTTTTTTCAGCTTAGCCTCTAGCTAACTTTTGTAATTTCGTTTCATATAAAGATGGGGCCCTGATCCCTATTTTTTGCTCAAAAAAAAAATTTAAACAGACAAAATTATTCATGATCCAATTCCCGGATTTTTTTCTCTCTTAAAAGCACATCAAACATGCAAAACACCATTGGCCAATTTTAGCAACTACTATTGGATATATATATGTATATAAAATACATAAACAACATTTAAAAAAGAGAAACAAAATAACTAAGTCGATTCCACACGAGATCTCAGCTATGAAGATGCAAGTTGGGCTCCATCCACACACATGTTAACGGCTCCTCCACTCTATGCATGCTCGGATGGTAACTGTTGTTCTCCATGGAATAGAATATCCCTTTCTTAGAATCCATGCCGCCTTCAAACCATGGGACATATATCCTATTTGCGTATTTTTTTTCCGGTGATCGGATTGCTATTGAATTTCTCCGATCTACAAAGAGCGTCATTCCCCGCAAGTGTTCAAGTTTTTCCCAGTTCATCTCCGACCGATCAAGCTTGAGGACACGGATCGGTTGTTTGGTATCGTCCGTTCTGAAAACAGATATCAAATCCCCATTTAATTCTAGCAAGTGACAATATTCATTTCCATAGCGAGGCTCGGTCGAATAAATTGGTTCTGGCTTAGAAAGTACATTCCAAGTCTCCAATTCAGGGTTGAAAACCCCCAGTTCACCTTTCCTGCCCAAACAATAGAACTCTCCCTGAAATAACACCAGGCTGTTGGATGAAGGAAAGAATGGTATAGACGGCTGAAATTCAAGAACAGTCCATTCTTCCTCTCCAGGACACCATGTGGATATCTCAACAAATTCACCACATATTTGGAAGAAGAATCCATAAACTACGAAATCTGGAGAAGTAGGCACGGACGTAAAAGAAATGCTATCGAAGAAGTAATCCTTCAACGGCAGCGGCGGCAGATTAATAACCTCAGCAGTGAAAGGATTCAGTATGAATACTTTTTTATTGCCTTCTGTGATGACCACCCATCCATTTTTGGAGAACCGCAGAGCAAGGTGGTCGCGTGCAACAACAACTGCATTGCTCTTTAGAGTGTACTCCTCACAACAGAAAGGGTCAAAGAACTTCCATGATTGGTATTTGAGATTTGGCAAATGCATAAGCCATGGCCAAACTCTTCCTTTCCGAGTGAAGTTTGATGCTTGGGACCATCCCTTACAAACAGATGAAAGACGCAAGCAATCAACCAATGACAATCGTGGGAACAACAACTCCACCAACTCAATGGGGAGTTCATCCCATTGTCTGGAACTGACCACCTCATTTTCATCCTCATTGCCAATTACAGTAGAATCAGTCTGCATAGGTACATCAATGCCTAAAAATTAGCTTTCTTTTCAGTAATATTTTGCTTTGGAAAGGCATGAATCAAACAAAAAAAAAAACAAAGAAAAACCCGTGCACAACAATGCGAAGTAAAACACGATTAAATTGATATGGACAAAACAACACGAATATGACCATACACATGTGTAACATATACTGCCACCTGCTCGATTTGATTAACTGCATAATTAACCATCATAATGGACACACTAGACAGGACCAAATTACAGATTCCCCATCAATTGCATATCGAATGTCATCAACAAAACAGTCCAAATAAGGTCAATTCCCATACATGCCATACCTTCTTTTTTTTTTTATTTAACATTCCATGCATCAACCTTAAATAAAATACTATAGGCTCCGTTTGGATGCGTTGAGAATAAGGTAGGAAGAAGAAAGAAGGGAAGAAATTTATTGGGAAGGGGTAAATTTATTGGGAAGTGTGTAACTTTTGTGAAGAGTTTGGATGGTTAGAAATAAATTTATTGGTAAAAAGTGGTTATTCCTTATTCCTTATTCCGGGAAGAAGCCATCCAAACGGAGCCATAGGAAGCCTCACACACTGTAACTTGAATCGTTTTATATGACAGTGGTAGGTTCAATTGTTAATGCAGAGCATAACACCCACCACCTTGATGACAAGGTAACCTTAGTGAAACTAAAACTCAAAAATGTGTAAAAGAAGCTTTCTGTAGAACCATAACAAGATATCCCTTTGCAATAACTAGACAACAAATATACTGTTACTATATGTGCTAATTTTTATTGTTTTGCCTTAATCAAGTAATTATTTAAACATTTCAAATTTCCAAAACTTGATCTCCTACGGGATTGAAAATTTTATTTATAATAAAAATGACAAATCCAAACAGTTGATTTGATTCTACATGGAAAACAATATCTGCAATTCTGAAATTGTAAAAGAAAAGGAGCAAGATACCAACCATTTCTGATCTCATGACATCAGATGAGTTGAAAATATCTTCTTCGACAGTCTGCATCCTGCGAGGATCACTTTAAAGATTAATATTGAAATCATGCAAGAATAAAACATTAAAAAACAAAGATTTAAGGAGTACTATAACTTACATTTTCATTGGAAAAGCCCACTGCAGCCTATTCAATCCACCATTATTTTCCGGTAAAAATGTAAAATTGAGAACCTGGTCATCTAAACAAAAGTTGTAAAGCCTCGCACCATCACTATTGTTTGCCGGGAAATAGATGCAATTGCGCTGCACTCCCCGAGCTTTATTTGCAGGGAGTGATTTTCCACTGCGCCCAGCCAAGAAAAATGCATGATCACCAATGTCTTGCACCCTCCTCCAGTGAATTTCATTACAGGACAACTCCAGCCGACGGACCTCAATGTGGATGATCAGCTGGCGACTACCGTATGAGTGTACTAAAACTGAGAATAAATCGCCTGCGCACTCCACCAAAAATGTGTGCCAAGAGTATGGCACCGGACAAGGCTTTAACTGGTCTATGACTGTCATCTTCACACAACCCCTGATGAGCGGAGCCACATCAATGACCAAAGTCACGCTCATACTGGCCATAACAAAAAGCTGCTCATTATAAATTATGCTAGGACCCCTAAGCGAACCAGTATTCTGTTTGAAGTACTTGAGGGGCACCTTCTTCCACATTTTTCTGCCAGGAGAGGAGACCAGCAGGAAGGTTTTCGAGGAACAGACGAGTATAACGATACAGTTAGAAGTACTCGGAGGTGAAGTGATGCTAACGATTGCTTTCAAGAAATCAGGGGACTCGGGGAAAGAAGGGAGGTAGATTTTTGAGAAAGATGTTATGCTAAGGAAAAAGCATTCCCTAGTTTGCTCATCTGCCAGAAGTAACCAATCCTGGTAGAAACCCAAGCATGCCTTCCCTTGCAAAAACTCGGGTAAGACTCTTTCCTCCAGGCTGTTGTTTATTGGATCAAAGAAGGTACAAGTGCTCTTCTTGCTGCCATGCATTTGGAAAAGCCATGGACGACTTCCAAATCCATGGGGCAGTGAGTCTTCACCTCTGTGGCCAACCATCACCGCTACCATTACAGTTGATCACCTGAGATTAGTTGTACATTAGATATTTACCAGCACTAGTTCCAGTTGGTAAAGGAGTGAAGAAGAAGAAGGAAAAAAAAAAGGGGGAAGTTACTATTATTTGAGTTAATAGCAGTTTGGCTTTAAAATTTCAAAGTGATGAGCAAACATGGAGCTCTGAAAGCCAACCACGAAAGATTTTTGGACTTCATACATAATTTGTTGATATTATTCCAGAAAATCTTTATATAAAGAATATATGGATCATTTCAGGTTCATCTGCTCTATTAGTTGCTTTGTATTTTGTATGTGTCGTATTTAACTTAGATCAGTATAGAACTTAAAATATTGATCTTAAAGAATGAAGAACATCATTATGATGCAGAAAAATAAAATACGAGATCAGAAAATTTTAAAAAAACACTTAGAATATTCTTAAAAAAAAAAGAAAAGAAAAAAAAAGTGCCCAGATGAAATTATTTGCGTTTGGTAGTGTTTCAGTTGGACAGAAATTGACTCAACACATAAATTTTATTAACTAATCTATAATATTTAGTACAAAATTTGATATATATTATATTTAATTCTTATATAATGCTGATTTTCTTTCAAAGTTTATTACAAAATGAATAAAATATTAGTTTATAAATAATATGTAATTTGTACCTCATTAATTGCTTAAAGTATATATAAAAAATTGCTACGACACAGTTCGAACTCAACTTGTTCCGGTCCTAATTCGTCGAAAATGAAAAAAAATAATAATTGTAATAAATAAATAAGGGCACGGAGGTAGAGAGAGAGAGAGAGAGAGAGAGAGGGAGAGAGAGGGAGAGAAGTATGCAGTAGCAATAGTCACCTCTTTTTGACTAGAAGTAGAAGTAGAAGACAAGGAATCACTATCAGTCTATCACCTTCTCTTTCTCGTTTTTCACCTCCGGACTCCTGTCTCCTTTGTTGGTCGATGGAGGTCAATGGAGGAATTGATTTTGATTGTAATTATAATTAATTAACAAAATATAGATGAATGGAAATATGGAATGGTCCGCTGGGTTTTATAAAGAAAGAAAGAAGACAGTGGCGGTGAATGATTTTCATACTAGTCATTGATTAGAAAATAGAAAGCTTATAAAAGGAAAGGTTCTCCGATTAAATTTGTAGAAAGGCCCATCTCAAAAAAAATAAATAAATAAGGGTCATGCTATGGTGGACACCAAAATATTTAGACCGTCCATTTCATTTCAATCAGACGGTCCAGACATTATCCATCTCATATCAATCTCCGTTTTATCTCCGTTAAGTTGGACAACAAACTTTTTCCGGAAGGACAAAATTGTCAATCTAGTTTTCCTCTTCTCTCACCGCTACCGCTTACCATTACCAACCATTTCTACTGCAAGTCTTGCCCCAAAATCCTTACTTCTTTTCTTTCTCTCCAATTCTAATTCCAAGCGGTGCCCGTCTATTCGCCTCCCTTATTCCACCTCCCCGCGCAAACCCACCTCCTCCGCCCCGTCGTCGCTTCCTCTATCATCCTCTCACGACTCCTCTCCTATTCTCGGTCTCTTTCCCCAGGCAGCAATGATCCATGTTCGAAACTATGGATTTGCATCGAGTATGAGATCGGCGATGTTTCCTACGTGGTCCCGAGGAAAGGAAGCTCCTCTGCCTACTTAGTAGTCCCAAAGCACGAGCTTTTTCAAGTTCGCGTCACACCAAGGAGAAAATTAGGTTTGCTATTTGAATTTGGTTAAGCATCTTCTAATTTGCAAGTGCAAGGTAATAATTTCATATTCGATTAAGCATCTTCCAATTTGCTAGTGAAAGGTAATGGATTCCAAATTCAAAGCATAGATTACAGTATCCAAAATTCAGAGGTGAATTTATATTCAGTGAGAAGGGGAGTTAGTGACCTACTCATTCTGATGGAGAAGAAAGACTTCTCATAGAGATGAAGCATCATGCATGGTCATTTGTGGGTTTCAACTTTCAACCATACATGAGGGGTTAATTAGGTTCTCTTGCTGCAGTTTTGCGGTTGATTTCTGACAAAAAATACTAACTTTGAAATGACTAGTAAGTTGAGGTTATGGGGGTTTCAATTTGTATAACCATATCTGACTGTTCATTGTACTACAATCCTTGCATAACCAAATTCTACCTCTACTTGTATTGTTGTTGAACTGTAAGATTTAGAATAAAGGTTCTGCCTTGTTAGCAAGTTTTGCTGTGGCATTGTTAGTGTTTCAATTGAGTTTATTTATTAGTAGAATTTTAATCTTTGTCCAGGAAGGAATTCCAGTTGTTCCAGGACTATGAGGACCTTGATGATTAATTCCTTCCTTCATGTGTTTTTCAATAAATTGAAGTTTCTTTGAGTGGACAATAAATTAAGGAAATTGCAGATCCTTGCCATACATTGGTCCCAACGACTACTTTTGCACATATGAATATGGGTTGGGTTATTTGAATCTAGTGATGGTTCTTTCGGGCGAGTCAGGGGCTACACTACCAGCTTTGTTGCTGTTTGCCTCATCCATGCAAGCAAATGCCCTTCTAGAGGCAACTGCAATAAGTTAGCAGAAGGACACACTCTATAGAGATTTAGCTGCCTATCTATGGTAATAGTGCATCATTTTATTTACAGGTTTCTATTTGCGCTTCAAGCGTAATGAATGAAAGTTTTATTTTACTAAATCAAGTTGTCCATTAATTTCTGCATAAAACTTAACCGTACCTGTTCCTAGCATTCATTAGTAACACTCAATCTTTACTGAATTTTCCTTCAACACCCCCAATAATCATAACACTAATGTGGTAACTCGCAACTGTTACTAATCAATAGCATAAAAAATAGGTTATTAATTGGAAAATTGGCATGGTGCTTGCCACTTTAAACTGGTACCAGTCCATACGCTGGTAGTGCACCTGCTAGTACTGATGTTGTCCTTGTCTATGCCAACATTTTGTCTCATAATGTACATTCCAAGTTGAGCTCTAAGGAAATCAAATGAACATTGCATTGTGCTTAGTAAACTGTTTTCATCATTGAATTCCTTTATTAAAAATTTGAAATTTGAAATTTAACGAAATGCTTCCCATGATATGACTGTGTGGTATCCTTATATATCCTACCAAGCAGAGTTGAATATTAGGCCTAACCATGCGTGTTCATAACTAATTATAGTAATGTTGTTGTTGCTACAGCTGTATGACCATATGTGCTCATTAATGTAGGGATCTTATAAAGAGTATAAATGAAGCTAGCTGACAACATTCCCTCTGTTAGCCATTAATTGAGAACCTCATAAATATGTTACTTAAGAAAAAAATTTCTGCAAAAAAATACTGGGCAGAGGCTTGCCCAGCAGAGATGCAGGAGCAAATGAAACATTGGATGTCAGAAAAACTAACCAAGATTTAGGTATTCGAACCAAATATATCGTCGCTGTCCTCATGGCCAGACGTTTCAGCAGAGGCAGCGGCGTCATCCTGCAAAATACAAATAAATTGTTAATTCAAATTACCAATATAAGTTACATTAACTAGCAAACGACAATATTTACCTGGCGAAGTAGTTGACATGTTTGCCGATTAAGCCCTCGCTTCCCACAATGTCCACATTTGTTCTTCCGCCTGATCTCAATCGCTGACTTAATCCTCTCATACGACCTCTTGTTTTTCTTCGGTGCGCCCTTGGTTACAACAGGTTTGGGGTTTCCTATAGCCGGTTGTGAATTTACATCATCTTTAACCTCTTGTTTGACCTTAGGTTTCTCAACGGTATTCTTGTTATGTTCATAGTGTTGTTTTTGGTCTTTTAAGCATTCCATTAACTTCAAATAGTCTGCATTGGATTTGGCTGCTTCATAGTGGATTGGGATGACTGCTTTATTCAGCTCATGGAACCTTTGACAGTGATCAGCTATGTTAAATGTACCGCCTTCTCGATCTGAAGGAAATGCAGACTTGACATGTTTGGTCCACCTATCAGGGATGCAAAACCGAGGCATGCAGGTAGCCTTCATGTGTATCAACACCGCGAAGATGTGTCTGCATGGAATTTTCTCATATTCAAGCTTTGCACAGGTACATGAAAGGCTAGGCATATCAATCTCAATACTACAGCAACGCACGACGTGCCGTGATTCAGGTTTTCCTTTTCGAGTAATGAAATACTGTGACGACGTGCCGTGATTCAGGTTTTCATATTCAAGCTTAAAGCTTTTCGCCTCATTCAAAATCAATTGTATAAGAAAGCAAGAGGAAGTCAGCCAACGAGACCTTAGTCTATTAAAAAAAGGCAACTTAAGCCACTGGTACATCTACTCCATTTGCTTTGCCTTTTGTAAAGCATTAACATTCCCTCAAAAATATTTGCTGTTGCACTTAGGCTAGCTGGCAAATCTAATTTGGCTTAGTTCTACTAGTCCGACCCTAAGTTTAAGGCAGTAAGCTGACATAAAAGAAAACCACAAATTCAAATTTGTTTTTATCTGGATTGTAATTGGGAATGAAACTAAACATAACAAGGAAGAGAGGAGCAGTTGAAATCGGAAACCAATGAAAAACAAGTGTCTTTAAATCGAAGTAGCAAACTCAACAGGAACGACCTGCTTAGCCTTCTCAGACCTATTTGTTTAAATCGAAGTAGCAAAAAATCAAGTAGCAGAAAATCAAGGGAGAGAGGAGCAGTTGAAATCGGAAACCAGTGAAAATCAAGTGGCTTTAATGGGAAACAAGTGAAAATCACTAATAAAAAAACTCGAAAAATTTGGATTACCTCAAGGAGAAAGAGAGGAGCAGGTGGTGAACGGAAGGGAAGGACGAGTCGAAAGAGCAGGCGGCGAGAAGGAAGAGAGAAGCAGGCTGCGAGGGGAAGGGAAGGACGAGTCGACGGAGAAGGCGGCGAGGATGAAGAGAGAACCAGGTGCCTTCAGGTTTTTCAGATTTTGTTCGGAAGGAGAGACGGGAGGAGAATGAAAGGAGAGACGGGAGGAGAAAGATTATGATTTCTATTTTTGTAAAGAGATTTTGGTTTCGATCTTCTTCGATGCATTTTTTCATTTTTTTCAGTGTTTAACGGACAGACGGAACACAGACGGAGAGACGGTATATACCGATTTTACCCTTCCAATTTTATACGGCTGTGATTTACCGTTCAAAATTTTGTAAAAATTTTGGTGTCCACTGTAGTATTACCCAATAAATAAATAAATTTGTAGAAAGGCGGTGCTAGATATGTTGGTTAAATTAAATGGTTATTGGTTTGTTAGTTAGTTAATTTGGTTAATATACGAATAATAATAGGAAAATTAGATTTATGCCAGTGCCAAAACTTGTTAATTAGAGAAACCCACTGCTAAATTGATATTTAGAGATTTTCCATTTTTAAATTGTTAAAATTAGTTTTATGCTATTATTTTCTCTAAAAATATAGTAAATTATAAATATGCCACTCTCAATTCTCAAACCTTTCATTATTTTGAAATATTTCCAGACTACCCACCTTATAGAAGAAAGAAATATTTTAAAATCAGATTAATTATGGAAACAAATATCAATAAAACTGACGAACTTAAATTCATTACGTGCATATGAAGCATATACTTTACATGTGAACATATGATCAATGCACATTTTTTTTTTGTTATCAAATTTTATTCGGTACAAAAAATAGTAGGTGAATATATATAATATTTCGCCAAACATTTAAATACATAAATGAGTTATAAACCATAATAGGTAGTTATACAAATTATAATATATAATTATCGCATTACAAAATTATAAAATATTATATATTTTAAGACATTCCACTATATAATTGCAAAAATTTTATTTTATGCCACTATATTTATTAATTTTTAGTGGCATCAATTTAATTTGTTATTTAGTGATGGTATTTTTCTAATTTAAAATTTTTCTAGTGTCATATTTAAAAGGGTAAAATTGTCATATCAATAAACCAATGGCATAAATCTAATTTTTTTACTATTTTGCACTGGCATAAAAATAATTTGTCATTTAGTGATGATATTTTTTCTAATTTTAATATTTCGTAGTGGCATGTATATATATATCTAATTAAACCATAATAATAACTGATTAATTAGCGCAAGAGAAGAAATGACTAATGAGTGTCGTTAAGACGGATTTGGAAATTGAGCTAGATCGATTAATCAAAATTGAACTTACTTTGCTGGCATATATTTCATTGTTTATTCCTTCTTCCACTAGGCTAATTTTGGGAAGTAATTGAGATCATTTTAAAATACAAGAATTGATCCTCTATAGGGATAGATTGATAAAAATGTTTTGACAAGTTTCTCTTGATCCCCGACAGCATGTTTTAGTTTTATTTGTAAGAGTGCTGAGTTGCAGTGTAAGCAATGTTTCACTTGGTAGCCTCTACCAAGTAGTTTCTAAAAAAAAAAAAAAAAAGCAGTGTAAGCAATGTTGGATGCATTTTTCCCTAGATTCTCTTCAGAAAAGCCGAAAGGTACAAATCAAGTATCCTGGAGCTAAAGAAATAGATAGATTATGTTCATCAAGAAATTTCATATTTCATCTGCTTGACCTCTTGTGCTGAGTTGTTTTGAATTTTATTGTAGGAGTTGAAGAAGTGATAAAATTGTTCAAGTATGGCTTCATTTGACTTTATCTAAATGCCTAATTTCAATTATGATCAGACATTTGTGCATGAGTAATTCCAAATATGCCCTTAATTTGATGCTAGGTTTGATTAATATTCTTTTTTTACTTTCTAATGATATTTAGTATCGTTCAATTTTTTTAATCGTGCTTGATTGTAGCAAGTTTAAATAGTATTTACATTTAAATGAGGATGCCAATTAACCAGTTCGTGCTTGCATTCGGGTAACTGGAAGGGGGCATAAGTTCAATTTTTTAATTGTTTTAATTGCAGAAAATTTAATTTACTTATGCAGTTGTCTCGATGCCTAAATGGTGCTACGTGAAACATTGAACTAAATAAATGCTAATCACGACAAGTATTTTAGGGTGCGTTTGGATAGATGTGGGAAGAAGGGAAGAAGGGAAGAAGTGGGAAGAAGTATTGGGAAGTGTGTAACTTTGTGAAGAGTTTTGATTGTTTATAATTTTTTTTCTTCCCATCTTCCATCTTCCTCTTCTTCTTCTCTCATCCAAACGCACCCTTACTCGAGTATGAACTTACCTTGGAAAACATAAAAAGTAATGTTTGTTTGCTTTTGTGTTTATGCAATAATGAGTTTGTCTTGAGATACATGAAAATTGTTGAAATATTAAATCACGAGTTCTCATCTTTTAGATTATTCTACTTCTATTGGCTCTCAATCTTGAACTTATTATACTCTGGCGTGTTTGAAAATAAAAATACACATTTGCGCCTTGGAATGGAACAAGCATAAAAGGGGACACTCAGTGTGTGCGCGTGCATGATGGTTCTGAATTCTGAGCAAAATTTGATCACTTTACACTGTTTACAGTCATATATACTTCATTTTGACTGAATTGTGGACTAATTTGAAATAAAATAATCTAATAATATGAAGAAGTAAAAATTTGAAATAAACTAATAATATGAAGAAATAAAAAATTTGAAATAAAATAATCTACATGTAATCCGTGGATAAAATTAAGGGAACAAAATTTTGATTGTGTATAAATAGTACCATATTAGCTCACGGGATTCACCAGGGAGTTGATTTGGGCAGCGGATTTTTTTACCTGGAGCAACCTATATTTTTGCTAAATGACGAAAATGTCCTTCGTGAATTCGGTATTGTTTTACTTAAAAAAAAAAATCGCTGATACTTCTCGGACTACACTATCCTTTCCGTGAGCACAACAACTATCAGACAACTTCCAATTAAATGTTGATGTCACATGTTGAAATTGAAATGGATCAAAAATAACCACTGGTACCGATTGAAATGAGATACATAAATTATAAAATGCCCTTTGTTTGGCCACTGGTACCACAAAGCCATCATCATAGTTACGTACTGCAATTTCAACCAAATCACAAAAGAGTTAGAGAGATGGACACCTTAGACTTTTTTTTGCTAGAATAAGAGGAAAAGAGAGCACAGCCCGTGTCGGATAATTTTGTTGTGCTCACAGAGAGGATAGTCAATAGTGTAGTCGAAGAAATATCAGTGATTTTTTCAAAGTAAAGTAGTACCAAATTCACAAAGGACACTTTGGTCATTTAGCAAAAATATAGGTTGCTCTTAAGTAAAAAATCCGCTGCACAAAGCACCTCTTGATTTACCAAAGGTTGTGTCCTCAAGACTCGGCAGTTTTAGCTGAAAGAAAATCTTTGGCCCCGTTTGGATGGGACCGAAATTGCAAATTCTGAATATTTTATATGTTAAATTTATTATAAACAATTCAAATTTTTTACAAAATTATACACTTTCTAATAAATTTATGTCTAAAAATTACAAATTCTTCAAATTCCTACAACATCCAACCGGCCTCTTTATGAAGACCGCTTATTTCCAAGTTTGAGGTGAAGACAGATGAACCGTTGTTTCCTTCAACGGCTCGGACTCGGATCATTGAGTTTCTTAATTTGATACAAGCTTTTCAGCAGCTAAGTTTCTACATGCATATATTGTTGCGGGTAAAAGAAAGGCTTTATATGGGTTACATTGGTAGTTGCATGGTCACTTGACTACTTGCCTCATAAACTGTTCGCAATATCACGCTGTCGTCGCCTGGTGAACCCCAGGCACACGCTGACAGCTGACACTAACGTGTCAACGGGAGACAGCCGATTCAGGCATGTTGTCACGCAGACGCTGGCAAGTAATTAGCTGAGGGAAGCAAAGTTGGGGCAGATTTTGTGTAACACGTGAATGTTTTTCGTGTCATGTAACAAAACAATTCACTAACAGAAAAATTGGACAACCTGAACCGATGGTAAAAAATATATATATATACGTTATTTATAGATTTTGTAACTTATTATTATTATTACTAAATTTTAGTAAGTAGAAATTTTAGATAGAAGTCGATATGTTACAAACATATTAAAAACAAAAGTAAAAGCATTTTATGTTTACAAAACATTATTGAAAGCATTCAAATATCATCTACGATATTGCTATCTTTGACAATGTTATCTCTACTTGAAAATAAATTTATAAATGTCATACGATATTGACAATTAAGTGTATTAAACAATAAGAACAAAACACCGGTATAAAGCATTGTAACGATATCCCAAATATCGCAAATTCACAATAGATTTGCAATAGATTTGAACACAACAAAATTTTATTTCTCATGTGGCATCTAAGACTGCGTCCACCAAATTGAATGAAATCTTATATATTCATGTATCAACAAAGTCCATTACAATATTAATATAAAAATTTTTGTCAACAATACAGAGAAAATATTAACTTATATAATGCAGTATAAGGAATAAACCTAGCTAATAGGAGAAGAGAAATTTGTGTTTTTTCTTGCTTTTTCTAGAAGATTAATAAAAAATTTTGGAAACTCTTTCTCTATTAGCACGAATATGCCTTACCTATCACGTCCCGCACCGACGGGTCGCGGGACGCGAGTTTGAAACGGTATCTTCTGCATCCATTCAACGGTCCGTCAACCTACGTCGCAACAGAAAAGTAAATAGAGTCAGGTACAAACTTCAGTAACCGATTATTTAACGACGCAACTTCTCTATATTTAATTATTATAACAAATCAAAACAATCGACCAATAAGAAATCAAATATAGAGAAGTCCGATTACCTGACAGAACGGTCTAAATATCAATATCAAATCAGTTATCCAATACGAATGTGATGTAGGACTCGGAATTATAATTGGCCGACCAATTCAAGTTTCAATCATACATTTATATTTCTTTGAGACACGAATTTTGAAGGTAATAAGAAATAAATTCATTTCAAATGGAATATGAGCTCCATGAAATTGGAAGATTCACTAGTATACTCGGTTTTGCAAACCGAGCGATGAATTGTATAGGATAAATGAAAGTAATATTGATGATAGAGATTTTATGGGAGGATGACACGTGGAACATGCAAGCAAGAGGTGTCAAATTTCTTTGGTCAATCTATATCATTCGGTGGCGACAACATAGAGGAAATATAAACAAGCAAGGTTTTTTTATTCACGGTCAACAAAACTTTTATGGTCAAAGGTCAACTATAGTCAACATTAGTCAACTAATAGAAAATCTTGTCAACTTCGGTAAAACCGGTGGAATGTTACATTTTCTTCTCCTTCAAAAGAATTTTGTCCGCAAAATTCAAACGAACGATAACAAATCAAGTCCAATTAAACATAAATCAAATTTCAAATGAAAGGACAGGGACCCAAACACAGTCCGAGCAACGAATGCTCTGATGCCATCTATCGCGTCCTGCACCGGCGGGTCGCGGGACGCGAGCTTGGAACGGTATCTTCTGCATCCATCCGACGACCCATCAACCTACGTCGCAACAGAAAAACAAACAGAGTCAGGTACAAACCTCAGTAACTGGTTATTTATGTTAGAGATATGTCCTAGAAGCCAATCATATTTGGCTACTTTTATCAAGAAAACCGTATGTCCCTCATTAATCCACTTAGTGAGTGACAATATCTGTTTAGGCCCCTTTGATGGAGATAGATTGTTTGCTAGTAACTGATATAATTATCTCTAGATCAAGAAACGTGTAATCTGCAAGAATGACACATTCATATCTTGGATTATACGATGATATCGTGTGACATAAGAATCAAAACAGAGAAATACTTTTATTCTCTTTTGCAGTATTTAAATACTGTAGCGGTACATTATTTATGCGAATTGAGAATCACAACGTGTTGTTAGTTACCGCTTATCATTATTGGAATTAAATAACGATTTAATTCCATATCCAACATAGCATAAATCCTCAAAGGGTCACACAAAATAGAGTTTTTAACCAAGACAATGCTTTATTTATTTATTTATTCGCAACAGTAGAAATTGCGGAAAATATGACGAGTTGATTAATTAATTATGTACCGTTATTGAACGTACTAATTAATTAAGTCAAACGGGTCATATAGAAATAAATAATAACATTAGCTAATCCTAGAATAATTATTAATTAGTTAATAATTATTTTGGTTCAACTCAATTTAATATAAAAAGTTATATTGAATTATTAGGCTAACATTTATAAAGTAAATTTATAGCCCAAACATAGAGCAAATAATAGTGGATTTAATTAAATGAATTAGAGTCCATTTAAAGGGATTAGAGAGGCCCATAAAGTCCATAATAGGGTCGGCCATAGAGGTGGTAGGTGGGTGGCATGAGGTGTAATTTCTAGCAACTTATACCTAGCTATAAAAGGATCCCTTGGGATGAATTTTCTCTCCCCCCTTGACCTAGCCGCCACTACACCTCCTCCCTCCTCTCTTGGCCGCCGGCCACCACCCCTCTCCTCCCACTTTTGCTCATGTGTTGAGTCATACACCCTCCACCTAAATCAATTAGTTGATCTTGAAAAGGGTATCTCCTTTGGATTAGCTTGGTTCTCATTGATTTGCTAGCACAAATCGATTAGAGAACTTGATTAATCTCTAGGTGGACTCGAGACGTGGATTGAAGAAAGTTGGAGTTGCACGCCACTGGTTTCAAAGCATAGGATTGCCTTCTTGATACGATTCAAGAAGATGTGAAACTTTTTCTCCCTTTCTCTTGAGCGTTTGATGAACTTATGCACTAGATTCTTGATGCTTGATATTTTAATTGCTAAATTAATTATTATTAGCACACAAATTAAAAATTGAGCATATTTTAACAGTGGTAACAGAGCACAAGGTCGTGCTTAAGTTAATTTGATACTTAATTAAGAGAAATTGGCTAATTGATGGATTAAGTAGAGATGATGCTTTTGTTTACTCTCTGGAAATCACAATTTCTGTGTTGTTGTGCGTTTTTTGCTATGATATGTTCTCTGGAAGATTTTTCCATCTACATAAAACTTGTATATCTATGGATTGTGATTCGTTTGGAGTTGGATTCACTTTTTTCTGAAATTATATGGATTTACTGTGAATACAACGGTAACGGTGCGCAGAACCAGTTTCTGCTTGCACAGTTCTATTTGAATGGCATGAAAGAATTATATTTTGAATATAACTATCTATGTTCTATAGCTAGAATTAAAGAAGACTTGAAAATCTTTCTGGACATGTATAGAATGTTGTATGTTTCAGATTAATTCGTGGGTTTTCAAGTGTGAAAAGAAAGATCTCGCCAGATCTGGTTTATTGAACAAATTGATTGTTCTAATAAACTGTACTAACTGAGAACTTCTTCTGAAATTTTGTTTGAATGGAGTTGTTCAATTTTGAGTTAAGATTCCAGAAAAATTAGTTTCATAATTTTTCATGAAATTTTGGACCTTCAACCCGGTTAAAACATTTCGGTCGACAGTCTGTTCCAGTACAGATTTTGTCGATTGTTTAGTATGTAACTTGATTTTCTTGAACTGAACTTGGTGGTTTTCTTTTCATGGATTGTTATCCTATAGTCTAAAATAGTTTTTCTATATATATTGTATATATAAAAACTGGATAGAAGGTGGTCTAACAGACCGAATGGTTGAGAGGAAAAATTGAAAATCTCATAACGGTGTTTCGTGCACTTGTTGTAGATTTGTCTTTTTTTATTCTCCCAGATGGTTTAAGATCTCTTCTTGAAATTTTTACTGGTAGTCACAAACTTGATAAGAAGGTTAAGTAATTTATTTCAAATTTTTTGAATACCGAAAACTATGGATTTTGTCGGATTCCATTAGATACTTTTTTTTTGCTAAAGTGTTATTTTCTAATTATTCAAACTAGTTGAAAAAGTAATTAGAAAACTCCTTGTTTGATCTCCTTTCAGTTATGGAATGTTGAAAAAATTTTCAGAATAAATTTAAACAATTTTGTTGTTTAAAGTTGAGCATTTATACACGGAAATTGCGAATGGCAAATAAAATGCAAAGATGCTTGAAAGTCATTAATTGTAAACAAATTACACTTGTGCTAACTTTGTTTTGTAGGAGGTGGATGTGGGTTTAGTATGGCTCATGATTATCAATGCCTTGTAGTTTGTAATTGTGAATACTTGTGATTGCTTGTATGTAAGACCTTTGGTGCCATGATTAATTAATTTTTGATTAATTTTCATGTAACTTGTGTGGCTTGCATGCCCCTAAGGTTAGGAATGGATTAAGAATTTTTCACATGTATTTTTATTTTTTTTATTTTATATAGGATTTAGATCCTTATAGAATTTAGTGGGAGGGATAAAAATTAGATTAGTTTTGCTTCATAGGTGATGCGACGAAACTAATGCAAGCGGGAGCCATACAAACCCACAACAATGGATGAGATGCTTATATATGATTGTTTGTGTTAGGATAGGTATGGGTGTATGCTTACATGACCACCAAACAAGTGTCACGTAATTGTTTGTCCCAAATTAAAACAAGATTAAGTCAAATCACTCTCATTCTCTCTATCCCCTTCTACGTGGCACGGTCGTTCATTGATACATTTCGCCGACACGAACATCATGTTCCACCATCCGTGTCGGGGTGTAAATCGAATTTGCTAGGCGCAAATAGAGAGAAGTTACTTAACAATGGATCCGAATCGGATTGGTCATTGGAGTGAAGTTCTTTAAACGAACCAAGAATCATAGGATTGTATGATTGGTTGGAGAACCTATCTCATATTAGTTAGTGTAATGTTGTGCCGACACCATCATTGCATTAACGAAAGTGGGAGTCTTGGAAATTCACTACATTTAGGGACATAAATTAATGTAGTGAAAGTTTTACTTTGCTAAAACAAAACTTAAAGCATAAACTAATTGACCTTAAACTTATGTATAGTTGTAGATGTCTTCTTCATCTTTTACGCTACGTTCTCTTCTTGAGAATGAAAAACTCGCTTTTAACGGTGCCAATTTCTTGGATTGGCACCGCAAGTTAAGACTTGCCTTTAGGTATGAGAAAAGAGAGTATCTCCTTACCACTCCTATGCCCGCGGCTCCTAAGGCAACCGCTACTCAAGAGGAAAATGATGCCTATGAAAAGTACATGAACGAGGACATGGAGATGTCTGTCGTGATGGTTGCTATCATGGAATCCGAACTCCAAAAGGAGTTTATGGATAGCGGCTATAGAGTGTTTGATATGATCACTCGCCTCTCGAACATGTTCCAAACAAAGGCTCACGCCGAAAGGGCCCGTCTCATCAAGGCCGTCGCCAACACTCGTTTGGCCGAAGGTCATGAAGTCAGGCCACACGTCATGAAAATGGCGGGGTTGTTCATAAAACTAATTTGACGATTGAGATGATGGACTCATTATCCTACCAATATGAACATGTTCACTATCAATTGCAACAAGTATCAGAGTTTACCATTAATGTTTCCAAACATAACTCCTCTTTGATGTATTGCATCGATTTCGTCAAAAAATATCTCTATATATAAACAAAAATAGAAGACAAAACAAAAAATATATACAAGATAAAACAAAAATATATATATATCGAATGAGATGCTATTAAATGACTCAGTTATTATAATCATTGAGACAAAAAAAATAAACAAAAGACGTTGCTTTCAAGTCTCTAAAAAAGAATAAATTTGTGAAAACATTTTATAATTTAAGACTTTATCCTAAGACTTCACAAATATGATCTATCTTTTCCAAATGATGTTTTAGGCATTGATCGTATTCTGAAAGCACTCTCACATAGTTTATCTTGTCTTCTATTTCCACATTAGTGATTAAAATAAGTTAGTGGACAAAAATACTTTCAATATCATGAATAGCCTCCAACATGCTAGGAGTGGTAGTAGTTTGCAATATAAGTATATAACAAATTGCGATATCTCATTATTTTGACATCAACCAAATGTAAGTCTGCCCGATTCGCAAAACTTTCCATATATATGTTGAATTGTTGATTAATTATAAGAATCTAGAAAAAAAACCGATAAAAAAAATTCATACACAAGGTCTACAAGTTATGACAAAATTTATAACCAAATTTTGTTTTTTCATTGAAATTTAAATATAAGTGCAAACCTAGCAAATAGGAGTAGCAAAACTCTAATTAGTTTTTAGTTATATTCTAAAAGTTTAAGGAAAATATTTAGAAATGATTCATGCAATATATTTTTTTTTAGCATTATAACGAAATTTTAAAATTATCTCCTTGTAGATCTATTTATAAATAAATTACAAGTATATAAGAAACAATTTATGTGTTTTATCGATATCAATTGAACAATAAAATTACATAAAATTAACTTTTTTGAATGATATTTCACTGTGTTCAACCATATTGCGGATGAATATAATAAGCTTAGGTTAACCATGTTAACATGTTTTTTCTTCGAACAAATTCACAGAGGATATATCGTATTTAGACGGATGGATTATGATTTAGAATCGAATAAATTAATATATATATATATATATATCTTATCGAAATATCAAATTTTTGGAAAACAAATTTAACGCTTTTAAATTTCATAAAAATATGAAAATTAATAGTAACAATAACATATTTTCAAGAATAACTTAAAAAATAAAAGATTGAATTTACAAAATTAACTAAATATAACAATAACACAATTCATGATTTGAAAGTTATACCTTTTTAAAAAAAATCATGATCATTTGGTTTTCGCCAATGTCTCAACTTTTGTTTGTTTCTTAATAATCGAACACATAATGAGTAATTTTAAGACATACATCAATTTTTATTGATCAGTTCTTTCTATTGTTTGTTTCCTATAATATTGTATATATATACATATATATTTATTTATTTATTTAATTTGTATGGTGTAGTGAGAAATACTATTGATAAACTATTTGCACTACTGTGACTTACTTTTTGCATGAACGCACAAAAAAGATGTTTCATGTACGTAACTTGAGACACATTTTATTTATGCAGTAATAATTTTAAAAGTAATGATTTAATAAATCCAATGAAATTGAAATAAGAATCAAACTTGAACTCGAGCATTTGGTCTATGATGCAAAATTGAACAACTAAAAAAAATGAATTAGATTGAAAATAAATTGAAAGCAACAAATTAACAAAACATAAAATAACACAATTATAAACCTGTAAAATTGTAATTTCAAAATTAATAAAATATATTCCATACAAAATAAATTTTTGAGAATGATATGTTCATTAAAACACCAAAATGTACAAAATGGGATCACATAACACGAAATTTACAATTTTTCTTTCATTGAATTAGTGTTCGATTAGATTTAAATGTTAAATTTTGACTTATCTCCTCTCCAAATGTTGCTATAAGATTCAAATAACGAGCTATCAATAAAAGAATGCTCCAAATAGTGCTTTCTCTTTCCGCCAAAAAATTTCTTTCTCTTAAGAATAGTTATAAAACATCTTTTATCAAGTCACTAACAATCAACAATCACAAAGACAGATGCCATACTGAATCTGATATAAGTGCTTAGTGTCGTTTCGTCAAGAATTGTTAGATGAATTTTCCTTATTTATTTTCCTTCTCTGAATATTTTAATGTGACAGATGGTTGAGCAGTGAGCTATGACATCTACTATAGGCTAGTTGAGGGGAAATTCGTAAATGCGTGAGAGAGTGTAGGAGTCATCCAACAAAATTTAGTCAAACAAAAATTCACCATCAAAAGTGCCAGCGTCTTGTCTTTTACACAATTGAGTCAAAGTAATGTTATAAATGCACCTAAAGTCTTTTTTGGATGCTCTAAGTAACAAAGCCCATTAATATCAGAAACAAATTAAGTTTGACAATCCTAACAAACTTTGAGACGTATATGATCCAATTAAATATATGTTAAAAGTAAAATAACTAAAATAGAGATTTTCTTATAATTTGTCAAAACACTTTTGACAAAGATATATTAGAAAATAAGAACCAACTAAAATAAAATAGTACTATAACATTAACATGTATGTGTAAATCAAATTAATAAAAAAAATATATAAAAAGAGATGTACGCAATTGTGTAGGCAGACAATTATCAAATTAATTTGGCGGCAGCCATTACTTTTTCTTTCTATTTCTCAATTTGTATGTTTTTGTTTTCTTTATGAATTATGTTTGTTTGATTTATCCAAATAATTAAGTCGAAAAACGACAATTAGTATCAGCTCTGATACCTAATACCAATTGGTATCAGAGTGGTATCAACTCAATTATATGGACTTAAATCATATGTTTCAACCTCAATTATTCTATTAGCATATTTCCATTAACTGTTCTACAATTGGCACCCAACTTGTAACGCTTGTAAATGTCTTTTGTATTTGGTCATGAACTTTCACATTTGTTGAGCTTGTGAATCTAATGAATATATGGACGCCTCTTAAATCATACCTCCTACCCCTCCTCCTTCTTGAGTGTATGATTAAATTATAATATTTTTCAGGACAACAATAATATTATGGATATTAGCAAGTGCATCATTAAACTTCAAAAATCTAAGGATCTCGGACATTTCATCGAAAATGGAAAAATTAATAGTGGTCTTAGAAATTATGTTATTGATGGACGCTCGGTTCTTGGTGTAGAAGAATTTGATGAAAATTTAAGGAAGTATAAAGAATTAAACAAATTCAAACATCCATGTATATTAAAAATAGTAGATATCTCTGAACCTTTCGGCCCCGAACCAAATAGAAGGATTGTACTGTATAGAGAGATTGAAAGATCTTTGGAACAAGACATGAGCGATTTATTTGATAGCAATTCCCAAAATACCGTCGATATTTCTTCTGTTGGAAAAAAATTGTGAAGTAAGTTTTTTATTACACATATTCATACTTTTTCACAAATTTTGTGTATTATAATATATTTATATATATTGATAATATTTTTATTTTGTTAGGTGTTGCACCAGAGTCATTAAAGTAATAAACCGATCAAATTGTAAGTACATGTTGTCTTTGAAAAAATGTCATACTTACTTTAATAGAGAGCTAAATGGCGATTGAGCTGCAAAACTAGGATTTTTTTCATTTGAAGATAAATGAAAATTCTTAACTTTCTAGATGTTAGAGTTTTTATTGTTTTTTTAAAGACTAACTAATAAAACTTCGTATTGTTTTAAATCCCCTCTTTCCTCAATAAACTCCGTTCCACGGAAACTTATGTCCTCAATAAACTCCGTTCCACAGAAACTTATGATGCACAAGAGATAACAAGGCAAAATTGGATTAATTTTAGAAAACTTTTAGAAGCAAATGAGATTGGAACACCCAATGACGAACTTTTAGACTTAATAAACAATTTGAAAAGAGGTAACATCTGTACAATTTATTATGGTTGTAACCTCTACATTTGAATCATACTATTTATTTAATTTGAATCATAATATAGGATGTAATAAATACAATCCGAAACCAATTGAATTTTTGCATCAAGTTGTCTTTCATGGTTCGCAATTGATTATAATAATATTATTAACTAATAACGGTTCTGATTAGTTATTTTTTTTCCTATCAATTTGTAATTTTTTCATGAGAATAAATTATATGTTTTGGATGCAGTAATAAGACTTTCGTTTTGCGGCATTCGTCGGTGGGGGAGTTGCCTCACATTTGCAATCTACTCCTCCAATTATGGCGAACCATAGACCCACCATTTACAGAAATTACTAAAAAGAAGAAGGGTGAATGAAGAAAGTCTAAACCTTAGCGATAAAGAGAAACAAATTAATAGGTACATAATTGAATTTGTCGTTTGGGATAACTGGCAACAACCTATCAATCAAAGTCTTGAGGCATGGCGATATGATGATAATATGGGTGGATTCTTAAAATTTTGGAGAGATAAAATAATTCATTTCCATGTAGGAAAGCACAAAAGACAACATCATGTATTATAATTTTTTATTATCTTATACTAATTTGTTATATTAAAATTCTTATCTTATGAAAATAAAAGGAAAGAACCGTTAAATTATGATCTCTAACATTTAAAGTGATAATTTCTAAATTAATTAGTTCACCGACGAGAACGCTGTGCACGAGCAATTACGATCACTGTGCTCCACATATATGGTTGAATTGCTCAACTGGGCCATTCAGTTTATCTTGGTAGAGGATGTGACTTTAGTTTTTAACCTGAAAATTGCTCAACTGAGTTATTTATACACCGAACAAATACCATTACAATTTAGTAGTCATGATTCGTTGATTTTTATTTGTAGACTCACAATTGATATGATCTTTACGCTAGCAAACGATGAGAAGCTTGTTTGCCTCTAAATTTTGCTGCATAAAACCAAAATAAATAAATTCCGCAACCAACCCAAACCCAACCCACACGACCAGCAGCCCAACAAAATAGCCCCGATAAGTGGTCATGATACATGAGAGGAAAATACAAAATTTCTTAAAAGTGGACGATAAATTAATTATGGGGAATGCCATTATGCGCCTGTGATATCCTTATAATTAATTACAAAATCCTAAAAAATAGAAAATTTGTAGCAGTCAAGTTCTCCATATTTTTATGGAGAGCCATGCAAAATTTCATGCCAAATTGACCTATGGAAGGGCACCAAACAATTTTTCCAAGAATAAAGCAGCTTAATTATCCTTAAAATTCAGCCAAATGGACAGCTCCATTCATTCGAAGTAAATGGAGAGAAACCCCACCAGAACTAAATAAATGGAGATAACTTCATATGGGCCTTTAAAACCTATATCAAAACCTGTCTTGGGCCGAAACTAAGGCCCGTTCGGATTATATCCAAACCCAAACTAATAGTCACGGTTATGAAAATCCCGTTGATCCGACGACTGTGATAAATCCTCGAAAGATTATCTGAAATCAACGGACGGATCACAAACTTGATTCAAAATCTCGAATGTGATTTTCTGATTGGCTGATACAGTAGGCCCCGCACATTTTGTTTTAGCAAAAAAAAGAAAGAGAAAAGAGGACGAAAAGAATGGAACAGTACCGTCTCTGACAGGCGTCGTACACCGATGTAGAGAAGAGCTTTGCCGCCGCTCTGCGCCGCTTCAGCCCCAACTAACCTCACCAATAAAAAGGCGATGATCTCACGATCCCAGCAACACCAAACTCGATACTAAAGTAACAACGGGAAGAGTCAATTTGGGATAGGCTCAGTCAGATGGATATTCGAAGTGGTATGAAATTAATACCAAATTGATGAAATACATTACCTGAGAAGCTCCTCGGAGGGTTTGAGAAGAACTACAATGGGTTATTTGACCTCAATTTTATGAGAAACATGCAGTAGTGCCACCAGCGGCGATGTCAGAAGTCGAGATGAATGCGAAATGATGGAAAGAAAGGAATAATAAACTGAATTGATTCAATTATCCCTCCCTACATGCGGTTCAATAGAGATACTTGTAAAAGGGAGCGAATAAAGCTGGGAGACCATGTAATTGGAGTTCTCCAGTGCCAAGGAGGCCGTAGCAGTGAAATTGGGAAAGCCTGACCATAGCTTTTTCTTTATCTCTGACACCTATGGGGCTGAAGCTATGTTTGAGGAGTGCTCGTAGGTTGAACATGAGTATGATGGGAGCAAGGCTTGGCAGCTGTGGGATAGCTTGATGAGTCAAAAAAGAAAAGGGATATAGTACCCAAGCGCTGTACCTCCTCATGATGTCACCAATAGCATATTATTGATTACAAGGGATGCAATGACAAGCAATATGTATCATGTGCTTCCTTCCCAGTACCTAATTGATGTTCTTAGCCACTGATTTAATGCCACACCCATATCAGACGGCTATGAAGTGTTTGATTGATGAATATCAAATCCCAGCAGGGTAGAGCCATGTTACTGGATAAGAGAAATGAAGGACAAGTATGTTGAAACACATTTTTGCTAAGCTACCTATTGAATAACCAAACACCCAGCAAAATGAAAAATGAGGGGTACATGGGTAATTAAATGATCATCTGGGGATGCTTAAAAAAGATAATGATGTAACTTACTACGTTGCAAGGGTGCTCTAAACCTTCAAATTGAGTGATTTAGAGGCCATAAAGACAAACATACCCCCTCTTAAATATTTGGCAGCAAAAAGCAACACTAGGAAGTAGTATGGTACCTGCTACATAAAATCTGTGATGAAGAGAGCCAGGTACTCCTGTGATGATCCAGGGAGGTGCACAGATGCTACTTCCTTAGGTCCTAACACTCAAGATCCATCACAACCTTTCATCAATTGCTAGGAGAAGGAGGATATGCCACATGTACATCAAGGTGTTTGGCGCCAAAATAACCCCTCCCTCAAGCACACCAGAAATGGATGCATTAACCCAAAAAGCGTGGGACCCACTTGTCATGCCAAGCAAACCATGGTATGTGAAAGAAAGTAAGAATGAAGGAAGCTAAACCATTGTAACCCCACAGATGCCAGGTGTCACAAGCATACTGGACAGTATAATTGGATGGTAAACATCAAGACTGAAGGTAAGAATGCAAGAGTAAGGCGGCAGCTTCACATTGTATCATGCCCCTCCATCAAGGAATCAACAACACAGGGATGGTGCCATGTGTCAAGGAGGAAAAGCTAAACCCTAGAAGCCTTCCCCTATAAAAGAAGACGATCACTACCTGAAGAAGAGATCCCCACCCCTTTTCTTTAAAAAAAAAATAGTTATTCTGTGTTTCCAATAGGGCCAGAAGTTTAGTTACTAAAAAAAAGAGCCTTCTGAAAAGCAAAGAAAATATTAGGAAAAGGTAATAGAAATATCATTGTATATGCCATGCTTTAATGAAATGAAGATTTAAAGTCTCCTTCAGTGTTCCTTTCTTTTCTCTATTGCATATTTTCAAGATAAAAAAAAAAGGGGAATTTACTTAGTCTATTCAAAAGTCTTTTTGTTATTGATTCTTTTGTTGTGTCCAGACTGAGCATCTCAACCAAAAACCCTATTTCCCCTTTATTATGTGTTTGCTTCTTATATGATGAATATTTTATACTCCATGGTAAAGGAGTTCCTCTACTCCATGGTAAAGGAGTTCTCCAACTACAAGGAAGCTACAATCGAGATGAAGCTACAAAACTGGCAGCAGGATGGTACCATCAAGGGTTTGGTTGTCAAGAACGCCGACCTGGTATCACCTTGCTGTCATGGTTGGTGGTGATCTTCAATGGTCCTTGCAAATAAAATCTTAAGACATGCTATGGTTTGATTGTCAAGAACGTCGACCATGGCATGGTTCAAAAAAAAAAAGGGGGAAAATAGTAGAAACAAAAAGGCAAGAAACACAAACAAGCAGTTAAGAACATATATACATATACACATATATGCATATAGAAATGAATTAAAAACGCATGAATGCATACGTTTTTTTTAAAAAAAAAAGAAAAAGAAGGAAAATGGGGGTAAATTTGGAAATAATCTTCAGAAAACATGTAAACACAAAATACTGGCCTGATTTACTTCAAATGAGAGGGGCCCTCAAGTAAAAATGTGGAAATTTTGTCTAAAAAAAAGAGAAAGAAACTTATGCTTAAGTTCTGTTAGTTTTTTTTTAAAAAAAACAACAATAACATGTTAAAGTTTCAAAAGGGGGGGTTTCTTAAAATAAGGAGAAAGATCAAGGGCTATCTGCTAAAACAAAACAACAATAAGTTTTTTTTTTCTTTTCTTTATGAACTGGTTCTTATAAGATATAAAACATAAGATAGGAGTATTCCACATAAGAAAAAGGGGTGGAAATAAATTTGAATTGTTCTAAAAAAAAAACTCCAACCTAGCCGTTTCAAACAAAAATAGTTTTAAACAAAAAAACAAGTTGTAAATCATAAGCCTTAAATTAAAAAAGTACCTCAAAGGTTTATTTCAAAAATATGATAACTTCCTTGGTAGCTAAAACAAAACAATGATAAGTCATTCTGTCAGAATAACTATCCGCCCATTCATAGATGTCAAAAAAAAGGGGGTAAAAGATATTTTACAAAGGAAAGGGGAAATGTTACATGGGCCTTTTTCTATCTTATAAAAAAAAAAGAGAGAAGAAACAAAAGGAATTAAGGTTAATTTGTTCCTAAAACTCAAAAGTCATAGCAAAAAAAAAAGAAGAGAGAATGTTTTGAAATATGAAAGAATAACAAATCGTGGCAAAATGGCGTGAAATTGATTTGGTTTGTATATCTCAGAAAGGTAAAGGAGAAGCAAAACTCATTGATAAAGTAAATGACTACTTGATAATATATAAGGGAGACTCAGTTTCTGGAAACCCAAAGCCCCGAATGTTAACCCCAAAAGACAAGAGTCAAAGCACGAAACTCAAGTAGTAAGGTTAGTATATTATGTCAGTCTGGGTTGGAAGGAAGTCGCTAAGTAGCACCATGAATATCCGGCCTGAAGATGGGTAACAAGGTTGGGTGTCGAGCTTGTGTACCGTGAATCAAAATCTGATTGACCATCATGATTACCTGACAAACCAATTGGCTTCTTGATGATGGCCAACAATGTACCAATACCATATGGTATACCCTAATTAAACTCCCAGGCCAGTAAATCAAAATTGTAAAAAAAAAAAAATCCCAAACCGGACTAAACCTATGTACCATCTCAAAATTAACCAAAAAAAATAAGTGTTACCTATTCAATCTAAGTCATCACTAGTCTTGCGGAGATGCCTCAACAACAGCCAAGTCATCCATTTTTGGTCAAATGTCGCCTATGACTCTCAATTGCTGCCTCACCTCAACGGTAACTAGGAAAAGAGAAGGAAAAGTGTCCTTTGCAGCGACTAAGAGAGGCCAAATTGGAGGCACTAAACGAGGAAGGAAGGGCCCATGATGCTGACGCTGCCTTCCTTTGTGCAAACCATGCCCTCAGAGCTTGAAATCTCGCCAGACTATCAGAAGGTTGACGAGTCAAACTCTCGTCGGGAGGGACGAAGAGAAAAAGGGGAGAAAGGAGAAAGGTTGACCTGTTTGACCAGCACGGATCTTAATGAAAATGGACGAATGGATTGCAAGATCAACGGCCATAACTTGAAAGCTTAGAGGGACTTGGGGCATCCTGAGCCGGCTGACAGACAGTGGGCCCATGAATCGGATATGGATTAAACTCAAACTCGCATGGTTCACGGGCCTGGGTGCGAACCATGTGACCCAGTCGCCTCAACCCAGTACTCGCCTCTGATCCTTTGTGGCACACAGCATATGTCTATCCCCTGATGACAAAACACACACAGCAAAGTTCAGCCAATCAGAGAATTCTGTGAAGCAGGAAGTTTCAAAAATACATTAAAAATAGCTAGATTATCAGAAAAATTCTCATAAAATATCAAAATGTCAAGAAAAATATGAGGAATATTTTGATGTATTATGTTATGATAAAACATCAGGGTACAAAATATTTTAAAATTAATAGGTTTAAGGGATAACCATAAATAAAAAAAAAACATAAATACATAATCGTAAGAATAATAATAATGATGAATTTATATTTATATGGTAAAAAAAAAAGGGGAAAAGGAAATAAAAATAAAAAAAAAATCATTTTGAACATTTTATGTTCTGGACGGCAGGTACATTTGAACAGATTATGTTCTGGACAGCAGGTATGTTTGAACATTTTATGTTCTGGACAGCAGGTGCATCTGACATTCCTTGTTCTAAACAACAAGCATTATAATTTGCAAACAAAATTGAAATCACCAAGAAGGTCAAAAAAAGAAATTTAAAAGTACAAATTTAAAAATCCAAACTCAAAATTCCAACCAAACACTGAAAATCTAAAACTCAAAAGTCACAACTAAGAAGTCCAACTCAAAGTCCAGAATGCCAAAATGCAAAAGTTCAAACTCTAAACCAAGCCCGAAATGTCGAGAACTAAAAGTCAAACTCAAAAGTCAAAATCCAAAAGTGCTAACTTAAAAATGCAAAACTTAAAGGCCGAATTCAAGAGTCAAAAATTCTAAAGTGCAAATAAAAAAAATCCAAACCTGAAAATGACACAAAGTCTAAAAGTGACACAAAGTCTAAAGGTGACACAAAGTCAAAATGACACAAAGTCCGAAAAATGACACAAAGTCAAAATGACACAAAGTCTAAAAATGACACAAAGTCAAAATGACACAAAGTCTAAAAATGACACAAAGTCTAAATGACACAAAGTCCAAAAGTGACACAAAGTCTAAAGGTGACACAAAGTCAAAATGACACAAAGTCCGAAAAATGACACAAAGTCAAAATGACACAAAGTCTAAAAATGACACAAAGTCAAAATGACACAAAGTCTAAAAATGACACAAAGTCTAAATGACACAAAGTCCAAAAATGACACAAAGTCTAAATGACACAAAGTCCAAAAATGACACAAAGTCTGAAAATGACACAAAGTTTGAATGACACAAAATCTAAAAGTGACACAAAGTCAAAGTGGCACAAAGCCTAAAAGTGACTCAAAAGACACAAAGTCAAAAGTGACATAAAGTCTTAAAAGTCAAAAGTTCGTCCCTTCAAGACTGCATCGCGTTTCGCCTTGAAGGAGACACCCTCCTGATATTCAGATTGAGATAAAGGAAAAGTCAATTCTGAATTATCACTGAAGTTCCTGTCAAGAGAAGGCATAGCGCATCTGTACTCGCGACTTGAACGAAAACCCCAAAAATCCCTAAGTTCCTCAAATGATTGAGAGCTGACCTAGAATACCCTATTTTCTAGTGTTGGACTCAAATCTAGCAGCCTGTTTCTACAAGTTCACAGCATGTTTGACCAGAAGCAGGCCGAAATCTGATGCCCAAGTGACCAGAAGAAAAGTCAACCAGTGGCCATCACCTAAGTTCATGTCAAGAGAAGGCATAGCGCATCTGTACTCAAGACTTGAACGAAATCCCAAAATCTCTAAATCCCCAAACGATTGAGGATTGATCTAGGATACCAAATTTCCTAGTATCAAACCCGAAAATCTCTGTGACGGCACTAAGCCTGACGCAGCAAAGTAAAAGCAACCTAAATGTCTAAAAATGTGAAAATAAAGAATTAAACCACATCATTTATGTTTGCATGGCTCTGTTAAAATAGCTGCCCTTCTGCATTGCTTTTCACCCTGAAACTCCCTATCAGGACACTATCCTTTTTATTAAAAATGGACTTCATCCGCTTACGACGTCTAAACTTTGATTATCCCGATCTAGAGGTGCTCTTGGCCCAGTTCGTAACTGAGTCCGGAGGTAATTAACAGTAGGGGCTTGCGCCTACTGGAAAAAAAGACCTACGACAAACAATCAACTCTCGAGGTACTTAGAACCGCATTAATGCCCTTCGCTCGTTTGGAATGGGCAGTAACGACGGGTCTCAAGATGCTCGAGGGGTATCTGATCCGCATTTTCTTCGCCCCATAGAGGACTATCTGATCTTCCGTGGTTGGACTGAAAAAGTGCGAGACAGGTTCTGGCACGCCCGGTGGGACATTTTTCTCCTCTCATCAGGGCATAATCAAAGTTTAAATGCGAAAGCGGAATTAAGTCCATCATATCAAAAAATATACTAATGGTTGACTCCAAGTCTTCTCCATTGCAGGAATCATGTTTACCTGGAGTCAAATCGTGAAGGGCGAGCGTCTTCGCCACATGAAGGCAGCAGCAACCGGGACTCTCTATGTGCCCGTCCAAGCTGTCGTGCAAATCTCCCCTGTGATGCTTGCTGGTGAAGCATCAGTGAAAGTTTCTGGAAAGCCTACCCTTAACACCAAGAAGGGTCAGGCAGCAACCACCCATGTCAAGGGGGCAACAGCCCCAAAACTCAAAAAGCAGAAGAGGACTAGGATCTCGAGGGCCCAAGCTCTCCACCTGGTCCAACAACCCGATACTGTCACTGACCTGTCGCTCAGCAACACCTTCGCCCCTTTGCATGTGCTCAAAAAGGGAGGTGAAGTAATGCGCCTCAGAGAGGACTGGGAGCTCCCCATGTATGCCCCAGTCTCTGAGACAGAGAAAGTGACCCACCCAAAACACAAGGCAGTGGAGGCCATTCATGCGGCCTTCAAGATTGTCAAGAGGTCCCGCAAGTCCCGCAGGATCGTCACTGCAATCCCTGCCAACCCCAACAAGTCGTCCATCAAGGACAGGCTCAAGTTCCCGGCACACCAAAGACTCCGCTTTCCCTACCGCGAGGACAACCGAGAGGGAGACGCGGACTATAGTGCGTCAGAAAAAAGGACTGTGGCCCACCCGCCTTCAGTCTACGACCGGCTTACCTTTCCATCACTCCAGCCCAACGCCCGCTCTATGAAGGCCAAAGGGAAAGTGAAACAGGTTTGGAAGCCCAAACAACCGAAACCCATCCCCGCTCCCAAGCAAAACACAGGGGGCACCAAGCGATGGATGCCAAAAGAAAAAGATACCTCTCTGGTTGGCCAGGTGGCGAGTCAGATGATGAAAAGCAAAACCAAAAAGAAATATGTGATGAGGAAGAGGCGGAATGCTGACTCTGTCTCAGTATATCATGTGTCAATTGATGGTAATGATGATGATGACGAGGAAACGGCGGAAGTCCGTATGGTCGGGACAGGTTCCCAGGAACCGCCTCACTCTGAAAGTGTCCCCGTGGAAACACGAGGGCAAAAAGGAAAAGTTTCAGCATCCAAACCTCCCAAACGGATAGGGCGGCCTAGGAACCGCAGCCCGGTAGTGGAGGAAATTGTCCAACAAACCACTGATAACATCGCAAGCGATGAAGAGGATCCAAACCCGGACCATGGAAGTTCATCTGAAGATGTTGACGAGGAGATTGAAATCCTCGAGGAAATATCTGATGAAATGGCCCAGCTTCGCAAGGAGCTGGAAGAGAAAACTAAGCAACTTGAGCAACTCCAAGCGGAGAATGCTCGGGTAACCGCGGCGTGCGCGGAAGTTCAGAAACACATAGCCAAAAAGGGGGCACGCCCAAGCTATGTTGTTTCAAACAACGACACACCCAAATCAACCGAAACACAAGGAATGGCTCCTAAACCAAAATCCAAAAACAAAAAGAAAACCAAGAAATCCCACTCTAAAATAGTGCGGGAAAAAGATAGCAGCTCCAGTGAAACCTCTGAAGAAGAGTTACTTGAAAGAAAAGAAACCAGTGTCATTGACCCTGAGGCCATGATGGAAAAAATGCAAAGGGCCATGGATCAGAAACTGCAGTCTCTGGAAATGGGGGGCACCCAACTACCCGTCAATTTCACAGGCCGACCTTACCCTGCAAAGTTTGACCAGCTGGATTATCCGAAGGGACATGTAGTACCAAAATTCAAAGTATTTGATGGGGTTGGAAACAAAATCACCCCAAGTCAACACCTGTCACACTTCATAACCTCCTGTGGAAACACTGCTCGAAGGGAGGAATGGCTACTAAGGCAATTTTCACAAAGTCTGTCTGGAGTAGCATTCGACTGGTATGCCTCTCTCGAGGCGGACAGTATCAAAAGCTGGAAAGAAATGGCGAATGCCTTTTGTGCGAGGTTTAGGACGACCCCGCATCGGGTCTCCGTCACCAACCTAGTTAACGCCAGACAAAAACAAGACGAGTCTGTCTCCGACTATGTGTCAAGGTGGGAAACCATGTACACAGGATGTCAGTCTAACATAAGTGAATCCGAGGCGGTGCGCATGCTTCTGAACAGCATCCATGCACCAAAGAAAGTATGGATGGTGGGTCACAATGTTACCACCTTTGAACACTTGGTAGCCATGGTTGCCTGATATGAAGAGGTAGAACCTGAAATGAACCAGCTGTACTATTCCGCTAAGGAAAAGGACAAAGAAAAGGGAAAGAAATTAGAAATCAAAACCACAAAGGCAGTCAAAGCCATTACTAACCAGGCTGAAGGCACTGGTAGTGCCCAATGGGGAAAGAATGGTGAAGCCAAAGACGGGAATCCACAGTCCAGGCCTCAAAGGCCAACACTCAGGGAGCTGAAAAGCAAGCCCTACTCATTCAAAAAGGAGAAAACTCTGAAGCTGTTCAAGCAAGCTATGGAAGTTCTCGAGGTTCGGCTGCCCCAGTGCAAAAGGCCCGAGGAAGAAGACAAAGTAAACCACCCTAACTACTGTGTGTATCACAGGGTGCTGGGTCACAGCATAGAGGATTGCTATGTCTTTAAGGATTGGCTTGAGCAAAGAATCCAAGAAGGAGCAATCTCTCTCCATGATGACGCCAGGCAGGAGCCGGCTCCCCATGCCATCTCAAACGGAGCCCCAAGTGCCAGCTCTCGTCGTGTCTCGGTCACTACTGACGGAAAACCGCCAACGACATGGAGCGTATATTTGAACAAAAACACCAGAAAGAAGTTGAGAGCCTTGCAGGCCGAACCTCAACTCAAATGGAAAAGCCCTATCATGCCAGTAGTCCCAAAGGGACTCAGACCAATGAAAATACAACCGAAACCGACGACCCGTAACACAACAATGGGTAACATGAGATCTAGACAGGCGTTCTGGAGGAAAGCCTCTCCCGAAACCGTCGAGGATCCCTACGTCCAAGAAAAACCAACGCAAGCAACCCTTGCCGATTTCATCTCCCCCAAGGTCGCTGCTCAAATCAGCGGACAGGTATGGCAGGAGTTGAAAGGCGAAGGAAAAGAAAAGAAAGAAGAGGAGTTCTGGACAGCCGCGTGCCACCATGTCTCAGGTAATGAGGAAGAACATGAAGGACCCTCTGACCAACAGGAGCCGGCACAGGCAGACGCCAGATCTCCCGAAACCTCAACAACAAATGAACAAAACCTCACTGAGTCGTCATCCAACTCAGTCCCAACCCAACATACCTGGTCGACGGTCACTGTTCAACCCATGACCCAATCAGGAAGGGAAAAGAAAGAGATCCTTGAAATAAAGAAATTGGATAAGGCCCTTATCCGCAAAGGAAAGAAGCCGGATCGAATGACCCTACCTTTCAAGATCAATGGTCAAGATCGCAAAGTGTTTGTAGACATTCATGATGAGTGTCTGGATTTAGAAGGTATCCCAAGCATAAAGAACCTAGGGTTTAACCTTGTCATACCAAAGAAGAAGGGAGAATCCGGGATTCCACCAGAAACCATTGCGATACTAGCAGAGCATGTGTCTGAACTGATGAAACAAACCATTGCTGTGACTAGTTTCGTAAGAAACCAAGTAAACAAAGAGGCTTCCACCTCCACCGATACCCAAAATGTCCAAAATGATCCTGATTTCACTGACGAGGAATATGAATGGTCTGATCCGGACCCTCCCAGCCAAGATGGAAGCTACGATTTTGGTAGCAACTTTGACAGTGATGAAGAAAGAGGAGGTGGTGACTCTGGTGGGATCTCCTGCAACGCCATTTCAACATCGGCAACAAATGCAGACCCGGAGGATAACTCGGGAGAAAAAGGGGAAAAGCTCACTAAAGAAGAGGAAATGGAAATGATTGCGCAAATAGAGGAGGCTACACAGGCCATTCTCTCTTCCGCAGTCATAAACCAAAACCCATCAGAAGATGATGATGCCTTCTATAAGGCGCTGGAGGGATGCCAGCCGGCCAGTTACAGGAGGATAAAAATGTATATGAAAGCAAGGGAACAATGGAGAGACCTCTCCTACTGGTGCGGTCAAACCAACCCTCATCCCATCCTGGAGGCAGAAATCGCCTTAAACCCACTATGGTGGATCCAAGAGCTTATGCATGGCGATGATGTGGACCAGTTGCTAGCATCATGGCTGGCAAATAGGTTCTGGACCAAAGAAATACCTCCTAACACCCCTAAACAAAAAACCCATAAACCCGCAGAGCACTGCAGATACCTGAGTGATGCCGGGGAATCAGAAGAAGAAGCCGAGGAAGAAGGCGATGATTCGCTACCACACATCTCTTTCAGTGCTGTGGCGGAGTATGTGGACTTCTTGATGCAACTGAAAATTCAAGAGCCTCACTTGTTCCAACAGGAGTTAAGGGTTGATGAGGAGATAGAAAATATGTCAGACTCGGATGCCCATGAACAACAAGTTGAAAATATGGCCATAAGAAAGGCCGCAGTGGATATTGTGGTGCAAAATGGATGGGACAAGAAAGACCCAGACCCAAACCACCCCACAGATTTTGAAGTCATGCGTGCGCATCTGGAAAGCACGGAGGACTCACACCTCTGGGAGAACATCGAGGTCACTGAAACTGACCTCGCGGAATATGAAAACAACATGGGTAACCAAGCCCACCTCAACCAAAACAGTCAAACTTTCCTGGCTGAGGAGGACCAGGCTAATGAATTCTCCCAGTACCTCAGAAACCTAAGAATTTCGGACCCGGTGGGCTACCATGGTGTGCTAAACCCTGGAAACCCTCAACAATATCGAGGATATGAAAGGCAAGCCATAGCCAGAATTGTAAGAGAAATAGCTGATGAGACGGGGCGCGAGGAAGGAGAAATAAGTCCAGAAGCGACCCCACCAAGAACCACTCGACGCCGTAGATCCAGGAGGATTCGGCGCTCTAGACGCACATCAGGTCCCAGGGTTGAGGTGACATTCCCCACCCAAATAGAAGCAGTTGAGACTTCCAACCAGGTCGATACCGCTCAGGGCGAGTCTTCCCAGCAAGTCCCTGAAGAAGAGGAATACAATGAACATGACAGCCTGGTAGAATGGTATGTGTCTGAACTCAGGGAATTGAGAATCACGGACCCGAGGGCCTTCCGCCGAGATACCCACCCCAAAGATCCAGACTTTACAGAAGAATTTGAAAGAGAAGCCATAGCAACCGTCCTAAAAGAGGTTAACAAGGGTAAAACTCCCCAGTGCTCTGACTCTGAGGATAGCGGAGGTTCTCCGCGATTCTTTTTCTGTGGAAAAACATCTGACGGAAGTGCCCAAAATAGCGAATCCGATAGTGATGAGGAAGAAGCGGAAAGGGAGCCTGAGGTGGAATCTGACCATGAAGAATCTCAATCAAGCACCCTCCAAGGAAGCTCTATCCTGATGGCATCTGGGTCTGGTCCCCCAGCCGACATAACCTCAGCATTCGAAGGACTAAAAATCTCACAAGCAACCAGGATCCTCTCATACATGGAACATCTGAGGCGAGAAGACCCTGCATTCCTAAACTTTATAGCTCAGCATGCTGAGATATTACAACAACCAGGAGCCAGTTATGAAAGGCTCAGGAGAACTCATCCCCGGGAAACCGCCCGTTTCCGGGCACAAATAGAAAGGCTATACAAAATCTCAAATGACATTGACAATGATAGCAGCAACGATGACGGTTCCGAAGCTGGAAATTGTCGTTACATCAGCGGGTCAGGCACTGATGATTCTGAGTCTGAAAATTATGATCACCGCTCCGCCCGAATTGCAGCCTGGACGGACGATGATGAGCCTTCCTTGAAACCATGTAACAAAAGAAGACAACAAGGAAGGAACGCTCGCATGACCGTCCAACCTCAACCTGAATGGGATGAAAATGCGCGGCGTGAGCTGGAGCAAGCCATCGCTGAAACCGAGGCCATGACAACCAGCGAACTCATGAGAAACCTAAGGGTAAATAGTGACGATGATACCTATTGTCCCACTGAGGATGATGAAGAAGAGGTCAAGAGCCCTAAAACCCTTAGAGTATACCAAAGAAGAAAGAAGCCAGCAAACGAGAAGGAAATAATAACCTATCAAAGAAGAAACAAAGGAACCAATAAAGGAAAGAAAAAGTTGCTCAAAGGAGAATCCTCTCGTGATGACGCCACCTGTCACCGAGTTGGCCATCACGACTCTGACAAAGGTGAGTCCTCTGAAGTGCCACAGCCACAGACCGAGACCCCAGAAGAGAACCAAACTGACCCCGAGGAGATGGCATATGACTATGAAATCGTGCTAGATCCTGCTGAGCAAATGGACCCTGTCGACCTGCAAGGGCGGCAACCAAGGATGGTAAATCTGGACATCCATATCCCTAACATCCCAGGCCAACCTGACCTTACTCTTGAGGAGTTGGGAGAAATAGTACGGCAAATGGTCAATCGGATCTGGGAAGCCACAGCCACTGAAGAGGCAGAGGAAGAAAATGAACCCGCTGAACCAGAGATAAAGGAAAATGCCAGCACTGAACAGGGGGTAGCTGCTACCTCTACTGGTGCCCAAACCGAAGACACCGCCTCTCCAAGCCAAAATCGGGAGGAAAACCAAAACCGGAGCTCTGAATCATGCCAAATGATAACCATTGATGATGACTCAGGCTCGGAAGAGCCTGAACAAGAGGGGCTCCCCGAAGAAGAATACCAGTCCCTCGCTGACCCTGTTGGATGGATGAATCACCTGGTCAACCGAGTGGAAGAACCCAACAAGAGAGCCGGATGGCAAGGGAGTGATGATGAGCTGGAGCCAGAACATCCTTACCTGGTCGACCTGCAACCCTTTGTCCTAGATCCTTGGCCAAGAAAGCGACTGCCCACAAGTTCTAAGCGAACCGGCGAAATACGAGCCTCCTCTTTACCATGGGTAGAAAGGATAAGGCATAACAGGTCACGAAGGGAGATATGCTCGCTGGAATATGGCCGAGTCAGAAACCTGGTGTCCCCTCTCGCCAATCAACATCTGGAAACAGAAGCAGAAATCACCCAACAGTTCAGGCAAGCGTCAATTGTGGAGGGTATAGAAGGTTATGAGCCATCTCCTCACTATCCCATCCCCAGTACATGGCCCAGGCATTATGCAGATGATACAATAAAAGGGTATTATGATCCCGAAGTGTTCATCAACATCCAAAAGGAAACCATCGCCGATGCGCGAAAATTAAAGAATGCCGCCAAGGGGCAAGGTACTTTTGAAAATTGTCGGGCAATAACTGTGAGTGAGTCCGACACAGATAGCGAAGAGGAGGAATCTCCAACAGCCCAAGGTGACAGCTCACAAAGTGAGCCAAAACTCAAGCCAAAAGAAAGCCCGCTTGAATCATGCGCGGCGGACAGCTCAAGGGAAGCGGCTCAAGAAGCCACAACGGATGGCCCCGCCCACCGCACAAGGTCAAAGCAAGCACAGCCAAGCACCGCTTTAGACAGGGGGCAAGCCCAACAACCGTCAAAAGAAGATAGCGCTGCCTTCACTTTGAGGGAAAAGCGTCAGCTCCTAATAGATCTGGATTTCTGCACAAATGCTCTGAGAAGGATGACTAGACAAAACATTGAGATACAAACCTTAGTCGAAACCCTGATAGCTAGGCTAAAGACTGAGCGAAAGGAAAGGATCTCAATCGAGGCGGAACTTAAAGCATTGAAAGGCCGCACCCGGAAACAGGGGGCAGAACAAAAGAATGCCATGAAATCCGGTCATGCCACCTCAGGCAACTCAGGAAACCTCCCACAAAGAAGGAGAGAGGCCGGCATTGTAATCCGTGAAGGACAAAGGCCAAAACCCCAAACTAATTATCCCCCAGGAAAAGGAAAAGGAAAGGCCAGTACAGAAAATCATCACCATAAATCAAAGCACCCCCGGTGCCATGACAATCTGTGTGAGGGTCCTGAAACAAGCCGGCGAGAAAGAGGTGAGAGCTCGTGTACGCGGGTATTCCCTCCCATGAGGTATGAGTCTGGCCATTTGAGGCACAGAAATGCCGAAACCAATTCAACCCAACAAATAAAAAATAGACAAAACCACACAGGACAATACCATATGAAAATGAAATTGGTTAAACTCGATAACGCTTCCCCTTGCAACAAATTGTCACATAAGATCAAAATAACAGGGAAACTGAAACCAAAACATGAAAGTTCCAATGGGCACTTTAGACACAAGAACTGTGTAAGCCCCTGGGAGATGCCAGAAGCTGAAAATGGGGCGCTTCGGGCGCAAACCATAAATAGGCGGCCAAAACCACATAAAGCAAAGAAAGGAAATGATGTTGGGAAAAAGGCGTACTGCCGATACCACCAAGTCTGGGGGCACTCTAGAGAGGAATGCCTGACATGGTCTTGGAATGATAATGACCCGTCAGAAGAAGAAACAGAAGACGAAGTGTGCCGCGCCATAACTCGGGGTACAAGCTCTCAAACCCCTGACGAGGAAACTGCCTCTGAATATGAACATGATACTGAAGGGGAATTACAGTACGGTAGCTCAGAAGAGGAGCCTGTTGTGCTGGCAATTAACTCTGCTGTAGTCAGGCCACTAGGGAGTGATACTGACCAAAGCGAAACGGAGGAAAGAGAAATCAAGCCACCGCCAAAACCAAACAAGGTGTCCAACCTAGTCCGGCAGGTCTCTACTAGGATCCGACCAAACATGAAAAGCCACTGCAATGTCAGTCTGAGGTCAGGTACTAGAATACCTGAAAGGCAACTTCCCAAAGAGACAACCAGCAGTGGAACAAGGAACAGAAGTGAAACCACGATAGAAAGTCAAACAAGGTCCGATAGCAGGCCTAAAATGTCCGTGGGAGATTACAATGTGGTCGCCCATTTGCGGAAAATTCCCTCGCTGCTCAGCATCTTCGATGCCTTGATGGTATCTCAGGAGCTACGTGATGCCCTGATTTATGCATTACAAAACCCCGCCAGCTTCCAGGCCTATTTCGCCCAAGAAACCCGTGAGGAGGCGGCGCAGATCGACCAGGAACCATACATTACCTTCACAGATGAGGACCTAATGGCAGGCACAACTGATCATAATCGACCCCTGTACACCACAGGCACCATCTATGGCAGGAAAATTAACAAGGTCCTCATTGATCCTGGATCCTCAATCAGCATCATGCCACTAAAAACGCTGGTGCAGCTGTCACTCAGCATTAAAAAAACAAAAAAGGATAAAATCCGGATCCACGGGTTTAACCACCAATACCAAAAGGCTTTGGGCTCCACAGTGATCGATATTACCTTTGGGAACCTGGTCACTCCGGTCAAATTCTTCATCATCGAAGCTGATACAACATACAAGGCACTGTTGGGGAGACCATGGCTCCACGCCAACGGATTGGTTCCCTCTACCCTGCACCAGTGCATTAAATATGTCAAAGACGGAAAACAATACGTGATTAAAGGAGATGATCAGCCATTTGAGGCACACGAAGCCGAATTGGATGATGCTAAATACTACAAACCCAAGTCCGGAAAGGGGGCAGCCACCAAACAAGGAAAGCCCTCTCCTAAAGCCGTGAAGGAAGCAGTCAAAAATGCTGTGCTCAAAGCGGCTATAAAATCACAAATGCTCTTGGGTAGTGATAGTGAGACGGGATCGTCGGAAGGCACGGCCGAGGACATTAACTTACCCACTCGAATGCAACCAAATTATTCCAGTGAGGGTGAGGAGCAAAATACTCTGTCCATAGAAATCCTACCCCTAGAACACTGTAAAGACCTAACACCTCGGGAAAGTGAAGAAGTCATCCCTTTCAAAACCTTCACCGTCCCATCCAAAATAGAGGAGCTTGAAACAGGACATGTTGTCCACCCCAGTATACAATTTGTCAAAATGGGAGAAATTGAACATCAAAATGAAGAGTCAAACTCCGAAAACTGGGAACAATGGCTTGTAGAGGAAACCAGGAAGACGGGGATTCCTCCTCAGCTTCAAGACACCACCAGCACGCGATTGGTTGAACTGTTTCGCAAAGCACAATGCCTAGAGCCGATTCCCGAGAAACGAGCAAGGATGTTCCGAGACATGTGGAATGGCTACTCTAATGAAGTCACAAAACTCAATGGGAAGGTTGCTAACACAAGGGGCCTAGGATTTAAAGCTCAAACCAAAAGCTCAGGGTCAAATAGTCTTCAAAGACCACGACAGCACTCTTGCCACCGCATAACAATCACAGAAATCAAAGAAGGTGAAACAACTGCGGACAAAGGGGAACCCCCAGAAACAGAACAATTCATTTTGGCAGCCAAAAATGCACCAAAGGAGCTAGAAGAAGGTGGTCAAAATACCATCGACGAATTGAAAGAAATCAACCTAGGAACAAAGGAAGACCCGAAGCCTACATTCATTAGCACCTCCCTTCCTCAGGAGATGCAAGATGAACTGACCAAATTGCTAAGGGAATACCAAGATTGCTTCGCGTGGAGCTACAGTGAAATGCCCGGGCTAGATCCAACGGTAGCAGTCCACAAACTCAAAATTAACAAAGAGCTCAAACCAGTCAAACAAGGACCCCGGAGAATGAGGGTTGAGTTAGAAGAAAAGGTGACAGCCGAAGTCAAAAATCTTATCAGTGCTGGATTCATAAGGGAAGAAGAAACGCCCGACTGGGTGGCCAACATTGTCCCAGTGAAGAAAAAGAACGGACAAATCAGAGTCTGTGTTGATTTCAGGGATTTAAACAAGGCTTGCCCTAAGGATGATTTCCCTCTACCAGTGACAGAAATCATAATAGACCACACCTCGTCTCACGGGGTGTATTCCTTTGTAGACGGATACTCAGGATACAACCAAATCAAAATGGATGAGAGTGACCAAAAGCACACTGCCTTCCGTACCCCAATTGGTATTTACTGCTATAAAGTCATGCCTTTCGGCCTCAAAAATGCAGGAGCCACATACCAAAGAGCCATGACCAAAATCTTTGACGACCTCATACACAAGGTGGTAGAATGTTATGTAGACGACCTTGTTGTAAAGTCCCATACTCATGAACAACATTTAGAGAACCTGAGACTGATGTTTGAACGGTTGAGACGACACACTCTGAAACTCAACCCCCTAAAATGCGCCTTCATGGTGTCATCAGGAAAATTCCTAGGCTTCGTGGTGCGGCACCGAGGCATTGAAATTGATCCTGATAAAATCAAAGCCATCCAAGAACTGTCCCCTCCACGGACGCTCAAACAACTCCGGTCTCTTCAAGGGCGCTTAGCTTATATTAGGAGATTCATAGCCAACCTGTCAGGCAAAATTAAGCCTTTTACCAGGCTCACCAAAAAGGATGTCCCCTTCAAATGGGACGAAGAATGCCAGAAATCTTTTGATGATATCAAACAATATCTGCAAAAACCTCCTGTGTTGGCGGCGCCCATCCAGGGGAAACCTCTCATTCTCTATACCACCGCCTTAGACGGATCTCTGGGGGCATTACTTGCCCAAGAAAATGAACAAGGAAAAGAAAATGCCCTGTATTACCTCAGCAGAATGCTCGTGGGGGCAGAACATGCATACACACCAATTGAAAAGCAATGCCTGGCCTTGATCTTTGCGGTAAAGAAACTCGGGCATTACATGTTGGCCCACAAAGTCACATTAATCTCCAAAACTGACCCATTGCAATACCTCATGACACGGCCTATGCTTACTGGAAGGCTGGCAAGGTGGGCCGTGGCCCTAATGGAATTTGATATAACATATGCGCCACAAAAGGCTATCAAAGGGCAAGTGCTAGCTGATTTCTTAGCCGCCCATCCCGTACCTGATGATTCTCCGCTAGCATGCGACTTCCCCGATGAGGAGACTATGCAGGTAGAGGAAAATAAAACTTGTTGGAAGCTGTACTTTGATGGATCATCTTCCATTCAACCAGCGGTCAAACCAAACTTGCCAAAACGACAAGCAGGTGTAGGGCTGGTGTTTGTCACCCCAGAAAAAGGCATTCTCCGGCATGCTCTGAGCCTGACTGAACCATGCACAAACAATGAAGCTGAATATGAGGCCCTGATAGCTGGGCTTGAAATTGCCCTTCAAATGGGTATTGAGCGGTTGGAAGTCTATGGAGATTCCCAGCTCATCCTGAGTCAGATCGAAGGCCTCTTCAAAATAAGAAAACCAGAATTGGTTAAATACCACGAAAAGGCCCTTGAGTTGATGGCCAAATTCACGGATATCACCTTCCAGAAAGTCCCAAGGTCTCTGAATGGCAAAGCAGATGCGTTGGCTAGATTGGCTAATGAACTCAGTGATCCGGGTCAGGAAGAAATCCAAGTCCTTGTCCATCGCAGGAGATCCTTATCCCCTTGTCTCCCACAAGAAAGAAGCGAGGAGGAAGAAACCCTATTCACTGACATCCAAACACTTGAAAGAGAACGTGAAAAAGAATGGAGGGAAATCACACAAATCATGACGACTGAGGGTTTGAACCGAGAGGACTGGAGGCAGCCCTTCCTCGACAACTTCCAACAAGGAAAATTACCTGTAAACAAGGCCATTAGGGAGCAAATCAGAAAAAGGGCCCTAAGGTTCGTATATGTGAACAACACACTCTATTGGAGATCCTACGAAGGATCATGGCTTAGATGCATATCGAGAACCGAAGCCAACCAAGTTATGCAAGAAATTCACTCGGGAGTATGCGGAGCCCACCAATCAGGCTCTCGGATGCGAGTGCAAATCAAACTGATGGGCTATTATTGGCCCACCATGATTAATGACTGCGAAAACTTCTCCAGACAATGCCATATGTGCCAGATTCACGGAGATTTCATACACCAACACCCAAATGTGCTACATCCCACAGTGGTATCATGGCCTTTCGAGATGTGGGGAACAGATATCATAGGTCCCATTGACCCACCGGCCTCAAACGGACACCGCTTCATACTGGCAGCTACAGACTACTTTTCCAAATGGGCCGAAGCCAGGTCATACCGTGAAATCAAGGCCTCTGACGTGGTCAAGTTCTTTACCACTCAGGTGCTTTATAGATATGGAAATCCAAGGAAAATAATCTCTGACAATGGGACGGCCTTCAAGAACGCCAAAATTGACGCCTTCGCCGACAAACACAAAATTGAATGGAGATATTCTTCTGTCTATAACCCGAGAGCCAATGGGCTAGCAGAGGCCTTCAACAAAACACTGATCAAGATCCTTCGTAAAACCATCGGAGATAATCAAAGAAACTGGCATGAGAAATTGCATGAAGCATTGTGGGCATACCGCATCACTCATAAAACAGCAACCCAAGCCACACCCTATTCTTTAGTGTATGGGGCAGAAGCAGTCCTACCAATTGAGGTGGAACTCCCGTCATTGAGAGTAGCCATGGCAGCACAAATCCCTCTGACTAAACAGACACAACTAAGGTTGCAGGAGTTGGACGGAATGGATGAAAGAAGACTGGCAGCCCAACAAAACTTGGAGTTATATCAAGCCAGAATGACGCGAGCTTATGAAAAGCTATCAAGACCTAGAACATTTAAGAAAGGAGAATTGGTGCTTATCCTAAGGCGACCTATCCTTGGCCGCCACCATGGTCCCAAATTTGCACCAAATTGGGAAGGCCCCTATGTCATAGAGCAAGCATATGAAGGCGGAGCCTACCTACTCGCAGACTCAAATGGAAAACACCCTGTTTCTTCCATAAATGGGAGATACCTGAAGAAATATTATGGACAAAACTACCCCGACTTTCCCACAACCCACCAAAGCCAAAGGAAGAGCGGCCAACAAACCGACTGGGCAGATAATTGCGAGGCGGTCAACCATCTCTTCACTTAGGTAAAAATCTCTCAAGGCTCGACAAGGTGCTCCGTTCCTTTGAACATCATGGAGCATTCCTGAGCCAAAACCCTAAAGTAATAAATTAACCTTTAACTAAAATAAACCCTTCAAGATTTCCCAAAATGACCTTAAGTCGAAAACCTAAATAAAATCCAAGTCCAACAAAAAATACATCTTATTCCAAAGCATAAAAGCATGCGACCAAAAGAAGCTAGACCAGGCTAAAAATATAGCTCAAATAAAAGATTAAAACCAAATCTCCCTAAATATTCTCAAATCTCTAAATAAAAAGACAAATTCCAAAGTCCAAAATCTAAAACTTCTAAAAATGTACAAAAAATGCTCTGTCCCGCCGGGCCAAGGAAAGAGGAATGTTATGTCCTTATGGACATTCATAGAACATCTCCTTTACAAATGGCCTACACCCCAAAATACGACCCTGAGAAAAAAGTCTTGTGCTTTGTCTTTAAAACAAAGTACTAGGTGCCTGTTCGTCTCACCGAATTAAAGGATGAACAAAAGTTCTGTGTCTTGAACTCTAAATTAAGACACAAACGGTGAAACTTACCAAACGGTGAAACTTACCAAACGGTGAAACTTACCATGGGATTAGTCAAAACCACGTCCTCAACAGTTACAGACTGAAAAGACAATCTGTCTACTCAAGATGTAATTCTTGTCGAAACCTACCTCAAAAATTTAAGACCAAACCAAACCTGAAAGCCCCTCTGAAAACGGAGAATACCACGGCTGATGTCCGCCAACCATGTCAAGGAATAGGCCTCACAAATCCTAATACCCAGAGGGGCCCATGGTCGTGTTGGGCCTTAAACCACCGACTACGGTATGTTCCTAGCTGCCGTACCCAAAGAGCCAGGAGAAAACCCATCTCACCACATCAAAAGAGTGATATGGAACAGACAAGTCCCGACGGTACGTCCCTTACCGTCATACCAAAACAACCAACAGAAAATGATGCACAAAGTCCCGCCGCGTGCCGCACCCACTGCGTGCCATACCCAGAATGTCTATTCCACATGTCGGAGCAGCAATATGGAGCAAACAAATCCCACCGGAATGGTCCTAGCTACCGAGGCAACGATGTAGAATAGACAAATCCCACCGGTATGTTCCTTGCTGCCGTAACCAAAGAGCAGGGAGAATAACAAAAAATATCTGTCCCGCTAGCGATATCTGACGTCGCTATCTGTGACAATCTAAACCAAATCACTAATAAACCTCAACAGATGTCCACAAACCAGAATCAACAGACCAAGAGTTATTAGGCTTCCAAATTGCCCTAATCAAACCATAAAATCAAAATACCAGACATAAATCATCCAAAATTACCACAACCCAAACAACAACAAAAAAACATACGAAACGAAGCAATGGAAATAACAAAACCAAATGATCAAACATCCGAGACTTCTTCATATCGGAGGCACTGGAGGCGCCTGAGCTGCGGCCATCGCCCCTGCAAAGGTCTCTAAAGTGTTATGGATTGACTGAAGCACCGTCTCGACATTCTCCAGTCGCTGATCTAGCTCCTTAAAACGCTGGTCTATGTATTCCTGGAGTGGAAAAGATTCTTCAATGGCTGAGCCGTCTGGAGAAGGGAGAGAAGCCTCTCTCACCGGACTATACTGATTCACAGCTGCAAACCTATGAAGGATATGACTGTTCACCGGGTAGTTGGGGTCAGGGATCAGAGTACCATGAACCATCTCCACCCACCCAAAGGAAGTCAGATCTAAGAGCAGGTTGCACGGGTACAGGGTAAGCCGCTCAGCGATTGGATTCCCCCACAGTATCTCAGGCAATGGAATCTGAGCCCGCTCCATCAAGGCCTCGATTAAACTCCCATAAGGCAAATGGCCCTTGGGAAACCTCGTGACATGATGCATGTTTTGGAGGATGAGGCTGGGAAGATTAGCTTTCCCGCGTTTGAGGAGCAATAAGCGAAGGTAGAACAAAGTCCCCGGGCGAGTCAAATCCGATAACTCACCTTGAGGAAAGAGGATGTAGTTGATAACCAAGAAAAGTAACCTGAAAGGAACATATAAACTTCATGGTCATGAACCTATCCTTCAGAGACAAACAAAAGAAACGAACAAAGCAGAAAGCACACAAACAACAAAATTACCGGTGAAGCGCGGGCAAATGCGTGGTAGAAACAAGTTCAGAACTTGCCTCAGATCTGGGTATCTTGAACCACTCACAATGGCCCCGGTATGTCCCTTGCTCACGAGGCCAACTTCCAAAGGCATAAACTGACAAGCCATTTAAAGTATCTGTGGCACCAATCAAGCCAGCCAAATCCTCAACCCCTATGTGAAAGAGCCTGCCAAAAAGATAGGAAGAGGCAGAAGGAATGCCATGATGGTCAAAGGTGACGCGGAGATTGGCATAAAATAACTTGGTGATATCCGGATGGTAAGGAGTGTCAAGTCTTGATAAGCCTTGAAGGCTCCAGGCATTAAGCCACCCTGTTATTAAATTCATATAAGGGGTGGTGAAACGCCCCTGAGGATGGAAGAAAAAGCAGGCGGAAACTTCGCGTCCCCCTTCACCAATGTTACTTTGATAACACTCAAAAGCCTCGTCGTCTCGAAACAGATAACGGTTGCCTGGGTCATATGACCAGTTAGGCTTGGAAGGTGGCGCGCCTTGGGCAGAGGAACTACCCTCATCTCTAGGACGCTTGGGATTCCTTGGATCTATGACACCGGCCATGGAAAATGAGGTCCGAGAAAGAAAGTTCAAAAAAGAAAAGGAAGAAAATGATACGAGATACGTACACATGATGCCTTATATATAGGAAATTAGGGCACCGGAAGGCGTACGTCTTTTCGAATTCACCCATAAATGCAAAAGATCAAGAGGCGTGGCGGTTTGCAAGGAACATGATCGCTTCGCGATCCAAGGATTTCAACGAAAAGTGATGAGCCTAGCGACACCAAAATATAATATCCGTGCCCATAAATCAACTACAGTCAAGAGCCCAACAAGGGTCCAAAACATCACATAACCAGAAAGTCCAGCCGCTACAAGGTCAGAAGTAACCGACTAAAACCAAGTCTAAAACTAAAGCCATAACAAAAGAAAAGATACAAAGCGCCAACGCGCTACATGACTCCAACTCCTACTCAAAGTAAACCCATCATCAACTCAACCTCCCGAGAAGCGTCCGCCACAAGGGAAGCAAAGCAAGGAAGGGCTAGCACTACACCTGCGAGAGCTCTCTCAGAATCATCATCAGAATCAGCATCCCTCTGGTGAGCCGACACCTCAACTACCGGCTCAACTAACACAGTATCTGGCGACAATGGCAAACCCGCCTCGCTAACAGGTAATGACATGGCCAGGGGAATGGAGTCAATGAGAAGAGCCTCCCATTCGGAGTAATCCAATGATGCCTCATCAGAAAACTCCGGAACCATGTCCGACTCAGGGAAAAGAAAATCATGGAGAGTCTGGAGGGCAGGACTGCCTGAGGGGCTCTCTCCTAAATGAAAAAGGAAAAGGTTATGAAAAAAAAAAAATGAAAAATGAATGAAATGTACGTCACGGTGACAAGGAAAATATGAATATATGTACCTGAACATAAGATGGAAGCATGATCCAGAATATCCAGCTCCATGCCTATGACATGGCTCGTCAGCTCATCAACACTCATGAAACTCTGAAGAGACAACTGATATAAATGACACAAGTCCCGCAAGCCTAAAGCCCAAAACTCAACGCTAAAGGCCATCAGGACATAGGGAAGTCGACCTAAATGAAACGTGATAAGGAAAAATATAAGATGAAGCAGAAAAAGAAACTAGGGTAAATATCTCCGCAAAATAAGACGTACCTAGACCTCGAAGCACTGGGAAGATGGCCGGTGTCGAAGCAGTCTCACAGGAAAAGACAGTAACGGCAACAATCGCCATAGAATCATCCGTGACAGGGAAGTCACTCGCCTGGATAAATGGAGCCGAAGAGATCAGCCTGGGGCGCAAAATCTCCTCAAACGGCACGGCGACGGTCTCCACCTCGACCTCCTCCATCTCAATGTCCTCTGTGACAACCGTGGACTTAGCCAGAATGGCGCTACCCCATATACCGGAGCATGCAGTCCCTGAAAAGTAATACCATGACAAGTTTATAACAAATCAAAGTTAGATGGAATGAAGTCAAGAAAAAAACGGAAATAACATACATGAATGTGGTGTAAGGAGAGGAGGCTCCATGGAAAACCCGTCATCTGAAAGACTCCCTCTCGGCCGTCGTCGGAGCTCGTACCGGGTCACCTCTTCCTCTGCCAAAGAATCCTCACGCTGTCTCTTCAACTGCCCAGCTGCTCCCTCAGCCAGCTCATCAGGGTATTCAGGAGAAGGACAACTTGAAGGGGCCAACTCCTCGTCCTCCATCAAAGGAAGGAGCCTGTGAACACCTGTAGAACCAAAATTATGACAAACCTACATTGGTGACAAAATTAAACCAAAAGAGAAGAGAGATGCAATACCTGAGTAAATAGCCCAGCGTCTATAAGGCTCCGGTGCAGAAGTCTGGGAAGACTCTCCCTCAACAGGAGAAGTACCCTCCACCTTGAAATGAAAATGACCAAAATCATACCTACCGAGACCTGCTTCGGGGGACAAATTATCATAAGAAAGAAAGAAAGCAACCAGAAAAGTAATTTAAATAAGAAAGGAAAATAACAAACCAGGGAAATGGCCATCTGAAAGCGGAGGAGGGTCTACATACTCCAAGGGCTTCAAACCAATCGGCACAAAGCCATCGGCCCCAAAAGAGTTCCTTAGAGGCCTACGCTTACTCTGACTCACTGTTCTACCCCTGGAAGAAGAGCGATGTAGGGAATAGACCCTGTCTTTCAAAACCCTCACGTCCACATCATGAGAAGCCTTGACCCATTTTCTGAAATACTGGTCATGATCACCAGTAATCACACCCCTCCGAGTGATGGGAGGCACAATATATCCAGTGCCGGTACCCAAGCGTACCGCAAACGCGCTGTGAATGGCACAGGAAGCCAAGGAAATCTCAGGGGTAATGGGAAGTGTAAACACTGAAGGAATATCCTGATCATAGCCAAACTGCCAAGCACATCGCTGGGGACTGTAAGTCTCATAAATCACTCTATCTCCTATCCTCACCGCTAGACATGCGGGACGGACACTAATGACAAAATCCCTGTCGCGCCTGTGCCGGGAAGAACACAACCTAGGCCGCTCTCCTGGAATACTAGGGGCCGTGTCCACAAGCCTATATTCCTTTCCATTATCCTTAGGCCAATCCTTCACAAATGCCTCAGGACGGTAGTCTGGAATGTGCCTAGAACTCTGAACAAAGTAAAGGTGGGCCGCGATCTGGTCAGGCTCGCTCACAGTGCAACCGGCGATATGGATCAATGCAGGCAATGACCGTCTCATACCCGCAGAAGTCACGGGTGTGTAACACTCCTCCCAGTAAACATAAAACCACCCATGGAGAATATGCAGTGGCATCACAGTAGTGTCTCGGGAAGGATCCCTCGAGGAAGTAAGCTCTCTCATGGATCTATAAAGGTTTACCAAGGCAGGAATTGCTAGTGAGACTCGCATACCACGAGCTAATGCATTGGCCACCATAAAGACCCCAGGACGGATGCAACCCGCGGGCTCATAAACCATCAAAAAATAGCACAACCACCAAGCAAGAAAAGCAGTCAAAACTGTTTCATCATCCAGCGAATGGGAGCACAATTCTGTGAATGGCCTACGCTCAGAAGGGAAATAGGTTTTGTCTGAACCCAACTGAATCGGCTCTAAGGGATCAGCAAAATGTGAGGCGCCACGTGCAGGAACCTTATCGGTAAAATAGCGAACCCAATCCCTTAAAGGAACATCATGACTTAAACCACGAAGCTTGCGCGTCATGGCAATCTCATAGTAGATCTTGAACACAGTACGCAAAGAATCTGGGTGCAAGGGTGACCCGTTGCGGTCAGGCCCGTAAAGCTCTATTTCGGGAGGAACCCTCTCCTCATAAACCAATCCCTCTACAGGTATACCCAACAACAGAGACATCTGCTGGAGATCAATGGTAGCATCGCGATCCTCTAAAGGGAAAGTGTTGTGTACATAATTCCAATTGGTGGCCATGGCTTTGAGAAGGTTGGAGCTCCAGGAATACTCAAACAATGCCAAGGTCACACCCCCAAAAATCTCCACCTTGTTCAACTTTGTCCCCATATTACACAAAACATAACGGGTCCACTCAATCTGCCCTGGGTTCCACTCTAACTCACCCCGAACCCGGAGTCGACCAGATGACCAGGGAGCGACACGACCCTCCATCATTTCCATACCCAGCAAATGAAAATCTGAAGAGAAAGTAGTACGACCAGTAGGGCTCAGGAAAATACCTTCAAAACCGCGAGAAGGAGGCCCGCGTCTGGACTGACCAACTGGGAGATGTGAGTCATAACGCCTGGCTCGGCGCTCCTCGGTGCGCAAAGGGGGGTCAACAAGCAAGCGTGGGTAGTCATGGATAGCTGGTAAAGGCAAACGATTGTGGCGAACCAAGAGCCCGTGAAAATTATCCCTTCCTCTGAGAATGGCACGTTTCCACAAATGGTGGAGGTGCACATGAACCTTCTGAGGATCCAAATAGTCATCAATGTAAGACTTGATAGCCTCATCTGAAGGACCATAAAAGCCCGTCCTGACAATGTCAAATCGAGGAGTAGTACCATACATCTCATCAGCCAAAGCCATAACTATCTGCAAGAAAAGAGAAAACCCGATCAAACATCCAGAAAACATCCACAAAATTACTAACGAAATGCCTAGAAATTGGGGACACCAGAGTAGACTGTTCGACATACTTCTCACAGTCCACTCTGGTGGGGGGCATTTGTTTGCCTCTAAATTTTGCTGCATAAAACCAAAATAAATAAATTCCGCAACCAACCCAAACCCAACCCACACGACCAACAGCCCAACAAAATAGCCCCGATAAGTGGTCATGATACATGAGAGGAAAATACAAAATTTCTTAAAAGTGGACGATAAATTAATTATGGGGAATGCCATTATGCGCCTGTGATATCCTTATAATTAATTACAAAATCCTAAAAAATAGAAAATTTGTAGCAGTCAAGTTCTCCATATTTTTATGGAGAGCCATGCAAAATTTCATGCCAAATTGACCTATGGAAGGGCACCAAACAATTTTTCCAAGAATAAAGCAGCTTAATTATCCTTAAAATTCAGCCAAATGGACAGCTCCATTCATTCGAAGTAAATGGAGAGAAACCCCACCAGAACTAAATAAATGGAGATAACTTCATATGGGCCTTTAAAACCTATATCAAAACCTGTCTTGGGCCGAAACTAAGGCCCGTTCGGATTATATCCAAACCCAAACTAATAGTCACGGTTATGAAAATCCCGTTGATCCGACGACTGTGATAAATCCTCGAAAGATTATCTGAAATCAACGGACGGATCACAAACTTGATTCAAAATCTCGAATGTGATTTTCTGATTGGCTGATACAGTAGGCCCCGCACATTTTGTTTTAGCAAAAAAAAGAAAGAGAAAAGAGGACGAAAAGAATGGAACAGTACCGTCTCTGACAGGCGTCGTACACCGATGTAGAGAAGAGCTTTGCCGCCGCTCTGCGCCGCTTCAGCCCCAACTAACCTCACCAATAAAAAGGCGATGATCTCACGATCCCAGCAACACCAAACTCGATACTGAAGTAACAACGGGAAGAGTCAATTTGGGATAGGCTCAGTCAGATGGATATTCGAAGTGGTATGAAATTAATACCAAATTGATGAAATACATTACCTGAGAAGCTCCTCGGAGGGTTTGAGAAGAACTACAATGGGTTATTTGACCTCAATTTTATGAGAAACATGCAGTAGTGCCACCAGCGGCGATGTCAGAAGTCGAGATGAATGCGAAATGATGGAAAGAAAGGAATAATAAACTGAATTGATTCAATTATCCCTCCCTACATGCGGTTCAATAGAGATACTTGTAAAAGGGAGCGAATAAAGCTGGGAGACCATGTAATTGGAGTTCTCCAGTGCCAAGGAGGCCGTAGCAGTGAAATTGGGAAAGCCTGACCATAGCTTTTTCTTTATCTCTGACACCTATGGGGCTGAAGCTATGTTTGAGGAGTGCTCGTAGGTTGAACATGAGTATGATGGGAGCAAGGCTTGGCAGCTGTGGGATAGCTTGATGAGTCAAAAAAGAAAAGGGATATAGTACCCAAGCGCTGTACCTCCTCATGATGTCACCAATAGCATATTATTGATTACAAGGGATGCAATGACAAGCAATATGTATCATGTGCTTCCTTCCCAGTACCTAATTGATGTTCTTAGCCACTGATTTAATGCCACACCCATATCAGACGGCTATGAAGTGTTTGATTGATGAATATCAAATCCCAGCAGGGTAGAGCCATGTTACTGGATAAGAGAAATGAAGGACAAGTATGTTGAAACACATTTTTGCTAAGCTACCTATTGAATAACCAAACACCCAGCAAAATGAAAAATGAGGGGTACATGGGTAATTAAATGATCATCTGGGGATGCTTAAAAAAGATAATGATGTAACTTACTACGTTGCAAGGGTGCTCTAAACCTTCAAATTGAGTGATTTAGAGGCCATAAAGACAAACATACCCCCTCTTAAATATTTGGCAGCAAAAAGCAACACTAGGAAGTAGTATGGTACCTGCTACATAAAATCTGTGATGAAGAGAGCCAGGTACTCCTGTGATGATCCAGGGAGGTGCACAGATGCTACTTCCTTAGGTCCTAACACTCAAGATCCATCACAACCTTTCATCAATTGCTAGGAGAAGGAGGATATGCCACATGTACATCAAGGTGTTTGGCGCCAAAATAACCCCTCCCTCAAGCACACCAGAAATGGATGCATTAACCCAAAAAGCGTGGGACCCACTTGTCATGCCAAGCAAACCATGGTATGTGAAAGAAAGTAAGAATGAAGGAAGCTAAACCATTGTAACCCCACAGATGCCAGGTGTCACAAGCATACTGGACAGTATAATTGGATGGTAAACATCAAGACTGAAGGTAAGAATGCAAGAGTAAGGCGGCAGCTTCACATTGTATCATGCCCCTCCATCAAGGAATCAACAACACAGGGATGGTGCCATGTGTCAAGGAGGAAAAGCTAAACCCTAGAAGCCTTCCCCTATAAAAGAAGACGATCACTACCTGAAGAAGAGATCCCCACCCCTTTTCTTTAAAAAAAAAATAGTTATTCTGTGTTTCCAATAGGGCCAGAAGTTTAGTTACTAAAAAAAAGAGCCTTCTGAAAAGCAAAGAAAATATTAGGAAAAGGTAATAGAAATATCATTGTATATGCCATGCTTTAATGAAATGAAGATTTAAAGTCTCCTTCAGTGTTCCTTTCTTTTCTCTATTGCATATTTTCAAGATCAAAAAAAAGGGGAATTTACTTAGTCTATTCAAAAGTCTTTTTGTTATTGATTCTTTTGTTGTGTCCAGACTGAGCATCTCAACCAAAAACCCTATTTCCCCTTTATTATGTGTTTGCTTCTTATATGATGAATATTTTATACTCCATGGTAAAGGAGTTCCTCTACTCCATGGTAAAGGAGTTCTCCAACTACAAGGAAGCTACAATCGAGATGAAGCTACAAAACTGGCAGCAGGATGGTACCATCAAGGGTTTGGTTGTCAAGAACGCCGACCTGGTATCACCTTGCTGTCATGGTTGGTGGTGATCTTCAATGGTCCTTGCAAATAAAATCTTAAGACATGCTATGGTTTGATTGTCAAGAACGTCGACCATGGCATGGTTCAAAAAAAAAAGGGGGGAAATAGTAGAAACAAAAAGGCAAGAAACACAAACAAGCAGTTAAGAACATATATACATATACACATATATGCATATAGAAATGAATTAAAAACGCATGAATGCATACGTTTTTTTTTTAAAAAAAAAAAGAAAAAGAAGGAAAATGGGGGTAAATTTGGAAATAATCTTCAGAAAACATGTAAACACAAAATACTGGCCTGATTTACTTCAAATGAGAGGGGCCCTCAAGTAAAAATGTGGAAATTTTGTCTAAAAAAAAGAGAAAGAAACTTATGCTTAAGTTCTGTTAGTTTTTTTTTAAAAAAAAACAACAATAACATGTTAAAGTTTCAAAAGGGGGGGTTTCTTAAAATAAGGAGAAAGATCAAGGGCTATCTGCTAAAACAAAACAACAATAACTTTTTTTTTTCTTTTCTTTATGAACTGGTTCTTATAAGATATAAAACATAAGATATGAGTATTCCACATAAGAAAAAGGGGTGGAAATAAATTTGAATTGTTCTAAAAAAAAAACTCCAACCTAGCCGTTTCAAACAAAAATAGTTTTAAACAAAAAAACAAGTTGTAAATCATAAGCCTTAAATTAAAAAAGTACCTCAAAGGTTTATTTCAAAAATATGATAACTTCCTTGGTAGCTAAAACAAAACAATGATAAGTCATTCTGTCAGAATAACTATCCGCCCATTCATAGATGTCAAAAAAAAGGGGGTAAAAGATATTTTACAAAGGAAAGGGGAAATGTTACATGGGCCTTTTTCTATCTTATAAAAAAAAGAGAGAAGAAACAAAAGGAATTAAGGTTAATTTGTTCCTAAAACTCAAAAGTCATAGCAAAAAAAAAAGAAGAGAGAATGTTTTGAAATATGAAAGAATAACAAATCGTGGCAAAATGGCGTGAAATTGATTTGGTTTGTATATCTCAGAAAGGTAAAGGAGAAGCAAAACTCATTGATAAAGTAAATGACTACTTGATAATATATAAGGGAGACTCAGTTTCTGGAAACCCAAAGCCCCGAATGTTAACCCCAAAAGACAAGAGTCAAAGCACGAAACTCAAGTAGTAAGGTTAGTATATTATGTCAGTCTGGGTTGGAAGGAAGTCGCTAAGTAGCACCATGAATATCCGGCCTGAAGATGGGTAACAAGGTTGGGTGTCGAGCTTGTGTACCGTGAATCAAAATCTGATTGACCATCATGATTACCTGACAAACCAATTGGCTTCTTGATGATGGCCAACAATGTACCAATACCATATGGTATACCCTAATTAAACTCCCAGGCCAGTAAATCAAAATTGTAAAAAAAAAAAAATCCCAAACCGGACTAAACCTATGTACCATCTCAAAATTAACCAAAAAAAATAAGTGTTACCTATTCAATCTAAGTCATCACTAGTCTTGCGGAGATGCCTCAACAACAGCCAAGTCATCCATTTTTGGTCAAATGTCGCCTATGACTCTCAATTGCTGCCTCACCTCAACGGTAACTAGGAAAAGAGAAGGAAAAGTGTCCTTTGCAGCGACTAAGAGAGGCCAAATTGGAGGCACTAAACGAGGAAGGAAGGGCCCATGATGCTGACGCTGCCTTCCTTTGTGCAAACCATGCCCTCAGAGCTTGAAATCTCGCCAGACTATCAGAAGGTTGACGAGTCAAACTCTCGTCGGGAGGGACGAAGAGAAAAAGGGGAGAAAGGAGAAAGGTTGACCTGTTTGACCAGCACGGATCTTAATGAAAATGGACGAATGGATTGCAAGATCAACGGCCATAACTTGAAAGCTTAGAGGGACTTGGGGCATCCTGAGCCGGCTGACAGACAGTGGGCCCATGAATCGGATATGGATTAAACTCAAACTCGCATGGTTCACGGGCCTGGGTGCGAACCATGTGACCCAGTCGCCTCAACCCAGTACTCGCCTCTGATCCTTTGTGGCACACAGCATATGTCTATCCCCTGATGACAAAACACACACAGCAAAGTTCAGCCAATCAGAGAATTCTGTGAAGCAGGAAGTTTCAAAAATACATTAAAAATAGCTAGATTATCAGAAAAATTCTCATAAAATATCAAAATGTCAAGAAAAATATGAGGAATATTTTGATGTATTATGTTATGATAAAACATCAGGGTACAAAATATTTTAAAATTAATAGGTTTAAGGGATAACCATAAATAAAAAAAAAACATAAATACATAATCGTAAGAATAATAATAATGATGAATTTATATTTATATGGTAAAAAAAAAGGGGAAAAGGAAATAAAAATAAAAAAAAATCATTTTGAACATTTTATGTTCTGGACGGCAGGTACATTTGAACAGATTATGTTCTGGACAGCAGGTATGTTTGAACATTTTATGTTCTGGACAGCAGGTGCATCTGACATTCCTTGTTCTAAACAACAAGCATTATAATTTGCAAACAAAATTGAAATCACCAAGAAGGTCAAAAAAAGAAATTTAAAAGTACAAATTTAAAAATCCAAACTCAAAATTCCAACCAAACACTGAAAATCTAAAACTCAAAAGTCACAACTAAGAAGTCCAACTCAAAGTCCAGAATGCCAAAATGCAAAAGTTCAAACTCTAAACCAAGCCCGAAATGTCGAGAACTAAAAGTCAAACTCAAAAGTCAAAATCCAAAAGTGCTAACTTAAAAATGCAAAACTTAAAGGCCGAATTCAAGAGTCAAAAATTCTAAAGTGCAAATAAAAAAAATCCAAACCTGAAAATGACACAAAGTCTAAAAGTGACACAAAGTCTAAAGGTGACACAAAGTCAAAATGACACAAAGTCCGAAAAATGACACAAAGTCAAAATGACACAAAGTCTAAAAATGACACAAAGTCAAAATGACACAAAGTCTAAAAATGACACAAAGTCTAAATGACACAAAGTCCAAAAGTGACACAAAGTCTAAAGGTGACACAAAGTCAAAATGACACAAAGTCCGAAAAATGACACAAAGTCAAAATGACACAAAGTCTAAAAATGACACAAAGTCAAAATGACACAAAGTCTAAAAATGACACAAAGTCTAAATGACACAAAGTCCAAAAATGACACAAAGTCTAAATGACACAAAGTCCAAAAATGACACAAAGTCTGAAAATGACACAAAGTTTGAATGACACAAAATCTAAAAGTGACACAAAGTCAAAGTGGCACAAAGCCTAAAAGTGACTCAAAAGACACAAAGTCAAAAGTGACATAAAGTCTTAAAAGTCAAAAGTTCGTCCCTTCAAGACTGCATCGCGTTTCGCCTTGAAGGAGACACCCTCCTGATATTCAGATTGAGATAAAGGAAAAGTCAATTCTGAATTATCACTGAAGTTCCTGTCAAGAGAAGGCATAGCGCATCTGTACTCGCGACTTGAACGAAAACCCCAAAAATCCCTAAGTTCCTCAAATGATTGAGAGCTGACCTAGAATACCCTATTTTCTAGTGTTGGACTCAAATCTAGCAGCCTGTTTCTACAAGTTCACAGCATGTTTGACCAGAAGCAGGCCGAAATCTGATGCCCAAGTGACCAGAAGAAAAGTCAACCAGTGGCCATCACCTAAGTTCATGTCAAGAGAAGGCATAGCGCATCTGTACTCAAGACTTGAACGAAATCCCAAAATCTCTAAATCCCCAAACGATTGAGGATTGATCTAGGATACCAAATTTCCTAGTATCAAACCCGAAAATCTCTGTGACGGCACTAAGCCTGACGCAGCAAAGTAAAAGCAACCTAAATGTCTAAAAATGTGAAAATAAAGAATTAAACCACATCATTTATGTTTGCATGGCTCTGTTAAAATAGCTGCCCTTCTGCATTGCTTTTCACCCTAAAACTCCCTATCAGGACACTATCCTTTTTATTAAAAATGGACTTCATCCGCTTACGACGTCTAAACTTTGATTATCCCGATCTAGAGGTGCTCTTGGCCCAGTTCGTAACTGAGTCCGGAGGTAATTAACAGTAGGGGCTTGCGCCTACTGGAAAAAAAGGACCTACGACAAACAATCAACTCTCGAGGTACTTAGAACCGCATTAATGCCCTTCGCTCGTTTGGAATGGGCAGTAACGACGGGTCTCAAGATGCTCGAGGGGTATCTGATCCGCATTTTCTTCGCCCCATAGAGGACTATCTGATCTTCCGTGGTTGGACTGAAAAAGTGCGAGACAAAGCTGCTACCTTATTTGTTCACAGATGGAGTGTTCTTAGCTGATCTAAGGAAATAATTTTGTTCATTTTGTTCTATTTTCTTTTGAAAATAAGTTTCTTTCTAAAGGTCGCTGAAATTCATTTTGTTCTATTTTCTTTTGAATTTCATTGCACCATCTTCTTGTACGAATTTTTAGATTTTGGACGAACTAATAATTAATAACACTGACACAATGACTATGGTGATGAACCCACTGTCCTGCCACTATGAACATATTCACTATCAATTGCAACCGGTATCAGAGTTTCACCATTGATGTTTCCAAGTATAATTCCTCCTCCTTGATGTATTGCATCGACTCCGTGAAAAATTTCTTTGAAAACATAAGTATATACATATCGAATGAGATACTATTAAAAGATTCAGTTATTATAATCATTGAGACAATAAACATACAAAAGACGTTATTTTAGGGTCTTCGAAAGTAATTTATTTGGGACTTTATCCGATAGGATTTCACAAACATGAAATGTATTTTCCAAATAATATATTAGGCATTGATTATATTTTGTTAGCATTCTCACATAATCCATATTGTCTTCCTTTTTAACTTTAGTGATCAAAATAGACTAGTGAAAATAAATACTTTTAATATCACGAATAGCTCCAACATGCCATGAGTGATAGTAGTTTGTAATATAACAAATTGCGATATCTCAAAACTTGGACATTTTAATCGGTTATATTGCAAACTAATATCACTCTTAACATGAGATATTACAATATGTTATATAATTAAAATAAAAATTTTTACAACAAAAAAATTATAATTGTACATCAATTATATATCTACGAAACAACATATCTAAATACTACCACTCCTAGCATTTTGGAGGCTAATAAATTACAAAACAATTATCATGAACACAAATTATCTAGCTATATTTATTGTAATTTTAAATATACTTCTAATCAATTATAATTGAAGATCAATTATCTAATGAAACATATTATACAAACTGCATATGTATATACAGATAACATATGCAAATATGCAAATTGATATTAGATATTCATCATTTTTCAGAACTTATGGTTCTAACCCGTATATAAAAGGGTCACAATGATACTTAGAGATATTGAGCGATTTTGTGTATTATAATAAATTTATATCTATAGATAATATTTTTATTTCGTTAGGTGTTATGTCAAAGCCATGTCTATATAGCTAGCCCCTTCCTACCATGTCTTGAAGTTTTTTAATGTTGTTGTTACTTTGTTCTATATTGGAAAGTATTTTCTTGTGTGATAATATCTTTTTGGGACATTAACCTGATCTAGGCCCAACCTTCAAAAATGACTTTGCAATTGTGAAAGATAGAATGACAATTTACTTAGTGGAAATCTGGAAGGCAATATTTTATGGAAATGATTCGTCAGGAAAGATAATCATGGATGGTTTTATTTTTGGTGCTAGACTTGACCTTTCAATCAAATCCTTGCCAGCACCAGCAGTTGCCATTTTCAGGAATGAAATTCTTCTTTACCTTCAAAAAGAAAAAAAAACTTCTCTCTCTTAGTTGTTCCCTTTTTCCTTGTATCTGGTTTTGATGTGACCTTATTTTATTTTTGAAGTCATTTGTTGTGTACCAATATATACTTTTATGGATTGGTTAAATTGCCCCAATAGGCGGTATTATTTACAGTCTTCTCTACAGGTCCAACCTTTAGTGAAGACTTGATACGATATAGAAACAAAAATAATTTTTCGAAACTCAATTAATATTAGCTTCCTAGAATTGATTAGAATGAGTATGTACCAACGATCACAATTTAGGGATATCCATTTTTAAGATAGAATTGATTTGTAATATACTTCAGTGGAAGGGAATACATATTTTTTAATTTTTACGAGGAAAGATAATTCTTTGTTCCATGAACTGTTCTACAATTGGCACCCAGCTTGTATGCTTGTAACTGTCTTTTGTATTTGGCCCTGAACTTTCACATTTGTTAAGCTTGTGAATCTGATGAATGTATAGATGTCCCTTAAATCATACCTCTTGCTCCTCCTCCTTCTTGAGTGTATGATTAAATCATAATATTTTACATGACAACAATAATATTATGGATATCACCAGGTGCATCATTAAACTAAAAAATCTAAGCAATTTGGGATACTTCATCGAAAATGAAAAAATTAATAGTGGTCTTAGAAATTATGTTATTGATGGACGCTCGGTTCTTGGTGTAGAAGAATTTATTGAAAATTTAAGGCGATATAAATAATTAAGCAAATTCAAACATCCCTATATATTAAAAATAGTAGATATCCTGAACCTTTCAACCCCGAACCAAATAGAAAGGTTTTGCTGTATAGAGAGAAGGAAGGATCTTTGGAACAAGACGTGAGTGATTTATTTGATAGTCATACCCAAAATATCGTCGATTTTTCTTCTGTTGGGAAAAAATTCGTTAAGTTTTTTATTACCCATATTCATACTTTTTTTCACAAATTTTGTGTATTATAATATATTTATATATATTGATAGTATTTTTATTTTATTAGGTATTGTGTTGGAGCCATTAAAGCAATAAACCAATCGAATTGTAAGTACATGTTGTCTTTGACTGGACATGTTTCCTCTGAAGGTAAAAGAAAATTCTTACCTTTCTAGATGTTAGAGTTTTTATTGTTTTAAAAAGACTAACTAATAAAACTTTGTATTGTTTTATATCCTCTCTTTCCTCGATAAACTCTGTTCCATCGAAACCTATGATGCACGGAGATACCATGGCAAAAATGGATTAATTTTAGGAAACTTTTGGAAGAACTTGCAAATGAAATTGGAACACCCCATGATGAGCTTTTAGACTTAATAAATAATTTGAAAAGAGGAGCTTTTAGTTAACATCTGTACTATTTATAGGGTTGTAACCCTATATTTGAATCATACTATTTATTTAATTTGAATCATAATACAAGATGGAATAAATACAATCTGAAACCAATTGATTTTTGCATCAAGTTGTCTTTCATGGTTCACAATTGATTATAATAATATTATTAACTTATAATTGTTCTGATTAATTAAATTTTTTCCATCAATTTTAAATTTTTATTCATGAGAATAAATTATATGTTTTGGATGTAGCAATTTGACTTTCCTTTTGCGGCATTCGTCGGTGTAGGAGTTACTTCACATCTGCAATCTACTCCTCCAATTATGACAAGCCATAGACCGTACATTTACAAAAATCACAAAAAAAAGGTGAATGAAGAAAGTCCAAACCTTAGCGATAAAGAGAAACAAATCAATAGGTACATAATTAAATCTATCGTTTGAGATAACCGGCAACAACCTATAAATAAAAATCTCGAGGCCTGGCCATATGATGATAACTTGGGTGGATTCTTGAAATTTTGGAGAGATAAAATAATTCATTTCCATGAAGGATGATTTTTTATTATCTTATATGAATTTGTTATATTAAATTTCTTATCTTATGAAAATAAAGGGAAAGAACGGTTACATTATGATCTCTAACATTTTAATTGATAATTGTTAAATTAATTAGTTCACTTACGAGAACGCTGTGCACAAGCACTTATGGTCGCAGTGCTCCACATATATAGTTGAATTGCTCAACTGGGCCATTTTTATCTTGGTAGAGGATGTGATTTTAGTTTTTAACCTGAAAATTTAAAGTGAGCTATTTTTATCATGTTCCTTGTTTAAGTTAGATCATGTATTTATACACCGAACAAATACCATTGCAATTTAGTAGCCATGATTTTTTTATTTTTACTTGTAGATTCAGAATTGATATGATCTTTACGCTAGCAAACGATGAGAAGCTTCAGAATTGATATGATCTTTACGCTAGCAAACGATGAGAAGCTTCAGAATTGATATGATCTTTACGCTAGCAAACGATGAGAAACTGCTGCCTTATTTGTTCACGGATGGAGTGTTCTTAGCTGATCTAAGGAAATCATGAAATATTCATAGAACTTGTAGGTGTGATTAGTTTTATTCTCAGTGACTGTTGTAGTTTTCGTTAATCTTAGTTTTACTTTGTAAGTTTGTAGGTATTATACTTCTAAACAATTTCTAATTATACACCGATCGCATGAATGAGTGCGGGGATATATAATAAACAAAAATTGAACTTACAATCTATATTCAAAAAATCAATCACAAGGGCCAAGCAGTAAGCTTTCAAACTTAAGAGCGATATTATGTTCATTTTATTTCGCCGGTGAACAAAATGAAGGATTAACTAAAATTTAACATTATTAATAGCAACCAAAACGAAAATAATGTGTCGATTCGGGACCTTCGGATCTAAAAGTAACGGACAAGATTCACCGACCATCAACAAATGACATACTAGTGTCGGAGGATCCTTAAACCCAGGTTCTTCCTTCCGAGAGAAGCCTCGCCTCGCCTCTCTAAAACCCGCCAAACGCAAATTCACACCCCATGTTCTCATCTGAAAGATCGAGCGAGAGAGAGAGAGAGAGCGAGAAATTCTAAGCTCAGAATCACACTGACTGTAGCCATGGGGAAGAAAAGGTCTGTGATCGTTCTATCTTCTTCCTCCTCTTCATCCGAGGATAATGCGCGACCGAGCGCCGCCTCTCGCCGGAGATCCAGGGGTAGCTCGTCTGCTTCGTTCTCTTCAGGAACTAAGAAGTCTCGTAGGAGGAGTGTTGCTCCTACGAGGGATCCTATCTCCAAGCGCGATTCTCGAAAGGTATTCATGTCTGCGATGGTTCTATCTTGCGTCTTATGAATTCAATTTCGTAAATATTGGCGTAAAAATTGATAATTTGGATTTATGGATTTAAGTAACTGTCAACAGCACTAATTTATGATCTTTCTAAAGGGCCTCTCGTCTTCTGGAAATTTAACTGACTAATTTTTCTGCTTTGTTTAAGGATATGAAGACTGAATTTGATATGCTTTCTGAGGATTTTTCTGAATGTCTTGGTGATATCAGCATGTCAGGTGATCTGACTGTATTTTAATTTATAATGTCATATGCTAACCACACTTCTCTCATTTATATTTAATTATTCACCAACAGATAATGTACTAAGTGCTATTCCACTAGAAACTAACAAATGCTAAACACTAATTATTCTCAGAAATATAAGCACATTAAGTTAGATCCTTGCGTGTTTTCCTGTTTATCATGAATAATCTGAAAACGTAGTATGCAAATTCAAATGTACTCTTATTTTTAGGATTTTAAATTATTGTCATGTTGTCTTATTCTTGTTTGACAATTATTGTACTGTGTACAGGGCCTTTATGTCATCCAAAGGAGCTCTGGGTTGAGAAATACAAACCTCGATCTTTATCAGACCTCGCCGTGCATAAGAAAAAGGTTCTTCTTTGCTCACATTATTTCCATGTACAATAACAGGAAGGAATGTATTAATTTCATCTTTTACTTTTTATCAAAACTGATGCTATACTATGATTGCTATCTGCTTATGGGGAAAGGTACCAGAGTTTATATTTGGCGTTTTATTGCTCTTGGACAGGTTGAAGAAGTGAAAAATTGGTTGGAAGAAAGACTGAAGGTGTCTAAGGTATTCAACTTATCAACCATCTTCAAGTCGTGCTTAGTTTGTGTGAATATAACTAGGAATTGCGTGAAAAACAAATTATTTCTTACTTCATGTTCATGTTCTTTCTTGATTTATACATGCATGTATATGGCTTTTGAAATGGAGCATTTATTTTCAAGTACAGGAAGGATTAAAGGATCACATTCTTCTTCTCACTGGCCAGGCTGGCACAGGAAAATCGGTAATCTCTCTCTCTCTCTCTCTCTCTTTACAGTATGCTTTTGGTACTTTCAGTTACTCATACGTGGCCACTTCAGATAAATGAAATATGACTTATGTAGTCCCTAGTTCAGCTTGGTCTGGTGGGTAATCACTGATCAAGTCTGACTGGCATTATCCAATTTAACTGGTGCTTGATTTGAACTGAATGTTCTTTACAATTTTTTTTTTAAAAAAATAAGTTGGGTGGCTTAGACCTCCAATTTATCTTAAAAAAAATATATATATTTTTCTTGTTTGTTTCATATTTTCAATTTAATGATTTACCTTTTTTTAGGCAGTTATTCATGCTGTTGCTTCTGAGGTTGGAGCTGAATTATGCGAGTGGAGAACTCCGACACCAACACTTTGGTCTGAACATTTACATAATTCTTATTCAGGTAAGTCATGTTTTGAAGTTAAGTCGAGCTCTATCTTTTCAAAATAAGTCTGGATTCCCCTGAACTGTCCTTCAATTCAGTTTACGCTTGGAATTGTTGCACTTGTTCAATTACTACCTTGATTTTGTTTTCCTTGTGTTCAATTACATTGTATTGGTCATTGGATCTTTTCAGTAGTATTTTTTTTTAAAACTAATGGTACTATAATCATTAATTGGAACTTGATGTCTATAGAAGTGTCTTAGTACCTGCAAAAGTCATCAATGGTAATGTTAACTAAATTATTGCGTAACTAACAGTAGGACCAATTGAATAAGTATCAATAGTTACTGGCTTCTTTAAATCATGTTCAATAATCGAGGGTCCTGACTGGATCATAAAGAAAAATTTAGCCTTGATTGAACAAACTGTGATGTGATGAACTGCAGAAATGTGATGTGATAAAACTGCAGAAATGAGATTTTCCTCACTTTGTCAAATCCTCAACTTCACCATCAGGGAATTTGGTTTTTAAATGAATGGGTTACAGAACTAAGTGTACTTCTATTGCAAGCATTGGCACTAAAGATATACCAGTGCAAGATATATGTGAATGTAGGGATATTTCCTTAGGTTGATTTTCAGTGTTACACACTCCAAGAATAATATAGCCTTTTAAAATTGATTTTGTGGGAAAAGTATTACTGTAAAATTAAAATTTTAGTGGTCAACTCTGCTTTGGTGGATTTCAATTTCTGCTTCATAGTTACTTTTGCATCTTTGGATAAACCAAAACTTGTTCTAATTTTGTTTTAGGATTACGATACGTTTCCAAGTTGGAAGAGTTTGAAAGCTTTGTTGAAACCATACGAAAATATTCATTACTCTCTCCAACAGATACCGGTGAATCTAAAAAGCCTATTATTGTTTTAATCGATGACATCCCTATAACAAATGGGAAAATGGGACTTGCAAGACTAAGCAGGTGCTTTATGGGTCTAACTCATTGTACCAAGGTCCCAATTGTAATATTGATCACTCAATGCCATAAAACTGACTCTGGGGATGGTTCCTCTTGGTACTGGGAAGAACTTGAAGCCTTAGTAGAAAGAGCTGGAGCTCATAAGGTTACTTTTTCTCAGTGATTAGTAAAATTAAGCAAGTACTATTTTTCTTTGTTGTCTGACATTGTGGTAATTAGTGGTGGTTTTGAGAAATTTAAATGATGAAAATTTCAACTGGATAGTCCTACATAAACAAATTAAAATCATACATGCACAACGTAACATAGTAACAGGAGAGTCCTATATAAACAAATTAAATACATGCACACAGACACAATGCAACACAACACAGCACACAACAGCACAGCACACAACAGTACAAGTTTCTAGAATTACTAAAAGGAGCCAAACAAGCAATTTACCCAATATTGTAACTATGTACATTTCTTCTGAAAAAAGGTGTATAGCGTATTTCACATTCTATCTCAATTGTACTATAAAGTTGTGGACTAAATCTATTGCAGGTAATGTTCAACCCTATCACGTTAAATTCCATGAAGAAAGCTCTCCTCAAAATAACCAAAGAAGAAAAGTGTGAGGTCTCAGTTGACTCGATAGAGGATATAGCTAAAGCAAGCATGGGAGACATCAGAAATGCAATTACATCATTGCAATACTACTGTCTGAACCTGCAAAATTTATGTGGAACCCAGCAAGTGGTGAATTCTTCATCATACTCATTTGGTAGAGATGAAACACTCTCTCTCTTTCATGCTCTGGGGAAGTTTTTGCACAACAAGAGGGAGACTATTGCTGACACTGATTTGCAGGATCCACCTCCATTCACACTTAAGGAGAGGTACATAAGAAAACCCATGAAAATGAAAATGCCAGAATTAGTTCTCTCTCAAGCCTATGGCCAAGTACGATCAGTCGCTGATTTCTTACATGAAAATGTTCTGGATTTTATAGAGTATGATTCTGTTTTTGATTCATGGGTCGTCAGTTCTTACTTGAGTGAAGCTGATTGCCTCCTTGCCAGTGGCATTAAGGGAATGCCATCTCGAAGGGCTGTTTATGAAATAACTGAATCCGAGGGTCTTGCTCATATAATTGCTGCCTCAGTATCTGTGCGTGGGGTGCTGTTTGGAAATTCACAGCCGGCTGGTTCAAGGTAACCACTCTTATATTCTTTTCTTTTCCAACAGATGTATACATCAATAGGCTTGTCATTCAAGCGGGTACATTTAGGGCTCGCTCCATATGGAGGGATTTGGGTAAAGGAATGGGAGAGGAAGAAGTTTAACTTGTTCCAGCTCTCTCTAGTGGGTGAATCAATGGTTAGGTGTCTTTCATCTGGCTGCTTTGCAGAGACAAATTGTAACCCCCTATTTTGGGGTGTAACCTAGGGGAAGGAAGAAACTTTTATTTCTGTCAATTGTACCCTTGGTCATCTATTCCAAGGACAGCCTGAGCAGACATTGTTCCCATAGTCATTTGTTAGAAATATTTCAAAAAAAAGGTACTGTAGTAATTGTACCTACTAAAGTGAGGTGAAATTGTTTAACTTGCATATGCCATTTTTAAACTCTGGAGCAAGGTATTTCTTATGTCATTCCATCTCTTCCAGTCTCTTTCATTTCTTAGCTCCCCTTCACCTTCAATAATTCTGGAACAAAGCCTTAGGTACCAGCAGTACTGCTTGACATAATTTGTTCTGGCTCCCATTTAGACAGTCAGGGACAGGCAGACAGGTGTAGGTCGGTCTTTACGATTGACAGCTTTCAACCAAAGCTGTGTTCTAGAGGCTCAAGTAAAAAATACCACATAATGACTCAAAATTAATGCTGTTTTGGATTGATTTTTTTATATTCTGATAATTAACTTATATTCAAAGGTGGCATAGTATTCGTAGTCCAAGGATTTGGCAGACTGAGCAGTCCATTCGGCATTCTAAGGTTTGTAAATAAAAAAAAAAAATACAAATCCTTATGAGTTGTTGCTATGTTTTGTAATGCTTGACATTGTTGGATATAATTGAAGGATGTGATGGTTAGAGAAATACATGAAATCTCAGAGACATTTGGATTGCTTAGTCTGTCGGATTTAGCAACAGAGTTCAGACCTATCATGCAGAAGCTTGGGATACAATATTTGGAAAGTTCCGGTCATGCAACAAAAAGTCAAATCCACTGTCCAACTCTGTCAAATCAGTTTTCTGCTAAACTTTTGGAGTCAGAAAGACCCGATTCTGATGAGGTTGCTGAAGATGAGATAGAAGATTGGTAAAGAAAGTAAAGTTTGAATACTAAGCTAGTGAGGAAAAGAGGAGAGAGAGAAAACTTTGTATAGCTAGTGATAATAGATACAAACCTGCCTTCAAAATTTGTTGTAGTGCTATACTCTGGACTATGTGGAAGTTAAGAAATAAAATCATTTTTGAGGCACGTTCTTGTCCCACTTTAAATATGGTAGGAGTTGAAATTCATAAATTGCTACTGTATTGGACAGCTATGTGGTCAGGGGACCTGAAGGAATTAGTGCAAACAATGGCCTCAGCTTTTTTGGAGTTTCCTCTGCAGCTGGAGCATGTCATGGATGGAGCAATTGTCGGACTCAAAAAGATGATGGAAGCTGGAGCTGGAACCCAGGAAGGAATGGGGGTTGCTGTCTTAACTGATGTGTGATGTGCCCTCAATTTCACTAATACAGTTGGGTGTTGCTGCAAGAGTTGATGTTTGTATTGTTTTTCCTCTTGTGGTTACTAAGTGCTGGATGTTATTTGTGATTGGGGGGGGCTGGTGTATGGCAAATTTGGTTTTAATTTTGCTTTTGATTCTAAATACTGTTGGGTACAGATAGTAGTTAGGCACTGGTTTCATTGTGGTACCACTGGTACCATCGTGATTCCAGTGCAGTAAGAGTGATAGAGTGACATTGTTTTTGTAATACTTTGCTTCTGATCAAATGGAAGTGGTAGGCGTTATTGCCTACTTGTTTCAAAAAAAAAAGATTGACAAAAAGTTGGCTCTTATATAAATGGCCTAGCAAGTTTTGTATATTGCTCTTAAACGATTACCGTATGTATATTCTTCGGAACCATTCAGTCTCTTACTCGCGTATGTACTAATTTGGAGTTGAAAGCTCGTAACCTTGTGAACTTTTTAACTCCAAAATTTTCATTCCCACATGTGCCAAATATAAGGCAATATTCATTTCCACATGTGCTAAAACAAACTGTTAGTTTGCTATGTTTCAGATGGTATTCAACAGAAAAATTCTCATCATTAAAACGCTCTAGGGTATTTGAATGTTAGAATTAGCAAAAAAAAAAAAAAAAAAAACCCGCAATAATCCATTGGTATATAATTATTATTAAGTAACTGAAAAAGAATGGCGCAAAACGCGACCCAATGGTGTTTCAACAAGGTTTAGAGAAATTACCTAAAAAGAAGCAAGGACTCAGGTAAAAAAAAAATCATTATATCATCTCTTCGAAAACTCAGGTAACTAAAATTATTCGAGGTCTTCAACTGAAAATACCGACGTTTTCTTCAAATTGCATAATACATTTATTTTTTATGGTAATTAACTATTTTTTAAAAATATATACATTAAAAGTTGAAATGAAATTTTAAATATATATCGAAATATAAAATAGAAAAAAAAACAACATGAATATACAATTTCTTTTTTTTACTTTTTTTTAAACACATTTTAAACCTTAGCTCGTACTAAAAACCGGTTAATCCTTATCACATATTTGTCTTCTTCTAATTGTATATCCTCAAGCCTGGCAATTAGATTCGATAAAAAAAATGTATTAAAATTGACAGGGAATTATACATCACGTTGAATTGTGTTTCCACAAACATAAAAAAAAACTTTTCGCCTTTTCGGTATACGCATCAATTGCCAAACAAAAAAAAAGGAAAATATAAGTGCTAACAAATATATGAAATGTACATTGTAAATAATAAATATAACCAAAAAAATTAATCAAAACCATGTACACAAAATCTGAAACGTATTGTACCAAGACTTTCTAAAAAAAATGTTTAAAATATATTGTTTACTTGTAAACTTAGTACTGCATCAAAATTGAAATCAGCAATTAATATTCAAGACGTTAAATTATGTTCCATGAAGATAATAATACATCTTGCTATACAGAACAATCGCACAACAAAAATATATTCAGGATGGAACTAATCAAAACTATAATAAACAAACACAATAAATGAAGAAATGAAATGGTTCACAATACCATACCATCAATAGGAGCGCCTGCATTGTGTTAAAAATACTGGTTTCTCATTTAAAAATAAGTTGGGTGGCTTAGACTTCTAATTTATCTTCAAAAAAAAAATACTGGTTTCTCTGTAGCGGGTTTCTCACAGAAATAGAAATGTGTTATTTAGAGCGTTATCTGCATATTCTGTGAACTCTCCGAGTGTATTTCTGGCTTTCTGCGTAACTCGGGGATGAGAGCGAACGTCACATGAAAATCTGTATGGATTAAATATAGAAAAATTAATTCTTGCTTCACCTATTTTCTTGGCAAGCTCCTATGATTCTATCTTATTTGGCAACCCATAAAATAAATTATTTTTCCTACGTCGCACAAAGGTTTACAAAATCCGCCAGAAATAACTGGGAAGAGACAATGTAGCACATCTCGGCCCGTGAGAATTGGGATAATAGCAACCCCCGCGCCCGAGCCTTTGATGTTTCTCTTATTCAAAAATCAGCAGATTAAAGTTAGTTCTATGAATATAAATTTCCATTAAATATTGGTTGAAATTATATGAGTTAAAATAAGAAGAATCAGGTGAGGATTGTATAATGATTCATGATTAAAATTATAAGTCTTTTTGTAATTTTCTTTTCTGTCTTAGCACCTGAAGTTTTTCTATTGCATAATCAACATTAAAATTAAAATTAGTTCTATTCATATTCATTCCTATTAAATATTGTTTTAAATTCTATGTGTTGAAATTAGAAGGATCACATGAGTGTTAAATATTGTTTCATGATTAAGATTATACGCATTAATGTTATCAGCGTATAATTAATGTGTTAAATTTTATCATAACATAGTTAATATGTTAATTATAAGAATCAATATTGTTTAAAATATTTCTTCTTGCAAATTAAAGGAATCAAATGCTTCTATTTAAATTATTTCTATCTCAATTTTAATCATCATATTTGCACCAAAAAAGAAAAGAACATTACTATTGTTGATGCGAAATAACAACTGTACCGTCATCTTCAATCTTCAATTACAATAATCAGCTCAATGTTGATATGAAGTAACTATTGTCGTGCCGTCACCTTCAATCTTTGATTACAATAATTAGCTCTCATCTATAATATTAATACATCAATTAACTCCCTCACACCTCTAACATTTACGATATAATTCCATGCAAAATAAAATACATTGTAAAACCAAAAAATTTTTGTTTTTTTTTAAATTAAAATATATATTTAAAAAAAAATAAACAAAGACCTCGTACCAAAAAGTTTGGAAAATTTAGGACGAGCTTTGTCTCCCTACCTTCAAAAAATAAGCGGAAACCTCAAACATTTTTGGATTAACAAAAAAATTTCTATATATAGATAGAAATAATAGAAATCATGACATAAGAAAATTTTATTTATTTCATATAAAAAGATAAGCAATCAAAGGGTGTGCCAACTAAAAAAATCACACTGTAAAGACATGACATGTACAATACTTTTTGTATTTTCTTAATTAGTTATATAGAGAGATTGAGTGTGTGTGTGTGTATATATATATATGATAAAACGTAAAATGTATTATCAATATAAACTATTTGCAAAAATATAAATAAATTATATTCTCAGATATTGGAAAAAACCATATATATTGCAACGATGAATGAAGATTCCAACCCAAATGAACAAGTAAAGGTGCCATTCGTGGCAGCAGTGATTAGGATCTATTCAAATCAATCGGAGGAGACGCTAGGCTCCGTTTGGATAGGTGTGGGAAGAAGGGAAGAAGGGAAGAAGTGAGAAGAAGGGAAGAAGTGGGAAAAAATATTAGGAAGTGTGTAACTTTAAAACATCCTGTTTAATTGTTTCTTGTGTTTTTTATATTAATTGTCATAATTTAAAACATCCTGGTTTAATGTAGATTGTGAAAGGACATTAATTGATTTTGCCGGTTCTAGAATATTACTCGCAGACAGAGCCGATGGCTTTAATGAAAATGGGGAAAAAATAATAAACCCATTAACCTGGCATTGGTATCAGTGTCGGTACTGGTATGGTCCAAAAACATTCTAAATAATGGATATCGGAAAGACATTCACAAAAACAAACCATTTCAACTGACATTTACATCCCATATCGATCAATCAAATCAATTCTTACATCCAGAATGCTTGGTCTTTTGATTGAAAATTCGCTTCTAACAAAGAAACTAACAAAAAAAAAAAGATAATAATTTTATTTATTTATAAATAATGAAATATTTCAAATTCGATGATTAGACCTGCTCTACCTTGTAATAATAATAATTGCATTAAAGATCATATAATTTCTCCCTCACCAAAAATAACAGAGTAACAAAGAGATAACGTTTTAAAATTAAATTCTACTTACTCTTTTGGCACCACATTTTTTTTTTTACAGTTGTGTAATGCAATAAAAAAAAATATACAGTGATGCCCATATATTTTTCTAGAAAATACGTCATTTTCGTAAAAAAAATATTTTAGCTCTTCAGGTAGCAAATATGGCCTCATGCAAAAACAAAGTGATAATTTGAAATAAATAAAAAAATCTTACGCATCTCAGCCTCTTCCAAAACAATAGACAGTATGAAACAAAATTTTAAAAATATATAGAATTTATAGAAGTTAATTAATAATAGATGAAACAAAACTTAAATTTTCATACTTGAAATAATTTGGACTTCTTCCTTAGTAAATGTGCTCTTAGTTGGAACAAAAATGTTAAATCTGATAAGTGCTTCGCTCAAGGACTGCTAATAAGCAGACATGAAGAGGAGCGAGTATAGGCAGGTGCGGATTCATAAAATTTTTTAGGCTAAGCACAATTATAATATATAATATAATATAAAAAATTAATTATAAAGTAAATAGTAATTTTAATAAAAAAATCATTCTAAACATATATAATTACAAAATATATCATCATTTCTAAAACTTGTAACTTTTTTTTACTTTACTTTTCTATCAATTACTAAAAATAAATAAATAAATAAATAATTTAATTCTAATTTTTTTAATGCAATTAATAATCCTTTTAAGTAGTTTTATAGTTTGAAATCATTACATAATTACTTCCAAAGGAATCTCTTTGAATACATCCTTTCTAAGTAGGTAACCAAATTATCAGTAAAAAATCATCTCCATATGGCCATATCTACAATAATAAATTTAAAATAAATCACTCAATTCAAAAACATTCTCAACAGATTAGGCATGAACTATGAAATGAGAATGTAATTTAAAACTCAAAATTAACCTATAATTGAATAGTAATCATCTACAATTGTAAATAATTGAATTCTAATAACCTTCAATTAAATACTAATAACACAAATGAGGAGGATTTGGCCTATAATTGCATGGCAGATTTGAATAAAAATATTTTAACGGAAAGAGGCGCACTAGTTTACAAGGATAGAAAACTAATATTTAATTTGCAAGGAGCAGTAAGATAGTTGAATTGTTTGTACACGTGTAGTTTGCAACTTGCAACTTGCAAGGATTGAAAATATTTCTCTACTTCATGTAGAAATTTTTTATAATAAAAATGGAAATTGGAGATGGTGCGGAGGTGGTGAGGTGGGCTGGTGGAGAATGGAGAGAATATTAATTCAGAGGTCGAGAGGCGGAGAGATTGGGAGGTAGGACTATAGGAGGAGGGACGTGCCGAGGAAGACATGGAGAAGGGGAGGGGTTGGGGTGGGCGGAGGGCCTGGAGCCTGGAGCCTGGAGGTTACAGGTGAGGCAGAAAGTTGGCGGAGGAGGAAGCCACAGAGGTTTCTCTGTCGTTGATGAGAAAGAAGTTGAATCAATCGATCAGCGAGGAAAGAAATTTGACGGCTCAGATGCACATCGCAGGAGGAAATAATGCGGTTTCCTAATATGGTCACGGATTTTAATTGATAAAATAAAAATACATTTTATGGCAGACCGGAAACCCTAGAGTAGCAGTCGAGTCGAGCGGATTTCTGTTCGTACAAAGGTATAACCTTCTCTTATTTCTCCCAAGAAGATCGATCGCTTGTTTGTTTGCTTTGGTAATTAGGCGAGACGAAAAGGTTAGAGAAGAGAAGTTAATGAACATAATAATAATAATAATAATAATAATAATAATTTAATTATTTTTATTTATTTCTTTTTGTTAGCCTAGTGTTTAACTGCTTATACTATGGACTGTTGCGCCGAAGCCTTACCATCACTGTCAGAACTGTGGAATTCAGACCTAAGCTTATACTATGAAGCCTGGTCGATTTGGGGACTGCCAAAGCCAAAAGGCCCAAAAGTCTCAGAACCAGAGAAGAAGTCCCCACAAGGCTCAGAGGACGAGAAGATGGAATCCGAATCCGACAAGGACATGCCAGAAGAAACACCCAATGAGGTTGCTTTTATTTATTTTGTATTTTGTATTACTACTATTATCCACATCTTTCTGTTCCTTTCTTGTTTCGGGCTTACTCAGGAGATTATTCTGGTTTGGTGCAACTGCAGGACAATAATGAGTTTCTAAGAGGTGAATGTGAATCTGAACCTAAGAGGAGGAAGCTGGAGCTTGATCCCCTCTTCTTCTCTGATTCAGATTCCTCCATCGGCTCTACCGACGATAGCACCCCTCTCATTACAAGAGAGATGTGGCTGCTGCACCAAAAGCTGCTGCACCAAAAGCAGGTTTCTGTCATTTTTCTTTTTGTTACTATTACACTATTACTTTTCTAATTTCTTTGTATTTTTTAGAGGATCTGTTGCTCTTAATCTTATTTTCCGTCATTCTTTCTTTCCTTTTACCCATTGGATGTGACAAGTCGAGTCTGTATTCATGCACAAATTCTGTAACACAAGGGCCTTCTGAACTAGGAAGAGAAAATGTAAATTATAACTTTTTTTGTGCCTGTTCTTACGTGCAATTCATGCTTGTGCTTAATTAGCCGGATCCTGAGGAGATTCTAGAGTTCATCATCAGCCTTAGCAACTGCAACATTAAGGTCAAGGCCACCATCTTTTTTTAATTTTCTTCCTTTCTTGAAAAATTCTATCTATCTTTTCTTTTTAGAGTCTTGACCATATTCCTGTATGATTGCAGCATAATAGTGTTGCAGAAGATATTCTCAAAAACTTGCGCCAAAGCAACTTGGTGAAACCTGATTTTCCCCATGACTGCATTCCTCTAAATTGGATACATGTCTCTTGCTTGCCTCCCCCCCCCCCCCCCACCCTCCTAATTTTTATAATTTCTGTTATGTATGGATGTTATCCTGCTCATCCGCCACCTGACCTGTATTTGTTTTATTTACTTACAGAAAAGAATCGATTTCCATCGAAAGATTCATAATATCCGTGCTTTACATGAAACCGTTAAATCTCTTTATTTGTGTGTTCCTTATGTCACGGTAGGGGCATTTTCAAATTTTTTTTTGTTTGACAGCAATTAAGAATTTTTTATTTTTCTTTTCTTATTATTTTTTTTGGCTGTGTCGCAGGGCTCTGAATTATTTGAGGAAGTTAGACGGATTGCACGCTTGAACCCTACAGCTTTTGCCCATCTCGAGGATTATAAAATTTATGAAGCCTACTGGGTTGATAACTTGTTTTGATATGAATTCTGTTGTATATATTTTGATTTATCTCGGCTGACTCATTCTCTTGGAACAAACATATATATGCAGATCTATCAGCATTTAGTGCTTCAAACAGAGTACCTTTTTAATCCACTTTTTAGAAAGGTGATGTTCATTGTTTCTAACTATTTGCCAACTCCATGAAGTAGATACTGACGTCAATTTTACATTTCGAAAAAGCAAGCACACTGAGTTAGCACTTTGTTGCCATGCAGAGTTACAAAGAGGAGTTTGATACTATCGTTGAAACAAAGACAAAGTTAGCAGAACGCGAGTTTATTATGGTTTGTTCCTCTTCTTGTATATATTCGTAACATCTTTAAATTGCTGATCGTAGGGAAAAGTAGACTGATTCGATTGAATTGCTATATCACTCTTACAGATGCACTGGCGTCACGAATTAATCCAGGACAGCTTTATGCTAAAACTTTCCCGCGGTAAAAATTTGCGTGATAAGGTAACTCTTTTCTTTGTGATATACTAATGAAAAAAGAAAATAAGGCCTGCTTTGAGGACAGTTATTGGTTGCCAATCATTTGTCTATTAGAGATGCAATAATATCATGTACATTGTCAGGAATATGAGCATTGCTGTGAGCAAATCCGATTACAGGAGAGGTTTGACTATTATCTCCATTTTTGTCAGAAAGTCATGGTAGTTCATCTTTCTCTTTTTTCTTTTTTTTTTTCAATGGTTCTCGTTCTTATAATTATTACAGTATCATGATGTATTTATATGGTTTATCTGCTGATGATTTTGCAGCATAATAGTCTTGTTGAAGACTTGATTCATGATGAGGCTATCGTCACGAAGGAATTCAAACATTTAAATCCTGAGCTGATCCGACTCTCTTTGGAGGTACTGTTATCAATGAATTGGTGCATCTTTGTGTTATTAAGCGGGATTATTAAAAAAATAACTTGTGTGATGCAGGCTTGTATTAAAAATCGAAGGATGGACGAGGAAGTTAACCAGTGCTTCCTGCAGTTACAATCACTAGAAGATGCACATCGCAAAAAAGTACTGGCATTTTCCCTCCCTGTCCCTCCTATTCATACCCACTTACCCCTCCCCCCCCAACAAAAAATAAAATAAAAAATAAAATAAAAGAAATATGCAATATGTTTTCTGGTAATTCTTTTTAGGTATGTTCTGTGTCACTTGCTTTTCTCGTCTTGTGTAATGTTTATAGTCATTGTGATTTTTAAAGGAAACACGCGATATTGATGATATGCTGAAGGCTTTGCATCACGACTTTCCCTGGATCTTGGGTTTTCCCAAGGATAAACCAGTCGATGATGATCTGGTACTTTTCTCTCCTATCATTGTAAATTTAATTACGAACATCATCACATTGTGTGCTTACAATCTGCCTTGACTTCCTAAATTTAATAACTAAAAATTTTAAGAAAACATAGAAGCGGAGATATGACAGCTACTCAAGTGGAAAGGGGAAAAAGAAAGAAGAAAACGAAGTAATAGATATGGAGTTCAGGTAGGCTAGGTTGAGAGCTGCCAAAGAAGTTTGTGAGCTTAATCTCAAAAAACAATTGTACTGGTCTATGTGTCTGCTTCAAAACATTGTGGAATGTGTTGACAAAACTGGCTTAAGAATTTTGGCTGGTGAAGCAGATCAAGATCAATGCTTTGTGAATCATTGCATTGATGCTATGATTCAGTTCACCACCCCCTAGCTAGTTGCTTGTTGATGTTCTCTAATTTTCTTTTGAGACCTATTGTTGCTTTTTATTGATGGATGTTATTTCTAATTTATTCATTTGTAGAACCTACTGTATATATGTGTTTACTGGTTTCTAAATGCTGTTGCAAACAATTCCAATTTGCAGGAGCAGCGTTTCAAAAGTGCAATACATAAGATAAAAGAAATGTGGTTTCCCAGAATAGCAGATCATTATGTGGTAGAAGCCATTCTGGTAATTAAATTATTTGATTTTGCGTCTGATACTAAATTTTCGTCCTTAGTTTACTTGTGCCTGCATTCTACCAGATATTAACCTGTTTGTTGAGTTTTTTGCAGGCATATATCAAGCATCTTGTTTTGAAGGTATATGTTGTTGTTAGTCAGTCCTTGTTCAATCTGGTTGTTTGAAATTATATTTCCTCACTTGCGAACTTATATGCTTTCTGTTGCTGACAGAGTGATGGGGATGATTCAAATTGGCCGACTAGGTACCTCAAGAAGAGGAGGCTTTGCATGGTACCTTTTTTGTATCAGTGTATTTGTGCATGTCCTAATTTACATTGTTATAATATGTATATGTTTGTATTCTGCTTGTCCATGTAGACATACTTGTAAAATTCTTTTCAAGTCCTTGCTGTTATTGTCATACTGATGCACATTTCTTCTTTTTCTGGAACAGCAAACCCCACGCCCTATATGTCATGATCACTATGTGTACGAGCGAGTTTTGGGAGTGGAATATAGCTTGGTACGTGTATAATGGATTGCATTTTTGTTTTTCTTAGCCAACTTGTACCCAAGTACTGGGATATGCGGTACATAGTTGCTTATTAAGTATAATATTTCTCTCAACACAGGCCTAAGAGATGATTTAAATAGAAGGAGAAATTCAAGTCAGAGTCTCAATCATTGCCTGTTATGTTTGTTTCTACTGAAATGTGCACCGGGTTATGTGTTGGAGACTTGGAGTGGAGATTATGCTGACTGTCTAGGAGATTATGCTGACTGTCAAGGACTCAAGGTTCTAATCTCCGGTGCTTTACTTATGCATATATAATGCTGGCTTGTACTTCTTGCTGAGTCAAGACTTAAATTTCTTTCTATAACATTATCCTTAAAATAACGTACTTCTTTTTTTCTCCTTTTTCTAGCTAACTAACTTGTTTTTCAGTGCGAGCTACTAAGCAATTAATCTTAGGCGGGTTGTAGTAACAATTTTGTCAGCTAATTACCAACCGAAAAAAAATGTCAGCTAAACAATTAATCTCAAAATTAATACTTGTAACTTTGCAAATTATTTTATTACATACTATATATTCGCTGAGTTTGTTGTGTATATACTTAGAATTAGGTCCAATATAAAACGAAACTTAAATTGTTAAACATTCTGAATTTAAAAAGCATAGATCTGGAAATTGGGTCGAATATTTGGAAATTGCAAGAAAGAAGCATTTTTTTTAAGGTACTAAGCGAGAATCTAGAATAATTTTATAAATAGTAATATAATGTTTTAAAAGTACGTTATTAAGGATATTACTTTAATTTAATAAACAGAAGACATTGTCGTTTTTTTCTTTATATAATGGATAGGAATCAAATTAGAATATCAACAAATTGGTCACATTTTCATATCTAAGAAGGAGGCCTGCGAAACCTTTGTTGAGTTTGATTTGATATGAAAATGGCCGTATATATATCTCCAGACAAAATTATAACTGATTTTATACTTGTGTTGAGTTTTTGTCAGGTTTGTACATAGCAAAATGTAATGGTTTAGGTCGACACAAGCGTTTTATTCCTTCAAGGTTTAATACTATCGTTTAGTCTTGACCAAAGGCAATATGTTGCTTTTTCTAGTTTAATTTTCTTAGCCTCTTAGGTGGTGCCTCGACCCAACACATTGCTTTTCCTTTAAACCGGCCCAGTTCACCGCAGCTGGGGCCTTTCCATTAAGAAGGGGGAAAGAAATGATGCTCACATTGCACCAACAATGATTGTATATTTATGACTTTATCATTTAAAGGCTAAATTATATTTTCTACATAGATAAAAGTGCAAAGTCCACCCAAATTTATTGATAACAGATGCCTCTTTTTTCATTGAATTACTTTTCCATTGATTATGGTGTAGTATGCGCACGTCTTATTTGATACCCTATTAAGTATTATTAACTTAATCTTACAAGAGATATATCACTACCAATTTAAATTAAGAACAAAGATATCAAACATTTAATTCTATGCATTTTTATCTTCATTGATATGTGTTTACTAATTATTTACTCCGAATACAACACGACTAATTAATTCGAATGTGTAACTATATGTTTTTTTTTTTTGCTTTCAAAAAAATTTGTGGATCCTTTTCATTTATACATATCTACACCATTTTCTTGTTCCAGTCAAAAGTAATTCAGACATGATGATCTAACTATAATGCGTGTCCTAACTTCTTGTTTGTGCTATTGACAATGGTAAAAATTTCTATAAAATTCTGATATTTCTAAACAAGACAACCTTTATGGAAATGTGCTTTATCTATTTTATCTATCTAATTGGCTAAAAATGTCTTTTTCCATGTGAGGTTGGTGCTGCAGCTTTTGTTACATAAAAAGATACAACTGGGGACAAGATGGGGACGGCTAATTTTATTTTTCTAGATTGGTCGGTGCTGATCACCTCAACTAACCTCTAACCATTGTCCATTTATGCAATAGATATTAGCCACAAGAAAAATCTACTGCAATTTACTTACTTGCCTTGGGAATCTTTGAATTGTTTGCTATGCATCAGATGTGTCACATCATTGCTCGTCACACATCTTAGTTGAAAAAAAAAGAAAAAAAAAGAAATAAAGAATATCAATGGGCGTGAGGAAATTTATCTCCAGTAAGTCAAGTGGAGAGAATTCTGACTTCAGAACAAGTTTTCTTAAAAAAAAAAATTTCGGCCCCAGGAAAACTTATGTTCCTAACTTATATTTTAATTTTTAAAATATACTCCAAAGTCTAATTGCCTTTGATTCTTAGGGATGATTAAATTAACTAGAGGACTTGTATGTTTTGAAATTATAACACATGAAACAATATAAGAAAAGAATTCCATGTGCATGAAATATACAAAACATATACATTAAATATAAATAAGAAAAGTAATTGGTTTCAAAAAGTGTGCATAAGAAATACAACAAAAGATGCGGCCGAGTTCACTCCTCATGTCTCATGTGTCCTTCCATGGTGAATTCCTCGCTGGTTTCCACAACTAAAAGTCTTTTAAAAAAAAGAAAAGAAAAAGAAAAAGGAAAAAATTTTCAAGGCATATTTAAAAGCACGAACATGGATTTTCTGTTGCGCTTAAAAAGTTATAATTGGTACCTCCTTTATGATGTTAAAGTAATACAATAGTACCAATCAAGATGATCTTAAGAAGTTTCAAGAGAGATTGAAGCAGTTTTAGGAATAGAGCAGGGGATTTCTCCATATCTTTTAAATGTAAATAGATAAATATAAATAAGTAAATATACGTATAAGTAAAATTGCAGGGTAGAGGACCCACAACATGAATTTGACAAAGGCGCCGCTAGATAATCTAATCCCTTGTACATACAATTATATAAAATATAAAGACTTCCGACTTTCTTCAATAAATAAATTTTGCATCACGTGAGAAGCATATGAACCTTAGCTTTTCTTCCTATACGAGTTATGAGACGCATGCTAAACCCAACTTTAATTCACATTAAGCAAGGATAAAATCACGTGCTAATCATGGATCTACCGTACATTTAACTCCTCCACGTGATCCAACGGTTAAGGTAGAACACAATAGAAAACACCGCGCATTTATTTCTCTTTTCTAGAGATTTCTACATTGTTATATTATACTCTTCATTTCACGGACCAGGACTTTCATCCAATGTAAATCCCATAAGCAATCTTCAAGTCATTTATTACTTAAAAAAATAATATTTTAAAATTGAAGAGATTAATATCTTCTGTTTAATTATGCATAAAATAGCGATAATAATATAATATATTTACAATGAGCGCCATTTGTATGTCTGCTCATTAAATGCTAAACCAAGTCTACACGGAACTTATTGTCAACCAGCAGGAATAAAAGCTGCAGCTGTCCCTTTCCAATTGTGTCCGGTATTGATTTTTGAAGGAGACCAAATTTACGGCCAGATATTTACAAGCGGCTGTAGCAATATCCTGATCTGACGGTGGACATTGATTAGGCGGTTGCCGGCCTATAGTTCGCTTATAGGTTTCATATCCTCTACAGTTGCAAGGAAACAGAGAGAGGTCCGGAGTATAGTTATGCAAAATAAGATAGGATTCGGAAAAACGGACATCTCCATTTTGATAAAAATGGAGGTGATATGACTAGCGTGTCCTGGACGGGGTTTGAATGGTGGTGGAAGTAACCCTGTTGCGCCGGTAGTCGGTTATTTTTAGTGAAACAACCCCCACCATTTATTTATTTATCATTTCGTCATTTTAATATTAGTGATTTTGGTTGTTTTTATTTATTTATTTTTTATTTCCTCCGTTTTAGTTTGCGTCACTGTACGTAATAGAAATGGTAGAGAACCCCTAGAATGTTGCTACAACTAACTTCTGATGAGTTGTCTTCACAATTTAGAGTGTTTTAAGTCCGAAGCAACTTGCTATGGCAGATGCTAACATGTGTCAACAAACGTCAACATTACATATTAAGTTTCTTGACAACGTATTAGTATAATCATGCCTTTTGTTTTGCCTCTCATGACACGTCTCCTTGTTATGAGTAATTTCTTTCATTTTCTAGCCTTTCAAAACAATATAAAATTTCAATGGAACTGAATTATGAATGGGTATCTTGTAGAGTTGCCTTAGAGATGTTGAGTTTTAAATAGTTTTTCTAGATTCAAATAGTACTTCTTTTTTTTTTGGTCTTGCATTATATGATTATTTGTATGCCTTTTGACAATTCGGGTAAGATGACAAACATGTGAAAATGGGTAGATATTAATGAACAGACCGCTTGTGCAAAAAAAAAAAAAAAAAAAAAAAAAACTAAAGGAAACATTCTATACAAGAGACCGACTAATTCTTGTATCCTTGAACTTAATATATTAAATTTTTTTAATTCCAAGGACCGAAAATTTTTGGAGTCCACAAACGTTATTGAATTATAGAAAGTTTTCACAAATTAAGGGGGAGGGTCATGGCTCCCTCTTGTCTTCATGTTGTTCCAAATGATGTTTCAGCGGTCAAAGCACTTAAAAGGCTACATTTACGATCATAAGAAAAAGATAATTAACAAACGCAATTTACCTTGATTAATGATCAGTAAATATATATATATAGGAAATTTTTATTACATTTGGTTTCCTTATACTTTGTCCCAATAGTTGTTACCATCTTAACAAGATCTTTTCGGACGGCTGGAACTTCATGTGGACAATTTAAGAACAAGCAAAATTATTTTACTTTGTTAGGCCTCATCTGGACAACAATAAATTTTGAATACATGGATTTTCCGTTGAAAATAATTTATGTTATGCATGAAAATTAATTTTGTTAATTTTTTTATTGGGACTAAACTCATTAAATCATGATAAAAACTATAGTTACGTAACGAAAAACTAAATTTATATTTAACGAAAGTTGGTGCATTGAAGATCATTTTATTATTCTCTTCAAAGTGTCATATAGAGATCCAATCAATTTTCAAATTAGTTTCACCAAATTTAATAAATAGTATATCCGAATAATATATTGTCAGTATACTCTATCTGAATTTTAATTAGATTTTATATAATATATATTGTTGTCTTATAATAGACTCAAACCATAAAGCAACACTTCATCATGACAAACAAGGAAACAAGGCGGGTGGTCTATAAGATATCTTACAACAAACAATACTTTACCAGCAAGTTGTTGCCAACGAAGAGAGGCCATCTATCCTCTCTCTCTCAACTTCTTTGATTTTTTCTATAAAAAGGGTTTGGAGGCCACAAAATCCTTTGCCCCGGAGGGGATGCTTTGGAGGAGGGAGGGAGCTAGGTAGGACATTTCTTCTGTTTTTCCTTTCTTTAGGTACAAAACAAACAATATTATTGCATCCCTAGCTCTGTCTAATTTCTTGCCTTCATCTCCTTTAAGCTTCTTCTCTCCTTGCCTCTCCTGCAAAATATTTGATTGCTTTCATGCCATCCTTGGTATTTTTTAATCAAAACCAGGATGTGTGTATAAGTTTCTTCTTTTATATTTATTTGAAATAAGAAAGAAAAACTCTGCACAATATATATATCGCAAGAACACCTTTCAAGAAGAAAACAACCTTCAGAAAATATGGATAAAATTGTGTTCGATCAATCTCCGAGGAGTACCCTCGATGTTTCTCTCTCTCGATCAAACAAATCAATGAATAGCTACTCATCTTTTTCATCTTCATCCTCTTCGTACTCGCCATATGCCTCGGCAACCTCGTCATCTCACCTTCTCTACAATTATAATGCCACCACCATGCCGAAGCTAAACTCAGTACATCCTCTCTATCAAAATCCACCCGTCGCATACTCTCCATCTCTCTCTCCATCCCTCTCCCTACCTCAACCTAATCAACCACCACTCCTTCCCCTCCCTCTTTACAAACAATCGTCATTCCCTGCTCAATTAAATCACAAGACGACCACTGCTCCTTCTGCTCAAAAAAGGAAACCAAGAGCAACAAAAAAGGAGCCTAGGGTTCAATCCAATAATGCTAAAATCCCCTTAGAGCGAAAGCCTTCTTTCTCTCCTCCTGGTGACATGACTAATGATGAAAACGTCATGCATGAAGAGACTTTAATCACATGTTATGCAAAGGATCGAAATAGCTTGGATTGCTACTCTATTTCTCCACCTCCAAGCAGCCTTCCATTGCCAGGTCTAGCACTTTTAAGGCCAAAGTTGAAAAACAATAGAGCCTGTATTACTGAAGCAATTTTTGAAGAACCAAAATTAAGCAATACTGCTGTGGATAACGGCGCAACCGACAACCTCCGCCGTATCCTTCGACTTTAAGAAGGATATGTATGTAATAACTAACTAGCTAGGCTAGCTAGAATTCCTTAATCTACGGCGCCATCAAAAGAATTCAGAAAATGGAGGCGTCGAAGGTTGAGAAATAATGGAGAAGAAAGGTTTGCTATATTGAGATTTAATTTGTGGTCGGTTGTGTTGTCGTGTAGTGTGAGGTTGATTGGGCCTTTCGGTTTGTGTTTGTAGTACAAAAAACGAAAAAAAAAAAAAGTACAAAAAAAGAGAAATAAGAAAGCTAGGAATGGTGCAGTACAGACTTTAAAGCTTATATAAGATGAAAGGAAATTAGGGTTTGTACGCTTTTCATGCACGGTGAGTTAATTTTTGGGATCACCTTTGTATGAAGAGATATTGGGTTTGGTGTGCTTAAGGTTTTTTTTAGAGAGTGCACTGAGATATTATATTGTACCGTACAATATAGATTGAAATAAGTGATTGTTAAGCATGTTTAAATGTTTCTGAAATATATACAATTTACTGTTATGAATTACAAAAAATTGCAATTTTCTTTTCTTTTATTGCTATCGTTCAACATTCAGCTCATCTTGAATTTCAGCCACAGGGGAAGAATTGTAAAATGAAATTGTTCTTTCTATGATTGCATTTTTACTAAAATGATTTTTTTACATAATTTAGGGAGTGACTTTTGAGAATTTATAAATACTATACGTCATATTCTTGTTAAAACAATAAAAGCTAATTTTAGTTGCACAAATTCAATTTTTTGTTTGATGAGATGTAGCAGGGAATTCAAATTTTGGTTGCCGATAATTTCTGGCAAAATATTGCATTTTCAGAAAATTTCTATAGAAGTTTCGATTCCGTCAATGACAATCGGATCCGAACTTTGAATGTTAGGCTTTATTAAATGCTATCATAAAAAAAATATTTAAGGTGATGTCGCAATAGCTCTTTGACTCTCACCCCCTCAACCTCAAGGCGTTAGTTGATAGCATCCACAATTATTTATTTTTTAAAATTAATGTGTATTAGTTTGACCGATATATATATATATATATATATATATATATATCTCGAAATACAAGAGAAACTTAATACACATTTTGGTTCTTCGGATAATAAAACAGTACCAACTCAAAGGAAGCAGATATCAGTCCCTGATTTGTGCTTGTGCATACAAGAGAACGGCCCTCATCCAAAATTCCAATCCTTGACAAAATAAATTAAAATTAATATACGAGAAATTAATCCAGTGTGCATGTGTATAACAACTTAGTTATCTTATGCATATCAATCTTCAATATGTTCTCTATAACATGTTCTTCTCAAGGAAATGAATATAGAAGTATATAATTTAATTTGTACGTTTTCTTAAAACGAACTCTACACCTAGGTCAGGCTCATCCTATAATAATTCCTCCATTTTATCGTGTCATGTATCCATTATGTTTAAATAAAAACTCAATTTTTATATTAAGTATAGTATAAAAAAAAAAAGAGGAAGGTTCCGGTGCCACAACTTTAGAGTGCCACCAAATGTCACAATTTTACTTTTCATCAGTAATTAAAATTTTTAAAACTTAAATGTTAAATCCAAACCGTTGATCTTGTACAACTTAACGAGCGATGTGTTTTCATATAAATTTTATAAAATTTGAAGTTGATTTAATATTTGATCAAGATGTCAAACCATGAACGCATTACAATTAATCTGTTATAGTTAACAAGACTCGTTCATTTTTCAACCTCTTGATCAAATATCAAATAAACTCCAAATTTAATAAAACTTATATGGAAATGCATCCCTCGTTAAATTGTATAAGATTAACGGTCTGGATTCAATATTTTAATTTTAAATTTTTAATTAATGATAAAAAGTAAAGTTGTGGTATTTGATGGCATTCTAAAGTTGTGGCATCGGAACATTTCTCCAAAAAAAATTGAAATTATATCAAACCCAGCGTTTTGTTGGCAGACAAATTAACGAAGACACTTAGACACCCTAAGGCGGGAAAAATATATCTTTTTTATTTTTAGGAATATGTAAATTTTAGATTGAATTTAATACAAAATTTATGGGGCATGAACCCTAATTTTCTTAAAAAAAAAAATTAGATTGAATAAATGGTTGATTGTAGGATGGTTTTTTCTTTTTTTGAAAGGTCCTTTAGATATGTCATGATAAAAAAAAAAGTATATTAAAACTATGTATATAGGACCCACTTTTCCCTCTCGTAGGAATCATCCAAAAAATATGTGCAAATGATAAATGCAAAATTTTATTGTTGTTATACATCAGAGAATCACAATAACGAACTGATCAATTTAAACAAATTTGAGAAGAAATCAAATTACAATTTAGTTTGTTCGGCATATCATAATAACACGTTTTTGTGCATCACATTTATAAATTCTACAAGATAAACCCAAACATTGAACTTGTTTAATAACAGGAATATTTGTTCACTATAAACTGTAACATTTTGAGCTCATGATACAAGATAAAGAAATTACAACATGTTTAGTTCAACCACAAATCAACCACAACCGATCCTTGAATTTATTATTATTATTATTTTTTATTGTGTTGATCTTGTGGAAACAAATTTACTTTTTACAATTTGTGTATGCATATGCATTGTTTCAGTGCCTTTTGTTAGCTGAAACTTTATAACAAAATTATTAGTGTAACAAAATAATAATAGTATCATGATCCATCACCAAAATTATTGTGAGTGGTCCCCTCTTAAAACTTTGTAAAGCTCCTTGTTAGCCACTACCAAGTGTTTCCAAAAGAAAAAAAATATATATTATAGAACCTGAATTTTTGTTTGTTCAAAATAACGATGGGCGCTGCCAAATTAATTAGAGCGAAGTTAATAACCTTTTCCAATCTTATTCTTGTGCAAAAGTAAGCATTAATTTTATAATATTTTGTGTATACAACTTAATTAATTCTAACAGTTGGAGCTTTATTGTAGGGATTAATTTGAATTATAATGCCAAATAAGAAATAGCACGATGGGCGGATTCTATTGAAATGGGAAATTCTATATTAATTTTCTTCTATAAAAGTATATAGTTTAAGCCAATAAATCCAATTGTTCAACTAAAATGAAGCCATAGCAACTGTTGAGTTATTCAAAATCCATGTACGATGTAATTAATAACACAATTAGTTTAAAGAAAATTCGCTGTGCCTTCGTTGACTATCATACAGATTTTTGGCCTATTACGTCCAGAAATGAAATATTTATGTGTAGATTCAAATTCCTGTGTCCCGGTCTGCTATTTAATAATTTGGTCGGTATATATATATTGAGAAAAAACTCAAATCCGACAGCATCCATTACCAAAAAAAAAAGTACTATATTAGTAAGTGTCAGTAATTCATGATGTTAGAGTTTTAAAACTATGGTTTGTGTCTTTTATCTTTGTTCTTTGTTTAGTTCCCGCCTATAGTTTGATCAGGTAAAAAAAAAGTACAATTTTGGGACCTCCGATTTCCATGTGGACTGTGAAGATCGATTAACATTTTTTTTTTCCAGAGATCAGCTTATCAGTGAAAATTAGTCCGTTATTCAGCAGTACAATTTTAATGCGAACTATGAATATTGTGTACCATACAAATTGTCTGTCTTTTAACAATTAGCTCTTTAATTTCATTTCCACTTAAAATTACAAATAATGCAGAACGGAAGCCTTTCTTTTATGAGAATCTTAGCAGAGGCTGCTAAGCATGGAAATGAAGTATTTTGGGCAAAAGAATATTCATCATTCAAACAATGAGGGAAACAAAATATATAATTTATGATTTAATTTTTGTGTACTGTCTTCTTGATGTGATATTTTGTTGTTCACATTCAAAGCTTTTTGTTGCTTCATTGGTGTTTTCCCTAGCAATGATTATTATCAGCCCTAAATTATGAAATCCTCTGCACATCGAGCGACCCCATTTTTTCTTTTAACAAATCATTTCGCAATAAATTTTTCTGTCGCACAAAACGTGCAATCCACGTACATTGTTTTGTTAGTTTTAAACAAGTTGACATATCTTAGGCCGCAATAATGTTAACATGAATTGACTTGTCTCTTAATTTGAGTTTGTTGTTTCCTGATGGATAGACATTAATTAGTCCATCCCACCGTCCAAACTTTTAGTATCGTTAAATCCGTACAATTTTTATGCTAATTATTAGCCGCTACTTGCTACAAATATCTCTCACATGTCATACCACTATGATTATGCACTATTAGCATATCTTTCATGCGTCATAACCCTCCAAGTTAATCCAATATAGTTATAAGAGTTGTTTCTTTCAAAGAAACATTAATAAGTGGTTGTTTGCATGAAGAGAATAATGATATCTTCGAGATACTAGTAAAGAATTAAAGAAATACTGAAATACAATAGCAAGATGCGAGAGGAAACCATACCTGCCTCCTGTCATACAAAAATTGGACAATCCAAAAAATAAAATAAAAGAAATATATTGTAATGGTCTCTCGCGATTAGATTATTTTATTTATTTGTATGAGAAATGTCTCTTATTATGTCCGTGACCAAATTCTCTGCATCCTTGAAAACTTTAGTTAACAATGTACAGAAGAAGGCAGATAAAATACAAGGTTTAGTGGGGAAAGAAGGAAAGGGCAGTTAGCTCTAGAGAGTAAACAAAATAGAGGGAGGTAAGTATCATATATAGGAGCGTTTGGATCGCTTAGGAATTTGGAGAATTTGGAGAATTTCCAATTCCTAGGCATAAATTTATTGGGAAGTGTGTAATTTTGTGAAGAGTTTAGATTGTTTATAATAAATTTATGTCTAGGAATAGGAAATTCTCCAAATTTCTCAAATTCCCACTTCAATCCAAACGGCCCCATAATTTATTTATTTTTATTTTTACTCTTGTGACAAAATAATTGTAAAATTTAATGCAAGGTATTGATTGTAGTTATTTGGAAGTTCAAGTGCATTTGTTCAGGTTTTGTATTTACCCAATTCTTTATAAGGAACGTTTGCTATTGACCGAACTGGTTGAAAATCGCTCATGCATCAAACTTTCTTGAAAAGAATATGTATAGTACTTACAAGATGTACGAACTAGTATTTACAATCAAATGCCATTGAAATAAGTATTCTACAACTTCTGGAACACAAAGAGCATTTGTTAGAAATATTTTCTCTAAATCTGCATATATACAACTACAAATTTGCACAACAAAACCAGGTGGAGACAAATTGGCTTATTTATTGAAAAACATCCAGCATTTATTAACTGGAGACATCCACATTAGCAAGGAAATTATTGAAGTGAAACCCAAATTTTGCATATTTAAGTTCCTAATTTCAAAATTTCAATAAGAATGTGCGTATTTCCATGGGTCCCAGTTCCACCACAAGAGCTTCACTGTCAACTGGGCCCCCTCTTATAGGTGACGATGCATATTTATCTTTCCCTTCAGTTTTCCAATTCATCCTCTTCATCTCTGATTTTACTTGATTAGTCGATAAACTTGTTTCTGTTATTTCTTTAATCTGCTAAACACATAAAATAATAAGAAAACCAAAGAGTAAGTACACTTCAAGAGAAATTAAGAAAATTCCAAGATCAGACAATAATTCAGAGAGGACATCAAGTTTGGCCCACTAGTTAGCACTTCTTTCAGTATATAATCAAGTGGTTGATTATGCAAGCAGGTATGCATGGTGCCAGACTGGAAGTACATTGCATCACCATGCAACAGATTTTGTATGAACTAGTTAAGGATATTTAAAAAGAAAATGAATGAATTTGATCACTTCTCTAGTGAGTTATGCTGGGTATAATTAAGACAATAGATAATAGCATACCGATCTTTGAGAAAAGACCTTCTTAAGCTCAACACTTGCCATTGTGGAATAATTAGCATCCTCACCAGCCTATACGAAGTCATGACAATCATGTTAAATGTGTTTTGAAGGGATTCTCTGCACATTCTAATGAAGATTTCTAATAATTTGAACTCATTACCTCAAACAAATGTGCCAACCGTAAAAGTACATTTCCATCATCCAGAATCTACAATAAAAAATTATAATTTTTCTATTTATTGACAAGGCAGATGGATATAAATAACTAAAATATACTCTTACTAATAAGAACCTGCAGTGTGATTAATGCAACATTTGGAGGCAAGCTGTAATTTTCGTCCATCAAGGTACATTTTGGGACATGTGACGAATCCCAACTATCATCATCCTACACCAATAATAAATGAAAGTAATGTAGTACTAAAAAGAATTTACTCAACCAACCTGAAGGCCATAGTTACAATTATTATTCCCAAAAGGGCCAAAATCTCAAAATGATTTTTAACTTTTAACAACAAACTGAAGAACTTGGAGCCTTTACCGTCAAACGGCAAATTAGGAAATTAAGAACAAAAAAGGGAGTACATGATCTTATATGGTTGTACCTCGTATGAGAAAGCTAGAAGAAATGGAGAGTAGATTTGTTGGCCAGTTATTCTGCGCCAATATGATCCATTTCCTAACTTATTAATTCCAATGTAATAATTTCCTCTTATCTGGGAGAACAAAGAGTACCAAATAAAGTTAACCAAATTGTTTACATCAAGAGTTTTATGCAAAATTTTTGTCTAGGTTTTAACATAAACAAAATTAAATGTACCACAAGTCCTTCACAGTTTTTATTTACACAAACTTCTTCGTTAAGCGTCTCCTTCAAAGAAGCAGAGGTATGGTCTTCAGCTACCATCCGCCTAGAATTTTAACAAGATTATTCCATTAATTTGGCTGTATCCAATAACTCCCCCATTCACGGGATGAAAAAAACAATAGAGAGCAAAATACCTGTGGAGCATGACTTCTATTTGACCATCTCCAATGCTCGAAGCTCCTACTGCATGATCCACGAGTATCGAGAGCTCAGAATTCTCATCCAATATATATACCCCAAGATTAACCTAAAAATTACAAAAATGAGAAATCTAAGATATGCAGTGAAAATATAAAATAAAATATTCTTCGCATTAAATAAGAAAATTTGAAATTTACGTACCGGGTAGTAATTTCCAGCAATTGGCTCAGTCACGTTCAGATCCCAATCATCCCTATAATCCCTTACCTATTTGAAACATATTCAAACGTAACCTAAAAACGCTTATATGCACAGATCAATTTTTATGTCAAAGTAGCACCTATTGAAAGGTGATACTTTGACAAAATGTAGTAGCTAATAGATATCAAGAGAAAGGTTAATAAACCTAACCCGTTTTAGGAAGTCTCTTCCATTGGAATCAGTATAAAATGTACCATTTGTAACCATATTTGTCGTAAGCCGGCTTATGACCTCTTTTCCAACTCCATCTTCTATAGGTATCGGCCCAATCTACAGAAGAATATTAAATTTCTATTTTCACTATAAGACCATCAATAGGGTTGCATAGTTATATATCTATTTAATTTAACAATGTAAGCCTCTTTTCTTCCCCCTTATATTAACGAGAGAATTTGGGCTTCATAAACAACTGTGCTTTGGTTTTGGATGTAGCTGCAATGCTGGATATTTAATTCACCTTTTTTTTGCTGAAAATCGTGCAAGAAATTCAAAGTATTTTGGGGTGCATACTGCATACATGATATTTTATCATCTGAAACACCAGTATATAATATATATAATAAGATAAGACTACTCACAGTAAATTCAACTTCAGCATAATCCCTCTCCTTATAAAGTCTTGTCACCTGCTAACATGAATTAATTGTATTTTGTACCTAATCAAAAAATAAATGATGCTAAAAATAAATTATGAGTCAGGGAACGACCTGAGAAATCCATGAATTGAACTGTTGATAGACCTCGTCAACTAGTGGACCTCTTTTAATCTTTGAACCTACCTGAATCAATTACAACTTCAAATTTTACACAATCAAACAAAAATAGCAATGCAATGGAGTAATAAATCACCTGAATTTCAAGAAAATCCAATACTAAAATATCAAGATAATTTGATTGATTACCAAACTAGAGGCACTAATGGCAAGAGTTCCATTTGGTCGAAATACATATGCACCAGACGTCTACAGATTAGCCATGCAAATTAGTAAGACAAATTAGTACAACTTCTGGAAAGAAAATTTTTGTAATAAGTTTAATTAGATCTGTGAACCTGACTGTTCAACGCATCGCCAGGATTCGAATTATACCAGAGATAATTTTGTTGTACCGGCAGATTTACCTGAACATATGTAAGGTTCAGTAAGAAACTAAAATGATTTGAAGAACAGCAGGGAATTATGAATAAGTAAAAGAGCAAAAAATAGTAACCCCTGTAATATTGTTGGTCATGCTTTGCAGTTGACCAGAAGAAGAAAAGGTCATTTTTAGAGGCCCAGGTCCCACCTCAATAGTATCAACTTCCAAGTTAGTTAATTGAGCAACATAGCGACCTTTTGCATGCACTGTACATTAAAAGGCATTTTAAAATTTTACATGGTCTTAATAACAAACCTAGTATTTCATTTTGCTTTCTTTTGTTCTTAGACAATGGACCTTTTGCAGTTTGTCTGGAAATGTAGTATGAATTCCAGCCCAAAGGAGGTGCAGAAGCTTGAAAAATGAGCCAATATTTTGGGGTCTGTTCTGGGGAACTTCCTAGATAAGCCTCTACATAGAATTTTCTAAGATTTAATGTGATGTTATCTATCTCCACAAACTGTGTTTCCACAAAAGCTCCACTTGAGTCCTTTACTAAAAGCTGATCATCATTCACCTGGAAATAATAAATAATCAGAATCTACCCATTTATCACGAAATTGCAAGAAGGTTAATTAATATATTGCAAAGACATGCATACAGCATTGTGTTACTTACTGGTATCCTGATGATATCAGTCCGGTGCCATCCAAGAGGGTTGTATGCCACTATTACCTACAGATTCAAAAATTTCAGGAACTTAAAATATTCAATTTATACTCACAGATATAGAAGGATGGAAAATTATATCAAAAGAGAACCATACCAAGGTTTTGTTGGATGAGATATCTTGCTCTGTTGTAGGGCAGTAGCTTATATTAAGCAAATTGCACTGATTTTTGCAACAAAAATTTGACTTAGAAAATTTTAAAGATGAGGTGTGTCTGGTACCAACTTAGCAGAGCTTAGAGAAGCTGACTATCATAAATTTATTATTATAATATTCTCTAGTCTAAACACTATTATATAATTATTTTTATATTTTTATAAGATAAATTGAAAAATAACAACTTGAAAAAAAAAGATAAAATTAAAAATAAAATATAATAAATGTACCTGACTAAGTTTTGCAGCTGAGGATGAAGATGCTTTGCTTCCATAGGTTAGACAAGTGAGAGCAACATTAATTCCTTCAGCTGCCTGAAAAAGTAATTAAGAACCAAAAACACAAATAGACCCCCTGCCACTCCAGGAAGAACTGTGACCAACAATTATAAGGAAAAAATGGAATAAAGAAAGAAGTTGATACCTTAGATGCACCTATGGAAAGTCGTTTGGCATAATCATTAGTGGTGTGTTGCCGTGAGGTTCCTGAAACAGCATCATGATGTTGCGCCACTCCCAATGCATCTCCTAGACTTGGCGTATAATCATCAGATGTACTACCCATCATGAATATTAGTTGGCGTGCAGCCTGATTTGAAAATAATATTTCCATTATTATGGAGTTGAAAGTTGACAGTGGTACCCTCAATGAAAGTGAACTCAAGCACAAAAACTAACAATTAAACACAAATCACACAGAAAGGCGCCTGACTTGTAAGACAAAATATTGCGCCAGCACTAATAAAAATAGCTTTATATAGTCTAGTGCTAATTTCTAATGCCAGTACAAAAGGGGAAATGTATATTACCAGATAATATCCACTAAGATCACGGACATATCGTTTGAAAGCAGGTCGGCTCGTGAAATATCCAGTCCAATAAGAATATGGCTTGATAGCATAACTACATATCATTATTAGAATAATGAAATTAGTGGATCAACAATAATAGAATAAAATAGTGTTGAAAAAGTAAGAGAGGGAGAGAGAGTTTACGGAAAATAATCATCATATTTTAATGGCCACGATTCTTCCAGTGAATTTAGCATGTCTATATAAATGGACGGCGTTGAGTAAAATGCATTGACTCGACCATCCTGTTACAGTAATTAGTATTCTGAAGGATCTGCCAAATTCTCATATTTAGCTTAACATAGATTATCCTTTTAATTCTACCATCAATATTACAGAGAAATATGCATATTATTTAAAGGGACAAAAGCAGTAAATGCTCCCTTAGGAAAGACAATATACCTTGTTAACATAATGGATAAGTTTGTCCATGTTCTTAAACCATGATTCGGCATACTGGTACTTGAAATCTTGTCCCATTGTCCACATTATATGATTTGTACGGGTCACATTAGCCTGAAAGAAAGAGATAAATATAACAATCAAATGAATTTGGTCTGGTATTGAATAATGCAAACCATTTGAACAGATACTTATCATGATGAATTAGACCAATAATGCATTATTACAAATAAAGAGAACAAACCTGAGTTAAAGCAGCATCTACAAAGTCATTGACACGCTGATCCACATTATAGTCAAATAAAAGTTGGTCATCCTGTAGCAATTTAATTAGGAGGAAATGTGATTAAAAATTATATCAAGCAAGAATTTTTTTGTTATAATATTTATCGAGGAAAAGAAATACCAAGTATCAAGCTTCACATTAAAAAAATAAATGATAAAATACAACTAGTAAATGACAGAAAGAATTACCTGAACTGGTATAATGTCATCAAAGATTTCAAAACCAAAACCATCAGGAGGACCATAATGCACTGGAAATGCATTTGCAAATATCTACCCAAAGAATTACAGTAGTTCAATATTTTTATCTCTCTTTTTTTATTTTCTAGATTTTAGAAAAAAAAAGAACAAAATACTAAATAACCTGAGAAGAGGACCCAAAGGTTTTTGATCCACGCCATATAACTTGGAGAGTTTTATCTGCCTTCCTCTTTTCTCTATCCTGGTAATCTATTCTCGCAAACTGCATTGAATCAAAACCTAGCTGCAATTTCAAAATTCAATAATGTCAGCAATCTGTACACATCTACATATAAGTTTAAATTGTAGAATTCACCTCGGCTCCGAGCAGGTAGCCTTGCACGGCTGAGTGCCCAAATGGGTCAATCTGCCACCCCACTCTAGGAACCTTGCCAAACTGCTTTTTGATCAAGCGGTGACCAAGGGTAGTTTGGTCAATCAAGTCAGTGTAATGCGTTGTTGCCTCATCATGCATGCACCAGCCACCATTTCTGGACCAAATTATTCCGAATGTATTTGGGTAAAATTGCAATAGTAGATATAGATAGTTTTGATTCTCTCTTATTTGTTACTGTAAAGGTATAAATACGCACATGAACTCAAGCTGACCAGAGTTAACCAGCTGTTTTACTATGGATTGAGTTGTTTCACTTTGCTCTTCCCACCATCTTTGGAAAAAGGCCTACCATAATTTGATAAAATTAAATGATGTTTGCATCATTGCTGATGAACAAAGACTTAGAATTCACCTGTTCTGCAAAAACAAACTTTCTGTCTGGATTTCTAAGCAAGCCTTCAACAACTGAATCCAGGATATTTAACACACATGATGCCTGAAAAAAATACATAATTATAATGAAAAGGAAGTTTATGTGGCATCCAATATAAAATAAGGCCCAATCCACATAATGTAAATCCTAGTCAAATACAAAGTATAAGATACAGATTGCCTACAAGAGTTGCTTTACCAGGGTGACTAGAAATTATCTAATTGATTAATTGTTCTTATTTAACATAGAGTCATTAAAATTACTACAAATTACAGAAGAAAGTCAGACAAAAATTGAGAAGGGTGCAGAGAATTAAACCCCAATGCTGTTATTGGATCCAACATAGTACTGATCAATGGTCTTCAGCCATCCTACATCATCATGTGAATGTGGTACCAGGTACACATTCAGCTTACCAGCCACTGGACCAGCAGTTGTGTTGTACCTGATATAAGCACCAGCACTGGTACGTACCGAGCCAGTAAAGCATAGTACAACCAAAGTCAACCAGAGAATCGTCTGACCCATCTCCTCCCTTTCACTCTTTCCCTCTCTCTCTCTCTAACCTTATTAGTAGAAGAAGGGTTAGAAGTCATGCCATATGAGGATACTAGGCTTTGATTGATTGATTGTTCTCTCTCTCAAAAAAAAAAAAGAGATTAAAAATATCTTCCAAATATAATTAAGGAACACTGGAACAGAAAGGGGTCCCGATCGGCATTTGATTACATGAGGCGTGTACTTCAATTATGTTGTCCAATTATATCTTATTTCAATTTGGTTCTTTTTTTTTTTTGTGGGTTTTGTTCGCTTTCGGGTTTTGGTTTTTAGCCTGTCTCTCTTTGGTATGCTTTCCTTTTCAATTCTCTTCTCGTCGTTGGAAGAAGGATAAGGAATAAGGATGGACCATGTAGTTACGCTGATATCTTCAGTATACTGACAGTGACAATAGGAAAATAGGAAAATAAAATAATATTAAGAGAGGAAACACATAAAAAATGGCAAAGAAAATTAGAACAGAATATTACAAAAACTGGAATAGGGAATTTCTGCTTTGGAGCTTTCTTAATCACGGGTTACTGAACTGAATCTGATATAAATTTACTCTTTATTACAGAAATGAGAAATCTAAATTGTTTATATTTTAATAAAAAAATAAAATGAATAAATTTAAATTCGATGACCAAAAGAAATTTCATATAATCATATTGATTAAGCGGCCTCCGACATAACTAATCCGCTCTCATGGCCTGTAGTTGTAGTTACTAGGCCCTTGTGTGGAAACACAACGCAGACGCAGTCTAGAATAATGGCCCAAATTTCTCTTAAAACGGCCCAAACATCACTTGTAAGAATGTAAGTTGTAACTTGTAAGCATATCCGCATTATTTCATTTTTTGGTTCAGATTCGTAAGTTCTATCATCTTCGTTTTCAAAGATTTCATTTCCGTTGTGGATTAATGCTGCTGTCGGAGGGAAAAAAAAAAAGGTTCTCCAGGGCACTGAAACAATTTTTTTTTCCTTTTTTGCTTGTTAATATTTTCATATTCCACTCTGTGTTCAAAAATCCATGCAGACTTTTGTGAAATTTACTCTATCAATACTGTTTACTTTATTAAATGATATTCTGAACAAGATCCAATCATCACAAACAAAAGTATCTCCATCACACTTACACAGCAATTGTAAATATTAATTGATATGGCAATTGTATTAGTTGCAACTTGCAAGGATACGACAAGTACTGAAGTACAACATCAGCCCTTTACATTTTTGTTTTAGTATAGTAGGAAGACAAAAACCACGACCTGGACACATAGGCATGAAGCTTTGAACATTTTAATCTATTGGTAACTACCCTAGTTTTCTTATCATGTTTTGCCTCTACAAAATTATTTTTTGCAAGTGCTAAGACTTGCTTTTTTATTTTATTTTATATCTACATCCCTACAGTTGGAAAAGCTTACTTTTTCTTTATTTATCATGTTAGTGGGTGATATAATTGAAATTGCACAGATGAAGATAGAAATGACTTCTACAATAGTACAATTGTCGATGTTGTATAAAGGTAGGGACTTGACCCCTATTTTTTCTTTAAAAAAAAATTTTGTCGATGTTGTATAAAGTTGCAATTGTGGAAAGCCAAACAAACTTTTTACTCAAGTAAATTGCATCTAATACCAAATTACAAAACTATTGATCTTATATTCTCATTTAAAAATACTATGTCTATTCAATTTTTTTCCTTTTTATTTCTTCATATTTTGTAATTAGAAGTTTAGAATACGCACCTTCTGTATTGAGATTAAATTAAAATATAAACAAAATATAGGATGGGTGAAATAAAATCTTTACTACTTATAAAAGCACCAGTCTAAAGGTCTATCCAATTTTGAGTCCAAAGGTGCAAACAATTGTTTACCCAATGTAATATGAACCATCTATTTTTATGATTTGATCAGATTAGTGGTGTAGATTTAATACTGACATGAAAGGTTTAAATCTTTCGTGTAGACCTGTTAACATCTGCGCGGAGCGGAAGGACGCTGGCTTAAAACCACACGGTACGAGAGTTCGATTCTCCGTGCAGATTTTTTATGCTGAAAGTGTCTGGGCGGTGGGTCTGTTGTTTGGTCCGCTCCAGCGCATGAGTTCGATTCCGCGCAGGCGCCAATATTTTTTTTTACTTTTCTTATTTCATGCGACCTGACGCCTCTTTTTTCTATTTCAAGCGGCCTCCATTCCCTAACCTAACACAAAGTGAAAATTTCTTTCCTTCTAGGCGTCGCTATATTTCTTTCCTTCTCAATTCCATTTGCGAGATTAGCCGCCTCCTGATTGATATCCCATCTCATCCCATCTCCTTCGCTAGGGTTTGCTCTCAACCACGCCCCGCTCCCATTTTACATCTTATTCTCTGTCGATTGTTTCTGTTCACCTGTGCTTGAGTTGTTTTATTTTTTTCTGATTGTGTCGATTGTCCAGACCGATTCAACGATATCTTCTCTCGATTGGCATTCGAATTGTGTAGCTTGCTCACAATTAACGATGAAGAAAAATTCTAGATGTTTTCCCAAGTCTGCCGTACCCCGTCTCTGGCCCGACTACAATCTTACGTTCTGGGCTTGAATTCGAGACATGGTCTGATTTCGACGGGCTGGGAGGTGCTAGACTAGCTGGACACCTCGAGGGCCTTGTATCCGGTGTTTCTGTCTCAAGACGTTGTGCTCCTTTTTCAGGTGGAAGTGTGGTGGCCTGCAGTCCTGGAGGAGGGGTTCTTAATTTCTCGGCTGTTCCAACCTCTGTAGAGCCAGCCAGAGATACACTTATCATATCATGCTAATCCGTTGGAGGTACTAATCTCTTCTTATAAGTTCCCTCTTCTCCTTTCCTATTTAATTTCTATATCGTTCATTGATTTGCTTGTTTTTTTGTATTTTTTTCTTTTTTTCAGACAAATTTTTGTTGGGGGTTTGTTCCAACTACAAGCGCTTGTGAGAGGCACCTTCAATTGATCGGAAGATCTATAGATGGTGAAATTTTCTATTTCATGGTAAATTCATTTGTATTTATGTAAGATTTGGGACAATTGATTAGTTTATTATTCTCAATTTTGGTAGATTAATCAGTTAAGCATTGTTGTAAATAAAATGACTGCATCCGATTCTTACCAACATCATCTTTCTTATTGTTTTTTTTATGGTGTTTCTTTTGTTTTTGATACTTTATCTCTTTATACACTGGCCAAATTCTTGATGGAATTAATCGCAATTGCAGTTGGATGGTCCACCCATGAGTAGTCACATTGGTACAAGTGCAACAAAGCAAACAATCTCTTATACAATTCATTTAGCCTCGACACAAGTAGGCCTCGTGGTACGTGCAAGCATTTTTATACTGAAAAATTCTTTTTAGAGGCATCTACTACTTTCTAATTTTGCTAAATGAGGATTATTTTCATATTTGCAAATATTATTCAGTTCAAAATTGGCACCGACTATGTGAAGGAGTATTTCTTGACCACCCCTTTGTTAAGGATGACTCCACAGTTCCTGATTATGTGGTGAGTACCTTTTATGGTTCCTTTTCTTTTACTTGGAATTGTTCTGTCGAAATCTGGAGTTTTTATAAATCTGTAGGAAAATTCAAGCATAGTTCTATTGAGGATGTTCAATAGAGTGGTGAAAAGAGAATCGTCATCAGTAGCAGAAGTCAGTAATAAGTACCCTAACTGCTAAGGATGGCACTGCCAAGTCAGGTGAGCAAAAATAGTTTACTCAATAATTTCTTTCTCATCTCTTTACCTTCTTTATGAATTATAGATCTGAAGGACTATTGCTTCCTTTTTCATTATTTTCTCGATTTCCTGCTCAATTAATTTCTATCGTTTTTGTTTTTTTTATAGCAACTTTTGGCGTAAGAGGAAGAAATAAGGTGATTATTTACCCTGCCTAGGTCTGTTATTATTATTTTTTTTTTGGATTGAGATCCCAGTTCTCCTCGTAATTTTTTATTTGGTTTCATTTTATTTTTATGTTCTTTCCTAAACTGAATGTTGTAGTATCATTTTCATGCAACCTGGCAGCCATGGCTCATTATCTTTGAAAAGAAAGGTTAATTATATTTTCTTTTCTGTCTGAACAGAAAATGGAGAGATATGATGGTATTGCATAAGTAGCTTTCTTTTGAAAATCCTGCGACCACTATAAAAGGGGCAAAAGAATTCTCCAGTGGGTTTGAAGCTCTTCTGTCAGGTCACCTCTAATCTTCCAGGGCCAGAAACCCAACTTAAAATCTCTAAAATGAATGTATGATCCAGATTTTGAACTCACTTTGCTCTTACCAAGATGTCTAGGAATTTTGATGATAAATATATAAGACTTTAGACTCTTTATTGTTGTTAAGAATACAGTTAAAAGTGTATAAACAGGTTTTAACCTTAGAAAAACCACTTTTCTTTCTTTATTGTCGGGTTATTAAATTGGGCCATCTTTGATTTTTGGTGGTATAACAATCAATAAAAAATCATTTCGGTATAATTAGGTGCTATTAAGAATTGGATTTCTCTTTAGATTATGTTTTTTTTCCAACAATTAAAAATTGTTGCTTATGTTTATCTATTTTCCTAAAATTTATACAAGGGACAGTATCAATTCTGCCTGACTGCTTTTTTATTTTTTTTTGGGTTCTTATTGGTTTCAGGATTTGTATGACTTTTCCTCCCCATTTTCGAAAAATTCTTCTTGCACTGATTCAGGTGAGCTAAAGCGATTGTATATATATTCCCTACTCTTTCTGTTGCTAAGCGATTGTATATTTTGGTTGTATCAATGACAGGATTTTGAAATATATTTCAATGTTTCCATTTAGCAGGTATGGACATTATGGAATGACTGGAACATTCTTAATCTGCTAAATTTCTCAATTTTGAAGAACTCATATGACTGAGTTAGGATCATAAGTTGCATCCAAGTAGGACTTCTGTGTGCTCAAGACAGACAAAAAGAATCGGCCTCACATGTTAGACTGATGTTAAACAGCCCAAACATAATTTATTCTCATTGTTCTTGTCAAATTTTGCCCACACATTGAGTGGGCGTGTATGCTAGTATAAACAAAATATAGGATGGTTGAGGTTGACCATGAGCCACACGTTTCTTCTTTTGGCAAACGAACACGTTTCATCTGAATAACACAAAGCGAATAAATGTATGGTATTTTTTGTAGTGTGCACCCACGGCCCACCCAGTTATAAAAAGGTGCCATGTTATATCTTCCATACCTCACACCCTGTGTTGACAATTTTGAGCAAATCACGGGTTCATTAATGAAAAAAAAAATATATGCATCGTTTAAACACAATTTTGTTTTCTCATTTCACCAGTAGACAGTATATTTAAACGCAAATGAAAATAATGCAGGGGTGTTAATAAAGAAATTTTGAAGAAAAAAAAGAGAAAAAGTCCACGAGTTTTCCTGCACGTGGGGCCTACCACGTGACGGTCTACAGACTGCAGCGCCAGCGCCCCCGTAGTGCGCAGTGAGCTCATGCACTCATATCTTTATGTCCTATGTGAAGCGGGTCAAGAGCAGGCATTACGCGACCCGACAAACTTAGATTTCAAATGAAACATCGCTAAAACTTAGATTTCCTAACCCAGTTTCGCTAATATTTTTGGGAAAATTGGGTGCATACCCCTCTAATCTTTTCTAATTGGAAATATACCCCTCTATTCTTTAAAATCAGATACATATCCCTCTAATCTCGTCAATTGAGTATATTTACCCTTATCCATTAGTTTAATGATAATTTATTTAAATATAAAAAATTGAAATAGAAAGTTTTTGACAAAATTACCCTTTTCCCATCACAAAATACCCTGACAAGTGACAACCCCCCTCTCTCTTTGTCCAGTGCGAGCACCTTGCCCTTATTTCTCGAGCTTTCTCGTCCAGATTGAGTTTGAATTCGTTTCTTTGGGTATATTTTAAGGGGCTATATAGCATTGCCCTGCTAGATTACAGACTTACAATTGATGCAGTCCAACCTCCACTGATATGTGTCGTACTGTTGCAGTAGTTTTTATTGGTAGAATAAATTTGGGTTAGGGATTCTGAGATGCTTATTTTCTATAAGAGATGCATGTATTTAACTTTGTTCTTTTCTTCGGTAAATAAATGACCAGTTAAAAGATCAGTTTAAGTGCGCTAATTTCTATAAGAAATTGAAAACGTTGTCAATGTTTAGCAAATGCGAATAATTTATTGATGAATATCATTTACCTAAGTTATTTCCTAACAAAAGATTCTATAATTACGAGTCCTATTATTCTTTTTAAGAGAACTTACGAGTCCTATTATTAGAAGATGATTGAAATGAAAAGCAGATAAGCACTTGGTATTCTGGAGGTTTTGGAGAAAGTAAGAAGTTGAAAATCAATTGGATCTAGAAGTGAAATCAATTAGTCAAAGTGCAGGAGGGAGAAAAAGAGTGAGCAAGGGAGATAAAACAAATATAGAGTCTAATCCAGGCAACAAAATAGATCCTATGTGCCTTCTATCCTTCCTGGCCAAAGAGGGGGGAAATAGCAAGGTTGATCTACACTAGAGAAATCGAGGATAGAAGGGCAGCGATCCCGCTTGCACAAGCACAAGCACAAGAGGGTTGTCAGGGTACGCTGTGCTATGAAGAGAAAGAGGGCAATCTCGTCATAAATTTTATATTTCAATTTTTTATATTTAAATTATCATTAAACTAATCAATAAGGGCAAATATACTTAACTGACAAGATTAGAGGGATATATCCAATTTTAGAATAGAGGGCTATATTTCCAATTAGAAAAGATTTAGAGGGGTATACACCTAATTAAAATGCCAGTTAGTATTAATCAATATTTTGTTGGGAATTGTGATTCATATTATAATATGTACTATAATCTTTAATCAATATATGTTATAAACTTATAATTGATGTCAATATTTCATATCAGGGATTCGAACTCCTAATCAATAAACATTTCAATATATGTTATAATTCTTTATCTAACTTATGACATTGATCGTGAATTTATATATGAATATTCCGAACAAATATAAATGTACAAGGGAAGCTCGAGAACTTCCTAGTTAAAGATACAACCAGCTCTTGCTAGAATTAAAACGTTATTATATATATAAAAGAAACACAGTACAATTTTTTCCCCCTGATTAAGACAAGTTCACATATTTCAATTATTTACTCGCCTAAAGAAAAAGGCAGAAAAGAGTGGGTTGTTCATAATGTTAACAACATTTCTGTGGAATTTATTCCAGCTCCACTTATTAATAGGAGACGGTAGCATTGTAGCAAGATTCTTGAAAGTGCGAGTCCAAATCGCACAAAAAGGTGCGTATTTCCATTGGTCCCAGTTCTACCACAAGAGTTTTACTGTCGACTGGACCCCCTCTTACACGCTGTGATAGGTGCTCTTCTTTTCCTTCAGTCTTCCATGTAAGTCTCTTCATCTCAGACTTCACTTGATTTGTTGATAAATTTGTTTCTGTTATCTCTTTAATCTGTTAAAGAAAAATTTCCAAACGCAATAGAGGAAAAAACATAAATAGATAAATAAATAGTGATAAAAGAAATGCCAGTGCACAAATTATTTTGAAACACTATTTACATTTTGTCAACTGGTCAGCATTCTTTCTTATGTGGATAAAAGTCAAAACTGGTTCATACATGGTGTTGCAAAGAAATTGTAAGCTGGTACACAAATTACAAGCAATGACTGGTGCATACAATTGGATTAATCTGGAAGAAACTCGAGCGAACAAAAAAAATACAACGCAACTAAATGCTTAATGAACTTATTAGTATTGTTTGGTATATGTCAGTTCACAGTGAAAAATTACATACCAATCTTTGTGAAAATAGCTTCTTAAGCTCAACGCGTGCCATCGTGGAATAATTAGCATCTTCACCAGCCTAGAATATTAGTTCAGAACTTCAGATTGAAGTGTATGTTAAAAATTGTTGGAGGAACTTGCAGTAAACATTCTGACAGGAGTTCTTATTTTAAATTGTTACCTCAAACAAATGCGCCAAACGTAGAAGCACAGTTGCATCATCAAGGCTCTACAATGAAGTGCACAAGTCATATACCATTTTGTTTTTTCCTTATATGATTTGAATTTTAAATTAAAAGATATAATGTTTTCTGAGACCTGAAGAGTGATTATTGCAACATTTGGAGGTAAGCTGTAGTTTTCATCCATCAAGGAAAATTTTGTGACATGAGATGACTTCCAACTCTCTTCATCCTACAAATTGGAAAGGGCTAAATAGCTAGTAAAAATTAAATACTTGAAGTGCAAATTGTCAAGCATTGTACCCAGAAGGGCTTTACACTAGAAGTAATGTCTAACTTCAACATATAAACAGATTTGCATCCCTCTAAGCTGAATTTTAAAGGGCAAAAAAGGAAACTTATTTGACAATTGTGGTAACTGCCTCAATTTTTATCAAAATAAACCTTGTACATAAATACTTTGTGATGTTGATAGGCCATGCATTGAATTTGGTTCAATTTGAAATTTTACTGGTCTCTACCAATCAAAATTCTTTTAATGTAAGGCCTTTTCAGAGGGGCAAGCCCTGGAGTTGGAAGACATCAAATTCCCTTTTTATTATTCTTCACTCAATATATACCTACTACCTAGTGAGTTATTCATTTATTCCCTAAAATTCTCAATGCCCTTTGGTCTTTCCCGGGCTTGATCAAAGGGGAAACAACAATGTCACTTGTGCCTGATACCTTGTTGCTTGTTCAGTTTGAAAAAATGATATCAACATCTTGGATTTGAAGAATTCAAGTCAGTGTCACGGTTGTCAAATAATTAAACTGTAACTTGTCAAGATACTCCGATCCAACTATGAAATCACATGGATTTACGAATGGAAATGTTGTGCTTTTCATACCTCGTGTGAGAAAGCAAGAAGAAAAGGAGAGTAGATTTGTTGGCCGGTTGTTCTGCGCCAATATGATCCATTTCCTAATTTGTTAACTCCGATGTAATAATTACCTTTTATCTGAGAATATAAAATTGCAAAGAAGGCAATACAAACCCTTAATTTAAGTCAAAAAGCTTTCAGCAAATTTTCATGAATTCTGACATCAAAAGTTCAACCATACCTTAAGGCCCTTGCACTTTTTTGCTACACAAACTTGTTCATTAAGTACATCTCCGACACCTCTAGCATCATCATGTTGCATTCGCCTAGAAATTCAAAAAAGTAATGTCAGAAAAATTTGGATAAATATTCATCTGTCCCTCGAACTCCCCTTGTTGAAGTGAGAATCAAATTTAGTACCTATGAAGCATTAGTTCTATTTGACCATCTTTAATACTTGAAGCTCCAATTGCACGATCCACCAATACAGAGAGCTCATATTTCTCATCCATTATATATATTCCAAGATTAACCTACAAAAGCATAAGAAAGGAGAATTTATGATATGTGCCATAATAAAAGTTCACAATACTAAGTAATGAATTTGAAATTGAGTACCGGGTAGTAATTTCCAGCGACTGGTTGGGTCACATGAAGATCCCAATCATTCCGATAATCTCTTACCTATTTTATGCATATTCATTGTAAGTTTTAATTTTTATTATAGCTAACACATTTTGAAGTTAAGACATGCAAAACAAGTATTAAATTTGGATAGGGAAGGAAAACGGTACATAATAGATTCGAAGATTTATGAACTCACCCGTTTTAGAAAGTCTCTTCCATTGGAATCTGTGTAAAATGCACCATTTGTAACCATATTTGCTGATAGTCGGCTTATGACTTCTTTCCCAATTTTGTCTTCTACAGGTATTGGCCCAATCTACACAAGTACATTATCCCTCTAACAAATTATATGATGATCAGAATAATCCTTCTAGTATCTACTAAATTTAACAATTCCAACTTTTTTTTTTAAAGAAGAAATCATGGTTAACCAGAAAACTAAGATAAGTTATCCTTGCTTAGCTTGTGTAAGCAGCTTCTTTATTAGCATTAACTTTTCTTTCAGAAGGACAGTGAGTCAACAATAATTAGGAAATTCAAAATATTTTTCAACTCCAAAGAAATATTATGCCATCTGAACCACCAGTCCAAGGTAAGATGAGAATAACTCACAGTGAATTCAACTTCAGCATAATCTCTCTTTTTATAAAGCCTTATCACCTGAAAACAAAAAAAAAAAATTTATCTTATGTGTTTAAAGGTTTTAGGAAGGACAAAGATACTTAAATAAACTATGATTAAAGGACTAGCCTGATAGATCCAAGAACCAAACTGTTGATGGACCTCATCAACTAGTTGCCCCCTCTTAATCTTTAAATCTACCTGAAATAATTACCATTTAAATTATATTCTGCGGTAATAAACAATAATGCCAACTAAAAAAAAATAAAATAAAATGAAGTATGCAGTAAAAGAAAAATATAACTACTTACCAAATTAGAAGCACTATTTGCTACTGTACCATTTGGTCGAAATATGTATGCACCAGATGCCTATCAAGCAATTTATACCATTATAAGCAAAATAAAATTCAGACAGCATTACATTGTAATGAGAAAAGGAATGTGATGATTTTAACATTAATTAGGGAACCTGTTGGTCTGATGCATCACCAGCACTTGAACTATACCAGAGATAATTTTGCTGTATTGGCAGGTCAACCTAAATAACAGTAAGGTTCTATAAGATAAAAGATAGTTAGAAGAACAGCAGACAATTAAACAAATAATACAGAAGGCTAACCCCTGTCATAGGATTGGTAATCTTTTGTAGCTGACCAGATGGAGAAAAGGACATTTTTAGAGGCCCAGGTCCCACCTCAATAGTGCCATCTTCCAAATAAGCTAACTTTGGCATAGATCCACTCTTTATATGCACTGTTCCATTAAGATACAATTCCAGTAAAAGAATTTTTAGAAGTAACAGTATTCAGAAAACTATTTCATTTTACTGTTTAGGAAGATTTACCCTTTGATGTTTGTCTAGAAATGTAGTATGAGTTCCAACCCAAAGGAGGTGCATTAGCTTGAAAAATAAGCCAATATTTTGGGGTCTTATTTGGGTAAATTCCAAGATAAGCCTCTACATAAAATTCTCTAAGATTTAGTGTGATGCTATCGATCTCCACAAATTGAGTTTCAACAATATCTCCATTTGAGTCCTTTACTACAAGCTGGTCGTCACTGACCTGAAAATAACAAAAATAATCATAGAATTTCCAGAAAGAGCCCCACAATATCAAGAAATTATAAAATCATTGACTGGAAAAATTCATCAAAAGAGTTCATCCAGGAATACTACAAAAACGTGATAACACGATTGTTTTACTAACTGGTATCCTGATGAAATCAGTACGGTGCCATCCAAGAGGGTTGTATGTCACCACCACCTACATAAAAAATATTCAGACATGTAGAAGGGCATTCAGTTATTGTTAATTCTAGGTAGACATAAAATATCAATCAAAAGTAAACCATACCAAGCTTTTTTTGGATGAGATCTTTTTCTCTGTCGGAGGGCAGTAGCTTATATTAAGCAGATTACACTGCAATTATTGCAGAGAAAGTTTATCAGAAAAATTTGAGTACAAACTTGTGTGCAACAACCACTTTATAAGTGTTTACCAAAGCTGACAGATGATTGGAAATTTTTTTACATTGTTGCTTTTTCTATACATTTTTATAGTTGTTCTCAATTCTCATAATAAAAGAAATCCAATTTATAAAAAAATAACAAACAAATAACAGAAATTAAAAATAATATAAAATACAGGTACCTGGCTAAGTGCTGAATCTGAGGATGAACAGGTTTTGTACCCACTTGTCAGGCAAGTGAGAGCTACATCAATACCTTTACCAGCCTGAAAAAAATTAAAATAAAATAAGCAAAAATATGATCAGAACTTCTATGACGCTTAAAAATGTAATTGAAAATTAAATATTACCAAAGATGCACCAATGGAAAGGCGTTTGGCATAATCATCAGTAGTGTGTTGCCGTGCAGTTCCTGAGACAGCATCATGATGTTGTGCCACTGCCAATGCATCTTCTAGGCTTGATGTATAGACAACATTGGATGTATTGCGGATCATGAATTCCAGTTGTCTTGCAGCCTATCACAGATATACATATTTTGTTAACATGTAAATTCCTGTGCTGCAGATAAAACCTATACATGTTGCAACAAAGCCTGAGGTAATCACAAAAAGGTACCTAAAACACATAATAATTTTCTCTTAACAAAAAAAAAAAAGATGGTTGACCAGTAATACCAACATATGCATGTAGTAAGAAATTTTCAGGTAGTTACATTCTGTTTTTGACAGGGAACTTTATATTACCAGATAATAGCCACTAAGATCACGAACAAATCGCTTGAAAGCAGGTCGGCTAGTGAAATACCCAGTCCAATAAGCATTTGGGGAATCAGCATAACTACCGACCATCACAGAGAACAATAAATTAGAGGGTTAACAGTTAATAATAGAGTGAGCAAATGAGAAAGCGATAGGGAGAGGGGGGGGGGGATTACGGGAAGTAATCATGAAATTTCAATGGCCAAGATTCTTCAAGTGAATTCAATACATCTACATAATGGGATGGTGTTGAATAAAGAGCATTGACTCGGCCATCCTGTTATACAAATTAATGTGCTAAAGATCTATCAAAATTCTTAAATTTAAGTTTTAAATAATAAATTCAGACTTGTCCTGAGTCTATCTTCACTATATATGATAAGCTCAAGTAAAGTCTCCGCAAGGAGACACCACATACCTTGTTGACATAATGGATAAGTTTGTCCATGTTCTTAAACCATGATTCGGCATATTGGTATTGAAAATCATCTCCCATTGTCCACATTATATGGTTGGTACTTGTGACATTCGCCTGAATGTATCAAGAAGTTTAATTAACCAAAGCAAGCAAATTTGTCCCCTATTGAATAATGTAAATTGAATACGACTACATATATTATGAATTGGATAGTAATTTGTTCAGCTTCAATGAAAAAATTTACATAGAAATTCAATGAAAGTTAAGTAACATAGAGGTAGACCTGAGTTAAAGCAGCATTAACAAAATCATTTACACGTTGCTCCACATTAAAGTCAAATAGAAATCTGTCGTCCTGCATGAATTTAATTTATAATGAAAAAACAATGATTATATGTATCCAGAATATTGTTGTTAACAAACTATGTCAAGGAGCAACCATATTTCCAAAGAGGATACCATGAACAAATGTAACAAAATAAGCACCTGAACTGGTATGATGTCATCAAAGATTTCAAAACCAAAACCATCTGGAGGGCTGTAATGCACTGGAAATGCATTTGCAAATATCTACAGGTAAAAGAAAATAAACTTTATGCAATTTCCATTTTTCCCTTCTTTAAGAGAAAAAATAAAAAGAGTGAGAAAAATATGTATAGATAACCTGAGAAGAGGAGCCAAACGTTTTTGATCCACGCCATATAACCTGGAGAGATTTATCTCCCTTTCTCTTGGCTCTATCCTGGTAATCTATTCTCGCAAAATGCACTGAATCAAACCCTAGCTGCAAATCCCAGATCCAATAATTTGAGTCGCACATTAAATTTTTATAAGAAGGTTTCAATTAATAAAATTACCTCAGCTCCAAGCAAGTAGCCTTGCACAGCTGAGTGCCCAAATGGGTCAATTTGCCAGCCGGCTCGAGGGATCTTCCCAAACTGCTTTTTAATCAAGCGGTGACCGAGGGTAGTTTGGTCAATCATGTCTATGTAATGTGTGGCTGCCTCATCATGCATGCACCAGCCTCCATTTCTGGTCCAAAATTATCTGAATTGTTCACCTTCTGCTAACGCAAAACAGTTTTTGAAAAAACCTATATATCCGGAATGAGGAATGAACAGTGCCGGGCTATGTATTTTCTGACGCTCCTATGTGGAGGTAACATGACGCTGGTCAATTTGACCCATACAATAGTGTATTATGAACCGTTGTATGAAAGGTTGTATGAAGGTGAACTCACATGGATCTATGAGGGAGAAAATGTCTTCTTCTATTGGTTTTTTGTGCACTCAGTGCATTAATCCTTAGCAAGACCATATCTTTCCTTAGTGTGAGACGGGGACCATGTATCTCTTGGTCTATGAAATTTGTATGCTATTGGTCCATGTGCATGTAGGCTTAAATCACTCGGATTTACTGTGTCCAATTATTTTGTTTGCAACTGAATAGTCAGTAAGTCGTTTTTTATAGTTATTATGATTCGTTATAGGTTAGGTTGCATAGGAGTGGGTTCACAATCATTTAAATTTCTTTCTTTCTATATGCTCCTGTTCTACTGCTCACAGGTGAATCAATTGACATATGTCCTATTATGTTTCCAGCTTTGTGGAGGTCCATCCTGATTTGATTTCGGTAACAAATGATGCGCCCTCCTTTTTCAAATTATTATGCAGATGTTCATACACATTTATCTTTTTACCTCTTCTAATTAAATTGATTCCTTGCCTCACACCAGTACACCACTCTTATTGTAGTAATTAAAAAACAGTTAAAATGTTTTAATTTGCTTAAGTTTATTGTCGTATGTGATAATTTATCCTTGTACAATTGTATTCCAAAAATACTAGGACAATGTTAACAAATAAATCACATAAAGTGATGATAGACTTCAAGTGTGGCATAATATTTTATTTACTGCAATCTTGACTGGTATACAATTTCAAGTTGCGGCGGAGCCGCAACTGAAAGATCTAGTGGCAAATAATTTTGATTCTTCCTTGAAAAATAATGAAACAGAAAGAGAGATTGATGTACATGAACTCAAGCTGACCAGAGTGAACCAGTTTTTGTACTATGGATTGAGTTGCTTTACTTTGCTCATTCCACCATCTTTGGAAAAATGCCTACATAAGTTCTTTTCAATTACATAATATGATAAATGAATATTATTTAGGTGGGATTTGTAAACAACAGAAATATAACCTACCTGTTCCACAAAAACAAACTTCCTGTCTGGATTTCTAAGCAAGGCTTCAACCACTGAATCCAGTACATTAATCAAACTTGTTCCCTGAGGGGGAAAATAGATATTTCTTATGTAAAGGAAAAAAAAAAAGGAAAACACAAAAACAGAAATTTAATAAACAATACCGAGCACTATGTAAAAACCAATTGGATACCCAAAACTATTCCAACTAAGGGACAATAAACAGGAGCTTGTATGTAAAATTAAGACAATTGAATAAACACCAATGCTTAAGTCCCTTGGTCAATCATGAACAATCTGATTACTTTTCGTTTTACGATACATCAACTACATTGCAACAGATTAACATAAGTCAAAATGTAAAATTATACATCAGACCAAACCTGAATGCTATTGTTGGATCCAACATAGTACTGATCAATAGTCTTCAGCCATCCCACATCATCATGCGAGTGCGGCACGAGGTGCACATTCAATTTCCCAGCCACTATACCAGCAGTTGTGTTGTATCTGACAAAATTACCAGAACTGGTACATACCAAGCCCATGAAACTTAGTACAACCAGAGTGAACAAGGGAGTAGTCTGACCCATCTCTCTCTCTCTCTCTCTCAATCTCTCTCTCTAGTAGAGAAGAGACTTCACTTCACTAAGCAAGGCCTATCAAATTAATTTTGGTGGGAGGCGTGAACTTCAATTATGCTATTCCCAAATTAAACAATCATTAAATCTGTTTGTTTGTAGTAATTTTGCGCATCCCTCGTGACAGTCTGGTCCGATCTCTATATTCGATTTGTTTTTGTATTGCTCTAGTACTACACTGTACACAGCGATAGTGATAAGAACAAAGAAAGACGAGGACTGACAACGACTGGATAGCAAACGACCAAACGTGATGAGAAGAGGAATGAAACGCACATGGCCTGATGGCACTACATTTAGTAAATAGATCAGCCCAATATTTGTGGCCTGCTTTTAATCTTTCACCGGCCCAACTATGATGTCTCTTTTTCCAGGCTTCAGGGATTCATAAAACAAACATCCCCGTGCGACAAAAGGTTGCTTTTGCTTATGTGGTTGGAATCCGTTTTTTCTATTTATATGAAAATCTTAAAAAAGAAAGAAGAAAAAGAAGTGTGCCCTGTGGTATAAGGGTTGAGAGCTCATGATGCTATCAATTTATGCCAAAAACGGGAAAGGAGGCAGAACCTTCAATTTTGAAACCTGAGTTGGAAAGGATATTCGGTGACTGTGAGTATGCAGATGTATTCCATGAACCCACCTCCTTACCTCCAACCAGAGCCAATGATCACCATATACCTTTGAAGCCTATGATCAGCATTTTATTAAAATTTTAATCTCATTACAAATCAACAAAAATGGAGAATTTTTAATAAAATTGACAAAATTTAGAACGGCAAGTATCAAATTTACTATGATCTTTTTAAATCGGTAATGACTTGATACTTAATTCGGTTATTCAAAAATGAACTTGGTGTGCTTAAAAGCATAAAAGCATCAACAAATTCAAAACATAATACATCACATAAAAGCATACCGCTAATGGCATACAAATATCAGTCATTCCTTGGGAGTTTTGAAACCTCAACAACTGTGTAATAACAGCACCTAATGCAACTTGAGTTGGCTTAATTAACCCGACATGAACTAATCAAACTATTTAACTTCTTCAAATACAAAATGAACTAATTTGTAAAAGAACCTGACAGATTTGATTCCTACAATCTCCTAAACAAAAAAAATCACACAATTAACTAAATTGTTCTAGCTTGATTTCTTTAGTTGCTTTCAGAGCCATTAGAATAATAAAATACACTCTCTTTTTGTCTTTCCTGATTCCGCTAATTTGCTCCTATAGTTAGCTATATTCTGTCCTTGTACATGTTATCATCTCACCTCCTGTACATCTTGTAGATAAATAAGCACCTCCTGACTGTCATCATGCGACTTTAAAATTTATCAATAAGAAAGAATCTTATTACTCATGTAAAATTTATCAATAAGAAAGAATATTCTTGCTCTTATAATCAAACAAAAAGTACTTCATGGCATTTTCTGACATAGCTCATGATGATAAATCCAATATGATTAAAATCAATCAAATAGACAAAAATAAATCAGAATCTCCAATAATTTAACATTGCGAAAAAACATAGGCACGAGCACATGAAAAAAATCATTCAAATTGATTCCTATCTTTTTCAGTATAGAAGTTGGTAAGGAAGAAGTGAATCAAATCTCACTCTTTTGTAACAGAAAGGAGGTTTTACTTTTTCACTATCCGTTATCCAAATCATTATCCTACAGAAATTAGCAAACTACTAAGAAAATCAAGTAGTCATACAACACGAACAAAATCTGTCCTATGTGCAAATATAAATCCCTCCTGTCACAACTCGGGAGTCGGGAAACAGCAATTTTATATTGCAAAATTTTACAAATTTGCCAAAATATTGCAAATCGAGAACAAAAATTAGAAAAAGTACCCCTGGAACTGTCTATTTGGATCGTCCCGTGTTCTTAATATTAAGAGCCGCTAGGGTTTTTTCCTGTTGCGAAGGAGAGGAGGGTTCGGGTGAGGTGAGGAGGTTTAATCTAGTGTTTTCCCGTTTGTGAAAAGTTGCAAGAGAAAGAGAGGAGGGTTCGGGTGAGGTGAGGAGGTTCAATCTAGTTTTTTCCCGTTTGTAAAAAGTTGGAAGAGAAAGCTAGTAACGGAGAGTCCACTGGTTATAGATGGAAAGATTTAAACTGAGAAACTAGCATTCCATCGCATTAAATCTGAGTCAGCTGAATTCCGAATTCCGACGACCCAATACTCAGTATAGGTGCTCTATGCTTTCTAAAACCTCACTATTTTGGTGTGCCAGTGCATCAGGTTTTTAGGGATGATGATTAAGAGAGTGTTGTAATAAACTGCTTTTTTTTGTTTTAATGAAAAGAGTGGTGAGCAATATAAGCTCACTTGTTTCAAATATATATATTAATAATAATAATAATAATAAATTTGTTCGATGATTTTTAATCTGATGTATTTGTTGTCGATCGAACACTCTGCCCTGAAAAAAAAAAAAACCAAACTATTATTTGTGGCTTGCAGCCAAATATGAGTAAATTGAAGACGCACCATATGGAAATCAACCAAAATGTGGGCGTAAGCTCTAAGCCGTTTGAAAAACACTGAATGCATGCCACAAAATTCTACCTTGGTAAAAGGGCTCAAGAAAGCCACATAGACTGGATCCCTGCATTCCCCCCAAAAAAAATAATAATAACAAAATAATAAAAAAAAATCAAATCATTAAAATTATGCTTCATATAAATATCCAAGCATTGTAGTAGAGGTTCAAAGCTTAAATTGGTCAGCACAGAAGCAATAAAAATGGAAATCTGATAACTTGCTCTTTGTTGGCCTTTTCTTAACTATTACATTATTATGTTAATAAATAGCACTATTAGTTGAAACATATGAGTATAAAATAGGTAGAATCAGTTCATTACCGACATCAAAGACTATGAACCTTATAATAGAAAGCAAGAAACTAAAATAAAGAATATTTACTGGAATATGGCCGACATAGAAAGGACAAGAGTTAGGCCAAAAGAGACACCCAAATAGTGAAGTCTCTCAGGTGGCCTTTTACCCAGATGTACAAGAAGATGAGGCAATGTTTTTTTTGGCTCTATAGTCTCTTCTAGCAATGATGCCTACAAGAAGAATATAGCTCTTTAAGACGACATATAAAACCATATAGCACTGTATTTAGAAACAGACACAAGAATATGTAAAACCTTTAATCTAGGCTCATAAATTCAAGTAATCTATACTGCACTTCTAAGGAGTCCTTGACAAGTTGATGGATTAATTCATGTTCCAGTCATCAGGTTGAAATCAAATTAGAACGCAGAACTCATAACCAGGGTCATCACTTCATTAAATTTAATCTGCAACTGGTGCCAATTATATTTGAAATATCAGATAACTTGTTTCCAATTATTACAATCATGCTTTCGCTTAATGGTTCTGACTAGCATAAAGTTCAGGTCACCCCTAACTGAAGTCACTTTCAGTCATTAAAATTCAGATTCTGCTTCGACCTCGTCAGGTTGTCGACTTTCACCATTTCTAATTAAAACAGGTCTAATTTGTTTGGTTTGGTGATGGTGGCTCAATAGAGCTCTTTCTCAACTTGTACACCAAATACTCAGTTACAATAACAAAGACTTGGGAGTCCAGCCAGGATTTAGTGAAGGCTCGTGAATAACAAAGACACTCACTTTTAGAGACTTTTGTAAAGGAATGCCAGGAGTTTCCAGCAGGAACCTGGACTCAATCCCATCCATACCCGAAGGACCCCCAAAATCTGCATCATCTGCAATTATTACGATGGCATTCTTGTAACATTATAGAACCCACACATCTGGTCTGATAATAGGGGGTAAACTTTTTATCCTATCTGGATATTAATCAGATAACTCAAATTTAATAATGCCCGCCATGCCATCACAATAAAAGCAAATTTAAAATTTTATGTTAGCTCTGGTATTTCAAATAAGAGACCTTTTTAGCAGCTTCAGTGTCTTTGATAGGACACTCAGGCACCTGACCATCATCCTCTTCAAGATGTGTTATCTGACCTTGATAGTACCTTCACAGTTGAGCAATACTACCGAAGTTAGCATTGTAGTAGGACCATGCCTAAAATAAAGAAAAAAAATATGCACTTTTGTAGATGCACCAAATGAAATTCTGAGTACTGGAAAGTGTTACCTTCTAAGTATATCAAGGTAGCCATATCCATGCTGAAATAATAAAAAAAACATTAGTATGTACATCTACATTGAAAAATTTGAAGAAAACAAAGCAGAAGCTGTATGTATGTAAAATAAATACCTCAAGGCACTGGGATGGACTGCTATGCGCATGATTCAACTGCCAGAGAGAATAGCCAAAACTTCATCTTGAAATTGCTCACAAAATTTCCAAGGTATTTGATCACCAGATGGTGAGCACCCTTCGCTCAAACTTTTCATAGCAGATTCCCGAGATATTTGTCCTTCCAGGCGAACCTATCCAACTCAATTAAGCAAAGAATTATTATAAGATACCAGGAAACTTGGCAGAAATTTCAAAAGACAAAATAGTAAGGGGGTAAGACTCTACCTGAATGACACACAGAATATCTGGAAGTTGTTTTGTGGTCTCATCAACAGGACCTACACAAAGCACATAAAGAAATTGCAGTCTCAGGTAAAACAAATTAGGCATTTCCATTCCAAACAAAATAATGGCAACATACGTACTAACAATTAGAGGAAATACCAAGCAAGACAAATAAATGGTGAGCAGGTGCATCGGCCATCAGTTGCAAATCATTTGGAGAATTTTAGTAATGAGAGATAACATAGAGGGCATCATTCTCTGCATTGTTGGTACAAAAGAACAATTAATAATTGTCTATAAAAACAAAATCATAAAATACTAACTTCTGCAAAAACAAACATGCGCAGCGCACACATATGTATAGCCCACTATCACGATCTTCGCAATTTCCCTTTCTCTAACACAGCATAATCAAAACCTTACACCATTAAATAAGTAAAAGCATAAGATAAAACAGCTACCTGCAAAAATATCTCTCTCCTTGAGGTACGAGAAGGGAGTGTCCCGGTTGACGTAATAAAGGTCACATTTGTTTGGATGAGATAATCTAGAAATAACGTAAAAGCTGATCAAAGTAAAAAGTTCAAGCACAGGTAGGTAGTTAGGTACCAATAAGCATTCACAATTAAAACAAAAGACAAACCGAGTAATGTTAGGAATAGAGTTAGCAACATCCAAGCAAAGTAGACCATTCAGCCATGACTCAATTGTATCACCAGGTGCATATCTGATTGATTCATTCAATTCGATCTTTTTAAAAGATCGACCTACAAGCCAAAAAATATAATATATCAGGAGAACTTTAAACATCGCAACAAATTCAAAGATGAAAAAACAAGCAGGAATGCATCACCGTACTCAGAATGCTGTAAACTATGTTCTAACGTGACATGCAAAATAGCACAATTATAACCTACATTAAGTACCTATGTCTCTGTAGATATATGAATGAATAACTGGCCCAATTAGATGAAAAGCCTGTGAATCATTAGTAACCATTTTGCCTCCAAACATTTGCAATATATTCTTAAATTGAGTGAAAAGTTAAGTCTTCCAATCCCAAGAAATATGAAGAAATTTTTTTGTACGAGGCTAAAATTGTATGCTTCAGAATCTTCAAGCTTATTCTACTTAAATGCACACATTGAATGGAACTGAAAAAATGATTTTGTTTATATGTGTTTAGTAAATGATTTATCTACCCACGTAAATTAGTAATTTGTAGCATAATATATCCAACTTAATTTTAGCAATCCGCTGAGAGAATCAACAGATAACTAAAAATTAGCTTCTCTTGTAAATAGTCTGAGATACATATGGCGATCACTGATTAATATCTCTCTTAACACTATTAAATTTCCTACAGACAGAAGTATAAAATAAATGGAAACTACCAGGATTTGAACCATTGCCACTTTAAATCGATACTTTGCTTTGAGATTCCAGTTGCTCAATAAGCTTAAGAGACAAGGATCGGCCTGTTCCTTCATACCTTCACAGAGAAATATCATTTCAAGTAAACAAAAACAGTAAAATATTGATAATATCAAAAGGAAATACAAAGAAACAGTAAAATATTGATAATAACAGTTGATGAAAGAAAAACAAGGTAAGGCCCAAGCATGGATCTTACAGTAGGCAGTGGAATAGCTGGCGCTTATCACTAGAAGCTCTACTTGAGACAGTTTTGCATGTTCTTGTGGCCTAAGATACTGCAACTAACACATGAATAGTTTTATTAGTGCTTTGAAAATCGGACTGGACAAGCTGCCACTCCCGTTTTTTGCTTCGAACTGGCTGGTCCGGCTTCCTTTTTTTTTTGGGGGGGGGGGGGGCAAAAAGTGCAACTGAAATCAAACCTAGGCCTTTTCATTGGAAAGCAAAAACTAAACCACCACACTAACTTAGCTCTTTTGTTTAGAGGAAGTAATGAATATATTTTGAACCTTAAATTAGGTTGGTCCAACGGTTTAAACGGTTAAACCAAAAACTGATAGCTGTCTGGTTCGATGGCCAGACCAGTTTTCAAAACACCGAGTTCATTATTTGTGACGAAATAAATAAGTACCTGGATTGTCTGCAATGTTGTTTGTAGACATTTCTTTGGATAGTAGCTTTCTTCATTTCTGGATCATTACTCTTAAGCACATCATAATGCACATGCTCCTACAGCACGTTTCAACATTCCATGACCATGGCGTACAGACTAGTTAGAGAGGATAGTGAACGAACCAACAACAAAATCAATCCGCCACCTTCCACTGTCTCTATGGCTCTTGCTAGTATATTAGGCGTCAAGGCCTCAAAATCCTGAAATGTCAGCAACCAACAACACTCAACAAAACAATAATCCATGTATCTTTCTAGACAAAAAGAAATGATCCAAAAAAAAGCAAACTTTGGCAATTCTCAATGGAAAAGTGAGGCAGGAGTGTGCAACGCTACATATAAAGCAATTTCTGTAACACCAATTAAAAAAGCAGATATAAAGTGCATTATGCTGGGGGATTTGGAATTTATTTTTAAGAATACTTCCCGAGGAGTATGAGAAACATGATTATACTAATAAATAAACTAAAATGAAAACCCTGATATCCTATGAGACAACCTAGAACAACCCAACTTGGATGTAGCTTGTTTAAATTTCTCCAGTACAAAATAGGTAGGAACATTTGCACACGTGTGCAATTAATCTAAATCAGATCAATGAAATCCTAATTTTAATTCGATTCTTTGATAGCCCAACACTTCTGATTCTGAGGAAGCTTGTAAAATTACCACAAAAAGCTCACAACCTTCGAACAGTGGAGCAGAGAAACAGCTCAGAACCTTAAAGGGAATGATTCTAACATGTACAGGAAAAGGAAAAAGGAAACGGAGGAAGGCAGCAAACCTGGTCGCGAGACCTGTCGCCAACGATGAAGAACATGGAGCGGCGCCTGAGCTTGACTCCATTTTTCGATTAGGGTTCGAATTCTTTCATCCACCTTCTTCCTCATGCTTGCACGAACTCGATCAACACAAACCAAACCAAGCAGCGAAGTGGAGAAGAGAAGAGAGAGGTCGGATGCTTTGCTAGGGTTTTTGTTTCAGCTCGCGCGCCGTCGATTCGATTGGAGAGGGTTCTGTGGCTCGTGCATTGCACGTGCCAGTGTAGGTGGGGTCGGTGGGAGGATTTTGTACATTGACCCTCGGAATATCTTATTCCATTTCAAGGTCCTTCCAGTGAGGACTGAGGATATACCTTCAACTTCAAACGTGTACTTCTTCCCTAAAAGACAAATTCCTGCACGAGTACCATGCATGAGTAGCCATGAGGATTTTTTTTTTTTTCATGTTCATTGCAGTCTATAACTTTTTTTTTTTTTGGTATAAGAATATGTAGGAAAAAAAAGGAAAGATGACATTTTTTTTACATTGAAAGACGGCACATATTTCTATATTATGTTCTCCCTGATAAATTGGATGTGTCTAACTCTCTTCTTCGTCAAACATTTTGACTTTTCTTACCTAATTTTATTCGCAATCATTTCTGTGGAAATTCATTCCTGCTCCAACAATCATCATCATCCATTATTATTATTATTATTATTATTATTATTATTACTACTATTACTATTACTATTACTATTACTATTACTATTAGTTATTATTATTTTGAATTTCGCTCCACTTATTAATAGGAGACGGTAGCATTGTAGCAAGATTCTTAAAAAGGTGCGTATTTCCATTGGTCCCAGTTCTACCACAAGAGTCTTACTGTCAACTGACCCCCTCTTAGAGGCTGTGAACCATGCTCTTCTTTCCCTTCAGTTTTCCAATTTAGCCTCTTCATCTCAGACTTCACTTGATTTGTTGATAAATTTGTTTCTGTTATCTTTTTAATCTGTATTAAGAAACATTTCAAATAGTGATAAAAGAAATACCAGTGCACAAAACTGGTTGGTACATGGTGTTACAAAGAAATTAAGCCGGTACACAAATTACAAGCAATGACTGGTGCATACAACGAACAAAAAAAACAATGCAACTGGTTGGTACATGGTGTTACAAAGAAATTAAGCCGGTACATACAAGCAATGACTGGTGCATACAATTGGATTCATCTGGAAGAAACTCGGGCGAACAAAAAAAACAATGCAACTAAATGCTTATTACAGGTATTGTTTGGTATAGGTCAGTTCACAATGAAATTTTAGTTCAGAACTTCAGATCGAAGTGTATGTTAAAAATTGTTGGAGGAACTTGGAGTAAACATACTCATAAAAAATTGTTACCTCAAATAAATGCACCAAACGCAGAAGCACAGTTGCATCATCAAGGATCTACAACAATGAAGTGGATAAGTAAATACTTTGTGATGTTGATAGGCCATGTATTGAATTTGGTTCAATTTGAAATTTCACTGGTCTCTACCAATCAACATTCTTTTTAATGTAAGGCCTTTTCAGAGGGGAAAGCCCTGGAATTGGAAGACATCAAATTCCCTTCTTCTTTTTTTATTCTTCACTCAATATATACCTAGTGAGTTATTCATTTATTCCCTAAAATTCTCAATGCCCTTTCGGCCTTGCAGGACTTGAAAAAAATTAACAATTTATCAACATCTTGGGTTTGAAGAATTTCAAGTCAATGTCATGGTTGTCAAATAATTTAAACTGTAACTTGTTCAAGGTGCTCCTATCCAACTATGAAATCACATGGATTTACAAATCGAAATGTTGTGCTTTTTATACCTCATGTGAGAGCAAGAAGAAAAGGAGAGTAGATTTGTTGGCCAGTAGTTCTGCGCCAATATGATCCATTTCCTAATTTGTTAACTCCGATGTAATAATTACCGTTTATGTGAGAATATTAAAATGCAAAGAAGTCAATACAAACCCTCAATTTAAGTCAAAAAGGCTTTCAGCAAATTTTCATGGATTCTGACATCAAAAGTTCAACCATACCTTAAGGCCCTCATTTTTTTTTTTTGCAACACAAACTTGTTCATTAAGTACATCTCCGACACCTCTAGCGTCATCATGTTGCAATCACCTGGAAATTCAAAAAACTAATGTCAGAAAATTTTGGATAAATATTCATCTGTCCGTCGAACTCCCCTTTTGGAAGATGAGAATCAAATATAGTACCTATGAAGCATTAGTTCTATTTGACCATCTTCAACACTTGAAGCTCCAATTGCAAGATCCAAAGTACAGAGAGCTCATATTTCTCATCCATTATACATTTTCCAAGATTAACCTACAAAAGTGTAAGAAAGGAGAATTTATGATATGTGCCATAATAAAAATTCACAATACTAAGTTATGGATTATGGATAGTAGCTTTCTTCATTTCTGGATCATTACGCTTAACCACATCATAATGCTGAGAGTTTTGTGGAAAAGAAGTGGATTGGACAGGAGGAGTAGAATGCAAAGGGAACACATTTACAAACTATATAATTAAAATTCTCATAATTTACAAAACATAGAAGGCAGTATAGGGAAGAGATAGCCTAGTACTCAACAGTCAACAGTAATGCTGGTCTCAGGCAGGCCTAACATATGCTACTATGGCGACAATGAGAATATTGGTCTGCTTTTAACATAGCAACTTCAGACCATTGTATAAGGTCATGACATAAGATTCTGCCATACCAGTAGATCCTACTTAAAGATCATAAAAAGTAGAGATAAATTTACTATAATTAGCTTATTTTACATTTAATTTAGTAAGTCAGATGAGACCTTATAATCAAGTGCATTGATTTCCCTGCAAATGAATTTAAACAAAGTCTCCAGATTTTCAGGGCTTGGAGCAGTTACAGAAATATTGGAGTACCTGAGACAATTCTCCCCAAAACAGATGAGTTTAGATTGACTGGAATTCAAAATGCACTGAATCAAACCCTAGCTGCAAATCCCAGATCCAATAATTTGAGTCATACATTAAATTTTTATAAGAAGGCTTCAATTAACAATTCCAACTTTTTTTTACTTTTTAAGAAAAAATCATGGTTAACCAGAAAACTAAGATATCTTTGCTTAGCTTGTGTAAGCAGCTTCTTTTTTAGCATTAACTTTTATTTCAGAAAGACAATGAGTTGACAATAATTAAGAAATTCAAAATAATTTTTCAACTCCAAAGAGATATTATGCCATTTGAACCACCAGTCCAAGGAAAGATAAGAATAACTCACAGTGAATTCAACTTCGGCATAATCCCTCTTTCGATAAAGTCTTATCACCTGAAAACAAAAAAAAAAAAAAAATTATCTTATGTGTTTAAAGGTTTTAGTAAGGACAAAGAAAAAATCATGTTTGTCTTGAAATGTAGTTTGAATTCTAACCCAAAGGAGTATACATTAGCTTGAAAAATAAGCCAATATTTTGGGGGCCTTGTTGGGGTAAATTCCAAGATAAACCTCGACATAAAATTTTCTTAGATTTAGTGTGATGCTATCTACAAAAAACTGGGTTTCAACAATATCTCCTACAAGCTGGTCGTTACTGACCTGAAAATAACAAAAATCATCATAGAATTTCCAGAAAGAGCCCCACAATATCAAGAAATTATAAAATCATTAACTGGAAAAAACCATCAAAAGAGTTCATCCAGGAATACTACAAAAACATGGTAAAACGATTGTGTTACTAACTGGTATCCTGATGAAATCAGTACAGTGCCATCCAAGAGGATTGTATGCCATCACCACCTACAAAAAAAATATCCAGACATGTAGAAGGGTATTCAGTTATTGTTAATTCTAGGCAGACATAAATCTCAATCAAAAGTAAACCATACCAAGCTTTTTTTGGATGAGATCTTTTTCTTTGTCGCAAGGAAGTAGTCTATATTAAGCAAATTACACTGCAATTATTGCAGAGAAAGTTTCATAGCTAAATTTAAGTTTACACTTATGTGCAATACCACTTTTATAAGTACTTACCAAAGCTGACAGACGATTGGAATTTTTTTTTTACATTGTTGCTTTTTCTATACATTTTTATAGTTGTTCTCAATTCTCATAATAAAAAAAACAATTTATAAAAAAATAATACTAATATAAAATACAGCTACCTAGCTAAGTGCCGAATTTGAGGATGAAACAGGTCTTGTACCCACTAGTCAGGCAAGTGCATCAGTGACCATGTCATTTTCTTCAAGTGCATCAGTGCAAGTGGAGAGAAATGACACACTGTACATATTCCCATCTATATGGCACCCAATTTCTCTGCAAAAAAGGAAGAGCAGTAAAATTTCATATTCTACTAGAACAAAATAAAACATATAAAGAAAAAGAGAACAAATTTTTCTGAACTTCACATCTTGACCATGTCAGTTTCTTCAAGTACATCAGTGGCAAGTGGAGAGAAATGACAAACTGTACATATTCCCATCTATATGGCACTCCATATCTCTGCAAAAAAAAAAAAGGAAGAGCAGTACAACTTCATATTCTACTGAACAAAATAAAACAGATAAAGAAAAAGAGAAGAAAATTTTCTGAACTTCACATCTTGACCATGTCATTTTCTTCAAGTGCGTTAGTGGCAAGTGAAGAGAAATGACACACTGCACATATATGGCACCCATTCTCTCTGCAAAAAAAAGGAAGAGGAGTAGAATTTCACATACTACCATAATAAAATAAAATAGATAAAGAAAAAGAGAAGAAAAATTTCTGAACTTCACATCTTGACCACGTCATTTTCTTCAAGTGCATCAGAGGCAAGTGGAGAGAAATGGCACATTTTACATATTCTTGTACATATTCCCACTATATGGCACCCCATATCTCTGCAAAAAAGAAACAGCAGTAGAATTTCATATTCTACCAGAACAAAATAAAACAGATAAAGAAAAAGAGAAGAAAATTTCCTGAACTCCACATCTTGACCTTGTCATTTTCTTCAAGTACATCAGTGGCAAGTGGATAGAAATGGCACACTGTACATTTTCTTGTACATATTCCTATTTTGCCTGGATTATAAGAGCACATAACTTTCAATATGTACAGAAATAAGAGAAGCATATTTTATGTGCAATGAGAAAAGAACAGGTATCTATTATCTTTGCCTTTGGCTTGCACTCTGTCATAACCAACTGAAGTAGCCTCTGTCATAACATCCCAATCCCAAAATATCATAAGGTTCTTGTAGAAAATAGTAAGACCGTTAAATAACAAGCTGATAATCTATAAGGACCAGGGTTATCAGAATTAGGTAGAGTCCGTTAATAATAAGTCGAACAAGGGTATAAGAATGTATTGTAGTGGGTCCATACTTCATGTTTGTAGAATCATTCAGAAAGAGCAACCTAAAGTACAAGCAAACCTGAATGCTATTGATAGATCTAACATAGTACTGATGTTTGTAGTCTTAAGCCAACCCACATCATCATGTGAATGCGGCACCAGGTGCACATTCAACTTCCCAGCCACTATACCAGCAGTTGTGTTGTACCTGACAAAATTAGCAGCACTGCTACTACCAAGCCCATAAAGTATAGTACAACCACAGTGAACAAGACAGCAGTTCTCTCTCTCTCTCTCTCTCTCTCTCTCTCTCTCTCTCTCTAGTAGAGAAGAGACTGCACTGTACTTCACTAAACAAAGAAGAGAAAAGTAATTTCTCCCACTGACTGGGGTAGAAAACAAGGCCTATCTAATTAATTTTAATGGGAGGTGTGAACTTCAATTATGCTATTCCCTAATATAAAATAATTGAATCTGAATGTTTGTTGTAATTTTGTGCATCCCTCGTGACAGTCTGGTCCGATCTCTATATGACTACATCCGATTTGTCTTTCTATTGCTCTAGTACACTGTACGATCCTCAAAAAAAAAATTACACTGTCCATTAAGAACATCACAAAGTATTTTTGCCCATCCTCAAAGAAGTCAATACAAACTCTTAATTTAAGTCAAAAAGCTTTCAGCAAATTTTCATGAATTCTGACATCAAAAGTTCAACCATACCTTAAGGCTGTACAAACTCGCGCTTTTTTGCTACACAAACTTGTTCATTGAGTACATCTCCGACACCTCTAGCGTCATGATGTTGCATTCGCCTAGAAATTCAAAACATTAACATCAGAAAATTTTGGATAAATATTCATCTGTCTGTCGAACTCCCCTTTAGGAAGATGAGAATAAAATTTAATACCTATGAAGCATTAGTTCTATTTAACCATCTTCAACACTTGAAGCTCCAATTGCACGATCGACCAGTACAAAGAGCTCATATTTCTCATCCATATATATTCCACGATTAACCTACAAAAGTGTAAGAAGGTAGAATTTATGATATGTGCCACAATAAAAAATTCACAATACTAAGTAATGAATTTGAAATTGAGTACCGGGTACTAATTTCCAGCGACTGGTTGGGTCACATGAAGATCCCAATCCTTCCGATAATCTCTTACCTATTTTATGCATATTCATGTAAAGTTTAAATTTTTATTATAGCTAACACATTTCAAAATTGGATAGACAAGTATTAAATTCGAAGATTTATGAACTCACCCGTTTTAGAAAGTCTCTTCCATTGGAATGTGTGTAAAATGCACCATTTGTAGCCATATTTGCTGATAGTCGGCTTATGACTTCTTTCCCAATTCCATCTTCTACAGGTATTAGCCCAATCTACACAAACAAGTACATTATTACATTATACCTCTAACATATTATATGATGATCAGAAACATAATCCTTCTAGTATCTACTAAATTTAACAATTCCAACCTTTTTTTTTTCTTTTTAAGAGAAAATCATGGACAATGAGTTATCTTTGCTTAGCTTGTGTAAGCAACTACTTTATTAGCATTAACTTTAATTTCAGAAGGACAATGACTCAACAATAATTAAGAAATTCAAAATATTTTTCAACTCCAAAGAGATATTATGCCATCTGAACCACCAGTCCAAGGTAAGACAAGAATAACTTACAGTGAATTCAACTTCAGCATAATCCCTCTTTCCATAAAGCCATATCACCTGAAAACAAAATAAATTAATTTATCTTATGTGTTTAAAGGTTTTAAGAAGGACAAAGATACTTAAATAAACTATGATCCAAGAACTAAACTGTTGATGGACCTTATCAACTAGTTGCCCCCTCTTAACATTTAGATCTACCTGATTACCATTTAATTTATCTTCTGCAGTAATAAACAATAATGCCAAGTAAAAAAATAAAATAAAATGAATTATGCCATAAAAGAAAAATATAACTACTTACCGAACTAGAAGCACTATTTGCTACTATTTGGTCGAAATATGTATGCACCAGATGCCTACCACGCAATTTATACCATTAAGCAAAATAAAATTCAGACAGCATTACATTGTAATGAGATTAAAATAAATTAGGGAACCTGTTGGTCTGATGCATCGCTAGCACTAGAACTATACAAGAGATAATTTTGTTGTATTGGCAGGTCAACCTAAATAACAGTAAGGTTCTATAAGATAAAAGATAGTAAGAAGAACAACAACCAATTAAATAAATAATATAGAAGGATAACCCCTGTCATAGAATTGGTAATCTTTTGTAGCTGACCAGGTCCCACCTCAATAGTGCCATCATCCATTAAGCTTACTTCGGTAGAGATCCTCTATGCACTGTTCCATTAAGATACAATTCTAGTAAAAGAAATTTTAGAAGTAACAGTATTCAGAAAACTATTTCATTTTACTGTTTAGGAAGATTTACCCTTTTACTGTTTAGGAACATTTTAGCTTGAGCAATAAGCCATTATTTTGGGGTCTTATTGGGGTAAATTCCAAGATAAGACTCTACATAATATCTCCACAAACTGAGTTTCAACAATATCTCCATTTGAGTCCTTTACTTCAAGCTGGTCGTCACTGACCTGAAAATAACAAATATAATCATAGAATTACCAGAAAGAGCCCCAATTATAAAATCATTGACTGGAAAAATTCATCAAAAGAGTTCATCCAGGAATACTATAAAAGCATGATAACACGATTGTGTTACTAACTGGTATCCTGATGAAATCAGTACGGTGCCAGTATGTCACCACCACCTACATTAAAAATATCCAGACATGTAGAAGGGTATTCAGTTATTGTTAATTCTAGGTAGACAAAAAATCTCAATCAAAAGTAAAACATACCAAGCTTTTCTTGGATGAGATCTTTTACTCTGTCGCAGGTCAGTAGCTTATATTAAGCAAATTACACTGCAATTACTGCAGAGAAAGTTTCTCAGCAAAATTTAAGTATACACTTGTGTGTAAATACCACTTTATAAGTGCTTACCAAAGCTGACAGATGATTGGAAAATTATTTTTTACATTGTTTCTTTTTCTATACATTTTTCTAATCTGACATTTTTATAGTTGTTCTCAATTCTCATAATAAAAACAACATTTTATAAAAAAATGGCTAGCAAATAGCAAAAATTAAAAATAATAATATAAAATACAAATACCTGGATAAGTGCTGAATCTGAGGATGAACAGGTCTTGCACCCACTTGTCAGGCAAGTGAGAGCTACATCAATACCTCTGTCAGCCTGAAAAAATAAAAAAAAGATAAGCAAATATATGATCAGAACTTGTATAACACTTAAAAATGTAATTGAAAATTAAAAAATAAAAAATTATACCAAAGATGCACCAATTGAAAGGCGTTTGGCATAATCATCGGTGGTGTGTTGCCGTGCAGTTCCTGAGACAGCGTCACAATGTTGCGCCTCTGCCAATGCATCTTCTAGGATTGATGTATAGACAACATTGGATGTGTTTGCGGATCAAGAATTCCAGTTGCCTTGCAGCCTATCATGAATATATGTTTTTTGTTAACATATGTAAATTTCTATGATGCAGATAAAACCTATACATGTTGCAACAAAGCCTAAGGTAATCACAAAAATGGTACCTAAAACACATAATAATTATTTTAAGGAAAAAAAAAGATGGCTGACCAGTAATACAAACATATGCATGTAGTAAGGAATTATCTGGTAGGTACTTTCTGTTTTCGACAGTTTGCCATACTCTAACAGTGAACTTGATATTACCAGATAATAGCCACTAAGATCACGAACAAATCACTTGAAAGCAGGTCGGCTAGTGAAATACCTAGTCCAATAAGCATTTGGGCAATCAGCATAACTACCGACCATCACAGAGAACAATAAATTAGAAGGTTAACAGTTAGTATAGTAGGCGAATGAGAAAGCTAAGGGGTCGAGAGATATTACAGGAGGTAATCATCAAATTTCAATGGCCAAGATTCTTCAAGTGAATTCAGTACATCTACATAATGGGATGGGGTTGAATAAAGAGCATTGACTTGGCCATCCTGTTATACAAATTAATGTGCTAAAGATCTATCAAAATTCTTAAATTTAAGCTTTAAATAATAAAAACATATGTGCTAAAGATCTATCTTCACTATATAGGATGAGCTGAAATAAAGTGTCCGCAAGGAGAAACCACATACCTTGTTGACATAATGGATAAGCTTGTCCATGTTCTTAAACCATGATTCGGCATATTGGAATTGAAAATCATCTCCAATTGTCCACATTATATGGTTGGTATGTATGACATTCGCCTGAATATATCAAGAAGTTTAATTAACCAAAGCAAGCAAATTTGTCCCCTAATGATAATTGAATACGACTACATATATTATGAATTGGATAGTAAGTTGCTCAGCCTCAATCAAAAAATTTACATAGAAATTCAATGAAAGTTAAGTAAAATACAGGTAAACCTCAGTTAAAGCAGCATTTACAAAATCATTTACACGTTACTCCACATTAAAGTCAAATATAAATAGGTCGTCCAGCATACATTTAATTTACAATGAAAAAACAATGATTATATGTATCAAGACTATTGTTGTTAACAAACTATGTCAAGGAGCAATCATATTTCCAAAAAGGATATGATGAACAAATATAAGAAAATAAGCACCTGAACTGGTATGTTGTCATCAAAGATTTCAAAACCAAACCATCTGGAGGGCTGTAATACACTGGAAATGCATTTGCAAATATCTGCAGGTAAAAGAAAATAAAACTTATGCAATTTCCATTTTTCCCTTGTTTTAGGAGGAAAAATAAAAAAGAGTGAGAAAAATCTGTATAGATAACCTGAGAAGATGAGTCAAATGTTTTTGATCCACGCCATATAACCTGGAGAGATTTATCTCCCTTTCTCTTGGCTCTATCTGGGTAATCTATTCTCGTAAAATGCACTAAATCAAACCCTAGCTGCAAATCCCAGATCCAATAATTTGAGTCATACATTAAATTTTTATAAGGTTTCAATTAATAAAATTACCTCAGCTCCAAGCAAGTAGCCTTGCACAGCCGAGTGCCCAAATGGGTCAATCTGCCAGCCGGCTCGAGGGATCTTCCCAAACTGCTTTTTAATCAAGCAGTGACGGAGGGTAGTTTGGTCAATCATGTCTATGTAATGTGTGTCTGCCTCATCATGCATGCACCAGCCTCCATTTCTGGTCCAAAATTATATGATTTGTTTACCTTCTGCTAACGCAAAACAGTTATGGCAAATAATTTGGATTCTTCCTTTAAAACAAAAGGAACAGAAAGACGAAAAATTATGTACATGAACTCAAGCTGACCAGAGTGAACCATTTTTATTACTATGGATTGAGTTGCTTTACTTTGCTAGTTCCACCATCTTTGGAAAAATGCCTACATAGCTTTTCTCAATTAATATAATAAAATGAATAATATTTGAGCGGGACTATAAACAACAGAAATATAATTTACCTGTTCTAAAACAAATTTCCTGTCTGGATTTCTAAGCAAGGCTTCAACCACTGAATCCAGCACATTAATCAAACTTGTTCCCTGAGAGAGAAAAAATATATTTCTTATGTAAAGAAAAAGAGGGAAACATAAAAGCAGAAATTTAATAAACAGTACTGAGCACTTTGTTAAACCTATTGGATACCCAAAACTATACCAAGGGACAATAAACAGGAGCTTGTGTGTAAAATAAAGACAATTGAATTAACACCAATGCTTAAGCCCCTTGACTAGGTAAATTATGAACAATCTGATTACTGTTGTTTTCCATGCATCAACTACATTGCAACAAATTAAAACAAGCATGTCAAATATACAAATTATACATCAGACCAAACCTGACTGCTATTGTTGGATCCAACATAATACTGATCAATAGTCTTAAGCCATCCCACATCATCATGGGTAGTTTGGCACCAAACCTAAATCAAAATGCTATTGTTGGCACTAGGTGCACATTCAATTTCCCAGCCACTATACCAGCAGTTGTGTTGTATTTGACAAAATTACAAGAACTGGTGCATACCAAGCCCAGGATACCTAGTACAACCAGAGTGAACTAAACAAAGAAGAGAAAAAGGATTTTTCCTACTGATTGGGGTCAGAAAACAAGGCCTGTCTAATTAATTTTTGTGGGAGGTGTGAACTTCAATTATGCTATTCCCAAATATAAAATCATTGAATCTGATTGTTTGTTGTAATTTTGGTGGGAGGATGAACAGGTCTTGTATTTGCTTGTCAGGCAAGTGAGAGCAACATCATATACCTTTACCGGCCTAAAGAAGTTTTATAATAAGCAAAAAATATTCACAACTTCTATGACTCATAAACATGCAATTGAAAATTAAAAGGAAAAAAGTAATACCAAAGATGCACCAATGGAGCAACGTTTGGCATAATCATCAGTGGTGTTGCTGTGCAGTTCCTGAGACAGCATCATGATGCTGCGCCACTCCCAATGCATCTCCTAGGCTTGATGTACAGAAAACATTAGATGTAATGTATGGCGGATCATGAATTCCAGTTGCCTTGCAGCCTATCGTGAATATATTTTTTTTGTTAACAAGTAAATTCCTATGAGGTAATCACAAAAAGGCACCTAAAACACAATTTTTTTTTTTTAAATTGCTTACCAGTGAAACCAACATATGCGTGAAGTAAGAACTTTGAGGGTAGGTATATTCTATTTTTGACAGTAATGCCTATACTCTAACAGAGAACTTTATATCACCAGATAAGATCAAGAACAAATCGCTTGAAAGCATGTCAGCTAGTGAAATACCCAGTCCAATAAGCATTTGTCGGATATGAAATCTATCAGTCGTGTGTATTGGTTACGTACATACAAAGCAAACCCTTGTTAGTACCAAGGACAGCATGGTAGAATAGGAAACAGAAGCCAAAATAATACTTTACCTTTCCTTCTCCATATCAATGGAATAGACCTCATTCTCCTCAAACCCAGCATCATTAACTCTGGTCTCAGGATTGGAGATGCTTAGAATGGCCTTGTTTCCATCAACGACAAATTGCTTCAGCTGATGGGGCTCAGAACACCTTCCACAATTATGCAATCATATGCAGCTTGCCATGAACCTTCTGGATTGTCACATCTTTGTTCTGTGATAGAAAATTCACAAAGAATGCTTGCCGTATTAAAAACAAGGCCAGATTCGATGACTCAGTACCCATCATTTACATCTATAATCATAAGGACAAACTGGGAAGTTAAATAGGGATGGGGAGGACATATAGAGAGGTAAATAAATTCTATTGGTGTAATTATAACAACAAAATAAAACACTACATGGACAAGTAAATCCATTGCTTGGTCTTAATTATCATCATCTAGAGATATCATGTAATAAATCCTCCCTTCACGTCTTAATCTTAATGAAGAGGGTTGCATTGTTTATTAATAGATCCTCACATAAAAGTTTTCTTAAAAATGGGGAATTACCCGCATTCTTTCCAGGCCTGACACAACTTAACGCGACCTCAGCAGTGGTATTTGCAGATGCAAGTACATCTGCTACACGTCCAGTTACTGGTCCAGACTGGATGACATGCGTGTGAGCAACCACAGCAATAAACCCATCTATATGGCTCCCCATATCTCTGCAAAAAAGGAAGAGCAGTAGAATTTCATGTTCTACCAGAACAAAATAAAATAGGTAAAGAAAAAGAGAAGAAAAAATTCTGAACTTCACATCTTGACAATGTCATTTTCTCCAAGTACATATTTTCATTAGTGGCAAGTGGAGAGAAATGGCACACTGTATTGTTGACAGATAAGCATGTTGTCAAAGCCACACCTTTCCCGATCTTCTTTTTCGCATTCTTATTCCCAGTTTGCCTAGATTATTTAGATCACATAACTGTCACTATGTACAGAAATAAGCAAACCAAAATTTATGCATAATGAGAAAAGCACTGGTAATTACTCACTGATAAAATTGTCTCCCTTCTCAGTTTTCACAGATATTTTCTCACTGATAAAATTCCCGAATATCATAAGCTTCTTGTAGAAAATAGTAACAGACTGATAATCAGTAAGAACCAGGTTATCAGAATTTGGTACAGAGAGTCCGTTAATAATTAAGTCGAACCAGGGTATAAGAATGTATTGTAGTGGATCCAAACTTCATGTTTGTACTATCTGTCTCTTACATTATACAAATTATAACTGAAAAAAATCGACAATGAAATAATTTTGAGTTATCAACAAATGCAATGTTTGGCATCAGAATATATGATAAAGCAAATTTGATTTCATAATTCTTGCATAGCATTGTGAAATTGCTCTGGTTTCAGCCCAAGACAAAACAGTCATTGCTTGTAGACCTAGGGTTTGTCAATTACTTATTTTAACATGGCCAATTACAGTAATTCACCTTATGCGGAGCTTTTGCTTATCAATCAAAATCAGTTGGTTTGGCAAAATCAACAAATATAATAAGAGGGAAAATTAAAATGAGAAACTTACTGTTGATGATTTTGGTATCAAAGGAAATTTGACTCTCTTCTATTTGTTTCTTTGCTCCCCTAGCTCTGTAGGTCAAAAACAAAAAGAAAAATTAAATATCACCAGAGATTAGACACTCAAACTCAAATTAGGCAAGTAAGAGAGAAGAGAGCCTTCCATCCCTTCCCAGGCTTCCATTCATATTTCATACTTGACAACTCACGACTCACACCCATCTTTCCCCTTCTCTTCTCTCTCTCTCTCTCTCTTTCTCCCCAGTTCCCCACCTCTTAACGGGTCAGGTCTCATCACTGATCAGGATCCGAAACCTGCAATGGTGGCCTCCACTGAGGATCAGTCTGTTCCTTCATACCTTCACAAAGAAATATTATTTGAAGTTAGCAAGTGTACATCTATTCAAGTAAATAACAACACCAAATATAGATAATATCAAAATGAAATACAAACCATACCCATTAACAGTTGACGAAAGAAAAACCAGGTAAGTCCCAAGCATGGGTCTTACCATAGGCAGTGGAATAGCTGTTGTTTCATCTATCACTAGAAGCTCTACTTGAGACAGTTTTGCATGTTCTTGTGGCCTAATATACTGCAAATGCAAAACATGATTAGCAAATTTTAAGAATTTAGCCATAAAAAGGCAACTTAGACGTGAATAGTTTTATCAGTGCTTTGAAAATTAGACTGGATCAGCTGATTCAACCAGTTTGACTGGGAACCAAATGCTGTTGTTTTTTGCTTCGAACTGGCTGGTCTAGCTTTTTTTTTTTTTTTTGGGGGGGGGGGGGGGGGGGGCAAAAGTGCAGCTGTGGAAATCAATAACTAAACAACCACACTAACTTAGCTCTTTTGTTTAAAGGAAGTACTAAATATATTTGAATCATAAATTAGGTTGGTTCGACAGTGTAAACGGTTAAACCACAAACTGATAGCTGTCTGATTCGATAGCCATACTAGTTTTTCTCAAAACACCGAATTCATTATATGTGACAAAATAAACAAGAAGCACCTGGATTGTCTGCTAATGTTTGTAGACATTTATTTGGAATTGTGGATAGTAGCTTTCTTCATTTCTGAATCATTACTCTTAACCACATCATAATGCAAATGCTCCTACAGCAAATTTTCACATTCACAAACTATATAATTAAAATGAGAACATAGAAGGCAGTATAGGGAAGAGATAGCCTAGTACTCAACAGTAATGCTGGTACTTAGGCAGGCCCAACATATGCTACTATGGCGACAATGAGAATATTGGTCTGCTTTTAACATAGCAACTTCAGACCATTGTATAAGGTCATGACATAAGATTCTGACATACCAGTAGATCCTACTGCAAATGAATTCAAACAAAGTCTTCAGATTTTCAGGGCTTGGAGCAGTTACAGAAATATTGGAGTACCTGAGATAATTCTCCCCAAAACAGATGAGTTTAGATTGACTAGAATTCTACACTTGTGTGTGTGTGTGTGTTTTTTTTTTTTTTTTTTGGGGAAATAAGCAGGGGAGCACCCTACCACTCATCCATTTTTCATAGAAAAGTACAAGTTCTACAAACCCTGAATGTGTTACAATCTGAAATGTTCACTTAAAAAAACATCAAATTTATGTTTGTCCATTTCTTATTCTCATCAGCGAAAAGGTTTCAAGAAGAACACTTTCTTTGGGTTACCCCCTATGATTATCCTCTTTCTGCCTGCATGTCTACGAGAAAGTGAGGTTGGGAGAGAGGGGAAGAGAGGGGAGAGACAGAGAGAGAGTAAACATACCATGACCATGGTGTACAGACTAGTTAGAGAGGATAGTGAATGAAGCAACAACAAAATCAATCCACCACCTTCCACTATCTCTATGGTTATTGCTAGTATATTGCCATCAAGGCCTCAAAATCCTGAAACGTCAGAAACTAACAACACTCAACAAAACAATAATCTATGTATCTTTCTAGACAAAAAGAAATGATCCAAAAAAAGCAAACTTTGGCAATTCTCAACGGAAAGATGTGGCACCAGAGTGCAACACTACATATAAAGCAATTTCTATAACACCAATTAAAAAAGCAGAAATAAAGTGTCTTGTGCTGGGGGATTAGGAATTTATTTTTAAGAATACTTCCAAGAGGAGTATGAGAAACATGATTATTCTAATATGTGGTTTGTTTGAATAATAGTCAGGACTGGCACAGGGTGAACTCAAAAAAGCAGTAGCTCAATGGATGCCCAGAAACTGGGATGAAACTCCCCTGCTGTCTGGAGGACTGCTATGGATGGATACAGTGGTGGAAGACAAGCATGATAATTCCGGTACAGGGATGATTGAGGATGAAAGATGGAATATGTGCAATCTATTCTCGCAAAATGCACTGAATCAAACCCTAGCTGCAAATCCCAGATCCAAAAAGGATACGATAAACAAATATAAGAAAATAAACACCAGAACTGGTATGATGTCATCAAAGATTTCAAAACCAAAACCATTTGGAGGGCTGTAATGCACCGGAAATGCATTTTCAAATATCTACAAGTAAAAGAAAATAAAACTTATGCAATTTCCATTTTTTCCTTTTTTTAGGAGGAAAAATAAAAGGAATGAGCAAAATAGGTATACACAACCTGAGAAGAGGAGCAAAATGTTTTTGATCCACACCATATAACCTGCAGAGATTTATCTCCCTTTCTCTTGGCTCTATCCTGGAAATCTATTCTCGCAAAATGCACTGAATCAAACCCTAACTGCAAATCCCAGATCCAATAATTTGAGTCATACATTAAATTTTTTATAAGAAGGTTTCAATTAATAAAATTACCTCAGCTCCAAGCAAGTAGCCTTGCATAGCTGAGTGCCCAAATGGGTCAATCTGCAAGCCGGCTCGAGGGATCTTCCCAAACTGCTTTTTAATCAAGCGGTGACGGAGGGTAGTTTGGTCAATCATGTCTATGTAATGTGTGGTTGTCTCATCATGCATGCACCAGCCTCCATTTCTGGTCCAAAATTACTAATGCAAAACAGTTATGGTAAATAATTTGGATTCTTCAAAAAAAAAAAGAACAGAGAGAGAAAATTATGTACATGAACTCAAGCTGACCAGAGTGAACCAGTTTTTGTACTATGGATTGAGTTGCTTTACTTTGCTCGTTCCACCATATTTGGAAAAATCCCTGCAAAGGTTTTTCTCAGCTACATAATATAATAAAATGAATAATATATGAGCAGGACTGTAAACAACAGAAATAGAATTTACCTGTTCTCCAAAAACAAATTTTCTGTTTGGATTTCTAAGCAAGGCTTCAACCACTGAATCCAGCACATTAATCAAACTTATTCCCTGAGAGGAATATATTTCTTATGTAAAGAAAAAGAGGGATACACAAAAACAGAAATTTAATAAACAGTACTGAGCACTTCATAAAACCTATTGGATACCCAAACCTATACCAACTAAGGGAGCTTGTGTGTAAAATTAAGATAATTGAATTAACACCAATTCTTCAGCCCCCTGACTAGGTCAATTATGAACAATCTGATTACTGTCGTTTTCCATGCATCAACTACATTGCTACAAATTAACACAATCAAGTCAAATATACAATTATACAACACACCAAACCTGAATGCTATTGTTGGATCCAACATAGTACTGATCAATAGTCTTTAAGCCATCCCACATCATCATGGGTAGTTTAGTTGGCGCCAATCCTGAATGCTATTGTTGGCACCAGGTGCACATTCAATTTCCCAGCCACTATGCCAGTAATTGTGTTGTATCTGACAAAATTACCAGAACTGGTACATACCAAGCCCATGAAACTTAATACAACCAGAATGAACAAGACAGTAGTCTGACCCATCTCTCTCTCTCTCTCTCTTCTGTAGAGAAGAAACTGTACTTCGCTAAACAAAGAAGAGAAAAAGGATTTTTTTCCTACTGATCGGGGTCAGAAAACAAGGCCTATCTAATTAATTTTGGTGGGAGGTGTGAACTTCAATTGTGCTATTCCCAAATATAAAATCATTGAATTTGATTGTTTGATGTAATTTTGTGCATTCCTCATGATAGTCTGGTCCTATCTCTACACTGTACACCGATAACTGACAACGACTAGGTAGTCAACATGATGAGAAGAGGAATGAAACGCACATGGCCTGATGGGCAATAGAAGTTATAGAACTGTTTTGGTTTTGGACTTTTGGGTAGTTTAGTTAAATACTTAAATCGCACTACATTTAGTAATAGTTCAGCCCAATATTTGTGGCCTACTTTTATTTATTATTTAAAATAATTGATAAAGAATCCAATTCTAGCATGGTGTTAATTTTTGAACAGTTCATGATTAGCACAAAATAGTGCTGATTATGAGTAGATTATACTACCTTATAATTTGAAGTCTACATAATCAGGGGCGGAGCCAAGGCAGGGGCCTCAGTGGGCTTGGCCTCCCCGCGTTTTTTAATTTTACTAAAAATCACAAGGTAAATTGTATAAAGGTATGAACAAATATGTAGAATGGCCCCTTCAAAAAGTAAAATTTATAGATTGGCCCCACTCATATTATTTTTCTGGCTTCGCCCCTGTACATAATGCCCTCCAGTTGCACATCTAACAAACTCAGCTTATCCTAAGATTATTATAGTAATATTCCAAAATTAAATATTAGCTTTGGCTAGACTAATATTATACAGAATACCTAATAAAACAAAATAACACATTATGAGTTTGGCTAAAATAATCGTGTTAACCAACATGCTCAGAAGTCAGAACTATAAGAAATAGGAACTTTGAGAAATAATCCAGTGAATACCTTGTGATGTCTGACCATAATTCTCCTCTATAAGAAATACCAGCTTGTGAGCAATACCAGCTTATAAGTGCTTAAAGTACCTGGCTATGTGCTGAATCTGAGGACGAACAGGTCTTGTATCTGCTTGTCAGGCAAGTGAGAGCAACATCATATACCTTTACCAACCCCTGAAGAAATTTCACAACTTAAATGACTCTTAAACATGCAATTGAAAATTAAAAGGAAAAAAGTAATACCAAAGATGCACCAATGGAGTGGCATTTGGAATAATCATATGTGATGTGTTGCCGTGCAGTTCCTGAGACAGCATCATGATGTTGCACCACTGCCAATGCATCTCCTAGGCTTGACGTATAGAAAACATTAGATGTATTGCAGATCATGAATTCCAGTTGCCTTGCAGCCTATCACAAATATATATTTTTTTGTTAACAAGTAAATTCCTATGAGGTAATCACAAATTAAGGCTTTAAACTCTAAATTGGATCGTACACTAGAAGCCTGTAACAAGCCAGTTTCTTTTCCTTTTTTTTTTTTTTGGCTTGAAGGGTAGGTGGTGAAAGCAATAGTACAGATAAAGTACATAATCTGATCCATGTGCATGAGATCAACTGTTGATTTATGTTGCTTTTACAACCAAAAAATAAACAGAATTACCTGGAACTTGGATTATGAACCTCTTGTTGAACCATAAGTTAAAGAAAATTAGGTCCAAACCTCTTAGCAAGGCTAAAATAATCAAAAGACATTGTACTGCAATGTAAAGAAGTTCATAGTTTGCAAATTTTTCTACAAAACATTTTAATCTTAAATCCGGTATCTAAATGTTGTTGTTGTATATCTTTAATTATTTTTACTTGAAAATCTATGTGTTCTCATATCTAATAATGTAGTGTTCTAACTGATTATCTCAAAGCTTTTCTAGCAATAATCAAAATTCATATTTATACTAGAGAAACAACTCAAAGTCATCACTAACAGCAAAAGAAGAAGAAAGCTAAATATATAAAAAGTTAAACAAAGACTATTAGTTTTTCAAGCCATTTAAACACCCAGTTTGATGTATACCACTATTCATATCTCCATCCTGTACATGGCTAAAGCTTACTGTATCTATTGCTCAATTAGTTGTTAAAGAAATTTGTTCTTATCATATTGTTTGAAAACACCTAAATCTTTGATCTAGGAGTGCTATATATTCTACTATTGCTCAATCATATGCAGCTTGCCATGCACCTTCTGGATTTCTTCTGTCACATCTTTGTTCTGTGAAAGAAAATTCATAAAGAATGCTTGTCGTATTAAAAAAAAGGCCAGAGTCGATGACTCAATACCCATTATTTACATCTATAATCATAAGGACAAACTGGAAAGTTAAATAGGGATGGGGAGAACATATAGAGAAGTAAATAAATTCTATTGGTGTAATTATAACAACAAAATAAAACACTACATAGACAAGTAAATCCATTTCTTGGTCTTAATTATCATCATCTAGAGATATCATGTAATAAATCCTCCTTTTACGTTTTAATCTTAATGAAGAGGTTGCATTGTTTATTAATAGATCCTCACATAAAAGTTTTCTTAAAAATGGGGAATTACTTACATTCTTTCCAGGCCTGACAAGTCGGTATTTGCAGATGCAAGTACATCTGTTGCACGTCCAGTTACTGGTCCAGACTGGATGACATGCGTGTGAGCAACCACAGCAATAAACCCATCTATATGGCTCCCCATATCTCTGCAAAAAAGGAAGAGCAGTAGAATTTCATGTTCTACCAGAACAAATAAAATAGGTAAAGAAAAAGAGAAGAAAAAAATTCTGAACTTCACATCTTGACCATGTCATTTTCTCCAAGTACGTATTTTCATCAGTGGCAAGTGGAGAGAAATGGCACACTGTATTGTTGACAGATAAGTGTGTTGTCAAAGGCACACCTTTCCAGATCTTCTTTTTCGCATTCTTATTCCCAGTTTGCCTAGATTATTAAGATCACATAACTTTCACTATGTACAGAAATAAGCGAACCAAAATTTATGCATAATGAGAAAAGCACAGGTAATTTACTCACTGATAAAATTGTCTCCCTTCTCACAGATATTTACTATCTTTGTCTTTGGCTTGCACACTCAGAGAGAACCAATTGAAGTGCCTCTGTCATAACATTCCAAAATATCATAAGCTTCTTGTAGAAAATAGTAACAGACTGATAATCAGTAAGGACCAGGTTATCACAATTTGGTTCGGAGAGTCCGTTAATAATAAGTCAAACCAGGGTATAAGAATGTATTGTAGTGGGTCCATACTTCATGTTTGTACTATCTATCTCTTACATATTATACAAATTACAACTGAAAAAACTCGACAGTGAAACAATTTTGAGTTATCAACAAATGCAATGTTTGGCATCAGAATATATGATAAAGCAAATGTTATTTCATAATTCGTGAAATTGCTCTGGTTTCAGCCAAGATAAAAACATCAAAGACAAAACAAGCATTGCAAGTAGACCTAGGGTTTGTCAATTACTTAATTTAACAGGGCCAATTACAGTAATTCACCTTATGCGGAGCTTTTACTTATCAATCAAAATCAGTTGGTTTGTCAAAATCAACAAATATAATCAAAGGGAAAATTAAAATGAGAAACTTACTCTTGACGATCTAGGTCTATTTGTTTCTTTGTTCCCCTAGCAAGCTCTGTAGGTCAAAAACAGAAAGAAAAATTAATATCACAAGAAATTAGACGGTCAAACTCAAATTAGGCAAGGAAGAGAGAAGAGAGCCTTCCTTCCCTAGTTCCCTTCCCAAGCTTCCATTCATACTTCATACTTGACAACTCACGACTCACACCCTTCCTAGTTCCTTCCCTTCCCTTCCCTTCCCTTCTCTTCTCTTCTCTCTCTCTCCCTCCCTCCCCAGTTCCCCACCTCTTAACGGGTCGGGTCTCATCACTGGTCACGACCCGAAACCCATCCCTCCTCCGCCATCCAACGGCCACGGCCACGATCTCCTCTCCGTCCCCATCCTGAAGCCCCGCTCCAAGCGCCGCCCCGCCAAGTTCCCTCCTCCCTCCGACAAGCCTCAGCCTCCCACCGGCCCGTCGCTGTCGCTGATGAGGAGCGCTCGTGGAACCTCAAGTCGTGTCGCGGCTCCTTCACTGATCTCTCTCTCTCTTTCTCTGCTCTCTCTGTCTTTCTCTCAAGTCTCTCTCTTCTCTCTCTCTCTCTCTCTGAAGTAATTCTTTTTTATTTGTATTTCATTCTTGCAAACATATATATACTACCATAGCGAAAAATAGCCGTTAAGTCGGAACTTGACTCCGAAGTATCGGAAGTTACCAGGAAATAGCGAAAACTAGCCGTTAATCGGAACTTGACTCCGAAGTATCGGAAGAGCTTAAAATGTCGGAGAGTCGGAAAGGGTGTTGAAAGGCAAAATTGAATGTGACCCCTCAAATTTTCTTCATTTGTATATAATCCCTGAAATTTTCAAAATTAGATATAACCTCCTCTGATCTTATTATTATGGATATATACCCTTTTATTATTTTTAATAATAGTTTTAATAGAAAATTATCAACTATTTAATTTTATTACCGAAATATCCTCGTCCCCTCTCTGTTGCCGATTGAAGTTCTGAGAAATTTTCCCTTGAATGTTATGTAGGAGACCAATATATTAATCGCTAGAAATCCATTTTTATTTGAGAAAGAAACTCCTTGTTAACTTCATTTGTCGTTTTCTCCACCATTTAAAAGCATTTTAGAAACACTTGGGAAGAGCCAAAACAAATTTGAAAACTAATATAGCAAAAGTACAAACTAGATAAATCTGCAATTTTGTCATCACTTGTGATCGCTAAATAGAAAAGATAAACATATATAATGATTAAAGTGGACAAATACAAACAAATAAGTTCAATAAAAATAAATTGAATTCGCATATAAAAATCTGAACAAGAGATGACAACAGTTATCTGTTTGCAAGTATTCAGTTTGATCGTCTGTATGTTTATCTTGTTTATTTTATGTGTTCACTTTGTGTTTAGCGATGGCATAGGATGGCAAAACTGCAGATGCAGTTATCATTGGTAATTAGTATATACCTCTCTATGATTATATAATATATATATATATATATATATATATATATATATATATATATATAGAGAGAGAGAGAGAGAGAGAGTTTTGCTATGGTGACTTGCAACTCACCAAAGCGTCCGTGAGTCGCACTTAAAATTTCAAAATTTAGTTCAAATTGACCGATCCAAACCGACTAATACGATCTCCTTATTGAAATCTCCATTCAAACCAAATTTTATATATTTTTTTAAATTTTTAAGTATTTATTTCGGATTTTTAAAAATTGTTGTTTTATAATGGTTCAGAACTAATTAGATTAATGATTTTCTAAAATTTCAAAAAAAAAACTTAAAAATTTTGAAAAAATATAAAATTTGGTCTGCATGGAGATTTCAATAGGGAGATCATATTAGATGGTTTGGATCGGTCATTTTGAACTAAATTTCAAAAATTTGAGCGCGACTCACGGACGCTTTGGTGAGTTGCAACTCACCATAGCAAAACTCTATATATATGCGCTTGATCGCACAACGATCTATATTCACACTTTTTTTATTTAAAATATATAATCACACTTGTTCATATAATTTGTTGAAAAGAGACAACAACATTTTAAAACAATTTATCTTACATGCATGTTATAATCATAGAGATAATTGTATATTTTGTGTGTTGAGCTCATGCACAAGGTATGAGTTTAATATTATGTTCTATGTATGAGTATTATTAAATAACATATTGAAAGATGACGAGGACAATATTTAAATCCGAAAGAATGAAAGAGCTAGAAAATACAATTGAATCACAAGACATTAACTAACACTTAACTTTGACATATCATAGTAAATCAAAATAATGGTATTCTTACATTCTTTTTTTTTTAAAAAAAAATTGAACTAATATCAAATTGAAATGTATGAGTGATCCAAAACTTAGAAATTTAGTCAATATATCCAACGATTTTATCTTTTGATATCCTATTTTATTTATGTTTTGCATTTATTGAGTGACTAATCAATTTTACTCTCTCCTTCTCTGCTATGTTCTATTTGCTCTATCTTTCTCTCAAGTCTTTCTCTTCTCTCTCCAATCAGAAGTTGTTCTTTTTTTTTCATTCTTGAATTTTTTTATTTTTGTGCGGAAAATTGGAAACATATATATACTAACAATACTAAATTTCTAAGCATCCATGAAATTACCCTCCAAACTTCCGAAGTAACATCCGAAGTTATCGCTCAAATTTCGTAGTATTTTGTTTGTATTTGTCATTCATGAAATCACCAGGGTATAGTATTTCGTAGTATTCTTTTTTTTCATTCATGAAGTAACATCCGAAGTTATCGCTCAAAATTGAAGCAGAGCTTGACAAAGTTTCTAAGAAATGTCGTAGTTCGGAGAGTCGGAACGGAAACACTCAGAGAGGAAGAGGAGCATTAAATAGTAGAAGTGGGAACCTCAGGTTGTGCTGCAGCTCCTTCTCTTCTCGACCCGCCACCGCGACGAGGGACCACCCGACGCGACTCTCTGTTCTCCGCCGACAAGGCTTTTTCTTTTTCTTTTTGGCAAAAGGGATCTCTCTCTCCTTCTCCGCTCTGTTCTTTTTGCGCTCTCTCTCTTTCTCTTTCTGTCAAGTCTATTTTTTTCTTTTTCATTCTTGAATTTATGGATTCTTGGATTTATGAGCGGAAAGTTGGATTAACCATTAAGTTTGGAGCGGAGTCGTGAATCATCTTACGAAGTAGCCGTTAAGTTTGGAGCGGAGTCAAGCGTATTAGGAAGTTGCCGAGAAGTTTCGTTCGAAGAGAATTAGGGAATGAATCAAAGAAGGAATGTAGCTGTTAAGTTTGGAGCAGAGTCGTCAAGAGTCTTACGAAGTTGCCGAGAAGTTTCGTTTGAAGGGAATTAGGGAAAGAATCAAAGAAGGGATGTTCGAGTTGTAAGAAGGAATGTTAAATCGGGGGTGATAAGGATCATCTCCAATGGGAACATAGTTTTAATTTTTTTTTGTTTTTGGAATGTTTTTGGTCCCCACTATTTCTCTTTCTCTCATTCTTTTCTATTTCGGTCCCCACTGTTGTTCTCTCTCTCATCCTTTCTATTTTTTGTCCCCACTGTTTCTCTTCCCTAATCTTTTTCTATTTTGGTCTCCACTATTTCTCTCCCTCCCATCTTTTTCATTTCTGGTACTCATATTAACTACAACAGTTAGTATCCAAACTACAACAGTTACGTATATAACTACAATAACTATATATATAACTTCAACAGTTATATACATTAACTTCAACAGTTACATATATAACATTTTAACTTCAACAGTGACATATATAACTTCAACAGTTACATATATAACTTCAACAATTACATATATTAATTTCAACAGTTATATATATTAACTTCAACAGTTACATATATAACATATTAACTTCAACAGTGACATATATAAATTCAACAGTACATATATAACTTTAACAGTTATATATATTAATTTCAACAGTTACATATATAACTCCAACAGTTATATATATATATATATATATATTAACTATTAAGAGAAACAGTGAGAATAAAAAATAAAAAAGATGGAAGGAAGAGAAATAGTGGAGACCAAAATAGGAAAGGATGAGAGGAAGAGAAACAGTGGGGATCAAAAATAGAAAAGATATGAGAGAGAGCAATAGTGGAGACCAAAAATGTGTTTCCACTAGAAATGATGGAGGATGATGAAATCTAGAGGATAGTCTTAAACAATTCCGATGTTAAATTAATTGACTGTAATTTTGTTAACAATGAGCATTAAGAACGGAGTCTGTTTCTTTATTATTGAATGGGCCGACAGAAACAAAATAACCAATGTATTGAATTTTAAAAGATTTGTAATAATATACTTTTTTATTTGGAGGAATTGAACGATTAGTTACATATATCATTAACAATATATTAAGCAATTTTTAGTTTGTACAAATTGACTGTAAGTTTGTTGTATACTATATAAAATTGGGATAAATATTGTTGAAATGACATTCTGTCCATAGAAAAATAACGATAGAAGATCACACTTCCTAAATTCTTCATCACTAAAATTTTAATTAGTGTTGGTTTCATATAATTTTGTTGGGCAAGTAATTAATACACTTAAAAAAGTGAACACTCATGCTCCATCAGTCATCAGAGCATGATTTTATCTATTTCCAAAAAAAAACAACGGAAACAATTTTTAGTAGAGGGTAGCTAAAACAATATTATACGTTGAGTATCATTTACTTTTTTTTTAACTACTAATCGTAATGTTGGAAATTATTATTTTTTAATAAATATTTAAACTTGTAAAATTGAGAAATGTAAAATTTGGTTTCCAATGAGATTTCAATATGCATAACACATTGAACGGTTCAGATTTGCCATTAGAATCTCAAAAGTTAAGATATAATCGCAACTGACGGATAGATGGACCCGTCGTGGTTAATTTTAGTCTACCTTTTTTTTAAAAGATATGTAATAAACTTTCTGATTATGAGCAATTGAATGATTAATTATCTATTAAGCAAATTTTATTTTCTAGTAATTGAATTGAGTTTGTTGTACAGTATATAAAAATTGGAATAATTGTTGAAATGACATTTTATCCAAGAAAATAAATAATAATTCCGATTTGTAATTGCACCTTAAAAATCCCTCCCAGCTTCTCCTCCACACATACACTTGCGATAAAGAACGGCGTGGTTTTCTTAAAAAAAAAAAAAAAAATCCATTTTATTTAACACGAAGCACACAGAGGATACTATTTAACCCGGCGGTTACTCGATGATCTAATGCATTTGGGCGAGTAATACCGTTTAAAATAAACATGCATGCCTCATCAGGGCATGTTCTTATTTATATTGCCAAAAGAAAAAAATAAATGAACGGAAACAATTTTTATTTACGCATGCAGACTTTTTTTATTCCTAAAACTATATACTTGAGATTGTTCTTATCTTCTAAAATAACATATCTTGAGTATCTGTCACTACTTTTGACTACAGATCTTGCATTTTAAATTATTATTTTCTTAATAAATATTTAAAATTAAAAATATTGATCTGAATTTTTATAAACAATATTTGCTGGAGGACACAATATTCAGCACCCTGACACCCTACAAGGGCTTAGTACCAATTTATTAAAACTAAGATGGATAACTGCAATTATGGCCTATCTGGTGCAGGGAAAAGTAATGTACAGTAAGAGGAAAAAAAACAAAACAACAAAAATAGTAAGAAAACCAAAACTAAGAAAAAAAAACAAATAAAAATGTAATTTCACGAAAACATTTTTTTAATTTCTAGCACATATCTTTTAATTGCATGATTTATTCCTATACCGCTTAGGTTATTCGCTACAATTAATGTATTGAAGATTTATCATTTACAGTATAAATGCTTTATGATAAAATTGTCATCGATGACTTTCTTTAACACAAAAGCGAAAGAAATTGTAATTTAAGAACACAATTTCTCTGGCACTTGCTAACAAAAATAGGGACCTAATAAATAGAGTGACCCACAATGCGTGGCAATCAAAGATGAACACTACACTGGCTGTCACAGTTAGACCTGTCAACGCATCCGTTTGCCGTTTCGCCACCACGTTTCGACTTAAACGAAACGTTTTGTGGCATAGAAATATATACCGTTTTCTAAATGGAACGGTAAGTGGCACATCTAGTTATACCGTTTCGACTATTTCAATATCATTTCAAACCGTTTAATGTGTAATTTGTGAAGTGAAACGGTTGATGGCACAAAAATCCGTTTCGTTTAATAAATGGAACGGTAAGTGACAATACCGATTGCATACCGTTTATAAATGGTACGGTAACGGTAGAGGGTAATTCCGTGCCATTTAAAGCGTTAGACAAGCCTAGTCACAGTGTCACATGTGCATTAAAGAGTGGCACTAGTCAACATTCTTCATTTTTTTTAAAAAAAAATTCATTTCTCAGTTTGCTTCTTGTGAGTGACAAAGTTGGGTGTGGTAATTTAACATGTAAGATGTGTGATTGTGTGTGCTAAGCACTTATTAGGTTGCCTATTCGGTTGTGCAAAACAAACGGTATAAGAATAAAAAATTTGAGTCCTTATTCCTATACTAACAAAATCATAGTATAAGAATAAGGAATAAGAATAAGCACGTAAACCGAAATTCCTTATCCTTATTCCCTATTCATGGCTTATTCCGTTGCATCCAAACACACTAGTTCCTGTACGAAGCCATGGATAAAAAAGACTACGTTCATTGCTTTGCTGCTCAAAAGTAAGTGGGAAATATAATGGTTAGACTTATTGGAAATGGAGTTTTTGGTACTTTTTATTCTTTTGCCCTTCGTTTCTAATTGTAACAACGTCAATAAAACAATTCTCGCTTTTTAGGTGTACTGCTTTAGGGGTATTGTACTACTGGTCTACTGTTTACCCGATCTAATTTGATGAATCCTTATCTCCTCCCGCGCTGGACCGTCCAGCGCAACCTACGAACCGTCCGATCTGATCTGGACGGTTCGGGCCTACCAATCAGGCTACATGCACGAGGCTCCCTTTGCCATTGAGATTAAATCACACGGTTCACAACACTGCGCTGGACAGTCCCGCGCGGGACGGGATTTCATTTCTAATTTGATGACATCTTTCGTGAAAATGGCAGAGCAATCATACATGCATGCAACATTTTCAGCCATAAAATCTCAACTACAAAAAGGAATGGTTAAATACTTAAATGTTAAGGGGGCGTTTGTTTGTGTAGTAAAGGGTTGCAAGGATGCCTAGATGTTTATGTAGTGTTATGTAATAGATGTTTGGTTGTGTAGTAAGGATGACTAATTTAATGCACGCATATATTCATGTCAAAAGACTAAAATGCTCTTATATTCATGCTTTTAATTAATTATTATTCTTAAATCATTATTATTAATAATTAATATTACTTGTTAAATATTATTAATTATAATAATTAATCTTTATTATTGATTATGATTTTTAAATAGTTATTGATGCTTATTAAATATTATTATTTATTAATTAAAATTAATTATTTGTTAATTATTAATTATTAATGATAATAAGAAATCATTTTGTTATTATGAAATATTATTAATTATTTAATAACAAAAAAATATTTTTTATTAATTATTATTATTTATAATAATTAATATTTATTATTATTTACGATTTTTAATAGTTATTGTTACTTATTAAATATTATTATTTATTAATTATTATTAGTTATTTGTTAATTATTAAATATTGTTATTAATTATTTCTAAGGGGCGTTGTTGGGAAAAAATTTAAAGGAGATCATGCATAACTTATGCAACCTAAATACTTATGCAACCTATTTAGGTTGCATAAGTTTGCCCTTAAGACATCTTATGTAAGAGGTGTTTGGTGAGTTATGCATCCTTTAAGTCACAAACAAACGGCCCTAGAAGGATTAACTGACATGCTGTTGAGGAAGCAGCAAATTGCGCAGAATCATACTGATTTTTTTTTTCTTTCTTTTGGTGATAAATTTTTATTTTATTTTGTCTTCTTGTTCCTTGTTACTTTTTTTGTGTGAAGGCAGAATACCAAGTCCCCACTCCCCACAAGCCACAAGAACAGACCCCATCAATTGAAAGTAAAACGAAATCATGTGAAGCCATAAGTTTGCATGAATTGAAGGCTAACGGATCTCTCATTCAATTCTCTTGAGGTGTGTTATGCACCAACTTCTACCAGTGTTTTCAATACCCTACCGCTTACAGGAAAATTCCAGTAATACCGGATACCGGAACAGTGGCCGAAATGGCGGTATCTGATATTTAGAGAAGAAATATCAGGAAATTTCGGGAAAATACTGGATTTCGGTCACTGACCGGTATGGATGCTGGTAGGGTATTGAAAACCATGACTTCTACCCACTTTTTGACATCATTTCCTCTTTTCATATTTAATTTAATTTGGTCCGAGGAGCAAGGTATAAACAGTGGCAAAGACCAGTCAGCTTGCTCACTTAATTTAATTTAGTCCGAGGAGATTAATTATTTGTTAATGCTGTAGGAAAAGATTGATTGAGAAACATGATAACTTTCATTAGTGAATTATTACTTTTTATTTTTTAAAAAACAAAAACCTTTAAACATCTTTTCGTGATATAAAGCCCGAGAAAGCAAACAACAATGCTTTTGTTGAACCGCCAAGTGCGCATCATAATTAATTCACTCGGTCGACATGCATGCCTAATTAATAGTGTATGAGCTTAGAGAAATCGAGATCTGCTGCTGCGCGACACCGCGTGTCGCGCGGTATGCTGGCCGTCTGATTAAGATCCAATGGACAAGGGAGCCCTGTGCATGTAACCTAGATTGATAGGCCCGTAAAAAGTGAACCATCCGATCAAGATCAGACGGCTCGTAGTGCGCGACACGCTGTGTCGCGCAACAGCAGAGTCGGATTGAGCTTAGAGGAACCACACGTTTCATCATTATTTCATATTCATGTCTTTCAGTCTTTGTGTCGATAAAGTGCTAACAGTGAGGAGCAATGATATTACCATGAGCCCATACAGCACCCTTTTTATATTAGAAAAGTGAAGAAAATTATACTGTTCATAGATAGCAGAGTCTAAGATCTTTCCAAATGATTCACACTGGAAACATGCCTTTTTTCTTTTTGGAACTATCCAACAAAACCCTTTGATGTAGTGAGAAAATTTTATATAAACTTTAACTGTTCAACAAATCAACTGAAAAGAATAGTTCTAATAAAAATTGGATATATTTTTGTTTCTCCACAACCGAATAGGCAAATAGGCAACCTAATAAGTGCTTAGCACACACAATCACACATCTTACATGTTAAATTACCACACCCAACTTTGTCACTCACAAGAAGCAAACTGAGAAATGAAATTTTTAAAAAAAAAATGAAGAATGTTGACTAGTGCCACTCTTTAATGCACATCACAATATACCCCACCATTTGGAACTTTCTTATCTCCTAAGAACCCCACCATTAATTACGGTTCCTATCTTCAATAAACGCATTCCATATCTCCAGCTGGACCCCAAAATGTAGTCCGGTACAATTTTATCTCACCTCAAAGCTTCCTTTAACATCTTTACAGCACAACAGAATTATTAGCCCATTATATTTTGACTTAGTTACCTGCGATATACCAAAATTCCACAATTTCGAAAGCACATCTCCAGCTTGAAATACGGTGGTGCTTTCTGAGATTTTTGGAAATTACAATAGAGCATGGTGAAAGCTTCTTCACATTGGTTGGACCCACGAGACAACAATCGGGCTCCGCACCTCATGCTCCCCATCAGACCAAACAAGATACCCATAGACAGGTGTAGAGGTGGGACCGGCAGCAGTTACCGTGACCGCAAAGCTTTGCTTCCTTGCCGCTTTAGTAAAAGACAATGTCTCAGGTCGGACAGCCACCTTCAGGCCATTCATCCCACTAGCCAACTCCACCTTGGCATTGTAAATTGCCTCCGGTTTTGTCCCCACATTTGTCACAGTCCTCAACACTGTCTTACTCCTGCTTCCACTGGTTTGACTAAACACAACTGATATGGATGGATAGTTCAAATTCTCAGCTAACTGTTTCCTCCGGGGACATGTCACCGGCACATGAGTTATTACCTGTATTGTTCTCGCATCATAACCAATTGCACAAAGGAACGAGACATAATCTGCATCTTCAAGATCGTACACAAGACCAGGATCCAGGGCACGTGCCAAGTTGAGGTGACCAGCACCAAAGTCAAGTGGAGTCGCCACATGGTCGGTCGCTTCATCAACCAACTGTTCATTTTGGTTATCATTCACGCCAGCGGTTGTCATCATTGCAGATCGGATTGCAGCAGGGCTCCAATCAGGGTGCGCAGATTTGAGCAGTGCGGCTGCCCCACTGACATGAGGGCATGCCATTGAAGTACCGGATAAGATATTAAACTCAGTCTTTCTCGAGTCGGTCTCCAGACCTGTGGGACCGGTAGCATCAGTCCATGCTGCAAGTATGTTTACACCCGGTGCAATCAGGTCTGGCTTGAGCAACTCTGGGCTCAGACCGTTGGGTCCACGAGCAGAGAAAGATGCCACAACAGGAGCAGGTTTGACTCCGACCAATGTACCTTTAAAAACAATTGTGGCGGTTGGGTTGGCAGAACTGGTCACATAGCTTTTAATCACATCTCCCTCATTTGCCCCGATTGCACAAGCAGGTAACACATGAGCATCTCCAACCAAACCCTCTCCATTTGTGGCCCCATTTGCCAGTACCATACCCACACCACCAGCATCTCTCACAACCAATCCCTTGGCGACACGTGGACTACTCCCACGGTCGCATATCACAATCTTTCCTGCAACAGCCTTAGGATCAAGTGAGTTCTCCATGCAAAGGGAAGCTGATAATCCACCAGTCCGGCCTGGGTACACTATTGAAAGCATCTTATCAGAAAGAGGCTTGCCAGCATAAAGCGACACGCCAGAGAATTTGCGGCCATCCCCTAGAACTATCTCTGCTGGGAAGCTCCGATCAATTGTGCCTGCACCCACTGTGGTCAACCACGGTGCCAGGTTTGTAACAGACAAGGGCGAGGGACCATCATTGCCGGCTGAAGTGGCAACAAAGACACCACGTGAGTTCGCTCCATACGACCCCACCGCAATTGGGTCAAGATAATACGGTGATGCTACCCCATCACCACCTCCAATTGACACAGAAATTACATTTACGCCATCCGATACAGCTTTATCAAAACCAGCCAGAATGTCAGAGTCAAGGCAGCCTTGATTTTTCCAACAGACTTTGTAGGCCGCCACACGTGCCTTCGGTGCAACGCCTTTGGCCACACCGGCAGCATATCCAGAAAAATTGGCATCAAATGCAATGCTTCCTGCGGCTGTGGTCGCGGTGTGGGTCCCATGCCCGTCTGCATCACGTGGAGATAGGAACTCAACCGAGGCATTACCTGTAATATAATGTATTTTACTGTAAGGTTTAAACATTTTTATGGAAATGTGCTTCCAAGTAGCATAAAACATATTTGCATAATTACTTCCTACAGCTTCATTTTTATGGAAATTTGCTCAGTTTTCATGTTATCCTCCTAGCAATTTTGAGCGCTAATTACCAAATTTATAATATAAAATTTAACCATACTACTACAGAGAATTATTAAAATTACCCAAGTTATACTTTTGTAGTGACAATAGCAAGTAAATTTATAATTTTAAAATGTCTTCATCAGTTATAAACTTATAATGCAGTGAAGTGAAGTAATGCTATAATCCGAAACCAAAAAAATGAGAGGCTCATGAGTCATGAGGTCTGGGGACAAAACTATAATGGCACGTGTGCACTAAACAATTTAAAATTCCCCCCGACTTCCAATGGACATTCCTCCAAAAAGAAAAAGAAAAAGATAATTAAGATTCGAGAGGGACATAACCGCAAAACATACCCGCAACGGCATCTTTGCCATATTTTGCAGAATGGCCCTTGGAGAAAAACCTCGCTCCCACAAGCTTTTTATTACAAGCCGAAGCACTGAATCCAGGACCCGTTTCGCACTCGCCACGCCACGTGGCCGGAACGGGAGGCAAGTTCCGATCAGAAAAGCTCCGTCTCTCGGGCCACACACCCGTATCCAATACGCCGACAACAACATCGGATCCATAATCCGATAAAGACCAAAGACCGAGTTGGGTTCTCAGACCCAAAAACTGGGGCGATCTGGTCGTGTGGAGGTGGCGCACTCGGTCTTCGTACACCGCGAGCACGGAAGGGTTTTGGCGCAGGGAGTTGGCCTGAGTTTGGTCGAGGGAGGCGGAGAAGCCATGGAAGACAGTGTCGTACACGTGGAGAGGCGTGATTGGTTGCGAAGAATCGGAGGAGAAGGCGGAGGAAGCGTACCAGTGGGAATGGGAAGTGAAGATTGTGGGTTTTGCGCGAGGGTTAACGCGAACTATGTAGGTTTTTCTCTCGGGTTGGGGTAAAGAGTTGGTTAGGGATAGAGTTAAGGTTAGAAGAAAGGAGAGCAAGAGAGAAAGAGAAGAAGACGCCATTAGTGAAGATGAGGAGATGTGAGAGATAGTTATAAAGAGAGAGAGAGAGAGAGAGAGAGAGAGGAAATGGAGTGTGAGGTGTCAGTGGAGAGTGTGAGAGGGAGCGAGAAAAGTACAGAAAATGGAAACGGTGGGGTTTTGTGGGTTGAAGATGTGAGGATGGACTTGGTTTATAGATTGTTGTTGTATGTGAAAGAGTGAGAGTGGGGCCAGTATAACTGAAGTTGATGGTGTAGTGAGAGTGTGAGAGGGGTAACACGTTTTGCTCGATGCACGAGGAAATGGCCGGGGAGGGGATAAGGAATTAAGGGGGATGGTAAGAATTGATGAGATGCATTCAATGAGGAGCTGGGGGTGTTATTTGCTTTTTTTTCTTTTTTTTTTAGCCTTTTTAAAGTGAATTATCTTGAAATGTTTTTTTTATTTATTCTTAATTTTGGGATGGGAAGGGTAAATGCTCAGTTTTTTAATGCTTTGATCAAAATATTTTTTATCTGAAATTTCATTTTCATTTGAATTGATTTTTCAGAATTTCGTTGGATCTAATAACATAAAAATTCTAATAAAATTACACTAAATTTGTTCATTTTGATGAAAAAATTTCTAATGAAAAGAAAAGAAATGAAATCCGTGTTAAAAATATATAGTAGGATTTTTATCAGCACCTACAATCGAATTCCTAAAAACTTATAATATTTGTATGTTAACCGCCTTAAATATTTGTTTGATCCATGTTGCAAGTTAGCGTAAGCTTATATAGTATTATAGTGTACCTTTTGGAATAATTTTACGGAGTGCACTCGTTTTTATGAATCGAAAGAACCTCAAGTAGGGTATCAATTATATCATTATATAGTGTAATAAATGACACCTATTGGAATACCACATGGAATCTTTGACAGTAAAAGATCATAATGAATGTACGGTTAGTTTAACATTACATTATTGAACAATTGTTTCTTCTATTTGAGGGAATATTTGTATAGTGTAATTAATCGCACCTATTAGAAGACTCGTCAGAACTGAATTGGTATCTTTTACAGTATAAAATCATTATGACAATATCGTTAGTATAAGTAGATAAACATTTGTTCATCCATCATGACGAATTAATTTGTACTATGTTGTGTTATAAGATGTTGATGAATTAGTCAATTTGACTAACAACATATGTGATAAAAATTGGCTAATTATGTGCAGTTAAAGTCAGGGACGGATCTAAGTAGATCAAAGGGGTGCAATGTCACCACTATTTTTTTGTGAATCTAATATTTTTGTATATATTTTGTGGTTAAGTAGACCATATTCATAAGAAATTATGCATTTGAACCCCATAAAAATATAAATATATTTCAATTGTTGAACCCCATAATTAAAAATCCAGATTTTTCATGTTCAAATTCTATTAATATTATTATAAAATTTATAATCAAATTTTAATGACACCCATTGAAAAATTTTCTAGCTCCGTCTCTAGTTAAAGACCCTTAACTGTAACCACTAGTAGGCGATTATAATAATTACAAGTTGTTCTCCTTTTTAAAGTAGAGACAATAGGCAGTTAATATATTAATTCATATAACATGCTCTTTGGACGTCTGAGTGAGGTGTGGACTCTTATTTTATTTAACTTTAATTAGTGAGTTGAACTGCTCCATTGCATTAAAAATCACTCTTAATTGACCGTAGATTTCCATGAGCATGTTTGCAATTAATACTCGCGCCAGAGAATATGCGTATGATGATTTATATTTTTTCTTAAGGTGCGTCAAATATATAAATTAATCTAAATCTTAAGCTAGAAACGAATCTTTCGTTCTTTTTTAAAATAAATAGTTTTAAGTATTCTTGAGTGTCGGATTAGGATACTTTTTAAATCTACGAAGCATGACTCAAAAGACCATTCAACTTCGTATTTCCCAGACAGGCAGATTTTTTAAAATTCATTTAGAAAATCAAATATACGGAACCAACTAATTACTATTAGTTTTAAAAAGTATGAATAAAGCAAAACCCAATTAGTAATGAATAAATGAAATGCTAAGAACGTACATTATTATTACACGACATTAAAGATGAAATAATATATGCAATATGAACAATTTATTTAAAGCATAACAAGCTATAAATAAATTTAGGCAAACATATTATACGAGTATAATCCAGTTCCACTCGATGCACTTTATATAATCCATAACTAACATTCATTTGATAATTTCTTCGAAAGCTTTTGTTTAAAAAAGAAAATTCATCTGACAATTTTAAAAAATATATATTCAATATGTTTCTAACCAAATAAAATGTGAATATGATACTCTTTTATGGTGGGTCAATCCATGTAAGTTATTGCTTGTTTGGCTATAATAAACACCAAAAACAATGAAATTTCCGAAAACAAAATTTTTCGCAATGAATGAGGGTATATTTGAAAATGAAAGCTGTAGCTATAGCTGTTCCGAGTTTCTCACATTGACATAGGAGAAGAAACACAAAAAGGATATCAGAGGATAAATCGTATAGCGTAAAAATTCTAGCCTATTAATAGGGGTAATTGTTGGATAATTGTATGGATGTTTAGGTCAATAGGGCCATAAGGGTAATTGTTGGGTACGGATAGCATTAACAAGGAAAGCTGCACTATAATTTAATTTTAAAAAGTGAGAGGACCGTTAGGTGTCTTGACTTATGATTTATGATTCCCCAGGACCCCAGTCTTCCTGATTTGTAGAACTTGCTGCACGCTTTCAGAAGCACGTAAAATCAGATTTTATGTGGCACTTACTGGTGTTGTAGGGCCTGTAGCGTACCAGCTTCTTGTTACAACTTAAACCAAAGAGAATTACGCATGCATCAGATTTCCTATTAAGCATTTGACAATTGACATTACGAGCTAATACTTATGGCGACAATATCAGTTAAGGTTTTTGATTTTTTTTTTAATTTCCCCTTTCTTAACATGTTGGAAATTATGAGCGAGGTTTGAAAAAAAAATCATATCACGAGAAAAGTGAATATAATGTTCTATTTATACATGCTTGACAAATGACAACTGTTAAGAAAAAAAAAAGACATATAATGTTGTCATCAGAAATATGATATTACATACCGATAATACGTAACTATACCTGAAAGATGAGCATGAGAAAAACTTGTAAAAATAAATTCGCTAATTGGACTTCAATTGCACAAACACATCCGCTTATACATGCGCATCATGTATTTCCTTTCCCAAGTATCAAACTATAAATGCCGCTCTATCAATCGTAAGTTATAGAAAAGAAAAGAAAAAATTGCATCATTCGTAGTTTGACAATTATAAAAATTTAAATTTATCTTGGATTAATATGTGAAAAACTACGGCATATCTCCTAAGAGATGGTGCTTTTGCTTACAAAATGTAATTGCCGGTGACGAGAACATACGGCTGTGGATTTTTTTTAATATGAAATTTCAAAATATGTTGTTGCTGGTATATATATTGGGAATAAGTTCCATACAATATATGAGAATTTCATTGATTATAATTTTGATTTGAAGTAGTGTTTTGAAAACCATACCGAATACCGAAAAAATGACCGAAACAACGGTATCTGATATTGTGAAAGTAAATACCAGATACTTTTGAAACATATCGAGAAATACCGGATTTCAGCCATATAGCCGGTACAATTTTGAAACCAATGATTTGTAGTTTTATTTTTCGGTGTGATGCAAAACGTTCGATCGAAAGCAAGCAGATTGGATTACTTCATCGAATTTAAAAAAGAAAAATTCATCTATATATATCGTTCTTGTATTAATCTAACAAATATAATTTATGTTAAATTGTCCTAACCAGGGGGAAAAAACTGCAATTAAAGAGAAAATTAATAGTAGACATGGACTGACAACATGAGAGGGTCAATTTGCATGATCCCAGGCATTGCGTCACTGATTATTTATTTCAGATCTGAGATTCAGCCATCGCCATTTCCGTACCAACACTTCTTTCATCGTTTCTTCAAGTGGGTCCCTTTCCTAAATTCCTCCAAATTGATTTCATTTCCGCTGCTTCATGAATTATTGTTTATCATGTGATATATATGACACTATTATTCATATCTCAATTCCAACAAGTGCACCTTTATCTTAAAATTTGAGATTAGTTGCGAAAAATAAAAAATATTTTTCATTGTATAATTCTATATCTCAAATGGTTAAATGTAACTTTATCTTAAAATTTGAGATTTTTTACGGATAATAAATAACAAAACTAGAAGCCAATATACACGACAGCATTCTATCAATAATGTTCATTACTTACTTTTGTTTGAAATTTGCTAATTTTAGGAACAATATTGTTTGAAAAATAAATTGTGCATTGAATTTGAATGAATGTGAAATTCGTTCAGTTTCTGTCAAACAATTTGAAACTTTTTAAATAATGATCGACCTTTAACGTTCTCAAATTAGTGACGAAATTTGTTTCAACTTTTATATGGAAAAAATTGACATAAATTACAACTATGCCTCCAACATCACAATTAAGGGTCACTCAAAGAACATCACTATTTTTTTTTTTTTTTTTTTTTTGATCACGGCCCGTAGGCACTCAAAGAACATCACTATTGAATTCAGAAAAAGGAACAAAAGAAGAACATATGAGAGGTGTACCTCTCAGCCTGGAGACCCCATGCCTTGCTTTTTGGCAGCTTTCACTTTTCTGGAAAGAAGACTTCTTGCCTTTTTTGTGGGCCAGTCTGTCAGTGAAATAGGCCACTAGAGGGGACTCGGATTCTCTGGTCGTTTTTTACAAACGACCACCTGGTCGTTTTCGATCTGGACCGTCTGATTTAATCTCGACGGTTAACATTTTTTCGGGCCTATCAATCGTGATACTAGCACGGGGCATCCATAGCCAATAAGATTAAATCAGACGGTCCAGATCTAAAAACGACCAGAGAATCTCTCTGATCTGCCGACCAGAGGATCTGGTTCCCCACTAGAGGCGATAAATAATATGCATGGAGTAAGGTATCTTGTGCAGTATATTAGACAGGACAGGTGCTTTAATAGAATATATGCATGGATAGATTTCTCTCTATCCAAACTCCGAAGAAGAGCCAAACGAAATTATTAGTTGTCTTACATTGGGACGAAACGAAACACATCTCCGTTTTGAGGAGAAAATATAAATTTGGAAATATAATGCTGTGGTACTTGGGATTTATTTAGAAAACGCAAGATGTTAGCAGTAGCACCTGTATAACTGTATTTCATCTAATGGGCTACTTGGCCCATTTGATTGAAATCTCATGTGGGCTGCCTGCAGCCCACTTCACATACTCTTTACTTTCTATAGGACTCTATTTAGGAAGGACACAACTAGAGAATAAAATGCTTAGAACTTATCATAATTAATAATTTTATTCTCTAGTTATCCCTAATGGATTTTGCTCTCAAATATAACCTAAGTTTTTTATGGCATTGGACGTGAAATGGATTATTGATTCAAGGATGTTAAAAGAAGAGAACAAGAAGTGTTGATCAAATATACAGATGAAGTTAATTTTATTCATCAAGCGTAGCATAAATTGAATAAGCACACATCATTTCCATTCTGTCAACTAAGGTTCATACACACTCGCTCAGTCTCAACGTACATGATCTCATATTAGAAGTCATCAATCTCTCTACCATTACTTGTTAACCAATCTACCACTATCCATGCATGCAGATTAATTTCTTAGCCAACACAAGCACCAAAAATCAAGCGCTAGCTCCAAGGAATAATCTTCTTTTGGAAGTAATAGACCATGTTGACAAGTAGTAGACCCTGTTTTTCTCCGAGAACTATTTGGGCTATAATTGGGCCTTAATAAGCCCTTTCTCTGATAAGATCAAAGCCCATTTCAGATGGTTCAGTGGCTTGCATCTCATAGTGCACCCCTTCTAAGACTCTCCTAAGGCCTTGTTTTGACGTGGCGTATAGGATTTTTGCTCTAATCCTTGATGCAGCTGGTGACCTAATTGTAACAGGAAAATAAGTGAAGAAAGTTAATTCACTAGTTTCAAAAAATGGTGTCTACTAAAATTTTGGATAGTAGGTTAGCGTACTAATTTTCTTCTCATTTCAAAATGAATGTGAGTTTTTGTACTCTAAATTCTGATGATTGAAACAAATTCTCAACAAAAATTATTATTTATATTAATCTCATGGAACAAAATTTGACAAGTCAGACATATAATGGTTGTTGATTTAAGCTTCCCCATTGATGTTTAAAAAGTATTGTAACTGAATATAGGACAATAATTAAGTACATGATATAACTTTACATATAATTAATTAGGTTTTGTGTTAGCTATTTTCCTAGCAAATGAACTTGCACAAGTTTTACCTTTGTTGACATGTTTAGATTAAATGTGCTTGACCTTTGTTGTACTACCAAAAGAGACTACTCACTTCTCAGAAATGATTTCAATAATCCAAACATGTTGTTAAGAAGCCTCAATTATGAGAAGTGACGTGAAGAAAAGACAACTAATACTCTAATAGTACTTTAGGACAGGCACAACAAGCCAAGGTGCATACTAACCTTCGTCGATTAAAAACAAGTTAGGCTAACATCAATGTCAAATGAGTTGAAATGTATGGGGCTAGATGAGACATCTTTTGCGAAAATTAGAAAAAGTTGTGATAAGGACATGCATGCCTTTATTGTGAGATAAGGTTTGCATTTTATATTAATGTTTATCTCTTTGGAATATTAGTCTGATTTGATAACGACTACCTCTATTTTATTATTGCGTTTGCTCCAACTATTTAATAGCAAATAGTAGTATGCTTGTAGAAACGGTTAGGTTAGAAAAAATATGGCAGAAATTATGTCAATAATTGAATACATAATGTTGTGTGAAGAAATCAATTCGGTATAGGTTTGTAGGGAAAAAAGATGATTAATCTAAGAGCTTTAACCAGCATTGATAGTCTAAAACCTATAGTTTTATCCCGGTACAGGGTACCAGGAGGGTGATACCGTTATACAAAACTTAAGGTCTTAAATTATTGCTTTCTATTGTTAATTTGTTCAATCAGCCTCTAAAGAAAGGAAAGTACGAATTCCTACTCTATATCCATTCTCTTTTCTAAAGTAGAAGAACCAAAAGAAAGAAAATTTGAACTTTTGTTCTTTAGAGAGATTTTGGTAAATCAGGCCAAGTGCTAGTGGGTTTAACGTCATAATCAAAGTTATATTATTGAGAAAAAAAAATTTTAAAGCTTACATTACTAACTTTTCCAGATTAAAAAGTTCCAATAGCGTAAATATACAGCATTCTGTTTTAGGTCCATCACTGTTGAATGCTTTTGCTAGAATTAGTGGAACAAAAAGATTGCCAATATGACTATATTTTTCCAGTATAGATTAAAATTTTATGGATTACCCCACAAAAGGATTTGAAATCACATTTGACTATAAATGTTATTTTTTTTTTCCAGAGTTTGGAATGTAATGAAATTCCAGGATAAACTTAATTATGTCAACATTACTTTCAGCATAAATGCAAATATACCTAATACCACTCCTGTACACCAACAAAAGAAGGGAAAATAAGCCATTGTTCAATGGTAATCGGGATGTAATGAATTAAAGGTGGAACTGAAAATAATTTAACAATATAATTAATTACCATGCGATGAAGAAAATTTTGCTCTTCTGGCAGTTCTCTGGCGTGACAAAATCAAAATCAAATACGGCATACCGGCAATCATCAGCAGGTAAGGCGGCTAGTAATTCGTTGTAACCTTCACCGGGCGCACCAACACGGTCCACCAGGACTTCCCTAGACCGTTCGTTGATCTTGTACACCACAAAACGGTGCACGCGCCCCCATTTCATTTCTTTGTACCACTTCTTGCAATCCTCCTGTACCTTCATCCCCTCTGTCGCCTTTATCAAAAGTGCATATTTTGTGAGTTAATTGTTTCCAGTCAAACAAATCATGAAGTATGTGTTCTTGCCTTCTTGGCTTGTAAACTACATACTGTATTATGACCTGATAAGATGCAGATCTAATTGCTACATATCTGAAAGTCTTATGAGATTTGAGTTGAAAGAGATGAGATACTGATTAATTTTTTGATAGAAATCAAATTGGAGAGAATAGGTGGATTGAATAATAAAAGGAAAATGAGAAAAAGGTAAAAGAATAAAGAGGTTTGAGTGTACCATCTTAAAAGCCATAGCCATGGTGACAGTCTCCTTTGCTTCTTTGGCAGCCTTTGTTTGTTTGTTGATGTGCTTCTATTTGCCTTCTGTGAGGTGAACTCTTCTCATACGGGCTGTCTCTGTATATATAAAGATTAAATTTTGATTATGTATGTCCTTTGTGCTAGAGCGGTTCTGTAGCGGGTCACAGAAGTGCATCAAATCGTAGTTATTATGATTGAACAGATAGAACATTGATAACCATATGTGATCTGATTTTTTTTTGGGGTGGTATTGTGAAGAGGAAAAAAAATTGATGTACTGCATCTCTTTAATTTTTATAAAATTTATACAATATTGCAAATTGAGAAAAATTGAACTGCTTGTATGAATGTATTAGAAGGTATCAGCTTGGAACTTATTACAGATAATCGATCCGTTGTGATTTAAATTCAAATGGACTTAAATATAGTTTTGAAATTAGTTATGTCAGCAAAACAACTTAAATTATAAACCTTCTAAATAGGAAAAAAAAATTCAGCGGGGAATCACCACTCAGTCCAATTTATTCAATTGGTTGTAACTTTTTATTTAAATTGCTTTTAGAAAAATTTCTAAATGAGAATATTAAATTTCTAAAGTTACCTTTGAGTAATTTGCATCGCTTCAGTCAACAAATCTGACCGTGGAAAGGAGTAAATATTCAAAAGTACATTAGATCTATGCAAGCTTTTAAAAAACTCTGTTTTTCCGTTTTATCGTCGTTTTATCTATATTTTTTTCTACACCGCACAACCGTTTTATCCGATATTTTGCCGTTTTATCCGTTTTATAACCGTTTTATCACCGATAAACGCTAAATCACCACCCAACCGCTAAACCGCACAAATCGCATTTTAAAACCTTGGATCTATGTAAAGCTAATCTATATCTAATATTCAATGTTCCATCACTTTTAAAGCATGCCAGTCTTTTGAGAGACTGATTTTTATCCTTCAACTTCAATGCACATCCCAATTCCCAAACATAGAGTTTGACAAAACCATTTGTTCTTTAATTAGACATTCTTCCTTCTAATCTGGAACTTTGGAAAATAATATAAAGTAATAAAATTAAAGCAAGGAAGGAGTACTAATCTTTGTTCGCCAAGTGTCATTTTGAGCAGAATTAAAAAAAAATGAAAAAAAAGATTGGGGAATGGAAAGGGGATGGAGGGTGGTGGGATGGTTCAGATCTCTAGATATTGAGAAATGGGGCAAATTTTTCATGTATATGAAATTCAACTTGGCATTACACCAAGCCCCCTAATAAGTAGGGCTGTAAAACGTCTCAGAAAACCACGGCAAAGGCCTGTTTTGTTTCCGTTTCGTTAACAAAAACGGTACAAATATCCATTTCGTTAATCGTTTCGTTTTTTAAACGGTACAAAATTTCATTTCGTTAACTGTTCCATTTTAAATTTTACACATAAAACGATTCGAAATAAGATTGAAACGATCAAAACGATACAATCTCCTGTTTCGTTTGCCGTTTCGTTATTAAAATGGTTTGAAATTAGACTGCGACTAACTGTTTTATTTTTGCTTAACGTTACGGCATAACAACGAATATACGGCTGTCGTTGACAGCTCTACTAACAAGTAACAAATGTGCCTTTGACATTGACCTCTTGGATTCATCCGAAACAAAAATAATTGAATGGATGGAAGGAAAATTTCTTTGATGAAAGGGAACACACTAGTATAATTTTCACAACATAATGGTCCTTAATTAGGTATAGTCGTCTTCTTATTCACTACAAATTTATTGAAAAATTAGAAATGGTCAAATTGGCTCCTAATTTTTGTGGCGCCCTCTTTATTCTCTCCATGTAGTGAGTTCAGATGGGGAAAATGATTTTCCACCGTTGCATGCCAGGAGTCAAAATCAAAGAAAACTGTGTCCTGTTTCCTGCAAAACTACTTACGTGCCAATGATAAACACTCGTACGCCAATATAATACTTGTATATATGCTGAAAGTCGTATATAAGTACTGACGTGTCAGTGTCAACAAAATGATTCGCTAACGTACAGATATTATTATGAGTTAATTGGACCCTTTTCATCATTAGAGCATCAACGAAAATTGTAAATTACAACCACCTCTTATTCCTTAAAACCAAACAAAAAAGAAATAAAAAAAGACAATCTTCTCTACCAAAACAATAAGAATAAACTGAACAACTAATATGTAGTTCACTACCAAACTATATGATTCATGAATGTATAATGGCACTACTGTTATAAATTGATGCGGGAACTAATAGTTGATCTTATAGCTAAGAAAGATGTATCTTGAGTATAAGTTGCTAATTTGAAATCCAACAAAAAAAAATCTTATGGATATTGAAAATTGAAAACTTAATTAACCCATTTAGTATTAAAAAAATAATAAAAGAGTAAATTTATCCAATCATTTGTGATTATTGCTTGTTACATTGTCGCTTAAAATTATTAAGTAAGAATAAAATAAAGTATCAGTTTACAAAATTACATATATAATATTTATAAATTAAAATTTGTATGAACTAAGAAAAGGAAGTTTTGAAATTTTACTGAGCTAAAATACTACTATTGATTTTCCATGTTACCCAGAAAGATGTTCCTTGCAATTGCACAGTATAATATACAATTATAAATGTGAAACCACAAAAAGAGATCAATTTATGTGCTTTCCTATCAATAATGTAACTGAAAGACGAGTTACATGCAAGTCGTGCAATGCAAGGAGTCTTCAACAAGTTTACTGTAGAAGGATGTGGTAACAGACATGCATCCATGATCCATCATCGGAATCAGGACCCAGTCTCGGATCTAACGCAACGAAACTCTGATTGCAAAATTCTCTCTGCATGCAATCTCGATCTACCTATCTATATTATCCATGTATATATGCATTCTTTGCTTCGCTTGAAAGAGAAGTGAGGGACCCCAATTGGGTAATGGACAAAAAGAAGAGCACGAGCAAAAGAAAATAATTAAAGAGGTGTGACACCTCTTTTCTCAGTCATGGTTTGGCTGCTTTAGACCCCTTCAATTTTAGAGGAACAGTCTAGACTAACTTGGGTTTTTATAAAACCTTTTTTTAAGAGATTAAGTTTCCATATTTCTTTTGAAAAATTTAAATATATAAACAACATCTTACATCTGAATTTCGAACCTACAACCTTGAGCCACAATAACGAAAGCTTGTTCACATTTAAATAAACATTACTTTGCAATTATTTGCATTTTGGACATTGCAATTAAAAATAAATAGATTAAAATTGCCTAATAATTTTTGTATACTTGCAGATGAGCATATCTTAGTGTGACCTCGCCGACAGTGCATTTTATCTCAACAAAACTACCACCACGTGCATGCATAGTTTTGATAGTGCAAAGATTATTGCACAAAATATAGCTTATAGTAGTATATCAACCAAGCTTGACTGGAATAAGACTAACCATTGTAAATCAAAAGAGAGAATATTTTGTACGAAACACTCCTCATTTTCTTCAAAAAGGTACAGTGTTTGGGTAACAATGAACCAACAGCATACCACATCGTTGCCTCATTTGTACCAGTGACACCGCCCCACCATGTCTTGTCACATATCTCCAGCTAAGCTATATACCTGTTGCAAAGAAAAGCATGGTCAGAAAAGAACAGAAGCCACGAGACGCTTTGGTGTCCTTGACATTATTATTATTTTTTTTTACCTGACTTTTATTGTTGTAGATGAAATTCAGCATGGAACTGAGAGCACGGTTTGGGTAATTGAAGAACATGGTACAGAAAAATATACATTCATAAACTGGATTTATTTGCCTCGGTTAGAAAAGAATCAGTTGATTTGATCTGAATTTTTGTTCCAGCACTCCATTTGATAAGACTTAGATAAAGTTTAGATATATAATTCACTATATTTCTTTCTTTAATTTAATATAATTTACTATCTTTAGTTGTCAGATAAACCAATAATCTTTAGCGGATAATAACCCAGCCAATCATGTTCTTCGATGAGATTTCATTCGTGTTATACAAATCTACTTGCTATATTAAGGAAAATCATTCACGTCATCGTTGACATGAGGTGGGCACAATACTGTCCCCTTAAAATCACCATAATAGGTACAAGTTGAGGTTCTATTACAGCGCTTTATATAATTGTACCAGCGAAAAGGACAAAGGAATAGATCGAGATTAGCAAACCAAAGCTATCCTTTCCTCCTCGTCAACACGTACGCATTCCTTTTAAAAATATTTTAAACCCATTTTTCTTTTCTTTACAGGGGCCACCTGAGTCTTTCCTCCTGTCTTCCCCGGCATCTAGAGTCTAGCCCTCTAGTTTTCCACGGGTTTACCAGAATCTCGCTAATATTTACTGTGTTTTTCACGGATATTATAACAGCTAGTAAACAATTGACAAGACTGCAAATGAGAGGCCTAATTTCATGTTCATGAAACTACAGAGTTCAAACCAATCCCAAACAAATAAGGGTCTGATATAAATCCTAACTTAGTCATACCCCCTAAAGTTGTAGCTTAATATTCCAAATGTTCCTTTGTCGTTTACATTTCACGCTCAACTACAAGAATAGCATTTTGATTCTGATTTGGTATAGGTATGTTAGCAGTACAGAGCTTGACAGAATCATCATAATAATATAAAACTTCCACCAAATAATAACAACAACACTGATGTGATACCAACTCTCCTACTATTAACTTCTGGAGCGTAATTAACAACTGCATATCACTAATACTTAAACAAGTGGCTCCCCAATGAGATAACCATGCCACAGCTGAAGCAGTAGGCAACAAAGAAAAAAGCCCAATAAAACAAAACAAAATAGTGCCTTGAATTCATATCACAAGTGTAGCTACAATTTTAATCGTACAAAGGCACAAGGGGTACAGGCAACACCATGAACTAAAGGCTAAGTATTCACTTCTCCTCACTTTTATCTGACTTGTCTTCCTTTTTCTCTTGCTGCAAGCAAGCATAAAACCAATTATAACATCACATTTTATATTAAGTTGAAGCGACTGAACATTCTGACAAAATCTTAGAAATTAAAATAGCTACAGAACAGTTAGAACATAAAAGCAATATTTAGTGACAACATTTACAGTCTAGGTGAAAAAAATGAGTCCATAAGAAAGGCATACCTCTGGTTGTAAAGAATCAAGCAAGCTCTTTACAGATGGGTCGTTTGGATCGACACCAGGAAGCTGCGACATTGTATACAAACGATGTTATTGCATGATCAATCAGAAAAATTGAAAATACATATATTGATGCAGAGAGACTAATATTTGTTCAATGCCTTTTAAATTCCTTTTACAAACTTGATCTATGTCTAATTGCACAACTTGAAATGAACTGAAGGTTGATGACCATACTAATAACAATTACTGCTCTTGGTTAAGAATAAAATATTGATATACCTATGTACTACATTGTTTTGATTAATCGTTTAAAATCACAAATTTAATTGCAAAGGATTTGTTTTAAAAATGATAAAAAGAGAATTTGTGTCTTACCGAACTAAGGATAGAAGAAACAAAGGACTGATCGCCTAGCACCTTGTTCATGTCTGACTGGCTTCCAGAATCTTCCTTTGCTGCCTCAACTGACATTTGAAGGGCTACATCCGCAACATTATTCTTGACATTAGTTTTCTCACTTTCTCTGTTTTTTTGTTTTTGTTTTAACAACATCAAGCAACAACCCAAAAATGGTCTGGGGAGAACATCTAGTCTCAGAAATAATTTATCATAATAGGCGTCTCTCATTTTAGCACAAAACACACATTGTTGTCCCAGCTGAGGAACCTTAATGTTCTGATGCTAAAAGAGAAACATCTCAGATTGAAAATTACACCCATCATAGACATCCCGGATGTTCTCCCTTACCAGTACTCCTAGTACCAGTTTTCCCTTAGTATAACAATTCGCAGCATATAGCCTTATTACAGAATTCAGAACAATACAACTCTTCTTCTCAGAAAACCACAAAAGAACAGGCAAATTTATAAACTTATTCACAAAACCCCATGTGGATATTCCAATTATGCTCGAACTGGTACTAATTTTCTAAGTTTTTATTATACTTTTTAAACATCAATTATCAACTGTGTGAAATCAGCTACTGACAAAAAAAAAAATCAGCTCCTCATTCAGGTATAAACTAACCTAGAGCCAAATCTGGGTCAGTGGTGGAAATGTCTGACATGGGTTTTGCGTCATCCATTGACATAGCAAGAGCTTGCTGTAGCAATGCAGCCTCATCATCCTGTAACAATGGTAATAAGAATCTGTCATTAGCCATGCATAAACCACGCTACATCCCAACTAAAAATTCGTTATCAAGCCATTATCAATAAACCAAATAAACACAAACATTGAAAGTAATTTTCTACTTGGCATAATAAGCAGTCGCCCAGTTCCCCGAAATGGTACAAACTGGGAAGTAGTAACAAAATTCCAAAAGCCCATTTTGCAGGATAAGCATCTTCACTGAGGTTACTTTATTTTGAGTTTTTTTTTCCCTCATTTCATTTGCAACTTTCTCTTGAATTATTTAGAAATTTACCTGAGCGCCCTTATCGGCTTCAGTCATGATGGCATCAGTTGAGCCAGAGGCACCAGCATCTCCTTTCTCTTTGGTGGAAGCCTCCTCAGCAGCCTTTTTGGCAGCCGCCTCTTGCCTGGCTCGCTCTTCCTCCATTGAAACCCTAAGCGCCAGAGCCAGCTCTGGGTCCACATTCGGGTCCACCCCGAAGTCAAACCCACCCATGCTTCCTGCTGTGGCCGCAGCAGCAGCAGCTGCAGCGGCAAAGCCACTTCCTCCCTCCTCTCCAGTGAAAATCGGAGTGCTGACATGAAATAAAAATAATCACGCAAATGTAAATAAGCTAAAGCACAAGTTCTGTGAATTTCACCTAGAATGCGAACATAACAGATATTATCCATGACATCCATGACTCTAAATGGAATATAATTTGTATATAAACTTATTCACGTCCATATCAACGCAGATAATGAATGTGCATTATTAAGTACTATAAGAAGATGCAGCTATGGATGATACTTGAAAGAGACACAATGGAATGCAGAAAAGGATATGGTTTTGAATTTTGACATCTGATTAGTATCCAAATCTGGATCTACATCAGCTCAAGGGAATCCTAATAAGAATATGGTTTTAGCATTCTCCCCGCTGTACCTGTTCCCTTTAAACCCGCTAGTTTCACAACAATGAAATTAGGAGGGGCATTAAATTATATGCATCCTGCAAAATTTACAAATAGGCAACATAACCTTCGCAACTGGAAATATGTTGTAATAAACATAATTATCAAAAACAAATTATTCCTGATCTGATTCAAAATACCTAAAAGACCAAAACTGCCTGTTTGCCCAGTTATAATGTAGAGAAAAAGCAAGGCAAGGGTTATGTCGAGATATTAGGACTAAAATTGAAACAAGATATCATGCTATGAACGGTATAAGTGATATTTAGTACAAACTTTCCATTTCACTGGGTACACAAAACAATCAAGAATAAACAAAACAAGTACCTGATGAGGACATCAGAAAGGGCATTCTGGCCGGGAGGGATGTGAACGATGTGGCTGCTATCGCTGTTATTAACTGCACTAACCATTGACTCTAGCTTCTCAGGTTTCCCATCATCTGACTCGCCAAAGTCTACGATATCCAGTGCCACATTATTTTTCTTCAGCTTCTTCCCTAGCGACTCCAGAATTTTCTTATCGTACTTGATCGGACTATCATATAAAGAGAATTTAGGCAATTTATAAAAGTTTTCTATTTTGTAGCAAATGACGGAGCAATTACCATACTGTGTAACATGTTGGAAAGTAGTAGATTAGACACCGAATTTTTATGCTAACAAAATAAACATTCTATTTGATAATTCCATTTTTCTTAGCTGGCAACGTTAAAAAGAATTTGGGCTCTAACCTCTTAAGTTTTTTCAGAAACTATTACTGGAAAAATATTTTATCTGAAAATTTATCAAAGAGTACAGTGTGAAACATTTTATATCAACCTTTTTTTATCAAAAAAAAAAGTTTTTTACCTTCCAACAAAAACTATTATCCTTTGTTGTTGTCTTTTGTTTTGGCGATGCTTTAGGGCCAATTGAGCCACTTGTATGGCAGCTGTCAAGTTTGACTCGCCACCAATTTCCAAACCTAACAAGACAGAAGAATAACCAAAAACAATAATATATGAAAAACTGAAAAGGAAAAAAGAACAGTAACACATGATGAAGCAAAATGTACACAAACCGTGCATGCAGGCAAGGATTTTGCCAAGATCACTTGTAGGGGTAACCAAAACACGCACACCCTTTCCAGCCATTGTCATAACTCCGACTGTATTCTCTGGATTTGACTATAAGATTATCATAAAAGAACCGTTAGCATATTACGTCCAACTTACGCAACAAAAGCAATTCAACATATCAAAAAGTCATAGAAAATACACAAAAGTTAATTTGTGTACTCTTTCAACTCTTACTTGATCTTATTATCAACTCCGTATGATTCTTAATCAAAGATGAATCATAGTTTGCTAGAGAATAACCATCATTACCAAAACAGCACAAATTCAATGAGCAAACAAGAAAGATTGCAACTGTCAAGAGATAAGATATAGGGTGTGTTTGGTAACTCACGCGAACAGTGAGTTCGCAACCAAGATGTTCGCGACCCAGAGTTCGCGCAGTTCGCCCAAAAAGTAGAAACAAGGAATAGGGGGAGTTCGCGCAGTTCGTGCTTTGTTTGGTACCTGCGAACTGGCGCTGTTCGCGAACAAGCTGTTCGCGTGCGCTGCCAAACACACCCATAATAAATTACAGACAGTCATTTACAGTTGAAGGGCGTAGGAGACATTAATCCAATATACAATACCAATGCTATACACCCCACTTCCATAACAACCAATACTCCGAGACCAATTTTCAAGCGTAAGACCAACATGTACCATAACTCCTTCCACCCTACTAATTGCTTACTTTTTTCCTATTTCCTTCCATCTTAGTTATTTCAGATGAAATGAAAATTTAATCAAAGAATTGTTTTGCAAGGCATTTTATCCAACATATAGTAAGAAAGGAATACGATATTGTATTCTATTTTTCCATCTAAAAGTTTTTCTTTCAAGTGCTTCTGCAACTACAGAAAAATGCACATATACCCAGAGGATAGGGATTATGCTACACACTAGCAGAATATTTCAACCTGGATTTCAAGTTTTAACTAATAGTTCCTCAGAAAAAAAGCACTGGTTCCACATCAAATTTCATCTTGCTAAATATGAAAATGGAAATCAAGTTGCTGAATCTACAGATAGAAACTACAGACTAGAAGTAAAAATTACTAATTCCAGTAATTATGCTGGTAATCAAAACCGATTCCTGAACATATAAACCCTAGATCAAAGAGACACCACTTTTTAAGCACTAAATTGGGAAGATAAATAACCTGGGTTTTAGCGCCACAAATGAGATTAACAGCGTCGCATTGAGCCTGAAATCTATTCGGAGAATAGTCTCCATTTCTCATCCACTCCGAGTTGTCAAGACATATCATAGTCGCCTGTATTAAACCAGATCCAATCAAACGAATTCAATTACAAATCAAAGGAGATTTAGATTCCAAAAGGAAGAGATAAAACCTGAGAAGGAATTGTTGCATACCTCGAGAACCATGGCGTTCGATCCTAGAGAGAGATAGAGACAGAGAAAGAGATAGAGAGAGAGAGGCGAAGAAGAAATAAGAGCTTAGCTTCTCTGTTTTGGTTTTTCTTCTTAGCGAATGTTTCTTGCGAGTTGAGAAAGGTCTGGTCGGAGAGAAGGGTTAATGGTTATATAAATTTACCAAAAAGGCCCTTCCAATCCCAGCCCACCAGGAAACGAAATCCTCTGGACAGATGTCCACAGTGGACATCTCATCCTGACCGTCAGCTCTAAATCGGATGGCCTCTATTTTTTCCCGGATTGTAAGACAAAAAAAAATTAACCGTCGAGATTAGATCGGACGGTCGTGATGAGATGTTCATAGTGGACAGCTCTCCAGAGGCACCAGGCCTATTTTTTTATTTTTCCAATGAATGTCATTTTAGGCACTAAACAGGCCTAGAGTCCGTGATTAAAGTTTGCTCATATTGGGCTGGACTAAAATTATTGGGCCTGACTTTGAAATTTAATTTAGTTGTTTAAATTTGTTTTTTACTTTTTTTTAATAACATGTTTAGTTAGAGATGGATTTGTTTAGGAAATTATATTTCGACAAGAGTATAGTAGTGCTTTGCTGTAAGATTAAGAAATTTGCAAAGTTTGTGGTTGTATTATTCTACAAGGAAATTTTGCAAAGGTAAGCCTAAAATGCACTATTTAATTTACCACATCTGGTAGAATTATTCTTTTCGAGTAAACGTATGGTACTTTATTTACAAAATAATACACTAAACTGTTTCTAAACATATTTTATGTGGTTTATCCGTCACCCTTGTAGTGTCATTATTTGGAGAAGTGAAAAAGAAAGTACTTTGCTTTTAGTTGATTAGCATTGATTGCACGTCCAAAAATGAATATAATATTGTTTGTTATAAGAACAACTAAGGCTTTTGTCCAAATATTTTGGGATAGGCTAAAAAGAAACCCAACATATTGTTCCTTAGCTAAAAAATATTTATTTGCAAATAATAATCTACAAATGACATATAGGCTTCCAGCTGGAGACTTGATTTCTAATTGGAAGTCGCGAAAAACAATTGTCAACGAATATAATCACCCGAATAAGAAACAAAATATACAACAAATCAAGTCAAATTCACCGAGTAAAATGGATTCTGTTACGAACTTTGATCAAGAGTAGCGGAACGTGTCACAACTCAGTGATATTTCTCAAAATGCATGCCGAAAAAATAGTAAAAAAATAATTGTTTTTTTTAAGTATTCAATATGAAAAACATATTAAATGATTTATATCAGTCGTTTAAAATTTAAATTGTGAGAACGACCATTAGACGAACTCCATCGGTCCCATATATTGAACTCTAATATTTATCTGTACTGGATGTATGATGGTGACGTGTAGTCTATAATCTCATCTGCCCGGTTTGGATCGTATGAAAATAGGAGAAATAGATTCTTTCTAGACGTAAATTTATTATAAACAATCTAAACTCTTCACGAAGTTATACAGTTCTCAATACTTATCGCCTAAAAGTAGACTATTCCTCTTATTTCTAAGCAATTCAAACGGAGCCATCTATATCTATGTGATAATTTAGTGAATCCCACTTTAAAATTTTGCGGCTTCTGTCCATGGATATATAATAGAAGTTTATCTTTCTGATTGGTGGTCTAGTGGTTACAATTTACATTGATAGAAACTAGACCTGGCAAACGTGTTAAACAGCCACATTTTTGGTCATTTTCATTTTCGTGCCGTTTGATCTAACGATCAATTTTTTTTTTCGTTTCTATTTCGTTTTAGTAAACGACTGAAATTTGCATGTAGTTTTTGTGTCGTGAAAAAATACGATCCAAACGGTAAAAATGCTTTTGAAAACGTTTCTTTTTTTTTTAACAAAACTATAACCTAAGAAAAAGTTCTAAAAAAATAGAAAAACTGAAAAACAAATAGGGAAAAAAATATGAAGGCAACAATATTACATAAGAAGCAATTGTTTGACATCAATCTTTCATAAAAAAAAATATTACAGCATAACCAACAACCCAAGAGGTTGGTGAATTGCAATATTATCAGCCCTTATAAACTAGCTTTGAAATTTGTAATACTAATGAATAAATATAACTAATTAAAAACTTTCAATAATTGCCATCCAATCGAAATAACCAATTAAATCTTGGTAATTCGAATAACCAATTAGGTCTTGGTAATTCAAATAACCAATTAGGTCTTGGTAATTCGAATAACCAATTGAGATAATCTACATTCACATTCACCACATATAAAATAAAAACAAAAAATACATATGAATTAATAATAATTAAAGATAAGCGTGACAAAAAGAAAAGCAATAAATGAAAAAAAAGCAATGCAAAGGATCATGCCAAATCCAATAAAAAGAACCAGGCATCCACGCTAAAGTTAGTTAATTAATTAGCAAGCCTTAATTATAAATAAGGGAAAGCAGCTGCTGGCTCTGAGCAATTCAATGACTGTTTGAGTGTGCTTGGAAATATCTGCAAGCTTCTTCTTTAAACTCTCTAATTGTTGAGCATCCGTATTGCTGTAATGAAGATCGTTTCTGTTTCTGAACAGATAGAAATTATTTGTTCTTTGACTGTTATTGTTGTCTATCCTTGTAAGTAATTTCTGTGCTTCCTCAACTATAGGCGAAGCTTCATCCTTCCAGGTCTCGACTTCTTCGGGCAATTTGCGCCACTTCTTCCTGGGAGCAATTTCAGAACACCATTGACCATGACAAGATCAAGTTTTACGGCAGTAAGGTTGTCTCTGAAGTCGGATTGTGTGGTGGTGGTTCTGTCTAGCAAACTTCTGAGCAACTCAATCAGTGCCAGTACGATCTCAGGGGTCAAAATGAGTGCCGTCGATGTCACAGGATCAGCCATATATAAGATATTAATGCGACCTCAATGCTGGTAAATCAGGATGATATCCTTAGACTTGATAAGAAAAAATACACATGATGATCGTTGATGATGATGATGATGATGATGATGATGATGATAATGATAATGATAATAATAATAATAATAATAATAATAATAATAATAATAATAATAATAAATATTATAAGAATGGTTCGTAAATGATTATGATGATGAATTAATGATAAATGAAGTATATATTCAAGAAACACTTCTAGAAATTAAATTTATACAAGATGCGCACTTATCTGAATAGATTTGTACATGATTGACATTTGCTGAATACAGAAATGATGCACTGATTCAAATTTATGTACTGTTCATACTTCTAGCATAAATTAATCAGTGACGAATCAAAACTGTAGAAAACAGAGGAACAAGAAGAGAAAAGAGAGAAGAGATTGATTTTATTATTCTCCTCAATCTGTTTCTTACAATCATCTCCACAACTATATTTTATAATAGGTTGTACTGTTTCTATTACAGGTGGGTACCACACTAACTAATCACACTTAATTCTACAAGAATTTTGATTCCCGAGGATCTAAATTACATTGCCGTGCATATTTGAACTTTCCATGGAAATAATAAGAGAAATGGGAATAAATAACGTTTCCTCGGAAAAGTTTCCTTGGGGATGTAAAATCGAAAATAATAATATCTGAACGGTGATTTCTTGTAACTCGTCGATTATTCCCGTCGATAATCGACGGGAAAAACATCCTCAAGAGCAAGCGCCATTACAGTTATCTTATTTTGAAACTTATGAACTAAATTTTTCTTTCAAGAAAATATTTTTATAGATGGCGCCAAATTTTTCCGCCAAAAATTCATTACCTAAATTATTTTTTGTAATTAAACTTAACAATTGAATTCTTTAAACAAATAATTAAAGGAAAGAAATAGCAAGTTAGTTAATAACCTCCCACTAGGCCACCCTCTTCATTAAACAGTCAAAGAACAAATAATTTCTATCTGTTCAGAAATTATATATAAGTGCGCACTATGAGGTTATTGATCTGGCAAGTTAGTTAATAACCTCCCTCTTTTTTTTTTAAAAAAAAAATATATTGCCAGATCAATAACCTCATAGTGCGCACTTATATTTAGTCTGTAACTTTTTTCTCTCTCCCAAAATAAAAGTCGACTAATATTATTTGATATATTTTTAAATTCGCTAAATCCATATTTGATAAATTTTATGTTTGACCATTGAAGTTGTCATACTTATATTTGTAATTAAATTTTATCAATGTTACCAATAGAGTTATTACTGAATTTTAATTAAACTTGTGGACGATAAATACTTTGTTACAGTTAAGTTTCTGTATAAGTACTTAATAATTTTTACACTTTATATATATATAAATGGAAACTACAAAAAAAAATGCATGTTCGATATGCTAAATTTGCCCACATCACGTGCTATTAATGCATAATTGATAAATGTTATGTTTGACAATTGAAGTTGGGGTGATGCTTTGAGCAACAGAAATTATTCTTGGAGCAACATCATTTTTTGGATAAAAAAATGACGAAACTGCCTTCTCTCAAGAGAGGGAATTGGTGGTAGTAGTGCCTTCTTTCGAGATTCTAATCGTCGATCTGAATCTTTCAATGTGTTCTCCATATGGAAATCTCGTTCGAGACCAAATTTTATATTTTTCTAAATTTTTTTAGTATTTTTTTGGTGCCTGTGTTTGACTGTCTTCTACAAAAACTCGTTATATTGATGCATCATTCATACTGCTGAGTTGCAAACAAAAATATCCAACACAATTATTCGGTCTTTGGTCGTGAAACGAGTGGTACATGCTAACATGCCTGCTTCTATTACTAGAAACATTAATTTACACCAGCTCCTGTCCAATTCCTCTCAAAAAAATTTTATCTCAATTCTCACCCAATCTCTCGTGTTCAATTAAGTTTTTTATTTTAGTCTTTTTTTTCACGTATAATGCCAGTATTCAAAACATATATATTCGTTCTAGTTTTGATTATTGTGTTTTAGCATTCTTGTACAACCTCCTATAAATCTCACTATAGAAGGCCCTTTGGTTCTCCCAAAGAGAGGGGTCATCGGAGCTTTCCAAGTGACTTTTATTTTAACCCTAAAGACGGGTTTAATGAATCATCACAGTACCAGATAGCTAGATATATAAATTTTATTTTTTTTAATAGGAAAAATAGAATATTGTTAACTACTTGTGAAAACCGAGAAAGATTAACTATATCTCACGTCTAAATTTACTGTTGCTCTCCAATAATGCTTAAACTACTTGTGAAAAACCATTATGCAACATATATATGTTTATGACTCTCTAAGATAAACGAAAAAAGTTCAAATTCCAATTGAAGACTATTCTCTGATTTCCCTAATTTAACTTTCGAAATTACAATCCCCTCACCACACAAAGACTTTTTTTATCTTATCTTATGAACACAATTAACCTATACGGTGATAAAATGCTCACGGTGAATAAATTCAACTACCTGTTTTAATTTTGAAAAATAAAAGTACCTGACTAAAACTTGCAAGAACTTGAATTTTTTCTTCTTAAACTATCCCCGAGTGCGCTCGATGACAATACTAAGATGCTGGGAGAGAGAGGGGGAGGAAATGAAGGGGACTGGAGGCATACATTGGTTTGTAATTAAGTGGGACGACCTGAAAAAGATTTTTATTTTTTTTAACTTGAATTTTCTTAGCCGTTGACCTCTGAAATCAAAAGAAAATATTGAAATAGATTTTTTATTAAAAAAAACGAAAAAGACGTTTAAAGACTTCTGCTTTTTGTTCAAACTTCGAAGCATGCATGTCTTATTTTTGTAGCTTCAATGTGATGGGTCAAAATATAGAAACAAATTAACGGACCCATCACATGTAAAAGCAGAAGAAATAAATACTCATGTTCTAGAACTATTTTACCTTACCACATTATCTTTCCATTGGTGCAATTTACTATTTGCAAGTTGCAAGTGGCGACATCCAGCAGTAATTTCCTTGAAGTTTCTATGGGGACATACCAAATTGGTGGCTGCTATAGTTGCTTGCAAGTGTGTCACAAAAACGTAAATGAACACAACACTCTCGAAATCCCTTTCTCTCAATTTTATTTAATCAAATTTTTGGTTTTACAGAGATGAATTTTTCACCTTTCTGCCTCACGTTTTTCTCTTCCTATAGGTGCGTTTGGATGAGAGAAGAAGAAGAGGAAGAAGGAAGATGAGAAGAAAAAAAATTATAAACAATCCAAACTCTTCACAAAGTTACACACTTTCCAATACTTTTTCCCACTTCTTCCCTTCTTCCCTTCTTCCCACACCTATCCAAGCGCACCCTATATGTTCAGATATACCATCTATTACATCACAAATTAGAAAGAAATATTACACTTCTATTTTTGGATTTTTCCTAGAGAAACAAATATTTCAGAATCTATATTGCGATGCCTGTAATTGCACAGACACGCCTTGCCTTCTTCTTTCTGAATTTCCTTCTTAGCTCTGATGTGAATCCTCTGCAACGCCAACTTGTCAATCCAACACTCCCCCTCAAGCTGGTGCATAAATGTCCTTCATGCCTAGTCTCTCAATGGACTCATTGAATATTATACTTGACCTCAGAAAGGCGAGACATTATGAAATAATTTATAATTTTTTAATCATGATTTTTGAGTTTCTATAAACAATATGAAATATATCGGACAACTATTAAAATTAGTTTTTGAACCTATACAAGTTGGGGAGTTATTTTTTTAATATTTTAACATCTATTGTTCTTATTATGTAAATTTTGTGTTGTATCATTTTGTTCGTAGAATTAAACTTTATACTATGATTTCTATAGCTAGATCTAGATATAAATATACCATAATAAATAATTTTTATATAGTGTCTTGCTATTTTTTTTTTAAAAGAAACATAGAATCAAACTTTATACTATGATTCTTGTAGCTAAATCTAGATATAAATATATCATAGTAATTATTTTTATATAGTTTCTTATTGAGTTTTTTTTTATTATATAGATAGTTGGAGATATTCTTAGTATCTCAAATCTGGTATATTATCATACAATCTAAAAGTCAAATAATTATTCAATTTTATTTTTCTATGTTCCATTTACTAGTAATATTTTAATATGTTATCCAATAATAAAATTTCACTATTTACTTATTAGATTTAATATATTTTGTTATTTATTAAAAATTTCTTCTAATGGATTTTAATAGTGTTATTATTTAATATGCTTGAGAAAATAATAAATTTATATATTTTTATATTAATTTTATTATTATAGCATTGACTTAATAATTTTGTTATGGTGCCCATGCTTAAAATTTGTCTGGATACATCTCTGTAAATATGTTAAACGAAATAATCCGTTTATAAAACGCATTATGAATGTAATAGCTCGTTTTATAAACTCGCTATTAGTTTTTTAAACTTTCCGACTCCTATGCTCACTTTCCAAGAAAAAAATGTTAAAGAAACGTTCAAAGAGAAAAATTTGACTTAATAAAAAAAAATTGCAACAAAAACCTTCCATGTTTCATACCTCGAGAACCATGGCGATCGATGCTAGAGATAGAGAGAGAGAAAGAGAAAGAGAAAGAGAAAGAGAGAGGCGAGGAAGAAAGCGGAGCTTAACTTCTCTGGTTTGGTTTTTCTTCTCAGCTAATGTTTCTTGCGAGTTGAGAAAGGTCTGGTCGGAGAGAAGGGTTAATGCTAAGTAAATTTACCAAAATGGCCCTTCCAAATTCCAATGCCAGCCACCAGCCCACCAGGCCTATTTTTATTTCCCCAATGAATGTCATTTTAGGCACTAAACAGGCCTAGAGTCCGTGATTAAATTCTCTTCTGCTGGGCTGGACTAAATTATTTGGGCCGAACTTGCAATTGAATTTTGGTGTTTTTGTTATTTTCTTTTTTTTTTTTTACAAAAGATTTAGTTAGAGATGCTTTTGTTTACGAACTATATATCGACAAGCATAAGCATAAGGTAGGAAGTTTATTTTCCGTAAGATTAAGGTGGTAAGAGCACTTGGCTCTCTTCTAAGAGGTCCAGGGTTCAAGCCCGCATGCTTGCGATAGGCTTGGCGAGCCAGCGTAAAAAACTCAGCCATATATACAAGAAATGACCAGGGCCGGGGTGTCATTTCTAGCCTACCCCAACTTGTTTGGGATAAAAGACTTAGACTTTAGACTTTTTTTTTATTAAGGAGTTGCGAAGTTTCCTTGTCAGATTAAAATAAACATGATAACTGATTTAAAATTTGTAGTTGCTATTAATTATGTCAAAATTACGAGTAAGCAAAGGGAAAAATGGAAATTTGATGTATCAGAATTTGGTAGATTGTCAAAGACATTGGTCCATGCCTCTTTAAACAATCAAGACATTCTTGACAACTCCAAAATAATTATATTTATTGTAATGAAATTCTGAAATATATTGAGAACATACGTCTAAAAGTACAATATATGTATTCTAGATAACATAATTTCATGTTGGTTGCAAAACAATTTTTGCCACTATTTTCATGTTGAATTTGGTGCTTTCTATTTAGGTAGGCCTAAAATTTGTCTATTTAATTTGTCACATCTGGCAGAATTATATACTTAGTGTGGTTTATTAATCACCCTCCTAGCTTGTCATTATTTGAAGAAGCCGGAATGAAAGAACACTAGCGGGATCTCGCGCGTTGCGCGATCTATTTTTTTCGTAACGGTATTTGTTGAATCTCAGTAATATTTTCACAAATTCCACAATTGCTTCTATGCTCAAATAGTGATTAGATTGAATGCACAATATAAAAAATCAAAAGAGAAAATATGAAGGGCAATAACATATTTTAATACAAAGGGTACTCAATTGTCTTGCAATAAAATAAAAACTTAAAAAGGGAAACAACTCTATAGAAGTGAAAAATATGTTCCAAATAATAGAGCTGAATATGTAGAGAGTTCATTAGAAATGTAAAAAAATTATAAATACTTTTGTTTAGATGAAGAAAATAAATGCAATGGTCATAGATTCTTCAAGTATACTTTTGTCTCAAGGGAGATTAAAGTTATTTCTGTGAATGAGCGAATGTGGTTCTGACTTGTAAGAAATAAATATTTTTCTTAAAATTCTTATCATATCTTTGAGTTGTTCTACTTAAAGGGCTTCATCATATAATACTTCTATGCATATGTATACAAAGAAAAGTGTATATCAGAACTGATTACAAACAAACCCTCTGAGATAGTTATAGGCTACAATGAACTTAGTCTATACCATGTGAACTATGATGTTAATTTCTTTATTCTTTGTTTATGTACATGAACAAACCCTACGACGGTCTCAAAAAAAAAAAAACCTAATAGTACATAACTGGTACCACACATCAAAACCAACCGAATCAATAAATTAGTACACACATATTTTTACCAGTTGGAAAGTCACCTTCATAGTGCTATTATCACAATCGAGAACGGCCCCTCAATCATCTACCATCCATGTAAGTCGGACCTAAATTGTACAATTTGCAAGGCTATCTTGGTGAATGCAACAACTATACAATTTAAAAAATAGTATATATGTACTGGTATAAAACAAAATTGAGGTCACTGCTACATGAGAATATGCCAGTTTCTACACACTTTACCTAATAACATGACGCAAAGCATATTTGGGTTGATTACAAATTAAAGCATCGTCATAGTTTAATAAATTAAGGAACATTCCAAAACCAATGTATCGAGATTAGTTCCAGAATATACCGACACAGAAAACAAAGGCCTAATTGGCTACAAACTTAAGCAGCAGGAGTTTTGTGTGCAGTGACCTTTTTTTATGCCCAATTGCCCATAAAGTTAAAACATCAAGCACCATAGAAAAAGAGAATTTTATAATAGATATTCATCTGTGTCCTCAAGAAATAAAAAAAACAAAATAACTCATAGAATAAAACACAACCAATTATTCTTTTGTAACACTTCTAATACTATCAACTAATACTGAACAAAGGACCAACCTTTTTTATTGTTATAAATAGTTATTCAATTCAGCTAAATTTTTTTTCTAGCCGGTGCAAAGATTGTCAACGTATCCGAAATAATTAGACCACATAATGTAGTGCATAATACAAATGAAAAGCAATTAAACACACTTCAAATTTGAAATTGTGATTTACTTACAATATAACACAGATCAACAGAACAAATCTAAAACAAAATTGAAATAACACAACTTTATGAAGACAAAAATAAAAGGACTTACAATCCATTGAAGATGTCTAAGAGAGGTAGAAAAGGAGGTGGTGGGAGCTGCAATGATAAACAAACTATCAGATACAACTTTGTTAGAGATCCCCGCAAATTTCTCGACTGAGTGAGCATAAAATGAAACCTGGTTGCCTAAAAAAATGAAAAATGAGAGAAAGCAATCAAAATTAGGTCACATAGCAAATCTTATCCAAAATCTGGATCATCTATCAAAACATAGAAAAAAGAATCCAAACAGAAAATATAATCCCACAACCCAAACCAACAACCCACAACCGAATCCTAACAATTCTGCAACAAAATCAAACAGGAAGTAATCCTTTATTACGAAGCTAAATAGGTCGGACCAATTTATCATAACAAACTAACATTCACCTCTGCAGTGAGCCAACAAATAAATTTCAATAATTCGATAAATATTGTAGAGTCCCTCAAGGATCAAAATTTTGTAACAAACTAACATTTACCTCAGTATGATGGCATTCATCACAAACAAAGAACACTCGTGCAAGAGAGGCCGTGAATCAATTTGGGTTCCATTTTCAATTTTGAATCTGAAAAAAAAGCGTAGAAAGAATTCATGAATCATGAGATATCGACAGATATGAGTCAGACCAAAAAATTATAGAAACTTTATATAAGTAATTCTTGGGAAAAAAAAAGAAACTCATATGCTGGAAGTTCATGGATAAACGTAGAAATTAGAGTAAGATCAACAAACCTAACCATTTAATAGCATGAGAACTTTGTCATCAAGAAATTTGATAAGTTGAAGCACTTGTTAAGGAACAGAATGATCAATTCTAATCTAGTTATGAAGAACAACACAATGGAAATGTCCAGTCAATCGAAGAACATAGCCCTAAATCAAGCACAGATATTTGAAGGAAACACCAGAGTACCAGACATATAACAACCCAATTAGAACTCTGTATGCAAAGGTTCAAAAATAACCAAATGAAACGAGCGAAAAAAAAACCTTAAAAATTTGAACTCACCTTGTCATTAAGATGATCATATTCTAACATATCAATGAATTTGCTGTAATTATCCATTTTGAAGTTGAGTATAGCAATCCATACCAGTAAAATCTGATACTGTTGAATCATCGTAGATGACAAAACACCTAGTAATATACCTAAAGCAAATTTTTGTATATTATAAACTAATTTTATTTGTAGGTTCTAATATAATAAATAATAATCATTAAAATCTAATGGATATGTGAAATTATTCAGATTGGTCTTAGAATTTTTTGAGCTATACACATTTGTTTTAGATATACCCTTGTGGAATATGTGGAGAAATTTATAGAAAAAGACAAAACGTTGGAGATATAACTTGGCTAATAACACACACTAATAGACTACTGGTTAGTATCAATTTGGTATGAAATAAATGATCAATTGAAGCATACCTTTCGACTTATAAGAGAGGGTCTGATACCAATGCATAGTGGCTAACTGTTTTGATTGTGTGATATTTTATAAGAACCTAATATAAAGTTTTACATAACACAAAAAAAACTCTTGGGTTGATTTAAAATTTAGAGAAAAAGAAAGTTATAAGGAGGTTGCTCTTGCTCCCCCATATTTTTTAAATTACAGATTTAACAATACAAAAGGCATACCAGTTTCAGATGAGGTTGCTCTTGCTCTTACTAAAGAGGTTTAAGGCACTGCGAGCACATGAAGTACACATTGACTATCATAATTCTTAGTTTATCTGCATTGTAAAGGTGAAGCCTGCTAATCAGATCTCTTCATACCACACAAAGGCAAAATTAGAGAAAGAGGAAAATAAAAGGCACCAATTCGGCGAGAACAGAAGGAGGTTGGAGAACCCACAACAAATTAAAGATGAAAAAGAAGTGAGAAACGAACATGTGAAAGAAAATAACTCAACACAAAGGAAATAAGGACACGACGATTCAGAAATCGAAGAGGCAAACTAACGCCCCACAGTCCCTGGACCAGTAGCAAAGAAAAGCAACAGAGAAGAAGAGAGAATAGAGGTTAGGGCTCACAGAACCAAGAGTCCCTGGCAAAGGGCCTCCGTACAGGACCACATGAGGAGCTGAGGAACACATGGGGGAAAGCTACTGCCCAGTCCTTCCATTGTATCTGCGAGAGCCATCAATACACCATGTACAAAGACCGCATCAAGAGTAAGGGTGAGGCAAAGACAGCGGCGCACACACCAGGAGCACTCCTCGGAGAAGCATCCGTACATAAGCCACATGGTGAGGGCATCTGTCGGTCCATCGAGAGCAACTGCGATTGAGAATTCTCTAGAAGAACTCGATCTAGCGGTAGAGACGAAGTAGATCAAATGGATAGGATCGAAGGAACAGAATGAACGGTCCAGATCCGGTTACTGTTCGCCAACAGCGGAGCTGATACGAGGCATCCTCGTTTTTTTGCCATCCCACCATCCTACTGGACTTGCCATACTGGACCTGAAAACTTTGGGCTTTACTCATCCTCTGCTTTTTTTTTTCCGATGTCCAGCTCTCCTCTCTTTTTATTGTTCTATCTCCCATCCCATCTCCCTTCTGTTTTCTCTTCTCCTCTTTTTTTTCATTTTTTTTATACAATCGCACATAATAATTTAATATATCTCTTGATACATAATAAATAATTCCTTAAGTCAAATAAATATTCCCTTTAGTCCAAAAATATACTCTCTTATGTTATAATATAATAAGATACTCCTTTACGAAAATATAATTACTCTCATGAAACAAGTTAAAATACTTCTTTAAAGTAAATTGATAACTGAAAACATATTTGATACTTTCTTAAATGAATCTTACATACTCCCTTAATGAATTTTACATACTCCCTTAATAATATTTAAATACTCACTTATCACAAATTATGTACTTTTATAACAAAAGATAAATGAAAACATATTTGATACTTCCTTAAATGAATCTTACATACTCTCTTAATAAATATTTACATACTTCCTTGTCACAAATTACGTACTTCCATAACAAAAGATAAATGAAAACATACTCCCATAACAAAAGATAAATGAACCTTACATACTCCCTTAATAATATTTACATACTTCCTTGTCACAAATTACGTACTTCCATAACAAAAGATAAATGAAAACATACTCCCATAACAAAAGATAAATGAATCTTACATACTCCCTTAATAATATTTACATACTTCCTTGTCACAAATTACGTACTTCCATAAGAAAAGATAAATGAAAACATACTCCCATAATAAAAGATAAATGAAAACATATTTGATACTTTCTTAAATGAATGTTACATACTCCCTTGATAATATTTAAATACTCACTTATCACAAATTACATACTTCTATAACAAAAGATAAATGAAAACATATTTGATACTTCCTTAAATGAATCTTACATACTCCCTTAATGAAATTTACATACTCCCTTAATGATATTTAAATACTCACTTAGCACAAATTATGTACTTCTATAACAAAAGATAAATGAAAACATATTTGATACTTCCTTAAATGAATCTTACATCCTCCCTTAATAATATTTACATACTTCCTTGTCACAAATTACGTACTTCCATAACAAAAGATAAATGAAAACATACTCCCATAACAAAAGATAAATGAATCTTACATACTCCCTTAATAATATTTAGATACTCCCTTATCACAAATTACATATTTCGATAACAAAAGATAAATGAAAACATATTTGATACTCCCTTAATGAATCTTACATACTCCCTAAGTACAAATTATGTACTTTCATAATAAATAATAAATGAAAACATATTTGGCACTCCCTAACAGATCTTACATACTCTCTCAATGATATTTAGTTCCTCTCTTATAACAAATTACATACTTTCGTAATAAAAAATAAATAAGAACATATTTGACACTCCCTTAATTAATCTTACGTACTCCCTTAATTACTCTCATGTACTTACTAATTATTTCTTTAATATTAATTATTTACTCACTTATTAATTAATTATTGTCTTAAATGAATTATATATAAATGAATATTAGTTACCCCTTTTACATACCATTTACTTTTTTATACTTAATTATTTACTCCCATATTAATAATAGTTATTGTCTTAAATGAACTACATATAAATAAATATTAGTTACTCCCATGTACTTACTAGTGACTTCTTTATACTTAATTATTTAGTCCCTTATTTATATTAGTTACTCCCTTGTACATACTAGTTACTTCAATATACGTAATTATTTACTCCCTAATTAATAATAGCTATTGTCTTAAATGAACTGCATATAAACAAATATTAGTTACTCCCATGTACTTACTAGTTACATCTTCATACTTAATTATTTACGCCCTTAAATGAACTACATATAAATAAATATTAGTTACTCCCATATACTTATTAGTTACTTCTTTATACTTAATTATTTACTCCTTTATAAATATTAGTCACTACTTTTACAAAACCTCGCATTGTATTTTGAGTACATGTAGAGTATCAATATATGACAATTTATGATTCTAATTCTGCGGCACTATGCATAATAGTGATACACACACAAACTTGTGCCAAACAATATTTATACCTCTTAAGAATTATTTTTTTATCATAATTAATGTTAATTATGAGACTGGACTTCACTGCAATATGTTACTTCAAAAGATAATTAGAAGAGATGACAACAAATATTACTTTTATACCACTTTGGAGATAAGTGACATTAATTTTGTCCATTAAGAGTTTGATCAGCAAAAAATGTCCCGCATCGTGCATGGAAATGGTGAGAAATTAGCAATTTCGACCTATCTGAACCCCATTGATACCAAGTAGTACCGACGGTATGTGGCATCGCCATTAAACGAAGGTTGCGCAGCAAAAATAAAGCATATAAATGTCTTCTTCATCCTCGCACGAAGCTATAGAATCTAGTCTCATGATTTACGGTGATCGGAGATGCCAAAACGAGTCAAACGGGTTTGAACCCGTTAACGAGAATAAAATCCGTCTCTCTCAAGATTCAGAGTGAGGATAATAAATTGGATTTTGTGCGTTGGGCCTAGGAGCGACAAAAAGACCGCGTTCTGTGGGATGGCAGGATGACAAATCCTCTCGGATGGCAGTAAGGATTTCCGGTTCATTAGCTACGACTACGAATGACATATATAATGGGCTTCCAGAAATCATGATTTCGGCCTTGACCAAAATGTTTTTTCTTTTTTTATGCGGGACTTCATCTCATTTCATTCATTTCAATTGATTTCTTAGTTGGATTTAATAACATGAAAATGATCAAATCCGTTCATCTTTATAAAAAAAATTTCTGATGAGATGAAATCCCATGTTAAAAAGATTTTTTTTTTAATTGCGGAGAGCAATTGTCAACGAATAAAATCATCCGAATAAGAAACAAAATATACAAAAAATCAAGTAAAATCCACCGGGTCCTCTTTGTAATTAAGCCAGCAATAGGTAAAATGGATTTGTTACGAACTTCAAGTAGCAGGACGTATCACAAGTTCACAACTCACTGATGATTCTCGAAACACTAGAAAGCAGAAACGTATAGTTACAACTTACAAGACAAATAGGGATCATAGAATGCGTAGCAGAAACCTGGATCGACTGGCATCAGTATCATTACTTGCATAAAGGGGAAGCTACTGGGAAATTGATTTTAGATAAGATAATTGTTAGAAAATTGGCCCGAAATGTTTGGACTCAGATTATTCTCCTTGAAAGGTTAATATTGTCGTATATGCAGCTCAGAATCTTTGATTCTTTCAAATGCACGTACTCGTTACTTAGCTAAGGTCAAAATTAACTGTGATGGTGGCATCTATAATAACACCTCAACTGCTCTTTTTTTTTTTTTTTGGACAGACTAGATAGTACACCTCAACTGCTCTTACTCGTTACATGTCGGAAAGGCTTGTTGGCAATTCCAGTACTGCTGTTGTCAATGGTGAGTTGGTGACACTGATTTTGGTAGTGTTGAAGAAGTCTCGGATAACAGAATCTAGATGATTCATGATATTGGCGGTGGGTTAGAGATTTTAGTTTCTTTTTCCTTTTTTTTTCAAAAAACACTATAATTGGAGTATTTGTGACCCTCTAATTTGAAAATATCATAATATATATATAGCAAAAAAAAATTCGAAAAGATCTAAAATTTGATCTCAACAGTTTTTTTAATATGGAGAACAACTTGAAAATATCATAATACATAGGGTGTTGTGACATATATAAATTGTGATATTTTATTTTTATAATTGTTTTGTAATGCGATGCATGTGATATGTGATATATGATATTTGTATATACGTGCATATTGATAATTGTTTGTTTTGATATATACCGATATATCGGTATTGATATTTACATCTAGCATACAAGGGCTATTTTTCGTTGATTTTTAACACTGATTTTTAACTCATAACCGGTGTTAAAGATAAGACATTAAATAAAAAAGGAGGTGCATCTTTATCACCAGTTTTTAACTAATAACTGATGCTAAATATAAGATCTTTAACACCGGTTATTAGTTAAAAACTGGTGTTAAAGATCTCGTAATGATAAAAAGAAAAACGACTAGTCTTTAACACCGCATTTTTAACACGGATTTCTTATATATTTTTAGCACCCCAATAGCACCGGAATCTAACCGGTGCTAATGGGCTCTAACTAACCGTTGCTAAAAAAAGATGGGGGGAGTGAACTTTGAATAGCTCAAAGAAAACAAAAACAAATTTTCACTGAAATAAAAGTACACTCGGGATTGTTACCACTTAGCCAAACGACAGGATCTCTTGTTAATTAAGTTGTTGTCCCTCCGAGGAAGGGGCGGATCCAATGTAGTACACCCCATGATAAGTGCCTGGGGTAAAATTTTAAACATTGAGGGTCCATATATGTAAATTTGGGCTGTGCCTAGGCTAAAAAAAGATCAGTGTCTGGACTTTTGGTGGAAATATAATAATTATGTGCTTAAGATTTGATCTAACACAATATTTTTTACTCTTCTGGTGCTTTTCATAATTTTTGTGCCTAGGCTAAAAAAATTTCTGAATCGGCCCCCTCCTGAGGCTCTGATTAATGCTAAGCGCCACATTTAAAAATCAATGAAGGCATGAAGAAATAAGACCTTTAATCAGAATACTCCTTTAATTCTTGATAATTCAAATAAAACCAATCCACAATGTCTGCATAATGTAGTTCATACGAATTAAGCATCAAAAGCGGGAAAACAAATAATAAGTCAAGTGAGATAAACGAAAACTAGATTTCCACAAACAGAAGTAACAAAACGAACTAGACAATTCATGACAATGACAGTAACTCGCTAGCCCAGTTGTAAATGAGAAATTAATGCACTATATACAGCTTATAATGGATTACATCGATTCTGCCGGAGCAATGTAAGGACAGTTTGATCATGCTTGGTAATATGGTCAAGCCTGTCCTTCAACCTCTCCAAGTCTTCCGCATCCTGACTGTTGAAATGAAGATTATTGATGATTTTTGTGAAAAGATGAAGTGAAGCTTTATTTCTGATGTTGTATTTGGTACAAAGGAATGAATGCCTATTTATAGACATAAGCTATTGGCTGAAATCCTAATTACAATCTAACGGCTAAATCCTAAAAATGTTAGATTTTCCTAACGTTTCTTTTCCAGCTGTACAAGATTACATGGAAGATTTGTAATACAAATCAATGTGATTTGTGGGCTGCATTCTTTCCTAAACGAGCCTATGATGAGATTCAATCTGAGGCCACTTGTCTCTTATTATGTTCTCTATTCTCAACACTCCCCCTCAAGCTAGGATGGTAGATGTCATATAATCCTAGCTTGTATGAAATGTCTTCAAAATTTTTTATGTAGAGTCCCTTTGTGAATATGTCTGCCAGTTGATCTCCACTCCTGACGAATGGTGTTTCAATCTCTTTAACTTGAACTTTTTCTCGAATAAAGTGACAATCCACTTCTATGTGCTTGGTTCTTTCATGGAAGACGGGATTGGCTGCAATATGTCGAGCTGCTTGATTGTCACAAAACATCTTCATTGATTCTTTGTGACCAATACTCAAGTCTGTCAAGAGTCGCTTGATCCAAATCAACTCACTAGCGGTGGATGCCATGGCTCGATATTCCGCTTCAGCGCTTGATCGTGCTACAACATTTTGCTTCTTGCTTTTCCATGTGACTAGATTTCCGCCTACAAATGTGCAAAATCCGGTTGTCGATTTTCTATCGAAACTCCCGGCCCAATCTGCATCGGAATAGCCACATATTGCATTAGTTCCATTATTTCTCATCCAAAGTCCCCTTCCAGGGGTACCTTTTAGATACCGTAATATTCTATTTACAGCATCTAAATGTGGTGTTCTTGGTGCATGCATGAACTTACTGATTTGACTCACTGCAAATGATAAGTCAGGTCTGGTAACAGTCAAGTAGATTAGTTTACCTACTAGTCTTTGAAAATGGTTTATGTCATTTAGTGGTTCACCTTTTTCACTGTCAAGTTTTTCATTTACCTCAACTGGACTCTTCATAGGCTTACATCCTAACTTACCTGTTTCTTTAAGTAGGTCAAGTATATACTTCCTTTGAGAAATAAATAACCCCTTGGTGGAATGAGCAATTTCTATCCCAAGAAAGTATTTTAATTTTCCCAAATCCTTGATATCAAATTTTTGTTTTAAATTATTTTTAATGTTGTCAATTTCTAGCATGTTATTGCCGGTTATGATAATGTCATCAACATAGACCAAAACTGCTGTTGTACCTTTTGCATCATGTTTAACAAATAAAGATGAATCGGCACCACTAACTTTAAAATTACATGATAGTAAAAATTGAGAGAGTTTGCCATACCATGCCCTTGGTGATTGTTTTAGTCCGTAAATAGATTTCTTTAACCTGCACACAAGGTTAGACACATTTTCTTTCCTATGACCAGGTGGTAGGGTCATGTACACTTCTTCCTCAAGTGTTCCTTGGAGGAAGGCATTCTTAACATCCATTTGGTGCAAGGTCCAATTATTGTTTACTGCTATGGAAAGAACTATCCTAACAGTATTCATTTTTACTACTGGTGCAAATGTTTCATGATAATCTATACCATAAGTTTGAGTGTATCCTTTGGCCACTAGCCTAGCTTTGAACCGTTCAATAGTTCCATCACTGTGATATTTTATTTTGTACACCCATTTACAACCAACAGGTTTCTTTTTCTTTGGTAGTTCACAAAGTTCCCAAGTTTGATTTTTTTCTAAGGCTTGGAGTTCTTCTTCCATAGCCCTACACCATTTTGGGTCTAATCTTGCTGTTTCAAAGTTAGTTGGTTCTTCGATTTTGGACAAAGAGTTTATGAAGGCATAATGTTCTTGTGAGACATTATCATATGAAATGTAATCTTGAATAGGATATTGTACCGAATATGTAACAAAATCTCTTAGTTTTGTTGGAGCTTGTCTTTGTCGACTTGATCGTCTCAAGGATACTTCTTCTTGAGGATTTTGATTTTCTTCTTCCACCTCACTTGAGCTTTGTTGTTGAGCTGGTTCATTGTCTTGTCTACCTGCATCATTAGTTTCTACAAAAACTTCTCTTCTTTCGAGGTTAGTAATACAAGGTAAAATGAATTCATTTTCTAAAGTTTGAGTAAAATCTTTTTCAGGATTTTCAAAGAAAGGTTTATGTTCAAAAAAGATTACTTCTCTAGAAATTAGAAGCTTTTTACTTTTAGGATCAAAACACTTATATCCTTTTTGGGTACTAGAGTATCCAAGAAAGATAGCTTTTATAGAGGTAAAATCTAATTTGTAAAGTCTATTTTTGTGAACAAAACAAGTACAACCAAAAACTTTTAAATGCTCAATATTGATTTTTCTACCATAAAGAATTTCTAAAGGACTTTTAAGACTTAAGTTGGCACTAGGTAACCTATTTATCAAATAAGTCGCAGTGAGGACAGCTTCTGACCAAAAACGTTTTGGAACGTTATTTTGAAAAAAGAGAGCTCTAGTCATTTCAAGAAGATGGCGATTTTTCCGTTCAGCAATTCCATTTTGCTGAGGGGTGTAAACACAAGAGGTTTGATGCACAATGCCTTTTTGTTTGGTAAAAGAAGAAAAATTCTGATTTATAAATTCCGTGCCATTATCGGTTCTAAGAACTTTAATTTTTTTCTCAAATTGAGTTTCAACCCAATTTGTGAAATATTGAAAATGCGAGAACACTTCACTTTTATTTTTCATAAGATATAACCAAGTAGTTTTTGAAAAATCATCAATAAATATAACAAAATATCTAAAATTATTATAAGAATCTATGGGTGCGGGTCCCCAAACATCGGAATGAATGAGTTCGAAAATTCTACTACTTTTGGAATTGGAATTAGAAAAAGGAAGTCTTGTATGTTTTGCAAGCTTACAAGCTTCACAATTATTACAATCAAAATTTTTAAAATTAAACATGAATTTTAAAATCTTGTCAGAAGGGTGTCCTACACGCTTGTGCCAAAGTTTGCTTAAATCTTCATCCTTTATGGTGTTGAAAATAGACTTGTTGCTATCCAAAATATATAAACCATTTTCTAAACGACCTTCACCAATCTTCTCCTTGGTGATTAGATCCTGAAAAGTAACATATTTTTCTTTAAAAATAATTTCACAATTTAAATCTCTAGCAAGTTTACTAACAGAAAGCAAATTAATAGAACAATTTTCGACATAGAAAACATCCTGAAGGAATTTTTGTGAAAAAATACTAATCATTCCCCAACCTTTAATTCTAATTTTTTCATTGTTGGCAACAGTGAAAAATTGGTCATCACAAATATTTCGATAGTTTTTTAACAATTTAAGGTTCCCCGTCATATGATCTGTTGCCCCGGAATCAAGAATCCAGTTGGTGCAATTATTTGAGGTATTAGACATGCTGGAACCAATAACCAAACATTTATTCAATTTTCCAGTTCTGACTGAATCACCGAACAGATCAAAATTTATTTTAGTTGGGCCAGAGTTTGAACTAAAAATAACAGAGGAGTTTAAACCTTCTGGGCTCATTTTCTGGCCCAGTAGCGCAGCCAACATCGACTCAAGTCGGTCGAGTCGTTCTGTTTCGTTCCGACTAGATCCAGTCGAACCAGCCGACACAGCACCGCTTGAGCCACCTTTATCTTCTTCTCCATTCGCATCTCCTCTTGCTGACAGAAAATTCCTCTTCTCCCCCTCTCTTGTGGTGCCTCCCTTCCGCCATTCCCCATCGCCTCTGCGCTTCGGCTTGAGGTGAGGATGGAGGATCCAGCATTCGTCGATGGTGTGTCCATCTCGGTTGCAGTGATTGCAATGGTCTTCTCCCCTTTCCCTTTTCTAGGGTTAGCTTTTCCTGAGAAATTCGAGGGTTTACCTGAGAAATTGTTGCCGTCTCTTCTCGGCTTCGAGCTGTTGACAGCGAAGGCGTGACCCTCAACTCTGGGGTTCGGTTCTGAGGAGCCCATAGCCACTCGTCTGACGGCCTCTTGTCGGATGCGAGCAGTAACATCGTCGAAGGTCAACCTCTCTGGCGTAAGGAGGATCTGTGCTCGAATCGAGTCATAGCTGTCGTCGAGGCCGGCGAGAAAAGTGTAGACCATCTCGGTTTCGGCTCTCTCTTTGAGCACCTCCAGGTCAGTTGTGGTTGGTTGATACACCTTGAGTTCTTCGTATTTTGATCTTACAAGGCCGATGAACTCAGGTATTTCTCTGGTTTGTTGTGTGAGCTTTGCAATTTCCTTCTTGAGGAGGTAAATTTGGGTGTGATTTTGTTGACTGCCATAATGTTTTTCAATGGCTCGCCAGAGGTCTAGTGCTGTCTCACAATAACAAAACATCTCTGTTAAGTGTGGCTCGAGAGAATTTGAGATCAAGGTGATTACCTGGCTGTCAATAATATCCCAATCTTCCCGAGCAGCCGCGCTTTCGTCCGGCATCGGCTTGGTGCCATTGATGTAACCGAGCATCCCCTTGCCTTTGAGGGTGACTCTGGCTGCCTTGGCCCATGGGATGTAATTTTTGCCGTTGAGAGGGACATTGGTGAGGCGCTGGGAGGTATTAAAATCTGTATTTGGTTTGATATTGCTTGAAACTGTTGGATTTGGGGTTCTGTTGGTTTCATTTTCTGGCATGGTGGTTTTATTGATTGGTTTGGTGTTTTTGTATTGTTTGCGGAAACTATTTTGTATCAGTTTTGCTCTGATACCATGATGATTTTTGTGAAAAGATGAAGTAAAGCTTTATTTCTGATGTTGTATTTGGTACAAAGGAATGAATGCCTATTTATAGACATAAGCTATTGGCTGAAATCCTAATTACAATCTAACGGCTAAATCCTAAAAATGTTAGATTTTCCTAACGTTTTTTTTCCAGCTGTACAAGATTACATGGAAGATTTGTAATACAAATCAATGTGATTTGTGGGCTGCATTCTTTCCTAAACGAGCCTATGATGAGATTCAATCTGAGGCCACTTGTCTCTTATTATGTTCTCTATTCTCAACAATTATTTCGTCTGAACAAAAAACAGCATTTAGTTTCAGAACGATCAGGACTTTTACCTAGATCAGAATCAGGGTTCTTTCTTTCGATCCTTCTTAGTAGTTGCTCGACATCTCTGACTGTCCTTGAAGCTTCTTCCTTCCAGTGCTTGACACCAGGTGATAATTTCTTCTGTTTTTTTCTCTGGATCACTTTAAGAACATCATTAACAATACCCAGATCAGTTTTTACTGTTATAAGGTTTTATCTGAAGTCGACTTGTTTGATGCGTCTTTTTTCTAACAACCTCATAGCCGTGTTCATAAGTGCTATTACAGTCTCCGACGTCAAAATAACAGTGGACGCAGCTCCATTGAGGTCCATGAGCTTTTGACGCCAATCTGGGAATCGATGTTCCGATGTTAAATTGGAGTAAAAAAATATTTGTAAAAAAAAATTGATAGATAACTAATGCAAATAGTGTTACTATTAACCGACAATTTAACTCATGATCATGCCTCTCTCCCTTTCCTATGTTGAATTTAAATTTACAATGGGTTACCTCGGATCATGATCATCTTCACTCAACATCATTAGATTATTAATTAAAAATTACCTATTTACCGTTAATTTTTCTCTGTGTGTGCATGGTTCTTTTGCGGAAATATTCATCCCGAACGGATATCCCCTACACTGTGTTTGGATCGAAGGGATTGGATGGGAGGGAACGGTAACGGATGGAAATTTGAGATCGTTATCGCGTTTGGATATGAACTAAAATCGGAAGGAAAATTTAATTGAGAGGAAACCATTTTCCTCCCGATGTTCCCTTTCAATACAAATTTATTCTCCTCCAATTCAGAGAGTACATAAGGAAAAGAATAATTATTGCCCAATAGTTTATGGTTGAAAGACATCGATGCCCTTTCCTCCTCCACTTTAGCGATGTCCTGTCTCTTCAGAAACATACAACCGCTTTCTACTACCTTGTATCTGCAACACTTACACAATAGTTTAAAAACGTTTTTTGATTTATGGTTTCTAATATACGAGAGTGAATCGGGGCAAAGCAGCAGTTTCATCAAGCAAATTTATGTGGTATTGAGATTACTGGCTACGAGCAATGAGTCTCTTTGGTTGGAATAAATAAAATAGCTCTGTTTAGAATGAATACGACAGAGTTTTTTCCATCTCTATTAATAAAATCCAATAATTGTGCTAATAATTTTCTTTTGTTGTTTCATGATTTTCCAAAAGTTAGCTATCATAATTTGCTCATAATTTGATCATAATTTTCTTTTGTGGTGGTTATCATAACTATAATGGTTGATAAAAAAAAAATGAAAGAATTTCTATCTAGTCTGGTATTTGCCCCGTAATTTAGTTGATAAAAGACGTTACAGTCTTCTCTTCTTCCTAATTGTTTGTTACTGTATCGAATTTTTTACTTCACGTGGACGGTTAACTTGAGGTAAAATATACATGAAATTTTACTTTAGAAGTGAAATTCATTATATTTTGCGTTTTTTTCCTGTTTAGTTGTCAGTGAGCATAAAAGAATTAATATCTTTCCAAGGATAAATTAGTCAAGAAAATTTATTTCACCTTTGCTGAACTAATTCGTCCAAACAAGATATAAGACGGAAAGAAAAATTATTTTTCCTTTCCCTTCATTATTCATCAAACACTTTTCTATTTTTCCATTCCTTACAACGACTGTCGGATTATGCTTGGAAATATTTTCTATTTTTCGCTTCTGAATAGGTAACCAAAACAACACTTCGTTCGGGGATTAATATCATCAGTCCCTTCATTTTGATCTAAACCGTCACAATGCTTATTGTTGTCATCTATCCTTCCAATCAGTTTCTGAGCATCGTGCCAGTTGTAAGTAGGTTCATTTTCACTTCTGAACGGAAAACCAAAACAACTCATAGTTCCAGGATTAACATCATCAGTCCCTTGATTTTGACCTATCGTTCCAAGTAATTTCTTATCATCCTGCTTGCTATAAGAAATCTTGTTTTCACTCCTGAACGGGTAACCGAAACAGCTCATCGTTCCTAAATTAGTATCATCAGCCCGTTCATTTTGATATAAACAGGCACAGTGTTTGTTATTGTTATATATCCTTCCAAGTAGTTTATGAGAATCTTCAACTACGAACGATGCTTAGACCTTCCAGGCCTCAACACCCTCGCATAAGTACCTCCGGTTCCTCTGGATTGTTGTAAGAACATCCTTAACTATGCCCAGATCAATTTACTGACAATGAAAAATTAATAATTTGTCCTTTTGAATGGTGCACATGTGCTTTTACATTTACGGAAACGGGTTCCTTTAGCAAAGCGAAGGAATGTTGTTTATAGATTGCGTAATAGAGGATCCGAAGGAGAGATTTCATTATTTCAATGATGAGACCAGGTCGGGGGTGTGGGCCCCACATCTCAGCCAAGAGATTGCCAATACAGATTTACAGTATACCAGGCCCAAGAGAGTCCCCAGCAATTTGGGAAATTTGAGAAATTTCAGACATTTTCCCGAGAAAATCAAAAATGTCTTCTCGTGTAATTTTGCGCTTCTTGTCTAAACTTTTTTGGGTTTGAACCGGAAAACTGCTGCTCCTCCTTTTCGCTGACAGCTATGCTATCAAAAGAGTTTTTGCTGGAATCTTTTGACCATTGATACCTCACATCTCCATAGGCCTCTCTTAAGCTGATCACATGGTCATGATCATTTCTCCGTGAACCCGGTTCATGAACCAAAAGTGTAGACCGCATTATCTGTGCAGCACTTTTGTGGTTTCCGGCAGTCCTTCCCGGCTCACAGCCACCGCCGTACCTTCCCCTCAAAAATCTGCTATGAGAATTTTGCAGTGATTGAAAAACTCGAGAAGGGTACTCCTGTTGTAAAGTCGGATCACCAGGTAAGTAGGGATACGGTAAGAGAATCAGGGAAGAGGTGAATGGTAATTAATTAATTTCTGGAGAGAGAAGAAAAACATTTAAGACAGCTTGGAAGGTGTAATCATTGCTATGAGGTAGCACTACCCAGTGGAAAAAATAAGACACAGAGATATAGAGTGTGTAGGGTTCATTTTAGCGCAGCAATTCTTATTTTAAGATGAAAATTTAAATTTGCTTTGTGACCATTTTACTACTTTTCTCACTCAGTAAGCAATATACTCGTAGGATCTTCACGTTTATTCTAATCAATCATGTATATTCCTGTTTAAGAAAGTTGTTATGAATGATTGCAATCAAATTTCAACATTACATGCTTTCTTTGTACGAAGCAGTGTTCTTAAATTAATTCATAGAAATGTCATGAAAGTAGAAAACACTACAAGGACGGGGACAAGGCACAAGCAACTCTTACCTTCCCATGCACCAATCATCTTTTTGCATCTTGAAAACCAATATTTATTTGGGCTAAAAGCATCACTGCATCAAATATTTTGGGCTTTGCGCAGCAGTATAATAAACTCGTGAATTGTATTGGTATGGTCCGTATGGATATCATTTTTCTTTTGATTTCACAAGAGGAAGAAGGAAGAATCGGAAGATAAAACGACTATGTAGAATATGAAGAGTTAAGGGTATTTATGTCATATGCTCTATAAAATGATTTTTTTAAGGGTTAATTAGATTTATGCCACTGCGAAAAATTAAAATTATGAAAATACCATCACTAAATGACAAATTATTTTTATGCCATTAGAAAATAGTAAAAATTAGTTTTATGCCATTGACCTATTGATATGACAATTTTACCCTTTTAAATATACCACTACATAAATTTAAAATTAGAAAAATACCATCACTAAATAACAAATTAGTTTTATGCCATGACAAATAATAAAAATGAGTTTTATGCCACTGTAAAAATATAAAAATTAGTTTTATGCCACTAGTGCATTAAAACAATGACATAAACATTTTTTTGGCAAAACAAAATTATATATATATATATATATACGATTTTTGCAAATCAAAACAAACCACTATATATATATGGTTTATAAGTCATTTTTCCTACCGAATAAAATTTGATAACAAGACCCAAAAAAAAAAAAACAAATAATGTGCATTGATAACATGTTCACAGTAAGAACGAAATTAGTACTTTATATATATTATGTACATATAGTTATATACGCTTCGGCCCACGAAATCTGATTTTAAATATATCAATTTTTATAGATATCTTTTTCCATAATTAGTCTGATTTTAAATTTAGTTTTCCTTCTAGTTTATCTTCCTTTTTGGTACAACGTAAGGAGGATAGTTTGGGAATATTTCAAAATAATGGTAGATTTGAGAGTGGCATATTTATAATTTACTATATTTTTAGAGAAAATAATGGCATAAAAGTAATTTTAACAATTTTATAGTGACAAATATCTAATTATCAATTTAACAATGGCATTTCTCTAATTAACAAGTTTTGCCAGTGGCATAAATCTAATTTTTCCTTCTACGATTAGCCTACTTTGAAGTTTGAAAGCAAAATTGCTCCAATTGAAATTTAAAATATTGAAACGTGCAACTTATTAGTTTTATAAGAAAGAATTACAATTATACAGCACGTAATTACATTGGCACAACAACTGGTTCAGGGGAAAATAAGGCGCCCATTAAAGTGAGAGAAAATATTCATTTATCTTGCTAATTGTATGGAAATATCGCAGAACCCTTAATAATGCAAGTTCGTGGCCTATTAATCCAACCTACATGGCTACATCTTTTTTTTTTCTGAATTTTGTTTCTTCTACATAATCATTATCTACATGCAACTATGCAAGAGATCTATTGAGAAGACTGAGGAGTTGAGAAATATGTGTGGGACCTACTTAATATTCTCTTCACTGGTTTTGTAGATTTAATTCTTTTTTAGTATGTATTAAAGAATAAAAATTGTGATTTCCCCCAAATTCATATATGCTATATCATGCACTTTTCTGTGTTACGACTGAGCTCCTACGTTATCTTCTTCCATTATTTTTTAAAGATATAGCTCATGATCAATTTATGTACCGCTTGAAATAAAATCAGACTGTGTTTAAATAGTGTTGGAATAAGATGAACAGCAAATAAAGACTTTATATTATATATTCCAGCTGCATCCAAATACACTTTTCCATTAGTGAAAAAAGATATTATTTCATCTATTCCGAACATATATTTAAAATTAAGTGAATCAGTTCTGACGAATTTGCTATATTCTCAACACATAACATTTCATATTCACAAAGGCTCGTTTGGATTGTTTAGGAATAAGGAAGAATAATTCTTCTTAGACGGAAAATTAGAAAGAATTATTTCTAAGCATTCAAACATGTTGGCTCTGTTTGGATTGCTTAGGAATAAGAGAAATAGCCTATTCCTAAGCGGGAAGTATAGAAAAGTGTGTAACTTTGTGAAGAGTTTGGATTGTTTATAATAAATTTACGCCTAGGAATAAGGTGAGAATAATTCTTTCCGTAAAAATACTTTTTCTAACACATCCCTTATTTTCATTTTTTTTTGAAGATAAATTGGAGGTCTAAGCCACCAAACTTATTTTTAAATTAATTAAATGTCTATGAAAGATCCCCCAGCAGGGTTTCGAACATGCGACTTTTCACTCAAGGAGTCAAGGTGCATTGTTCTTTGCCACTAGACCAAGAGCTAGTTCTCCTTATTTTCATTTCTTATTCCTAACATATCATCCAAACAATATTTCTTTTCTCGAAATAATGTTCTCAATTCATTTTTTCCATTATCTATCCTCATGCATCCAAACACACCCCTCAAACTACTTATACCAAAAAAAAAATTTTGCTATCAATTTTCCATACTAATAATTTGAAAAGCACTTGATTGCAAGCACAGTAATCGGCTAAAGAATCTCGAATAAGTCTCCTTTATTTTTGTTGCGTTCTATCTTTTTTCTTTGGGATAAGACGAATTTGATAGAAACTGCGGGCCACAAACCTTTTATCTGCTCCGATAATTTCGTAGATTTGAATAATTTTTAACCGTCCCAATAAATTTATATCCACTGTTAAAGATCCTTTTTGGATGTAGTACTAAGTCGACATTGGCACGACACTATCTGGCCAATCCGAATCTGCTCCCGCACGGGACCGTCCAGCGCAGCCTACGAACCGTCCGATCTACTCTGGATGGTTCGGGCCTATCAATCAGGTTACATGTACGGGACTCCCTTTGCCATTGAGATTAAATCATACGGCTCACAGTGGTTCGGGCCTATCAATCAGGTTACTCATAGCCTACGGGCATTTTTCAAAAAGGCAAGTCGTGATTTTTGTTTATTTTAGTTCGATTCCTCATCCCATTTATCTGGATGAAATGCTTCCTACCTTTTTTGATACCTTGATGTGCTTTATGTCATGCCATCTTTTCATAAAAAAAATGTCTTCAAACATCATTTTGACACGTAGTGTCATGTATAATTAATCATAAGCCTGGGATTTGAAGATGATAATAATAATAATAATAATCTTACGCCTGGGCCTTGTACTCTGTAAAGAAAAAGGAAATGTTTATATCTTTTTATGTTTTTATCGTGTCTAATTTTTAAAAATTTCAATAGTAACAAAGTTTAAACCTCCAGTGATGATATAAATAAGTAGATATAGTCTATATTTTTTTTATATGAGATGAAATATGATTTTATTTTAACAGTATTTACCAGCTTGAAAATTCTACATTCAATAATTGTTCGCATCGATATATTTTTATAAAATTTTAGAACTTGTCGAAATAAAGTGGAGACATCATAATTTTTTAAAAAAAAATAGAAATAGACAATTTTGATCATATTTTATCACTTAATTTAAAATTATTGAAGATTCGAAAGTAACGGTAAAATTTTTAGGAAAAAGAAATACATATATCATGATATGGATCTTACCAGGCAGCATGAATAAATATATATTTTTTATTTTTTGATGAAAAACATGAATAAATTTCAGTGCATCAACGGTGGCTCCCAAAAACTCACCGGGAACAAGCACACCCACAATTACCCTCAAAAGACCGGTTGAATTAGAAGTACATTGAAACGGGGAAAAAAAATCATAGAGCCATCAGTTTGGAAAGAGAAAATAAAATACAAAGTTCTTGGCAGAATGACAATTACAGATTTTTTTTATTTGTTAATCGCGTTCGGCAAACTGAAGTTGATTGGGAATTGCAATTATTTATTTTATTGTATTAGCTTTCGGTGAATTTGAAGTTGGTCGGGACTTGCGGTTTTTAAAATTGGTTGACTGAATTCAATTGAATTGACGAAAAGAAGACCAAAGAGAATTTGCCTCTCCTTCCTTCATCTATGAAACTGTTTTCACCGCTGATTTCCTGTCTTGGATGTCCGGAATACATAATTAGTTTGAGACTTTCAGACTTTGAAAAGTCATATTTTGATGAAACTATTTTTTTTTAAAAAAAACCAAAAAATAGGTCCCATATACTAATAACCTAACTCTTCTTAAAAGGTGCTAAATTTCGACACTCTGCCTCCGTTTGGATGCGTTGAGAAGAAGTGGGAACAAGAAAGAAGGGAAGAAAAAAAATTATAAACAATCTAAACTCTTCACAAAGGGGGCGTTTGGATCGCTTAGGAATTAGGGGAATTGGGGGAATTTGTTATTCCTAGACATAAATTTATTGGAAAGTGTGTAATTTTGTGAAGAGTTTTGATTGTTTATAATAAATTAAATTCCGGAATTTGCTATTCTTGCAAATTCCGGGTTCATCCAAACAGCCCCAAAGTTACACGCTCCCAATACTTCTTCCCACTTCTTCCCTTCTTCCCTTCTTTCCTTCTTCCCACACCTATCCAAACGTAGCCTCTGAAAGCTATATCCAGTACAATGGAAATTCATTCATCAAATTAGTTGTAATTGGAAGGGAAGAAGGGCTTACGCGGTCCTCCAATGCCGCGACACGTCTCTGTGGCTCCGTTTGGATTCCATTTGGGAAGAAGGGAAGAAAGAAATAAGAGAATAAATTTATTACAAACAATCCAAACTCTTCACAAAGTTACACACTTTCCAATACTTCTTCTCACTTCTTCCCTTCTTCCCTTCTTCCCACGCCTTATCCAAACGGAGCCTGTATCCCCGCCCCCCTAAAAATGTTACATAAAGAAAATTATTGTTAATGCATAAAATATTTTTGTGAATATATTTTTTTTTTTGCAAACTGATGAAGGCTTAAATCTAGGAATCAAATAAATTTATAACCTAGAGCTAGTCTCACTAATCGTTCGGAATATAGCTTTAGGGTCGAACCCAAGGGACGGATCTTTGAATACTGGACTTATCCTTTCTTAAAATCTAGACAGAAATATTTTATAAAGTTTTGAATGATATAAAATTAAACAGTGCTTGAATTGTAAATGTTTTTAATTGATTTTTGGACATGGAATAAGACAATCAAACTAAATTAAAGTAAAATACTAAAGGTAAGGTCTTTTGGGTTTTAAACAGAAATTAAGGCGTCCTAGGAGTTGCGTTTCACTTATGTTTGGCTGCTAAACCCCAAAGTTAAGCACTTTCGCACTAACTTTAATGTTTAAGCTACGATTACCACATTGCTCGGTCCGAGCAAGGACTTACTCGGTCCGAGCAGAAGATAAAAGTGAGTTAACTCGATCTAATATACTAAGTTATGCCTCAAGTCAGGATTTATTGGTCAAACCTAGTTATTCTAAGCCTTAGCTTCCGCTTGTTGGAACAGATATTGGTTCAATCACAATCTAACCTAATTAATTTGATCGACTCACAACTTTTGGTATAGAGTTTGATAAATTAAACTTGTTTAATAAACAAATCTCAAAGCATTATATAGCATATCAAGTCAAGCAAACATCATCCAAACATAAAGATAATCCTCTAATCCTAAGACATCATAGATAACTAGCCTAACATAGTAGCAAAACACATAATAAACAGTATATAAAAGTAGAGATACAAGCCCATCAAATCGTAAGAGAAAATCATAAAAAAATACAAAGCAAATACTCTTTTATGATCTATGTCAAGATCCAATAGGCGATGAGGTGTGGTGGAATTGCCTCTCAACTGCTGCCGTCGTCTGCTAGGATCAAGCCCTAATGATCTCCAATGGTGAAAAGAGAGAAAGGAGAGAAAAATAGCCTTGGGAAGGTGCAAATGAAGATGGAAAGTAGAATCCCCTTCACCAAGGTCTGCAGGGGGTATATATGGATGTCTCAAGGTGCATAGAAAGGAGGTTTGGACGCCAACGCAAGAAAAGATACCAAATAGTGAGGTTTCCATGTTGAAAAACATACCAAACTTGCTATGGTGGCCATTTGCTCGGACCGAGTAAGGTTCCACTCGGACCGAGTGGAGTATAAGGAAAGTGGCATGGCGGCTGTGAACCACTCGGACCGAGTGAAATGCTGCTCGGACCGAGCAGAGTGCTGAGAGACGCCTTCAATGCTAGGAATGAGTCGTCTAGCATGCAGAAAATACCGGAGAATCCATCGAAATGCTCCGTAATCACCAGAAATCATTAAAACATGTACATAGAGAAGAGAAGAAACGACGGCAGAGTCAAATCCTGAAAAAACATGACAATTCATAAGTATTTCGTTGGTTTGAGTCAATTTTAAGTTCCAAGTACGATCCAAATAACAATAAAAATTGACTACGTAACAAACTATGGTTCACAGATGCACCAGACATGATTGTATACATGACACATAAGTACATAACACATCTCAACTGTTTTGATGTGATTATTTTGGAGTACCGCTATGCTCTGTGTTAGATATATTATTCAAAAATAGAGTATAGATCTCAATATACAAAGCACCAACGCCGTTTGGATCGTTTAGGAATAAAATGAATAGTCTCTTTCTAGACGAAAATTTATTCCTAACAATTCAAACTCTTCACAAAGTTACGCACTTCCCAATATTTTTTCCCTAGAAATAGACTATTCCTCTTATTCCTAAACGATCTAAACGACCTCGTAAGACATAAGTACTAAATGTATATTACATATGACCATCGTAACTCTTTATATAAAAGAAGTGCAAGAATTCATACGCCTAATTCAAAATAGTTGGTAAACCATGAATCATGATCACAATCCTAACAGCATGTCACCGACCACTACGTCATTTAAAAGCATTAGTACCGGTTTTTTATGTATTATTAGTACCGGTTTTGTACCGGTACTAATAATAGGGGTACTAAAAGTAATAAAAAATCGGTACTAATAAGCCGGTACTAAAAGGCTTAGGAAAGTGGCGGAAAACACTATTAGTACCGGTTTTTTATAAAAAACCGATACTAAAAATATTACATTTAGTACCGGTTTTTTATAAAAAACCAGTACTAAATTTATTTTTTGAAAAAAAATCAATTTTTCAGTTTTTTTTAATTAATTTAGTATCGGTTTTTAACTAAAAAACCGGTACTAAATTAATTAAAAACGAAAATGAAAATTAGAATTAAACGCGTATTGATCAATTGTTCATTACAAAATTGTCCAATGAGGACAAATACACAAAGTTCATTTGCTATCGGTTTCATATTAATTTGTTAATATTGAGCTTAATTGATAGTGAAACTATTGTTTTAGGTGTCATATCAGTCAAACTAGGTAATGAAAATCGGCTTGTTGTGGTCAGAGAAGGAACGGACGTGGTCGAATTGACAAATAGAAAGTAAAACAAATACAGGCCAAAGATGTCGCAACTCTTTCAACTTTCAAATATGAAACTACGACTAGTATAATTAGTAACTCTGCCCCCCAATAATTCCACTTCTTTGCTGGCTTCCCAGATGAAACGCAAACCGTGCCTACATGAAGTTCCATTGAATCAGATTATTTACAATTAATATAAAATAACTCAATTCAAACAAAGCTTGTATATATGTTATTATCATAGTATCGCAATGCTGTATATACATTACCAACCCAATATTTATTTCCAGAATCAGATCAAAATATCAAGCAGTTTTGCATGTGGTATTCGGAATTCTGCTGGGGGCACCATAAAGCTCACTTCCATTCTTATTGTGAGAATAAAAAATTGGAAAAGAAAGGGAAAAAAAGACGGGTAGTAGGAGACAGGTACCTTCAGTGATTTCAGGCTGGTCAAGAGAAGAGCATAATGTTTTAGCTGCACCATGATCTCCCTTGGTTCTCGCCTTGACATCTTCCTCCACTTCCTATGTTTACAAATAAAATGCACAGCAATAAGTATTTATACAAACGTACAAACAACAAAATAGAACGATGAATACTCGTGACTCGTAAGGGTCACAATGCAAATTCATCTCATGTCACAATAACCCAGTTACAGAGCACTGAGCACCAACACAAATCATCCTTTATTTAGGGTTGATGCATGTGTTACATACATGTATTGACCAAGTTTCCGAAAAAAAAGGAAAACATCAGAAGATGTGGTGGAGTGGAGAGGGGGGATAGAGAGAGAGATATCAGAGAGTACCTTCTCATCACACCAAGGAGCAAATATCAACTTCTTGTTGTTGAGAGCAGTCGTGAACTCATCCCAGGTGTGGACCTTTTCAATGCATGCATCTCTCTCCTCTTTGGCTGTGTTGAATAGATTCTCTTGGATGCTCATAAAAAAAACAGTTTTTAATTTAGTACCGGTTTTTTAAAAATCGTTGAAAAAATTGCTTACACAGTGAGATGCCTTAACTCTTAACCCTTGCAGCACAAAGACAAAACAGTGACCTTTATTTTGTGGAAAGTCATCTATGTTTAACTCTTTACTAACATGCCCACACGAAAGAGGAACGAATGAATTATAAGAAGTAACTCACAAAGGCAGAAATTCCTTAACAGACCCCTGATGCTTTTGGAGCTCGATAAGTTCATGAGTACTCATGGGTAGTTATTTTGTTTATAATAAGAAGCAACTCATCAACCATGGAAAAATAGGTACCCATGACCCAAGCCAATAACACACGTCTGATGCTCTGGAACTTGATCTGATCACATAACTGAATTTGGGCACTAAATCATATAAAAAGCAAAATAAAAGAACATTCAGATGATGCATTGAGCAAGCTGTGGTTTGTGAAGATGGTTGTGATTTTGATTGAACCTTGCAATTGAATGATGAAGCGGACTGGGCTGCATTTAAGGAGAAATTAACGATGAATGCTAACATAAGAAAAGAGACCGATAATCAACAGATAAATACTGAAAAAAGAAAGCAACCCCTAAATCTCAATTCTGAAATGGCGAAACCTGCAAGTGAAAAGGGATAAAAAAATTAGTCCAATCGAAAACTAAACTCCAAAATAAAAAAAGAAGAGAATTACAAATCAGATAATTAAGAGAAGGAATAATAAGAACCGACAAATAGAGAAAGAAGAAAGCAGCAAAAAAAAACGCCAAACCTAATTGTAGCTGACGATCATACTGAACTGTGCATAAAAAAAGAGAATGAAAATGAGCATCACAATTACCAAAGAAGAAATGAGAGAGAGAGAGATGTTCTTACCAGATCAGTGCTCAATCGGAATAGCGACCAACAGAAGATCCATAGGCCAACAACAATTCATATGTAAGTTAAATAACTAACCTGGACACGATCAAAAGTAAATAATATCGAAAAATTATTACCAAATTAATTAGTTTAGATTGTGCCTAAATTAACATTACATTTACATCTAACAAAAGTATTTCAAAATATTCCCAATTTGCCACTGATTTGTGTACCCATGCAATATTTAAAATGTGATTGTTGAGAACAGTTTCAACTTAAAAAGGCTTAACTGTAGGTTCTATTGAAGGTAACTACAAATGGTGAAGGCAAAGTTACACAGTGACAAGAAAATTTATAGACATTAAGATAACAAATAGATTAGATAAAACAAACACACAAACCTATTTATCTCTGACATAGAGATTGCCTACACGACAATAGGAAAAGCACCAAAAGGTTGAGCATTATCTAAATTTTTCATTTTATTTCTAATCCTTTCTAAAGACTCTTAGCTTTTTTCTTCACACATGTTACAGTCCAACAGAAATAAGGAACAAAAATATTCTTCAAAAACTCATTAAAAAGCATTTTAATTGAATGAAGAAGACACTTAAAGCATGTAACCTATTTAAGTGAATAGGTAGGGTGTTTTTTTCGTCATTTATCTACATGAGTATGGATAGGCTTAAAAATGATATGTAGCAATAAAAAAAAACAATAGTACTGGTACAACAATCAATTTTGATCGAATTACTATTCACCAAAATAAATAAGGTACCCAAATTGACCAACATTTGCTCATTGAATTAATTTAGTTGCTAAATTGGCGCACAAAATTAATTCAGCGTGATAGAAAAACCAATATGTAACATCAAAAACTGCTGATCAATAGAACCATTTGTGGTGGATTACGTATGTTAGACATTGACCGACACCACAAAAACCTCAGCATTTTAGACAGGATTAAAATACCTAATAAATCCCAAAATATCCTGAGATTTCTGATTCAATCCTCTTTAAGAGCTTCTCTTTGCACCGTTCTTCATATGCAATGTAAATTTATTTTCTTTGAACTGCATCTCTGTGTGCTGAAGAAAGGTTTTTTGCCAGTTTGTTTCATTGACCAGACTGCATCTATTTATATATCTATATATGAAAAGCAATAGACGGAGACCACCAAAAAGCAGCAGGCCAGCCGCATGCCTCAGATCCGCGGTCGATAAAACTTAGCGCAGAAGGGATCGTATCCTCTGGATGTTGAATACACGTCTTTTAATACGAGTCGTCTGATTTAATCTCAACGGTTAGATTTTTTCGAGTTATCAATTCTGGTATTATGCACGGGACATCTATAGCTGTTGAGATTAAATCAGACGACTGAGATTGAAACCATCCACTTCCAGAAGATGCGAAGTCCTCTGAGAGAAGTCTTCTGCGTGGAGAGAGAAAGCCTCGGAAAGAGAAATGGAGAACTCAGGGTCCGAATAAAGTTTTATGCATCCATCGTAGCCGTGCGATCTCACCAAACTTAAACAAACGGCCCGGATCGGTTACTGTCTTTAATATTAAATGATGATTGAATCACCGTATTAATTAAGATGACGATTGACGAATCACATAAAAGATACGGATCGACGGAATCCAACAAGCTAAATTGCAGCCGTTGTTAAAAATCTGCGAAATAGTTTCCATAAATAAACTACAACGGTAATAAAAAATTAATGACCGTTTAGATTTAATAATAAAATAAAGAAAATCAATATTCCTTTCTGGAGAAGGAATCTTTTACTGCCTTCGCAAGAAACCCTTTATCTTCCCATTTAACGAGAACTTTCCTTTCCACTCGCTAGTCTCTGCTCTTCCTCTGCTACTTTAACCTTTTTTCTCGCTAAAAAGTAAAATCCCTTTTTTCTCTCAATCTAATCTTCTCGCACAGGAATCAAGAATTCGCCTCGTCTCCTCTCCCGTCTCTCTCACAGTCTCATTCGCTTGCATCATTGTTTCCTCTCCTGTCCTCTCACAGTCTCATCCGCTCTCCATCTCCCCATCGCTTTCTCTTGCGGGGGGAGGCGATTGATCAGGCACTAAGGCCAGTATGTTTTCGTATATTTCTGTTTAATCAGCGATTTTTGAAAGATTTTAAGCGAAATCGAAAGTTATTGCGCTTCTGAGAAAATGCTGTCGTTTTTGCTCTGGAGTAGCAAGTTATTTCGTACTTGTGGTTTCTAGGGTTTAGCGTTTTAGCAACTTCGGTTCTTATTTTCACCTTTTTTCTTCTTCTATTTCGAAGATTTTTAGTACTTGTTACTAGTTTTACATGAAAAATTCAGAGAAAGAACAACTTCTAACTGTTTCCAAAGTTGCTCTGGTATATACAAGTCTATTTGCGAAAATTAACTTCTATTTGCTTCTAATTTTGTTGGTTCCTTTTTAGTACGATTGAGCGTCTATTTTGGCCATATTATTAGGTTGGTTCGAAATTTGAGAGGTTTCTGCTTCTGTATTCTTCTTAACTTTTTTTAAAGCCGCTCTGGTAGATATCCGAGTCTATTTGGGTAATAACTTCTATTTTTTTCGAAGTCTAGCCTCTCCACTTCTAATTTTTGGTCCCTTTTTAGGTCGATTGAGAATCTATTTTGCCATATTATTGGGTTTCTTTGAAATTTGTGAGGTTTGTGCTTCTGTATTCTAATTTTTCAGTTATTTTGTTTTTTTTTTCTGGTCAGAAGTGAGATTGCTGTAAATAGGGTTTTTTCTTTGGTAAATTGGTTAAATATATACATTTTTGGTATTGTAGTTAAAAGTGTATTTTCTTTTTAGCGTTGGGGGGTTGTTATTTGGTGGATTTGCATAAATGTTCGTTGGTAGCTTTAAAGATTCGAGTATTAAGTACTGTGTTCTTTGATGGGATTTTGGATAGCTGAACTTGAGTTAATTTTCTAATTAAATTTGTAAGGTTAGCGCAAAATGAATTTTGATTCTGGCTTTGTATAGGTTGTAGTGCCATTTATATTCCCAAGAATTGCTTTCCTCCTTTATGTTCTCGCTGGTAATGCTGTTAATTAGGAGATATTGCTAATAAGTGAGACACCTTACCTTTATTTCTGATTAAGTTTTTGAGATTTTTCTTTCCAGTTACCTTAAATATGTCAACTAGGGCCAGAGTATCTGTAAAAATGAAACTAAAATCTAATTACCTTCTCTGTAATTTCTTAATATTCCTTATACTGCACACTAATCCCCTTTATATTTCTTTCAATTTTCAGGTGTGGTAATTTATTAACAAGTGACTCAATAGACCCTCACAGAGAGGATCTACCTCCACCTCCACCTATTTCGTCTCACGTGCAGCTGGTTCAGGCCGAATCTGACAAGGGGTACCCTTCTTAGGAAAAACGGCTTGTTCCTAAGACAGAGGTAACAAAATAAGATATGTCTTTTACTCAGACATAATTCAAACGATAACAAATTTGATATCACTTATATCAGATTTATCTCTTACTCACATGCTTTGATATCAACCTGAAGATCTATGATTGTGCTAACCTAGTCTTGAATTCTCTGTGCTATTTTCAGCTATCAGAGGAGCACTACTGCCATGTCTGTTGGTAAGCTCTCTCATCTTAGACACACTTTAATCAATGTTGTGTTTCCAGTGAGACTGTGATTAGTTAAAGCCGTAATTATGCAAAATACAGACGTTTCTGCATCTGAATTAATTTATGCTAAATAACTTAATATTTGAATGCAATAGCAGGTACCTCGGATGGACTGTCTAAGAGGACCCACGTCCCTTGCTAAGTTAAGTTTTCTTCTCCTTTTGTGAGGTCATAATTTATTCTAATTACCTATCTTTATTGTTTTAATCATGTTCTGGTTTGTTTCTTTGTTTGTCTAGGTGGCAGATTGATGAAATAATTAGTGTTCGCCCACCGCTTTGGGCCTTTCGATGGTTTGTGTGATGGATACGATGCAGATTTAAGCTTACCCACTGCAAAAAAAATCCAGATAAGTTATTGTGTTGACTTGCACCAACATATCTTCAATATTTATTAAATTATAGGGAATAAATACATCATAGATGAGAAAAAAAACACCCACTGTTTTCTCCTTTAAAATGTTAATGATGATATGCTCGCCCTATGTTAGTATCTGTCCTTGTACAATTTAATCTTTACATGTTCAATATGACCACAATTTTTAAGGATACAAGTACTATGGATAGATATATGATATGTCGTAACCTTCTGTGTTTAATTATATCACTTTGTTAATCTAACGTGTATTAATCTTTGGTTCTCATGGTTGCTGATAATTGTTTTCTGAAGTGTGAGTCTGGCTGTGGTTTTAGAAACCTCTTAGCCTTGGCTGTCTTGTTGTGTGGGTACATCCAACAGATGTAGTTAAGAACTTGTGCTCATTTGAAATTACTTTTTATTTTTGGAATGTTTTGTTTGTTTCTAGGTTTATTGAAACATTGGGTGAACGAAATCATCATTGCTTATCTACTTGTTAAGTTTAAACAATAATACAATTTGTTTTTCATTTTTGCAGTAAAGTAATAGTGCAGTGAACTGTCAGGAGGCCTTTCGTGTGCTTGATATCATCCTACGCCAGCACTCATCATCTCAGTATGCTCAAACCTTCCTCCCCCCTCATTTTTTTCTCTTTGAAGTGTATTTCATTTTTTAAATGTGATGCCTGAGAATTAATTATTGTTATTATTCACCGATCTTTGAAAAGGGTACTGCCTAAAACTTTTACACTTCTTCAAATTACATCATATTAAACATCTGTGATGTACAAGCCATCTTTTCTTCTTTGCATTATTAAGAAATGTTAAAAAAAAGACTCCAATGTAGCTATCTACCGCCACAAATATGTGGACAATAATTGTACCTTCTGGTGGTGTTGGGTGGTTTTTGGGACTGTTCAATTATTCATATTGAGACAGATGAGAGAGAGATTGTCAGCAAGGAACTCAGGCTTGAATGGTAAGTAGGTTTCTTTCCCCCGTCTAATTTGGTTTTGCTTTTTGGGTAATCCTCGTTTTTGCAAAAAGGCCCTCGAAATGCAGCAAACTTGGTGGGTTTGTTGGGTATTTTTGAAAAAAGAGAGTTCTTCTGGATATAAATGTCAGAAACTTTTGCAAAATTAAGAAGTCATGTGTGTAAAAGCTGTTTGTGCTTATTTTATTTTATCTTCTTTTGCAATTTTGTTAAGCCTTTGGTTCTAGATCTTTGTTATCTTTGTTTAATTTTACTGTTTATTTGACATATTAGGTCTTTTTCTTTGATGCAGGAGTTAATAAAAGAGGACGGTTTTTGAAGGTATGCTTATGTTTCGATTATTCTTTTTGTTCGATTTTTCTTTTTTTATTTGCATTGTAAATTCCATCATTTTGATTCTAATTATTGTTCTCGCATCTACCTGCTGAAACTAGTGTAGTGTTTTTATATAGACAACGTACTGCTATCTATTGTTTGGCTATTATTGGTAAGTGCTTCCCTTCAATATTAAAATTATAATAATCATTGTTCATGTTCTGAAATTTTTTATATGTTGAGTGATGACATTTTTAAGTAAAATTAGTTTTGAAGAAGCATTGCTGTCATAATAACCCTTTTCTTTTGGATAACTGTATTGTTTGTTTAAATTTGGTTTATATCATACATTTCCTAAATTTAAATTGGATTTCATAGGTTGTTAGTTCTTCCCGGCAGTGGGCATTGATTTCAAAGTATCGGGCATCTGTGCATGCGCAGTCAGCAAAGCTTGAGATAATCGATTCGCTTTTCAATCCTGAGGTCACAGCTGATGGCCCAATTGATTAAGGTAACTTCCAGTTTGGTATCTTTGTTGTCATGCATAGTTAGGATTCACTTTCAACATTTTCATTCCATTTGTGCAAACTTTGTATTTTTTCCAGAGAGCTCCTTGTAGAATTCTATAGCAGCTATGGGAAAAGAAAGCCCGATCACCTGACATATTCAGGTATACATCCTAGAATAGGAAAAATATTTATCGTGTATTTGTTCATTGTTTCTTCTTAGCTATATGTACTTGATTTGGTTCTTAAATTTATCTTCATTTCTCAATGGTAGGGATGGTGTTAGTGAATCTCAATTGAGTCAAGTTCTTAAAAATGAGTTAGATCGGATTATGGCGGTCTGTTTCCTTTTCAGCAGAAATATTTTATTGCCGCCAGTCAATGTTTTATTATTTCTGATATAAATTAATTTTGATTGAAGTTGGTAATTCTTGGCTTGTAAGTTCTTGGATGAGAAATGAAACCCGAATTTTACTGTGATATCGTGGCACAGAAGAACAACCATACAACATTTTTCATTCAAAATGATCCAAACAATGTTCCGCCTCGTACTATAGTTTGAAAATCTTCTAACTTACCTTATTAAGTTTGTTTGGTACCTATGAAATGTTATTCTTTGTATGATATGCAGGGACTGTTATTGATAACAAAGTAAGAAATTATGATTTCTATGTGTGTTCTCACAAGGGTGCTATCGTAAGTCCTCGCACTTAATTTATATAGTAAATGAAAACTGTTTTGTTGATGTGTGAAGACCTATGGTATTATATGCTAACATTATGGTTTTGATTACGTCTTATTAAGGTATAACAAGGCCAACACATTATCATGTTCTCCTAGATCATTTTGGTTTTACACCTGATGAAGATCTTCAGGAACTGATCCACTCCCTATCCTATGTGTAAGTTTAGCATTTTACTCTCCTGTTGAATATGATTGATTCTGAAGATCTATGATTGTGCTAACCTAGTCTTGAATTCTCTGTGCTATTTTCAGCTATCAGAGGAGCACTACCATATCTGTTGGTAATCTCTCTCATCTTAGATCTACATTAATCAATGTTGTGTTTCCGGTGAGACTGTGATTAGTTAAAGCCGTAATTATGCAAAATACAGATTTTTTTTGCATCTGAATTAATTTATGCTAAATGACTTAATATTTGAATGCAATAGCAGGTACCTCGAATGGACTGTCTAAGAGGACCCCCATATCCCTTACTATGATAAGTTTTCTTTTTCTTTCGTGAGATCATAATTTATTCTAATTACCTATCTTTATTGTTTTACTCATGTTCTAGTTTGTTTCTTTGTTTGTTTAGGCTGCAGATTACTGAAAGAATTAGTCTTCTCCCACTGCTTTGGGCCTTTCGGTGGTTTGTGTGATGGATACGATGCAGATTTAAGCTTACCCACTGCAAAAAAAAAACCCAGCTAAGTTCTTTTGTTGATTTCCACCAGCAAATCTTCAATATTTATTAAATTATAGGGAATAAATACATCATAGGTGAGTAAAAAAGCACCCACTGTTTTCTCCTTTAAAATGTTAATGATGATATACTTGCCTTATGATCCACCTATCTGTGCTGGTGTAAATGTTAGCTTTTGTTTGTTTCTAGGTTTGTTGAAACATTGGGTGAACGAAATCATCATTGCTTATCTACTTGTTAAGTTTAAACAATAATACAATTTTTTTTTTCATTTTTGCAATTTTGTTAAGCCTTTGGTTTTAGGTCTTTGTTATCTTGCCTACTTTGTTTAATTATACTGTTTATTTGACATATCAGGCCTTTTTCTTTGATGCAGGAGTTAATAAAAGAGGACGGTTTTTGAAGGTATGCCTCTGTTTCGATTATTCTTGTTGTTCGATTTTTCTTTTTTTATTTGCTTTGTAAATTCCATCATTTTGATTCTAATTGTTGTTCTCGCATTTACCTGCTGAAACAAGTGTAGTGTTTTTATATGGACAATGTACTGCTATCTATTGTTCGGCTATTATTGGTAAGTACTTCCCTTCAATATTAAAATTATAATAATCATTGTTCATGTTCTGAAATTTTTTATATGTTGAGTGATGACATTTTTAAGTAAAATTGGTTTTGAAGAATCATTGCTGTCATAATAACCCTTTTCTTTTGGATAACTATATTGTTTGTTTATGTTCTATATAATGAGTAATAATTCATGGTGTGCTCAGTGGAGGTTATTATGGCACTCAATTGGCATACTGACAAAGATAAAGAGTACCAACTTGATTATTTTGCTTGCTAATGAGATAGTTTTCATTCTTTAAAATATTTTATGTTAGTATATCTTAATATTTTAATATTTCAGCATGCATGATGTTTGAAGTTTTGTAGTAGTAGTAGCATATCTACTAACTTTTTTATTTCTAACAGTGAATAAAAAATGTAAATAAAGTTTACTGGTGACTCAAACTTAGAATGTTTGCCAATTTTAAACTAATAATTCACATTTATCATGCCTTATATATTTATGTAGGTATCAGAGGCATCTGTGAACAGAAATCGTAGTACTGTCATAATCCCAGCTGGGAGCGTAGGTGAAGAAGGATGGGAGTTATTCAGAAATCTGTTGCTTGAGATCAATGAAGCAGCTACACCTTCGTTTTATCCTGTGCCTAATGAGGTATTGTTTGCATATCTTCTCTTTTGTTTAATTATACTGGAAATCATATTTTACTCTTTGTAAACAGTAATTTCGTTGTACATGTTCACAACTAACAATCTACTGCCACAACAAGGTTAGTGAAAGCTGAAAAATGCAATCTAGCGTCACAACGTGGTTAGGTCAAAACTGAGAATTTCTAATTTTTGACCTGTGCAAAGTAGCACAATTATAGCACTCATCATTATTTCTGCATTACCTACTGCAGCTGTTACGATTGATGACTCTTTAATGGGAATTTGTGGCAAGGTGCTTGTTAGACCTTAAACACGGATCTGTTAGCATCAGGGTAAAATTGTCATCAATTGTTTTTTTTGTGAATGAATGCATTGACAAGTGACAACCATATTCATTTGACCATAGACAATTAACGAAACAATTATGAAAATTAACAAATTGTAGATATGTTTTCTATAGGAATATTGTTTGCCAAATTGAATGCATTTTGGATATCATTTGGTTAACTATCAGATGCCAATAAGACGGCTGTGATTTTTCAAACAGCTTAATGGATGGCCAATGAAGTTAATTGCAGAGAATATATTATAAATCTGCTTCTTTTATATTTTATAATTATATAATTGGTCAGTCGTAGGAGTTTGTAGTCATTATAAGCTATTGCATAATTTTAATTTAATTAGGTCAGTTGTAAGCATCTCAGAAAGCTTAATGTTAGGTGATAGATGCAAATGCAAGAAATGTTGACATACAAAATGCTAAAATATGGTAAATTTCTTATTTTGATGTTTGAAGTTTGAACTCTTTAATCCAGCACATTGATGCGCCAGAAAGGCTAGCATGGCTATCAGATGATGTGGGAGCGGGGTTCATATCTGGACATGGGACCCAGACAGTGTCAGGATGAGATCGGTGGTATTGGTAGTGTGTCGAAGGTGATTCGTGCTGATCAGAAGAGGGTTTTTTTTAACTTAGGAAGCAACAACCGCGGCCATTATTTAAGAATCTCAGAGGTAGACTATTTTTATTTTGAAGAGGGTTAAAATAGTTGTTAATTTGGGCCAAACCATAGAAAGTCCTATTTGCTTTTTAGATTTACGCTGCAGATTGGCGGTGATGGAGTTTTCTACATTTACTGTGCTTTAATTAAGTTGTTATCGGTTTCTGTTGTTCGCATCATAATGGTTTAGGCTCAGTGTAGTTTTATGGCCTTCTATTTTAATTTTTTTTTTAAAAAGTCTTGCTGCAACTTATTATTATGTACCTTCCAGCTGTATCTTCTTTCACTTTTACTGTTGTTCCTTTTCTTTGCAGGAATTATCAGCTGCTGATTTGGTAGGAGTAGTAGCTTTTTATCTCTTCTGTTGGATGTTGCTTCAATCAGGGTATCAACTTATCGATCTCATCTATTTTGTGACAACTATTTGTTTGTCATTAGTTGCTTCTCTAAACGGTTTTAATTTCGCAACTATTTGTGTGCCCTATCTCATCTGTTAGACTTTGGTTTTCATTGGAGGTGACAATGGGGATAACACAACCCTTATATAGAAAAAAAGGATTTCTCACCAGTATCCTGTGCGATTTTATATTGCTATATATTTTAGCAATCATTAATTAATTCCTGTCTTGAATTTTACAATTCTTGTGATTGATTACATTTTATTCTAATTAGATTAATGGATTAATGACCGCATAGCTCATTAATTTTTAGGAATTTTTATTCTAATCAAGATTCTATTCTATCACATATTTCTCAAAATGGTGGTTTTCAAGAGATGTTGAAGAGCTACCAGTGCTGTCGAGTGCCGAAAAGGTTCAAGGTACCATGCCTTTTTTTAAATGTAATCTTTCTATGTTCGTGCTGTTAACCGATTTGCAATTTCGGCTGTGCGGACAGATTCCTACGAGTTTGCTCTCCCTGCTGAATGTTGGATTACCCCTCCTTTCATTTCAAGTTGTATCTTCTGCATCTCTGTAACTATTGTACTCCATTTTGTGTAGTTATGGTTTAGTTTTTTTCAAAACAAGTTTTCCCGAAAGATGTATTTTCTTGTCTCTATTTTTCTTTGCAATGTTTGGTTGGTGAAAAAAAATAAAGTTTTTTTTTACCTAAAAAGGAGGTCTGCTCTGCATTATCATGGATACTGCATCCAATACTAAGTTATAAATGCATCACTTTTGAGAAATTAGCATTTTGTTTATTTGCCTATTATGTTGAATTATAGCTTTCTTTTTTTTTTCAATTTCTTTGTTTTATTTTGACCATGTTCTTGTTTGGTTTTGTTTGTTGAGACTGCAGGTCAGTGAAACCTTCATTGTGCATCTATTGATTTATTTCATGGACAAGAGTTAAGTTTTTTCTTTTTCCTTAACGGGAACTTTAAATTGATTTTGCCGTCTTGTAGTCATACTCCTATTGGTAAATAATTTAATATCTGAATGCAATAACAGGTACCTCGGATGGACTGTCTAAGAGGACCCACATCCCTTATTAAGTTAAGTTTTCTTCTGCTTTCGTGAGATCATAATTTATTCTAATTACTTATCTTTATTGTTTTAATCATGTTCTGGTTTGTTTCTTTGTTTGTTTAGGCTGCAGATTAATGAAAGAATTAGTGTTTGCCCACTGCATTGGGCCTTTCGATGGTTTGTCAGGTGGATAGGATGCAGATTTATGCTTGCTCACTGCAAAAAAAAAAAATCCAGATAAGTTATTTTGTTGATCTGCACCAGCATATCTTTAGTATTTATTAAATTATAGGGAATTAATACATTATAGTCCATAGATGAGTTAAAAAAACATCCACTGTTTTCTCCTTTAAAATGTTACTGATGATATACTTGCCCTAAGATCTACGGATCCTTGCCAAGTTGTCCTAAAATGTTAATGATGATATACTTGCCCTAAAATGTTAATGATGATATACTTGCCGAATCAGTGTCTTATGCAGACACTGATTCGGCCTTGCCAAGTTGAAAAATGGGTTGTTGTCGACTTCTCTGCACGGTGTGATGTGAGGAGCCTCATTCAGGATCTTATCAGATTTGTAAACAAGAAGGGCGTTTTTAGTTTCGTTCCCGTCTACCACATGATAAATTTTTTGGTCCTCTTTTTATATTGATACAGTGTATTCTGTTTTGTGCGCAGAAGAGGAGCCTCATTCAGGATCTTATCAGATTTGTAAACAAGAAGGGCGTTTTTAGTTTCGTTCCCGTCTACCACATGATAAATTTTTTGGTCCTCTTTTTATATTGATACAGTGTATTCTGTTTTGTGCGCAGAAAATTCATAATCCTTTTAATGTATTTGAAGAGGGGGCGTAACATGCGGGGCATCGCTCCCAATGTGAGGGTGGATGAAATGTTTGAGCAAGTTGGGACTAAACTTCCTGGTGCTCCTCGCTTCCTTCTCTGCCTCCTCCCTAAGAGGAAGAATTCTAATATCTATGGTTTGTTCTTTGTTTTTTCTCTAAGAGGGGGCGTAACATGCGAGGCATCGCTCCAAATGTGAGGGTGGATGAAATGTTTGAGCAAGTTGGGACTAAACTTCCTGGTGCTCCTCGCTTCCTTCTCTGCCTCCTCCCTAAGAGGAAGAATTCTAATATCTATGGCTTGTTCTTTGTTATTTCCTTGGCACTTGATTTATACAAGCATTCTTGTTCTGTGTGTTTTTCTTCTGATGCACTTAATGGTGACTACCTTGTTAGGCCCATGGAAGCTCATGTGTCTTGCTGATTTCGGTATTGTCACTCAATGCCTTGCTCCAAGTATTTGACAAACTTGCTTCTTATGATTAATGCAAAGGTAAGCAATCTGATAGCCATGTTTTAGATGCTAGGATTCTTTTGCTTTTTATGACTATAATGAGGTATCTGTCAAGTTCACTTGTATTTTTTCTTCGGTTTAAAAGAGCTTGATGGGATCAATTATCTACTCCAAGTTGAGGATGCTCCCTCGATTCCTCAGATTTCTAGGGTTCCAACAATTATATTGGGCGTGGATGTTTCCCACGGCTCACAGGGCAACCAGATCGCCCATCTGCAGCAGCTGTACTTATTTTGCCTGAACTTTTCTGTGTGTTTAGATTTGGTTTATATCATACATTTCCTAAATTTAAATTGGATTTCATAGGTTGTTAGTTCTTCCCTGCAGTGGGCATTGATTTCAAAGTATCGGGCATCTGTGCATTCGCAGTCAGCAAAGCTTGAGATGATCGATTCGCTTTTCAATCCTGAGGTCACAGCTGATGGCCCAATTGATGAAAGGTAACTTCCTGTTTGGTATCTTTGTTGTCATGTATAGTTAGAATTCACTTTTTCAGCATTGTCATTCCTTGTCTGCATACTTTGTTATCTATCCAGAGAGCTCCTTCTAGACTTTTATAGCAGCTATGGGAAAAGAAAGCCCGATCACCTGACATATTCAGGTATACTTCCTAGAACAGGAAAAATATTTATTGTGTATTTGTTCATTGTTTCTTCTTAGCTTTATGTACATGATTTGGTTCTTAAATTTATTTTCATTTCTCAATTTGGTAGGGATGGTGTTAGTGAATCTCAATTGAGTCAAGTTCTTAAAAATGAGTTGGATCGGATTATGGCGGTCTGTTTCCTTTTCAACAGAAACATTTTATTGCCGCCAATCAATGTTTTATTATTTCTAATATAAATTAATTTTGATTGAACTTGGCAATTCTTGGCTTGTAAGTTCTTGGATGAGAAATGAAACCCGAAGTTTACTGTGATATCGTGGCACAGAAGGACAACCATACAAAATTTTTCATCCAAAATGATTTTGAAAATCTTTCAAACTTACCTTATTAAGTTTGTTTGGTACCTATGAAATGTTATTCTTTGTATGATATGCAGGGACTTTTATTGATAACAAAGTAAGAAATTATGATTTGTTGATCCTCACAAGGGTGCTATCGTAAATCCTCGCACTTAATTTATATAGTAAATGAAAACTGTTTTGTTGATGTGAAGACCTATGGTATTATATGCTAACATTATGGTTTTGATTGCGTGTCTTATTAGGGTATTACAAGGCCAACACATTATCATATTCTCCTAGATCATTTTAGTTTTACACCTGATGAAGATCTTCAGGAACTGATCCACTCCCTATCCTACGTGTAAGTTTTGCATTTTACTCTCCTGTTGAATATGATTGATTCTTAAGATCTATGATTGTGCTAACCTAGTCTTGAATTCTCTGTGCTATTTTCAGCTATCAGAGGAGCACTACTGCCATATCTGTTGGTAAGCTCTCTCATCTGAGATCTACATTAATCAATGTTGTGTTTCCAGTGAGACTGTGATTAGTTAAAGCCGTAATTATGCAAAATACAGATTTTTTTTTGCATCTGAATTAATTTATGATAAATGACTTAATATTTGAATGCAATAGCAGGTACCTCGGATGGATTGTCTAAGAGGACCCATATCCCTTACTAAGATAAGTTTTCTTTTGCTTTCGTGAGATCATAATTTATTCTAATTACCTATCTTTATTGTTTTAATAATGTTCTGGTTTGTTTCTTTGTTTGTTTAGGCTGCAGATTAATAAAAGAATTGGTCTTCGCCCACTGCTTTGGGCCTTTCGGTGGTTTGTGTGATGGATACAATGCATTTTAAGCTTACCTATTGCAAAAAAAAAAACCCCAGATAAGTTTTTGTTGATTTGCTCAGCATAGCTTCAATATTTCTTAAATTATAGGGAATAAATATATCATAGATGAGTAAAAAAACACCCACTGTTTTCTCCTTTAAAATGTTAATGATGATATGCTTGCCCTAAGATCCACCGATCCGTGCTAGTGTAAATGTTAGTATCTGTCCTTGTACAATTTAATCTTTACCTGTTCAATGTGACCACAATTTTTAAGGATACTAGTAATATGAATAGATATATGATATGTCGTAACCTTTTGTGTGTTATATCACTTTGTTAATCTAAGTGTATTAATCTTTGGTTCTCATGATTGCTGATAATTGTTTTCTGAAGTGTGAGTCTGGCTGTGGTTTTAGAAACCTCTTAGCCTTGGCTGTCTTGTTGTGTGGGTACATCCAACAGATGTAGTTAAGAACTTGTGCTCATTTGAAATTACTTCTTATTTTAGAAATGTTTTGTTTGTTTCTAGGTTTGTTGAAACATTGGGTGAACGAAATCAGGCATTGCTTATCTAGTTGTTAAGTTTAAACAATAATACAAATTTTTTTTTCATTTTTGCAGTAAAGTAATAGTGCAGTGAACTGTCAGGAGGCCTTTCGTGTGCTTGATATCATCCTACGCCAGCACTCATCATCTCAGTATGCTCAAACCTTCCTCCCCCCTCATTTTTTTCTCTTTGAAGTGTATTTCATTTTTTAAATGTGATGCCTGAGAATTAATTATTGTTATTATTCACCGATCTTTGAAAAGGGTACTGCCTAAAACTTTTACACTTCTTCAAATTACATCATATTAAACATCTGTGATGTACAAGCCATCTTTTCTTCTCTGCATTATTAAGAAATGTTAAAAAAAAGACTCCAATGTAGCTATCTACCGTCACAAATAGGTGGACAATAATTGTACCTTCTGGTGGTGTTGGGTGGTTTCTGGAACTGTTCAATTATTAATATTGAGACAGATGAGAGAGAGATTGTCAGCAAGGAACTCAGGCTTGACTCGAAAGTAGGTTTCTTTCCCCCCGTCTAATTTGGTTTTGCTTTTTGGGTAATCCTCGTTTTTGCAAAAGGGCCCTCGAAATCCAGCAAACTTTGGTTGGTTTGTTGGGTACTTTTGCACAAGGAGAGTTCTTCTGGATATAAATGTCAGAAACTTTTGCAAAATTAAGAAGTCGTGTGTGTAAAAGCTGTTTGTGCTTATTTTATTTTATCTTCTTTTGTAATTTTGTTAAGCCTTTAGTTCTAGATCTTAGTTATCTTGCCTACTTTGTTTAATTTTACAGTTTATTTGACATATTAGGTCTTTTTCTTTGATGCAGGAGTTAATAAAAAAGGACGGTTTTTGAAGGTATGCTTCTTTTTCGATTATTCTTTTTGTTCGATTTTTTTTATTTGCTTTGTAAATTCCATCTTTTTTATTCTAATTATTGTTCTCAAATTCTGTTATTAATAAATCTGTTTCCAAATTCTGTCAGTTTTCTTTGCCTATGAAACATTAATTTTCCTAATGCATTCTTTATTTTGCTGTCTTATGCAGACACTGATTCGGCCTTGCCAAGTTGAAAAATGGGCTGTTGTCTACTTCTCTGCACGGTGTGATGTGAGGAGCCTCATTCAGGATCTTATCAGATTTGTAAACAAGAAGGGCGTTATTAGTTTCGTTCCCGTCTACCACATGATAAATTTTTTGGTCCTCTCTTTTTTATATTGATACAGTGTATTGTGTTTTGTGCGCAGAAAATTCATGATCCTTTTAATGTATTTGAAGAGGGGGAGTAACATGCGAGGCACCGCTCCAAATGTGAGGGTGGATGTAATGTTTGAGCAAAGTCGGGACTAAACTTCCTGGTGCTCCTCGTTTCCTTCTCTGCCTCCTCCCTAAGAGGAAGACTTCTGATATCTATGGTTTTTTCTTTGTTTTTTCCTTGGAACTTGATTTATACAAGCATTCTTGTTCTATGTGTTTTTCTTCTGATGCACTTAGTGGTGACTACCTTGTTAGGCCCATGGAAGCGCAAGTGCACTTGCTGATTTCGGTATTGTCACTCAGTGCCTTGCTCCAAGTATTTGACAAACTTGCTTCTTAAGATTAATGCGAAGGTAAGCATTCTGATAGCCATGTTTTAGATGCTAGGATTCTTTTGCTTTTTATGACTATAATGAGGTATCTGTCAAGTTCACTTGTATTTTTTCTTGGCTTTTAAACAGCTCGATGGGATGAATTCTCTGCTTCAAGTTGAGGATGCTCCTTCGATTCCTCTTATTTCTAGGGTTCCAACAATTATATTGGGCGTGGATGTTTCCCACGGCTCACCAGGGCAAGTAGATCACCCGTCTGTAGCAGCTGTACTTTTTTTGCCTGAACTTTTCTGTAAGTTTTAATTTGGTTTATTTCATACATTTCCTAAATTTAAATTGGATATCATAGGCTGTTAGTTCCCGGCAGTGGCCATTGATTTCAAAGTATCGGGCATCTGTGCATGCGCAGTCAGCAAAGCTTGAGATAATCGATTCGCTTTTCAATCCTGAGGTCACAGCTGATGGCCCAATTGATTAAGGTAACTTCCAGTTTGGTATCTTTGTTGTCATGCATAGTTAGGATTCACTTTCAGCATTTTCATTCCATTTGTGCAAACTTTGTAATTTTTCCAGAGAGCTCCTTGTAGAATTCTATAGCAGCTATGGGAAAAGAAAGCCCGATCACCTTACATATTCAGGTATACTTCCTTGAATAGGAAAATTTTTTATTGTGTTTGTTCATTGTTTCTTCTTAGCTTTATGTACTTGATTTGGTTCTTAAATTTATCTTCACTTTCTTAATGGCAGGGATGGTGTTAGTGAATCTCAATTGAGTCAAGTTCTTAAAAATGAGTTGGATCGGATCACAAGGGTGCTATCGTAAGTCCTCGTACTTAATTTATCAAGTAAATGAAAACTGTTTTGTTGATGTGAAGACCTATGGTATTATATGCTAACATTATGATTTTGATTGCGTGTCTTATTAGGGTATTACAAGGCCAATACATTATCATATTCTCCTAGATCATTTTGGTTTTACACCTGATGAAGATCTTCAGGAACTGATCCACTCCCTATCCTATGTGTAAGTTTTGCATTTTACTCTCCTGTTGAATATGATTGATTCTTAAGATCTATGATTGTGCTAACCTAGTCTTGAATTCTCTGTGCTATTTTCAGCTATCAGAGGAGCAGTGGAGCACCACTGCCATATCTGTTGGTAAGCTCTCTCATCTTAGATCTACATTAATCAATGTGGTGTTTCCAGTGAGACTGTGATTAGTTAATAGTTAAAGCCGTAATTATGCAAAATACAGATGTCTCTGCATCTGAATTAATTTATGCTAAATGACTTAATATTTGAATGCAATAGCAGGTACCTCGGATGGACTGTCTAAGAGGTCCCGCATCCCTTACTAAGTTAAGTTTTCTTCTGCTTTCGTGAGATCATAATTTATTCTAATTACCTATCCTTATTGTTTTAATCATGTTCTGGTTTGTTTTTTTGTTTTTTTTTTGACTTGTTCAAAGTTGCACAGTTATAGCACTCATCATTATTTCTACATTACCTACTGAATCTGTTACGATTGATGACAGTGTATTGGGAATTTGTGGCAAGGTGCTTGTTAGACCTTAAATACGGATCTGTTAGCATCAGGGTAAAATTGTCATTAATTATTTTTTGTGAAGGAATGCATTGACAAGTGACAACCATATTCATTTGACCATAGACTATTAACGAAGAAATTATGAAAATTAACAAATTGTAGATATGTTTTCTATAGTAATATTGTTTGCCAAATTGAATGCATTTTGGATATCATTTGGTTAAATATCAGGTGCCAATAAGACAGCTGTGATTTTTCAAAAAGCTTAATGGATGGCCATTCAAGTTTATTGTAGAGAATATATTATAAATCTGCCTCTTTTATATTTTATAATTGGTCAGTTGTTGGAGTTTGTAGTCAATATAACCTAGTGCATTATTTTAATTTAATTCGGTCAGCTGTACACATCTCAGAAAGCTTAATATTAGGTGATAGATGTAAATGCAAGAAATGTTGACATACAAAATGCTAAAATATGGTAAATTTCTTATTTTGATGTTTGAAGTTTGAACTCTTTAATCCAGCACATTGATGCGCCAGAAAGACTAGCAGGGCTATCAGATGATGTGGGAGCAGGGTTCATATCTGGACATGGGACCCAGACTGTGTCAGGATCGGACTTGGGTGTTGTGCGGCTGCTTGACCTTACCCCGCAGGATGAGATCGGTGGTATTGGTAGTATGTCGAAGGTGATTCGTGCTGATCAGAAGAGGTTTTTCTTTTGACTTAGGAAGCAACAACCGTGGCCATTATTTAAGAATCTCAGAGGTAGACTCTTTTTCTTTTGAAGAGGGTTAAAATAGTTGTTAATTAGGGCCAAACCGTAGAAAGTTCTCTTTGACTTTTAGATTTACGATGCAAATTGGCTGTGGAGTTTTCTACTTTTACTGTGCTTTAACTAAGTTATTATTGGTTTCTGTTATTCGCATCATAATGGTTTAGGCTCAGTGTAGTTTTATGGCCTTCTATTTTATTTTATTTTTTTAAAAAAAAGTCTTGCTGCAACTTATTATTATGTACCTTCCAGCTGTATTTTCTTTCACTTTTACTGTTGTGCCTTTTCTTTGCAGGAATTATTAGCTGCTGATTTGGTAGTAGTAGTAGTTTTTTATCTCTTCTGTTGGATGTTGCTTCAATCAGGGTATCAACTTATCGATCTCATCTATTTTGTGACTACTATTTGTTTGTCATTAGTTGCTGCTCTAAACTGTTTTAATTTCGCAACTATTTGTGTGCCCTATCTCATCTGTTAGACTTTGGTTTTCATTGGAGGTGACAATGGGGATAACACAACCCTTACATAGAAAAAAAAAAGATTTCTCACTAGTATCCTTTGCGATTTTATATTGCTATATATTTTAGCAATCATTAATTAATTCCTGTCTTGGAAATGGTCCACTCGCTATTCTATGAGTACGTTTTGCATTTTACTCTCCTGTTGAATATGATTGATTCTGAGGATCTATGATTGTGCAAACCTAGTCTTGAATTCTGTGTGCTATTTTCAGCTATAAGAGGAGCACTACTGCCATATCTGTTGGTAAGCTCTCTCATCTTAGATATACTTTAATCAATGTTGTGTTTACAGTGAGACTGTGATTAGTTAAAGCCGTAATTATGCAAAATACAGATGTCTCTGTATCTGAATTAATTTATGCTAAATTACTTAATATTTGAATGCAATAGCAGGTACCTCGAATGGACTGTCTAAGAGGTCCCGCATCCCTTGCTAAGTTAAGTTTTCTTCTGCTTTCGTGAGATCATAATTTATTCTAATTACCTATCCTTATTGTTTTAATTATGTTCTGGTTTGTTTTTTGTTTGTTTAGGCTGCAGATTAATGAAAGAATTAGTGTTCGCCCACCGCTTTGGGCCTTTCGGTGGTTTGTGTGATGGATACGATGCAGATTTAAGCTTACCCACTGCAAAAAATATCCAAATAAGTTCTTTTGTTGATTTGTACGAGCATATCTTCAATATTTATTAAATTATAGGGAATAGATATATCATAGATGAGTAAAAAAACACCCACTGTTTTCTCCTTTAAAATATTAATGATGATATGCTTGCCCTAAGATCCACCGATCTGTGCTAGTGTAAATGTTAGTATCTGTCCTTGTACAATTTAATCTTTACCTGTTCAATGTGACCACAATTTTTAAGGATACAAGTACTATGGATAGATATATGATATGTCGTAACCTTCTGTGTTTAATTATATCACTTTGTTAATCTAACGTGTATTAATATTTGGTTCTCATGGTTGCTGATAATTGTTTTCTGAAGTGTGAGTCTGGCTGTGGTTTTAGAAACCTCTTAGGCTTGGCTGTCTTGTTGTGTGGGTACATCCAACAGATGTAGTTAAGAACTTGTGCTCATTTGAAATTACTTTTTATTTTTGGAATGTTTTGTTTGTTTTCTAGGTTTATTGAAACATTGGGTGAACGAAATCATCATTGCTTATCTACTTGTTAAGTTTAAACAATAATACAATTTGTTTTTAATTTTTGCAGTAAAGTAATAGTGCAGTGAACTGTCAGGAGGCCTTTCGTGTGCTTGATATCATCCTACGCCAGCACTCATCATCTCAGTATGCTCAAACCTTCCTCCCCCCTCATTTTTTTTCTCTTTGAAGTGTATTTCATTTTTTAAATGGGATGCCTTTGAATTAATTATTGTTATCATTCATCAGTCTTTGAAAATGGGATGCCTGAAACTTTAGACTTCTTCAAATTACATCATGATGTAACATCTGTGATGTATTAGCCATCTTTTCTTCTCTGCATTATTAAGAAATGTTAAAAAAAAAATGTCTCCAATGTAGCTATCTACCGCCACAAATAGGTGGACAATAATTGTACCTTCTGGTGGTGTTGGGTGGTTTTGCAACTGTTCAATTATTAATATTGAGACAGATGAGAGAGAGATTGTTAACAAGGAACTCAGGCTTGACTCGAAAGTAGGTTTCTTTCCCCCCATCTAATTTGGTTTTGCTTTTTGGGTAATCCTCGTTTTTGCAAAAGGGCCCTCGAAATTCAACAAATTTTGGTGGGTTTGTTGGGTACTTTTGGAAAAAGGAGAGTTCTTCTGGCGATTAATGTCCGAAATTCTTTCAAAATTAAATAGTCATGTGTGTAAAGGCTGTTTGTGCTTATTTTATTTTATCTTCTTTTACAATTTTGTTAAGCCTTTGGTTCTAGATCTTTGTTGGCTTGCCTACTTTGTTTAATTTTACTGTTTCTTTGGCATATTAGGTCTTTTTCTTTGATGCTGGAGTGAATAAAAGAGGACGCTTTTTGAAGGTATGCTTCTGTTTCAATTATTCTTTTTATTCGATTTTTCTTTCTATATTTGCTTTGTAAATTCCATCATTTCGATTCAAATTATTGTTCTCGCATTTACCTGCTGAAACTTGTATAGTGTTTTTATATAAGACAATGTACTTTTATTTATTGTTTGGCAATTATTGGTAAGTACTTCCCTTCAATATTAAAATTATGATAATCATTGTTCATGTTCTGAAATTTTATATATGTTGGGTGATGACATTTTTAAGTAAAATTGGTTTTGGAGCATCATTGCTTTCATAATAACCCTGTTCTTTTGGTTAACTATATATATTGTTTGTTTTAAGTTCTATATATTGAGTAATAATTCATGGTGTGCTCAGTGGAGGTTATTATGGCACTCAAATGACATACTGACAAAGATAAAGAGTACCAACTTGAGTATTTTTCTTGCTAATGAGATAGTTTTCATTCTTTAAAATATTTTATGCTAGTATATCTTAATGTTTTAATATTTCAGCGCATCATGATGTTTGGATGGAGTGATAATAGGGAATAGGAATAGAGAAAAACTTATTCCTTATTCCTTATGCAAATACCAAGGTTTTGTTAGAATATGAATGAGGGCCGGAATAAGCCCAAATTCCTTATTCCTTCGTTGTTTGGTTTTCACCCGAATAAGGAATAAGAGGCTTATTCCTTGTGTTACCGAACACACCCGTTTTGTAGTAGTAGTAGCATATCTACTAACTTTTCTATTTCTAACAGTGAATAAAAAATGTAAATAGAGTTACTGGTGCCTCAAACTTAGCACGTTTTCCAAGTATCAGCTGTGAAAATACACCCTAATAGCTAATAGTTTGCTCTGCCTAATATATTCAGAACATTACTTACATCTGTTTTGAATGACAGCTTTGTTGATTTCTTTCTATTGCAGGGTTTGTCTCTTGGCTCGTCAGTCGTTCTTCCACAAAAGCCCAAACAATTTCATTGATTTGGGAGGTGGTGTCATGTGATGTCTGGGATTTCACTCTAGTTTCTGTACCACCCAGAGTGGTCTATCTCTAAACATAGGTACATTGTTTCTTTTTTACATGCTAGATGTATATAGTAACTCAGCTGTTAAATAGTAATTGTTGTTAAGCACACTATTATGATTGGCAGATGAATCAACTACTATGATTGTCAAGCTTGGTCCTGTGGTAGATTTTCTTGTGGTCAACCGGAGTGTCAATCATACCAATCAGATGGACTGGCAGAAGGTAAATTATTTCTTAACTATATTTTGGCTGATGAAGATGTCGCGTTATTGTAGACTATATTGGTGAGCATCCCAATCACTACTCTTTGCTTTGAGATCTTCCTCAGGTTTTAGATCTTAAGTTGCTTTGATCTTTTACTAAGATCTCACCCCTCTTTTACTAAATTTCTGTTAATTTGCCTTCATCTTAAATTATTGTACACTATAATTAGAAACTTAGAAATTTGAAACAATAACCTTTGATCTTCCTCACGTTTTAAATCTTCTGCTGGACTAAAATCAGTAGAAAATCTCAGGTTGAAAGTGCTTTAAGATATTTAGATACATATCAAGTAATTCGGATGCTCACAATTTCAGGTTAAAAATTGTTGCTTAGAGTGGTGGTTTCGGTGATTTGATTCGGATGATCTCGACTAGGTGTTCTACTGAAATGTCTCTCTCTCTCTCTCTCTCTCTCTCTCTCTCTCTCTTACTGTCTTACTGACACACACACACACAAAAAAAACTGAAATTGATATCGTGCACTTATTATGCTTCTTTCACATTTCCAAAATCTCTTTTTGGAAATACTTAAACAAGGATACAGAAGATTAGCGATTTATTGTAGCAATATGCATAACCAGTTTGGACTTTTTCAAATGATGTTTTGTCATAAAAGGGCCACGCATTAAATTATACCTAAAGAAAAGAACCAATAACATTTGACGACCGAATATATGTCGTGTATCAATGCATTATCGTATTGGCACTAAGTTTTTCCATGTTGGATCATTATTGTACTAGGAAAGATTTGGAAAATATGAATTGACCAGCAAAAGGATGAGAAAACTAGAGCCTGAGTTTATGAAGAAACGGTTTGTAAGCTAATTAGATTTACTTAAATTGAAAAAAATTATATTTTAGATGATACCTCAGTTATAATGCATGAACAGCTTTTTACTGAGACGACAGAGGTAACAGAATAAGGTATGTCTTTTACTCAAACATAATTCAAAGTATAACAAATTTGATATCACTTATATCAGAAATTGTTCACCATACCAAGGTTACACAACCTAACATCTAACTACTTCATCGAATTAGTAAAGGAAATCTCAAAATAAATGGGCAATGATTAGACCACTGATACAAAGAAAGGAGCATTTATTACCTCTCCAGTAGTAAATGCTTCAATATATTCAGCATCTTTATTTTATTCGAAAATATCGTCTGAAAGTAAAAGGTATTCAGAAACTGGTACCAATGCTGGTCCAAGGACAAACAGATAATCTGAATTTTGAAATAATTATGTTGCCAAACTATATGTTTTATATAATTTTCAGGAGTAAGGGCATTTAGGTCACTGATTGGGTCGACAATTTACGTTGGTCAGCAAAAAATACAAGCAACTAACTTGACAACAAACACATGAATTGCAATCTATGGATCAATTTTTTTTCTTTGGAAAAGCTTTTTATGTTCATGCATCAGTAAAAATCATTGTAAGAATTTTGACTCTCCTTTTAGCTGATATTAATTTGCTGGTGTAAAATGTAACAAAAAGATAACATGAAAATGTCATGGCGGTGGTGGAGTTTTCTACTTTTACTGAAGGTTATTATTGGTTTATGTTGTTCGATTTGAATAGTCAGGGCTATAACCCACCCAAGGTTTGTGGACCATATTATTTTACTGCATCCCCATACCGTAGCTCTTCCTTAGGTATCATATTTTTATATTATACAACTGAAAGTATTTTGGTACTTGTCAAGTACAGTATATACTCTCTTTTCAACGAACTGGTCTGGTCCAGTTCCATGTTCTTTACCTCTAATATAATCAAATCTGATTTGAACCTTGAATGTTAGGCTTGTAAATTCTTTGTTGACAACTGGAACATGAAGTTTATTGTGATTGTAGCACAAAATAATCACCACACCAGATTTTTAATTCCTAATAATCAGAATAATTTGCCACCTGGTAATATTATATTTTGAAACACTTTTACCCTACCTATTCAAAATGGTTTGGTATCTTTAATATGTTATTCCCTTATATGATATATGTATGTACTGTAATTGACAAGAAAGTGTGTCACCCAAGAAATTATGATTTCTACTCGGTGTTCACACAAGGGTTCTATTGTAAGATGTTCATAAACTTAATTATTCTTGTAAATGAAAACTGTCTTGTTTATCAGTCATTGACTACATTATTGTTTCTTCTATCAGGGAACAAGTAGGCCAACAAACTACCACGTTCTATTGGCTTTGAACCTGATGATCTCCAGAATTTGGTCCATTCGCTCTCTTACATGTAAGTTTTTGAATTTTACTCTCCTTTTCAACATGTAAGTTTTTGGAGACTTATGATTGTGCTGACCATGTACTGAATTCTTGTACAATTTTCAGCTATGAGAGAAGTACCACTGCCATATCTGTTGGTATGCTGCTCTCATCTATCAAAAATATCTTAATATTGAAGAAATACATCTAAGGGAACTTCGCAATGAAATTGTGTTGCCAGTGAGACCTATGTGTAATCGAAGCCTCCTAGAAGAAGCATCTGAAATTTTTAATTGTGGCTAATTGCTTAATATTCAAGTCCCAAATTATTTAGAACTACTCTTAACTAAACCTGTTTTGATTTATCTTTTATAATTCATGTTTGTGATATGGAGTTTCGCATTTGGAAATTACTTTTCATAAAGTTAAGAGATGGACTAAAATTAGTCACGACTGAAAGATGCAACCGTCAGCTAATATGATGTAATTTGAAGAAGTCTAAAGTTTCAGGCATCCTATTTTCAAAAATATAAAATTTGGTCTCTAATGAGATTTTAATATGAAGAACACATTGAACGGTTCGGATCGACTGTTAGAATCTCAAAAATTGAGATTTGATCGCTACATTTGTCAGTCGTGGCTGATTTTAGCCCATCTCGTTAGGTAATGCGAAAATTTTATAATTAATCGTCCAAGTTTTTGAATTGGAAACTTCGGATGTACAAAATGCTGAACAAATAGCTACACTAAGAGAGCGAATATTGTGATAATAATATCAGTAGATGTTGTGTTTGCCTACTAGAGAGAGCAAAGATATTGCATAATATTACAAAATATGTTACATAAATATATGACAGATTTCATGTAATAAGAAGATATATAGATTAAACATCTGTCAATTCAATTGGATAGGAAGGATGATATCGCGTATATTATAGTTAAATATTGTTTTCATTGTTAAAATTTTAAAATTATCGCTTTATAGTCTTAAATTTATATAAAATTGGTTCTAAGTTGAACTTCCGTAACATTTATCCTGGCATATAGGGTGAATTTTTAGTACAAACAATGCAAGTAATAGTGATACTCTGATATAATTAGTCATATGACGTCAAATATCAGTTAAATTGCTGATATCCTGTTATTGCCAACATTTATTTCATTATTATAAATTAACTGAAATATATATTTTCATGCATACCCAATTGTGATTATTCTTATGACGGTAATGCTAACGTGATATACTTCAAATTAAAAAGAAACGAAATAATTACAAAAACAAATTAACATGTCTAAATTTTAAAGATCGAATCAACAATATATGAAATCATTTGTATTTAACAGATTTTGCAAAAGTTGGATCAAGTTTCCTGCTGGTTTATTTACTCAGTATCAAGAGGCGAATGTACCAAGTTCCTCTGCTCTTGTGCAATTGAAAAGGAGAAACTAAAGGAAAAGCCACTGGAACATGATCCTCAGCAGTGGCGAGTCAGAACATTTTTTTTAAAAAATAAATAATTTATTAAATTATATTAAAAATTTTTAAATAATATTAATTTTTTTTAAAATATAGATAATTTTTTTTTAACCTTAAAAATGTAAGAAAGTTATCTGCTCACTTGGATTATACTTACTGTTTCAATTTATAATACGATATAGAAAATTTTTTTAACGATTTTATTTAACACGAAATCATTATTTACAGTCGCCATGCATAAATATTTTAATGTGATCCCACATTTAATTCAGTATATTAATTCATAAGTGAATATCAAAATACTTTAATTATTTAAGTTCATCTTTAACCTATTTATTTCCAACTTTACATCTTTTTAATAGATTTTGCTAAAACTACTGCAATTTATGACGTTATAATTAGAAATAACATCATAAAATAAATAAATAATAAACCAACTTTTTTTTTCATTAAACTGCAATGAGATCTAATAGTTGTAGTTTAACTTTTGTAAAACAACTTGCCTCTACGTGGCCTCGCCCATGATCCGGCTCCGTTTGGATTGCTCAGGAATAAGAGAAATAGTCTATTCCTAGGCGGAAAGTATTGGGAAGTGTGTAATTTTGTGGAGAGTTTGGATTGTTTATAATAAATTTACGTCTAGGAAGAATCTATTCTTTCTATTCCATACGATCCAAACGGGCCCTGAGGAATAGAAATTATTAGAATTAGAAATTGTCTATATATAGTCTCGCATAATTTTATAATCTTCTTCTCGTGTTTTTCGTGCATTGAATTCATGAGGGCATGCTTCGAATCCTTTTCCTTTTAATCTTCTTGGCACTTCTTTTCAAATATTCAAGAAAGATTGATTCAAACTCGCCAAAGAAAATTATTGGAATCAATCTACATCACTTTATTTATATGCATATAAAAAATCATAGTCTATAATAGTCGAAAGACGAGGCAAGAAATGAAAAATGACTCAATTTTTTATATGCCTGCCGTGCTGAGAATTATGTGAAAAGTATATCTCATTTATTTGCATTTTTAAGTTATTATATACAGTTTATTTGCATGCATGCATAAGTTATTATTCTATTTAGATACACTGTATTGACTACTAATTAAATTGACAGCAACGATATCTGATTAAATGATCACTAACATCCAAAAAGTAAAATTATAAATTTTTATACTTTATGATTCGTTTGGATAGGTGTGGGAAGAGGGAAGAAGGAAAGAAGTGAGAAGAAGTATTGGGAAATGTGTAACTTTGTAAAGAGTTTGGATCGTTTATAATAAATTTGGGCCTTCTTCCTTCTTCCTTCCTTCTTCCTATATCCAAACGGTGCCTTAGATAGATAGATATGTGTCAAGATTTGGTGTTATTGCGAGTAAATTGGTCATTCAACAAGTAATTTAAAATTTTAATTTTTCGGTTTCAAAAATATTAAGATTGGCTTCAAAAAAGAAATTTCACAATTGAATTTGATTTAGCTGACCAAAAGAAGTGTACTTGCCCTTAAAAATTAATCCATCTCATGCCTTGAACAGAGCAGACTCAATGCATTAATATTCATTGATTAGAAAGCTACGCGATTTAAATCTGACAATATCTCGTAATTGATCTAACATTTGAAAGTTACATAAATTTGTATGTAATTAATGAAATTATTATATAGCGGCTCATGCACGATTATATATTTTATGCAATGATGAAGAACCTTTTGATTGGAACTACATGCACGGGGACCAAGCAACTTGTTTCGTCTCTTATATATGCAAGTTGGTTCTCTTAATTTACTACCTTCGCCTTGTGATGAAAGAACTCTAAGCTAATAATCAAATGGTATTCATAAGACCTCGGAGAGTGGGAGTATGATAGAAATTACTTTACTTTTTTTTTCTCATGAAATGATAAGGACGCAAGTGGAACTTTATCTGACTAGATATATTTATGTTTCTAGCCTACACTAATTGGGGAAAAGAACCGCATCCTTGCAAATTGTCTCGCAACCTTTGTGAATTACAATGTAGTACGATGTTTTTATACTTGGAAGAAGAAATGTTGTTTGAACGGTGAGTTAAGAATAAGCAAATTAATATTAATTTAAGCAAATTATTAAAAATTATTATTTTAATATTAAATAAAGTAATAATTAAAGAGCACACAAAATTTCATTTAGCTATTAGTATTTAACTAATTTTGTTGAAATTATGTATATAACTATATATAATTGTTGGAAGAAGCTATTCCTAGGCTCCGTTTGGATAAGGTGTGGAAAGAAGGGAAGAAGGAAAGAAGTGGGAAGAAGTATTGGGAAGTGTGTAACTTTGTGAAGAGTTTGGATTGTTTATAATAAATTTATTTTCTTATTCCCTTCTTCCCAAATGAAATCAAAACGGAAGGAAGAAGCTATTCTTTCTTATTCCTAAGCAATCCAAACAAGGTAAAGTTTGCTTCTTTATGGGTGTGTTTGGATTGTTGGAAGAAAGAAGAAGAAGAAGGAAGAAGAAGAAAAAAAATTATAAACAATCCAAACTCTTCACAAAATTACACACTTCCCAATACTTCTTCCCACTTCTTCCCTTCTTTCCTTCTTCCCACACCCATCCAAACGCACCCTATTAATGGAAAAGTATCAGATTTTTGCTACCCTCAAAAGACATTAATTAAATGAACAAAAATTAGTTATTAATGAGAGGTTAAATAATTTTTAATCTGCACAAATATTGATAACAAATTTGTCCAGAATGTGGAGAATGCATATCTAATTTCATTTTCTTTATTTTGGTAAATGCTTAATTACCACGTATTTGTACAATGGAAGACAGAACAACCATATTCATTCGTACAAGAAGATTCTCTACAATTAAGCAAGCAAAATTGAGATCATTATACGGTTATACCTGTAACTTCTGACTATTCAACTTACATCCACCAATCTGTACACGGGACAAAATGCTTAATTAACCAAAGGAATCGGAGGGGATGAGAAATTGATCATTACAGTGCTAGCTTGAACCCACAAAAATGTTATAAATAAATAAGGCAAAATTTGATATAACTCCCTACAAACTTCAGCAATTAGATATAAACCCCTCCAAAGTTCAAAATTGGATATAGCATATTTGGTAGGAGGAATATCTCAACAAACAAAAGAGAAATAAGCTTCTTTAAGGAAGAAGAACTTATACCACCAAAATTGGTGGAATAACTTCTTCCACGATGGGTCCCGTCGCGGATAGTCTCGATTTTTTTAATAATCTATAATTAATTTTGATTATTAATGATAATTAATATATTATTATAATATTATATATTACTGGTTGTTATAATAAACAAATAAAATATATTAATTGAATATAATAAATATTATTATTTTATTAATCTAATTATAATTATCAGTAATATTATAATTACTACAACAAATAATTAATAATATCCAAGGAAATAACCCCTTTTGATTTAAATTCAATCTTTTCTTAATTAAAAAAGTCAATTAGATAAATTTGTGACCAAATTGTCCTCCTCCCTGACCAAAAGCATTTTGTCTATTTATGGTACATGCAAATTCATATATGTTTTTTTTTTATTTAAAATGCCCGTAGGCTTTCATTGAAGAAAAAAAACAAGCAAGCCTTCCCGGCTGCTAGAAGTCACAACACAAATCCCAGTTACAACTAAGCACCCGAACACCTGGCTACTCCAACTTTCACTACCGTACCGACAGAAAAGAAATAATATAAGAAAATAAAAACTAAAAAAACTATTTAACCTACTGAACATTAAATCCTAAAATCACACCATGTGGGGTAAGACGCAAAAAGAAAAAAACTAAGGAGGTGCCTCCTGCACCCTCTGAAAGAAACTGGTATCCAATCTATCTCTAATTTGTCTTTCATCTTCATGCCACACCCTAGGCTCCCTGATATAACTCACTCCATTTCTTCTTGCCAGATTTGCTAGAACATGCGCTGGCTTTATAGCCTCTCTTCGGACATGCTGTAATGTTACCTTGTAATTGATGAAGAATTTGATATATCTCCATAACATCCTGTACAGCTCTCCATGAAGGTATGTTATCCACATCTTCCTCATTCAGTATTGTCACCAGTATGCTACAATCAGAGAAAATTTCAATATCATGATTCAGCATGTTCCTTTCTAGCACATGTAGCAGTGCTTCTTTGATTGCAATCACCTCGACATGAAAGGCATCTTGAAGGGTATAATTGGAATAACCTATATCCACTAGCCTGCCATTGTAATACATCAAAAAAGCACAGCCTGATTTGTTTTGTGAGTCCCAAGACCCATCCACAACAATTTGAAACCCATTTTGCTGGTAAGAATAAAATACATTCTGACAATAGGAACCATTCTGATGCAAATACCCTTCCAATCTTCTCCTACCCATCCTTCCCTCTTCACCATCAATTTCCAACCATCTAAGCACTTTCCTCTATATCTCTACCGGTTCAAATCTTTTATATTGAATGACAGCTTCATTTCTGGCCTTCCAAATTTCCCACAAGGTGTAACTGAAAATTTTAATTTGCTCCTCTGTCATGTGAATAGTACAGTGGTCTATGGATGTAACCACATTGAGAGGTAAGTCATGAGTTCTCAAACCCAGTGTGCTCCCGAACCAGACTAATCTAGAGCCATGACAAAAAAAACAATGTGTTTCAAACTCATTTTCAGTGTGACACCTTTGACACATAGCAGAAACAACATGTATTCTCCTATGCACATTCTGAGAGAGCATTAAGGCTCCTGAGATCAACCTCCACAAGAAATTTTTTACCTTGGGCACCACTCCTTTCCAATTCTGGATCTGCTGCCAAAGAACTGCTACTTCATTATTTGGTGGCATGTTGGCCTGGCTCCTCAAGAGTTTATAACCCTCTTTCACCGAGTATTTACCTCGTTTGGATTGTACCCAAATCAGCCTGTCTTGTGCCCCTCCTCTAGTAGGTTGAGGTTGGATAGCAGTAATTTCACTCAACTGATTTTGGTTAAACATTTGATTTAGCTCATCCACTTTCCACTTCATCATAGAAAAGTCATACAAATCAGCTACCATTTTTCCTTTACTGCCTTGTGTGATTTGAGTTTGCTCCCACCAACCTCTGAACCAAGGCTGTGCAACTGCCTTTATTCTGCTACCATCTCCAATGCTCCACTTAACATTTTCTTTAAAGAAATCCTTTCTTTGCACCATGTTTCTCCAGATCCTACTACAAGGAGAATTCAATTTGACATTCCAAAATCCGACCTTTGGGCAGTATTTAGCATTGCAAATATGCACCCACAACTTCTTATCATCACTTATAATTGCCCACAACAATTTTAGAAACAAGGCTTCACCAAACAGATTTAAATCCCTCACTCCTAAACCCCCTTCTTCAATCGGTCTACATATGTATTTCCAAGCTACAGGTGCCATGTACCTTCCTTGACCCATTTTTCCCCAAAAAAATTTTGCCATTAGGATATTCATTTGCTTGATAATGGTTTTTGGCACACACTCAAAAGACATAAAGTAAACCGGTAAAAACATTAGCACATATTTAATTAACATAATTCTGCCTGCATGTCACAGCATATGTGATTTCCAACCCGTCAGTTTTGACCTCATACGATCCAGTAACATCCTACCCATTTTCATACATGTTGCACCTCCTTCTATAATGGCACCTAAATATTTCTCTTCCCCTTCCGACAAGCTTGCTTGGAGCATATTAGTCACTCTATCCACTGTTCCATGGTCACAAGCCCTTGACAACCACAGTTTTGATTTCTCTGGGTTCATCCTTAAGCCAAAGGCATTTCCAAATTGGTCCAGTAAATGTTTAAATATTTCCAATTCATTTAACTGGGTGTCACCCATAAGTACTAAATCATCAGCATACAGCACGTGTGTAATGGCTGGACTAGTATGTGCTAATTTCACCCCCTTCAAACGCCTTTCTCTTTTTGCCTTGTTCAAGAGTCTAGATAGCATTTCCATCGCAATGATAAATCCATAAGGGGACATGGGACACCCCTGTCTCAGTCCTCTTGTTGGGATGATGAAGCTGTCCCCTTTACCATTAATGGTTAAAGAGACCCGTGTCCTTTTGTAAGAAGACATCAAAAGGTTAACCAATTTCATTGGGACATTTAGATATATCATTGCTTTGGATAAAAAATTCCAATCCAGCTTATCAAACGCTTTGGAGACATCTGCTTTTAACATGAACACTGAACTTTTAAAGTTTCTTTGCTTAAAAGAGTGTAAAGCTTCCTTCACTAGAATCGCATTATCAACTATATGTCTCCCTTTCATAAATGCATTCTGCTCTTGTGAGATCACATGCTTCAAATACGGCCTGAGCCTATTTGCAACCAATTTCATTGTTAGCCTATAAATCACGTTTCCAAGGCTAATCGGTCTGTACTGGGCCGGTGTCTTTGGTTCTTCAATCTTGGGGATTAAAGTTACTGAACAATGAAGCCAGTCCTCTGGCACTTGCTCTTCATCAAAAACCTTTCTAACTTGTGTCACCAGTCACTCTCCAATCATTTCCCAGTTTTGTTGATAGAACCTAGTCGTGAGCCCATCCGGACCCGGCGATTTATCGGGTCCCATTTGGAACAATGTCCTCTTAATTTCATGATAGTCTGGCCTTCTAGTTAACTTGCCGTGCACTTCTTGCATGATTTTGGGCCCTTCAAGCTGTCCCAATAACTGCCAAAAACCAGCATTAGTTGACTCCTGGTCACCATTTCCCATGTGATCATTCACTGAATGTGTTATTGTTGGGCTATAGAGATATTTAAAGTAATCCACAAATTGCTTTCTAATTATCCCCTCATTACCAGTTAATAGCCCATTCTCATCTCTGACCATAGTTATAAGATTATATCTCCTTCTATTAGTTGCAATTGTATGGAAATACTTCGTGTTTCGATCCCCCATAGTGTACCAATCAACTCTCGATCTTTGCCGCCAGTACTGTTCATGTTGCTCTTCTACCTTTTCATATTCTTTAATTAAAGCCTCTTCCAAGTTGTGGTCTCTGATAGAAGGGTGTTGGGTCTGCACCAGTTGGATTTTCTTTGCAATTTCCTCTAACTTCTTTTTTGGTGTTGGATTTTTAGTCGCCCACTGTTTCATACAGGCCTTAAGTGAAGCCCATCTTTGTCCCCATGACAAACCTTCTGACTCTCTCCAATCATCAGCCCAAGTTTTTTGAAAACCTTCATCCATCAACCACCAATTTTCAACACGAAAAGTGTTAGTTCTATCTGGGGGTTTTTTTATTCTCAATAAAATCGCATAATGATCGCTATGTATCATCGACAAGTGATTAACATAAGCGTTAGGATACAAATGCAACCATGAAGGTGTCACCAATGCCCTATCCAGCCTCTCATAAATTGCTTTAGAGACATATCTCCTATTCGTCCATGTGTAAGCGGGGCCTTTGTATCCAATATCCACCAACCCGTTATCAAAAACAAAGTTCTGGAAATCAATCGTGTTGGGTTTCAATCTGTCGCTTCCTCCAAACTTCTCATCACTACTAAGGATTTCATTAAAATCACCTATCAAGCAAGCTGTTCCATGAAGATTAATGACATGAGTAAGATTCTGCCACAACTGTCTGTTTCTATAATGCCTAGGATCACCATAGACCCCAATTAAAATCCAAGGAGGTTTATCCTTAGTAGTGAACTGACCACATATATGATTATGTGAATAATGTAGGATTTGGAAATCCAGTTCCTCCTTCCACGCCAAACACAAGCCACCTGACAACCTTCTCGCTGGTACCACATGACAGTTATACCCGTTTACTGTTCTCATAAAACGTGACATCCTTCGGTAGGAGGCTTTGGTCTCAGAAAGAAAAACAAAACAAGCTTTGGTTGAGTGTATCGAGTCTTTTAGGAATTGTTTTCTCCGCGAGCCTCCTATGCCGCGGCAATTCCAAGAGATAACATTCATTGGGACTTTGGAGACGAGTTTGGGATCGTCTCCCGGGCCCTTTTGTAGTTTAAATGCTCACGCTGATTGTCTCTGTCCCAGTCAGACTGATGCTGCATATCTCCATCGATGCAAAGTACACTCATTACCCCATTGTTCCTGTCTACAGGCCGTTTTTGTTTTCTATCCACCCTCGGCCTGATGTCATCTCCTGATCCAGAACCTGTACTGCTACCTGCTAGGTTCGGATTTGGGTTGTGATACGATCCATAGTTGTCACTTCTAGGGATCAGAGTTCGGTCTGTTATCCACTTTCCCACCTGGGTCTCGGGTATGGGTTTATCACCAAACTGTGCTCTATATTGTTCTTGATTTTTCATACGTTTCAGTCTGAACTTAACCGGACACAAGACATGGTCATGTCCGACTCTAGCACAGAAACTACAAATATTTGCCATATTTTCATAAACCACGTAAACCCACCAGACCCCTTTGTCATCTCGTCTCAGTGGGACTTTTGGTTTTAGTGGTTCTATGATGTTAATTTTCAGCTTCTGTCTATACACTCTCTTGTTCCCATAGAAAAATGTAGTTACCTCAGTAAGCGGTACTCCTACACCCTTCATCAATGATTGAACACACTCTATATCCCATGAGTCTGGTGGAATACCGTGCAACTCGACCCAGCATTCTGCTTCATCAATTCTTGGATTATGCAAATCCTCCAGTCCCATTGCTTGTCTTGTCACCACCATATACCCTTTATTGAGCTTCCATATCCCTTTTGCCACCAGTCTGAGCAACTCCATTTGCACTTGGAATTGCACTAAAAAGAAGTTTGAGCCGAGAGCCTCTATAACTGTGTCAGGGTGAACATTCCACGACTTCCTGAAGGCTGTTGAGAAAGCACCTTCAGTAATCACATTTTGTGAAGTAACACGCATCAAGAGGCAGTCCTCCCACTTTCTTTCCTTGGGCTTTAATTGTGGTATGTTTCCTAAGTCAGGATTGGTATTATCATCGGCACTGAGTGCTGCAAATTGTCCAAGGAGCTCCTCATCTGAGATATCCATTATGCTATTAAGTTGTGTAGTGTTTTGTAAGTGGTTTGTTTCAGGTAAGTGATCAATGGAAGCAGGGAACGGTCCCAGTAAAGAGGTTTGAGGTAAATGTTGGTTTGCAGAAAAAAGGGTAGGTGATTTCCTTAAAAGCCCATCAGTTCGGCCCATTGATTGAATTGTACTAGTTTCATTTAAGGCCCTTAAAACTCTATTGACCTCCCATTCTGCTTGGTATTCAATTTGTTTTCTTAAACTAGACATCTTTTGTATTTTACCTATACCTGCCCTCTTGCAGGTTTCTATTTCCCCCATCTCTCCGCGATTTCGCAACGCATGCGCATTGCTATCCACCTCTTGTCTAAACTTTTTTGGGTTTGAACCGGAAAACTGTTGCTCCTCCTTTTCGCTGACAGCTATGCTATCAAAAGAGTTTTTGCTGGAATCTTTTGACCATTGATACCTCACATCTCCATAGGCCTCTCTTAAGCTGATCACATGGTCATGATCATTTCTCCGTGAACCCGGTTCATGAACCAAAAGTGTAGACCGCATTATCTGTGCAGCACTTTTGTGGTTTCCGGCAGTCCTTCCCGGCTCACGGCCACCGCCGTACCTTCCCCTCAAAAATCTGCTATGAGAATTTTGCAGTGATTGAAAAACTCGAGAAGGGTACTCCTGTTGTAAAGTCGGATCACCAGGTAAGTAGGGATACGGTAAGAGAATCAGGGAAGAGGTGAATTGTAATTAATTAATTTCTGGAGAGAGAAGAAAAACATTTAAGACAGCTTGGAAGGTGTAATCAATGCTATGAGGTAGCACTACCCAGTGGAAAAAATAAGACACAGAGATATAGAGTGTGTAGGGTTCATTTTAGCGCAACAATTCTTATTTTAAGATGAAAATTTAAATTTGCTTTGTGACCATTTTACTACTTTTCTCACTCAGTAAGCAATATACTCGTAGGATCTTCACGTTTATTCTAATCAATCATGTATATTCCTGTTTAAGAAAGTTGTTATGAATGATTGCAATCAAATTTCAACATTACATGCTTTCTTTGTACGAAGCAGTGTTCTTAAATTAATTCATAGAAATGTCATGAAAGTAGAAAACACTACAAGGACGGGGACAAGGCACAAGCAACTCTTACCTTCCCATGCACCAATCACCTTTTTGCATCTTGAAAACCAATATTTATTTGGGCTAAAAGCATCACTGCATCAAATATTTTGGGCTTTGCGCAGCAGTATAATAAACTCGTGAATTGTATTGGTATGGTCCGTATGGATATCATTTTTCTTTTGATTTCACAAGAGGAAGAAGGAAGAATCGGAAGATAAAACGACTTTGTAGAATATGAAGAGTTAAGGGTATTTATGTCATATGCTCTATAAAATGATTTTTTTAATTTAAAAGATAGTAGGATTTAATCAAAGGGGTTATTTCCTTAGTTATCAAGATTTGAGGGGGTTATGTTCAGTTTTAAAATTTGAAGGGGGTTATATCCAATTGTTGAAGTTTGTAAGGGGTTATATCCAAGTTATAAAAATAGGGGTCTGCAATTATAATGGTCTTAAAGTTGCTCTCTCGGACAGACCCTTTACCTATTTTGGGTTAGACAAAACACCAATCTGCACCTCTAGTTCCTTTTTCCCATTTTAGTTTAGGTAAAATTGGATATAACCCCCTCAAATCTTGCTCAATTGGATATAACCCCTTGCAATCATCGAAATCGGAAATAACCCCCTGGATTCATGTCACTCTTGGATATAAACCCTTTTCATTGATTTAAATAATATTTATAATTTAAAATTTCAGTTTTTAACATATATGACTAAATTACCCTTTAGGCCTTTAGCTTTCGTGAGAGAAAACAATGAAACATTAACTCCGACCTTCCATCTCCTCGTCTTTTCGTTTTTACTTGTGCAATTTGTAATCCCAAGTTTTATGCTTGATTTCTTCAATTGCTGTTCAACTTGTGCTTAGTAAAGAAATTTAACGTTTAGATGGGAGACAAGATTTCACACTACATCTGGAACTATGTACTTCATTAGCGTAAGCCCGCTGAGATCTGTGTGGCCTGCGCCACCTCTGGGTGATGCAATCTCAGACCTTCGAATACATGTATCCAATTTCCAATATACCAAATTGTGTCACAGAAAAAACGCATGCAAAACCTCAAATGCACCAACTCCAATTTGTATCATTTTTCTTTATTTTGGACAAGAAAGATGCAATACGGAAAAGCCCATTAAAGAATGGGACAAGCCTATACACTACCTTTGCAAATGCAAACCTGCATTTGCATTTCAGATAATTATAAGCTCTTTATTTAACATTTGTATTTGATTTTTAGAACAAAGCTTAAGTCAAAATGGGGAAAAATAGCAATAAGGAGATGGGGAAGACGGGAGCCAGTGTATAAGTGAAGGATAATTTGGTCAATTGTGTTAAAAACAGAAAACTTTAATTTAACATATTATTTAAATCAATGAAAAGGGTTTATATCCAAGAGTGATATGATTCCAGGGGGTTATTTCCAATTTCAAAATTTACAGGGGGTTATATCCAATTGAGCAAGATTTGAGGGGGTTATATCCAATTTTGCCTTTAGTTTATGTTCGAATACACTTGGTTTGGTCATACCATTTTTTTTGTTCGACTGCCTCCTGTTGTTTGGAAATACAATGAAAAGTCCTGGCATATGTTTTATAGCGATGATCCAACATGGATTAAGTTCAATAGTTTGATTTTTTTTTTTTAATGGGTGGTACTTGTTGTCTTGTTGATGTGTTATTACCCCGAAATTTTTTGATCTAGGAATTACATAATTCTAATATACAGGTGTAGGAATAGTAGTTACAGGAGTAAATTTTTTCAAAGGTCACTGAACTTTGTACATAATCTATTTTTGGTCACTCAACTTTCATCAACTTAGCTATTGTTCATTTTTGGTCCTTCACGATTCAAGCTAACACCGTCTGTTTAATCACGTTTGGGGTGCAAAAATTGGGATGAAAATCAAATCCTCTCCTTTTTCTTTATCCTCTCTGATCGCTTCTTTCTCGCTCTCCATAGCTTACTCTCTCACTCAGATAGCTTCCCTCTCTCAAACCCTAACTCCCTCTATTGAATCTGTCTCTCTATTCCCTCTCTCTCCAAAGGGTACGTAACCCCTCTCTCGGTTCTCCTTTTGCGCCAGTACTTCGATCCCTACCATGGAAGGTTCAAAAGAGGTCAACAGCAGTACTTGTTGAACAGCAAATTCAAATAACTTTTAGATCAACTGTCATGTACTGCACATACCAGTAACCTAGAGGAAGGTCATGTGCTGAGAATAACATAAGGGATGGATTTAACAGAATAAGGAATGGACTTAACAGAAGAAGGGATGGGCTTAACAAGAGAAAGGGATACACTTAACGGAAGACAGGAATTGAATGGACTTGTCTGATTTACAACAGTCAACTAATCACAACCGTTCAACTTGATTTGATTAGATTAGATGAAGAGAGAGGAAATAGTGATTGTAGAGAGGATTAGTGTTCTGATAGCCTATAAATGGGTCATTCCTTGTAATAGAAACTTATGATGAAAATTAATGAAATTGTTTCTCTTTTCTTATGCTTCCCGTTACCCCTCCTCACTTATCTCCATTAATTCCAATTGATGCTCAATTTCCACCAAATTAACCTCAAGGTCACATTAGTACTGTGACAAACAGTACAATCCAACCTTATACCTGATGCTTTATAACTGCACACAGAAAATTCAATTGCCTTTTAGATCAAAATAAAAGGAAATAAAATTTGAAAGCAAACCAGGCGGATATTAAGTTACCCTAAACTGTTAAGTACAAGAGCAACAGCACTTTGGCACTTTCCATCAATGGAATTATTTTAGAACCACAATATGGTGTATTACTACTCAAGGTATTTCTCACTAAGGCACGCATCAAGAGTTTTTTTAAGAATCATAACACAAATCAATAACTACGGTCTATGTACATAAAAGTTTAGATGCATGCCAGAATTACATATGGGAGAACAAATTTAATGTTGGCTCCGTTTGGATAGGTGTGGGAAGAAGGGAAGAAGGGAAGAAGTGGAAAGAAGTATTGAGAAGTGTGTAACTTTGTGAAGAGTTTGGATTGTTTATAATTTTTTTTCTTCTTCTTCCTTCTTCTTCTTTTTTCTTCCAACGATCCAAACGCACCCGTTATAAACAACGATGATACGATGTCGACATACTGTTGTTAGATTAGAAATGTTGGTTGGTATTTACTTAATCCATTGTTACAGTTACTATAAAATTTCTTATTACAACAGTTTCCTTTTCCATTGATCCAAGATAACTCTAAGGCTCCAACAAACTCAGTTAGCACTCGACATTTGAGGTGTCAAGTATACAACACACCGATATTATACCAGTACCGGTACCGGTATTGTAACAGTACCGATATTTTAATTTGATGTCAAATTGTACCACTCATGGCTGGTACTTGTACACATTAGGTGGCACTGAAGGAGCATTGCATATTGTACCGATTTAACAAAAGTGCGCTGGGAACACTCAATTACAGAAGTGCGCTGGGCAACACTCAATTACACAAATGTAGCTTCAAAAATATATAGCTGCTAACAGATCTTTAAAACCAAAAAAAAAAGAAGCCATAAAAATTATAGCATACCATATCTCATTAATGAATGGCATACGTAAATTGAACAATAGAGAATGGATCAAAAGCTGCTAACAGTAATAACATTAATCAAAGCTACTAAATTGAAACAAAGCTGCTAATAACATAAGTAAAGTGTTCAATAATTTACTAGTGTATCCAATAACAACACAATAGATGAACAATAGCTGGCAATTACAAAAAGGAACAACAAAATTTACTCTAGTTACAGATTTACAAAAATATTAATTAAAAAATAATATAATCAAATTGGGACAATTTTTTTTAGAAAGATAGATGAAAGAATAACAAAATGAATTTGTCCATTTCTGTTGGACTGGAGAAAAGAAAATTAGAAAAAAGAAAGAGATAGGTTAAAATTAGTCGCGACTGACGGATGAGACCGTCAGCTACGATCAAATCTCAATTTGGTCTCCAATGAGATTTCAATATGGAGAACACATTGAACGGTTCAGATTAGCCATTAAAACATCAAAAGTTGAGATATAATCGCAGCTGATGGGTCAATCCGTTAGTCGCACCATAAATATGATAGTTCATATTAGCCATTAAAACATCAAAAGTTCAGATTAGCCATTAAAACATCAAAAAATTACATAAAAGTAAATATGATAGTTTTAATTATAAAGATAAAAAAGTTGTAACTTAAAAATTTGGAAAAATTAGATTTATGCCACTGGCAAAACTTGTTAATTAGAGAAATGCCATTGCTAAATTGATAATTAGATATTTGTCACTATAAAATTGTTAAAATTAGTTTTATGCCATTATTTTCTCCAAAAACATAGTAAATTATAAATATGCCACTCTCAAATCTACCATTATTTTGAAATATTCCCAAACTATCCTCCTTACGTTGTACCAAAAAGGAAGATAAACTAGAAGGAAAACTAAATTTAAAATCAGACTAATTATGGAAAAAAAATATCTATAAAAATTGATATATTTAAAATCAGATTTCGTGGGCCGAAGCTTATATAACTATATGTACATAATATATATAAAGTACTAATTTCGTTCTTACTGTGAACATGTTATCAATGCACATTATTTTTTTTTTGGGTCTTGTTATCAAATTTTATTCGGTAGGAAAAATGACTTATAAACCATATATATATAGTGGTTTGTTTTGATTTGCAAAAATCGTATATATATATATATATATATATATATATATATAATTTTGTTTTGCCAAAAAAAATGTTTATGTCATTGTTTTAATGCACTAGTGGCATAAAACTAATTTTTATATTTTTACATGGCATAAACTCATTTTTATTATTTGTCATGGCATAAAACTAATTTGTTATTTAGTGATGGTATTTTTCTAATTTTAAATTTATGTAGTGGTATATTTAAAAGGGTAAAATTGTCATATCAATAGGTCAATGGCATAAAACTAATTTTTACTATTTTCTAGTGGCATAAAAATAATTTGTCATTTAGTGATGGCATTTTCATAATTTTAATTTTTCGCAGTGGCATAAACCTAATTAACCCTAAAAATTTTTACACCTCAAAGATAATGTTGACATGACAACATAAGCATATAATCGCACCATAAATAAAACAATAATGGAATTCATGGTACTGATTCTGTGGCCCCATGCCTCTCGTTTGGCCGATATGGTCGAATAATGGAACTAAAACTAAAATGGTACCTATGACTTATTTCCTACCTTTCTACGATTAGCCTACTTTGAAGTTTGAAAGCAAAATTGCTCCAATTGAAATTTAAAATATTGAAACGTGCAACTTATTAGTTTTATAAGAAAGAATTACAATTATACAGCAGGTAATTACATTGGCACAACAACTGGTTCAGGGGAAAATAAGGCGCCCATTAAAGTGAGAGAAAATATTCATTTATCTTGCTAATTGTATGGAAATATCGCAGAACCCTTAATAATGCAAGTTCGTGGCCTATTAATCCAACCTACATGGCTACATCTTTTTTTTTTCTGAATTTTGTTTCATCTACATAATCATTATCTATATGCAACTATGCAAGAGATCTATTGAGTATTGAGAAGACTGAGGAGTTGAGAAATATGTGTGGGACCTACTTAATATTCTCTTCACTGGTTTTGTAGATTTAATTCTTTTTTAGTATGTATTAAAGAATAAAAATTGTGATTTCCCCCAAATTCATATATGCTATATCATGCACTTTTCTGTGTTACGACTGAGCTCCTATGTTATCTTCTTCCATTATTTTTTAAAGATATAGCTCATGATCAATTTATGTATCGCTTGAAATAAAATCAGACTGTGTTTAAATAGTGTTGGAATAAGATGAACAGCAAATAAAGACTTTATATTATATATTCCAGCTGCATCCAAATACACTTTTCCATTAGTGAAAAAAGATATTATTTCATCTATTCCGAACATATATTTAAAATTAAGTTAATCAGTTCTGACGAATTTGCTATATTCTCAACACATAACATTTCATATTCACAAAGGCTCGTTTGGATTGCTTAGGAATAAGGAAGAATAATTCTTCTTAGACAGAAAATTAGAAAGAATTATTTCTAAGCATTCAAACATGTTGGCTCCGTTTGGATTGCTTAGGAATAAGAGAAATAGCCTATTCCTAAACGGGAAGTATTGAGAAGTGTGTAACTTTGTGAAGAGTTTGGATTGTTTATAATAAATTTACGCCTAGGAATAAGGTGAGAATAATTCTTTCCGTAAAAATACTTTTTCTAACACATCCCTTATTTTCATTTTTTTTGAAGATAAATTGGAGGTCTAAGCCACCCAACTTATTTTTAAATTAATTAAATGTCTATGAAAGATCCCCAGCAGGATTTCGAACATGCGACTTTTCACTTAAGGAGTCAAGGTGCATTGTTCTTTGTCACTAGACCAAGAGCTGGTTCTCCTTATTTTCATTTCTTATTCCTAACATATCATCCAAACAATATTTCTTTTCTCGAAATAATGTTCTCAATTCATTTTTTTCATTATCTATCCTCATGCATCCAAACACACACCTCAAACTACTTATACCAAAAAAAAAATTTGCTATCAATTTTCCATACTAATAATTTGAAAAGCACTTGATTGCAAGCACAGTAATCGGCTAAAGAATCTCGAATAAGTCTCCTTTATTTTTGTTGGGTTCTATCTTTTTTCTTTGGGATAAGACGAATTTGATAGAAACTGCGGGCCACAAACCTTTTATCTGCTCAGATAATTTCGTAGATTTGAATAATTTTTAACCGTCCCAATAAATTTATATCCACTGTTAAAGATCCTTTTTGGATGTAGTACTAAGTCGACATTGGCACGACACTATCTGGCCAATCCGAATCTGCTCCCGCACGGGACCGTCCAGCGCAGCCTACGAACCGTCCGATCTGATCTGGACGGTTCGGGCCTATCAATCAAGTTACATGTACGGGACTCCCTTTGCCATTGAGATTAAATCATACGGCTCACAGTGGTTGGGGCCTATCAATCAGGTTACTCATAGCCTACGGGCATTTTTCAAAAAGGCAAGTCGTGATTTTTGTTTATTTTAGTTCGATTCCTCATCCCATTTATCTGGATGAAATGCTTCCTACCTTTTTTGATACCTTGATGTGCTTTATGTCATGCCATCTTTTCATAAAAAAAATGTCTTCAAACATCATTTTGACACGTAGTGTCATGTATAATTAATCATAAGCCTGGGATTTGAAGATGATAATAATAATAATAATAATAATCTTACGCCTGGGCCTTGTACTCTGTAAAGAAAAAGGAAATGTTTATATCTTTTTATGTTTTTATCGTGTCTAATTTTAAAAAATTTCAATAGTAACAAAGTTTAAACCTCCAGTGATGATATAAATAAGTAGATATAGTCTATATTTTTTTTATATGAGATGAAATATGATTTTATTTTAACAGTATTTACCAGCTTGAAAATTCGACATTCAATAATTGTTCGCATCGATATATTTTTATAAAATTTTAGAACTTGTCGAAATAAAGTGGAGACATCATAATTTTTTAAAAAAAATAGAAATAGACAATTTTGATCATATTTTATCACTTAATTTAAAATTATTGAAGATTCGAAAGTAACGGTAAAATTTTTAGGAAAAAGAAATACATATATCATGATATGGATCTTACCAGGCAGCATGAATAAATATATATTTTTTATTTTTTGATGAAAAACATGAATAAATTTCAGTGCATCAACGGTGGCTCCCAAAAACTCACCGGGAACAAGCACACCCACAATTACCCTCAAAAGACCGGTTGAATTAGAAGTACATTGAAACGGGGGAAAAAAAATTATAGAGCCATCAGTTTGGAAAGAGAAAATAAAATACAAAGTTCTTGGCAGAATGACAGTTACAGATTTTTTTTATTTGTTAATCGCGTTCGGCAAACTGAAGTTGATTGGGAATTGCAATTATTTATTTTATTGTATTAGCTTTCGGTGAATTTGAAGTTGGTCGGGACTTGCGGTTTTTAAAATTGGTTGACTGAATTCAATTGAATTGACGAAAAGAAGACCAAAGAGAATTTGCCTCTCCTTCCTTCATCTATGAAACTGTTTTCACCGCTGATTTCCTGTCTTGGATGTCCGGAATACATAATTAGTTTGAGACTTTCAGACTTTGAAAAGTCATATTTTGATGAAACTATTTTTTTAAAAAAAAACAAAAAACAGGTCCCATATACTAATAACCTAACTCTTCTTAAAAGGTGCTAAATTTCGACACTCTGTCTCCGTTTGGATGCGTTGAGAAGAAGTGGGAATAAGAAAGAAGGGAAGAAAAAAATTTATAAACAATCTAAACTCTTCACAAAGTTACACGCTCCCAATACTTCTTCCCAATTCTTTCCTTCTTCCCTTCTTCCCACACCTATCCAAACGTAGCCTCTGAAAGCTATATCCAGTACAATGGAAATTCATTCATCAAATTAATTGTAATTGGAAGGGAAGAAGGGCTTACGCGGTCCTCCAATGCCGCGACACGTCTCTGTGGCTCCGTTTGGATTCCATTTGGGAAGAAGGAAAGAAAGAAATAAGAGAATAAATTTATTATAAACAATCCAAACTCTTCACAAAGTTACACACTTCCCAATACTTCTTCTCACTTCTTCCCTTCTTTCCTTCTTCCCACACCTTATCGAAACGGAGCCTGTATCCACGCCCCCCTAAAAATGTTACATAAAGAAAATTATTGTTAATGCATAAAATATTTTTGTGAATATTTTTTTTTTGCAAACTGATGAAGGCTTAAACCTAGGAATCAAATAAATTTATAACCTAGAGCTAGTCTCACTAATCGTTCGGAATATAGCTTTAGGGTCGAACCCAAGGGACGGATCTTTGAATACTGGACTTATCCTTTCTTAAAATCTAGACAGAAATATTTTATAAAGTTTTGAATGATATAAAATTAAACAGTGCTTGAATTGTAAATGTTTTTGATTGATTTTTGGACTTGGAATAAGACAATCAAACTAAATTAAAGTAAAATACTAAAGGTAAGGTCTTTTGGGTTTTAAACAGAAATTAAGGCGTCCTAGGAGTTGCGTTTCACTTATGTTTGGCTGCTAAACCCCAAAATTAAGCACTTTCGCACTAACTTTAATGTTTAAGCTACGATTACCACATTGCTCGGTCCGAGCAAGGACTTGCTCGGTCCGAGCAGAGGATAAAAGTGAGTTAACTCGATCTAATATACTAAGTTATGCCTCAAGTCAGGATTTATTGGTCAAACCTAGTTATTCTAAGCCTTAGCTTTCGTTTTTTGGAACAGATATTGGTTCAATCACAATCTAACCTAATTAATTTGATCGACTCACAACTTTTGGTATAGAGTTTGATAAATTAAACTTGTTTAATAAACAAATCTCAAAGCATTATATAGCATATCAAGTCAAGCAAACATCATCCAAACATAAAGATAATCCTCTAATCCTAAGATATCATAGATAACTAGCCTAACATAGTAGCAAAACACATAATAAACAGTATATAAAAATAGAGATACAAGCCCATCAAATCGTAAGAGAAAATCATAAAAAAATACAAAGCAAATACTCTTTTATGATCTATGTCAAGATCCAATAGGCGATGAGGTGTGGTGGAATTGCCTCTCAACTGCTGCCGTCGTCTGCTAGGATCAAGCCCTAATGATCTCCAATGGTGAAAAGAGAGAAAGGAGAGAAAAATAGCCTTGGGAAGGTGCAAATGAAGATGGAAAGTGGAATCCCCTTCACCAAGGTCTGCAGGGGGTATATATGGATGTCTCAAGGTGCATAGAAAGGAGGTTTGGACGCCAACGCAAGAAAAGATACCAAATAGTGAGGTTTCCATGTTGAAAAACATACCAAACTTGCTATGGCGGCCATTTGCTCGGACCGAGTAAGGTTCCACTCGGACCGAGTGGAGTATAAGGAAAGTGGCATGGCGGCTGTGAACCACTCGGACCGAGTGAAATGCTGCTAGGACCGAGCAGAGTGCTGAGAGACGCCTTCAATGCTAGGAATGAGTCGTCTAGCATGCAGAAAACACCGGAGAATCCATTGAAATGCTCCGTAATCACCAGAAATCATTAAAACATGTACATAGAGAAGAGAAGAAACGACGGCAGAGCCAAATCCTGAAAAAACATGACAATTCATAAGTATTTCGTTGGTTTGAGTCAATTTTAAGTTCCAAGTACGATCCAAATAACAATAAAAATTGACTACGTCACAAACTATGGTTCACAGATGCACTAGACATGATTGTATACATGACACATAAGTACATAACACATCTCAACTGTTTTGATATGATTATTTTGGAGTACCGCTATGCTCTGTGTTAGATATATTATTCAAAAATAGAGTATAGATCTCAATATACAAAGCACCGGCGCCGTTTGGATCGTTTAGGAATAAAAGGAATAGTCTCTTTCTAGACGAAAATTTATTCCTAACAATCCAAACTCTTCACAAAGTTACACACTTCCCAATATTTTTTCCCTAGAAATAGACTATTCCTCTTATTCCTAAACGATCTAAACGACCTCGTAAGACATAAGTACTAAATGTATATTACATATGACCATCGTAACTCTTTATATAAAAGAAGTGCAAGAATTCATACGCCTAATTCAAAATAGTTGGTAAACCATGAATCATGATCACAATCCTAACAGCATGTCACCGACCATTACGTCATTAAAAAGCATTAGTACCGGTTTTTTATGTATTATTAGTACCGATTTTGTACCGGTACTAATAATAGGGGTACTAAAAGTAATAAAAAATCGGTACTAATAAGCCGATACTAAAAGACTTAGGAAAGTGACGGAAAACACTATTAGTACCGGTTTTTTTATAAAAAAGCGATACTAAAAATATTACATTTAGTACCGATTTTTTATAAAAAACCAGTATTAAATTTATTTTTTGGAAAAAAAATCAATTTTTCAGTTTTTTTTTAATTAATTTAGTATCGGTTTTTAACTAAAAAACCGGTACTAAATTAATTAAAAAAATGAAAATGAAAATTAGAATTAAACGCGTATTGATCAATTGTTCATTACAAAATTGTCCAATGAGGACAAATACACAAAGTTCATTTGCTGTCGGTTTCATATTAATTTGTTATTATTGAGCTTAATTGATAGTGAAACTATTGTTTTAGGTGTCATATCAGTCAAACTAGGTAATGAAAATCAGCTTGTTGTGGTCGGAGAAGGAACGGACGTGGTCGAATTGACAAAAAGAAAATAAAACAAATACAGGCCAAAGATGTCGCAACTCTTTCAACTTTCAAATATGAAACTACGACTAGTATAATTAGTAACTCCGCCCCCCAATAATTCCACTTCTTTGCTGGCTTCCCAGATGAAACGCAAACCGTGCCTACATGAAGTTCCATTGAATCAGATTATTTACAATTAATATAAAATAACTCAATTCAAACAAAGCTTGTATATATGTTATTATCATAGTATCGCAATGCTGTATATACATTACCAACCCAATATTTATTTCCAGAATCAGATCAAAATATCAAGCAGTTTTGCATGTGGTATTCGGAATTCTGCTGGGGGCACCATAAAGCTCACTTCCATTCTTATTGAGAGAATAAAAAATTGGAAAAGAAAGGGAAAAAAAGACGGGTAGTAGGAGACAGGTACCTTCAGTGATTTCAGGCTGGTCAAGAGAAGAACATAATGTTTTAGCTGCACCATGATCTCCCTTGGTTCTCGCCTTGACATCTTCCTCCACTTCCTATGTTTACAAATAAAATGCACATCAATAAGTATTTATACAAACGTACAAACAACAAAATAGAATGATGAATACTCGTGACTCGTAAGGGTCACCATGCAAATTTCATCTCATGCCACAATAACCCAGTTACAGAGCACTGAGCACCAACACAAATCATCCTTTATTTAGGGTTGATGCATGTGTTACATACATGTATTGACCAAGTTTCCAAAACAGGAAAACATCAGAAGATGTGGTGGAGTGGAGAGGGGGGATAGAGAGAGAGATATCAGAGAGTACCTTCTCATCACACCAAGGAGCAAATATCAACTTCTTGTTGTTGAGAGCAGTCGAAACTTATCCCAGGTGTGGACCTTTTCAATGCATGCATCTCTCTCCTTTTTGGCTGTGTTGAATAGATTCTCTTGGATGCTCATAAAAAAAATAGTTTTTAATTTAGTATCGATTTTTTAAAAATCGTTGAAAAAAACGATTTTCATTTAGTAAAGATTTTTTATAAAAAACCGGTACTAAATAATTGATTTTTAGTACCGATTTTTATAAAAAATCGGTACTAAATTAAAAACTATTTTTTTCATTTTTGTCGGCACTTTAGTACCGTTTTTTATAAAAACCGATACTAAATAATTGATTTTTAGTACCAGTTTTTTATAAAAAACCGGTATTAAATTTAAAACTGTTATTGATGAAGGCTTAAAACCTAGGAATCAAATAAATTTATAAACCTAGAGCTAACCTCACTAGTCTTTTGGAGTACAGCTTTAGGGTCGAACCCAAGGGACGGTTTAATTGATTACCGGATTTATCCTTTTTCAAAAGCTAGACAATAATATTTTTGTGGAGTTTTGATGAATTAAATGTAAAGGTGCAAGTAAAGTATATATATTTTTTGTTATTTTGTCTATTAAAATAATGTAAACAACTAAAGTAAAGTTTTTGAATTTTCAAACAATATAAAAAGCGTCTTAGGGTTCAGGTTTCACCTTGGTTTGGACTCTAGAACACAGAACTTATCACTTTCGTGCATCAAACTATATTTTCAAGCGTTCACTTCTCTGTTCGGTCCCAGCAAGGATCTGTTTGGTCCGAACAGAGGGTGAAAGTGTGTGGTTTTGACCTTTTATGATATTTTATGCTTTGTGCTAGGGTTTGTTGGTCAAACCTAGATATTTTAAACCTCAGCTATCGCTTGTTGGACTAGAAATTGGTTTAATCACAACCTAACCTAATTAACTCGATTGGTTCACAACTTTTGGTATAGAATTCAATCAACTTAAACTTGTTTGTTGGAGTTCATAAGGATATCTAGAGGTCTTTTGGACTTGTCTAAAAGTTACACTTTTGGTGTCAACTAATCTCCCTTTCGGATCTACGATTTATCCCTAATACTTATCTAAATTATCTTGATTAACCTAACTTTAGAACTTAACTAAATGCGGCCGTACATCTAGAAGTTAATTAGACTTTAACCAAGTAATTAAAACAAGCAATTAACATAATTCTCAACAAAACAAATCAACAAAACATATCATATCATATTGAGTTAAATCACAACACATCGAAACCTAAGTTACTTCCCTACTCCTAAGACAACATAAATCTAGCCTAACATGAAAGCAAAATAAGATACAAGCTCCATCAAATCAAAATATCAAGAGAATGGAAGAAATAAACCAAATATCGCTTCTAACTCAAGATACCGAACGTCCAGAGCCGTGGTTGGGTTGATTCTGTCGCCGTCGCGTCTAGAATTGCTCCAAAGATGATGCCATGGTCGTGCTATGATGAAAGAGGTGGAATCCCACGCCTTTCGGCGTGAAAACGGTGGTGGAAAGGTGCCAAAACGTGGTAGGAGGTGGAATTTCGTGTATGGTGGATTCCCCCCTTTTCTTCTGGCCTAGGGGAGCATAAATAGTGATCTTCTGGACTTGGAAAGGAGGCTAGGGCGTCATGGCAAGAATTCATACCAAAATATTGAGTTTTCATGCTTGATAACTTGCCAAATGCACTATGTCGGCTCTCAACTCGGACCGAGTTGGCTCAAACTCGGACCGAGATGGCAATTTAGCAGTTTTCTGACTTTCAACTCGGACCGAGATGGATCCAACTCGGACCGAGTTGACTCCAGACCGAGGAGAGGTAGTATTTCGGCCATAATTCCTTCACCCGAACTCCGATTGAGGCGATTCAATAGGCGTTGGAAAGCTTAGGATGAGCCCTTCAATGCTATTGATTCCATTTGACCAATTGTTTCTCTTAAATCCACCATTTTATGCATTAATTGAGTTTAATCCACCGAGTTCCTGAAATTCAATACAAAAACCACAACAGTACCCAATTCTAGACAAATATAGCACGAAGCACAATGAATATGGAGGTTTGAGTAACCATTTAAGTGTAAAGCCCGGTCAAAAAGCACATATAAATATGAGATATCAAATATTTTTATTTTTGTCGGCACTTTAGTACCGATTTTTTATAAAAAATCGGTACTAAAAATTAATTATTTAGTACCGATTTTTTATAAAAAAACCGGTACTAAATGAAAACCGTTTTTTTTTCAGCGATTTAGTATCGGTTTTTTAAAAAAACCGGTACTAAATAATAAGTCTGACAATTACAAAATTGCCATGATTTATTTTTAATACCGGTTTTCTTAAAAACAGGTACTAATGATCCGGTACTAATAATCTTTTTTGGTGTAGTGAACGGTCTGTGACCGGCGGTTGACAAAGATGCAATCAACTAGCTAGACAACTGTAATTTCATTTTCTTGAATAGGAACGTTAATTTGTTTGTATATATTATTTAAAAAAAAAAATCTGATATCGAGTACTTACATGAGAAACTTCACGTGGAGAGGTTAGTCGGTGATTCCGTACGTGGGAACGAGTCCGAGTCTCGCATGCATGCATCATGACACATGAAGGGGGTTGATTTTGCTTCAGGTTACAGCTGGTGCTGCCTCACCTTACCTGTCGCCTTTGCAAATTGTTTAATACTTAATATTTATATTGTGCGGATTGCATTTTCTTAGTTTTTACTTTTCACCACACCATATCAATAGACTCGAAAAAATAATTCAGAAGAAAAAGAAGGCCATTTGCACAATATTATTCCAAATATTACCATTTTATACAGTTGTCGAATAACCTTTTATGGGGAAAAAAAAATACTAATTGACATGCATGGACTGTACCTGTCCACTTATTAATGTACGCAACTGTTTTTCTATTTTTCTTTAATTAAGATCAATCTACTTAATAGGTTGATGCGCGGTAATATATAGTCCTCGTTATGATTATAGGAAATTTAAACGAAAAAAATTATAAAGTGAGAATTGTATACTAATTATCAAACCTGAAAAAAAAAAGATAATCTCGATTCCTTAATTATATGGATTAACTATAGTATTTCAAAATTCTAACCTACAGTTTCATATAATAGAACTTCGATCAGTATAGATTCCTTACGATAATATTCATTACTCACGAGAATATGATTCCTAGACACCCATACCTTCCATAATAACAATTACAATAATTTATTACAGTCGAACTTCCTTTTAAGTCGGATCATGATAATCTGATAGTGATGCATAGAATAATTTTGAGAGTTCAGCCTTCAGATGAGATGATTGACATGTATTTGATATAAGAATTGAGATGCTTTAAATATAAGATAAAAAGTGCTGAGAAGTGACTAAAACACTAGGTTTTCATATAAGTTTTGTAAAATTTGAAATTTATTTGATACTCAATCAATAGATAGAAAAAAAAAACGAACCTTGTTAAATGTAATAGATTCATTTTAATACGTTCATGTTTTATCCTTTGATCGAGTATCAAATAAATTTCAAATTTTATAATATACAAGTAAACTATTCAATGGAACTCAAAAAGAAAATTCATTTAACTTAGTTTTATTGCCAATGAAAGGTTTATTGCGAGTCAAAGTTTGCAACTGGCTATGAGTGTAATAAATAATTTTAATGTTAGTAGACCACGACAATAGGTCATTCTTTCCAAGTAAAAAAGAAAATAGGAAATTACAGAAAACAAAGAACAAAATAAAAACTAAGGAAAGCTAACCAGAAAACATATAGGCATCCTGAACGACACTTATTGCATAAGTTTTGTTTTTTTTAAGGCTTAATCTGATAGAGAACAACATATTCCTTGCACAAAAAAAGAAAAATTGAAGTCTTAAGTAAAGAAACAAATGAGTCTGACCGTCTAATACTCTTCACATGCATGGTAATATTATTTATAAACCTATATAAGGCTCTAGTTTGGATCTACTTAAAAGAAATTAAGCACACCTTGCTACATAATACCGATGAAGTCATGTCCATACGATCTGTCCAATAGAATTCTTGCTTTGGCAACCATATTAAAGCAACCAAATTTATTCATCACTTTAGTGTGCAAACTATTACCCTTCAGTTCTATTAACAGACAATATCAAGAGATACTAAGAGTTTGCTTACCTAAAGTTTCCAACTACAATAACAATGAGACACAAAGTGCTGGCCATAACAACAATTTCTAAAATTCAAACTAGGCCTAATTAGCTGAGCCCATGAGGTTAATTCAAACTTGGCCTAAGTAGCTGAGCCCATGAGGTTAATTAGCCATGAACCTTAGCCGAATTAGCTGATTCACTGTCAAGTGGTGGCACAATTTTTCTCTTGGGCTTCCAGTATCAAATTTTTTTTAATCATTTTGCACCACCACTTGAGAGTGAAACAATATGAAGCCTAACAGAAAATTGTGTGCTTACACACTGAGATGCCTTAACTCTTAACCCTTGCATCACAAAGACAAAACAGTGACCTTTTTTTTTGTGGAAAGTCATCTATGTTTAGCTCTTTACTAAACATCAAGGGTAGTTATTTTGTATATAATAAGAAATTCCTTAACAGACCCTGATCCTTTTGGAGCTCGATTAGTTCATGAGTACTCATGGGTAGTTATTTTGTATATAATAAGAAGCAACTCATCAACCATGAAAAAATAGGTACCCATGACCCAAGCCAATAACACACGTCTGATGCTCTGGAACTTGATCTGATCACATAACTGAATTTGGGCACTAAATCATATAAAAAGCAAAATAAAAGAACCTTCAGATGATGCATTGAGCAAGCTGTGGTTTGTGAAGATGGTTGTGATTTTGATTGAACCTTGCAATTGAATGATGAAGCGGACTGGGCTGCATTTAAGGAGAAATCAACGATGAATGCTAACATAAGAAAAGAGACCGATAATCAACAGATAAATACAGAAAAAAGAAAGCAACCCCTAAATCTCAATTCTGAAATGGCGAAACCTGCAAGTGAAAAGGGGAAAAAAATTAGTCCAATCGAAAACTAAACTCCAAAATAAAAAAAAGAAGAGAATTACAAATCAGATAATTAAGAGAAGGAATAATAAAAATTGACAAATAGAGAAAGAAGAAAGCAGCAAAAAAAGCGCCAAACCTAATTGTAGCTGACGATCATACTGAACTGTGCATAAAAAAAGAGAATGAAAATGAGCATCACAATTACCAAAGAAGAAATGAGAGAGAGAGAGATGTTCTTACCAGATCAGTGCTCAATCGGAATAGCGACCAACAGAAGATCCATAGGCCAACAACAATTCATATGTAAGTTAAATAACTAACCTGGACACGATCAAAAGTAAATAATATCGAAAAATTATTACCAAATTAATTAGTTTGGATTGTGCCTAAATTAACATTACATTTACATCTAACAAAAGTATTTCAAAATATTCCCAATTTGCCACTGATTTGTGTACCCATGCAATATTTAAAATGCGATTGTTGAGAACAAGTTTCAACTTAAAAAGGCTTAACTGTAAGTTCTATTGAAGGTTACCACAAATGGTGAAGGCAAAGTTACACAGTGAGAAGAAAATTTATAGACATTAAGATAACAAATAGATTAGATAAAACAAACACACAAACCTATTTATCTCTGACATAGAGATTGCCTACACGACAATAGGAAAAACACCAAAAGGTTGAGCATTATCTAAATTTTTCATTTTATTTCTAATCCTTTCTAAAGACTCTTAGCTTTTTTCTTCACACATGTTACAGTCCAACAGAAATAAGGAACAAAAATATTCTTCAAAAACTCATTAAAAAGCATTTTAATTGAATGAAGAAGACACTTAAAGCATGTAACCTATTTAAGTGAAGAGGTAGGGTGTTTTTTTCGTCATTTATCTACATGAGTATGGATAGGCTTAAAAATGATAAATAGCAATAAAAAAAACAATAGCACTGGTACAACGATCAATTTTGATCGAATTACTATTCACCAAAATAAATAAGGTACCCAAATTGACCAACATTTGCTCATTGAATTAATTTAGTTGCTAAATTGGCGCACAAAATTAATTCAGCGTGATAGAAAAACCAATATGTAACATCAAAAACTGCTGATCAATAGAACCATTTGTGGTGGATTACGTATGTTAGACATTGACCTATCACAAAAACCTCAGCATTTTAGACAGGATTAAAATACCTAATAAATCCCAAAATATCCTGAGATTTCTGATTCAATCCTCTTTAAGAGCTTCTCTTTGCACCGTTCTTCATATGCAATGTAAATTTATTTTCTTTGAACTGCATCTCTGTGTGCTGAAGAAAGGTTTTTTGCCAGTTTGTTTCATTGACCAGACTGCATCTATTTATATATCTATATATGAAAAGCAATAGACGGAGACCACCAAAAAGCAGCAGGCCAGCCGCATGCCTCAGATCCGCGGTCGATAAAACTTAGCGCAGAAGGGATCGTATCCTCTGGATGTTGAATACACGTCTTTTAATACGAGTCGTCTGATTTAATCTCAACGGTTAGATTTTTTCGAGTTATCAATTCTGGTATTATGCACGGGACATCTATAGCTGTTGAGATTAAATCAGACGACTGAGATTGAAACCATCCACTTCCAGAAGATGCGAAGTCCTCTGAGAGAAGTCTTCTGCGTGGAGAGAGAAAGCCTCGGAAAGAGAAATGGAGAACTCAGGATCCGAATAAAGTTTTATGCATCCATCGTAGCCGTGCGATCTCACCAAACTTAAACAAACGGCCCGGATCGGTTACTGTCTTTAATATTAAATGATGATTGAATCACCGTATTAATTAAGATGACGATTGACGAATCACATAAAAGATACGGATCGACGGAATCCAACAAGCTAAATTGCAGCCGTTGTTAAAAATCTGTGAAATAGTTTCCATAAATAAACTACAACGGTAATAAAAAATTAATGACCGTTTAGATTTAATAATAAAATAAAGAAAATCAATATTCCTTTCTGGAGAAGGAATCTTTTACTGCCTTCGCAAGAAACCCTTTATCTTCCCATTTAACGAGAACTTTCCTTTCCACTCGCTAGTCTCTGCTCTTCCTCTGCTACTTTAACCTTTTTTCTCGCTAAAAAGTAAAATCCCTTTTTTCTCTCAATCTAATCTTCTCGCACAGGAATCAAGAATTCGCCTCGTCTCCTCTCCCGTCTCTCTCACAGTCTCATTCGCTTGCATCATTGTTTCCTCTCCTGTCCTCTCACAGTCTCATCCGCTCTCCATCTCCCCATCGCTTTCTCTTGCGGGGGGAGGCGATTGATCAGGCACTAAGGCCAGTATGTTTTCGTATATTTCTGTTTAATCAGCGATTTTTGAAAGATTTTAAGCGAAATCGAAAGTTATTGCGCTTCTGAGAAAATGCTGTCGTTTTTGCTCTGGAGTAGCAAGTTATTTCATACTTGTGGTTTCTAGGGTTTAGCGTTTTAGCAACTTCGGTTCTTATTTTCACCTTTTTTCTTCTTCTATTTCGAAGATTTTTAGTACTTGTTACTAGTTTTACATGAAAAATTCAGAGAAAGAACAACTTCTAACTGTTTCCAAAGTTGCTCTGGTATATACAAGTCTATTTGCGAAAATTAACTTCTATTTGCTTCTAATTTTGTTGGTTCCTTTTTAGTACGATTGAGCGTCTATTTTGGCCATATTATTAGGTTGGTTCGAAATTTGAGAGGTTTCTGCTTCTGTATTCTTCTTAACTTTTTTTAAAGCCGCTCTGGTAGATATCCGAGTCTATTTGGGTAATAACTTCTATTTTTTTCGAAGTCTAGCCTCTCCACTTCTAATTTTTGGTCCCTTTTTAGGTCGATTGAGAATCTATTTTGCCATATTATTAGGTTTCTTTGAAATTTGTGAGGTTTGTGCTTCTGTATTCTAATTTTTCAGTTATTTTGTTTTTTTTTTCTGGTCAGAAGTGAGATTGCTGTAAATAGGGTTTTTTCTTTGGTAAATTGGTTAAATATATACATTTTTGGTATTGTAGTTAAAAGTGTATTTTCTTTTTAGCGTTGGGGGGTTGTTATTTGGTGGATTTGCATAAATGTTCGTTGGTAGCTTTAAAGATTCGAGTATTAAGTACTGTGTTCTTTGATGGGATTTTGGATAGCTGAACTTGAGTTAATTTTCTAATTAAATTTGTAAGGTTAGCGCAAAATGAATTTTGATTCTGGCTTTGTATAGGTTGTAGTGCCATTTATATTCCCAAGAATTGCTTTCCTCCTTTATGTTCTCGCTGGTAATGCTGTTAATTAGGAGATATTGCTAATAAGTGAGACACCTTACCTTTATTTCTGATTAAGTTTTTGAGATTTTTCTTTCCAGTTACCTTAAATATGTCAACTAGGGCCAGAGTATCTGTAAAAATGAAACTAAAATCTAATTACCTTCTCTGTAATTTCTTAATATTCCTTATACTGCACACTAATCCCCTTTATATTTCTTTCAATTTTCAGGTGTGGTAATTTATTAACAAGTAACTCAATAGACCCTCACAGAGAGGATCTACCTCCACCTCCACCTATTTCGTCTGACGTGCAGCTGGTTCAGGCCGAATCTGACAAGGGGTACCCTTCTTAGGAAAAACGGCTTTTTCCTAAGACAGAGGTAACAAAATCAGATATGTCTTTTACTCAGACATAATTCAAACGATAACAAACTTGATATCACTTATATCAGATTTATCTCTTACTCACATGCTTTGATATCAACCTGAAGATCTATGATTGTGCTAACCTAGTCTTGAATTCTCTGTGCTATTTTCAGCTATCAGAGGAGAGCACTACTGCCATGTCTGTTGGTAAGCTCTCTCATCTTAGACATACTTTAATCAATGTTGTGTTTCCCGTGAGACTGTGATTAGTTAAAGCCGTAATTATACAAAATACAGAAGTCTCTGCATCTGAATTAATTTATGCTAAATAACTTAATATTTGAATGCAATAGCAGGTACCTCAGATGGACTGTCTAAGAGGACCCACGTCCCTTACTAAGTTAAGTTTTCTTCACCTTTCATGAGATCATAATTTATTCTAATTACCTATCTTTATTGTTTTAATCATGTTCTGGTTTGTTTCTTTGTTTGTTTAGGCGGCAGATTGATGAAATAATTAGTGTTCGCCCACCGCTTTGGGCCTTTCGATGGTTTGTGTGATGGATACGATGCAGATTTAAGCTTACCCACTGCAAAAAAAAAAAAATCCAGATAAGTTGTTTTGTTGACTTGCACCAACATATCTTCAATATTTATTAAATTATAGGGAATAAATACATCATAGATGAGAAAAAAAACACCCACTGTTTTCTCCTTTAAAATGTTAATGATGATATGCTTGCCCTAAGATCCACCGATCCATGCTAGAGTAAATGTTAGTATCTGTCCTTGTACAATTTAATCTTTACATGTTCAATATGACCACAATTTTTAAGGATACAAGTACTATGGATAGATATATGATATGTCGTAACCTTGTGTGTTTAATTATATCAATTTGTTAATCTAAAGTGTATTAATTTTTGGTTCTCATGGTTGCTGATAATTGTTTTCTGAAGTGTGAGTCTGGCTGTGGTTTTAGAAACCTCTTAGGCTTGGCTATATTGTTGTGTGGGTACATCCAACAGATGTAGTTAAGAACTTGTGCTCATTTGAAATTACTTTTTATTTTTGGAATGTTTTGTTTGTTTCTAGGTTTATTGAAACATTGGGTGAACGAAATCATCATTGCTTATCTACTTGTTAAGTTTGAACAATAATACAATTTGTTTTTCATTTTTGCAGTAAAGTAATAGTGCAGTGAACTGTCAGGAGGCCTTTTGTGTGCTTGATATCATCCTACGCCAGCACTCATCATCTCAGTATGCTCAAACCTTCCTCCCCCCTCATTTTTTTCTCTTTGAAGTGTATTTCATTTTTTAAATGGGATGCCTTAGAATTAATTATTGTTATTATTCACCAGTCTTTGAAAAGGGTACTGCCTGAAACATTAGACTTCTTCAAATTACATCATATTAAACATCTGAGATGTATAAGCCATCTTTTCTTCTCTGCATTATTAAGAAATGTTAAAAAAAAAGACTCCAATGTAGCTATCTACCGCCACAAATATGTGGACAATAATTGTACCTTCTGGTGGTGTTGGGTTGTTTTTGGAACTGTTCAATTATTCATATTGCGACAGATGAGAGAGAGATTGTCAGCAAGGAACTCAGGCTTGAATGGTAAGTAGGTTTCTTCCCCCGTCTAATTTGGTTTTGCTTTTTGGGTAATCCTCATTTTTGCAAAAGGGCCCTCGAAATTCAGCAAACTTGGTGGGTTTGTTGGGTACTTTTGCAAAAGGAGAGTTCTTCTGGATATAAATGTCAGAAACTTTTGCAAAATTAAGAAGTCATGTGTGTAAAAGCTGTTTGTGCTTATTTTATTTTATCTTCTTTTGCAATTTTGTTAAGCCTTTGGTTCTAGATTTTTGTTATCTTTGTTTAATTTTACTTTTTATTTGACATATTAGGTCTTTTTCTTTGATGCAGGAGTTAATAAAACAGGACGGTTTTTGAAGGTATGCTTCTGTTTCGATTATTATTTTTTTATTTGCATTGTAAATTCCATCATTTTGATTCTAATTATTGTTCTCGCATATACCTGCTGAAACTAGTGTAGTGTTTTTATATAGACAATGTACTGCTATCTATTGTTTGGCTATTATTGGTAAGTACTTCCCTTCAATATTAAAATTATAATAATCTTTGTTCATGTTCTAAAATTTTTTATATGTTGAGTGATGACATTTATAAGTAAAATTGGTTTTGAATAATCATTGCTGTCATAAGAACCCTTTTATTTTGGATAACTATATTGTTTGTTTAAATTTGGTTTATGTCATACATTTCCTAAATTTAATTGGATTTCATAGGTTGTTAGTTCTTCCCGGCAGTAGACATTGATTTCAAAGTATCGGGCATCTGTGCATGCGCAGTCAGCAAAGCTTGAGATGATCGATTCCCTTTTCAATCCTAAGGTCACAGCTGATGGCCCAGTTGATGAAGGTATCTTCCTGTTTGGTATCTTTGGTTTCAAGTATAGTTAGGATTCACTTTTTCAACATTTTCATTCCTTGTGTGCATTCTTTGTTATTTTTCCAGAAAGCTCCTTGTAGACTTTTATAGAAGCTATATGAAAAGAAAGCCCGATCACCTGACATATTCAGGTATACATCCTAGAATAGGAAAAATATTTATTGTGTATTTGTTCATTGTTTCTTCTTAGCTATATGTACCTGATTTGGTTCTTAAATTTATCTTCAATTCTCAATGGTAGGGATGGTGTTAGTGAATCTCAATTGAGTCAAGTTTTTAAAAATGAGTTGGATCGGATTATGGCGGTCTGTTTCCTTTTCAACAGAAATATTTTATTGCCGCCAGTCAATGTTTTATTATTTCTAATATAAATTAATTTTGATTGAAGTTGGTAATTCTTGGCTTGTAAGTTCTTGGATGAGAAATGAAACCCGAATTTTACTGTGATATCGTGGCACAGAAGAACAACCATACAACATTTTCATCCAAAATGATCCAAACAATGTTCCGCCTGGTACTATATTTTGAAAATCTTCTAACTTACCTTATTAAAGTTTGTTTGGTACCTATGAAATGTTATTCTTTGTATGATATGCAGGGACTTTTATTGATAACAAAGTAAGAAATTATGATTTGTTGATCCTAACAAGGGTGCTATCGTAAATCCTCGCACTTAATTTATATAGTAAATGAAAACTGTTTTGTTGATGTGAAGACCTATGGTATTATATGCTAACATTATGGTTTTGATTGCGTCTTATTAGGGTATAACAAGGCCAACACATTATCATGTTCTCCTAGATCATTTTGGTTTTACACCTGATGAAGATCTTCAGGAACTGATCCACTCCCTATCCTATGTGTAAGTTTTGCATTTTACTCTTCTGTTGAATATGATTGATTCTGAAGATCTATGATTGTGCTAACCTAGTCTTGAATTCTCTGTGCTATTTTCAGCTATCAGAGGAGCACTACTGCCATATCTGTTGGTAAGCTCTCTCATCTTAGATCTACATTAATCAATGTTGTGTTTCCAGTGAGACTGTGATTAGTTAAAGCCGTAATTATGCAAAATACAGATTTTTTTGCATCTGAATTAATTTATGCTAAATGACTTAATATTTGAATGTAATAGCCGGTACCTCGGATGGACTGTCTAAGAGGACCCATATCCCTTACTAAGATAAGTTTTCTTTTGCTTTCGTGAGATCATAATTTTTTCTAATTACCTATCTTTATTGTTTTAATCATGTTCTGGTTTGTTTCTTTGTTTGTTTAGGCTGCAGATTACTGAAAGAATTAGTCTTCGCCCACTGCTTTGGGCCTTTCGATGGTTTGTGTGATGGATACGATGCAGATTTAAGCTTACCCACCGCAAAAAAAACCCAGATAAGTTCTTTTGTTGATTTCCACCAGCAAATCTTCAATATTTATTAAATTATAGGGAATAAATACATCATAGGTGAGTAAAAAAGCACCCACTGTTTTCTCCTTTAAATTGTTAATGATGATATACTTGCCCTAAGATCCACCGATCTGTGCTGGTGTAAATGTTAGCATCTGTCCATAATTGTTAATGATACAAGTACTATGGATAGATATAAGATATGTTGTTACCTTCTGTGTTTAATTATATGACTTTGTTGATCTAGCGTGTACTAATCTTTGGTTCTCACGATTGCTGATAATTGATTTCTGAAGTGTGTGTCTGGCTGTGCTTTTAGGTTTGGCCTTTGGCTGTCTTGTTGTGTGGGTATATCCAACAGATGTAGTTAAGAACTTGTGCTCATTTGAAATTACTTTTTATTTTAGCAATGTTTTGTTTGTTTCTAGGTTTGTTGAAACACTGGGCGAACGAAATCATCATTGCTTATCTACTTGTTAAGTTTAAACAATAATACAAATTTTTTTTCATTTTTGCAGTAAAGTAATAGTGCAGTGAAATTTCAGGAGGCCTTTTATGTGCTTGATATCATCCTTCACCAGCACTCATCATCTCAGTATGCTCAAACCTTCCTCCCTCCTCAGTTTTTCTCTTTGAAGTGTATTTCATTTTTTAAATGGGATGTCTTAGAATTAATTATTGTTATTATTCACCGATCTTTGAAAAGGGTACTGCCTGAAACTTTAGACTTCTTCAAATTACATCATATTAAACATCTGTGATGTATAAGCCATCTTTTCTTCTCTGCATTATTAAGAAATGTTAAAAAAAAGACTCCAATGTAGCTATCTACCGCCACAAATAGGTGGACAATAATTGTACCTTCTGGTGGTGTTGGGTGGTTTCTGGAACTGTTCAATTATTAATATTGAGACAGATGAGAGAGAGATTGTCAGCAAGGAACTCAGGCTTGACTCGAAAGTAGGTTCCTTTCCCCGTCTAATTTGGTTTTGCTTTTTGGGTAATCCTCATTTTTGCAAAAGGGCCCTCGAAATTCAGCAAACTTTGGTGGGTTTGTTGGGTACTTTTGCAAAAGGAGAGTTCTTCTGGATATAAATGTCTGAAACTTTTGCAAAATTAAGAAGTCATGTGTGTAAAAGCTGTTTGTGCTTATTTTATTTTATCTTCTTTTGCAATTTTGTTAAGCCTTTGGTTCTAGATCTTTGTTATCTTTGTTTAATTTTACTGTTTATTTGACATATTAGGTCTTTTTCTTTGATGCAGGATGTTAGATATGTCTCATAATCTCACATTAGGCAATATTAGTTTTTCTAGGGTCTTCTAGGTAATTTTACCTTTTCTCTTTATATTGTAATTTAGACACCCTTTGAGGAATAACAAAAATCATTTTAAAACCCTAGCCGACTGTCTTTTCTCTCTTTTACTACTGTCTCCGTTCCTCTGTCCTAACAAATTGGTATCAGAGCACTGGCTTCGATCGCTCCCGTTCGACCTTTGCTTAGGTGACTCACTATCTCCTGTCGCTGACGCGGTGCACGATTGGCTCTTGAGCCTCCATTTCTGGTCCTATTGGCACGGTGTACGGAGCTTCACTTAAGCCGCGATATTTCCGCTTGTTCACTCAGTGCAGGACTTTGGGTGAGCCACTGTGTTTATTCATCCTACACGGTTTGCACTCATTCCCAAATTTCTTTTGGACTTTTGCGCGCTCTCTCTCTCCTGGTTAGTTTTTCAATTGGTATATATTTCCAAGTTAGGTCAAAGTCGTAGCAAAGGTATGCTTAGCAAAGTTTAAATTAAACTCTTGGGTGCATATAAACCGAGAAGCAAATTTCATCTTTGCTTGCCGTGTGCATTACAAGCTCAGATCCAAGTTAATTGGATTTTTTGAGTATTTAAATTACTTGCTGCTTGAGTGCTTCGTGTGGTTCCTGGAATTTCTTCCTGTGAGCCACGTTTTGAGAAATATTCTCCAAATTATCCATTAAGCAAAATTTGGTATTATTTCCAATAATTTGTTAATTATTGGTGTTTAGTTGCTACGGGTAATTCGTTGTGTTGCTTGATTTGGTAATTATTTGGTGAATTGATACTCTGAAATTAAGGGTGTAATACCATGAGTTCAAATTCAACAATGTCTACCAAATTTGATATCGAGAAATTCGATGGCACTAGTAGCTTTGCATTATGGAAAGTGAGAATGAAGGCAATATTGTCTAATTTAGGAAAGTGAGAATGAAGGCAATATTGTCTAATTTAGGAGTAAAGGCGACCATTACTGGTCGACCCGACTCATTAAAGGGGAAAGAGAAGGATACTGAATGGGAGACTATGGATGATAGGGCTCTCTCAACAATTCAATTGTGTCTTAGTGACTCAACTCTTCAAGAGATTCTCTCAGAGACATCGGCATCCGGTGCTTGGAAGAAATTAGAGGAAATCTTTATGCAGAAGTCAGTTACAAACCGATTAAGGTTAAAACAAAGATTTCACTCTTTGAGAATGACCGAAGGTACATCCATTAAGGTCCATATTTCAGAATATACCACTCTCCTTCATGAGATGGAGAGGATTGGTATTAAGACGGACGATGAGGATAAGGCCATGGTCTTGTTGTGTTCCTTACCGGGGTCGTATAAGGGGTTTAAGGAGACTATGCTTCATAGTCGTGATTCACTTACCCTTGAGGATGTGAAGAGTAACCTACTTGTCAAGTCTGACTTTGACAATGACTTGACTGTAGTCGAGGGCAGCCAACAGAATGTTGGTTTATTTGTTGAGAGAGGGAGACAAAAGGAGAGAACTCAAGGTTCAGGGAATAACCGTTCTAAGTCTAGGCACAAGAACCTATTTTGTGGGTATTGTAAGAACAAGGGGCACATTAAGGCCGACTGTTACAAACTTAAGAACAAACAGAAGGCAAAATCTAAAGGTGCCACCTCGGGTGAGGCTAATGTTGCCGAATCCGATTCAGTTGCAGATAATGTGCTGTTCGTTACGAACGGAAAAGAAAAGTTTGAGAAGAGTTGGGTGATGGACACCGGTGCTTCTCAACATATGACCCCAAATCGAGAGTGGTTTGCCACTTATGAATCGACTAATGAAGGTGGAGTCCTTTTAGGTAACGATCACCTGTGTAAGGTCGCAGGTGTCGGTACAGTGAGGATCAAGATGCATGACGGAGTGATCCGTACCTTGACGGGTGTGAGACACATCCCGGATTTGACAAAGAACTTGATCTCTTTGGGCTCTCTTGAGGATGTCGGTTGTAAGTTTAGAAGTGAAGGCGGAGTCCTTAGTGTGTCAAAAGGGGCTCTTGTCATGTTGAAGACAAAAAAGGTTGGCACTCTCTATTTCTTGGAGGGAACCACGGTGACAGGCAATATTGCCGTTGCTACCTCAAGTTCCACCTCAAACACAGATTCAGACAATACAAAGCTGTGGCATATGAGGTTGGGTCACATGAGTGAGCGTGGTTTGGCAATTTTAAGTAAGCGAGGCCTGTTGTGTGGGCAAAGTACTTCCAAGATTGATTTTTGCGAGGATTGTGTCTTTGGCAAGTCGAAGCGATTGAGCTTTTCGACAGCCATCCATCGCACTAAAGGCACATTAGATTATATCCATTCGGATTTGTGGGGTCCCTCGCAAGTACCCTCAAAGGGTAATGGCTCTAGATATATGCTCTCATTTATTGATGATTTCTCTAGAAAGGTTTGGGTTTATTTCATTAAGGAGAAGAGTGAAGTGTTTGCCACTTTCAAAAGGTGGAAAACTCTTCTCGAGAACCAAACCGGTAAGAGGATTAAGAGGTTGCGAACTGACAATGGTCTTGAGTTCTGCAACAAGGATTTCAATCAGTTCTGCAATGATGCAGGAATCGCTCGGCATCGGACGGTTGCCGGCACTCCACAACAAAATGGAGTGGCTGAGCGAATGAATAGGACGCTACTCGAGAAGGCTCGTTGTATGCTCTCGAATGCAGGTCTAGGTAAAGAGTTTTGGGCAGAAGCCATTAACACGGCTTGTTATTTGGTCAATCGCTCACCTAATACTGCTATTGAGTGCAAGACACCTGAAGAAGTTTGGTCTGGCAAGCCAGCTGATTACTCCAACTTAAGGGTGTTTGGATGTCCCGCGTATGCTCATGTGAGCGAGGGAAAGCTCGAGCCAAGAGCGAAAAAGTGTATCCTACTCGGATATGAATCCGGAGTTAAGGGTTACCGATTGTGGTGTCCAGATTCTAAGGGAAAGAAATTCCTTATCTCGAGAGATGTGACATTTAATGAATCGGCTATGTTGCGGGTTAAAGAGCCCGAGCCGAGTAAGGAGCTTGAGGTTGTTCAGTCGAGCAATGAGCTCGAATTGACCGAGAAGGTCGAGAATGTATCAAGTGAGGTGGAGTTAGAGACCTCGAACCCACAACCAAGTGTGACTGAACAAGATTCATCACACGGTGGTGAACCTCGACTTGTTGTTGACTCATTTGATGAGTCAGATGACTCTGATGAAGAGCAAAACTATGCTTTGGCGAGAGATCACACAAGGAGGGAGATACGGCCACCTTCTAGGTATGGCTACTCAGATTTCACCTATTGTTTGGCGGTAGCAGAAGAGGTGGAGTTTTGTGAGCCCTCGTGTTATAAACAAGCGATTTTGTCTCGTGATGCGGGCAAATGGACCGCTGCCATGGAAGAGGAAATTAATTCTCTTCATAAGAATCAAACATGGACACTTGTGGAGCCGCCCAAAGGAAAGAAAATTGTGGGCTGCAAGTGGGTGTTTAAGAGAAAAGATGACACTGCTGGTTTTCGCTACAAAGCGAGATTAGTAGCTAAAGGTTATAGTCAAGTTGAAGGTGTGGATTTCAATGATGTCTTCTCACCAGTGGTAACAACACACTTCTATTCGTGTTTTGCTTTCTTTAGTTGCCATGGGAGACTTAGAGCTCGAGCAATTAGATGTGAAAACTGCATTTTTACATGGTGAACTTGAGGAGAAGATTTATATGCAACAACCCGAGGGGTATGAAGTTGCTGGTAAGGAAAACCACGTGTGCTTGTTAAACAAGTCTTTGTATGGCCTTAAGCAATCACCGAGGCAGTGGTATAAGAAGTTTGATGCATTCATGGCAAGCATTGGATTTCAGAGATCAGAGTATGACTCTTGTGTCTACTTTAAGAAGTTGCTAGATGGAAGTTTCATGTATCTACTCCTTTATGTAGATGGCATGTTGTTAGCAGCAACAAACAAGGAGGAGATTAAGAAAGTGAAAGAACAATTAAACTCAAAATTTGAGATGAAGGACTTAGGGCCTGCCAAGAGGATCCTTGAAATGGAGATCCTAAGGGACAGACCTAAAGGAAAGTTGTATCTTTCACAAAAGGGTTTTGTTGAGAAGGTGTTACACCGTTTTGAGATGAAGGATGCGAGACCCGTTTCAACTCCTCTTGCAACAAAATTCAGATTATCAAAACAATTGAGTCCTAAGACTGAGAAGGAAAAGAGTGCTATGTCACGAATTCCATACTCGAGTGCTGTTGGGAGCATCATGTATTTGATGGTTTGCACTCGACCAGATATTGCTCATGCTGTTAGCGTGGTAAGTCGCTATTTGTCGTGCCCTGGTAAGGTGCATTGGGAGGCGGTCAAGTGGATCCTTCGCTACTTGAAAGGTACCGCGAATGCACGATTGGAGTTTGGGAGGAGTGGTGCGAAGCTAACAGGTTATGTGGACTCAGATTTCATGGGTGATCTTGATAAGAGACGGTCTTTGACCGGCTATGTCTTTACTTTAGGTGGATGTGCGATTAGTTGGAAAGCAATTTTGCAATCCACTATTGCCTTGTCTACAACCGAAGCCGAGTACATGGCGGTAACGGAAGGTGTTAAGGAGGCCATTTGGCTCAAAGGTTTGCTTAGTGAGATCTCAACACATGGAGGTGCGACTACTATCTTTTGTGATAGTCAGAGTGCTATTCACTTGGCGAAGGACCACATGTACCATGAGCGGAGCAAGCACATTGATGTCAGATTTCATTTTGTTCGACAAGTTATCTCGAGGGGCATAATCGAGATTAAGAAGGTGTCAACTGTCGACAATCCAGCTGACATGCTTACCAAGCCGATACCGACCACGAAGTTCAACTATTGCATGGAGTTAATTTCTATTTGTAGTTGATTAGGCTTTTGTAGTTTAGGTTGTTTTGTTTTAGGTGAGATTTCGATCCAAGGTGGAGATTGTTAGATATGTCTCATAATCTCACATTAGGCAATATTAGTTTTTCTAGGGTCTTCTAGGTAATTTTACCTTTTCTCTTTATATTGTAATTTAGACACCCTTTGAGGAATAACAGAAATCATTTTAAAACCCTAGCCGACTATCTTTTCTCTCTTTTACTACTGTCTCCGTTCCTCTGTCCTAACACAGGAGTTAATAAAACTGGACGATTTTTGAAGGTATATATGCTTCTGTTTCGATTATTATTTTTTTATTTGCATTGTAAATTCCATCATTTCGATTCTAATTTTTGTTCTCGCATTTACCTGCTGAAACTAGTGTAGTGTTTTTATATAGACAATGTACTGCCATCTATTGTTTGGCTATTATTGGTAAGTACTTCCCTTCAATATTAAAATTATAATAATCTTTGTTCATGTTGTAAAATTTTTTATATGTTGAGTGATGACATTTATAAGTAAAATTGGTTTTGAATAATCATTGCTGTCATAAGAACCCTTTTATTTTGGATAACTATATTGTTTGTTTAAATTTGGTTTATGTCATACATTTCCTAAATTTAAATTGGATTTCATAGGTTGTTAGTTCTTCCCGGCAGTAGGCATTGATTTCAAAGTATCGGGCATCTGTGCATGCGCAGTCAGCAAAGCTTGAGATGATCGATTCCCTTTTCAATCCTAAGGTCACAGCTGATGGCCCAGTTGATGAAGGTATCTTCCTGTTTGGTATCTTTGTTGTCATGTATAGTTAGGATTCACTTTTGCAACATTTTAATTCCTTGTGTGCATTCTTTGTTATTTTTCCAGAAAGCTCCTTGTAGACTTTTATAGCAGCTATGGGAAAAGAAAGCCCGATCACCTGACATATTCAGGTATACATCCAAGAATAGGAAAAATATTTATTGTGTATTTGTTCATTGTTTCTTCTTAGCTATATGTAATTGATTTGGTTCTTAAATTTATCTTCAATTCTCAATGGTAGGGATGGTGTTAGTGAATCTCAATTGAGTCAAGTTTTTAAAAATGAGTTGGATCGGATTATGGCGGTCTGTTTCCTTTTCAACAGAAATATTTTATTGCCGCCAGTCAATGTTTTATTATTTCTAATATAAATTAATTTTGATTGAAGTTGGTAATTCTTGGCTTGTAAGTTCTTGGATGAGAAATGAAACCCGAATTTTACTGTGATATCGTGGCACAGAAGAACAACCATACAACATTTTCATCCAAAATGATCCAAACAATGTTCCGCCTGGTACTATATTTTGAAAATCTTCTAACTTACCTTATTAAAGTTTGTTTGGTACCTATGAAATGTTATTCTTTGTATGATATGCAGGGACTTTTATTGATAACAAAGTAAGAAATTATGATTTGTTGATCCTCACAAGGGTGCTATCGTAAATCCTCGCACTTAATTTATATAGTAAATGAAAACTGTTTTGTTGATGTGAAGACCTATGGTATTATATGCTAACATTATGGTTTTGATTGCGTCTTATTAGGGTATAACAAGGCCAACACATTATCATGTTCTCCTAGATCATTTTGGTTTTACACCTGATGAAGATCTTCAGGAACTGATCCACTCCCTATCCTATGTGTAAGTTTTGCATTTTACTCTTCTGTTGAATATGATTGATTCTGAAGATCTATGATTGTGCTAACCTAGTCTTGAATTCTCTGTGCTATTTTCAGCTATTAGAGGAGCACTACTGCCATATATGTTGGTAAGCTCTCTCATGTTAGATCTACATTAATCAATGTTGTGTTTCCAGTGAGACTGTGATTAGTTAAAGCCGTAATTATGCAAAATACAGATTTTTTGCATCTGAATTAATTTATGCTAAATGACTTAATATTTGAATGCAATAGCAGGTACCTCGGATGGACTGTCTAAGAGGACCCATATCCCTTACTAAGATAAGTTTTCTTTTGCTTTCCTGAGATCATAATTTTTTCTAATTACCTATCTTTATTGTTTTAATCATGTTCTGGTTTGTTTCTTTGTTTGCTGATTTGGTAGTAGTAGTAGTAGTAGTTTTTTATCTCTTCTGTTGGATGTTGCTTCAATCAGGGTATCAACTTATCGATCGCATCTATTTTGTGACTACTATTTATTTGTCATTAGTTGCTGCTCTAAACGGTTTTAATTTCGCAACTATTTGTGTGCCCTATCTCATCTGTTAGACTTTGGTTTTCATTGGAGGTGACAATGGGGATAACACAACCCTTACATAGAAAAAAAAAAGATTTCTCACTAGTATCCTTTGCATATTGCTATATATTTTGGCATTCATTAATTAATTCCTGTCTTGGATTTTTCAATTCTTGTTATTGATTACATTCTATTCGAATTAGATTGAACGGTTAATGACAGCATAGCTCATTAATTTTTAGGCATTTTTATTCTAATCAAGTCTCTATTCTATCACATATTTCTCCAAATCGGTGGTGTTCAAGAGATGTTGAAGAGCTGCCAGTGCTGTCGAGTGCCGAAAAGTTCAAGGTACCAGACCCTTTTTTAAATGTAATCTTTCTATGTTGGTGCTGTTAACCAATTTGCAATTTTGGCTGTGCGGACAGATTCCTACGATTCTGCATCTCTGTAATTACTGTACTCCATTTTGTGTAGTTATGGTTTAGTTATTTTCAAAACAAAGTTTCCCGAAAGATGTTTTTTTTCCTATCTCTATTTTTCTTTGCAATTTGTGGTTGCTTAAAAAAAATAAGTTATAAATGCATCACTTTTGAGAAATTAGCATTTCGTTTATTTGCCTATTATGTTGAATTATAGCTTTTTTTCATTTTTTTTTATTTTGACCATGTTCTTGTTTGGTTATGTTTATTGAGACTGCAGGTCAGCGAAACCTTCATTGTGCATCTATTGATTTATTTCATGGACGAGAGTTAAGTTTTTTTCTTTTTCCTTAACGGGAACTTTAAATTGATTGTGCCCTCTTGTAGTTCTAATACTCCTGTTGGTAAATAATTTAATATCTAAATGCAATAGCAGGTACCTCGGCTGGACTGTCTAAGAGGACTCACATCCCTTAGTAAGTTAAGTTTTCTTCTGCCTTCGTGAGATCATAATTTACTCTAATTACCTATCTTTATTGTTTTAATCATGTTCTAGTTTGTTTCTTTGTTTGTTTAGGCTGCAGATTAATAAAAGAATTGGTCTTCGCCCACTGCTTTGGGCCTTTCGGTGGTTTGTGTGATGGATACGATGCAGATTTAAGCTTACCCATTGCAAAAAAAAAAAACCTAGATAAGTTCTTTTGTTGATTTGCACGAGCATATCTTCAATATTTCTTAAATTATAGGGAATAAACACATTATAGTCTATATTAGTAGTAGATGAGTCAAAAAACACCCACTGTTTTCTCCTTTAAAATGATGATATACTTGCCCTAAGATCAACCGATCCTTGCTAGTGTAAATCTTAGTATCTGTCCTTGTACAATTTAATCTTTACATGTTTAATGTCACCACAACTTTCAAGGATACAAGCACTATGGATAGATATATTATATGTTGTAACCTCATGTGTTTAATTATATCACTTTGTTAATCTTACGTCTGACGGTTGCTGATAATTGTTTTCTCAAGTGTGAATCTGGTTGTGGTTTTAGAAACCTCTTAGCCTTGGCTGTCTTGTTGTGTGGGTACATCCAACATATGTAGTTAAGAAGTTGTGCTCATTTGAAATCACTTTTTATTTTAGGAATGTTTTGTTTGTTTCTAAGGGGCCGTTTGGATCGCTTAGGAATTTGGGGAAGTTGCAATTCCTAGGAATAAATTTATTGGGAAGTGTGTAATTTTGTGAAGAGTTTGGATTGTTTATAATAAATTTATGGTAGGAAGATGAAATTTCCCAAATTCTTGGGGAATCCAAACAGCCCCTAAGTTTGTTGAAACATTGGGTTAAGGAAATCATCATTGCTTATCTACTTGTTAAGTTTTAACAATAATGCAATTTTTTTTTTCTTTTTCGCAATAAAGTAATAGTGAAGTGAACTGTCAGGAGGCATTTCGTGTGCTTGATATCATCCTCCGCCAGCACTCAGGCTTCTCAGTATGCTCAAACTTTCCTCCCCCGTCAATTTTTCTCTTTGAAATGTATTTTGTTTTTTAAATGGGATGCCTTGGAATTAATTATTGTAATAATTCACGGTTCTTTGAAAAGGGTACTGCCTGAAACTTTAGACTTCTTCAAATTACATCATATTTTACATCTGTGATGTATTTGCCATCTTTTCTTGTCTGCAATATTAAGCTGAATTAAAAATTATGGTAATGCCAAGGGAGCAATGAGTTCATCACTGACTTTAGCAGTTCTATACAACTCAAAAAAAAAATAATAATCAGATATCCTAAGAGCTGATAGTTCTCATTGACTTGGTTGTGGTATCCGCTTTTCAAAAAAAAAAATAATAATAATAAAAAAAATAAAAACTGAAAATCTATGTAAATATATATCCTCAGAGCTGATACTTACCTGTGACTCTTTTGGTTGTAGTATCAGCAGTTAAAATACACCCTAATAGCAAATAGTTAGCTCTGCCTAATATATACAAAACATTAGTTACATCTGTTTTGAATGATAGTTTTGTTGATTTCTTTCTATTGCAGGGGTTATCTCTTGGTTCGTCAGTCGTTCTTCCACAACAACCCAAACAATTTCATTGATTTAGGAGGTGGTGACATGGGATGTCGGGGGTTTCACTCTAGTTTCCGTACCTCTAATCATAGGTACACTTTCTGTTTTTTACATGCTAGATGTATATAGCAACTCAGCTGTTAAATAGTAATTGTTGTTAAGCACACTATTATGATTGGCAGATGTATCAACTACTATGATTTTCAAGCCTGGCCCTGTGGTAGATTTTCTTGTGGTCAACCCGAGTATCAATCAGATAGACTAGCAGAAGGTAATTTTTTTCTTAAATATATTTTGGCTTGTGAGTTAAAACTATTGTTTGATGATATGGATTTACATATACATTTCATTCTTGCATCAGGCCAAATGAATACTGAAAAATCTTAGAATTAGAGTCCTTCCATCCAACCAGGAATACAAGATTATTGGCCTTAGCGACTTGCCTTGCAGGGAGCAGAAGTAAGTTGTACTTAATTTTTAAAAGTGTTCATAAAAGTTGAAAGAAAGAGAGTGCTTGAGGAAACTTGGTGCATTATTCTTCAGGTTTATGTTGAGACAAAGGAATGGAGGTGGTGAGAGAGAGGTGATTGTCTCCCAATACTACAAGGATGAGGGTACCGACATATAGTAATGATTATCCCTGTATCAATGTTGGCAAACCGAGGTGCCCCACATTTTACCCACTCGAGGTATCACTCTAATTTTTATCATAAAGGAATTGAATGCTTTCATTAAACTATTGTTCTTGGATGCTGTTGCTCACTGTTTTATTCAGTTTTCAGAGGCCCTCCATGGTAGAAAAATCCAGGCAAAAACCGCAGGAAAGGATGCAAATATTAAATAATGTAAATCTCTTTCTCTCTCTGTCTCTCTCTCTACCCCTCTGGTACTACACGTACTAATGTGCTCTACATTATTGTAATGTAGGCACCGAGGCGTAGCAACTATGATTCTGAGCCCATATTACGTGTTTGTGGTATTTCTATTTCTCCTATGTTCACATGTGGATGGACGAGCTTTCCAAACACCTAAGGTTTGATTTTTATATCTTTTACCTGATAAAGAGGAAGAGGTCAACATCTGCTGATATATTTGCAATGTAGAAAATTGAATAATCTGTAGAGCGGCAGTGTTAATTTTTTAACATGTTTGAAATGATGGAATAATACTCAGTATGTAATTAATGATTCTTTGGAATGAGAAAAACTTACCTTTTTGTGCTCCCAAGTAATTTTAACTCCGTCAAACATTATTTTGGTTGTAAATATTCGAGTCTTACTCTGCTTCTATGGTTTTATGGCTTAAACCTGGAAATGGTGGCGACTTCATTCCTCGTGATGGGCTCTGGAACTTCAACAACAAGGTACTTGTTTCTTTGTGTTATTAATAAATCTGTTTCCAAATTCTGTCAGTTTTCTTTGCCTAAGAAACATTAATTTTCCTAATGCATTCTTTATTTTCCTGTCTTATGCAGACACTGATTCGGCCTTGCCAAGTTGAAAAACGGGCTGTTGTCTACTTCTCTGCACGGTGTGATGTGAGGAGCCTCATTTAGGACCTCATCATATTTGGAAACAAGAAGGGCGTTGTTAGTTTCGTTCCCGTCTACCACATGATAAATTTTTTGGTCCCCTCTTTTTATATTGATACAGTGTATTGTGTTTTGTGCATAGAAAATTCATGATCCTTTTAATGTACTTGAAGAGGGGGAGTAACATGCGAGGCACCGTTCCAAATGTGAGGGTGGATGTAATGTTTGAGCAAAGTCGGGACTAAACTTCCTGGTGCTCCTCGTTTCCTTCTCTGCCTCCTCCCTAAGAGGAAGACTTCTGATATCTATGGTTTTTTCTTTGTTTTTTCCTTGGCACTTGATTTATACAAGCATTCTTGTTCTATGTGTTTTTCTTTTGATGCACTTAGTGGTGACTACCTTGTTAGGCCCATGGAAGCGCAAGTGGCCTTGCTCCAAGTATTTGACAAACTTGCTTCTTAAGATTATTGCGAAGGTAAGCATTCTGATAGCCATGTTTTAGATGCTAGGATTCTTTTGCTTTTTATGACTATAATGAGGTATCTGTTAAGTTCACTTGTATTTTTTCTTGGGTTTAAAACAGCTCGATGGGATGAATTCTCTGCTTCAAGTTGAGGATGCTCCTTCGATTCCTCTTATTTCTAGGGTTCCAACAATTATATTGGGCGTGGATGTTTCCCACGGCTCACCAGGACAAGCAGATCGCCCGTCTGTAGCAGTTGTACTTTTTTTGCCTAAACTTTTCTGTGTGTTTTAATTTGGTTTATATCATACATTTCCTAAATTTAAATAGGATATCATAAGCTGTTAGTTCCCGGTAGTGGTCATTGATTTCAAAGTATCGAGCATCTGTGCATGCGCAGTCAGCAAAGCTTGAGACATTCGATTCGCTTTTCAATACTAAGGTCACAGCTGATGGCCCAATTGATGAAGGTAACTTCCAGTTTGGTATCTTTGTTGTCATGCATAGTTAAGATTCACTTTCAGCATTTTCATTCCATTTGTGCAAACTTTGTTATTTTTCCAGAAAGCTCCTAGTAGAATTCTATATCAACTTTGTTATTCTTGCTAATGAGATAGTTTTCATTCTTTAAAATATTTTATGTTAGTGTATCTTAATACAATATTTTAATATTTCAGCAAGGTTTTGTAGTAGTAGTAGCATATCTACTAACTTTTCTATTTCGAACAGTGAATAAAAAATGTAAATAAAGTTACTGGTTCCTCAAACTTAGCACGTTTTCCATGTATCAGCTGTGAAAATACACCCTAATAGCTAATAGTTTGCTCTGCCTAATATATTCAGAACATTACTTGCATCTGTTTTGAATGACAGCTTTGTTGATTTCTTTCTATTGCAGGGTTTGTCTCTTGGCTCGTCAGTCGTTCTTCCACAAAAGCCCAAACAATTTCATTGATTTGGGAGATGGTGTCATGTGATGTCTGGAATTTCACTCTAAACATAGGTACATTGTTTCTTTTTTACATGCTAGATGTATATAGTAACTCAGCTGTTAAATAGTAATTGTTGTTAAGCACACTATTATGATTGGCAGATGAATCAACTACTATGATTGTCAAGCTTGGTCCTGTGGTAGATTTTCTTGTGGTCTACCGGAGTGTCAATCATCCCAATCAGATGGACTGGCAGAAGGTAAATTATTTCTTAAATATATTTTGGCTGATGAAGATGTCGCGTTATTGTAGACTATATTGGTGAGCATCCCAATCACTACACTTTGCTTTGAGATCTTCCTCAGGTTTTAGATCTTAAGTTGCTTTGATCTTTTACTAAAATCTCACCCCTCTTTTATTAAATTTCTATTAATTTGCCTTCATCTTAAATTATTGTACACTATAATTAGAAACTTAGCAATTTGATACAATAACCTTTGATCTTCCTCACGTTTTAAATCTTCTGCTGAACTAAAATCAGTAGAAAATCTCAGGTTGAAAAGTGCTTTAAGATATTTAGATACGTATCAAGTAATTTGGATGCTCACAATTTCAGGTTAAAAATTGTTGCTTAGAGTGGTGGTTTCGGTGATTTGATCCGGATGATCTCGACTAGGTGTTCTACTGAAATGTCTCTCTCTCTCTCTCTCTCTCTCTCTCTCTCTCTTACTGTCTTACTGACACACACACACACACAATAAAACTGAAATTGATATCGTGCACTTATTATGCTTCTTTCACATTTCCAAAATCTCTTTTTTGAAATACTTAAACAAGGATACAGAAGATTAGCGATTTATTGTAGCAATATGCACAACCAGTTTGGACTTTTTCAAATGATGTTTTGTCATAAAAGGGCCAAAAAAACGTAGTCGTAAAAACTATCTAAATTTTCTTGCAAGACTTACTATTGTCATGCACAATCTTTCACATTTCCAAAATCTCTTTTTGGAAATACTTAAACAAGGATACAGAAGATTAGCGATTTATTGTAGCAATATGCACAACCAGTTTGGACTTTTTCAAATGATGTTTTGTCATAAAAGGGCCAAAAAAACGTAGTCTTAAAAACTATCTAAATTTTCTTGCAAGACTTACTATTGTCATGCACAACTCGTGTTGCTATGGTCTATTGCATGACTTATTTAGTGTGTTGGTAAAAGTGAAACATAGGCTTGCAAAATAGATTTCATACTACACTTATCAAATGATCTTGCTATTAGATTTTTATTTTATATAATTAAATTATAATACAATAATTTAGGATTAATTGGTTTATGCCATGTGAAAATTAGCTAATTAGGGATACGTCATTGTTAGATTGCAAATTAGATTTATGACATCATCAAATTATGTAAATTAAAAATATGTCATTATCTCATTCCAAAAAAGATTGAATTCTAAAAATATCATCATAAATGCTCTCAATATTTTTCAAAAATTCCAAATTGTCCTTGTTAATAAATCCTTGTTAACAATTTTTTGTTTGCCTAAAATACCCTCATTGGATTAAAACAATATTTTGACGTTGTTAAAAAGCATGTATTTGTGTTGTTAAAAAGCATTTTGATGTTGCTTTTTTTGTATTATATACTTAGCTCGATAATTATTAATACACGACCTCTTATATCAAATTTCATGCATCGTTCTAATACATGACGTCTCATTTTAGTGATGACATTTTTCTAATTTCAAATTTTTGTAGTGGCATATTTAAAAGGGTAAAATTGGCAAATCGATTTTTTGGTGGTAAAACAATAATTTTTATTTTTTCACAGTGGCATAAAATTAATTTGTCATTTAGTGATGATATTTTACATTTTACTAATTTTAAATTTTCACAGTGACATAAATCTAATTAACCCTTAATTAAATATTGACATTTCTTGCAAGACAAACATTTAACTTCTATCTAAATTTAAATGATAACAAACAATATTAATAAGTATTATTACTATTATACACGTAATACAAAAAATCATATTATTGCAACCATTATGAATTTATTAATAATCAAAATCAATTTATAATAAATACAAACGTGATGTTAAATCATTTGCAACAAACACCATAATAATTAAAGTAAAGAAAGTACAATCATACTTATATTAAAATGCAAAAAAAAAAATCTTAAAAACTATTAGTCCTTCGAAGATGATGCGTCTCTTCAACTTCAACAATTGTGCATTCGACATCCGTCTGACCCAACTTTGATCTTCTAAGTATGCATGGTACAACTCATGTTCAACCCCTTCTAGCGTATCTTCATCCCCCATGTCATAAACATCTCGTGGTTTTAATCCAATAGCAGCCGACCATCCTGGACATGATGGATCTTGTACATAGAATACTTGATTTGTTTGTGATGCAAAGATAAAGGGCTCGTTCTCTAACTTATCACCTGAATGTATCAAATGTGAGAAGTTAACCGATGTAACACCGTAATCATGACATCAATCCAATCACACTTAAATAATACGACTCCAAATTCTCATATGGAAGCTATGAAAGTTTTCATATTAATAGGTCTTCATGTCTTAGAGTCCTAGTTGCCCTGCAATATATATATAGAAATAAAAAGCAGAAAAATAAAAATTCAAACCATATAGGTACTTATAATAGAGTGCTAAGGCACATAAGGGACCTTACCCATACAACATACATTACATACCCTTTTTTAACAAGAATTGCCGAAATCACTAACACTTCAAGCCATTACTTGTGAATAGTTAGCATAGCATAGAACCTTCTCTGCTCCTTGCCGATGTTACCAAAATCTTCTAAAAATAAACAAAATGAAAACGTTTAAAGATAAGCAACCACATTTATTTCTTCTACCTCATAATAAATAAAATATGTGTGTGTTTTGAAGTATCTAAGCATAAACTAATTAATGAATAAAGTTTACATGAAAATTAAGAAAATTAATGAAACTTAAACCTTGATCCAAAACTGTTGGCAGGTCGAGGTAAATGATCCCAAGTAGACTTGACCCAATAGTTTGTTATTAAACCAAATTGAACAAAATTATCACACATCCCAAGTAAACAACCCAATTAAATAAAAAAAATGTCGATTTAAAACTAATCATCACCAATCTGTGCAAGATGAGTCTTTGCTTATTCATGTCTTGACATGAGGTCATCTATACCTTTTATTAATATTTATCTGCACATCTCTGACCATACGGAACTGCGCATCAGAAAGGACACTTAAGTAGAAAAGAGTTATTTAAAATCGAGTCTCGTCAACAAAAGGAAAAGAAAAGAGTAACCATATAACAACAAGTTCAATATGTATATCTGAGCTTTCTCTAAAGTCTAACCAACATAATACCACATCTGCCTTAACAAGCCTGTTTTTAGGAGCTGACATTTATATAGTCATTAATCTATTATCCCATAGGCAATAAATGATATCGAGAAGTTGAACAATCCTCTCTTAGCTCAAAACTCAGAGACGATCACTTTTAAGTGAGACAGTATTTACTATCTAAATTCCAAGCATAACAACAACCAAATCACTAATCATAACCAGATAATTGAAATATCCATACCAGTATTAAGTACAAAGAAGACTGAAGGTCATAACATCTTCACATGTGACCACTGCCATATCTGCAGCTAGGTCATCTTTCTCGTAAAGTTACTTATGTTTCTAAAAGAATTGATTTATCCTGCTGCAACTAAAGAGTATGTTTTTCAATAAATGTCTGACAATTATAATGATTGACATAAGACTAATATTTTACCAAATTGCTAATTTTGAATTAAATCTAATAAAAACCTAATTAACAAAAGATAGAGAAAAATTAAAGAAGCTATCTCACCTGATAGGATCAAAAGAATCAGACCTAATAAACATTCACCTCCTTAGGACCTGGAATCAAATCAAACGAAATTGTGTTAATTCAGATTTCATATCAATTATAATCTTACAAATCGGATTGGTAATATAGATTGCAATCACAAACCCATAGAGACATAAATTAGCAAAGTAACAATGGAGTGTAAGGGACGGGCATCTTTGCCCCAACACCAACTGGCTTTTCGTGTAGCATCTAGTTACTGCTCGACGATATACCTAGACGGAGACAAGAAATGGGAAATTCGAATTTCAAGCGATCGGCACAGGGGTTGAGAAAGAGATGAGGAAAGACAAACCGCACCCGCCGTCGCGCGAGGTGATAGCGATTTGGTTTCTTCGTGAATAGAAGAAAAATGGGGTTGTGGCTTTTCGAGGGATTAAGCAAGGACTAGTAGAAGGGAAACCAAAGAGGGAAATAAAATTTGGGAAACATTTTTGTCAACTTTGTAGTCCTAAATTTATTTGATGAAATTTCAAGTTGAGTCAAAATATTTTAAAAATTAGATTTATGGAGGGGGCGTGCAAAAATATTAATTAAGGAAAAAAGTTTAATAATTGAAACTTCAAATGGATGATGATAACTTTATAGCTATATGATATCAGCAAAAACAAAATAATTATACATGAAGTTAATTTAAAAATATTTTATCATCGTTGCAATTATGCAATATCTCCCATGTATATATATGTATATATATATATATATATATTCATAAGTATCATCTGACAAAAAATACATCGGTTTTACATCTTATAAATCTCATGAATATAATATAACTTTATTTGGAGTGGAAACATATTTAATTATTGCTGCAATATCTATAATTTATAACGTTATCAAATTAGTGGTACGTTATTGGATATACTCATATACATAATATATGATCATTTTTTTTAATGAAATTTCGTGTTTTTAAAATTCAACAATTTGATCGTAGGCATGTGGTATCAATAGAAGAAATAATTAAATATTCATATTGAAATCTCATTCCCAATCAAATTTTATATTTTTCGAATTTTTTTAAAATATTCATCTGAGGATCAACAACAAATTAGATCGAGAAATTTCTAATTTTTTTTAAATGAGTTTGAAATTTTAAAAATATATATGATTTGGTCGGTAAATAGATTTCAATATGAAGATCACATTTAGATTGCTCCTTTCATATTTTCATAGGGAGATACTATTGTGTTTGTGAAGTGTGTAACTTTGTGAAGAGTTTAGATTGTTTATAATTTTTTTTCTTCTTCTTCCTTCTTCTTCTTCTTTCTTCCAACGATCCAAACGCACCCATAAAAAAATGGAACAGTTGTCGACTTATTGGAATTGTGTACGGCAGCTGTATGATTTCGTGGGATTAAAAATTGTACCAACACTCGTACAATTAAATTACACCAGCTTGATTTTACATTCTGCTTCACTTATTATTAAAACACTTTTCAATAAATACTTTTGTCTGTTTTAATTTCAGGGCCGGTCTTTTGTATGTTTCAATTAGATCACTGGAATTTCAAAAGTTCAAGCAAATGGAAACGAAAAGCAAAGTTCAATTATAAATTTGTTCCATAAACATCTACTAACTCAGTGAAACAATATTGAAACGAAAAGCTTAATAGTTTACTTAATAGTCTCGAACCGAGCGAGTTGTCGCAAAACTTGAAAGAGATACATGAAAAGCTAAGTCTAAGAGGAGCGTTCCGCTGCCTCTGATTTTCGTTGCCTCCATTTGTCACAAATCACAAGCCGTTAGATTAAAATGTAATAAGCGGACAAGATTTCCACTTCTTTAAGACAATCTATCGCTTTTTAATAAAGAGAGAAATGAATGAACGGAAGAGAAAAGTCGAAACCTCCGAGTCGCCTCACTCTAGCTCTCTCCCTCCCCGTCTTGCTCTCTTCTCCTGCTCTCCCTCCACTATCGGGATCCTGATCACTCTCGCCTGAACCCTAGGTTTTAACACTACCTTGTTGGTCGTCAAAATAAGGGGTGACTTTATCTCTCATGTAGATAGGCTAGTTGCTTTCTCTTTTTTTTTTATTTTAGCTTTTCCAAACCTTCATTGTGATATTAAGAAATTGAATTTGTTTAACACAATTTATAATCAGGTTGGACTTTATTCCCAACTTAGTTAGTTGGGAGCTTGAAGGTACCTCTTGAAATCGTAATCTCTCTCTCTCACACATACCTCCTAATTAAATCTGTTATTGAACCAATGGTGCACTAATCAAATCTGTTATTGAACCAATGGTGCTGTATGGGGTGGCTGGTGGTCCTCTTCCTGAATCCATTATGCAAAAGCTTAACCAGAAAATTAGATCATTCTTCTGGGGTTGCAATGGTAGCAGAAAATTGCAGTTGCTGAGCTGGGCGACCATTACCAAGCCAAAAATGGAAGGGGGATTGGGACTCAGGGATATAACAGTAATCAATGGGGCAGCTATAATGAAGGTTCTCTGGAAACTAGCTTCGAAAGAGCATGAGGAAAAGTTGTGGGTCAGGATCCTTAGGGCAAAATACTTATCGAGGAGGTCATTGTGGACTGCTGTTGGTGCCTCAGGTGGTACTAAACTTTGGAGGGCAGTCATCGCTATGCGTGAAATCCTGAAACCAAACCTATTATGGCAGCTAGGCAAGGGTGACAAGTGCCAGGTATTTGGGGAACCTTGGTTTGATTTCTGGCAACAGTACATGGCTCAGAATAGTCAACAGAGGGGCATGCTGGTTCAAGATCTAATTGATAGCTCTTCTAACACTTGGCGTACTCAACAGTTAATCTCCTGCTTTGGATTCCATGCGGCCTTGTTTATTGCTTGCAAGTACCCTGAGCCGCCATGCAGAAATGATAGGTCTGACAGGCTCATCTTCAAACCAGCACAAAATGGTAAATTCACTTTCAAAGGGGCTGTCAGATTGCTCATGGGACCAACAGACAATGGCAATCAGAGGGATAGAGCAATACTGAAATCTATCTGGCGCAACCAAGGACTTATCCCCAGAGTGAAGTTGTTTTTGTGGAAATTGTTCCATGATTCAGTCCCTACTTTGGGTACTTATGCTCGCAAGATGAGAAGAGACATGCCTCCTTGCCAGTTATGTGGCATTAGTGAGGAGACAGGAGTTCATGCTTTGTTCAAATGCCCCTCTGCTAGAACATTCTGGCTGTCATCGTGTTTGGGGCTACAGTCTGATGCATTACCTGATGAACCAAAGCAATTGCTCCACTTTATCAGCACCGCATTAAACCAGGAGATGTTTGTTTCATTTGCAAACCACATGTGGGCCCTGTGGAAGCATAGGTGTGGGGTCATACATGAAGGAAGGAGTTTTAATGCCCTCTCAACATTGCGTGTGGCCCAGTCGTATGATGCACTATCCAGTGTGGTGATGACGCAAACTAATCGTCTACCTGACACTGTATCTTGTGACAGTGAAGTAGCTGACGGCCATTGTGAAGGGGTTCAGTGTTGGGTGGATGGTTCATACAATGATCAGGGAGAAGGGGGTTGGGCGTATGTGATGTTTGATAATAGTACCCTCATGATCTATGGAGCTGATTCGGGACATATTTCTTCCCCTTTTCATGGAGAGCTGAATGCTGTCATGTTGGCAGTACGTGCTGTGCAATCGGAGGGGGTACAACACTGTGTGTTCTATTCTGATTGTCAAGTGCTATGCAGCCTTCTCAATGGCAAAGTGGATGTTGATGCTATACCCTGGCAGTGCTTCTCTTTGGCGCTCGATGCAGTGAATATTTTCAAGAACAGTGGTTTTACTTGTCTTTTCTGTCCTAGGAATTTGAATGTTCAAGCACATTGTATTGCAAATTATGCTAGGATAAATAGGATACAAGTTCAGGGCTTTACTTTTCCTTTGCCTGGTGTAACAGCTTGTAACTGATTTTCTCGTAATGAATTTCTTGCCTACGGGCCTTAAAGCCAAAAAAAAATTAAAATGATTGAGTCAGTTATAATCCATCTAATGCTCTTCAATATTTAATCAATATGATACTCTTTAAATTTTTAACCAATTGATGGTGTTTAGTTTTGAATTAGTGTGGTTTTTTTTTTCAATTTTAACCAATATGGTGATTCTTTCTGTATGTTATGAGCCCTTGTTATGCAAAAATTATGAAGGATTTTCAAATTTGTATGTGGATAGTATTGCATGGGAAATATTACTTTAATCATGTACTATTTCTTAATTACCGTTCAAATTATAACCGTCAAGCAAAATGAATTTGTATTTTGAGACGAAAAATATTCAATCAATGTACGATTAGGAGAGACTGTCACCTCTTATTTTGATAGAAGTATGACTACTACAGTGAGGTGGTGCCGGAGAACCTAGGGTTCAGGCGATGGCGATTAGAGTCGTGACAGTGGAGGGGAGTAGGCGAGAGAAGAAAGCTAGAGTGATGTCGAGGTAGAGAGCCAGAGAGGAGAGAGTCGAGAAGTGATTGAATCGTCGGCGGAGGAAGGGAGGCAGTCGGAGGTTTTGATTTTTCTCTTCCGTTCAGCCTTTTCTCTGTTTAGAAAGTACAAGATTGTCTTAAAAGAAGATGGCAATCCTGACCGCTCATTTTAATTCAAAGGCTTGTGATTTGTACAAATGGAGGCAACAAAAATTGGAGGCAGCAGAACGCTCCTCTAGTTATATATGTGTTGATCTTTTTTTTTATTAAAAAAAATTGACAGCGCCTGTCAAACCAGTAAATAGAAAGCCTTACAAGAAAAAAAAAACCACTCGAGTCTCGACTCAGCTTTAATCCACTGCATCAAAAATTCATAACAAGTACCAGCATTTATGAAGATGCGGTTGTTGCGCTCCAACCACACTGACGTGAAGGCAGCACATGCATATATACCTCTACGGCTCAATTGTTGTTGAATAAGAAGACTGTTGTTAGCTAGCAGGAAAATTAAAAGCTTCAGAGATGGAGGCACTTAATAGCTGTGATTTATTAAACAAAAGATATATATGTGTTGCAACATGAAAAGATGAACGAAAAAGGAAAAAAGAAATGAAAATATGGGATCAAATTGATGTGCTTATCATAATTAAATCCTTGGGGTTTCGTCGTGAAGGTATCACATGATTATTGCTATATTATTAAAATGCATCATTTGTTTTGATTATTTTTAACTTTTTTTTTTCCAAATCACCTTGAAAATGATTCATAAAAACCAAGATAATGTCATTTGGCTTTTTGAATTTGCAAAAAAAAAAACACATAGAAAAACTAAAAAGCGAAAACTGTTAGAAAGTGCTCAATTTTTAATTTGGTTACTTATTAACCTAATTAATCCATTAAGCAAATAAAGATCTAGTGCAAAAGTCATCCAACACATCAAATTAAGGGAGAACAAGGAGAAAAAATATACCTCTCTTGAATCGTATCAAGAAGGCGATTCCAATACATGGGAGTCGGTGACATGCTCTCCTTCGACGGCCGTGGCCTCGAGTCCACCAAGAAGATTAATCACCTTCTATTCAGCTGGCTTGTGTTAGCAACGAAGAGAAGAGCAATTAATCCCACAAGGTTTTCTCCTTTTTTCTTCTTTCAATTATTTTAATTAATGGAGGTAAGAGAGAGCTCAACACATAAGTATGAGAGGGAGAGAAAGGTAAGGTGGTGGCCTAAGAGGGAGGCTAGAGAGTGGAGAGAGAAAGCTCGCTCAAGAAACCACCAAGGGGTCCTTAAACAGAGCTCAATCCCTAAGAAATAAGTTCCCCAAAATTATACCGCATGCCACCCTACCTACCACCATAGGCCGACCTCTATTAGGGCCCTTATGGGCCACTTAGCTCTTTTGTTTGGATCACAAATTCTATTAATTAAAGCCTCTCAAGTTTGTTCTTTAATTGAGCTATTCATTTGTTATTAAATGACGGCCCAATTAATTAATGTGTTGAAGTAAAATAAACTATTAGCTCATTAATAATTATTTTGTGAGATTAATTAATGCATTAATTTATTTTTATATGATCCCATTGACTTAATTAATTATAATGGTTCGTAAGGATATATAATTAATTAATCAATTTTATCATATTTTCACAGTACTTACTGCTGTGAATAAATAAATAATGCACTGTGTGATTAAAGTCATATTTGTGTGACCATTTGAGGATTTATGCTATGTTGGACATAGAGAATAAATTACTATTTATTTCCAATAATCATAAGCAGTATCTAGCAACACATTATGATTCCTAATTCACATAAATATTGTACTGCTACAGTATTTCAATCCTGCATAAGAGAATAAATTTTTTTTTTCTATTTTGAATTTTATGTCACGTGATATCATTATATAATCCAAGATTAGAATGTTCAAAGACAATTTTCAGTACATCGAATCCATTGAACACTTGGACTTTTCAGTTTGAGGCCCGTTAAAACACCGAAAAAATTAATAATAGTTTTACTGTTCATCATAATTTTGATAATATATAAAACAAATTCGAAAATTTAAAAATGGTGTTGTATGATCGCAATCCGGGAAAGCGAGGTAAGAAATCACTAGAATAGGTTTTCGAGAAACCGATCCTAGGCCTGCCACTCAATTTTGGTTTTCTCCTCCATTTTCTCTCCGCTAAATATTGTTTTCCATTCAACGTTTGTTTGTTTATGCTTAAATTCTTTGTATAAACTCACTTCTCATCATTTTATTTTTCGCATTCACACTTCTTGTAAAGTTTGAAATTCATAAACTCTCTCGTCATCATATTTTTCCGCAATATTACTTCTTCTTAGGTAATAAATTTAAATTAATTATTAATGTATTTAATTTAATTTATTATTATTTATATTTTTCAAATTTTAAAGTAAATGGGTCATAAACCAAGGTGCGTCTCTTCGGGTGTTATTCTCGTCAGTGATGAGCGTACAAGTGAAAGACGAGAATAAATGTAATATTTAAACATCAATGCAGAAAGTAACTGTCTTTCGCAAAAACACGTCAGCAATATTATACAAGTAACGACTGACGGGTTACACCAACTAACCTAAATATGTCCATGCTACAGTAGGACAGGGGCATCACAAAAACAGAGGGCCAACAACAACAACAACAACAATAGAGGGACTTGGTACCGACTACCTGATGAGTAAACCTACAAGTCATCAAACTTCCTCTTGGTATAGCACTCGGGAACAACACCATCACCCGGATCATCAGAACCACGAAAGTCAAAGTAAACATAAGCATATATCTCCGGCAGATCATCAAAACTGAGTAGCATAGCGACATTACAACGCAAATGAGGCACGTACACTTCCAACTTGACAAAAGAACACTCGATTGTGGCAACAGCTCTGGGCTTAATAAGCCTGCAACGCTCCTGGAACCCCCGACCAACGAGGCACATGCAAAAACAACAAATGGATGAGAATATAATCTCAATGCAGGTTTTAGTTCTAGTATACGGTTTCTTAGTACATATCCGTGCAATGCACTAATTCCCTTTTTCATTTATAGTTTCTTCCTTTTTAGTATTTTTCAAGACAAGAATATTTAACAGAAACATATTCAATACCGTTGGGATTAGACGAAACGGTCCTAAAATCGACATACTGCAACATGAAATGCAATGACAGAATCAATATCATTGTTCACACACATAGCTCACAGAGAAATTTATTTACTGTTCACTCAAGTTCTCAAGGGCAGACAGACACAGAGAGAACTCTTCCCAAAACCATTGGTACAAACCTATGGTACAGAATAGACATAGGAAATAAATCAAAGAAAATAGCGCTAGTAACCTGGCCGGGTCGGTGACCAAACCGAATCACCGGAGAGTGATAGGTAAACAGTGATATGCTCCGCTGAATAATATTTGAATGGTTTTCAACAAATCCAACAGATTCTTTACCAATTTATAAAATCATTTGAAACCATTCCAATCCTTTGTCATTAGTCTGATTAAATTCATTATAAGCAAATGGGATGCTGAATCAGACTATAAACATATATTCAACGGATCAAACGGAAGTTTATGCACAACATGCAATTAATCATTTTTCAGGATTCTATGTGAACTATATGAAAAATAGAATGCAGATTCAATTGTCTCAACATGCCATGCATGAATTTAAAATACCGATTGTCCAGATATTAACTAAGAATCCGTGTAACCGCACCTTCACAGCTCTCCTGGGGGTCCTGGCCGCTATTCGTGCATGTTTACAAAATTACAAATCAAGTCCCGTTAAAACTTAGTTAACGGCAACTATAACCCGTTTGGTAAACTTAACTACGTAAGTCTAGTTCCAACAGATACTTGAGTTTGACGGTTACAGTTCCAAGTTCCTTAATTATAATTTTTATTCATTCCTTATTACGTAAATTATATATTTCAGAGTAATTATTAACTTGTTTATTTTTAATATCGAAGTCAGAAAGTCAAAAAACAGAAATCACCATCAGAAAACAGAAAAACAGAATTTTAAACTCAAAGTTACTAATCCAGAAAATTATCATTAATTATACGGGATCAGAATTGTCCGAGTATTTTGCCATAATATCCATTCTCAAATTCTAAGTCAGACATCTCATCATATCCGTAGAATATCCGTCAAAAGTTAGACTATTTAAATTGGGTCAAAGTCTTTAGTCTAACGTTAAATCAAGCACAACAGAATTAGCTGTTTAATTAAGCTTTAATCAAATCGGAAACTTAATTAAATTTAAGCCCAGAAAATTTATTAATCCAAGCCCAGCTCAAATAGAATTTCAGAAGCCCACAATTCATTTTATTCAAAGCCCAACAGAATAATTAAAGCCCATATTTCCTTTTTTTCTCGGCCCACAAATTCAGCCCACTACAAAATTCCAGCGACAACCCATAATCAACGCAACGGGTCGAACCCAGTCGACCTGACCCAGTCGACTGTGTTGATCCGTAACGGGTCCGAAAGAACCCGATAAATCAGAGTACATAATCTGATCCAATATCCATCAAATTTTTCACTTTAGCCCAGAAAAGTAAGAATTCCTCTTAGAATTTCATATAAGCCCACAAAACTTTATAAATCACGCCTATGTCACAAATAAACCCTCAGAATTTTACAGAAAAGCCCTCAGAAAATATTTTTCCTTATAATTTCATCCTGAGCCGTCAGAGTTCATAATTGAGGCTAATTCTATGTACCAGAACCCACTGTTTGGTACCAATCAGATAATACAAAGTATCAATTCACATTATTTCTCAAATAACACCTTTCTATATCAGAAATTATAAGTGCCATCGGCGAATATACCATCCCAGCCATCGCTAAATACAAAGTGAACATATATAGCAAATAAGATGAACATATAGAGGATCTAAGTGAACACTTACAAACAAATAAGTGTTTTCATCACTTATTCAAAAGTTTACATGCATATTCAACTTATTTTCATTGAACTTATTTGTTTGTATGTGTTCACTTAGATTGTCTACATGTTCACTTTGTTTTCGTATATGTTCACTTTATATTCAGCGATGGCAGAGATGGCAAAACTACAAATGGCAGTAATCAATTTCCTTTCTATATGCTTGTTATGCATGTTTTGTCACTGTTAACATGCCTAATTATGAAAATATGCCCAAATGATGCATGTCATCTCCAGAACAGTTATGCAACCATCTCAAATCATTAATATGACTTAACAGAAGTCAAAACCATGTAACTATGCATTCATATGACTCAATTAAGATCAGTTATATATATCAATGCATGTAAAATACTTTAATAATGCTAAAGCCTTCAAAGTATACTGTAAAGTCTCATATGTATCAGTCTTATGCTCATATCAATTACCTTTCTAAGCCATCAAAGTTCTAGTTTTATTTCATACATATATGCTATTGATTATGAACTGATTATCCCCAGTTTTCCAACTCAAGTAACAGACCCAAACATACAAGTATCTAGAACTATATGCTTTAAAATGACAGTAATACAATTCTAATATTAAGCATTATTCCCATGAGTATATCAACAGCAAAAGCAATCTAATCATCATACATCACAAGTGCTAACAGTTCCAGCTTTATATAAACATGTGTGCTTCTATATGAGTTAAACACATCTCAACAATCAATTCCTGCAACTATCCACATGCACAGATGCTAAATGACATATGCATGAGAACTAACAAGCTCACATCAACTTTTCAGATATTAAGTTCATTGATATGCAAAGTATATGCATACTACATGATTCAATGAACTACTGACACACAGAGATAGCCTCATTATACAACATCATCTCACAAGCACATATCGGATGGCTCAAGTTCACATAGTTAGAATTTCATCCAAATACAAATGTCATCTCAAGCTCAAGTTAGTTAATCTAACATATCTGATGCCAACAACAAGCATTTCATCAAACAGTTCATCAAGCACACACAGAGACAAGGACAAGAATTATACCTCTCTCATGAGAATGGAGAACTCTCCTTAGGGATTCAAGAAAAACCAAAGTAAAGACCAACGATAAGCAAATCAAGAATAAGGCAAGGTCCATGCACTAATTTCCTTGACAGTAAAAGAAAACCCTAATAATTAGGATCAACACAAATCAATCAAAATTGAGTATCAACTGAGAGAAAGAAGTTTAAAGTGAGCACAGGTTACCTTTCTCAGCCTACATCTCCATCTCCTCTTTTCCAATTTCAGAAAATCCCAAAACATACCAAACGCGACCCCGAAATAAAAAGGTTTACCTCTATCAAGGGCTGAGAGAGAGAAAGAAGCGTTGCTGAGGAGGAAATCGTGCCACGACAGTGCTCTATCAAGGCGTTAACAGCCGCCTTCGATCAACGAGAAGAGGAGAAGCCCTCCTCGTGTGAGACATCACAGAGGTCAAAGGAAGGAACTGAGGTGCTTCATCGCTATAGGATAATCAAAGCGACTGTGCCACGCCATCCAACCACAACGCAACACGAGCACCGAGGCCACGAGCTCAGAAGGGGTGAGCTCGAGGTGAACAGACGGAGACAACGAGAGACAGATCAGAGAAGGAGATGAGGCAGAAAGAGAGAGAGCCACATCGCTCTGATTTTTATTGGGGAAAATTGGATATAACCCCTGCAATCTTCTCTATCTGGATATAACCTCCTGTAAATCTTCAAATTGGAAAAGGTTACATATGCAAAAATAATTGAGCGATACAAATAAATAGACTTTTTTTTTTTAACACAAGCAATTAAGCAACAATTAGAAAACAACGCATGAAAATGCCTTAAAAAGCGAAGCACCTGCATCCTCGGTTAGTAGGGCTGTCAATGGGTACGGTACGGTACGATAGAAAATATTTTCATATCCGTACCCGTTAAATTTTTCTTTACCCGTATTCATACCTGTTAAAATAGCTTCACCCGTACCTGTTAAGAATTAACGGTACAGGTACGGTAACGGTAAAAAATAGATATAATAATAATAAAATTTGTACACTTTGTATAAATAAATTATATCAATAAGTATATTAATAAAGTGTAACAATGATGGCGAATATTTTAGATTTTTACTTTTTTATTTTTTTTGTACACTGAAGGGAAAGAATTATAGATTTCAAATAAAATCTAGCAATATTTTTTACCAATCATGCAATATATATTAGATGTCATATGTATCATGTAATTGTATTTTTTTAATTGTGGCAATTACCCGTTATGAAAACGGATACGAAATAGCTTTTACCCGTACCCGTTAAATTAACGAAAAATTTCATTACCCATACCCGTACCCGTTAACTTAACGAAAATAAAACTTTATCCATATCCGTCTTATACGGTACGGTACGGATTGAATAAACGGGTAAACGGATTTTATTGACAGCCCTATCGGTTAGCCAATCCCAATACAACTAACGTTGTGTCATCCTTGGGAGACCTTGACAATACTGTCAAGCCTTCGTTTCAAATCCTTCAATTGGCGAGCATCCTCGCTCTCGCCACAACAACAACAATTCGTCGGTCGGACATCCTCAATCCCTTTACTATTAAGCCTTTGAAGTAGTTGCTCAGCATCTCGAACTATACCAAATGCGTCTTCCTTCCAGGCCTTGACGCCCGAGGGTAAGAACCCTCCTGTTTTCTGGTTCTGCTTCTCCTCAAGCTTCGCGAGAACATCCTTGATGATGCTGAGATTGCGTTGCACAGATTTAAGGTCGTCTGTGAATCTGGATTTAGGGGCGCTGCTACTTTTTATGAAATCCTCAATCGACGTTCTAACTTCCTCTACCATCATCGGTGTTAACGGGGCCACCACAGTTGCTACCGCTTGCGCTACCCCTACCCCTAACGCTACCCCTGCCCCTATCCAGGCTACCGTAATAGGATCAGCCATTGGGTATTTGCTGAGAAGCAGGTAATCAGGTCCCTAGGTAAGAAAAAGAATATATGTTAAATACAATGTTAATTTGATAACGATTATGATGACATGATGATGTTGATGATTTTGGATTTATAGATGGCATGGTTGGATGGATGAATTATTTTGGCAAAAATTGACCCACATTATAGTGATAAATGTTCAGATATTGGAAAATACACTTAATTAGTTAGATAGCTAGAACATTTAGCTTGAGTTATTAATAGCTCGTAGAGAATGAAAAGATTTTTAAGTGTAAAGACTAGGTTAAAAACGCACCTCAATTATTTGTTGAATGAATTCTAAAGTTGAATTCAGCACGGAGTAATCTACAAAATGACATCTATATATAATGCTGCTCGAAGACTAGGCGCCAATGACAAGTCAATACCAGTCAAATTTGGGTGCTCTTCCCCGATCCAATGTTTCTAATACCGGACGGAACCGAAAACGTGCATGGAGACACGATTCCCAGCTCCCAAGTATAGCTGTCAACGGCAGAAATAGGCACGTAATGCCGTTTCATTTAAATGAAACGGAACGGTTTGTGACATAGATAATTATACCGTTTTTAAACGAAACGGTACGTGGCACAGTTAATTATACTGTTTCGACCGTTTCATCTTCATTTCAAACCGTTTTATTTGTAATTTCTGAAGTGAAACAGTTGATGGAACAGAAATCTGTTTCGTTTAATAAACGAAACGGTAAGTGACATGACTGGTTTTTACCGTTTTGCAAACAAAACAGAAACGGCAAGGGCCAATTCCGTAGTTTTTTGCCACGTTTGACACCCCTACTCCCAAGTAGCTTAGTTAAGAAATCTGAACCTCCGCTTCTCGACTAAAGGTGGAATAAACGATTAGTGTGTCGGGACTTAACTGACTAGAGGATGGGGGGCTCTCTCATAGGATCTTTCCCCTTTTGGTTACGCAACAACCTCTAAAAAAGCACCTCTAATCGATCCATGCGCTCATCAACACTTTTAGTAACCAGATTGACTTGTTCATGTACTGTACCAGCGATGTGCTCTTTGAGTTGTGCCACATCCCGAGCACTCCCCTCTACACCTTCTTTTGCTACTCTATCAAGCTCAGATTGGATTTGTGCCATCTGAGATCTCATCTCTTCCATGGCAGACTCAGAACCCCCACGAGTGCCTACCTGTTTTTATAAGTAGTTGAAACGATTTCTGCGGCCCATGACCTACCGGCAGCTTGCCCTAGTGCTACTAAGAAAAGTTCATCCTAAGCGTAAACTCAAGAAAGTATTACCTCAGAAACTCATACATAAAAGACAGATGAGAATCCAAAGGTGAAAGACAGTTATGGCCCATGAAGGCAGGACAGACAAGTTAAGAACGGGGGTATTTCATTTCTTTTCCTTTTTACCATCAAATGTGTCCACTTGATGTATGGGCAAAATTTTAATAATTTAAAACTCATCAAAAATAGACTATGAATAGTAGCGTCGCGTCATATGTATACGTATCCAATAATTTGATCATGCTTATAAAAATGAATCAAGTGGTCGAGTCTGTAGAATTCGCCGCAAGCGATTCGACAGCTGGTGGCAAGTATCGCAGGTGCCACCCCAGCAACCAAATAATGAAGAAATTGGCAAAGGGGTTAGGGGCCTCTTCATCGGGTATTTGGGGGATCCAGTCTTCAGCGACAGCGTAGCAGTCAGGTGATAAAAAATAACAGCATCGAGGCCCCTTCGTCGGGTTCCGTGGGGACCTTTCATCAGACGAAGGATAAGGTGTCATTGGAAACTAGTAGGATCTCGGTTCTACGATTTATTTTTAATTTTTATCATGTTCAAAGAAGATTTTAATGGGTGAGAAGGTGTCATTGCAAACTAGTACGATCTCGCGCGCGTTCCACGATTTATTTTTAATTTTTAAATTTAATCGTTTTATTATATTTCAATATTAGTGTTATTTCCATATGTTCGTGATTTCTTTATTTGTCTTTACATTTGGACAATACAATAGCTACGCACTGTGTATAAAAATAACAGAAAAAGCTCCGGAAAAATAAAACTTTTTAATGATTACAGGTGGGATACAAATATATTTTTTAAAATAATGATATTTTTATCAAAAATGAAAAATAACTTTTAAAAATATACACCAATTTCATTGGCTCTGTCCGATAAATTTTATTTTTAAAATTTATCAAAAATAGTAATTTATTTTTTTAAAATAATAAGCGCTACTAGGACTGCCGCAGGTAAAAAAATTGAAAATGTTCAAACTTGAAAAGCAGACAGATAAAGTTGAAATGGGTATGAATGGATAGGTGCGCTAATGGGAGTGGCGCCGCTGTCGGTGCACCCTGTTAGTGGCGCTCTGTCATATTTATTTGATAAAATTATTTATTTTTTCATATTTAGTATTAAATTTTTTATTTAAGATCTGTATATTAAAAAAATTACGGCCTCCTCCTTCATGTAGACCTGAAAACGGCGACATTTTCGACCGTCTTTTCGTTTCGTTTCGTTTAAAACGAAACAAAACGGTTAAAGATTTTGGTTGCGTTTTAAAAACGAAACGATCAACGCAAGTATGAAATGGTTTTGTCCATGTGTATTTTCGTGGTATTTTCGTGATTTCGATCGTTTCGTTCAAAACGAAACGATTAACGCAAATGATAATCAGTTTTGTGTCCAAAACGCAACGATCAACGCAACAGTCTAGTTGCGTGATCGTTTTACACGTTATGCACCCATACCTTCATGCCGGAACTAGATCCTCTGGTCGGCAGACCAGAGAGATTCTCTGGTCGATTTTAGATCTGGGCCGTCTGATTTAATCTTAATGGCTATAGATGCCCCGTGCTAGTACCACGATTGATAGGTCCGAAAAAATGTTAACCGTTCAGATTAAATCAGACGGTCCAGATCGAAAACGATCAGGTGGTCGTTTGTAAAAAACGACCAGAGGATCCGACTCCCCTTCATGCCACCAGGCCTAATTTTGATTCTTCCGATATGGGTTTCCAGGTACTAAACAGGCCTCTCTGTCATATTTATTTTGATTTACTGGGCTGGATTAAAATTATTGGGCCATTCTTGTAATTGAATTTTGTAGTTTTTGTTATTTTCAATTAGTAAATATTATTTTGACAAGTATATGATAGCTAGTAAGTTCCTTTGCTGTATGATTAAAGAATTGCAAATTTTCCTTGTCATCAGATTAATATAAAAACGGTAATGCTTTAAAATTTGAAAACTCGTCTGCACTGGTTACCAGAAAAGACAAGCAAGTTGCTATTTATAATGATGATTTCGTGCTTTATATTTAGGTAGGCCTAAAATTGGCCTATTTATTTTGCGACATCTGGCAAAATTATTCTTTTCCATTACTTTAGTAACTCGGTTACGGTTATTAAGAGTAATAATATGTACTTATAAAATAATACATGAGAAAGTTTGATATGCATTATTGTGCATAGGGTACTCCATGTACCGAGGAACTTTTCGGAAGTATTTTTGTAAATTGACAAATCTAATTTAACCAATCTAATCTACATATTGAAAATTCATAGAAAACCAAATTTTACAATTTTTGAGATTTTATTACTATTTTTTTCGAATTTTTTAAAACATTACATTTTTGGAAATCGTAAATAGTACAACATTCAAAAAATGACATGTTTTAAAAAATTCGAAAAAAATAGTAATAAAATCTCAAAAATTGTAAATTTTGGTTTAGTATGAGATTTCAATATGTAGATTAAATTGGTTAAATTAGATTTGTCAATTTACAAAAATATTTCCGGAAAGGTCTGCGGTGCACGGAATGCCCTATGCACTATGATGCATATTAAACAATCTCATAATACATTAAGCTGTTTTAAACATACTTTACGTGGTTTTTAATCACCCTTGTAGTGTGTTATTTTTTGGAAAAGCCGAAAAGTATTTTGGTTTAGTTCATAAGCATTGAGTGTTGCATGTCCAAAATGGATGTAAAAATTGATCGTTAGATAAACATATGTATATATACGTTTTTTGCAAATGACATGTAACGTACCTTTCCAGAAGATTTGATTTCTAACTAATTGGCTTGTTGCGGATAACAATTGTCAACGAATATGATCATCTGGATAAGATACAAGATATAAAAATAATCAAGTCAAATTCACCGAATCCTCTTTTAGTAGGAGGACGTATCACAACTCACTGATGATTCTCAAAACACTAGAAACGGGTCATGTGTACTATACAAGACAATGGGGATCATGGAGTGCAGTTGTATTTTATTATTTTCTTTTCATTTTACTTTGTCTATAGCGGCAATACTAATGCCGCTATAGGACTTTCCTTTTTTTTCATTTTACTTTTCACTTTAATGCCATTTTTTCGTTTTAATGTTTTATTTTGTTTTTAATTTTTACTTTTGTTTATTACATAATATATATATATATATATGATTAATATATTTTTTAAATTGTTCAATTTTATTTGTATGTAGTTGTCTTCAAAATGACACGACACGGCACGATCGTGTTATTATGTCGTGTTGGTAATTTTAAAAAATTAACACGATTTGACATGGCGTGACTAACATGCAACACAACACGAATTTAAATTTACTTTTTTAAAATATTTTATTTTTTTAATATGTTCAAACAACAAAGAAATAAGCTAAAAAAAATAAAATCATCAATTAATCTTTTAACACAAATATTCTGGCAATTTTAATTATACTGATATATATACTAAATTTGTAGAATAGTCTTTCTGACATGACGTGTCAATATGACACGATACGATCGTGCCAGTCGCGTCGTGTCAGAATGCGTGTCGTGTTGCCTCTTCTCACCACTCAGCACGACAATACACGATCGTGTCAGTCGTGTCGTGTTGACACGTCATGTCATGAATTAGTCGTGTCGTATTAACACGATTGTGCTATGTGTCGTGTCATAATCGTGTCGTGTTGGCAATCTTGAAAAAAACAACAAGATTTGACACGACACGACTAACACGCAACACGAACTAACACGATGCGACAACACGTATTTAATTTTTAACATTATCATAAATAGCATCATAAAGATACTTCTTCTTTTAAATTATTTTTCTAAAAAAAATATTTAAATTAATTTTATATTAAAATTTCAAATTATAACAGTTCGTTCTTTTTTAATGTTTATTTACTTTCTTAAAATATTTTATTTTTTTAATCTGTTGAAACAATAATGAAATGAGTTAGAAAAAAAATCATCAATTAATCTTTTAACACAAAAAAATAAGAAAAAGTTTCTAACACAACGTGTCAACACGGCAGGACACGACTGAGAAATCATGTTGCGTGTTAGTGTCATGTTGGTTCATGTTCGTGTTGCGTGTTAGTTGTGCCGTGTCAAATCGTGTTAATTTTTGCATGTGAAATGGAGTCATGGTTATAAAATGAAAAAATGTTAATGTAAAATAGTGTATCGTATAAGAATTTAATTTTATTCGACCTATATTGAAAATTAGTGTATCGTCGTAATTTTAATGTCTGAAATAGTGTATCCTATATTGGAAATGAATGATGAAATAGTGTATCCTCGCATGAATAATTTTCATTAAATAGATCACCATATTCGACCTATATTGGAAATGAATGAAATAGATCTCAGGTATTTTTTTCCATAATTCAACATTATTTTGTTCGTATTTTTTCCGCAATTTCTATTAACAATTTTTCAATCAACCATTTCTATTAAATAAAAACAAACATGGACCAACATTTTCCAATCAACAATTCCTATTAAATATTAAATAATATTTTCACGTACCATTTTTCATCAATAATTTTCATTAAATAATTTAAAAATAAAATAAATTTTTTTACTAACATTTCTCATGAACAATTTACATTATAAGAGATCTATCCTATTTACATTAAAATTTTTGTCTTCTCTCGGCTGAAGACAAAAAAAAAAAAAAAAGACAATGCATTTACAACCCATTTACTGCATGCCCACCTACCCTATTTAGTATTTACTACCTTCTTTACTCGGCACAAAGAAAAAAAAAAATAAAGAGATGTCAGCCGAAAAAAAAGAAAAAATACTATAACGGCAATAGCATTGCCGCTATAGTTTCCTATAGTGGCAATAACATTACCACTATAAGGCTAGACTATAGCGGTAATGCTATTGCCGCTATAGATGTGCTCTTTTTAAAATTTAAGAGGCTGCTTTGTTTTTTTTAAAATTATTAGAGGTATTTTTATCATTGATAAAAATTATCCGCGTAGGTCCGTCCGATCAGAACAAAAGCCCATTAAAATTCTCACTCAAATCCAAATTCGTCATTTCTCTCTTTTCTTTGCGATCAGTAAATTTGATTGGAAAAATCAAATCCTTTCTTTTCTACTCCATTGAAATCAACTCCGAATCAATCCCTTTTTCCTCCCTTCCGATCATGCAAGTGTTCCGGTGTTACAAACTTACAATACATTAAGATTTCATATACTGATTCTTAACCTTAAACAAATGAAACTTAATTACACAAGCTAACAAACAAACCAACTATCAAATGAAACTTAGACATGCAAGCCTAAGCGGTCCAGTTTCGAAAACAAAGGAACACACATATATGCAAACAAACAAACAAGCCAACAAACAAATAAAAATTCGAAGAACCGACAAAAATATATATATCAAATAAAACACTGAAAATTAGCTCATACAAAATAGAAGAGTATATATATTATTTTCTTCTTATAAAGGAATTCTGTAATCAGATTATCAGCGATTCTTGCGAAAAATTCCTTTTACGTCCTTGAAGAAAGAGACTGTGGCAACGACAATTTCAATGGCAATATCCTTGCCCTTGTCAAGCTTGCTGTGTCCTTCAAAACCATTGTTCCTTCGGTTCGCATTTTCGAGCAATTCACGGACTATTTGATAACGAGCGAAAATATCGTCAAACCTCACCTTCAAATTATTTAATTGACGAGCATCCTCCCTGCTGTAATGAAGCTTCTTTGAGCGTAGTCTGGACAGAGAAAGCTTCTTTTCCTTATTGTTGTTTTCTATCGTTCCAAGTAGTACCGTAGTTTCTGAAACTAGATCTGATGCTTCTTTCTTCCAGGACACAATGCCATTGGGTATGCGGTTGCTGTGATTGATCTCTTGAAGAACTTGACAGATCAGGTCCAGACTAATTTTTACTGAAGAAAGGTTTTGTGTGAACTGCTCCTCCCTAGTGCCGTCGGTTCTTTCTAGCAAATACTTAATCGCCTTGATAAGGCCTGATACAAACTGCGGGGTCAAACTCAAAGCTATTGTCGTCGTAGGGTCTGCCATAGCATATTTGATGTTCAAGCTGGTAGATGATCAGGATCCCTGGTGAAGAAAAAACATAACAATATAATAAATTGATCAAGTATATATGAGAACAGAGTTGCAAATTTCATGTCTTCGTTTGTTAATTTTTCATGAAACCGCAATATTGATGATTCTTATTTTTATAAGTAGATAATCAGATTATAATTAATTGATCGATACTGTTTTGCTTACTATATTGAGTTGATTTTGAGAAACATGAACCATCAAACGTTCAAAAAAATATAATAAACTAAAAATTTATGATGCTGAGTGAAATTAATGACCAGGAAATTAATTGTTAACACTAATTTTGGACGAAACACGCTTATAGAATGCAGCGTGTCTTCATATATTGTAGTAGTCCTATCTATTAAAACCTACATGGCTACATTTTCCAATAATACTTAAACAACATGTAAAAAACCATTATGCAATATAGTTTGTGACTCCCAAAGAAAAACAAAATAAGTTCATGAATACAAACCCTTCGAAAAGAAAAAAAAAAAGATTTGAGCCTTTTCCAATTTCCATTCCACTTAAAGACTATAATCTCTCATTAATACCTAATTTATTTTCGAAATTCAATCTCCCTATCTTAGCCAGATGGAAATGCAAACCTATACGGTAATAAAATTAAAATGGGCACGGTAAAACTTGAAAAATAAATGGAACCTGACTAAAACTTGCAAGAACTTCAATTTTCTTCTTAAAATTGGAGAGAGGAAAATGTAATATTGAAGGGAGTCTTAGGCGTAGATTTGTACTTAAGTCGACCTGCATTTACTATTGACTTTTGAAATCGATGAAACGAAAACGACTTTTTATTTTCAAAAAAAAAAAAGAAAAGACTTATGAAATATGAATTGACTTCTGTTTTTGTTTCGAAACATGTCTTATTTCTGTAACTACCATGTGACGGGTCAAAATATATAAACAAACGGACCCATCACGTGTAAAAGCAGCTGGTGAGGAAGAAATATACAGTATATACTATGTTCTGGAACTATTTGCCACATTATCTTTTGTTTGGGGCAATTTACCATTTGCAACATGTATGATCCATCCGGCGAGGCAGTACGTAATTTCCTTTGAAGTTTTTCATGCTCGGTGGGCCTACATGTAAGAACAAGAAACTAACGCTGGGTTCTTTTCTACTGAGTGCACGAGACATGTCAAACGTGTACCGTGTCCACAGAACAAACATGTTTCGTTTCTGTTTCGTTTCAGTCAACGAAACAGAATTTTATTCCGTTTAACATTCTATTTCGTCAAACGAAACAGTTTTTCGATCCGTTTAACGTTCCGTCCTATATATATATTTTTTTATTTCAGTCAATTTTCGTGTTCTGTTTCAGTAACGTTCACAAATTTTATTTTCATTTCCGTTCCGTTTCTGAAAACGGAATCAATTTCCTCTTTCGTTTCCGTTCCATTTGGACGGAACGAAACGGAATATTGTTTTGAAACGTGTATACAGCCCAGCACGAGTGGGTTGATATTTATGCAGACAACTGAGAGTCTGAGACAAGTTTGCTTTGCAAAGAAAAGTCAATGTGGCTGAAAGATTGCGTAATAAAGAATCCGAATTTCAAGGGGAGATTCGGTCGGAGTGTAGGGTCCACATCTCAGCCTTGCAGACTTGTAATTAAGTCGGCCCCAGAGAGATTAACCTCTCAGAATTGAGGATTTTGTTCTATCAAAAAAATATTCGATGTACTGGACATGTTAGGATTTAATAAAAATGAATTAATTTGAGAACTTAATGGATGCTTAACGTATATTATCATATACATGAACAATGAGAAAAGTTGATGCAAGATTCATCGTTTATAAATAATTCTAAAGTTTCGTTAATTTATATTTAAGTACATTTGATCGAAGAGCAATGTTATGTTGCCACAAATGCCACAATTTTAATATTTTATTAGTATTTTAAAATTTAAATTTTAATTTCGGATTTAAACCGTTGATCTTGTTTAATTTAACGAGTGATACATTTTCATATAATTTTTTATAAAATTTAAAGTTAATTTGGTACTCGATCAAAAGGTTAAAAGATAAACGTATTAGAATTAATCTATCATCGTTAACAAGATCCATTCATTTTAGATATTTTGATCGAGTACCAGATTAACTACCACATTTATAAAAATTATATGAAAATACATCAATTGTTAAATTGAACAAGATCAATGGCTTACATTTAAAATTTGAATTTAAAATTTTGAAGTTCTAATAAAATAGTAAAGTTGTGGCATTTGTGGCAACCAAAATTTATGGCAATAGAACTTGCTCTTGATCGAATGTCAAATCACATGCAAATTACATCAACATTGATGCAGCCAAACTAATAATAAAAGTATAGAACTTTTTTTTTTTTTTTGAGAGAACAAAACTAATAAAACTACTATTTTTTTTCTATTTTTTATATTCTTAACTTTTCAGAAAGCAATGTTAAAGTTATTCTAGAAATTTTGTACAATTTCTTAAAAGTAGATACATAATTTTGATATCCAAAATTAATTAAATGTAAGATTTTATTTATAGATATACAAGAGATCGATAGTCAATACTACACACAAACTGAAACGAATGCATATACATAATATGTGTGTTTTTGTTCGGAACATGTCTTATTTCTGTAACTTTCATGTGGCGTGTCAAAATGCATAAACAAACCGACCGAGCACATGTAAAACCAGAGGGGAAAATATACTCTTTTCTAGGATTATTTGCCACGTTATCTTTTTTTTTTTGGGTGTAATTTACTATTTTCAAGATTATATGGCCCATCTGTTAATGATCAGAAACCAAGCAACACTAAATCACGTCATGTCTAATCACAATTGATCCCATCCATACCAGAAACCCCTTCTGGCTGAGACTTGTTTTGTAACAAACTTCCACTGCTACTCTTCACAGATGACCGTTGCCTTCTTATAGGCTCCGTTTGGAAAGTAAGTAACTTTGTGAAGAGTTTGAATTATTTATAATAAATTTACTCTCTTATTTTTTTATTCTCTTATTCCAAGGGCTCATTCAAACGGAGCCATAGATATTTTCTCTGATTCTTGTTCTTGAATGGGAACTCTGTGTCTATATATATAAAAGACTCTTGTACTTGTAAATTACAATAAATATATAGAATCATTATTCTGTCTCTTTCATTACTCTTTCTTCTTCCTCAGCTTGATTGAGAAATTCTTTCAAATCATTTCTTAGAAGTTTCCGCGCTGGTACCAAAATTTCTACAGTTAACTGGACCTAAGCGTAAGAACCAGAAAATTAAATGAGACCTATTCATATTCAACTCCACTCATAATCACAGTCACAATCATGTTTGATGTTTACTCTTCCGCGACTCTATCATTTATTGTGGACACTATATTCATTGTGCCAAGAAAGACCACAGCGGCCAGCGGGTTCCACGTTCATTCATGCAACAATATCTTCTCCCCAAGTCCCCATATTTAATTATGTCAAATAATCAAATTTCAATTAATATTATTAGTTCTTTAACTAAAAAATTACTAGTTACCCTTTCATATTTATATCCAAATTGGTAGTTCCTTATTGTATAGTTTTTTTATTTAATTCATATTCGTTTAAGATTTAGGTATTAATTACATAAGTCTAAGTCTCTTATATATAAATATTATCTTGAAATTCATTGGTGCACATAAATTTGATTCAGGTTTTAATTGCAATATAGATCAATTTAACCGAAAAAAATATATATCAATTCACTATGAGTCATGAATGCTTGTAATTAGGTTCATATATACTTAATATCTGCAACAAAATTTTCTAATATTAGTTTGCACCGTACATTATTATTATTTTTTTGGAAATTTTAATCAAAGCTACCAAAATTAGATTATTTATTTATTTATTAGCAATTGAAATAATCCACTAGTTATTGAAAATTTGAATAAAACCAACGAGATAATTATGAAAAACGAGACATACATAAATATTAGATTATTTCATCAACGAATCAACAGAAGTAACAAAATGAACAAAGCATGCACAATGCATAAAAATGACCGTGAAAATAAATTAAGCACTAGCTTGACAAGTCTTATGAAACAACGCATCGCGATGTGTTGTCGCTGAGCAATCCAAGAACTGTTGCATTATGCTTGGTAATTTCGTCAAGCCTCGTCTTCAATCTCCTCACTTTTCGAGCATCACTTCTTTCGAAACAAAGCGCTCTTCTATTCGAGTTATCCTTCTAAGTAGTACCTGGGCTTCTTCGACTAACTTCGATGCTTCGACCTTCCAGTCCGGAATTCCATCGGGTAAGTTCGTCGGCTTCCTCTTGTTAATCGCTTTAAGAACAGCCTTGACCATGCCCAGAGCAACTTTTACATCCGTAAGGTTTTGTCTGAACTGTGTTTCTCTAGTAGCGTCGGTTCGTTCTAGCAAATAAGTAGTCAGCTCGATAAGTGCCCCCACGAACTGTGGGCTCAAAATTATTGCCGTCACAATGTCAGACATAGGATATTTGATGTGAAAACGTTGGTATATAATCCGGATCCCTATGTAAGAAAAAATGTAATCCGGCCAAACTCGATCAAAAAATGAGTGTACAGTTGAAAAATCTTAAAATATCTTGGCCGGTGTATAACAGTGAATATATAGTCTGGTTTATCGTCGGACGTCTAAAATCATATCTTCGTGTTGTTTAGTGCTTCCATTTTTTATTTTTATTTAAGCTAGCAAAAGTTGCCTCCCCAATATGTGGGTAAATAATGAAACAAAATAATAAATGTTAGGCATTCTATTTGTATTTATTTTCTTATCATTTATTATTTATGTACTGTTGTTATATTTCTAATTCTAGCTTTGTCTAGCTAGCTGAAAGATTTAAACCTTAAATTTTATCTCGTTATTAAATCCATACCACTGATCTGATTAGATACATTTTTGGACTCTAAATTTTTTAATACAAATAATTTATATTTGTGTAGTTTAACATTTAGATACATTTTTGGACTCTAAATTGGATAAATTTTTGGATTGAAGCTTTTATAAGCCGTCGAGATTTTGTGCTAATCAACTTTCATTTTTTTTATGGAATTACAAATTTTTTTTTGTTATTTTTACTTCATTTTCTTTTTCATTTTTCGTTTTTCTTACCTTTGTTTTCAAATATTTTACAATTTTACTTGAATAATTTATATATAATTAATGTTTTGAAAAGTAGACCGATGATCAAACTAACGGAATTATGAGTTCGGGTATTAACGAGCTCCCAAAATCAGATTACATAATAAATTTCACCCAAGTAGAATGTACTAAGAAATTCATAAAATTATAAAAAAGCCAACAACATAGACGTAATTTAATTTTTTAAAAACCCTTTTCTAAGAACTCATGTGCATCTAGAAAAAAAAAACAATACAATTTGCAGAAAGTGGGTACTACTGGTAAAAGAAAACAATGCATTCCACTAGACCCCTTTTTTTCTGTTTGTTAAATGAAATTTACGGCACGACCTGGAAAGCCATCTAAATACAAAATAAAAAGAATAACATTATTTTTTCTTATAATAAATCGGACTTCTCTAAAATGAAATTCTCCAAGATATATATAGAGATTTCGATAAAAAGAACATTACATTGGTTGTGCAAAAAATAAAAATTAATGGCGGAGAAGATGAGCCTAGCTACTAGATTGAACGAGGGCGTTGAAGGGATTGAAAAGATCGTCTTATCATAATTTATGGAAATTTGGAAGTTAGCGAGAACACAGATGAAAATTGAAAATAAAAATTGCCAAAACCACGTGATCTAGATCTCGAAATCTTATCGTTTTTACTTAATCAAAATATATATCTTCTGTTTGTAGAGATTAATTAACTACATACGCTTACATATGTCTACATTTCACTTTATTGATTTTATACCAAAGCTATTAGCTAGAATTGTCTATTTTACTTTTTATTTAAAAACATTTGAAAATGTTGGTCTCTACTTTTTTCTTTCTAATAGAAAGTTCAGCCTTAAAATCAAAAGTGCAAATTACAAAACATGCACTAATAGAAGTTTTATAATATTGATTATTCAATGAAATTGTGGAGTAGGATTTCAGGAGATAGGCCTGCCGACGGTATTACGTTTACTGTTTTTCGTGCACGTTCCGTCCAAACAAAATGGCTAACGGTACCAACAATCATTTCGTTTCTAGAAACGGAATGGTAAACAAAATGAGAGAGCATACCATTGCTGAAACGTAAACGGAACGAGTCATTTCGTTTCTATTTCGACAAATACTGCTATTTTTAGTGTAAAAACACGTCGTTTCGTCCCATTCTATCCAAACGAAACGAATAACGGAATGAATGGACATACCGTTTTCTGAAACGAAACGAAAAACAGAATAGAATGGCTATACCGTTGATGGAACGGAACGGAAAACAAAATGACCCATTCCGTTGTCGTTGTAAACGTTAAACAGACCTTAGCAGGAGATGTCACCAAATATATATGATTGCACTTTGGCAGAGAGAAAGACATATATGTCTATATATTATCTGTCCGAAAGGAGGTCTGCGAGGGAGGACACATGCATTACCGTTTTATGCAAAATGTAATTATATATTATATATGTACATGTATGTGAAAAACTGAAAAGAATTAAATGTGGAAGGTTAGAAACATACCTCACTATTTCGGTCTGAATTGTTTTTATCTAAAAAATTTAACGCTTGATCTCGCAGCAAACCTCAAATTGCGTGTATAAGATATTCTGAACACCTATGAGCTCCAAATGAGCAAAACTATGTAATGATCGATCCTCAATAAATAGGCAAATAAAGTCAAAGTCAATTGGGACCCCCCCCCCCTTTTTTTCCCCAAATATTACTTCTTTATAAATATTTTCCTGAATTCTCCGCAAATTTTAGACAAATAAATGAAACGTCAAAACACGGAATTAATTGGGAGTCTTCCAAGAAGGGTCTAGGAAACGCTAAAATACAATATATTGCACTCACAAAATTAATATTTAGATCCAGTTATTACATTTTGATGAATTGTTTGAGTAGAGAAACCATTGAGCGGCGGAACTAGAAAAAAAAATATTTGGACGGGACCAATTCCATATTTTAAATTTTAGAAGGGGCCAAATTGTATTTTTATGTATATTATAGTAAATTTTATACATTATAAAACAGCGGAAATTTCTAAATTTTGGGGAGGCCAGGCCCTCTAGAAAGCGATCCGATGGGAAAAAAAAAACTCTAGACAATTATTCAATGTTTTCAATGAGGAGGAACTTAATACAAATGCAAATGAATTTGTTAAATACAAATTTTTCTTTGGCCCAATTACCGATTAGAAGATTTATTATGTATGAATCGCTGTTGGTTTAATACGATTAATGGAAGTCGTTTCACTATATTAAGGATACATATGTATCTAAAATCTAGAATTAAACAATAATATATTTCCTATACCAATATAAGAATAAAGGGGCCGTTTGGATTGAAGTGTGAATTTGGAAAATTTGGAGAATTTTCAATTCTTAGACATAAATTTATTATAAACAATCCAAACTCTTCACAAAGTTACACACTTCCCAATAAATTTATGCCTAGGAATAGAAAATTTCCTAAATTTCCTAAATTCCTAAGCGACCCAAACGGCCCCAAAGAAATTAGCAGAATTCTTCAAATTGTCCTTAAAGACATTTTTCCTTAATACATAAATGGATTTTCTCCTCTGGTACCACCCCAAGTAACAGGCAGACAACCAATAGATACAAGTTGGTTGAAGAAAATTTTCATTCATATATGTTATGTTTCGAATAATTAAATTAAAAATATGAAAAAAGGGCTACAGTGAATCAGTGATATATATATATAATAGCTAACGTGCCATAGATGGCACAGAGGGTCTCATGCCATAGATTCATTTTTCGAGATTCAAAATTCAAATGTTCAATCCGAACTATTCAAGTTATTCACCATATTAAAATACCCTTGGAGATCAAATTTTATATTTTTTCGAATTTTTTTGCTATTTATTATGATATTTTAAAAAAATATTATAATTAGAGTATTTCAGACCTTCCAATTTGAACATATCAAAATAAATAGCAAAAGAATTAAAAAAAATGTAAAATTTGGTCTCCAATGGTATTTCAATATGGTGATCAATTTGAACGGTTTGGATTGACTGATTGAATTTCAGATCTTAAAAAAATAACTCAAAAAAGACATCTATGGCATTGCAATCTATATATATATATATATATATATATATATATATATATAGAGAGAGAGAGAGAGAGAGAGAGTTTTCTATGGTGAGTTGCAACTCACCAAATGGTCCGTGAGTCGTGCTCAAAATTCTGAAATTTAGTTCAAAATGATCGATCCAAACCGTCTAATGCGATCTCCCTATTGAAATCTCTATGTAGACCAAATTTTATATTTTTTTAAAATTTTTTAAGTATTTATTTCGGATTTTTAAAAATTGATGTTTTTGAACGGTTCAGAACTAATTAGATTATTGATTTTCTAAAATTTAAAAAAAAAATACTTAAAAATTTTGAAAAAATATAAAATTTGTTCTGCATGGAGATTTCAATAGGGAGATCGTATTAAACGGTTTGGATCGGTCATTTTAAACTAAATTTCGAAATTTTGAGCGCGACTCACGGACCCTTTGATGAGTTGCAACTCATCGTAGCAAAATTCTGTATATATATCCCTATATACTTGCTATATTTAGCTCCAACCACAAACAGACCTCCCGTATTTTATTATACTGTAATATTGTCACATCTCGAAAGCTAAATGTGACTTTTCTCCTTGCCACTAGAGTGGAAAAAAACAGCTCTCGTAAGGCCAATAAACAGGAACCTTCTGCTGGTCGGAAGTGGTCAAGTGGAATCAAATTCCGACGCGATGACACTAGTACGGCATGCTATTAATTAGTCTCCAATCTCTAAAATTTTCAACATTGCCACTCTATCAGACAGTGGCCTCTTCCTATTCAAGCAATAACATTTTTAAATCAAATAATCATCAACTTTCACTTCTGATTAGCTTTCGAATTTATAAAATTACTAGTTCTTTCCCTTCCATATTTAATTCAAAATTGGCAGTTGGTCATCGATCGTATGGTTTTTAATTAGTTAAAATTAATATGTATTCTGCAAGTCTTTTGTCAACGAACGAAGTCAATCCATCGAACCAATTAATTATAGAGAGACCAACTTCTGAACCGATCGACGACACTTACACGTACATACCGACATACGTACGATAGAGAGAGATAACTACGGAAGCACATTTAATTTAATTCTGTAACTCTGTGACAAACATCGTTTATTTAGTTTGTATCACGAGTTAATTACTTAGGCTATGTTTGGATCGTATGAGATTAAGGGTAAGATTAGTTATTCAGGATTAAGATTCTTAATCCTAAATTCTTAAAAATAAGCTTAATCTCAGATTAAGACTTTTTGTTTGGATGAGGAAAGAATAAATAATGAGCTTTTCTTTCTAATCTCAACTCTTATTCTAACAAAATGTCGGATTAACTAATCTTAGTCTGATTAAGAATAAGATCTTAATCCTGGACTGTTTGGATGGTTTCTTAGTCCCGAATAGCTATTTAGTCTAAACTAGCTCTTATTCCTAACTATCCAAACAGGACCTTATATACTACTGGTTTCCTTTTTAATGAGTGCACGACAGGCGACAGCACGAGTGGGTTCATATTTAAGCAGACAACTGGACAAGATTCTTTTGCTATGAAAAGTCAATGTCGTTCAAAGATTGCATCGTAATAATTACAATTTACAAAGAATCCGATTTTCAGAGGGGATATTCGGTCGGAGCGTAGGGTCCACATCTCAGCCTTGCAGACTTGTAATAGAGTCGGCCCAAGAGAGATTCACCTCTCAGAATTGAGGATTCTATTCTATCAATGATATTTGTGAATTAATTTGAGAACGTAATATGTATGCTTAACATATATTATCATATACATGAACAATGAGAAAAGTTGATTCAAGATTCACCCGTTTATAAATAGTTCTAAAGTCACATTGATTTATATTTAAATACATTAAGTTATTCTAGAAATTCTGTACAATTTTTTTGTTGTGTTATATAAATTTCATCATGAAGTTCTTCAACATCTTAAAAGTACATTCATAATTTTGATATCCAAAATTAATTAAATGTAAGATTTTATTTATATATATATATAGAGGAATGCTACGGTCCTACGCGTAGGACGGATGTGGTCCGTCCTACATGATCGTATTCGCATAATTAAATTTCAAATCACCGATCCAAACCGTTAGATTGAATTTTCATATTGAAAACTTGTATGAAATCAAATTTTACATTTTTTTAAAATTTTTTACTATTTATTTCGTATTTTTAAAAAACATTGTTATTGGACGTTTCATATAAGTTCTACGAGCGGTTTTTTAAAAATACGAAATAAATAGTAAAAAATTTCGAAAAAATGTAAAATTTGGTTTCATACAAGTTTTCAATATAAAGATTCAATCTAACTATTTGGATTGGCGATTTGAAATTTGATTATGCGAATACGATCATATAGGACGGACCACATCTGTCCTACGCGTAGGACCGTAGCATTCCTGTATATATATATATATACACTACACTACACACCAACTGAAATGAATGCTTATACAAGTCTTAAACGATTACATTTCAAACATAGGCTCCGTTTGGATGGGTGCAAGAATAAGGGAATAGTTTTTTCCTACTCCCAAATTTATTATAAACAATCCAAACTCTTTACAAAGTTACACACTTCCCAATATTTCTTCTCTTATTTATCTTATTCCCACACCATCCAAACGGAGCCATAAGTAATAAAACGACACTGTCGCTCTGGGCTTACTTGTACCGTTGTACGTCGCTCTGGACTTGTGTTTTTTTGTTTGGAGCATTTGTTATTTTTGTAACTTCATGTGGCGGGTCAAAATGCATAAACAAACAGACCCAGCACATGTAAAAGCAGAGGGAAAGAAATGTACTCTGTTATAGAATTATTTGCCACATTATCATTTTTTGGTGCGATTTACTATTTTCAACATTATATGGCCCATCACACCGTATTTCCTAGAAGTTTCCACAGTGGTATCAAATTTTTACAATTAACTGGACCAAAACGTAAGAACCAGAAAAGTGAGACCAGTATTTTCTGTATGTTTTAAAAAACAACACGCAGTTCCAATCTTTCATCTACGACTGTTGAATCTAAATAATGAATTGGATAGTTTGGATTCCATCCTAATCAAAAAGATAGATCGCAACATGATATACTCAGTCTCCCAGAAAAAGGCACAATAGATATACTCAGGTTGAGTGCATATGTTATTTTGGCTTATTGTTTGCTTGTTGAGTAGGGGTGCCGACGGTATGAACGGTAAACGGAATGGATTTCGACAGACGTTTCTGTGAAATACAGTATAAATTGAGTCGTTCAGCCACGTTCCGTCCTAACGAAACGTCTAACGAATTGTTTCAGTGCATATCGTTGTTGGAACGGAACAGCCCATTCTGTTGCCGTTATAAGCGTTAAACAGGCCTATTGTTGAGTCTAGCTTCATTGACTTTTGACATCTGTTTTTTCTATTTTTTGGATCTAAAATAAACGGACCATTCTCCTCTGACTAAATGGTTAAGTATAAATAATTTTTTAAATCCATACTTAACCAAAGAAAGAATCGTTAAATGGGTTTAAGATTTAAAATCCGAATTTTCCTCTGTAAGATGAATAAGATTTCATCCATTATGCCTAATCACCGATTACGATTACCAAATAAATCCAGAATTGACAACCGCAGAACGCATTTGGGCTGGATGGGTTTGATTTTCAGATAATATGATCCAGTTAATTAAGCATAGGTCTAGCCTTGAAACGTTATTGCCCAAATATTTCAGAGAGACTGGGTAATGTGCTTTCTAATTCAGGCCCATTTATTTTACCTATCGCAGACTCGCTCGTTTTGTCCGTCTCGTTCTCGTGAGACCAGAGAAGCATCTTGCCACAAAATAAAAAAGAAGTTTAAATAGATATGTCAAAATTCTATGTATAATCACTTCATTTTTTTTTATCATTTGGTGACTAATTTTCTCCACAGCATGATTAGGATAGATTCAATTTTTCACTTTTGTTTTTTGAATGAACATTTTTGGTAATTACAAGTTTTTTTTTTTTTTAAGCAAAAACGAGGGTCAAAGCCCCCATTTTTGTATATTGAAATTTAAAAACTAGCCAGAGGCTAAATACAAAAGGCAATTACAAGTTAAAGCTGGAGTTTTTACCGAATTCCAACAATTGGACAATTAACTAATATTTCTAACTAGTTTATCTACAGAAATTAACTTATGCATTACAATTACTAAACAGATAAGTTATGTGTCTAAATTGATCTCAAAGTTGATGCAATTTCAGGTTTTGATAGAAACCGAGGGGCTTATAAGATAGATGCCCATGACTTGTGGAACAGGCGGCTTAGTCTATCGAACAAAACAGACTATATTAGCCTAACAGATTTGGTGGTATCAGATTTACAAGGCCTTCACTGTTCTGTTTCCTACTGAGATGATCAAATCACTAGTGTTTGTCGGAGTTTTCTTTTCTATTTTTTAGTAGTATATATTGACAAATTGTGTTGTAATTAATGAATTTGTTTTATATTATTGAATTTTGCAACATATATCAACATCGTTGATCAGTTCTAATATCATCAGTTGCTACATCATCTTTAAAATTATGTTGCTTTTACTTCCTAGCTAGAAATATACAGTTTATATTGTATGGTTCAATGGTTGTCTATGATTGAGTTTGAAGAGCTCAAAGGAAACAAAAACAAATATTTCTGATATACGCCTCCGTTTGGATGCGTTGAGAAGAAGTAGGAAGAAGAGAAGAAAAAAAATTATAAACAATTCAAACTCTTCACAAAGTTACACACTTCTCAATACTTCTTCCCACTTCTTTCCTTTTTCCCTTCTTCTCACACCTATCCAAACGGAGCCAATATTAGTAAGAGAAACATGTTTTGCACCATATACTACAGCCTTTAGTAATCTGATATATACCAGTACCACTGTACCAGTCTGATGGTACCGGCCGGTGGTCAATTAAACATAAACACTTAATGTACTAATTACAATCGTGCATTCCTAATTCCTAAAGCAAACAGCTACCCCTTACTATATATTAAGCAGCACACAAAAATAATCAAGATGCTGGAGAAATCAAATACATTCTAGATAAGTAGCACAAAATGAAGTTCTCCCAAGCAAAACCGGTTTAAGCACATAAGCCCCTCGTGTTGTACACAAATTAGCAGCCGCCAACCATCCAAAGAGAAGAAGTAGTTAGTTACTTCTGAGTGGAGCGTTAGTTACTTCTTTGCCTTCGTTTGAATGCGTTGAGAAGAAGTAGGAAGAAGGAAAAAGAGAAGAAAAAAAATTATAAACAATCCAAACTCTTCACAAAGGGTGCGTTTGGATAGGTGTGGGAAGAAGGGAAGAAGGGAAGAAGTGGGAAGAAGTATTGGGAAGTGTGTAACTTTGTGAAGAGTTTGGATTGTTTATAATTTTTTTTCTTCCCATCTTCCTTCTTCCTCTTCTTCTTCTCTCATCCAAACGCACCCAAAGTTACACACTTCTCAATGCTTCTTCCCACTTCTTCCCTTCTTTCCTTCTTCCCACACCTATCTAAACGGAGCCTACAAGAAGATAGACCGGATTAAATTAATTACCACTTGGAAACGACAAGATCTCCTATTATCCTCCTGATTAATATACAAGTCCCAAATTTAATTGTGAGTGAGGAGGTGATATAATTAATGGTTATATGCCTTTTATCCTTGATGATTCAAATAGACAATTCACATTAATCTCGACACTCTAATAACTTCATACGAAATACAAGTCAAGTGAAAAAAAAAAAAGTAAGACAAGCAAGAAAAATTAAAATTAAGTCTCAACAAACAAATGCATGACAATAACAGTTTACAAACAAGATATGCACCCGTATCCGCATCCTCAGCAGTAAAAAAAAAAAAGAAATGTTTCATGCAGTCTTTTTTTTTAATATTTAAAATTTTTTAAATTTAAATGTAAAATTCAAACCATTGATCTTGTTAAATTTTACCGGAGATGCGTTTTTATATAAGTTTTATAAAATTTGAAGTTGATTTCATACTAGATCAAGTGGTCAACAAATGAACGAATCTGGCTAGATTAATTCTAATACGTTCATAATTTGGTCACTTAATCAAGTATCAAATCTATTTCAAATTTTATAAAACTTATATGAAAATATATCTCCGGTAAAATTTAATAAGATCAACAGTTTGGAATCTCCATATGAATTTTAAAATTTTAAAATATAAAAAAAAACTGCTTGGAGCAAATTTTTTTTCGGCTGCCGAGGATTCGGATGTCACCAGATACAGCTTATAGTGGATTACATCGACTCCCCTTGATCAATGTAAGGACAGTTTGATTATGCTTGGTAATATTGTCAAGCCTATTTCTCAAGCTTTCCAAGTCATTGGCATCATGATTGTTGAAACGAAGCTCGTTTCTTCCGAACCACAAACACCATGACGTCGTTTCAGAACCATCATCATTCTCATCAACTGAATCAGGATCAGAATCAGGATTCTTTTGTTCAATCCTTCTTAGTAGTTTCCCGGCATCTGTGACTATCCTTGATGCTTCCTCCGTCCAGTTCTTGATGCCATCGGGTAAGTTCCTTCGGTTTTGGATAGCTTTAAGAACATCGTTGATGATACCCAGATCCATTTTTACAGCTTCAAGGTTTTCTTTGAAGTCCGTTTGTCTGATTCGGCGTTTGTCCAAAAATTTCTTAGCCATGTTCATAAGTGATATGGCAGCCTCTGGTGTCAAAATTATTGCGGTTGCTCCAGCCATGGCTACAGGAGGTTTGACGCCTAGCTATGAATCAGTGTCCCTACGTTAAAAGAAAGAAAAATGAATTTTTTTTTCTTGAAAGAAAAAAAAAATTGATAAATCCTAGTGGAAATTCCTTAAAGTTGGTAAGTTATTTTTTTATTCTATAAAGTTAATAATTAAACAAATAATTGATCGAGATTCTTTTGCTTTATTTTTTTGATTTGCTTTTGAAAAACAAAAACAATAATAAAATAAAACTTATTGCCTTAGTGAAATTAACGATCAGGAAATATACAAAATAAGTTCAGAGTTATCTTCAAAGTGAAAGTATATCGGGTTGAAATATACAAACTATGGGAATAAGGCAGGTAATTTCGGGTTGAAAAAGGAATTTTTACCCATACCTACATTTAGTTATACAAAATTTATCATGTCTAATGAAAAGAATTAAATTCCGTAGGTTAATGAACATACCTTGAATAACTTCAATAAGTCGAGAATTGTTTGGTCCTAAAAGCTTCATCATAAAGGGTATATATACATATATATATATATATATATGAGAATAACTAATATGCACTGTGATGCATATGGGGTTTTATGCACTGGAATCCCGTTCGTTGGATGCGCATCAAAATTGGTGCAGATCTGCGTCGCTAGACCGAAATGATAAGTTGTTCCGACAGCTCTATTAAAATGTCTCTCCTTTAAGTTGCTCCGCTGGGTAAATTAAATGTTCTCTCTTACTTTCCTCTCTCGTCTTCCCTTCCGACTAAATAGAAATTCAAAATGTTCTCTTTGTTGGCACCTCCTGGTCTCTCATTGCTCAACCAAGCTCTCACCTGAAGCTTCCTTCTACACTTGGCCTGAATCTCCATTTCTCAGCTGGCCTCTTTACTTTCCGATGGTAGCGACTAAACCCTAGAACAGCTTGGTTCCTCTGTTGCTAAAGACGTACTACTACATGTTCCTCTCTCGCTATCCTCTGTCTACTTTACTAGTATGCGTCAACATGGCAACTTTAGGTTGAGAATTGTAATGTCCAGCTACCTGAGTTCTGTCTTTACTTTTTAGCTAATTATTTGGTTAATTGCAAGATGGCAGCATGGTCTGTTCGTAATTGTTAATTAATTGTCTATAGCCTATTCACCATCACCTAAATTGATTGGGTGTGACATGAGAAACAAAATGACACAATAGCTCTAGTTCATAAGACTCAAAGAGGGAGGCGGAGCACAATAGAGCGACGAACATTATAACATTTCCATCCAGCGACACAGATCTGCACCAATTTTGATGCACATCCAACGGACGGGATTCCAGTGCATAAAACCCCATATGCATCACAGTGCATATTAGTTATTCTCTATATATATATATATATAGAGAGAGAGATTTCTTAAATAATTCTGGGAAGTGGAAACAACGGCTCCCCCAAGAAAAGTCAAAACACGGAATTGAGTTTTTTTTTTCTCCATTGGGAAATAATTCATTACCAACGCAAATATCTCAAGGTAGATGACAACTAGTTCGAAATTTTGTATATTACCTACAGACTTTATCTGCAAAGAAAAAAAAGAAAGAAAAAAAAATCTAGCTATCATCTAAACAATTATAAATTTTTGGGGAAATTTCTTTGAAAATTAAAGATGGGAAACTATTCTCTTTTTCTTCAGCTTCCTTTAGTTTAGTTTTATGCAAACATCTATATCTTGAAGACTTGAACCAGTCTGTGGGAATTAATAATATTTATAAATTACAAGACATTAATTGAACATGGATCATTTAGGTCCCGAAGCAATGGTTCTTTTAACTTAATTAAAATGAAGAATAAAACAGAGGAATTGTCCATTCGTGTAATTCTTAATTTATAAAAATGGTGAGGTTCCTGATCATATATTATACATGTTGTTATCTGCTAGTTTCTCTACTCGTAATATCACCAAATTGATGTATGGAATGCCTTCATAGATTGCTTCATTAATGTATATTTGGTTTACATAATAAAAAGTATGAAATGAATTATTATATCCTGTGACCTTCTATCGTAATTTATGTACATCCTTTTGTCATGTAATCATTTCACAGAAAAAATTAACTATTTTTCTCATTACATGAACAAAATTTCTTATTGGTAAAATAGTTTTTTTTTCTTTTTAGGCTCCGTTTGGATGCGTTGAGAATAAGGTAGGAAGAAGGAAGAAGGGAAGAAATTTATTGGCAAGGGGTAAATTTATTGGGAAGTGTGTAACATTTGTGAAGAGTTTGGATGGTTAGAAATAAATTTATTGGTAAAAAGTAGTTATTCCTTATTCCTTATTCGGAAAGAAGCAATCCAAACGGAACCTTAGACAAGCTTTTTCCTAGGTAATCGCTAACTAGCTTGTCTAAATTTGAATCAGACTATTAATCAGTGAAGAAAAGTGATCCCACAGCAAATAAATTAAGTTGAAAATGTAGCGAATCACAACTTAAATGCACAATATATCTTTATCACGAGTAAAATATACAATGAGGACGGAATAGAGAAGAATAATAGATCATTGTTGAACTAATAATTAGGACGGAATTTGCTGATTTCAATTATCAGGATTCCAAATAAATAAGAATACATAAACTATCTCATCTGTTTTTTCATAAATCAAAGTAAGAGGAATAATATAAATTATACTATCATTTTCATGGGGTTCAAACTATTTTATTATTCCCACTTGTGTCTGTATTCAGTTAGTTTAGACGTTGTGTGGTTCTGACTGAGCATAGTCCCTCTATGGATAACCTAACTTTGTCCTTTTTAAAACTTAATTAAGTCTAATTTGGGTAAGGTTGATCTCAATCGAGGCTTTATTTGCCCAAATGATGGGTCAACTGATAACAATTAAGAGTTGACAAAGCTTTCAAGTAGGCTGGCTTATACAATTATCGATAATGATAGATGTATAAATTGTGAAGAGCAGTTCTCGAACGAAAAAAATTATTCATTTATCTGTTTATGTATTGTTTTGTTCTATTTATTTATTACTTATTATCAAGTTTTTAAAAAACACCGTTTAAACGTAGTTTTTTTTTTCCAAAATAACTGTATTTTGTAGCCAACTGTACGAACGTCACAGAAAAAAATGATAAAATAACGTAACGCGTCATTTATGTTTTTTTCCCAAAAAACGTAAAAAAAATTAGTGTTTTTCTCCGATTAAACATGTGCAATATCAAAAGACATATCGTGTATTGAGAACATAGTGTAGTTGGTACATATTGTGAATAAAATGCTTAAAGATGTTCAATATCGTATACCACTGCCTCTCTAAGTACAATATTGTATACCAATCGTCCATACAAATGTAATACTGTACACAAAAATATATATGAGTTTGACACAGATATTCGCATATATACACCGTTTTTACGCCATTTTTTCATCGAAAAAACACCGCACTGTAAAATCAACTCCGGACCATCATATCGAAAAAATGCATTTTTAAAAGCTTGCTTATTATTTATTTATCTCTAATATTCCGTTATCCAATGGACAGGGTCGTATTGGTCTGGAACAAATATATGAACCAGTGGAAAGTCAAGGCACGAAGTCGATGAAGAGTTTTTTTTTTTCCAGATCATTCAACATTATTAAAATAGCTTATTGCCAAAAATTTTGGGGAAAAATAAATTGAATAATGGGTTTAGTTGGGGTTTCTTTATTATTATTATTATTTTTTTGGGCCGTTTCCTTGTAGTTGTATTTGATTGTATCTATGCAATGAAAACAGGAACCGACAAGCTGGTCCTTTTGTAACCGAAAAAAAAATATAGTATTAAGAAGGATGGATGCAGACAAGGCTTGATCTAGAGAGACAAGTAAATCCTTTTTTTTTTGTTTTTGAAAGATCCAGTATATCATCAATAATACTAAAATAGGATACTGTTACTGGCAAAAAAAAATGATAAAAATATAAATTTAGGAGTAGGGCTTTAGTTTTGACCCTTTTTCTTTGGTTTATAATGTGCATTCCCTAAAGGGTTGATTCGGTGATTTCGTTCATGGATTCGGTTGGAAACCCGTATCGGAACTAAGCAAGTGCCGCAAAGGATCCAAGGAATTTTTAATTTAATATTTTTATTAAAAAAGGGAAGGGTGGGCCAGCGCACATGGATTAGATATGTGCCAAAGGTGTTTAAAATTGCAGCTAACTCACGCTTAGCAGCAGCATTTAGCAACATTTTTGTGTTTGTCGCTTAGCTCATATTATATATATCATCCATAGGTAATATCCATTCCCATTGTGGGACTAAAGTTCCCTTCTAAACCGGACAAATAATATAGTTGGGCTGGATCATTCAATATCTACCTCATGTCCTCATTACTCAATTACTCAATGCTCATTAATCCGAGTAACATTGTTGGGCCTGGATTAGTCCGGACAACAATTATATTATTCTCATATCTCAATATATTAATTGTTTAATTTATTAATAACATTATATTATTAATTGTTAAATTTTTCAATATAAATTAAAAGGCTATAAATTTCTCAATATAAATTAATATATATAAATTAGTTTTTGAATTAAAAATATATTATTTCTAATTATTTTTATTATTTTATATATACAGCCGTATGCGAGTTTTTTGAAAAATGTCATATCCCCGCACCCGCACCCAAGTAACATAGCCTTTTAGTTGTATTTGAACCTCTCTATCCATCAAAGCATCTTTAAGCTGGTTTTAAGAAAAATAATAATAATAGCAGTACTAAAAAGAGGTTATTAAATTATTAATGTAGGCAAACTAGACCTGGACCGGGCAACTAGTCGTCATTAATACTAAAATAGGATAGGGTTACTGGCAAGCAAATAATAAAAAACATTTAAAAACATTGAAATTAAGAAGGCATGATATCCTGCTTATATTATATTAAACTATGTAAAAAGTAAAATATTATGGCTATTTTGTAATTGTAGATCCGTTATGGCTTTCCTACTGAAGCAACTGATCTCTTCAAAAAGGAGAGCGATAGTTTTGGAGCAACCAAGAATGTTTCTTGCTTGTTTAATAGGTCCGTTGTTTCAGGGGTAGATGTGTTGATTTGTGGCTCATTTTTAGTGTTTTGTGATGGACATTTTTATTTGTATCTGAATGTTTCTATGCAATGGAAACCGTAGCAATACACAAGTAGATCCCAAAAAAATGATAGAATTTATAATTTACAAAAATGGTTGAAAGGTTTTTCTGAAAAATAAATGAACAGACAGCATCTGATCTGAGTCGACTCCATCTCTCATTGACATTTTATCTAAGCAATCAGCTTTGAAAGTACTGTTGTGCAAATAGTAACCAAGTATTGTTCTCTTCTTTGGTGTGAGTGTGATATTATATATATATAGCACAAAAAGCAATGCAAAATTAGTTTCGTTGCGCTACATTCTAATTTTTGCCACACCTGATTGAGGTATCTCTGTCTTTCCCTTTTACATCCTTAGGCTCTTTTAGTTATTTTGTGGGCTTATATCATGACGGTCGGATTATAGGATCTTTATGATTCGGCTTAAAGGCCTTGGGCCTTCATTTTCCATCACCATTCACCAAAGCTCTATCTATATTCTATAGAGAATTCTAACATAAATGTCAACTGGATGCAGACCCTTATTCAATCAACCAATCAGAACAACAGATTAGCCAATATCATCTGACATTTCCTTCCAAATAATCAGCAAGAAACCTGTTCTTACTAGGCAGAGACCTATTTACAAACCTTATCTAGGATTAATAAAGGAATAATGGGACTGCAACATCCAAACAATGCATGTGCCCATACTAAATTGTTAATTATTCGCACACTATGTACACAGTCAAATATACCAATCACACACCAATGGCCCTCATAACAGGCTCAATCAATAATGTATGGAGGTCGCATTTCATTGGATAGAAGCATGTGATTCAGTTCCTGCAAATCCCAAAAAAAAAAAAAAAGGAAGACTAATGAGAGCAAGAGCATATTAGATAAATAGATTAACTAATTGTTGAAATTTTCTGCTTTACATCAACAATGTCTAGACTGACACATATAGATTAATCTATATTGCCTCTTTTTTCTGTTATAAAAGACGCATATTTTAACTATCAGAAAGCAATCAGTGTCAGATACCAGTACAGTGAAGGAATGCTCACAATCTGATCTCGTGTATTGGTAAGGAGAAAAATCCTTCTCCAATATCTTGTGCAGAACAGACTGTGAAGGACAATGCCTTGAGATTTGCACCAGCTTCCCACAAATCTCAGCACATCCCACCAAACCCAAAACCCCAAAAATAAAAATCAGGTCACACAGCGGTAGAAGAGGGTAGGCACCCGCACAAGTATAACAGTTTCATCATTTCTTAATTCTTATAATGATTTTTTTTATCAAACTTTGAATTTCAATCTCTATTTAGGTGAAAACTTATTTTATCAAAATATGCATAAAATTTGCAAGTATCAGCCAATAAATACAGTTATGTCTATGAAGGCATAATATGGAAAGAAAGTTACCTTTCTCTGGAGATGCAGAACCAAATGCCACGGGACCCTCTATGCTACAACCACTGAAGGAGGATAATTTTATTCGTCATTTTAAGCATGGAAGTTATTAAAAATTAAGAAGGAAAAGAAGCATGATTTAATTAGATAAAATGGACCCACTACTTCAAAATTTTTAATGGTATAACAAACAGAAGTCTCATAAGCTATCTCATTGTAACAAAAACCATATGTAGAGAGAGACAGAGACAGAGATTTGAGTACCTTTCAACTGTTACTTCGTCAGACTCCTTGTGTTCAATTTCTTCCTATGAAGAACCATCAAAGACCAAAAAAGAACGTATGACATAACTAACTTTCCATATACTTGCAATAAACAAAACATCCTTGTACACAATCAATTTTCTCATCATTTGAATACAAGGACCAAGACATGGAATTTTCTCATGGACAATACAGCAAATTGTACAGACCAGTATGGGCTTATCAAAAACCTCAAACAGCATATGTAAAGCAAAATAGCCAGGCAATTTCATCTGATTATACTTCCTCAGGAACATAGTAGTATATGGTAAATCTAATTGGTTTTAGTTAGTATACCATTCAAAATTCAGTAAAACTTGGCATTTGTTCAAAGGAAGCAGCAAAGCCACTAATCTGTTAACATGGACGTACTTCAGAAACCATACCGAGGGATCGACTTGTAATAATTACTGGTAGAGAACTTACTATGGGCTGATCAGACCAATTGGGTACATTGCTGGAGAGAAGAGTCACATACTCTTCCATTGCTGCCTCAGGACTCATATTTCCCAACTTTTGCCACGCATGCCTAATCATACAGCATACCGACAAAATATAAATTAAAGATAATCGTAAAACACAATATGTGAAGGGAGGCAGATGATCGTAATTGAAGCTTTTAACCTTAGGGATATCTACAAGAATTTCAAATCAAATTGCAGAGGTTCCCCTCCAACCAAGACGGTGTTTATGACCGCTACAGTACTTTTCTAATACCAGTAGAAATGTTGCAGTTTGCTATTAACATTGCTTATTTGTGTTTTTCTGAATTCTAATTGCATTGAGTCTGAATATTGGCAACTTGGGAAACCATCCCAACACTTCGCTTAATTTTTCCAATGATGCAGGTAAGAACTTCCATGACATGCAATATTTATATCAATTGATCACATACAAAACCATACCAACACTTCACTCAATTTTACTGACTGCATAAATGTAAGACTTCCCTGACATGTACAATTCTTACCAGTTAATAACACAAAATATAAATTGCACATACCATTTGGCCCGAGTGGAGGGCCTTAAAGCCAAGCGGTGCGACTCATAACAAGGCCCATCAGTGACAATCTTGTGCAAACCATACAATTGCAACTGCACCTCATTGCTGAGCTTCGACAGAGCATCAATGCCAGATGCACTGGCTGCAAAACGAGCTGCTGCACCAAATTGCTTCTCTACATCAGTCCTCTCAATACCTTCCCAGACCCACTCTTCTTCCTCAACAAATGGCTTTTCTTTCTCCTTTTCCTCAACTCCAACAAATTGGGTTATTTTGCTTTTAGGCCCCTCAGCTTTGAATAAATTATCCTCTTCCTCTTGTTCCTCTTCCTTCTTCTGACCACTGAATTCAATTGCTTCTGCTCGTTTCTTCTGGTCACTAGATTCTGAGATTTCTTCAGGCACAATCAAATCTTTCAAATGGATATCCACCTCAGTGGCAGTTTTGCTAATATGTCCTTCTTCTTCAGACAAATTATGTTCAAGATCCTTAACCTTCTCAAATTCAATAGATACTGCTGTTTCTTGTGAAACTTCCTCCTGCACAATGGCTGAAACTTGGCTGTCTATCTTAAACTCATGTTCTTCTTTTAAGCAGCTCGTTTCCTCTGTTGAAACTTCAACCTCTCGGGACATTTTATCTAATGAACCCTCCACTTCACATAAACTATCTTTAACATCCTTTTCCACTTCTCCTTCATTCAATTTAACATCACCTGAACTCTCTTCTTTGCCAAAGTAACTTTCATCCTGTAGGTAAATTAAAACGGAGCTCTGATTTTCCTTACCATCATCAACCTCATTCCCACACGATTCCTTTTCTTTCTCAGAATCAATCGATGCCTCCAACTCCACGCTCTCATCTCTCTGCACCAACCCATGATCAACCTTCTCCTTATCAAACCCAACATGGCTTAAAAACCCATCACCCATCCCTTCAGTTCCCTCACATGCCGCACCCGATTCGCCGATCTCGGGCCTTTCTTCCTCGGCAAGGAACCCTCTTTCCACCTCCTTTTGAACAACGTTATCCACTTCAATAATCTTCTCCTCTTGCAACTCTTCACCTTCCCCTGTCGAGTGGGCCTCACCAGAGATGACGTCTGCAGCGCCATGGGAGGAAGCCGAAGCCGAGGTAGAACTTGAAGAAGATAAGAGCTTGGAGAGGAGAAAGGCAAAGAGAAGGGAGAAGAAAGCAGTTAGAAGGAGGTCGAAGAGGAACTCCATGATGATGGTAAATTTAATGATGTGAAATTTGGTGCGAAGTGTTTGTTATTGCTTCGCTTGTAGGGTAAGGTTAGTAAATACAGAGAGAAAATAGAAGAGGAAAGGAAGGAAGGAAAGAAAGAAAGAGAGAAAGAGGAGTCGGTGGGTTAATGATTGGGATGGAGAAAGAAGGAAAGAAAATAGAGAGGGAAAAAAAGGAAAGGAAGGAAAGGAATAGAGAGCGCCAACGGAAGGTATATCCGAGTGCATCCGCAACGATGCGTACCGAATTTTTGGGGTTTGGTAGTTTGGTACTGGATGAACTTGGTCTGTCAAGGATGAGTGATGCCTAATTGCTTTTGACTTTGTATATTTTTTTTCTTTTTTGCTGGATAAATGGTGCTGTGTTTGTCTTTATGTAAAATTGGACGGTGAAGGTGTTTTTTTTTTTTTTGGGTGTGTTTTTATCTTTTTTTTTCTTTTGTTTTTGGTAAAATTGACTTTCTTTTTTATTCTTAGGGGTGTGATCCGCATCCACGGAGAAATGTAACCAAATCCATTTGTTTTAGTATGCTTGGTCAAAGAAAGAAAGGTACATATGAAGAATGGAAATAAGAAAAAAAAAATGAATCTGATAAACTAAAGCAGACAAGAGTAGATTAAAATAGAATTTGGGCCAACCTATGAAGGATATAAATCACGTTATTTTGTTAATATGCTAATTTGTTATTAGTTATTCATTTCAATAAATCAAGTTATGTTAGTATTAGTTAATTCCAAATATGATACTTACCTTATTTTTCTTAGCAACAAAAGGATATAAAGAAGGGCATGTTTGAATAATGAATCAAAATAATCAATCATTGAAAGGCAGCAACCATTATTCCTTCCATCGTTCTTTTCCACGATTTATTTTCCTATTTCTTCGTCAAATTATTACAAAACCCAAAAACACTTTACTCGTTACATGATAGCATTATTATTTTTAATGAATTAATTAATGTATAATTAGATAATAAAGATATTATGACCTTGTAATAATAACTAAAAACACAGGCGTAGCCAGGAAATATTAGACAGGGATCACTTATTAGTTATTATATATATGAAATATTCCTAATATAATTATATTTGTATCAAAATAATTAGATTGTAGTTATGGAAAGTAATAATAGAACAATATCATTTTTCTAGTAGGGTCAAATGTTACTTTTTATAAATAAAAAATATATATGCATACTAGCATAAATTAAAAATATATATATACTCATTCGTATTAATTGATAATACAAAAAATAAACAAGAACATAGTATTTTCCATACCGCGTCACAGTTGAATTTAACTTGTGATATGTGGACATGCATTGCTCTACTCCTGTAAGAATCAGAAATGACTGCAAATTAGAGAGGCAAACTAGAAAAATACCCGGTGAAAAATTAAGATAAGTGAAACATTTAACTTTGATCATTATAAGCTTTTGAGTCAAAAAGTTCTTTTTTTATGACATAATAAATGTATAAATTGTGTCGTAGCCTTGATGCCTTGGTGCTGTAACATTGAATCCCAGAGTTTGTATTGAACTTTACAAGCATTCCATCATACTTTTAAACGAGATTTCTTGCGCAATCAGCTTATCTTCTAATTCAATTAATGAAAATTATATAAACTCGATTTTCCGTGTTTAGATTTTGCTTCCTACAAAAATTTGTTATGACTATTGTTTTGTACCTTGTTTTATTTATATTAGTATTAGGTAAAATAAAAATGTTGGCTAATGAGAGAACTTTGCTCGAGGATAAGGCATATATATAAGCAAGCATCTCTCTCGTTTCTCTTTATGGATGATTTTGTTCTTAATTATTTGATTTTAATTTGAGATTAGTATAATTATATCAAATTATTGAGAAGACATTCTATTATTTTGGATTATATTTGATTTTGTAATAAAATATAAATATGATAAGATAAATCTTATCTTTAATTATTTTCATCCTCACAAGAAAAATACGAGTTATTTGTTATCCTATCAGTTTATCTTGTCGAAAATATGAACTTATAAAATCCAAAATTTAAAGTCACGTTGTTTAACACACATGATCTTTTCGTCTATCGTCTATTAATTATATTTCAAAACAGTATTATAAAGATAAGAAGATAACTCTTATCATTATCCTCACAAGAGATAAGAATTATCTTCTTGTCCTATCACTTTTATCACCTCCCAATCCCAAAACTCGATCTTACAAAATTTGAATCCTGTTAATTGTCGCATGAGACATTTTCTTCTGGGCTTATCTACAAGTCGTATTACAAATAATCCATTTTTGGCGGAAAAAAATATAATTCCTCGCCTATGAGATGTTTTGCTATAAATTTCCAGAATCTAAAAACAAACAATATTTCACAAAAGCAAGCATTGATGCCAAAAGAACAAATGGTACACTTCAAATTAATACATATCATAATTATTGCATTTTGGTGCTAAATATTGAATTTATGTATGGTTTATCTTTCTAAATTTAAATTTTCACATTGTTCGCTCGTAATAATTCAATATGATTACATCCGAAATTATTTTAAATAGAAATTTACATCCCTAAAATTTTAATCTATATGGTTTAACTTTTTTTAAAAAATTAATCTATATGGTTTAACCTTTTTTTTAATTAAGTGCATCCGTCCTACGCGCGCGTCCTACGATAATGTTGAATGTTAAGGCAAACAGTATTTAAATTAATATAATGACGTCACAATTTTAAATCTTAGCCATTATTCATTATTGTTTTGGGTCTCCTAAAAATAGGCTGGCATATTTCATTTTCATACAGCATATCACAATCTATGGACTGAACTGAGTCTCAAATCAGGCAACAAATATTTGTTTGACATCCATCATTTTTTCCCACATAAATGTGACTGCGTCACTTACAAGCCGTAACGGCTAAAATAGGCTAAAATGCGTTGGCACTTGATTAATAATGGTGAAACAACTTGTTATAGCACCCTACATATACAGAGATCGAGGAGGAGATTCAATTTATTCATCAATCATTTAATTTCCACTCCCTTTAGCAGTCTTCTGTTCTCTTCCAAGCATAGCCACCATGAAATTAAACAAGTGTGATTGTTATATGTTGATTGCATGCATCGTTTGTGCATCAAAGAGTGAAGTTGATAACCATATGGATAGCAGAATGATCCCAAAATACAACCTAAAGGACCCAAACCCAGATAATGGTAAGACCAAAAATTACAGACGTCAGAGTTGGCTGTAAGGCTGTCAACGGCAGTCCATAAATCATTATGTCGTTCCGTTTTGCTGAAACAGAACGACAAATGGTAAGAAAATCTGTTTCGTTACCTTAACTAAATGACAAATTAACGACACAGGGAACGATTTATCATGTTTTTACGTGTTTTTGTATATGTCGTTTAACGAAATTATTTTATTTATTAAGTGGCACGGTTAATTTTAGTGAAATCAAATTCGTTTTCTTAGTGGAACGGCAAACGGAACATCTCATTTCGTGTCATTTATCAACGTTAGACAGGTATAGTTGGCAGTAACAGTAGAGAGTTTAACAGAGCCACTGAGCCAGAGCTGGTAGTAACAATCGAGACTCTAACGGAGCCCGTCGTGGGAGAAATTTCTGAGGATAATACGACCGAAGTGTCACAATCTCTAAAAAAGTTATATGTTTTTTTTAATTTGTTTTCTGGTCTGTTTATTGATGTAATTAAAAATGATTCATGCTAGCTTGCATTCCATGTCAATGTTATGTTTTTTTTTTTCTTCTTTTTTTGTGATTGAACATGTTATGTGACGTTTTCACTATAAACTAGAAAGATTCATCATCTGTCGTTTTCAATTTCTATATCTATGATAGCTGCTCCAGGTGCAGCTAGAATTTGTTACGCACTGAGGCGGGGTGATTGCCTGAGACCGTGAGAACTGCGACGTCTGCTCTAATAAAGTGTAAAAGTGACGGCTCTGTGGTCCCCACTTATTATAATAATAACGTTTCAGACCCGGTCTACAAAGAGTACAGTTTTTCTGTGGCAATATTTCTGTAACACTTTCAATTTCTAGGCGCTGATTGAATGATTCGTAGGATATATTATGGTTATGGGTCCCAGAGTTATGAAACTTGTAACAAGAAACTGAAACAGAGAACTTGTAATAGAGGGATTGGGTATTTCGGTATGGCAAAATTGAAAAGTTAGCACCAGTGCACCACGTAAGAAACATTTGCCTAATGCATACTGCCATGAATGATGAAAGTTTGAATAGATAAGGTTTCCACCAGATTATAATTAATATTCAGCGCAAAGAACTTATTTTAGCATGACTCTAAAATTCATTTTATAAAAAGAGAGAATCACTTATAATGATTATTTTGAGAATTTTAACATTCTTATAAATTTATTTAAATAAGACTGGATATACACATAATTTTACAAATATGTTTTGGATGTTATATATAGATTGTTTAACAATGAAAGTCATGCTTTTTTTCGATAAAAAAAACATGACTTTCATTGTTAAACAATCTATAATGAAAATTCATATAATTTGACTATTTGGGTCTTGCATGAAGATGCATCAAAGTATGTCAATAGCATAGCGTTGAAAATTCAACATATTTGATCAAAGATAAATAGTATTAAAAAAAATAATAAATCCATAACTGTTTGTTGAGGCATCATATAAGTTATCAAAGTTAAAATCATGCCTACAATGTTGGATTTCAAAGTTCAACTTTTTATAACATATTATTTAAATTGTCATAATAAATGATTGTCGTTATCCCTTTCCTGTATAAAACATATTATATATTGGTTATATTTGAAACTTAAATTGGATGGCATTTGCTTATGACGTTTTGACAGTTTAATATTTTTTTATAAACAAATAGGATTATTTCACAATTTTATACTACTAGCGAAAGATGCACTCAGCACGTGGGCAAATGAGAAAATAAAATATTGATATTATTATTGTTTCATATAGAACTTTACATGTTAGACAATAAAGATATGATAAATCAATAATTTAGTCTTTACTTTTAAATAAATAACTAATTTGGTAGTAACTTAATCTTTTCTAATAAAAAGTCTGACCTTGATCTAGACCACTGATCATACCAAATTATACAAATCAATGGACCACAATTGATATAAGAATTGTTTACACCCTTTTATCTGACATGTTTACTCTTTTTTATCTGAAATGTTTAACCCTTTTCTCTAGGTGCTTTTATAAGTAATGATTACTATTAATGATTTTCTATAATTTAGAAAGTAATGTTTTTGAAATTAACAAAAAAATGTTTAAAGGCACTCTTTCAGGTTTATATATGTATATTTTCCTTTCATATTAAATCGTATGCACCATGTATCAACTATCGCATCAAGTAAATGAAATAATACAGAATATTGCACTACAAAAATTTTCGTTAGGTGTCATTATTTTCAATGTATATAATATTTGTGTTAAACATAAATTAGGCTCACAATTTATATTTTGAAGTAGTTTAATTACGACTATGTCGTCACAATTGACAAATTATTTTTTCAACGACGGATTTTATATTATTTTAAATAGCTAATTTCATAAATGAGATACTGTAGTCCCATTTGGATAAATCACAAATTGAAAGCATGATGGCTATATTTGGTTCCTCACTCTAAGACGGAGTTGTCATCCATTAAAACTTCCACGTAAATGACTTTTGTCCAGGGATTACTAGCCACAAGTTCTTGTATTAATGGGAAAAGATAAACGTGATATTTAAGAGAACTCAACATTTAATAGAACAAAATGTATTGACAACTATATGTATTTGATGACCGCTACAACTAATAAATCATTATAAAATAAAAAAATTGTAATAAACATTAAATGCATTTTGCATCAATTTTGGTACAATTTAAAAGTTATTCAGCCAATGATTAAATACTAATAAAATTGTACAATTAATTTATCAAAATTGATTGATGAATAATTATATTGAAGTTTCAAATTCCTTTGATTTAGACACACGACATATTCAACAAAGAAAAAGGTACTTATTATTTTGTTATTTTATTTCTATAACTATTTGATACTTTTTTTTATGGTTTATCCCATAATATGTCATAAATATGAAATTTCATCTTTTAGTAATCCTTGTAATTTGATGTGGCTTATCAAATATAATTTTGAGGAAAAAAAAATACAATATTATCACCGAATAATTGATTCTCGGCTGAACTTAATACAAGACAATTTTCGAAAGCAATGCTTTGGATGTTTCTTGTGAAAAGAATAATTTCTCTAAATCTCATCAACAATGTCCAAAAAGGCATTCTCCCAGGTCCATGGCTGACGTGGCGGTGAGTTAACTTCTTTATCCGTCAATATTGAATAGAATTATTACAAAAAATATATATTATATTAAATAGAGAAGATGCATAGTGCGTGCATTTCAAATTGATATCTTTTTATTTTCCTCTCTTTTTTTTTTGAAGACTAGTGAGCATCAATTTGTTAATTTTTTTTTTAAAAAGAGAGTACAAAATTAAAAGACTACGTGGCAGCTAGTTGTGTCCACAAGAATCCTAATCTTTGTCCGAAATTTCTGTTTTTTCGATGAGATATACTATTGTAAAACCACACGAAATCATGTTTACCATTAAAAGAAGAAATGAAGACACGTAACCTTATCCAGTTATCCTAGTTAACTTTGATTAGTTGGACCTGAAGTAGCTAATATTTGTTAATTAGCTGTAGTTCATGTAACCTGGGCACTGTTAATTGTTCATGACAAAAACAATATATATTTTGACATTTGTATTAGAATATAAGAAAATAATTCAAAATAGATATAGTTTATTTAACTTAACGAAATGCTTCCCATGTATGCCAGAAAAAGTCTATTCCTAGAAAATTGGTAGACATAAATGTTATTTGGTAAAGTAGATTTAGTTAAGAAGCCTAATGTTGAACACTAACAGAGTAACAGTGAACAAATGCTGAGCACAATTTCCAAAATTATATACAGGCCTAATTATAAAAGGCCGAAATTACACAGAGGCCCATAATAATTGGACTCTTATCTGTGTTTGGTTGAACTTAATTGTTCACAAAATGTTTCCCGTTGACAGTTTTTACGCTGGAATTCCATGATATGTCAACTAATAAAAAATATACCGTTTTCATAAAGAAAAAGGGTCATTGGAGAGAGAGATGCAACAATAAAATAATCAACGGAGAAACAAATGATCTATTTCAGAACAATCTAAACTACTCCCTATTCCCTTCTACTTATTACATGAACCTCAGATTGCCTGTCAATGCAATAAAATGACAACAGAGACAAACTAGACAAGCAGCTGTACTTCCAAAAAGACTGTTTCTTAGGATTAAGTACATTCGATCCAAGTCAAAAAAAAAAAAAAAAAAAAACTACACAGTGAAACTTACAAAAGTGTCAGCTATTAGATTTGCACGGGTTTCAATCAACAAAAGGTTTTGCTATCATTGATATCCAATCCGGCCACTTTATCATTGATAGCCTATCAATGGAAATAATCAAGAACTTGCCCACCAACATTTTTCTTGACATCTTTGTCATGATCTAACACACCATTCAGAGTAGTTACCACAACATAGCCCCACTGCAAACAAAAAATGAAAGAGAGAGAAAGAGAGTAAAAAAAGGATAACTCTATTCAAGTCACCACCACATTCTCATGTGCCAGAAGTGTTAGATTGCTCAAGATCAGACATAACATCATTTATGATGCTGTTACAACTCACTGTTAAAAATGTTCTTTAAGTTCGGGAAACATTTTTCTTTGAATGACACCCATACTTTCATAGCATTCATTAGTAACACTCAATCTTTACTGAATTTTCCTTTAACACCCCCAATGAACCATTCTAATCAATCGCAGAAACTGCTTCTAATCATAACACTAATGTGGTACCTCACAACTGTTACTAATCAATACCATAAAAAATAGGTTCTTAATTGGAAAATTGGCATGGTGCTTGTCACTTTAAACTGGTACCAGTCCATACGCTGGTAGTGCACCTGCTAGTACTGACTGTCCTTGTCTATGCCAGCATTTTGTCTCATAATGTACATTCCAAGTTGAGCTCTAAGGAAATCAAATGAACATTGCATTGTGCTTAGTAAACTGTTTTCATCATTGAATTCCTTTATTAAAAATTTGAAATTTAACCTCCTCATGCAATCAATCGGTGAGAATTGTCATGAATACATCCACTATTGTTTTCATTACATTGTAATTTGTTATTTGTTTGTAATCTGCGTATGTCCCCTTGGAATTAGCTAAGAGCTCAAACTTTTCAAGTCATTCCAATAAAGAGAAGAAATTTGTAAAATCTCCTTGAAAACAACACAACACACTAGTCTTTAATTACAAAGGTTAGGTTGTCAATGCAGAAAATACCACAAAAAATTTGAAATTAATTTCGACACAGCTGAGACACGACAGAATCAGTTCTAACCAGTATTTGTGTGACATAATACTGCATCAATGCAATATTCTTTCAAAGACCAAACTTCACATTGCAAACAAACTGGTTTAATGGGGGAAGAAGAAAAACTCAAAAATCCTACCAGCATCAATATTTAGTAACACACTAACAAAATCATACACAGAAATGTTGGTAGGAAGCAGGCCCCTTTGGTACTTCACTATATCCTTAGCCTTCATGTCTTTTGGGTAGGTAAAGAGTTTTGCAATCCTTTATCCTTCCTTGAAGCTCTGTTACAAACTGAGTATTGAACTGAGAATTTGAGGGTTATGAATCGAGTATTTCTTTTTTATTGATTGTATTCTATTTTTTCAAAGAGGTATTACATGGTATTTATATTGTCTCGGTAGAGTACCGTTAGCCTCTCCTAATATGACCGTTATGGTCTCTAACGTTCACATGTACGACAATACTTTTTTCTTTTTACATTTTTACCCTTATTTTAATTTTTATTCTCAACACTCCCCCTCAAGCTAGGATTATAGATGTCTATTAATCCTAACTTGCTAACTATATCTTCAAATATTTTTGGAATGAGTCCCTTAGTAAAGATATCGGCAAATTGATCTTCACTCTTCACATATGGAGTCTCGATTTCTTTTGCTTGCACTTTTTTCCTTACGTAATGACAATCGACTTCAATATGTTTGGTTCTTTCATGAAACACCGGATTTGAAGCGATGTGTCGTGCCGAGTTGTTGTCGCAAAACATCTTCATTGGCTTTTGTATTTCAATATGCAAGTCTTTGAGCACTTGTTTGATCCAAGTGAGCTCGCTTGCGGTGGATGCCATGGCTCGATACTCCGCTTCCGCACTTGATCGCGCCACAACATTTGTTTCTTGCTTTTCCATGTGACTAAATTTCCGCCTACAAACGTGCAATAGCCGGTTGTGGATTTTCTATCAAAGCTCCCAGCCCAGTCTGCATCGGAATAGCCACATACATCGTTAGATTTATTGTTTTTCATCCATATACCCTTTCCGGGTGATTTCTTGAGATATCTCAAGATTTTATCAATTGCATCTAAATGAGGTTTAATATATCCGCATAGGATATGTCCGGCCTAGTTACCGTTAAATATATCAATTTTCCTACAAGTCGTTGGAATTGGTTAATGTTTTCCAATGGGTCACCATCTTCGGGATTTAATTTTATATTACTATCAATTGGAGTAGAGGCCGGTTTAGAACCAAGTTTACCAGTTTTTTTCAAAAGGTCTAAGGTATATTTTCTTTGACAAATAAAAAGTCCTTTGGTAGAATGGGCTATTTCAATACCTAGAAAATATTTAAGTATACCTAGATCTTTTATTTCAAATTTTTCTCTCAATTGTTTTTTCACATAATTATTTTTTCTAAATTATTTCCGGTAACAATTATGTCATCTACATATACAAGAATAACGGTAGTGTCATTATTTTCATGTTTTGAAAACAGTGACATATCGGAATGACTTACTTTAAAACCACAAGAAATTAAATAATGAGACAATTTTCCATACCAAGCTCTTGGAGATTGTTTAAGTCCATAAATAGATTTCTTTAACCTACAAACAAGGTTAGTATTTTTTTTTTTACATGACCCGGTGGTAGAGTCATGTAAACTTCTTCTTCAAGTGTTCCTTGAAGAAAAGCATTTTTCACATCCATTTGATGTAGTTTCCAACCATTATTAACCGCTATTGATAGCAATATTCTAACGGTATTCATTTTTGCAACGGGAGCAAAGGTCTCTTGGTAATCAATACCATAGGTTTGAGTATACCCTTTGGCAACCAACCTAGCCTTATACCGTTCTATGGTACCATCACTATTGTATTTAATTTTATAAACCCATTTACATCCAACGGGTTTTTTATTTTTGGGTAATGGTACTATTGACCAAGTATTATTTTTTTCTAAGACTTGAAGTTCTTCCTTCATAGCCTTGCACCAAACCGGTTGGTTTATGGCTTCTTCAAAATTTTTTGGTTCTTCATTTTGGGATATTGCACTTAAAAAAGTGCGATGATTATTGGTTATCTTATCATAAGAAACATAATTTTGGATGGGATATTGAACCTCATAGGTTACAAAATCTTGTAGCCTAGCCGGTGGATGAGTAGACCGAGTGGACCTTCGTAGAGGTGCTTCCTCTTCTTCCTCCTCTTCACTAGTTGCATTTTCTTGTTGCTCGGTTTCATCTTGAGTAATATGGTCAACTTCTTCTCCTAGTTCATTTTGTTCATTTCCTACAATTTCTTGCTTGCAATTTTGATTAGGAATAATAGGAAGAACAAACTCATTTGCGGAATTATGGCTATCAAGTTCTTTATTATTATTTTTTCGAAAATATGGCTCATTTTCATGAAAAGTAACATTTCTTGAAATTGTCGCGGCTTTTTCGTCATTATTCTCCTCGAAGGAATTTCTCGAAGAACAATGGGAACATAGCCTAGATTCACCTCCCTTAAGGTTTCGATCTCTTTAGCGAACATCTCTCAACACAAAAGAATCCTATAAAGAGTCGTTACTTAAAGAAGTTTCTTGATTTAGCGGGTCCTTTCTTTCCAGTAGGCGCAAGCCCCTACTGTTAATTACCCCGTAGTTGCCTACGAGAACCTCTGATTAAGGGACGTGAAGGGTATTGATGTAATGGGCTAGGAAAAGAGACTTATGGAGTGCTATAGTGGAGGACTTAATTGATGGTACCAAACTCAATGGACGGGACCCAATTAAGGATCGACAAAAGACTTCTAACTTGACTTAAAAGAAGGGGATGGATTCTTGGTTTAGGAGAGGTTTTTGATCGGTGAGAGGGAAGACTTCATTTGAGGTTGTTGATAAACTCTCGGGGCTATGACTGGCCTTCTTGTGAGAGTAAAAAGGGGTTTTGCAACCTTCGGGGCCTCTTGGGCGGCCACGACAAAAGTTGGTTCTTTTACAACCCTAGGGACCATCTTCATCGGTCTTCTTAATAAGAGTTGGTTCTTTAACGACCCTAGGGACCATCTTCATCGATCTTCTTAATAAGAGTCGGTTCTCGGGACCATCTTAGTCGGTCTTCTTGTGAGAACAAAAGAAGTTTTGCAACCTTCGGGTCCTTTTTAATGGCTACTCGACGAAAGTTGGTTCTTTTGCAACCCTAGGGACCATCTTCATCGGTCTTCTTAATAAGAGTTGGTTCTTTAACGACCCTAGGGACCATCTTAGTCGGTCTTCTTAATAAGAGTCGGTTCTCGGGACCATCTTAGTCGGTCTTCTTGTGAGAACAAAAGAGGAGTTTTACAACCTTAGGGGCATGTGGCGCCTTTGAGCTAAAGTTGATTCTTTTACAACCCTAGGGACCATCTTGCTCGGTCTTCTTAATAAGAGTTGGTTCTTTAACGACCCTAGGGACCATCTTCATCGGTCTTCTTAATAAGAGTCGGTTCTCGGGACCATCTTAGTCGATCTTCTTGTGAGAACAAAATGGAATTCTTTGGACGAAGGGGGCCCGTAAGAATTCACTTTCTAAGTCATCTAAGGTCGATCTCAACCTTAGTGAGGGACTTTTCCTCAAACGAAGAGGTTTTGGCTTTGACTTTGGGTTTCGTGTTTGGACTTTTAATTTCTTGATGCTTCTCTTGGGATGTTGGTGATTTACTCACTTTAGCCTTTTGTAGCTTTGACTTTTGAAAGTACTTTTTTTTTTTTTACTTCAAAATACTTGATCTTGGAAGATATTTGACTTTAAAAGATATCATTTTTGAAATCATTTAGACTTTTGAAAATATTTGTACTCAAGTAGACTTAGCTTTTTGAAGATGGCACATTTGAAGTTTTATTTCGAAAATACTTAGCATCTTTCAAGGAATTTTCTAAAATCCATTTTTTTAGGCGAAAATACTTCAAAAATACAAAAGGCCACTACTTTGACATATTTTCATATCGAAGTATCAGTGAAAAAGGTTTATTTAGATTTTTAGAATTTTATGGATGTGTCGTTTGTATTTTTCTATGTTTCCTATTATTTTTAATAAATTTCTAAAGTTTATGCCTATCTGTCCTATTCCTATTGGGCCACGTCATCACGTCAGCCTGAGGTGGCGGCTGACTAGGCTAAGTGAAACAGCAAAGGAGAAGAAAACTCTAATTTGGGCTTCATCTTGGGCCTGATCCTCTTTGTTTTTAAATCATCCTCGTTCCATGGATCGGCAGGAGTCGGAAGTATGGGTTTTGCAGCTATGCCGTCACAGAGGATCTCAGGTTTCCTCGCACGCTGAGCTTCGAACGAAAATGGAAGCGGGTCCGTTTCGTTGTTAAAGGGTTCGGCTAAACGGGTACAGATCCGCTAACAATTCCGGTCACCGTAACTGACGAGAAGGGAGTCCCTGGCATCGTGAGAGAGAGAGGGATACAATGGTAGCCTCCGTTTATGTCGCATCGCTTTCGATCTGTGGAGGTACCACTTAACTGGTACGGTCAAGTTGAGACATGAACAATTTGGTACCAGTGAAGCTTAATTAAACAAACCAAGTGAAAGGGCACGGGTGTGATAAGATAACTAATGAATGGGATGTGAATCGGCACCAAAGTGAAAAGGCAAAATAATATAATATGGTAATTAAACCCCATGACATATTTGGCTTAATATTCAATATCAGGAAATCTCAATTAGACGTAATATCAATTGAACTCTAAGACCTAAAACAGGCATTTAAACTACATACTCATTATTTGCATATCCTATCATATCTTTAGGAACCAAAGTGACCAAATGCAGATTAACAAAGTTACTTAATTACTAGGTCAATAAAAGACAACTTTTTCATGGCCCTCATGTTAACAGATCAGAGATACCAGACGCCATCATTTTATTCATATAGCCTAAAACTCATCATAACTTTCATACACATTTGGCAAGTTACAGGTCATCATCAAACCAGAAAACATCACATGTTGTTATACGGATCAATTCTTTGGTGTTATGGTAGTCTGACAAAACAAGGCCAACCATACTTAAACTTTATTACCATCTGGTCCTCACTTCCTTATATAATTATAATTAAAGCAACCAAAGTTCATATCAATCAGCATTTCAGCATACAACTTCAATGCTATCTCTAGAATGGCAAATGCAGAATGACTCCACCTCCAATTTCAATACTTCATCGTTTCTTGACAACACCATCAGCAAGTCTTATAAACTTTATCAATAGTCAAATATAGACCAGCTACAGGGATCAAAGTCCTTAGTGAAGAAGAAACAGTCAGATTATAAAATTCTTGCAATAAAGCCCTTCACTACTTCTAATTAACAGTTAATTTACATGTTTTTAGAGAACTAAGCATGACAATTTCAGAAACAGTACTAACATAAAAGAAATGCAGATCTTACAAGAAGGACCCTAGCAACTATTCTAATTGCAAAACGGTGATAAACACAAACCTTTTTATCTATTGTGCAATCTGAACTGTGCATCAGAATTACACTCAAGATATACTCAATTTATGTTCAAACTCATCTTCAAAGCGACTCAGCTATGCTCGAGACCGCATGAGAAGTGAGGGGATGTTGTTGTTCTCTCTCATGTCTACTGAGCTATGCTCAAGACATCCATGAGAGAGATGTAAAGCCTTTCCTTGTCACAGCTGAGCTATGCATCAGACTGAGATCAATGGATTAGCGAATTTATTTACAAAGGAGAAGTCAGATTAAATTCATCGAGAAAAGAAAGAGAAACTTTAACAAGATTTGCTTAAGGAAGCTGCATGATTCGGCTCATAAAAGAGGAGTTAGTTCTACCTCTGCCATGACTGAGCTATGCATCAGATCTTGGTCAGAGAAAGAACAAGAAAAACGAAAGAGAGTAATGAGAAGTGAGATTTGATTATATCAGCTTGAAACATCAAGGAGGGGAAGAAAGAAGGAGCAACTAAACATCATCTCCGTCATGACTGAGCTATGCATCAGACCATGGCTTCGAATCAAGTCAAGAAAAGAGAAAAAACAAGATTATGCAACGCTAATTCCAACAATTCAGCAAGAACGTAACAGAAACCGAGAAGATCAGAGTCAAATCAGATTTCAACCAAATTCGATATCAATTATTCAAAATGCTTACAGTTTACACAGCGATTCTCACCTAATTACACGATATTACCTTTCTTCTTCACAGAATCCTCTTCCTAGCTCTTCTTTTCTCTTCTTTTACAATGCCTACTAAGTGTTTGTTAAAATGCTAGCCTAATTGAGTGTGTGTATTCTAACCTAACAATGGTGATGGACCTGGTTTCTCGTATGTAGGAGAAGGTGTGTGGGGGATTGAAGATGAATTGAAGTGGAACGGGATTAGAACCCAGTCGATCCTGATTGGAACTAATCCACCCCTTTCTCAGCCTTGCAATGGGGTATATATAGCTCTCAGGTCTGGGTCTCTTCTTCAAGAAGCTTCAATCTTCAATCGATCTCAGCCCTCCAATTGGAGGCACACGGATCACCATCTGATCCAAGGGTTGAGAGGCGGCCAATTTGTGCTTGTTTTGGGACGGTCAACTGGAGAGGAGTATGGAGTTTGACCATGGCAGTTAGGGGGTTTGTTGCAGCCTCTTCAATCATGTCCCTTCGTTTCATGGCTCACGAATCGATTCTCATCCGACGGCTCTCGTGTATTACGTTGCAGGATTTCCAGAAAGATGCAAAACAGAATCCGTTGAAGGTGGTTACGGCAGCGTCTCTCTCTCCCTTCTTCGATTTCTCTCTTTCATTTCTGTTGGGGAAGGAGAAGGCTCTTCACGCGGGCCCCATATGTCAGGTTTAGTGAGGCACAAACCAGCGCCTCTCTTCGCCTTGGCTTCGCTTAGGCTCGGATCACGGTAGACCAACTGAAGTTATTCAACTCTTTATGCATGGTATATGAAGAAACAGGTGCTGCCAAGTTGCTCTACGTAGGAGGGAAGTTTGAATACTGAGCGCCTCTTTCTCCATTTCCTTCATTCACTTGACACCTCCATTCCTTCTTCTAAACTAAATTTTTACTTGTTGCCGAAACTGAATAAATTGTTTGGGGTCTTTTCCCACTGAGTTTTCGTATGAAATTTGGTGTGTAGATTCAAAAAAATATGTAGAATCCAGTAGAATTAAGAAATTTCCAAAAATACCCCTCCTCCTATTTTATTTAATTTCTCCAAATTCAGGGGTTTCTTTGCATAAAATGAAAGTTCTGCAGCTCCTTTGATCAATCTAAAAGCACCATAATTTTCTTTATCATCTTCTGAATTTTTGGGTATTTTTCCATAATTTTTGGAGTCCATTTGCTATTTTTCATGATTTTCTCAAACTTCTCGTAAATCGATCTGTGCCTCCAATCGTGAAATTTTAGGGTCAAACAAATGCCCCCCACCAGAGTAGGTTGTGAGGATCCTGGGCAGAACAGCGTACTCTGGTGGCCCCTTCTTGACCCCTTGGATGTAGTCAAATTGGTTGCATGGTGGTTTTATCGTGTTTTCGCTTGAACTTGAGTTTGGTTGGGTTGAGCTACACTCGCCTTCATTTTGGGGCCTTGTATCTCTTAGTTGCCGGTGGGATTATAAAGTTTTATATTTCTTGATTTGGTAGAGTTCCGCGAGAGGAGCATCGTGGCACAGGATCAGGCTGCGACTCATGGTGCTGCTAGCAAGTTTGCTCTCTTTTATCTCTTCTCCTTGATCATTATGTCACGGATCTTGGTACTTGTCTGCGTGGCATGGATGTGCTTGTGACTTGTGACGCTTGGATGCTCGATTATTCATGATACTTGCATGTTTGGTTATTGGTGAACTTGGATACTTGCTTTTGTTGGAGCGTTGTGCCTCTTTGCCTTGTGACATTTGGTTGATCTTGTACTTCACTAAGTTCTCGCGTTTGAGATTTCTCTACGTACTTGCTTGCAAAGCAACAAGTAGTCTTGCTTCTTTTCTCATTCCAACCTGATTGGGCTTTCACGCTCAAGGTTTCTTTTCTCCTTTTACTCTTCTTCTTTCTCAATAAAACGAGTACTTCGTCATTCTTGCGCCGATTGGGCTTTCGCGCTCAAGGCCATCTTCTTGTTTAAATTGCGGGGTTCGAATGATCTTACTCTTACCACCGTTTCTTCCAAGAAATATGGGAATTTAGCCCATACTCACTTTTCCTCTTTCTTTCTTCTTTTCTTGTTACTTCTTTTTAGGATCTCGAACACACATAGATCCACTCCACAATTTAGGTTAGGGTATTCGGCCCGCTCCTGTATTTCCTTGGACTTGAACCTACATGGGCCTCGACCCGGTTGGTTTCCTTCTGACGTCAGCCTTGAACGTTTCTGCTTTTTCTACGCCTTCTTGACTTCATACCGTTTCTTTCAAGCCTCGGTTTGAACGGTTTACTTCCACTTCTTGCCATCACAACCTTAACTTTCTTCGCATGTTCACATGTCAACCATTAACTCCAAGTTACAACCTTCCTCTTTCCATGCCTATATAAACGTGCTCTTCTTTTTTTTCCCTTTTCTTCATCCAAATTCACCGTAATCCTTCTTTTCTCTTCATACTTTTCAATTTCTCATTATCATGTCTTCTACTCCTTCATCCAAACGTGCTAGAGGAGATTCTAGTTCTTTTGTCCTGCGTCTGGATTTCACTTTTCCAGACTGGTCTCTTACTCCTGATAACCGCTATCTCTTCCGGGATGAAACTGCCTTCCTTTCTTACTACAACGACATGGGCAACGAAGAGCGACCGGTGGCTGATTGTTACTTCTTTCGCCCTATGAGAAGGATTCCAGTAGGGCAGGTGAATCTCATCAGAGGTTGGCTTGACTCATGGAGTTTGGCCGGCCTGGCCGACTGTGACCAGCCGTATCATTCTAGGATTACCCGTCTCTTCTATGCCAATCTTAGGATCTCTTTCAACCACTACGAAAATCCTTCGGCCTCTTCCTATTTGTTTGGTCGCTTCTTTCATATCACGGTCGGAGATCTAGCCAACTACTTGCGGGCTGCCAATACTGCCAACGGTTCCACTATCTATGCCTACCAGAGATGGCCTCAAGGTTTTGGAAGTTATCAGGAATGTCGCCAATGGTTTCGGACGGCGGCTCCTGATATAGAGAGGATGTCTACTTCCCATCTGCCCGCTCTTCATAGGTATCTTCTTCTTTCTTCCTTCTTTCTTTCTCTTTATCTTTTAATTGCCCTTTTTTTTTCGATTGTGTTTCATCTCAACTCCTTTCACTTACATCTTTCGACATGACTTCTAGGTTTCTCTTCTTGGTGATTAATGACATCGTCTTTCCGCAAGGGGTAATGACCCATCTTGCCAAACCAGGGAGTCTCTTCTATCTCCGTAATCTGATTCAAAAGCAGTGGCCTATCAACCTGGCCCACATGATCCTCTTCCACATGCACCAAGTAGCGATCTCCGATCGGGAGCCGCTGCCTTATGGTCACCTCATCGAAGCTCTTATGCTTAGGTCTCGTATCTGTGTGCCTGACATGTTGTGGGGCAATCGTGTTTCAGACGCTGATGTGGCACATCCCTTCAACCTTCTTCTTTCATTGCCACTTATCGGATGGGTTGAATCTTCAATGGGTATGCTAGTTCCCGATCCTAAGCATCCGGTGAATGACTATATCTTGCTTCCCAACGCGGCTCCAAATCAATACGACCCCATAGAAGTTGATTCTCCACCAGATGATAATTCTGCCATGATGGCCCTTGATGACCCTGCCCCTGTCTCGATCCGGGATTTGATTGATCAGCGCTTCGGGGAATTGAATGCCCATATGGATGCTTTGGAAGGAATGCTTCAAGTTATCTCCGCAACTCTTAATAACTTGGCCGGTGGTGGAGCTGCGGTTGTTGATGAAGTTGGGGCTGCCCCGGAGTGAACGGTCATCTTGTTTGGCCCTGCCCCAGTGTCTTCTTAGGGCGCTTTTATGTCTCCATTTTGTATCTCTTTAGTCACCATCAGTTGTTGTTTAAGCTTCTCTTGTATTAGGCTTCTTTATGCAATGGTTGTAGTGGTGTATCTTCTTTTGATGAATGAAATTTTTATCTTCTTCTTTCCATGGCATCTTCACTTCCTTTACTCTTCCTTTTGCTTGAATTGTGCTTTTTATGGCTGTTCCACCATGACAGGATACGCGTCTGTGCCCCAGCATGATTGATTGTTGACTCTTGCTCCCGTGCAGCTGATTATTTGTTCTTGCCCCAAAGCGGTTAATCATTGGTTCTTGTCACAGAACGATTGGCCATCAATTCCTGCCCCGGTGTCGACCTGGCATTCTGAATGTCATCTTGCCCCAGTTTTGATCCTTCTCTTGTAACGGTCTTAGTGATGCGAACGGTATCAGTAACATGATTTTGCGCCCTCGAGAATCCTAAGAGTCCGTCATCGGCCGCAAAAAGATTCCTATACTACATTTTAGCTGGTGGATTTTGTGGAGTTGGGAATGCCTCACTTATCCTCACATCACTCCTCCTCTTACTCTCTCATTCCTTACATCACTGCTCACCCTCACATCACTCCTCCTCTCGTTGGGTATAGGCACTCATCATAATGGCACTCAATATCGGCATTGGCGGCATTGACACGGCATGGACGCGGTGGGTGGTTGGAGCTGCGGTGATAGTGTATGCTAATGTCTGATTTGTCGTGTTACGTTGGAATCGTGACTTGTCTTCTCGCGTTAGAATTGCGACTTTTCTTCTTGCGCTGAAATCGTTATTTGTCTTCTCATGGTGGAATCGCGACTTGTCTTCTAGTGTTGGGATCACGGCTTGTCTTCAAGCTTCAGGCTGTAGTTTCCTTCACTTTCGGGTTGGAGTTTCCTTCACTTTCAAGTTGGATGTTTCCTTCACCTTCGGGTTGGATGTTTCCTTCACTTTCGGGTTGGATGTTTCCTTCACCTTCAGGTTGGATGTTTCCTTCACCTTCAAGTTGGATGTTTCCTTCACCTTCGGGTTGGATGTTTCCTTCACTTTCCGGTTGGATGTTTCCTTCACCTTCAGGTTGGATGTTTTCTTCACTTTCGGGTTGGATGTTTCCTTCACCTTCAAGTTGGATGTTTCCTTCACCTTCGGGTTAGATGTTTCCTTCACTTTCAGGTTGGATGTTTCCTTCACTTTCCGGTTGGATGTTTCCTTCACCTTCAGGTTGGATGTTTCCTTCACCTTCAAGTTGTATGTTTCCTTCACCTTCGGGTTGGATGTTTCCTTCACTTTCGGGTTGGATGTTTCCTTCACCTTCAAGTTGGATGTTTCCTTCACCTTCAAGTTGGATGTTTCCTTCACCTTCGGGTTAGATGTTTCCTTCACCTTCAGGTTGGATGTTTCCTTCACCTTCAAGTTGGATGTTTCCTTCACCTTCGGGTTAGATGTTTCCTTCACCTTCAGGTTGGATGTTTCCTTCACTTTCCGGTTGGATGATTCCTTCACCTTCAGGTTGGATGTTTCCTTCACCTTCGGGTTGGATGTTTCCTTCACTTTCGGGTTGGATGTTTCCTTCACCTTCAAGTTGGATGTTTCCTTCACCTTCGGGTTGAATTTTGATCCTTCGTTTCTTCTTTTTTTCTTTCTATCTTCTTTGCTTTGCTTTCTTTTTATTTCATCTTCTTTCTTTTTTGTCCTTCTTTCTTCTTTCTTCTTTCTTTCTTCTTTCTTTCTTTTGTTTTCTTCCTATCTTCTTTTTCCACTTTCCGTCTTTTGTTTCTTTGTAAATTTCTAATTTGGTTCCTCGATTTCGGTTTCGGGACTTTATTTCTTTTTTTATTCTTCGTTTCTGAATTTCTAACTTGGACTCCCCATTTCAATTGCGGGACTTTATTCTCCTTTTTCTGAATTTCTAACTTGGTTTCCCGATTTCAACTGCGGGACTTTATTCCTTTATTCATTTTCCTCCTACTTCCTTTCTTTATCTCATTTTCTTCTTTCTCCTTTTATTCTTTCTTTTTCTTTTCTTTTTCCTTTCTTTGGATCTACTTATGAGGTGTAGGGCTTTGTAGGACGTGTTTGGGGAGTTGAATTTCACCTTTTCTATACTTCTCCTCTATCCAATCTTTGAATACCCAACAATCTTCGGTTTTGTGACCCACCAATCTATGGTATGCACAATATTTTGGATTTTCAACTTCTTCCATCTCATAGGGGCGTTTACTTATTGGCAACTCGAGGCCCCACATTATGGCCAAGGGAAACAGTTCCTTCACTTTATCCTTTCTGAATGAGTAAGGTTTTCTTCTCTTTTCCATTATAGTGACACGTGATGGAAGTGTCTTTGGGTTGTTTCTCTTATCGGTTATTTCGGGACATGGTCCTTCGGTTGATGTCTCAGGCAGATTTCCCTCGCCATCGACTGCCTTCTTGAATGAACTCAAGAGTTTTCGTAGTCCATTGTCAGATTTCTTGTGGGGTGCAGGTCTTTGTCTATATTCATTGGGTATTTTAACCTTTCCTTCCCAAATTCCATCTTCAACCCAATCCTTGAATATGTAACAATCTTCTAAGCTATGCCCCAGTATTCTATGGTAAAGGCAATAGTTTGGATGATCCTTTTCTTCCATTTCTTCAGGTCGCTTGCATCTAGGCAAAACTACCAGTCCATCCTTCATGGCTTCTTTGAAGATCACCACTGTTTTGTCTTTCTTAAAGGTGTAGGGTTTGTTCATTCTTTCCTCCAAGCTGTCTTTTGCTTTGCTCGGACTTCGGTTATGGCCTTGTTGGTCTCCATTGTCACCCTTCTTATTATGAGTGGGTGTTTCATAGTTCTTATTCTTTCTTGTTGACATTTGCTTCACATCTCTATTCTTTTTACTTCCACCCTCAAGAAGATGGCGCTGGGTAATGGATTTAGATCCTTCTCCTTTCTCCTTGCACTTGTCCATTCTTGTGGTACCCAAGTTCTTTTGTGGCAATGGCATTAGATAACACCATTTTTTCTCAAATTTGATTTTATGCACATTTCCCCAAATAACTTTTTGTTCTCCATCTTTGAGGTATTTCAAACATTGATGTAGGGTTGATGGGACTAGGCGGTTTTCATGGATCCATGGTCGACCTAGAAGAGCTTCGTAATTTGTATCGGCCTCAATCACATAGAATTTGACAGATGTTTCCAACCCTTCAAATTGCATTTGCAAATTAATTGTCCCTAACGCCTTCTCTGATGTTTCATTAAATCCATGTATGGATAGCCTTTCTTGGATTAAACATTTGGTGGGTAAGGCCAGTTGATGGAGAGTTTTCAAAGGCATGATGCTGACAGCTGACCCTGGGTCCACCAGCATGAGCCTTAGCCTAGTTCCATTTGTTTCACCTGTTATGTAGAGCGGATCATTGTGCTCCATAGTCCCCACTATTAAATCTTCATCAGTAAAGGTGATGGAGGCAGTTTGATTGGTATGTGATGTTTTTACTATGCGTTTGTTCATGTATTGGTGTGAACTCTCATCATCGCTTGATTCTTCACTATGAATCTCAATGACATTGCATTCGCTTTCACCACTTTGAGACATCATCTCGTGAGGGGCAGGCTCTTGCTCAAAACTAGGGTCAAGCATCAACTTTTCCTCTTTGATCATTTGTTCGACAATATCCTTGAACACATAGCAATCCTCAGTCAGATGTCCCACCATTCGATGGTACGCGCAATATTTTGAGACATCAATTTTTCTTCTATTTCTAGGTGCTTTTCTTTGAGGCAATTCTAGTCTTCTATCCCTTAGGATCATCTCGAGAATAGCTTCCGTTTTCTCCTTCTTGAAAGAGTATGGCTTACTTAATAGTTCAGACATGGGTATCATGGTATTACTCCTTTGATTGCCATTTTTCTTAACCTTGTTTCCATTGGTGGAGGTTTCATAACTACTTGCACCATTGCTTCTTTCTTCTTCATCACAATTGGTGGAAATTTCTGGCCATTTAGGTGGTCCGATACGTGCCAGTCTTGTCACTCGAGTAATTAGATCTTTGTAGGTGGTAATATCACTTCCCAAAAGCGATCTTTGCATCCAATCATCTAGATTTCTGATCAAGAATTCAACCGCTTCTCTTTCAGGCATCTGATGAGAGCACCTTATGTGCATATTCCTCCATCGATTGATATAGTCAAGGACATTTTCTCCCAATTTAGGTTTTTCACATGCCATATCGGCCATGGTGATCTCTTGTGTGATCATTGCAAACTTTGAACGGAAGGCCTCCTCCATTTCCTCCCAGGTTTCTATTGAATCATTTTCAAGGGAAGCGTACCAATTGAATGCAGCACCTATCAAGCTTAGCGGAAATTGCCTAAAGAGAAGCGCCTCATTATTAGAAGTGTTCCCACACATGAGGCGAAATTGGATTAAGTGCTGATCAGGTGTAATATCTCCCTTTCTCGTGCCATCAAACAGGTTGAACTTGGGCATTACATAACCTTCGGGGTACAAGATTTGATCATATCTTTTGGGATATGGCCTTCCACACTTCTTGCGATGGTTGACAAGTCGCCCCGCTCCCGCGGCTTGGAGCTGTAGGTTGATCATCTCTTGAATGACTTGTTTGGGTAAATCGGGTTTTCTTGCCCCAGTCCGATGCCTAGCTTCGGGAATTTCATCATCACTCGACTCATACTTCACTTTATTTCTCCTTCCTTTGGGATGCCTTCGATATTCCTTTTCCTCTTCTTCTTCCGATGATTCATACTTGTGCCTATTCCTTCTTTCTTTGGAGGGTCTTCTTTTAGGCCTTTTTTCTTCATCGGAGTACTCATATCTACTCTTGCTTCTTCTCTCTTTGAGCACTTTTCCCTTGTACTCATCTTCTTCTTCACTAGAATAACCCTCCTTTTCGAGATCTTCAAGTAACTTCTTCCTTTCTAGAAGCTTGTACATCTTCTTGAACATTTTCCTTTCTTTTTCTCTTTCGTCCATCATGGCCGCCATCTTCTTTTCATTTCTTTCTATGATACTCATCAGGTTTGGCTTCTCCCCTTCATGCCAACGATCTTTGCCATTTAGATCTCCTTCTTCGTCTTCTGTTGGTCCTTCTCCGTGTAGAATATGGCTTGAAGAGGCACGCTCTTGCTTATCTTTGCCATCTTTCTTGGTTAAGGGAATTTCTCCATCGCTAGCCATGTTCACGAAAGCGTGCATCTCGTGCTCTTCACTAATCTCCACCATATGAACTCGGGCGTGGACCACAAGTTGACCATCCTCCCGTGCCACATGTCTCCTTTTATCTCTTGGCTCTTGATCTATCTCCATTGGTTGAACTCTCTCTTTGGGTACCCACACCTTTTTGGGCCCCACTCTCTCTTTGGTAGGCGTGATCCTTTGTCCCAGCCTCTGGTGCACGGAAGAGGATCCTTTCTTTTGACCCTTCGGCCCCAATCGATCGCGAGCCGATACCCATGGGAATGTCAATCTCTCCTTTACCGATTGCCGGTTTCGCGGACTTCTTCCCCTAAATTGCGCTTGGTATTCTTGAGGGAATTCTTCCATGGTCTTGAGTATGGCCACAGGTGAGTTCTTCTGCACCAAGCGGAGCGAGGCAAAAGGATTGCTCACTGGCAAATTGGGCCTTGCCTCCAATTCATTCTTGTACGCCCGTTGAACCTTCTTCATAGTTCTTGCGTTTTGAGAGATCGATGCATACACCTTCTTCACCACCATCTTCTTGGAAGGAGAGCGGCGGTTGAATTGGCGCTGTTGAGGAGAAGAGGTTGAGCTTGGACGAGCCCGCTTGTGAGGAACAATGGACCATTCTTCCTTCTTGATGACATCAACCTCCATAGGGTCCTCCACGATTTTTGAGACTTCCACCACTTCCTCGAGCGGTTCCTCCACCACAACCTTGGCAAGTTGGAAAGTACCATCGCTAACTTGAACTACGGGCACGTAAGAGTGTCCAAACGGCATGCCTCCAATTGTGAACTCGTTGTTGTAGCAGATCGGCACTCCTCCGATCTGAAGAACTCCTGTCGGCTTGAAAGCGTCGATTGGTGCGAATGCCATTTCAACCTGCAATAACAACAACTAAGTGTTACCGTTAGGAGTGTTCATTAAAATTTCCTTAGCCCTTACGTCACCCTTCAAATCCCAAAGATGAGAGGAGAAAGAGGTCCCACCGGGCGTGCCAGAGAATCTGTCGCGGCTTTTTCGTCATTATTCTCCTCGAAGGAATTTCTCGAAGAACAATGGGAACATAGCCTAGATTCACCTCCCTTAAGGTTTCGATCTCTTTAGCGAACATCTCTCAACACAAAAGAATCCTATAAAGAGTCGTTACTTAAAGAAGTTTCTTGATTTAGCGGGTCCTTTCTTTCCAGTAGGCGCAAGCCCCTACTGTTAATTACCCCGTAGTTGCCTACGAGAACCTCTGATTAAGGGACGTGAAGGGTATTGATGTAATGGGCTAGGAAAAGAGACTTATGGAGTGCTATAGTGGAGGACTTAATTGATGGTACCAAACTCAATGGACGGGACCCAATTAAGGATCGACAAAAGACTTCTAACTTGACTTAAAAGAAGGGGATGGATTCTTGGTTTAGGAGAGGTTTTTGATCGGTGAGAGGGAAGACTTCATTTGAGGTTGTTGATAAACTCTCGGGGCTATGACTGGCCTTCTTGTGAGAGTAAAAAGGGGTTTTGCAACCTTCGGGGCCTCTTGGGCGGCCACGACAAAAGTTGGTTCTTTTACAACCCTAGGGACCATCTTCATCGGTCTTCTTAATAAGAGTTGGTTCTTTAACGACCCTAGGGACCATCTTCATCGGTCTTCTTAATAAGAGTCGGTTCTCGGGACCATCTTAGTCGGTCTTCTTGTGAGAACAAAAGAAGTTTTGCAACCTTCGGATCCTTTTTAATGGCTACTCGACGAAAGTTGGTTCTTTTGCAACCCTAGGGACCATCTTCATCGGTCTTCTTAATAAGAGTTGGTTCTTTAACGACCCTAGGGACCATCTTAGTCGGTCTTCTTAATAAGAGTCGGTTCTCGGGACCATCTTAGTCGGTCTTCTTGTGAGAACAAAAGAGGAGTTTTACAACCTTAGGGGCATGTGGCGCCTTTGAGCTAAAGTTGGTTCTTTTACAACCCTAGGGACCATCTTGCTCGGTCTTCTTAATAAGAGTTGGTTCTTTAACGACCCTAGGGACCATCTTCATCGGTCTTCTTAATAAGAGTCGGTTCTCGGGACCATCTTAGTCGATTTTCTTGTGAGAACAAAATGGAATTCTTTGGACGAAGGGGGCCCGTAAGAATTCACTTTCTAAGTCATCTAAGGTCGATCTCAACCTTAGTGAGGGACTTTTCCTCAAACGAAGAGGTTTTGGCTTTGACTTTGGGTTTCGTGTTTGGACTTTTAATTTCTTGATGCTTCTCTTGGGATGTTGGTGATTTACTCACTTTAGCCTTTTGTAGCTTTGACTTTTGAAAGTACTTTTTTTTTTTTACTTCAAAATACTTGATCTTGGAAGATATTTGACTTTAAAAGATATCATTTTTGAAATCATTTAGACTTTTGAAAATATTTGTACTCAAGTAGACTTAGCTTTTTGAAGATGGCACATTTGAAGTTTTATTTCGAAAATACTTAGCATCTTTCAAGGAATTTTCTAAAATCCATTTTTTTAGGCGAAAATACTTCAAAAATACAAAAGGCCACTACTTTGACATATTTTCATATCGAAGTATCAGTGAAAAAGGTTTATTTAGATTTTTAGAATTTTATGGATGTGTCGTTTGTATTTTTCTATGTTTCCTATTATTTTTAATAAATTTCTAAAGTTTATGCCTATCTGTCCTATTCCTATTGGGCCACGTCATCACGTCAGCCTGAGGTGGCGGCTGACTAGGCTAAGTGAAACAGCAAAGGAGAAGAAAACTCTAATTTGGGCTTCATCTTGGGCCTGATCCTCTTTGTTTTTAAATCATCCTCGTTCCATGGATCGGCAGGAGTCGGAAGTATGGGTTTTGCAGCTATGCCGTCACAGAGGATCTCAGGTTTCCTCGCACGCTGAGCTTCGAACGAAAATGGAAGCGGGTCCGTTTCGTTGTTAAAGGGTTCGGCTAAACGGGTACAGATCCGCTAACAATTCCGGTCACCGTAACTGACGAGAAGGGAGTCCCTGGCATCGTGAGAGAGAGAGGGATACAATGGTAGCCTCCGTTTATGTCGCATCGCTTTCGATCTGTGGAGGTACCACTTAACTGGTACGGTCAAGTTGAGACATGAACAATTTGGTACCAGTGAAGCTTAATTAAACAAACCAAGTGAAAGGGCACGGGTGTGATAAGATAACTAATGAATGGGATGTGAATCGGCACCAAAGTGAAAAGGCAAAATAATATAATATGGTAATTAAACCCCATGACATATTTGGCTTAATATTCAATATCAGGAAATCTCAATTAGACGTAATATCAATTGAACTCTAAGACCTAAAACAGGCATTTAAACTACATACTCATTATTTGCATATCCTATCATATCTTTAGGAACCAAAGTGACCAAATGCAGATTAACAAAGTTACTTAATTACTAGGTCAATAAAAGACAACTTTTTCATGGCCCTCATGTTAACAGATCAGAGATACCAGACGCCATCATTTTATTCATATAGCCTAAAACTCATCATAACTTTCATACACATTTGGCAAGTTACAGGTCATCATCAAACCAGAAAACATCACATGTTGTTATACGGATCAATTCTTTGGTGTTATGGTAGTCTGACAAAACAAGGCCAACCATACTTAAACTTTATTACCATCTGGTCCTCACTTCCTTATATAATTATAATTAAAGCAACCAAAGTTCATATCAATCAGCATTTCAGCATACAACTTCAATGCTATCTCTAGAATGGCAAATGCAGAATGACTCCACCTCCAATTTCAATACTTCATCGTTTCTTGACAACACCATCAGCAAGTCTTATAAACTTTATCAATAGTCAAATATAGACCAGCTACAGGGATCAAAGTCCTTAGTGAAGAAGAAACAGTCAGATTATAAAATTCTTGCAATAAAGCCCTTCACTACTTCTAATTAACAGTTAATTTACATGTTTTTAGAGAACTAAGCATGACAATTTCAGAAACAGTACTAACATAAAAGAAATGCAGATCTTACAAGAAGGACCCTAGCAACTATTCTAATTGCAAAACGGTGATAAACACAAACCTTTTTATCTATTGTGCAATCTGAACTGTGCATCAGAATTACACTCAAGATATACTCAATTTATGTTCAAACTCATCTTCAAAGCGACTCAGCTATGCTCGAGACCGCATGAGAAGTGAGGGGATGTTGTTGTTCTCTCTCATGTCTACTGAGCTATGCTCAAGACATCCATGAGAGAGATGTAAAGCCTTTCCTTGTCACAGCTGAGCTATGCATCAGACTGAGATCAATGGATTAGCGAATTTATTTACAAAGGAGAAGTCAGATTAAATTCATCGAGAAAAGAAAGAGAAACTTTAACAAGATTTGCTTAAGGAAGCTGCATGATTCGGCTCATAAAAGAGGAGTTAGTTCTACCTCTGCCATGACTGAGCTATGCATCAGATCTTGGTCAGAGAAAGAACAAGAAAAACGAAAGAGAGTAATGAGAAGTGAGATTTGATTATATCAGCTTGAAACATCAAGGAGGGGAAGAAAGAAGGAGCAACTAAACATCATCTCCGCCATGACTGAGCTATGCATCAGACCATGGCTTCGAATCAAGTCAAGAAAAGAGAAAAAACAAGATTATGCAACGCTAATTCCAACAATTCAGCAAGAACGTAACAGAAACCGAGAAGATCAGAGTCAAATCAGATTTCAACCAAATTCGATATCAATTATTCAAAATGCTTACAGTTTACACAGCGATTCTCACCTAATTACACGATATTACCTTTCTTCTTCACAGAATCCTCTTCCTAGCTCTTCTTTTCTCTTCTTTTACAATGCCTACTAAGTGTTTGTTAAAATGCTAGCCTAATTGAGTGTGTGTATTCTAACCTAACAATGGTGATGGACCTGGTTTCTCGTATGTAGGAGAAGGTGTGTGGGGGATTGAAGATGAATTGAAGTGGAACGGGATTAGAACCCAGTCGATCCTGATTGGAACTAATCCACCCCTTTCTCAGCCTTGCAATGGGGTATATATAGCTCTCAGGTCTGGGTCTCTTCTTCAAGAAGCTTCAATCTTCAATCGATCTCAGCCCTCCAATTGGAGGCACACGGATCACCATCTGATCCAAGGGTTGAGAGGCGGCCAATTTGTGCTTGTTTTGGGACGGTCAACTGGAGAGGAGTATGGAGTTTGACCATGGCAGTTAGGGGGTTTGTTGCAGCCTCTTCAATCATGTCCCTTCGTTTCATGGCTCACGAATCGATTCTCATCCGACGGCTCTCGTGTATTACGTTGCAGGATTTCCAGAAAGATGCAAAACAGAATCCGTTGAAGGTGGTTACGGCAGCGTCTCTCTCTCCCTTCTTCGATTTCTCTCTTTCATTTCTGTTGGGGAAGGAGAAGGCTCTTCACGCGGGCCCCATATGTCAGGTTTAGTGAGGCACAAACCAGCGCCTCTCTTCGCCTTGGCTTCGCTTAGGCTCGGATCACGGTAGACCAACTGAAGTTATTCAACTCTTTATGCATGGTATATGAAGAAACAGGTGCTGCCAAGTTGCTCTACGTAGGAGGGAAGTTTGAATACTGAGCGCCTCTTTCTCCATTTCCTTCATTCACTTGACACCTCCATTCCTTCTTCTAAACTAAATTTTTACTTGTTGCCGAAACTGAATAAATTGTTTGGGGTCTTTTCCCACTGAGTTTTCGTATGAAATTTGGTGTGTAGATTCAAAAAAATATGTAGAATCCAGTAGAATTAAGAAATTTCCAAAAATACCCCTCCTCCTATTTTATTTAATTTCTCCAAATTCAGGGGTTTCTTTGCATAAAATGAAAGTTCTGCAGCTCCTTTGATCAATCTAAAAGCACCATAATTTTCTTTATCATCTTCTGAATTTTTGGGTATTTTTCCATAATTTTTGGAGTCCATTTGCTATTTTTCATGATTTTCTCAAACTTCTCGTAAATCGATCTGTGCCTCCAATCGTGAAATTTTAGGGTCAAACAGAAATATAAAATTTATGATTTTTTTGGATCATAACATTTATAACCTTTTTTTGTTGAAGAATATCCTAAAAAAATAGCTTTTATAGAAGTATAGTCTAATTTATCTAATTTATTTATATGAACATAACAAGTACATCCAAAAACTCTTAAGTGATTAATATTAATTTTTCTTTGGTAAAGAATTTCTAAAGGACTTTTATAATTTAAAACAACACTAGGTAATCTATTTATTAAATATGTGGCGGTAAGAACGGCATCCGACCAATAAATTTTAGGAACATTATTTTGAAAAAGGAGAGCTCTAGTTACTTCAAGTAAATGACGATTTTTTCTTTCGGAAATTCCATTTTGTTGAGGTGTATAAACACAAGTGGTTTGATGTAAAATTTCTTTTTGTTTGAAAAAGGTATAAAAATTTTGATTTACATATTCCGATCCGTTATCGGTTCTAAAAATTTTAATTATAGTGTTATATTGAGTTTCGACCATATTTGAAAACTCTTCAAATTTAGAAAAAAACTTCACCTTTTTGTTTTAGTAAATATAACCAAGTCACACGTGTAAAATCATCTATAAATATAACAAAATACTTAAAACCATTAAAAAAGTCAACGGGGGCGGGTCCCCAAACATCGGAGTGGATTAGATCAAAAGGTTTACTACTTTTACTTTTTGAAGAATAAAAAGGAAGTTTTGTGTGTTTAGAAAATTGACAAACTTCGCAAGTACTACAATCTAAATTTTTTAAATCAAAGAGACATTTTAAAACTTTATCGGAAGGATGTCCAATTCTTTTATGCCAAAGATTGCTTAAATCATCTTTCTTAATATGAAAATTATTTTTTTTATAATTTAAAACATAAAGACCGTTTTCTAACAAACCTTCACCAATAATATTCTTAGTTTTCAAATCTTGAAATAAAACATTTTGAGAAGAAAATTTAATTTCACAATCTAATTCCTTTGAAAGTTTTCCTATAGAAAATAAATTTGAAGTGCAATTTTTCACATGCAAAACATGTTTGAGTGTTTTAGAAAATAGCTCAATAGAACCATATCCACAAATCTCCATTCTATCACCATTTGCAACTATCACAAAGTCTTTATTTTTGCTAGGTCGATAATCATGTAGAATATTTTTGTTTCCGGTCATATGGTCCGTTGCACCGGAATCTAAAATCCAAACATAACTATTTTCACAATTTTCAATTTCTTGGAATCCTAAATTAGTACATTTTATAGGGACGGTTTGGTTAACTCCGTCACTTTTATTTTTTTCATTTATTTGACAACTGGCCGGCCTTTTGTTTGGTATGACATATTTCCTAGAAGTCTGGTTCGAATCCATTCTAGTTTGGTTCAGATCAAAACCGTTCAAACAATTAGAATTCTCATAATTTAAAAAACCTGATATTTGGGCCTTGAGTAATTTATCTAGTTGGGCCAGAAAACAACTAAGTTCTTCTTGGGCTATAGGCAAGTCGGATCCAAATCCATTTCTCTTTGCACCCGAACCAGAGGTGCTTCCCTTCTCTGCACCCGTTTTTGCTCCGGATCTGAATCGAAGAGGTTTGTAGAACCCTTCGTCTCCGCTTTGCACAAAGGCGTCGAACCTCCTTTTCCTCTCCCCCTGAGGGTTTTTCGCCACTCCATTTTTTTCACCAGCCTTCTCTTCCCACCATTTCGGTCTCAGATGGGGATGGAGAAACCAACAGCAATCCCTGGGGTGTCCTTCTTTTTTGCAGTTCTCGCACCATTCCTCCCCTTTTCCATATCTAGGGCTGGAATTTCGTGCAGCCATGGCTTGAATTTCTGTCTCCTTCTTCCTTCTCTCGGATTCAGGTTAGAGTTTTGAAAGTTCATGCACTGAGATTGCTCAATTTGGTCGAATTTGGCTTGAGTTAAGGTAACAATTCCATTTTCTGTTCAGTTTTGGGAATTTTTCTGTTTTTTTTTTTTGTGAGGGATCGGGTTGTTTAAAACAATCTTTGCTGGTTTAGGGCTTAGATGAAGGATTTTTTTTTTTGTTGAAATTGAGATGGAGAGAGTTGATTTTTTGCTGGGAAAAAGAAATAGATTTGAGAGAAAAAAAAACAGATTAGAAAATAACTTGGCTGGAACAGAATTTGGATGGATTTTCTTTGCAGCAATTTTTATACTGCTCTGATACCATGTTACAAACTGAGTATTGAACTGAGAATTTGAGGGTTATGAATCGAGTATTTCTTTTTTATTGATTGTATTCTATTTTTTCAAAGAGGTATTACATGGTATTTATATTGTCTCGGTAGAGTACCGTTAGCCTCTCCTAATATGACCGTTATGGTCTCTAACGTTCACATGTACGACAATACTTTTTTCTTTTTACATTTTTACCCTTATTTTAATTTTTATTCTCAACAAGCTCCATTGTTAGTTTTTCTCACTCGATGTGGGTCAAATACCTCAAAATTGTTTATGTAACCTATGAGGAAAAGTAAGACCTAAAGAAAGATACAACTATGATAATGATGCAAAGGTAATAGCTGAGCTAGTATGATACCGACGCAAGATCAATCCACAATCAAAGGATATTCAGACCAAGCATCTTGCCGAAATCATTTAATATATTAAGCCCCGCAACTCCACCCGGATCCGAAACAACTGTGGGTAAACAGTTGTTCGCACAGTAATTCCATCCTTACCGTCTGTTTCATCTCCTTCGATCTTGACCGTTTGATCTCTCCATTTTCATTCGTCCGATAGTTTTGTTCTAGAGTGTTCTGATGCTATGTTCCCTTTTTGCCTTTCTCTTTCCCACTCTCTCGAAAGGTCCATTCTCTCTCCGCCTTTTTCTTACAGAGCAAAAAATGGCTCTACCTCTTTGCCAATCTCGCTCTCTCTAACTCGCTCCCTGTGCGACTCGATCGAGTAATCAGCTATGAGCGGAGATGGGAGAGATCAAGCTCTTATCGCAACTATGCAAGGTCCGAGTCGAAGAAAAAGCTTCACCTTGGAGCCCAAGAACAGTTGGAGATTAAAGTTGGGTTTTGACTCTTCGTACAGCAATAACAAACTCAGATGCTATATTTTCTGGACGAGATCAGAGGCTTCCTGCTCCAACTCAGATGCTATCTGTACTCAACGAGATCAGTGGTCGACTCGGCAAGTTGGAGGTGAGACTGGGAGTTACTTTAATGGCATTTTGCAGCAGTTCTTCTGGCAATTGTCACCTCTCTTTTGACATGAGTAAGATCCATGGTTCATTGATCCTAAGCAGATATTCATTTATGTAAAACTGAGTGAAAGAGAGAAGTGAATTTTGACTTGATTTTGAAGAAATCCAAAAAATTACTGATTAAATACTTCATTTAGGTTATTCTGACAACTTGATCCGAGTTCATTTTATTCGTATGGATCTTTCATGTGGTTATCTAAAAATAAATTCTTGACTTATGAATTGATTTGGCGTTGTAGATTTGGCTTGGTTGGCGAATTTTTCTTCTATATTTTTAGTTTTTCTTCGTTATAAGGCAGTCAAATTGAAAATTTTGTGGAGTTCATTTTATTTTTCTGCACATGGGGACTGTTTTGCAGCCTGTGAATTTTGAGGAATTCAATATAGTTTTAGATCAGTGTTGTTTGTTAAAATTGACATCTAATTTTATGTTCTTCTATTTTTTACTTTTGTCAATTGCAGGGTATTGATTTGTGCTGATGCTGTGTTAACACAACTGAGGTTAGAAAGACGGGCAAAAAATACAAAAGATGCATTGCCTATAAGGGATGTGAGACATTTAAGAATTTTTATTTTCTGTTTCATTTAAAATATGTGCAATCAGTGAGAAAATAATCGCACATTTAGTTTGCGAAAATAATTACTGATTCATTAAAGGAATCTAAGAATGTCATTAATGTCTTCTTGAGACCTGGGGTCGAATTGTGGTGCTATAGGATAGAACTTTCATGCTGTTAGATTATTTTCTCTTTTTCCTCCTTAACTCTTATCTGTTATTTTAGTATTTTTTTTTTTGCTTCATTTTGGTTTTGTAGATCATGTTCTTCATTTTTGTTCGAAAAAATATGCTGCAACAAAAGTTGGCTGCTCTAGACGACTCTCTCATCATCTTGGTAATTCTTTTCTGATCATTCAACAGTTATGGTAAAATTGCCTCAGGGTTCTGTGAACCTGTCACTTACAATAGAAATAAAATTTGTTCAGTTTTTATCTTGAATGCCATTCTATTGTAAGTGACAGGTTCACAATATTTACCTCATGAATGCCATTCTTTATCTTGGTAATTTTTTCCTGGTCAGTTTTTTTCAATGTGGTTTGCAGGTTTCTTCGAGGAAGCTGGGGAATTGTTGTCGTCCTCTTGCTACTACTTCTCTACCACTGGAACATTTACGTATGTACTACGTAGGTATACGATTTTGCCGGCTTTGTGGTTGATATCTTCTTTTTAGTCTAATTTTTTTTATCGTGGTTTATTTCAGTGTCAACTCATAGGGTCCTAGAAGGCTATATTTGTGGCTAATTAAAGTATGGATCTAAACACAGATCAGCAGGTGGTTTACAGATTTATGGTTCATGCTATTTGGTTTTTAGATATGATTTTGAAAGCTATTTTTTTTTGTGGAAAAATGGCATTCAATGATTTTGTGTGGTTTAAGGTTAAACTATTTCTTAACTTAAAAGATCATTTTATACTAGACAACATTAATTTGATATCAAACACCAGATGATAAACAGTAAGAAGCTGAATGTATAGATGTGAGTGATTTAAAGAAATATTGGGGTCATAGAAGATTGTTGTCGCCTTTCTCTGTTAAAAAATATTGCCCTCTAATTATAATTTTCCTTCCAGATTATTGAGTATTCTAGGCTGATGATGCAAAACACTAATTTTATTAAATATTCTCTGTTAAAAAATCATTACTTGCCTATCCATACAACTAATTTTATAAGAATACCCTTGCAAGAAAATGTATGATTTTCTTAGAACAATGGATCTTTTTTACTTTTCAACTTAAATGTACCCCTAAAATTACTTTTACGTACCCCTAAAATCATATCATTAGCCAACTGCAATCATATCACTTTCAAAACTTTTGTTTTGCTTTTGGTTCAAATCTTAAAAACAAAATAATCAGGGTATTAAGGTGGCTCATTGTGCTGAGTATAGTTTAGTTTTTCTTTTACTAGGATTTCATGGTGTTTGTTTCTTGCCAGTTTGAAATATAAAATCACTTGCAAAAACAAATAGAATCAATTTGCTTTGAATCCCTTTGTTTCTTCTCTTCTTTATAGTTCTAGGAAAGTAGAGGAGCTCAACCGATACATCTCTGGAGCATGTTTACAGGCGAGACTACACTATCAATTGCAATCGAAGCTACTACTTAGGTACAATACTGGTATCTTATCTGAATATCTGACTGGACTGTTACGGGATTTTTTTGTGCTTGATGAATTTCTCTTGAATTAAAAAAGAGAGGTGTCAAAATTGTATTGTCTAACACTTTTATGTTCTTTCTTATTGATTTGTGGTAACAGCAATACGTCAAGGGTAAAACTTACGACTAAAGATATGATATTAGCTAATTTGCTGAGTTTCAGGTACGTGTAATGATTCCTCATTGTCTCATAAGTTTTTTGTTTACACAAATGATAAAAAAAAAGAGATAAAATTGTGATCAAGTTTGAGTAATATGATGTGTGACAACAAGCTTTCTCTAATTAATTTGAAATTTCTTAATAAGCATCACACCTTTAGTGCAGGTTGATCTAAAATCTACACTTCATTTTGCCTATTTCTCTTCCAAGGGTCTCCTCGGTGTTTGTCCGCGTAACTGCTACCACATCCCTCATTTCACATGGGTGCTGCGATTTTCTATCGATAAAGTATTGTTCCCCTTTCTCCTCTTCTCTTTTATACTAAATAAAAAATAGAGGGCGCCATCTTTCTCTTCTCCACCTTTGATAGCAAAAAGAAAAAGAATTGATATGGAGGGTGAGGATGTAGAACTCTGGCATCATCAGGTCTATTGCCCGAGCTATCGCTCAAGGAGCAATATAAGGAGATTTCTCAAATCCGAGAACTCCATGGAGTCGTCAGGGATCTTGAGGTGGGGTCTTGGGGTCAGGATGTACAGCACTGATTCAAACGGTGATGATTGAGTTCTGTTTGAAAAATTGGCATCATCAGATTGGGACTGTCTTCTTTCACTCGACCCCGCTTACTCACTTAAAGTGTTGAGGCTGGCTCCAGTCTTCTTTCACCCGACGTTAAGGTTTAGGTAAAATTTTAGATTAAGCCTTCATTTCTTCGAATTAAAAAAATCATTGTCGTTTGAGCATAAACTATCTTCATATTACATTTTTTTCTTTACTAAACATTCTATTTTAGATGGTATCTAAGAATCAATTCTCAAATTGATTATTGTTAATTTTATGCTTTAGTCAATTTCTACAAAATTCTTTGGTGTTCTTCTGATCTCTTATTAATGTGGATGGCTTCAATCTACTGCATACCAAGATAATTTTGTAATTGGTTTTACTGTTCTTCTATATACTAGCATGATTTTGTGGGAATTTCATATTACGTGTATGTTGCATCAGTATAACATATATCTGATATGAAAGTAATATATGAAATCAGATTACTTGAACTCTACTATTTGACTTCTGCTCTCTCTCTCTCTCTTTCCCGTTCCTTGCCTCACTAAAATTCCAGTACGATATGGTAATTCTGCTCTCTTATCCTGATACGGTAATTGTTTACCTTTTATCTCTTTCGGACTTGATAATATGCAGGAGGATCGTCATGAACTTGCTAAGAAAGGTGCCGAAATGAACAACCTCACAAACAAGATTAATAGGGCAAGCTCTATTTATACATAATGTGCATATATTTTGTGTTCCTGTTAATTTTTATAAGCTTATCTGTGCTCACTCTATTAATTCTTATGCAGATCGACAATCAATTACAGTTGAGGATTTTTCCTTTATCTTATATTTCATACCAACAAATTGTCATGTCAGATTTATTCTCCGTATACAATATGTCACTTTAGTATTTGATAAATTATAATTGATTCTTGGGGGAGTAACTAAATAATTTGTGCTTATTATGTTAGTCTCTTCTTTTTTTCCCTAATAATTTTTTCATGCTTGATCTAATACTTATGCACTAAGGGTCACTCATTGCAAACATTCAAACAATGACATATGTATCTTCTAAGGGTCACTTATTACCAGCAAGCACTAAGCATCTTACTTGCTGTCGATTTTCATTACTAAAGCACTGCTCAAATCGAATTGTTAATTTCGTACATATGGTGTTGGCTAACCTAACATATTTTGATGATTCAGGTTCACGTCTTTGACGGCTTTCAAGTGAGCTACGTGTATGGTCCAGTGATTGATTTCAACCAATTAGGTTGGATCTACACAGAGTCTGAATGGTGAGATGTCGTAGCCTTTCCCCTTTCTTTTTGTAGATTTTCTTCGGTTGTTCATCAATTTAATTTCTTTTGGAATTAGGCAATAAGATCATGACAGTGCATTTCTTACATAGTATATAACATTCGTCGAGTTGCTTTGCCTTTTGATCAAAGAGGCAACATCACGACTGAGGGGCAAAGCACCAGCAAAATAAGATAATGATTTGTCAGCTCAAACAGTTTTCTAATATGAGGAATTTTATTGTAAAAGAGATTTCCTCACTTAATTTGCGTCATTGGGTGCTAGAAATGGGAGGTAATAATTCTGTTGTTCTTTCCTTTCAGGCGAGTGCCCTTTTCTCTGATTTTCGCTCACTTTCCGATCTATGGAAGCCTCGGGATTGGTATCATTTATTTTCTCATTTTTGTTAGAAATTGGAAGGTGGTAATCAGCTAAAATTGCACTTACGTTGCTTGAATTAATCAAACTTTACAGATAAGACTTTTTTCAGATTTTTTTCCAATTAAAAGGGTTGTTTGTCTTATCTTCAGATTTTTTTTTCCCAATTAAAAGAGTTGTTTGTGCAGACAATGCAATTTGCCTCTCCTGAAAGCCTGCTCAATTTTTTCATGTGTCAGGATGGTTCATTATATGGGTCAGCTGTACCCATATAATGCTTACATAAATTCCTTCATTTTTATACAGTTTGTAACCTATGATATGTTCGTACAGATTATTGTACATTTGCCTATAGCTAACTTCTCACAGGTACATTTCTTATGCCACAGTTACCTTATATTAATTTTAGTACAAATTCTCTTAAAATATAAAACCTGCATATTCTTTGCGTAAAATAAGATGTATCTTAATGTATCACTTCAAGTTATTTGTTTGTTCTTTTTATCGCAACATTCAAATTTTATTATTTATGAAATACCCGTCACAATGAAGTAGCATGGAAAAAAAATTCAACATTTATTTTCTATCTTTCATCTTATTTTCAATAACTTTTTCCACATTTTATTTATTTCCGCTATGGTTGTAGAAGTACTAAAATGAACTACAAATAAAAACCACTCTAATAGTAGAATTTACAAAAAATGAGACCGAAAATAGGTCGCGCAACGCGCGACGCACCCACTAGTATTTGAATTTTGAAACAAGCATGACTGACCCTTCCCAAAATTGACTTCGATTCATATTATCACTCTATCAATTACTTTCGATTTAACTTCACACTAAAATTTGACTTATATGCTCAAAAAATAACATAAAACTAACTAAAGTACCTAACAATTGCGTTATATGAATTCTACTGAAATTTTCTATCATTATAGTTTATTCCAACAAAGAACATTATGAAAAGTTATATCATAAGCATAGATTAAACTAATGAGTGACCTTATTGCCGCCTAATCCTCAATCCTAAGCTTAAACACAGCCCAAATATTAAACTGGCACCCGACCCCAAGAACACACTTTCAAGTTAAAACTTAAAACCAAATTTGATACGATAAGTAAACAAAAGTCAAGAATTAAAGCATGGGGGGAAAAAAATGAAACCTCGGTATTTCATGATGGTGAGAAAGGAAGCCATTTGCAATGCTGCTGCCTCTGTTTCTTACTCTCTTCATCTCTCTGTGTCTCTCTCAGTAGCACTGAAAGAAGAACAGCTTGGGATCGGAGGACGAGTCAGAAATGATGTTTCGGATGGATTTGCAAAATGTTTATCGGGTCGGATCGCGTTTGTAAATTGCCTGATATTCGATGATTCAAGCCCAAACACCCAGGAGTACCTAAACAGGCCGTGGACTCGTACCGATTGAGAAATGTTAGCCTTATATATAACTCACACATTTTATTGGATAGGATCTTATGTAACAGCATACAATTTGCAGAAAGGCTAAGTTGGTGTTGCAGCCTTATACTCTGCTCTCTATATTTTGCTTATTAACTTATTCTCATGTATTTTTATAAAAATTTAGATAAAAAAGACTGATTTTTGTGAAATTAATATTATGTAGGGGTGAGCAAAAAAAAATCGTAATTCATAAATTACTTAAAATCGACTCGGAAAAAGCTCAAATATGACTCGAGTTAGTAGAAATCGAGTTGTCGTAACTCGAGTTAAGGCCAACTTGTATTTTCATGACTTGATTTCGAATAGGGTCCAACTTGATTAAACCAAACTCAATATTCGTTAGTGCTATGATACTAGAAATTTCCTATATTTTTTTAAATTTCTGAAATTCTGGTATACTTGCTTGATTTTGATCTATGTTGCACGGGTGCGGGTGCGGATGTCGTATCGGATACGATGCGGGTGCGGGGATTCGTCATTTTTAAAAAAATCAGAATACGGCGTATATATAAAATAATTAAAAATAATAAAAATAATTTATTTATTTATATATTTGTAAAATAATATATTTATATATTTGTTAATTCAATATTCGCACTGGAAATTGAAATATATTTATTACTTGTTAGCCGATATCAGTAAATTGACTAGCTATGTTAATCTAATACCTTTTATTGGAATATTTTATTGCCTTTATTTGTTTTCATTAATTGGATTAAAATAATATATTTATATATTTATATATAAACATGGATATGTTAGCGGATTGTTTCATAACTTATAATACATTTATATATAAAACTAGATTAAAATAATTCCTTTATTTGTTACTTCGTTAATTAGTAACTTAGTAACTTACCTACTTCTTTCGTTAAATTCATTAAAGGCCCAGAGCAATCAAAGTGTCTGTCCGGTTTTGAAGTGCAAGTTAGTCCCACATGGGAATCGTAAGCTATTCATGAGACATATATATAGAAGGAGTCCTAGCATAATGATAAACACTTAAATGTCCTTGTGTGGCTTGTGCGCCCATGTGCCATGCTCCATCCATGTGATTAGAAAAAAATTGTTTGTTTAAAAAATAATATTTGCATGTTAAATAAAACACCAAACATTGTTTATGTTTATATAGTCCCTATATCGGATATGACACTCGAATGGAAGCGGATAAGCGAATTTGTGCCGCATCGGCGACCGTATCAGTGAGTCAAATCGATTAAAATAATTGGGTGCGCCACGTGGCATGTCGGGTGCGTATCGCACGCGAGTCGCACACATATCCTCGTCGGATACGGGATACGGCAATAAAATAGAGTATCCGAGTAACATAGATTTTGATTTTGGTCATTTATTTACGAAATTAAAATTTATTTTTATACTCAACATTAATTGGAATTTCAATTTATCTAAAGGTATATACTGCATGATAAAAATTTTTACTGTTTTTCATAAATTCTATATAGAAGAAATAGTTATTTGAATGCATTTTGTGAAATATTAATGTTGGTTAAACATTTTCTCTCGATTTCCCGATTTGCAAAACAACACCGAAACCTTTAAACTAACATCTCTTTTTAGTGTTTTATAGCTAAATTTATTGAAGAATGGATTAAAGCAAGTGTGGCACTTAGTTTGGAGCTTCAAGAGATTACTTTGGTCTAGTTAGAGTCAGTAATTAAGGTTTAATTAAACTCTAAACTAATCTCAATCAATTTGCTGATAAAATGCTCAGTTTTTCTGTCCAGCGTCATACAACGCCAGTTGCCGTTACACAACGCTGGGTTAATTCGTTTTTAAATTGCAAAATCTCTGACAAGGTTGGAACAGCGTTACACAACGCTCAGTAGCGTTGTGCAACGCTAGTTCATTTGTTTTTAAACCAGTTAATCCACTTTTTCCCCTTGTCAGAACGTTATGCAACGCTAAGTAACGTTACACAACGTTTCCACTCCTATGTTGTGTAACGCTACGCAGCGTTGTACAACGCAGTATGAAACAAGCGACTCTGCATTGTTCAGACATCGATCTGCATCGATGCTGCATGCATGCTGCAATGTTCCATGCATTGTAGCGTTGTGTAACGCGCTAAACTTCGCTCAGACTTTGATTTTTCTCTCTGGTCGCGTAGAGCAACGCTGAATAGCGTTGTGCAACGGCGACGTTGTGTGACGCCAGTCAGCGTCGTATGACGTTATGACAATGTTGGTTGAGTTTGTCAGTTCTGCCTTATTCGTTTTCTTGACTTCGTTGTGCAACGCTACTAAGCGTTACACAACGCTCTGACAAGTTCCAACGGAACTGTCGAGCTTTTGCTTTGGATTTTTGCTGAAGCGTTGTGCAACGCTATACAGCGTTACACAACGCTCTGACAACTCACAACGTTATTGTCTGTGACCGTTTGATTTTTCAACGGCTACTTAGGCGTTGTACAACGGCATATAGCGTTGTATAACGCCAGAGTCTGTTTTGACCGGTCTTTGGAGCTGTTGGCGCCCTCTATATATATGGGGCCTCTTGGAACTGTTTAGATACTTTTGAAACCTTTGAAACTCCTCCCTTTTGAGCTCCAACCAGTTAGACATTACTCACTCTTGTGTTTGAGCATTATTTAGCAAAATCATTGAGATTAGAGTGTGCTAAACCAATCCACTAGTGTTAATTGCTAGATTTGTTGAGTGATTTGGTTAGAGCCTCAATCCTTTGTAGTGTTTGAGCTTGTTTAATCGAGTTAGGCCAATCCACCTTGAGAGTGATTGTAACAAGGTGATTTGGTTCGAATTTGTAGTCCCGTTCGTGTGGAATTGAACGGAGCGCGCCCATTTCGAGGTTGCGAAACTCCCGGAGACGTACGACTAAGGCTAGCACTTCCTAGCGGGTCGGAACTCCGTAATACATCGCGTGTTCAATTTCTCTCTCTCTTTCTCTCTTTATTATCTTGCTTGAATTGAATTGCTTGTGTTTTGATTGTTTGTATTAGACCAAGTTTGAATTGAACCAAATATTGACCATACCGGTTTAGAAATTAATTTTTGTGCCTATTCACCTCCCTCTAGGCCTAATTTTAGGGACAACAATTAATATATAAAATAAAGAAGACATGAATTTTCTTCTTTGGCCACCGTAGAAAGAAAAAAAGAAGTTCATTCCATTTCAATTGTTGGATATTTTTGATTCATTATAATGTTTACTTGTGTCATATGGAGTCCACATGTAACAATTAGTCTTTAGTTAATTAATTATATATGCACATGTCCAAATGAAGTAAAGGAGCATAGAACTTTGGAGAACTCATCTCTTAGTATTTGGGTCTGGTTACCTTGCGCCTCCATGTTTGCTCTTTTCCATTCTATGTTTTTCTTTTTCTTTATCAAACTCACACAACTGCTCTAGCCACTGCCATCCAAACTTTATCGAAAATTTGCAGAAATCCCTTAAGAGAATTAGATTAGGTTTAGAGAGCAAATTTCTACTTAGGATTTAGTGTCAAGAAACTAAAAATTTGTGATTTCAGATTCATATTCTACACCTTCAACCCATGGTTGAATTGAGTAAGTAATCTCTTTGGATTAGTGCTATACCGTTATCTTTTGCTATTTCTTTGATTTATTTACAAATTTTTCTTGAAAATTGATTGTGTGTCTGAATTTTAGGATTTTATAAAAATTGTAAAATTCTGTATTAGCAAAAATTATTTTGGCCATTTTTGCAAATATAATAAACTAGTTTTCTCTTTTACTAATTTAACTGTTTTGCTGAAATTTATGAATTTCTTTGTTTTGAATTGTTTGATTGATAAAAAACAGTAAACCTAGGTACATGGAATGGTTACTCAAATAGTAACTAATTAGACTTTGACATTAATTAAGTGTCCAAAATTAAGTTCAGTAGTTTACCCTAGCCCTAAAAAAATGGTACAGTGAGTTAAGGTAAACCAGCACCATTTTTAGTGCACGAAGGTGTTGTTATACTTCACAATAGTGTTGTTCCACTATCAGACCTTAGTGGGGAAAAGAGGACGCGGATTAGAGGTGACTCGTTTTACTTTCAAGTTTCCCCACACGCTCTGATACCAGATGTTGAGAACCAGGAACTGATAAACAAAACTCACTCAAGCAATATATCAAACACTTGGTGAGCAATCAACCTTTCAGCAATTATGACCAGCAGACCAGAATTTTAGCAATACCAATTTGAGCATTATACCAGTGTTGGTACAAGCATAAACCAGTAAAGAATTTGGACAGAGAATGAACAAGTATTTAGCAAGAACAGTGGGCAACTTCTTCAACACAAATTCTCATTAATTATTCAAATAAGTGTTTACTTACAAACCAAAGCACCTCTCAAAATGTCACTAATCTTTAAGAGAATACAAGAGAAGATAAAACAAAACCAGGAAACAAAAAGGAGCTTCAATAAGACAGTTGAAACACAAACACCTTGTCTCATCTAATGACAAACAGTAAACGGCAGCAATTCTCCCTTCTTCTCCTTTTCTGGTTCACTTCTTCTCTATGTCAAAATCACACACACACAATAAGAAAAACAAGGTACTGATTTTGTGTTACCAGAAAAGCCATGTAGTGCATGCCAAGGATACGTGGCAACACCTCATAAGAGTACTAGCAGTATATTCTCTTCCAAAATTACCCTTCTTGCTGAAACCATCTCCAATTTTCTAATATAACCCAAAATAGGCCCAAGTCTAGTGGGCTGAAATGAGGAGGGACCCAACAATATGTACCGTTTCCTCCAAAGGTAGATGAATGCATTAATACAACATATATAAGTGCACTATAGACTATACACGTAGTACTGAATATCAATTTCCTTTAGGAATCTAACTGGAGATGACCTGAGAAATGCTGTGAAGAACCGAATCACGAATCTCATGACCCGTTACAAAGGTGAATTTGCTCACTGGGACGTGAACAACGAAATGTTGCATTACAATTTTTATGAACAGCGCCTTGGGCCAAATGCTTCTTTAGAATTTTTCGACACAGCTCAAGATGCCGACCCACTTGCGACTCTCTTCATGAATGAGTATAATGTGATTGAAACATGTGATGACACCTTTTCTACTGTTGACACCTATGTGACTAGGCTGAAGGAATTGAAAAATGGAGGGGCCATACTGGAGGGAATTGGATTAGAAGGGCATTTTAGTCGTCCCAATATACCGTTAATGAGGGGTATTTTGGATAAATTGGCAACACTTAATTTACCAATCTGGTTTACTGAGATTGATATATCAAATTCATTTGATGCGCACACACAGGTATCAAATTGGATTTCTTCTTGTTCTTATATAGATATATTTTACCTAATACCCATCAATATTTAGTACAATGCAAGAAAAAAGTGATGAAGTACCAGTTCTAAGTTTCTAACTTAAATTTTTCGTCTCTATGTCTAGCTGGAGTGAAAAAACGATTCATTTACTTTATTTGATCTTTTTCCAGGCACAATACTTAGAAGAGGTATTAAGAGAAGCCTACTCACACCCTTCTGTTAGCGGTATAATGCTATGGACAGCAATGCACCAAAACGGGTGCTACCAAATGTGTCTAACTGATTGGAATATGCGCAACCTGCCGACTGGTGATACAATCGATATGCTATTGCAAGAATGGGTAACAAATCAACTAACCGGAGCGACTGACATACATGGATCCTACAGCTTCTTAGGATTTCTTGGCGAGTATAAGGTGACAGTGAATTATGCAAATAGGTCAACTGTGGTTTTCATGTCTTTGCCTCAAGGAGCTGAAACTAGGCAGTTGAATGTCCAAGTTTAGGATGAATTTGGGTTGATTATCTGGTTATAAGTTACAATTGGTCTTTCTTGTAGGTTTTTTATGATAAAGAATAGATCAATGATGTGTAACAAAACTAGTACATGAGGGGATTAATTATGACTACAGACTACTTGTAATTGAATTTGGTGATATATTGATATCTACGTGCTGGTTCTGAGTTCTAACTATAAGTTGAATCTGGTATTTGTTGTGTACTAAACTCTTTTTTTTTTTTTCACAACTCGAATTTAAGCCTTAATAGGAAAGGCTTTTGGGCCTATACCTCGGGGTAATCCACTTGGGCCAATTCAAGTATAATACCAGCCTGAACCCGTTAACTGTTTGCTTCATTTATTGGATACAGACCGTCCGATCCAAATCGAACGGCCGAAGCATATGAAATCTATATTCCGATTCTCCCATGTCTGCTCCATTTTCTCTATGCTTTCCATTGACGAGAGAGAGAGAGAGAGAGGGGTCTAATGGAGAAGTCGAAGTCGAGCGCATCTCTCAGGTGGAAGATACTTCGTCGATCCCTCCGAGCTCCTTCTCCTTCCGTCTCTGGTATCTATTAAATTTTTTTTCGTAACCTAAGGATTCTCTGTTTGGAGTTTTCAGTTCATCTGGGAAAGTGCAATTTAGTACCTGAACTTTTATTTATGCTTTACTGACAATGATATACTTTTTAAAAAATATATAAATTGTTTGAATTGAGCAGGTCAACCTTCCAGGGAAAATGTATCTAGAAGGACTAGTACTGGGTTTAACCTAATTAAGTGTCGAGTGTTAGCTGGTCAATTAGCTGAGAACTTGCAAATTTCATCAAATGGAAAGGACATCTGTGTAAGCTATAGCTTACCAATTGGAGATGATAAGGAACTAAATATGATGTAAGCTGTATAATTCTCTTATTACATGAAGTTTTACTTTTATTTGAGTGAAGTTTGGAAATTTGTTGCAATTTATTAAAAACTAATTGCAGTCAGAGAAGGGAGGATACGATAGAACTAAATGATTTCGAAGTTTCTACCAAGTATAACATTGATACCACTGGCTTAGTATGTAAGTCCCTCTTGTCTTTTAATTAATATAGTGCAAGGTTGTATGCATTTGTTTTTTCTCTTTAATGATGAGAATTGTAAAGACAAAATAATTATAAATGAAGTGGGTATTGCAGGTATGACAGGCAAGATAATTAAAAAAATAAATAATAAAATTGGCTCATATTTCTGTAAACAAGATGCATGCCCTTGGGAAAACATAGATATTCAGTAGATTGTAAGCCATGAAGCCTGATTTATTCAAAAGATGGCTCAATTGCCTCAGTGTCTATTTCTGTTGAAGAGAAGAAATGATGATTATTTGGGTATTGTGAAAAAGAAAGTTAAGTCGGGAATGTTAGGTAAATAAGAGATATTTTCTTTTTGGCTGGTTTAAGCTGGATGTGTTTAGGCAATATGTGAAAGTATTGTATCTTTAAATTTAATACTTTGTTTTTGCATAAGGTCGCTGGCCGTCAGAAGATGTTCTTGCCTACTACTGTATCAATCATGCAGATTTCTTCAGGTGCTTTTCTTTTAATGAAATAAATGCACATTTTTCTCAATATACTTAGTTCCTGCTAATGGTGCCCATTTTCTCAATATACTTAGTGCCTGACCCATACTTTTCGTCGAAAGAAAAAAAAAAAGAAACATAGTTGATACTGACTGACACTTTTCTTCTTCTTCTTTGTTCCCCCCTTTTTCTTCTAATAAAGATCCAAAAGAGTGCTTGAACTTGGGTCGGGTTATGGGTTAACAGGTTTTGCAATTGCTGCATGCACCGATGCAAGTGAAGTCATAATTTCTGATGGAAATCCACAAGTTGTTGACTGTATCCTTAGTATAATTGTTAGTAGGTATCAACATTTATACTTGTATAATCTGAACTCTATGCTTTTTTTTGTTCCCTTGTAATTCTTTAACCCTCAGATATTCAGCGTAATGTTGACATCAACGGTGAGCTTTTTAGGGGAACAAAAGTTGAATCAATGATACTGCACTGGGATCAAGAAATTATGTCAGAATTAGCGAATTCAGTTGATGTAATTGTTGCCAGTGACTGGTATGCTTAAACTTCTTTAGTATATACATTCTTTCATTTCTCATTGTCCATTGAGGAGGAAACAAAGCAATATTAGGACTTCAGTACCATTGCTGTTATGCACTGATTGTTTGATGGGCAATTTGTTGTGTTCTCTGTAGAACTTCAGAATGTTATTTATACACCTGCATAGTGAAAATTATCTTCATTGTCCCTACAGAGTACATAAAATATCTCATAAAACTTTCAAGATGGAAATTCAGATAGCTTTCCTCATATTATGATATGTGGGTATAGGTGATACTGTGGTAGTGATAATTAATTAGAGGGACATACTTGACATATCAATTTATCACGAGTACAAATTGTATTTTGCATTTCTGCAGGTGCTCATGTTTTTTTATCTTAATTTGTTCTTTTTGTACTCAAGATGTTTGAATATTCTATTTGTCTTTGTGTTCATGTGTTAATCTTTGCATATTTCCCCTTGCATTTCCTCTTTTAGCACTTTCTTCAAGGAATTCCACGAAAGCCTTGCCCAAGTGGTAAAACGTCTCTTGAAGCAGTCCCCGACATCTGAGGCTATTTTTCTCGGCCCCAAGAGAGGCGACTCGTTGCACAAATTTTTAGAAAGGATAAGAGAGATTGGATTGAAGTACGAATTAATCGAGCGATATGATGATGTGATTTGGAGCCTTCATCAGAAATTTCTTGGTGGGAACGATGCATCATGGACTAACTACGATCCAGAGCACTGCTATCCTTTGCTTTTAAAGATCTCTTTTTGTGGACCAGAATGAACTAGAAATCTGATGTTGCAACATGCCATAAATGTAGAGATTATAATTGTTTGAATTGTCTTCTTAGTGAATACAGAATTTAATCTTTTGTTATTCTTTTATTAGGACGTTCTTTCTATTGTGATACTGTTCTTAAGCATTGTTGAGATCAGTAACTGATATTTGAGTGTTAAATAATCATGAATTTAGGAGACCTTTTGCATTGTGTTATTTTCATTGAAACTATGTTTTTTAACCATGGACTTCAACAAAATTAACAAATTCACCATTAAAGCATCCTCCTATGTGCCATAAAAAACAGGATCATTCTTCTCAGTCATTTTAAGGTACAGTGGCAATCACTAAAGGTCCAACATTAATTTAGGCATAAAAGTTCATAATGAAAATATAAACAAGTTTTACTAATGCTAGAGACTCAAAGCCCTTTACTTGCTAGAAAAAAAAAATAAAAACACAAACTCTCTTAAGAGGAATTTTTTAGAAGGTAGCATATGATCGGAAAAAAGAGGTCACACTAAGGTACAATTTTCAATATAACACTAGAACGTCAGTGCTGACTTATTGACCCGTAAATGTACCAATTAATTAATCTCAAATTGGTTAGTGAGTGTGCAATTGGCAACAAAGAAACGCGCCAACCAGAAACAAAAACCATGGGATAACAAACTTGGCCCCAAAGAATTATGACAAATCCAAACTTGAGCCCAACTCTTCCTTGATTAATCAAAATTAGTCCCTTTCTACCCTCTGTGACATACATAGAATAGGATGTTACACGGCGTAGTGCGCTGACAGGAATATGCACAATTTTTGTTCTTTTCATATACACGTGGCATAGAATAATTATTATATTGACTTTAAACTTACTGAATAACTACAAAGTACGTTTATGATATCTATAATAATCAATAAAATAGTGCCACTATAAATACGTTATATAAAGTTTTGATAAATTTTATATAACATGTAAATTAAAAATTGTGAACCATTGTGTGATTTAAATTATTATATATTGATAGCTTCTTAATTTACCCACACTTTTGCAAAAATAAAAGAAAAAGAAAAAATAGGTAAAGCGGTTGTTAGTCAGAACATTGCCACATGGTTTTGGCCACAGCGTATCTGGATTTGAGAAACCCTAGTCAGAAATTCAGAATCTACCCGAGTGTCAACACGACGTAATCAACCTTTCGCTAAACCTCTCTGCGCTCTATTTATTATTTCATTTCATTCATACAGGATTTATCATCTAACAAGAGAGAGAGAAGCAAGTTATCTTTTCAAGAGAAACAGAGAAAGAAGAGAGGTTTGTTTGGAAGAGAAATTATAAGAGAAAATGTTGGATATTAATTTATTCAGAGCGGAGAAGGGATTCGACCCAGAAATCGTGCGTGAATCTCAGCGGCGGCGCTTCGGGAGCGTCGAGATTGTCGATGAAATCATCAATCTCGACAAGGAATGGCGCCAACGTACGGTTTTGTCTTTTTAAATAGTGTTTATTTGGTTTGTTTGCTGTGTTTTGGTATCTAAAACCCTGGGTTTAGTCGATGGATGAGATTGGGGTTTCAGAAGGAAAAAAGTTAGTGGAGGAGCTTAAGATCTGAAAGCTATGATGGATTAGTTAGTAAACTTTGAATCTGAATTGACTCAAGACATGAATTTTGAGTCAATTTTAATCAATGTTAATGTTCTCAATATTTTTTTTTTCAATTGCATTGAAACTGAGTTGTTACTTTTCAGAAGGTGTACTGTTTTTTTTTTTTTTGTTTAAAATTTACATCTATGGAGTGTTGTTTTAATTTCAGGTCAGTTCGAGCTGGAGAGTCTGAGGAAGGAGTTCAACAAGATAAACAAAGAGGTTGCCCGGCTTAAAGTGGTATACTATTCTTAACAGACTGTATTTTGCTCTTTTCAATTTCTTACACAGTGGATATTGTGAAATTGTATGCATTTTGATATTGAGCAAACCAACTCGAAAGAGTATTCTTTTATAATTCCATGTTGGCATTAAAAATAGTGGGCGCACGAAAGCTAAAGAGAAATGAAATGGTAATTGATTTTGTATAGTACGGTTTGATTAGCAGTATGCTAGTGGTACTGCAGATGTCTTGTGCTGATATGATCAATTTAGCAAATCTGATTTTGGGTTGCTTGTTACAGTGTAATAGCCAGACATCTAATACTGGGATCTATGATTGGCACTGATATCTGATCAGCTATTTTTTCTCCCTTTGTCATTGTCTTGATTGGTTCACGAAGACTTTGAATTGATGCTTGGCTGAATTAGTGTACATCAGTGTTGTACATTGGAAATTCAAGTTTAATAAATTAAAATAGATAAATGCAGACACATTCGTCATACTTGAAAGCTCTTGCAACCTGCGTTTAGATGCTGAGATGAGATTGTATTTTCTGTCTTTGGTAGTCACAATTACTTGTTATATTTGTTAGATCGTCTCTTATACGCTTATTGCTGCTTTTCCATCTATTTGTGTAGTTGAAGCTGGATGCAACAGAGGTGATAAACAGTACTAACGAGAACAAGAAGCAAACAGCAGAGAAAGAGGAGGAGGTGCAAGCAGCCAAGGCAGCCCTTGATGCCAAGCTGGACACAATAGGCAACCTTATCCATGACTCGGTTCCAATCAGCAACGACGAGGTTTTTTTTTAAATAAATAACTTCAAAGTACTATTTATTTTGTCCAAAGAAGAACTTTACAGTTCCCAAGTATTAGTTCCAAAATCAGCCTTCTGATCATAAGTTGGTGGTCATACTAGTTACTAAGCTCAAGTGCCTCAGCAATTTATGGCATATACTATATACATTTACGGCATTGGCCAGATTGATGGGTACTGAATTCTGAAATTGCTATCTTTGCAAGACGGTCTGATAGGCACCTGTCACATTCTCTAGAACTTTTTAAAGTTGGGTCGTGTTAAACGGTTAAACACAAGAACAATGACAAATACACAAACCAAAGTAAATATCTAAGCTAAAAATGACCGCTGCAGAAAAGAGTTATAGAGAACTCAAATGAATTTTGAAATGGTCAGATTAAAACTAATTACTAAGAGAAGATTTACTAGCTTTGTCTATATCTGTTCATGGAATATAAATAAATTATTTACATTTTGGAGCAGATCAAATAAATAACTAGAAGACATTGGGTGTTAATTAGAGACTTTTAAAGATAATTTTAAAGCTTCACTGCTTGCATGAAATATGCAGGCGAACAATGCAGTGATAAGAACAGTGGGAGAGAGAAGATTGGAGGATAATTTGAAGAGCCATGTTGATCTTGTTGAAATGCTTGACATTGTTAATTTGGAGAAAGGTTTGCTTTTTTTATTGCCAGAATCTAAATATATTCCTGATGGCCATCTATATGTAAATAAAAAGGTTGATGATGTTGTTACTTCAATTTTTTGGACATTTTGTCTTGTCAGCAGTTAGTGTTTTCTCACCTGACCCACCAAAAATCACTCTCACACAATAGCCAGATAGTATGAAACCTGTGAGTTTAGCTGTCCTTGGTCAGGAGCAAGCCAGCCTTACATGACTACTTGTACCTAGTTGTTTTGCTCTTCAAAAAGAATAAATTTTGTAATTTAAAGTTATATGATTTTTTTAGGTGCTGATGTGGCTGGGGGCAGAGGATACTATCTGAAGGGCTATGGAGTTCTCTTGAATCAAGCACTTGTAAACTATGGGCTTTCATTTTTATTGAAAAGGGGTTACAACCCCATGCAAACCCCATTTTTCATGAGAAAAGATGTCATGGGAAAGTGTGCCCAGCTTGCTCAATTCGACGAGGAGCTATACAAGGTAATGTTCTCTTACTGTTTGGGTATTCATTAATTTTTACTTACTCCAGTTGAGCATGTTATTCGTTTATCTTTATTTTATTTTTTATCTATTTATTTATTTTTTGAGAAAGTGAACAATGCTCACCAGTTTCATTGAACACTAAGGTGTCCTTACAAACCTCTGCTAAAAATTTTAACTAAAGCCCTACATAGAAAAAATAAACGCTACCAGTATCAGTGTTGACAGTATGGCCAGATCAGTAGACTCACAAAAATACATAAAAAAGCATGCTGGAAAGGCAATTAAAATTAATAAAACACCAGCAGCCAGTAATCCAAGCAAAAATCTTCCTTGTCCCTTGTCCAGACCCAGGAGTGGGGTCCTCCTGGTCCTCTTTCTCTAGTATGTTATAATTTTTTTATTTTTGACAGGTAACAGGTGAGGGTGATGACAAGTATTTAATCGCTACAGCGGAGCAACCTTTATGTGCATATCATCTTGGTGATCGTGTCTATCCTGCTGACGTCCCAATAAGGTAATAATACTTTATGATGCATCTTTATACTGTACATATATTTAAGTGTATGAGGAGGGCTCACTTGACAATTTTCATGTATAAATTTTAAATTTTTAAGTCCAATATTGTATGCATAATCTATGTATAAGGCTTTTAAATATATGATGCAATTTGGTCTATATTTTATTGTTCATCAATTGATTTGAATTTTCAACAGCTTGAAATTAATGATCCATGACGCCTTGCCAACCATACTCAAATTGCTTGAAATTTGATTGTTAGGCCATCTACATGTCCAATAATATACCTATAAAAAAGCATCGTCAAGATTGTTGAGGGATGGTTTCCCTTTATAATATGTATTCTTATATTATAGCGACAGTTAACTTTTGTTCCTTCTTCCCTTCATATTAGTTGTCCCTAGCTCTCAAGAACTGTAAATTTTTGCTAAGAAATATCATAAGTAATATGCAAAGTCGGTGATTTAAAGGGGTAAGTAAAATACATGACATTCTACCACATTCCTGTTAATAGCAAAGGCACTCTGTTTGGGTAATGAAAACAAAGAATAGGACACTGAAGTATGGATAATAGTTTTTGATGTTTTCTTCACTGGAACTTGGTTATTTTTTTTATGATGTTCAAAATAGGTATGCAGGCTACTCAACTTGCTTCAGGAAAGAAGTGGGTTCACACGGAAGGGACACACTAGGCATATTCAGAGTGCACCAGTTTGAAAAGGTGGAGCAATTCTGCATCACCAGCCCAGATAATAACGAGTCCTGGAAGATGCACGAGGAAATGCTGAAGAACTCTGAGGATTTTTACCAGAGTGTAAGTATTGTACCAGTACAGGATTCCATTACCATACTGATATGCTTTCTCTAGTATTGTTCGGTGTCTATAAGTTTCTAGCAATATAATGTACTATTTGTCTGTTTATGGTTGTCTCTTGGCTTTTACATTTTAAATAATCCCCCCAGATTTCCTTATGAAACCAATTAAAGGATAGAGCCCATTTATATTAGAACCAAATGACATTGGTTTTGTACGTTTCTTACTTTTTTGTTTGTTGGTTGAGCTCACTGTGAATCACATAATTATTTTGAAATTGCAGCTGAAACTACCATATCAAGTTGTAGCAATCGTGTCAGGTGCTCTGAATGATGCTGCAGCAAAGAAGTATGATCTGGAAGCATGGTTTCCAGCTTCAAAGACTTACAGAGAGCTCGTCTCTTGCTCAAACTGTACAGACTACCAGGCTCGGAAATTAGGGATTGGCTACGGCCAGAAGAAGGCAAGCTTTTGTTCTCTTTGTCCTTTATTTATGTTTGTAACCTTGAGGGTAAATGTTGGCTAAAATTAAGCTTATACTACTCTTTTGGAGACTTAGTTGTGGAATTTATCCTCTCATGGAAATGCAAGATTCCTCAAACTTGTGTTCTCGGGTCATTCTTGTTACTACTTACTAGTAACTTGTGCCTGTAAAAGGACTAATTGAAACAACTAACTAAAGTTTATCGTTATCCTTCTCAATTGTCACTATTACTGTGGTGTTTAGTATTTACATTTTGAAATTGGTATAGAATGACGAGCAAGCAAAGCAGTTTGTCCACATGCTGAACTCAACCTTGACGGCAACAGAGAGAACTATTTGCTGTATTCTGGAAACTTACCAGAAGGAAGACGGAGTTGAGGTGCCAGAAGAGTTGCGTACTTACGTGGGTTGTGACTTCCTTCCTTTCAAAAAGAAGCCAACTCCAGAAGTCAAACCAGGTTCCAAGAAGTCAAACAAATCCAAGGTAATTGTTAGACCAGTTACCTTTTTTGAATCCCTTTAGTTGCGTGCATCAACAGTGAGGCTAACTCAGTGTGTTTTGCTAGTTGTCAATTTTGTGCTGTTGGAGTAAAATTTTGGTCTATTTTTTATAATAATAACAATTATCTTTGCCTTTGTTTTTCAGGGAAATCAATAGAAATTATTTTTGTGGGATTGAATGTTGTGAAGTTGGAATTATGGTGTCTTCAATTCATGAGAGTATTTTTGCTGGAGTTTTAGTTTTGTGAACAACTTATTTTTGCTAAAACATGATTGCTATTTTTACTTAATTTTCGTTGATGTAACTAACTCGTGATTAAATTAGTCATATTATGTTAAATTAGATCAAAGAGGGAATTCTGCCTTATTTACTAGTTACGCACAATTTTATAATTTTGATTTTAAATGTTCTTAAATTTTGGTCGACTTAGGCTGATGTTGTGAACTTTGAAGTTTTGGTGGATTATTATTATTAATTATTGCCGTTGAGAAAATTATATCCAAGTCAAGTAAATTGATTACTTATTTCCCGTTTCCTACAATATGTTTTACTATGCTCGTGATAGGCCTAAGATTTTCCACTTCAAAACAGTCATGTGCATTTTACTGAATAATAATCTTTTAAAGCAATTTTTTAATTTGATGATGGATGATGATTGAGAATTTCTTGTAATGTATCATTTAATAAAATCGATTAATGTTTTACTTATTCGTATTCATCTTACTCGATCACATATTCATTCTTGAAATATCACTTAAATTTAAATATATGCTAAAAGTGGCAATTAGGCCTGAAAACGATAATCGTTTTGATTGTCTTTTCATTTTGTTTCGTCAAAATGGTTAAAGATTTTGGTTGTGTTTCAAAAATGAAACGGTTAACGCAAATTTGAAATGGTTCCGTCCATGTGTATTTTTGTAATTTTGATCGTTTCGTCCAAAACAAAACAGTTAACGTAAATGATAGGTAGTTTCGTGTTCAAAATGCAACGATCAACGCAACAGTCTATTTGCGTGGTCGTTTTAGACGTTATGCACCCTAGTGGCAATGCATAGCGAGGCGAACTCCGGGTTCTGTAAGTTGCAAGGTTCAATATGTATCAGTATAACTCAATAGCCCAATTTATAATTTAGGTCATATTAAAAAGATAACTTAACCCATAATTAATACAATATAAACCCAATATATGTTTTATGATTGACATAGTTGTTGTCGCGCGCATTGTCAGAAAAAAAAAATCCGGAAAACAACAGAGATCGGCCTTCCCATTATTTATTATTTTTAAAAAAAAAATCCTAAGCTTTCAATCCATTCGGGCCTTCAGAACCTTAAAATCTAATTGCCAACTTGAGCAGTAACTCTAAAAGCTCAAAACACCGCACACAATATCAAGCTGTCAATGGTATAAAATCATAACGATATTCTATGTTCGAGCATTACAAATGTTGTGTTATTCGTTCCATTTTTTTAATTGAGGTGCATGATTATAAAATGCGTAATCTTCTTTTTTGTCGTGTCGCTTCATACATCATTCGATGAATTGCTGTCAATTTTGTAAATGTTGCTTTTGTGAATCGTGAAGCTCAATCCTCCTACAAAGTCACATGCAAATAAGAACTTATTCTTTGGAAACTATTTGTAAGATGGAACCTGATGAAAGTTCGTTCTCTTTTCTCAGAAGTTCCAACAAAATAATGCAAAAAGTAGACAGGTGCGTGCATGATTTTTGTTAAAAAAGAAGCGAGCAACAAACACCACTAGAAATGCAACTTCTCTCTTGCATCACAGAACCTCTTTATTATTCCTATGTTGATTCATTCGGTCTGTATTAATACTTATTGAAAGCTATTAGAAATGATTATCAGACGTGTGTTTTTATTAGCTTTATATGGATGTTACTCAGCAGAATACACTAATTACAAAAGAAAGAAGTGATGACAAAAATTGACAAGCGGAGAGGCTTATTACAAGTTGAAAGCTCCAAGATTTTTGGGACAAAAAATGTTTTCTGCCAATTGCAACGATTTTTAACCAAAGAAGCAGGATTGTCCTAGAATTTTTTTCTTTGTTTTTTGTTTTTTTTTTATCTCCTGGGAAACAGAACAAATGGTCTTATTTATTTATTTCAAAAGCAATTATGTCAGGTCATGAAATAAAATTTGGGACTTGTTTTATACAGTGATGAATGGAGAATAAGTTAGTTCAAGATCCACTAGTATAAAACCGTGATATCAGTCGGAACTTAATTAATTAGTTAGTGGTCTGATCTTTCCTCAATAAATAGCAGCCAAGAAAGACCAACATCAATCAAATCAAGTAAACATATATATCTTATACTCGTTAAAGTAAAAAATATACGCCTATGTTTTTATCAGACTTTATCGACCTCAGCCGTATGCAGAATATACCAGTAGAATCATTCCTTAATTATATTGATAACAGTTACACTCCGAATAACAAGTTACTTAATTCTTCCCTTTAGTTGCAATTTGAGCTATAATGCTGGAGATGAGAAAGATCTATGTCAGAAAGGTAGATTGTACTGGCATTGCATGGGATCGACTAATAATTTAGTGATTCTGAGATCATAATTTCAAGAACAAAAGAGGAATCAAGGAATTAAACAATGCCTTGCGCAACTGAAAGTCTGAAACCCACTTTGTGTGTTTGGATGCGTCCAAATTTAGCCTATTCACGAATAAGCCGAATAAGCTGGATCTAAACATCCTTCTAGTTATGTGAATGGCTTATTCGATTGCTCCTTCCATGGAGTATATTATATAAAGGTAATTTTTTTAAGTTCTTTTTAGAATTCTACTATAGATTTATTTAAGTACTCAGCAGATAGTTTATTTTTGCTAGAATATGTCTACGAAAATATTGTCGGCAGGATAGAAGGCACCATGACAAAAGCACAAGAGGACAGAAAGAATCAACGTAGGATCCCCCTTTTACTTATGGTGGTTAGGGCTGAAAACGGTAGCCGTTTCAATCGTTCTTTCGTTTCGTTTCGTCCGGAACTGAACGATAACGGATAAGGATTTCAGTTTCGTTTAAAGAACGGAACAACCAACGCAAATAGAAATATTGTTTCGTCTCAGAACGGAACGATTAGTGAAACTGGTACGTTTCGTGGTCGTTTATTTCGCGCATTTCGTCTAAAATTTTTTTTATGGTTGTATTATTAGGTTGCAGAGGACCTCAGCAGAGAGATCGAGGGAGAAATGAGTAAAATTAGATTTCTGCAGCGTCGCTCCGTCATTTCTCCGCCGAACACAGTCACATCTATCTCTCTCGCCTCTACACCACCGAATACAATCACCGTCGAAAGCAAGAGGTGATTATAGTGCCTCCTACCCCTTTCCCGCATGACCTAACCTGTCATTTCTCTATCTCTGTTTCATGCAAAATGCAGAATAATTTATTTTCTTACATCTTAATAAAATGCAAAACAGTTAGGTAGTCAAAGACAGTTATAACCGTTTTGATCGTTCCCATCAACGGAACAATCAACGCAACATGTGTTAAACGGATGCAACAATCAACGCAATAAATATAAAAATTTCGTGCATCAATGCAATAAATATAATCAAGAGCTTTCTAAGTAAAAGTTGGGGCACAATATCAGCACCTTGCCCAATGTTTCAAGCGGCAGCAAAAAGCAACCAAAAGATGGGTCCACTTAATTGCCATCCTCCCTTTCTTATAAAGCATACAATTTGGTATCTTTTTCTCCATCCTCAGCAAATAAAAGGGAATTAACCCATAACCTAACCCTAATACCCTTCCCATACTACACAGATTGTCTCCTCTCCGTTAACGGGGAAATGGACATGTCAATTGCTCTCGATGCTAGCTAGCATTTTGGTACTTCCCACAAATTCTTTAGAACAAAATCTTTATTAAACACACATAGACATAATATACTTATGGGTCCTACTAGAAACACTTGAAAGTTGATTGTGCTTATGAACTTGATGCCAACAAGATGAAATGGATATCTACAGCTTTGTGGAAATGGAGATGAAACATCCTAATTCTATTGTTCACAAGTCACAACCCTACATACATTAAGCGTGCTCTAAACCCTACAACCCCATGTGCCCGTCATTACCATAAGAATGTACATACATTACTATTATATACCCCACTCCGTGCCAACAATCAAGTAGCATGGATGGAATCAATGAATCGCATCAAATATTAAAAATTCTATATCACAATTCCACAAAATACACCAAAGCCCAAGATTTAATTCTCAATCAATTTTGCAATCTTAGTCAAACTCGGCCCCCAATAAAATTCCCTTGAGAATGGTGCAAATTGCCTCAAATCATGGCCATTGGAATTCTTCCCCACTTTATGCCTTCAATCCTTTAGGGTTAGAGAAAGGTGGCCACTTCTATCAGTCTTTTTTTTTTTTTAATAAGAAACAAATTGGGACTATAGGAGGAGGACAAGGGAGAGTGAAAAGGCAAGTAAGAGAGGGTATTTTGGTCTTTTTGTAGGTGCCGATGCCGAATCGCCGGTTGCTAAACTTGCTAGCCATGAATTATCTTGTAACATTACACCATTATTATTATTACTGGTATTGCTATCATCATTGTTGTTTCCGGGACCACTGCTGGTTATACCGCCTGAAAATTGCGGGGTCGAGGTGCTCGATGTACTCGAATCTCTGGATGATTTTTGACTGCTACTGCAAATTCACAAAACAATATGTTAGTATTGAAACAAATAACATGTGAAACATTAGGTAGTTGATTGAACAAGCGTTGAAAAAAAAAACTTTTAATTGTGATATTCTTTGAGTAGAGTCACATCAAAGTTTAAGAGGCACATAATAAAAGCGCAATAAAAATGGTTGCAGTTCGAACTGCTAATGAACAGTTGAACCCACTGGATAAAAACCTCAGAAGGGTGGTAAAGAATATAATAAAGTCTTGGATAAAAACCTCAGAAGGGTGGTAAAGAATATAATAAAGTCTGAAATGTTCAGTAAATCACCTATATAGGAATTAAAGTATATGTAAAAGCTACTATACATCCTTTCTCTTTTATCGTTTAGCACTTTAGCAGTTTAGCTTATCTCATGTATTATCTGTATTGTTTGTACCTATTTGACTAAAAAAAACCCTTTCTAAAAGTCTGATTAGGAAACTGGAATATCTATTTTGCAATAATTCAGAAATAAAAAACCAAAAGCACCACGAAAGCAAAACAAACAAAACTAAGAATCCCCCAACTATGGGATTGCGTTTCCAAATGAATAACTAGACAAAAGAAAGTTTTGTTCAATTAGACAATAAACAAGAAAAGATAAATGGTAAGGAATCCTTCCCGTATTGGTCTAGGCATATGTTCAATATATTCAGTGGTTTGCTCAGCCTAACCAAGTTGAAAGCATAATCAGCCATTGGTGTTGTCTTCCCACAACTAATTGGTGCATGGCAATGAAACAGGTGGGAAAACTTACAAGTTGCACCCTCTTTATTCACAATATATTGCTTTAATAAACATGTATACTCTATTCCAAATTCCTTCTACTTTCCATTATATAGACACAAATAGTGCAGTGCTTGTTTTGCACCACTCTTTCAAAAATTAAAGAGCATATCATCAAAGAAAACCCAAAGCAATAACCCTTAATTGCAGCAGAAATTTGGTAAAATTAGGATCTTTTCTTGTTGCAAATTTTCAATGATAATTTCAAAAGATGCCATGATAACCAAGTTTTCTGATTTTAACAAAACTTCTTAAATTTGATGCAAGCAACAAGTTTACTTGAGCTAACATAAAAATCACAAAAACAATGGAAAACAAGTACCTCGGTGAAGTCGATCCAGGGCAGAAGGTAACTATGTAGTCAGCTCCACCAGTGCACGTAAATGTACTTGTGGGATCATCATATGCATAGCTATACGACCTTGGACATGCAGACTTAAACAGTTGTGAATACATCGTAGGTTTACATGTATTAGGATTTCCGTATGCACCACTACAACAGTATTCTGGCTTGTTAAATGCCTCGCAAGCACTCTTACACGCATCTCCATTTGCAACTCGCAACTCAGCTGGACACTTTTGGTTTAGATCAACTGTGCACCCAGTTGCCATGCAACTTCCACTTGGTTGTACCATTATTGGAAGGTTATACCTGCGAGGAATATAGAATCAGAATTTCATAAGTGCTCGCAATTTGCTATTATTAAAAACAAAGGATTTGTTTTATTGTTGTATTCAAATATGTTTAATTCACGTCAGCAGAAAGGATCTTTTGGTAGGTTTCACCTTAGTATATTGTTATAAGTTGACATGACATCTTTGTGTAGGGCAAAATAGTCTTTTTATTCAACTAAAAGTTCACCAATAATCACTTCAGTCTTTATCACTCAAAAAAATTCAGGTACCGTAAGGGAATAAGAGGTCCGTTTGGATGGGAGGAATAAGAGGTCCATTTTCACAAAATTATAAGAGGAATTCAGGTAAAAAACTTCAGAAGTTAACAATTTTGAGAAAGGTTGGGGAGGTTTTCTAAAACAATGATTAAGTTGTTAGAAGCTCTGTCCAAATAAAATTGTATATGTTGAAGTTAACTCAACCTTAGGATAACATATGTGCATATTTGTTCCAATTTTACCCCTGCAACAACAACCTAACTCAAACTTACAGTTTTAGGCACTAAATGCAATAAATATTTATCAAAATCAACCAATATAGTATAGATTAGTATATAATTACAGTACCCGTCCACCAAGCTGACATCATAAAAATCCTGAGTTGAAGGCCCTGATGCAAGTGTGAACTCAGCCAGTGTGGCTGGTGGGTTTGCCCCAGCACCATTGCACTCAACTTGGTTCGAACCACAATCACCTGTCGAACAGGAGCCGCGACCTGACGAATCAAAGGAGCAACCTGTTCGGCCCCAAAACCGACCCGACCAGCCTGTCGGAGCCACAATCGTTCGGGAACCACCAGGTGGGAGCTGGAACCCAGTTGTCTCGAGTTTTGCACTGCCGGCATTGGAGAGGATCCCGGGCCAAACTGGGCCCCCACAATTGTTTACAAAGTTGAATGTAGCACCCTCCACAAATTTGTAATCTGTGAAGTATTCACAAAATGAGTGAGTGAGTTTTAGATGAACATGCATGTAAATTTATGTTAAATGATAAAATGGGGTTTCAGATCTCTTGGTATTAGACAATCTCTCCATTTATCTAGCTTTTAGTTTACCTGATTTGCTATGAAAATACTGAAAGGAAAGCCACAAAATTGGGATTAAAATGCGGATCTCTCTTTTAAGATTAGTGTACCTTTCCCAATAAAGAGAAAGGTCTTATTTTCTTTGGAAAACCCAATAACAAGGAGAAAAAAAAAAGAGGAAAAATTGGGAAATAATGCCTTAAAATTCACATCTCCCACTTTTCTCTTCCCAAATTTCTAACTCCAAACAAAGTACAAACCAGCATTGAGACATTTCATAATACCTCTTAGAAGAAAGAAGAGCAGAATGCTGAGAGAAATATGCCGCAATTGCTTCATTCTAAAACAAATTCTGGTGTTGTATGTCCTTCTTATTAGATTTCTAGTAGAATAATACACAAATCTAGTCAAAGCCACCAAATGTAAGAATTGGGTTAACTTGGAAAGAACACAAATTGGGTTGAATTAGATGGTACACTGGTGAGAGAGAGAGGTTACTGGAGAAGGAGATAACCGTTCATACACAAGTACATAGAAGAGAGAGAGAGAGAGAAGGGGGAATCTTACCAGAGACTCAAACAACCTACTTATAGAAGAACTCGCTCTCTGTTTTACCTCTGTTTACCGTTTGCTTACTTTTAGTTCTTTTAATTTTTTTTATTGATTTGTTTATTTATTTATTAGTACAGTATCTTACGGTTACTAATAACTCCCACTATTTCCGTATCTTTCTTCTGTTTTTCTCAAATACCCTCGTAAGTTTTTATTTCTCTATCTTGTTCTTTTTTTTTTTGTTGTCTCTCCAGAGTGCAGATGTAGGATTTGTTGTACATTTTATATCTACATCTCCGTTCAAGAAAATTGCAACCTTGTTATTAAAGTGACTACATTGCAAAAATGTGGATGACTAAATCTATTCAAATATCTTTTTAACAAATTGTATGCCAATCTCGCAAATGTAACTTCTTACTGCAACAAATAAAGTTAAAGAAGAAAAATTTATTATAATGCACATGATTTTTTTTGTGAGAAAGGAAAAAGTAAGTGCAAATGATATTTAACCCACCAAGCATAACTAACGGAAACAAAAACATGTGAACATAAAATGATTCAGTTTACAACAAGGAAGTAAAGTCTGCAATAAATAAAGTTATAAATATGTCTAGCCTGTTATTTAGGGAGGGAAGGGAAGGTAATAAATATCATTTTGTACAATATCCGATTTTTGTGGGTTTTTGTGAAAGGACAGTTTTTATGGAGAGCATGTTGGATAGTATATGGGCTATGAGGCCTAAAGGTTAAAGCAAATTGATGGGCTGAGATACTTTTTTACATTAAGCAAATTGTTCTTCTCTGCTTAGGCCTACAAATCCAGCACAAAATCAGGGTTTTAGTGCAAATATGATGTGGCAATGTGGTTTTCTGCCTCATCAGATACAGAAAATCTACTCATTCTAATGATAGGCCAAGTCTAACTAATTTTAGGTGGGTGTACATGATAATTAATTAATGTGTTCTTATGGAATTTATCAATTTTTAATTAAGTGTAGTGTCATGCAATACGGGGAAGTAATAAGAAGCTTGTTTGATTGTTCCATCCATGTCCATTCTTGGATATTTAAAAGAAAAAAATTAACCATTGGAAAACTCATAACAGACTTGAAATTGGCATTATCAAACTCTTCGGAAATTATGATAATTACATCGTAATTGTTAAAGAAAATTAATTTCAATGAAAAACTAAGAATTCCACTCTCCAATGAGTGTTTAGATCACTTTTTCTCTAGCAAATTTTAATGTTTTTCCACCGCCTTGCATAAATTACTTGAACACCTTCCCCATGCACAGTCGGTTACTGGTCAAAGATTAATCATAACGGATCCAGAGTTTGGTGAAAATGATGATTATTAGCACAATAGCACTATGAAAATTGATTTACATAATTAATTCTTTGCGTGCCACATCCATATTGCATCACGAGTTCACTGTGCGAGATGCAACTAACCAATCCCTATGAAGAGAAATCATGTACATATGCAACGTTACTTGCTTGTATACATCAGGTGGTTCGCCTGATACATCATAGGTGAAAACGATATAATTGTTTTTTTTTTCTTTATTTCTTTTTGTTTATTTTTGCAGATAACGATCGCCATGTACTATTACTGACCCAGAGCTAAATGCATGATGATTCGATATGATGGGTTCGTACCTGCCATTATTTACGCTAATTAGTAGGTCCTACTATCACCATCTATAAAAACGAATGATTTTAACTTGAGAAAAGAATTCATTGTATTGAACTATTAATTCACAAATTGGTTGATCAGGATCGTTTGATTAAGATGGACTGGCCAGATCCGAGAAAGCATAATCGAGGTAAATTCAGTCATGAAAATGACGCAGCAGAAAAATATCCAGCAAAGAAACGGAAATAAGTTTAGTGAATTTGGTGATGACAAATTGACAATGAAAAAAAGTACAAAGAAACCGATAAATATTCACTAAGTTAGCAAATAGTCTAATATCATATCTATATTAAAAATTAGAGCAACAAACATAAGCCTATCAGAGGCCTAAAAGAACTTGTTGAGTTTAACAAACTCGTTTAATAAATAGATGTTTGGTATCAAACTATCAATCAGTTAAGATGGACTTGCATGCCTATGATCGTGACAATTTTTATGTGTTAATGTTTCGTAATTATATTGTTATTGTCACAAAAAAAAATTAAGAATATACAATCACTATCATTCACCATGACTCATTGTCAAGTGAGACGATAAAGAAACTTTATCTATTCGGCAACTAATGAATATATATGTATAATATTAGTATTTTACACAAATTTAGTTGGCGCTTATCAATATACATTGTTGAAAGCTAGAATCTTACGCAAGTTCTTGAGTTGACAACTGTTACTCTGTTAGTACAAATTTATTTATTTATATATATACTATACACTTAAATTGAATATTCATATTCATAATTAAACAATCGATATTAATTTACTAATGATTAATTGATACCAAAACAGTCAGAAGATGAGAACCAGCTCTTGGTCTAGTGGCAAAGAGCAATGCACCTTGACTCCTTGAGTGAAAGGTCGCGGGTTCGAAACCCGGCTGGGGGTCTTTCATAGACATTTAATTTAAAAATAAGTTGGGTGGCTTAGACCTCCAATTTATCTTCAAAAAACAGTCAGAAGATACACATTTCTCTTGCTTGCTTTCTGTTTTTTTTTTACTTTCGTAAAATAATTTAGCATTACAAGTTTTGTCGTTTGTGTAGACCAGATTTTTTTTTTAAAAAAAACAGATAGTAGCATTCCACTTGTGAGCAATTTATATGATAATTCTCACCCAATGTTTTTAGGCAAAATTGGATATAACCCCTTAAATCTTGCTCAATTGGATATAACCCCTTACAATCATCGAAATCGGAAATAACCCCCTGGATTCATGTCACTCTTGGATATAAACCCTTTTCATTGATTTAAATAATATTTATAATTTAAAATTTCAGTTTTTAACATATATGACTAAATTACCCTTTAGGCCTTTAGCTTTCGTGAGAGAAAACAATGAGACACTAACTCCGACCTTCCATCTCCTCGTCTTTCGTTTTTACTTGTGCAATTTGTAATCCCAAGTTTTATGCTTGATTTCTTCAATTGTTGTTCAACTTGTGCTTAGTAAAGAAATTTAACGTTTAGATGGGAGACAAGATTTCACACTACATTTGGAACTATGTACTTCATGAGCGTAAGCCCGCTGAGATCTGTGTGGCATACACCACCTCTGGGTGATGCAATCTCAGACCTTCTTCGAATACATGTATCCAATTTCCAATATACCAAATTGTGTCACAGAAAAAACGCATGCAAAACCTCAAATGCACCAACTCCAATTTGTTTCATTTCCTTTATTTTGGACAAGAAAGATGCAATACGGAAAAGCCCATTAAAACATGGGACAAGCCTATACACTACCTTTGCAAATGCAAACCTGCATTTGCATTTCAGATAATTATAAGCTCTTTATTTAATATTTGTATTTGATTTTTAGAACAAAGCTTAAGTCAAAATGGGGGAAAATAGCAATAAGGAGATGGGGAGACGGGAGCCAGTGTATAAGTGAAGGATAATTTGGTCAATTGTGTTAAAAACAGAAAACTTTAATTTAACATATTATTTAAATCAATGAAAAGGGTTTATATCCAAGAGTGATATGATTTAGGGGGTTATTTCCAATTTCAAAAATTACAGGGGGTTATATCCAATTGAGCAAGATTTGAGCCATGTTTTTAATGCCCTACCGGATATCGAAAATTTCGATAATACTGAAAACCAAAACAGAGATCGAATCTCAATATTCGGTAAAAAGGGAGAAATACCAAGAAATTTTGAAAAATACACGATTTCAACTATTGGCCGGTTGGAATGCCTGTAGGGTATTAGAACACTGATCTCACCTCACAAGGTACTTCATTGCTTTACAATATTTCGGATGTTTAAATCTAAAATTTTAGACACCTATTGATGGAAAGAGACTTTTTTTTTTTTGGGGAAGAAAAACAAGGGTCAAGCCCCTCTCTTAACTTAATTAATAATAAAAGGTCCTTACAAAAAGGTTTAGCAAGAAGCTAAACCCTGAAAAAAAAAATAACATGTAATGGATCAAAAAAGATGGAATGAGACTTTGTAATGGATCAACTTAATTTGCCTACTTGGTAGCAACTAGCAAGTAGCAACTACCAAGTCTGTCTAAAAAAAACGAAACTTAATCTGCCTACGGGATTGTGAGTTTTAACGTAAAATAAAATAAAAAATAAATCTCATTAACCTCGCGAGAAAAATAATTTCCTGATAATCAAATTTTGATGCTTCGGATGTAGCATTTATTACACATTGAAGAGGAATGATCTATAGCCTAGCGTGTCATCACTTGATTGGCCCAATAGCTAGGGAGGCCAGCTGGAAGTCGACAATTTAACTTAAAATTCAAAAAAGAAAAAGAAAAGAAGAAAGTCAACAGATTAGGAAAAAGGCATGAAAAAAAAAGGGTCATAAGTCATAACGTCATGTATTGGGATTCTAATTCAAGGAAAGTACAAACGTTACCAACCCGTTACTTAATCTTTGGTAATAAATTACAATTTGTAAAGTAATTAGTGTTATACACAATAACATATTGATCTGAATATAATTAAATTTTTGTTAGCTGAAATATTAACATTGTTGTAACCCTAATGCAAACTACAACATAATCAAGTCAGATATGTTTTACCAACCACTAGCATGCTAATGAAAAGTTTGCTTTTCAATGAAATTTGCAAGGTTTTTGAGCCGCTCAAGTTAACATAATAGGGTGCGTTTGGATCGTTGGAAGAAAGAAGAAGAAGAAGGAAGAAGAAGAAAAAAAATTATAAACAATTCAAACTTTTTACAAAGTTACACACTTCTCAATATTTCTTCTCATTTCTTCCCTTCTTTCCTTCTTCCCACACCTATCCAAACGGAGCTATAGAAGAGATAAGGTTCATATCACCGCATTTGATGTATCTACCTGTGGAGCTTTATGGAGACAAATTGAGCGGTATAAGAGATACAACTTGTCATTCCAGCTAGAGTACAAATTATATATGCATCTTTCCAGCATATTCATCTTTACTTGTTAATTTAATTTATGTCGTGCTGGTACAAGTTATTGTCATCCATTGGGTGGTCCAGAAAGTTCCCAAACCAATTAGGGGTTGATTGATTGGGATTTGGGAAGGGGGAGCCAGTGTTGATACAATTCTAATCCAAAATCAGACGAAGTTTATTACCATATAAGTCATCCTTATTAGATGCTAAGGTCCATTCGTATGATATTAGTATATTACTGTTCTTATTTCTTTTTCATCCGAAGTAGATTGTCTGTGGGAAATTAAAGTCGTCCAATAAAACATGTTTAAGTATTTGATTATCAACTCCTTATTTATCAAGGATGAAACTTTATTTGACAATTTTTGATTCCTTAATCTAACATATCATAAACGACCCTTAAAAAAAAAATCTAACATATCATAAACACTATAAGTTGTGTGTACTGTTGATCTACAGTAGAACCAATTAAATTAGATCTTCTACAGCGTGCGACGTAGGTAATTAAAGCGGGTCGAAGTGAGTCCATCGAGACAGCACACAGTAGTACACTTGCTTCACGGAATACTATATAGTTTAGTCTACAGAAATACCATAAAAGCAAGCAAGGTGAGGCGTATATGTGTGGTCAGTTGTGTAAAGATTGAAAGACAAAAACTGAGAAAAGACACATATTGAGAGGACCACAGCCCACAGGTCCACAGCACTACAAATTATACTGATCTTGCCGCAGAAAATTGTATATTGAAAATAAAAAAATAATAGAGTGCTAAATATGTGTCATGTCTTGTCAAACATGCCGTGTCTAAATATTTCACATGCCGTACCTTGTCGTATCTAAATTCTAAGAGATAGAAATGACACGTCTAAGAACACTTCAGAAATAGCCATACACTCCAAAAATCCATGATAATGACCAAATACCCTCAATTTCTTAAAAACCATTCTTTCATATGTAATATTAATAAGAATATTTTGGTCATTATGCTAAATTTTAGAGTGTATAGCTAATTTAGGGGAGTGACATAAGTAATTCCCGCGAACTGACTCACCAATGTTACTATATTAAAAAAAAAAAACAGAGAATATATATGAAGTTTTCAATCTAAGAGGAAGCATGTTTAAATTTTTTATTTTAAATGAAAAAATAAATGGAAAGCGCTAGTTGCAACTATACAGAAGAATATAAATTTAATTTAAACATGTTGTTGAAATATTTAGACTACAGTGCGGAAGCAAGGAGATATTTGTACATCTTTTTCTTCGATGGTTAGGTCAATATCGGAATTTCTTACAAAAAGAAAAAAAATTAAGACACGATATTATAAACTTATTTCATCTTGTTACATCAAATTGATCGGATGCAAAAAGTCGGATCTTAAAATAATCGGCAGATATGGACCCAGTACACTAGGAACCACGTACATAATTTCCAAAGAAATTCAATAGGTAATATTAGGCTCTTTCTTAAATAATCATAGGCTTTTTCTTTTTCTTTTTGTTTTTTTTTTTTTTTTGAATGGTAATCATAGGCTTTTTCATTGGTGACTTGGTGTGATGTTGCAATCACCAATATGTGCAATATACTTATATACATAGAAAGAAAGAGGTGGACAAAGGTCAGAAGGTGACGTGGTGGGGTGTATGGTCAAGCTCAAGACATAATCCAAGTCAGAATTGACGAGGTGGGCCCACATCTGACGTCCAAAGTTTCGGTTGACAGGTCCGTTTTTTTACCAAATTTTGTGCTTGAGGCGTCATGCGCCTAAAGGCTAATAAAGCTCATTTATTTTATTTTTATTTTTTTGTTTATGATAATGATAAATCTTTAATGATTAATAACATTTGCGCAGTACTTTTATATGTTATCCAGGGTTAATGCATGGACTGTGGGGTGTGACTACAATACTCCTTTGTTTATTAGGAGACAATGCCACGAGGGTTGGTGTGTTTGACCTTCTTACCACAAAAATTGTCGTTTGCACCATGAGATTATAAATATAATAACATGATTAAGTTTGTAAGTTCTTTAATTAATTCCATATTACTTATGCTCTCAACTGCTTAATCTTGCCTTCTTTTTAATTAATCATAATCGGATGGACCATCTACTTTAATAAGTTTTATTTAAATGAAATATTTATGACATGTCTAAGGAACAGAACCCTTAAATATGATACAACTTTATTTAAATGACATAAGCAGACTGAATTTTCTTTATTTATTTTCTTCAATTAAAAAATTATTAACCATATAATTGGTTAAAACATGTGAAATCAACTACTTTGAGTTCCGAATCATTCAGGTAATTAAATAATTAATATACACACGGGAGTCCGGGACAAATTCATATGACTTAAAAAATAATCGACAACAAATAAAGTTTATTTTGTAAGTTAATTTCAATTGTTTTTTTTTTTATTTCTGTGTGAGAGTGACTGCAATAGGTACTACAATGAGCATAATAGACATTTTATTTTTCAATTCAATATTCGGTTAGTTTCTTTTTTTTTTTTTTTTGTGCGTAAGATCAAAGATCCATCATCCATGCAACGTTGATGCCTTTTTCACAAAGCAATCATATCAATTATCAAGCAAGGGAGCAAGGGAGCAAGGGAGGCCGATTTCTGAAAAATGGGCTTTTCTTTTTCACCATCATTTTTTTTTCCCTTTTCACGTGCAGATTCGAACCTTTCTTTGTTTCCAAATTTATAAGGCAAAAGTCCACGCAGAATGTTCCTTCCATGTTAAGATAAGAACTCTTTTTCAGCCCTCTTATTTTCAAAATATTTGATGAAAAAATTTATTTCATTAAAATCTACTAACGAAAATAGCTACAATTTTTAAGTCCATATAAGGTTAATTAATGTATGAGCTAGAACACCACTCTCCCAATGAAATAGTTGTTGTAAGTAGATTGAGGGGATACATGTTATAAATCTCACGGCCGGCGTTCAGCATGGTATGACCACGATATCTTATTAATGGAGACAACTATAGACATATATGTAGTATATTTATATGATGAAAACTGTTTAATTGAATATATAGGAAATGTCCTGATCATCATGGCCTTCTCATTAAAATAAAACAGTTCATGTTTGCCCCATTTTAGACAAATCCTTGCAATAGCATCTGGCGGATGACAAAATATTTGATTCACGAACACTTTCGGTTAGAGGTTTAACAAACATGGGTTTTAGACTTTTAGTATATATAAAATCTTCTGTCCAACTGTTTTCAGATAGCCTTTTAGGCTTTTACTCTTTTTTACAAAAGCTGTTGTCATTTATATAATGATAGCAAGTATTACGACACTTTAATACAAGAATGGACCATAATATTTGAAATCTCACAGCCTAGATCAAAAGTTCAACCCCAATTTTTTATGAGCAATTGGCACCATTTATATTGATTGCCATATTTGAATAACATAGTAGCAACTTAAAGATTTTTACAGTGTGAATAAATTTTGCCTAATAATAATGGCAAAATCAATTTAATATTGAGATCAGGGATGCTAAATTGAAATCAAAATACTGGCACAGAGACCTTGGAAGAAGAACAGAAACTCATCTCTTGGGATGGTTGGTTGCTGCTAATTTTTGTACAACACGAGGGGCTTTGTGCTTAAAACGGGTTTGCTTGGGAGAACTTCATTTTGTGCTACTTATCTAGAATGTATGGTAGCTGTTTGCTTAAGGAATTAGGGATGCACATAAGCACATCCGCAATTGGTACATTAATTATAAGTGTTTATGTCTGACCGGTACCATCAGATGGTACAGTGGTAGTGGTATATATCAGATTATGAAAGGTTGTAGTTTATGGTGCAAAACATGTTTCTCTTACTAATGAGATGAAAATTGGTGGCTTATTTCTTTATTCCACATTTTCACTTATTTAAAAAATACAAAACGAAAAGGTAAAAGAAAGAATGAATGACAGAAAGTTCTGGGATACTACAATATTGATCTCGCTGTTTCGGTTCATATTTTTTATGACATCATGATAAGGTGATAAGTAGATTAATTAACCTCTTTGGTAGTTTCATTTGAACTACTCAAATTCGAGAATGCTCGTATATAACCAAGTACAGTACTCTTTTTCTTTTGACCTCTGCACTAAACAAAGGAAGGGAACAAACGCATTTGCTCTTTTGATCCTACATTGACACTTGAATGTTAGCACTTTTTTCCCTCGTGTAAAGCGTCGTGGATAAGGTGTACCACCATATACAAGATAGAAAACTTCCTCTATAAACAGTACAATGGATTTTTGGACCATTTTTTTCTCTGCTTTTTCATGAAACATTTGCTTTTCTTGCGTCACTTCTCATTAAGGTTTTATGTTCTGTTATTTTCTTTGCTTTGTTCACTAAGTACGGTTATTCGCCTTTTTCTCCATATATCAATCCATCTAGAGATAAACTTGTAATACCAGATTTCGTTTGAATGCAGTATGACTAGTGTGTCACCAATAATACAAAAAAAAAAGTGCTATAATTTTGCTGAAGTATACATGGATATGAGATGTGATGTGCGGAAACATATGTAGCAAATTAATAAAGATTGCTAGAAGAATTAATATGTTCATTTAATTCCAACAAAAAATGACGGGCCCGTGTTCATATTATTCTGTTATTTTCGTTTATCTGTTGACCTGAGATATATATGATATATTGATATAGAATATACTTATATATTGTCGGTTGCAAGCTATGTTTATTACATATCAGTATATATCACTAGCTTTCCGCACAAAGCAACTTATGCAATTAATATGGAAAGCTGTTGAGTTTAGGTAGCATACTAGCATGTCTCTTTGTTCCGGTACTAATACCTGTCCAACGATACCACATCTAGGTTTCTTTATCTATGGATCAATTCGGCACAAAAAGCAGATAATGCACTCACTCTCTTTGCATAAAACTTCAAAGCTTATGGATAAGGCACGTCGAAATGAAACTTTTATACCTTATCTCACTTTCGATCTTACCTCTGCAATGCAAAGGTTTTGCATGTGTCACTACGCATCAAATCTTCAAAACTTTTGATAGACAAAAGAGAAGAATGACTGTTCTCTTTTTTCATTTATCCTTTTCGCACATAATGCTTATCTTGGTTTGCTTAGCCATGCATGTGCATAATTAGTTAGAAAAGTCATGGACGCATAAAGACCTGCTTCCGACCTTCTATACTTCACTTTCATTATATATTGTAGAAATAGAAATGATTTATTTGTGTGAGCATACTTAAATAATATTATCACCCTATAAATGCTTTTAAAACACGAGACCTTTTATTCTATTTCCTGAAACCTGTCTCAGCTACCCGCAATAAATAAATAAATAAATATAATGGCTAGGATTCTTTGTTAAATCTTAATATCGATTATAACGTAGTACATTCGGTATCTGCAATGTGAAATGAATCTGCACGTGTGTACGTATTTTGTCATTTATATACTACGAGTGCTTGGTGTGTTAATTATGTGTCTATATGACATGCACGTATATGTTTTGTGTTGAGGTTAATTGTTCAATTTAAATGTTGATGAAAAAATAATAACTCTGTTTGTATTTACAACGCTAAATGTTGTTTCTTCTTGAATAATAAAAAAAACCTCGATTATCTCGCGAGCATTATCTTTTGAAGCACCCAGCGAGAAAGTTCTCACGCTAATTTTATTAGTTAATTAGTTTAATGCCTTTTATTCCTTTTGAGTCGACATATATGACTACTTTTTTCCCCTCCTATGAAACTTTTTTAATGGTATAGTACAACATGACACACATGAGCACTAAATAAGAGAACACAGAAACAATCGAGCTAGCTAGCTTGTGACTTTTTTTTGGTTGAAGTTTTGTCATGGATAAGGAGAAAAATAAACCGACTCTTCATTGTATCCATAAACCTTCACCACTCCTTTCCCTTTCTAAAAGGCTCAATCCAATACACCTCTAAGCTATGATATAGTCTCATCCAAACATGCATCATGCATGGTCTCATTAAATTATGATATGAGAAATGAATTAAACAATGTCTCCCGATAACATCTAAATAAGCAAAAAGCTCAAGTTATTTTTGAAGTATGCAAAACTTTTACGTACTTATTTTTTATCCGGAGCTGATAACTACAATCAGAGTTTCAGGTAATCACGCAATCAATATCTATTTTAGGTAAGTACGCTATCCAGTTCCATCTGATAGTTTCCATTTTCGCTTCACCCTCTCACCCTCACCTTCCGTTCCCTTCATTCACGCGGGTTTCCCTTCGCACATCGCCTCCTATCCCACACAAAGCCTCCTTTCGCGCACATAGCCTCTCTCCCATTCCGTCACATTGCCTCCCGTCGCCCAGCCCTGCCGTCGCCGTCGACGTCGCCCAGCCCTGCCGTCGCCATCGCCGTCGCCCAGCCATGCCGTCGCCGTCGCGCAGCCCTCCCGTAGCTGTCGCGTAGCCTTGCCTTCGCTATCATCCAGCCCTGCCGTCGCAGTCACACAGCCCTCCCGTCGCCGTCGCCTAGCCCCGCCGCCACCGTCGCCGTCGCGCAGCCCTCCCGTCGCCCAGCCCAGCCCTGCAGTTATCAAAATCAAAAATAAATATTATTTACTCCTTGCACTTATATTAAATACTCTCTTACTACTAATTATTTACTCCCTTATAGCTATTTAGTTACTCCCAAACAATAGCAGAATCAGATATGAATATTATTTACTCCCTTACTAGTATTAAATACTCCCTTACTAGTACTTATTTACTCCCTTATAGCTATTTAGTTACTCCCAAACAACAGCATAATCATTTATGAATATTATTTACTCCCTTACTTGTATTAAATACTCCCTTAATACTACTTATTTACTCCCTTATAGTTATTTAGTTACTCCCAACTACAGTAGAATCAGTTCTTAATGTTATTTACTTCCTCATGCATATTAGATACTCCTTTTATACTAGTTATTTACTCCCTTATAGCTAATTAGTTACTCCCAAAAAACAACAGAATCATGTATGAATATTATTTACTCCCTTATACATATTAGATACTCTCTTATACTAATTAATATTATCCCTTATAGTAATTTAGTTACTCCCAAAAGACAGCAGATGCGAGGAGACGAGAGGTGGAGGCAGATGCGAGGCAGATGAGAGTTGAGGCAGAGGAGAGGCTGAGGCGGAGGATTGGCGGAGGCAGAGGAGAGGAGAGGCGGAGGCAGATGCGAGGCGGAGGAGAGGCTGAGGCGGAAGAGAGATGAGGCGAGGCGGAGGAAAGGAGAGGCAGAAGTGAGGCGGAAGCGCAGGTGAGGCGGAGGTGGAGGCGGAGACAAGACGAACGTGAAGAGAGGGGAGCGAAGGAGGTGGAGATTTGAATCGGAAGACTGGATCTGAGACGGTGCGTAGGGAATAGAATTTATTCGCGTAGTATGAAGGTGAGGGTGAAGGTGAGAGTGAGGGTGAGGGTGAGAGCGATAGCGCTCTGATTGTTTGATTGCACAAATGGTTGATTACTCTAAGTAATTCTCTTTTTTATCTTCGCCAAAGCAAATTGCAATTTCTTTTTTCTTTGAATGAAAAAATGGGCTTTTTCGGTACAGGCTTAAAAGATTCCAGAATAGATCATTATCAATCAGGCCCAACGGTATTCCTGTTCGGAAAAGGAAAACTATGAAGTATGGAAGGGGTGTGTTGTGCTGTGCAGAGAATATACTGACAAGGATCAAGGTTAAGTGGTTAACTAAACGACCTAATATTTGGGGCGGAAAAAAAAAGATATTATTCTTCTTTTCTTTCATGATTCAAAATTTATAAAATTGGAGGTTCTTCGATTAAATTAATAGGCCAACTTTAATAGTGTTCAATCCAGGTGTAGGAAAACTGGAAAAGCTCCAACAAAGTGGAGAAAGGACGCAACCAGAAGAATTTTGAAAAACAAGTAATTTATTTAGTAGCATTTTTTTTAAAAAAAAATCACTGATGTTTATTCTCAAAGTGGCCAACTCAAAAGTGCATTTCTATTATTAAGCAATCAGCAATGCACCAACCAACAAGGACGATCAGAGGTGGTGATCGAGCAGTTCGGATCAGATTTTGGGTTATTAGGCTTTTGATCTATTTTTTTTTCTTTTGGATTGTCTAGATTTGTCCATGTTAGATTTTGTGATGTTCCACTCTTGATAAATCTTGATCTTGGATAATTTTAGATCAATTAGTATTGGATTATACATCGATTGACCTCTAATCGACAATTATATGGTCGTTTGTAATCTGGTATAGCTTAAATTCAGAGTATACGAGCAAAAAAAAAAAAAAAAAAAAAAAGGAAAGAAAGAAAGCAATCAAATCACTCAAGTTTTTCATATGTTCACGAGTCATGCAGTTTGAAGTCATTGTCTGGTCTTGGAGTCATTCTGATTCTGATCGAATCACAAGTTGAGTTCATGTGGTCTCCAATCTAAACGAGTATCAGATCATGATCGGGGTCGATTTTATGAATAGTCCAACTTCATGTTGACTCAAAACTTAAAATTGTTCTAGTCAGGTTTGGTTTATTACCAACTTGAATTTCACATTGAACAATATATCAATAGGAGATGATTTTCCTTTTTTATTCCAACTTTCTAGCACAGTCGTAGATGTATTCTATTCTCTAAAGTCTAAACGCTAATTTCTTGGAAGCCAATGCACACAACCTCTAGCGCACTTTCCTGCTTCTTTTAATTTTTCCCCCCTTATCTTTTCCATTTCCATTTCAATCATTTATTTCTTTATTGCAATACAATATATTTTAATTTATTTTATTATAACTTTTCTTTTTTGGTCTTGATTTATTAGAATTTGACCTGACTTTTTCCTAGTGCCAAGGCACAATCCGAGGAAATGGGGTCTCCAGATAATTTTCATGCAAGTATGTCTGGTGGCAATTTGAAATGCGTGCGACTTGATTAAATTGTTTAATATGCTTTAACCTAACGTTATAAATTCTTAAACAAAAAATGTTTAGTGCTAGTACGGTTTAGCAAAAAATAAGAAATAAATCGTCCGAACAATTTGGTGCATTAAATAGAAAAAGTATATATTAAAAAAAATCAACAGAATAAGGTTTGAAAAAATCTTCGCAGCCAAAACAAAGTTATGGCAGACATATAATTAGCTAAAAAAAATTTATATTCCATGAAAATGATATTTAGCATGCTTGATAGAAACTTAAATGTGACAGAAATATCACTTTCCTGATTTTATTCACGGCTGAAATGAAGGTCAAAGAATAGCCAAACTGTTATTCGTTAAGTAACAGCAATATTCTCTTTTAATTCTCCTCTAGTGCATGCACTTTGACTGGTACACAGCTTAGCGACCGATTATTGTTGGTGTTTTACTAGAAACAAAACATTTCTAGACTTGGTATAATTAGGCACTTGGCTCATGATTGTTCAAGTATCAGAATCTCATCGGTTGGTCTTATCTGTCCCCCATTAAATCCTACCGTTGGTTTGAAGTCCAATTTTGAAATCTGTTAAGAAAATTAGTATTTGAGTCTTGTAGAGTAAGCTTAGTTCTAATTTGAATTCTAATTTACTGTTTAAATGACAATTAATTATAGTTGTTGTAAATCTCTCTTGCTAAAATTTATGCATGTGTGGTCAGTGTGGAGGATGCCTAAGGCAGTTGATAAATTGTATTATTTGAATATATGAAGTCAAAATAATTTGCCCGGGTGATTTTAGTTGTTCATATGATCAAGTGTTTAAGAATTGATATTATTTAGCCCATTTTAGGTTCCTCTCTCTTCACTTTCTTTTTATTTCAATTAGGCTTTGTGATACTGTTGCTTAATTTTCCTTAGTAAAAAAATAAGGTTTCAGAGCCAAGCATGCAACACTTTCTCTGCTGAAATTGTACTAATGTGTGTGGTAAAAAAAATATTTACTTATTTGCTTCACTGTAACAACTGTATTCTGATAAATACAATTTAGATTTGTTGAAAAATATATTTGAAGAAAATTCTAATATTTCACAATTTTACTTTTGGAAAATCTAAATGATATGAATTTGCTTTTATGATTTCAAACACATGCAGAGCTCAAAATTTTCATTGATAAGATATAAGTATCAGAATACATGAGAGATTATAATTACTATAATTCTTTACTAATGAAAAATAGTAAAGTTAAGTAAAATGTGTTATATTCTGAGTTATAATTTTTTTTTTACTTCGTGTAGGTTTTAATTAAAATTGTTTTTGTATGTTTCTTCAACCCTTAAATCTTTGAATTATTATGTTTTAAAAAAGTAAATTACGGATCAAGAATATAATGGTGTATGAATATATTGAACTCATTGCATAATCTTTAATCACATAATCCCCTTGACTGTGCATATATATTAAATAATTAATATATATACTAAATAGGACTTTGACAATTGTTATGACTCTCTTAGACTTGTATTATTCGTCAAATTAAACTGGATTGCGTTGATGGTTTGAATTTGTACACAAGGATTGCGGTCCTGGTTTTTGTCCATGTGCACCTTGTTTGACCTAGTTTAACAAAAAAAAAAAAAAAACATTATCCAATTGGATTAGGCTCATCTTTGCTAATTAATATATAGTGGGTGGGATATAAAGAAGAGATAATGGTCATATTACGCAAGCTTGATAATCAAAATCCATGTCTGGTAAAAGTGGTTAGACCACTAATTAATTTAAAATATTGCCCCTTAACCTCAGCGAAACTTCTTCTGTCAATTTCCCACTTCCTTGGGGCGGAAAGGAAAACGTGACTGTCATTTTGCAGACACTCTGACTGTTAATACGTGCAAAGAGGCGGCTAGCCATCAGGCTTATATTGACCTTTCAATTTTTCAATTAATAAGTTCCATCTCTATGAATTTTTTTGTCATGTATAACATATAAAAAAAAGCCGGGTTTAGATACAAAATGTGAGTGCGATGTACTTTATTTTTATATTTTTATTCGTATATAATGTGGGTTTAGGCTATTTTTCTTAATGTGAAAATATATTTTCTAATGTAATATATTTCTGTTAATATTGATACAAAGTTAATTATTTATGGCTTTTATTGAAAAAATCACTCCATATGTACTAACAAAATATTTTTCATACAGGATTTTCTGTTTATATTCCAACTAAAGTACCCATTTTTTTTTGTAGCGTGTCCTGATTAATTAACAAGCCCATAATTTACTGAAAAAAAAATACGGGGCCATTTGGATCGATTAGGAATTTGAAGAATTTGGGGAAGTTGCAATTCCTAGAAATAAATTTATTGGGAAGTATGTAATTTTGTAAAGAGTTTGAATTGTTTATAATATAATAAATTTATAGTAGCAAGATGAAATTTTTCAAATTTATTGGGAATCCAAACAGCCCACATTACGACTCATAGTCATAGCAGATGATTTACATTTACCACGGTTTCTCTAAACCTAAGCCACTGTACAGTGTACAAACCAATTCTTCTTCTACAACGGTTACTTGACTGCTTGACCAAAACGGCCTTATGTTCCCTTTTAACCAAACTACAAACAGCACGTGTCACTAAACACCTGCCCTAAATTTAAGGCGCTGTCAGACGCGACCAGACTCTTCCCGTAGTTGTTACTTCCAAATACCCAACATTAGCTGAAAATGGAGATGTCCTTTTCTGAGTACTTATTATAACTCAATTGGGAAACAGATTTGTCCGATCTTTTCGTACTGGAGAGGTGGTGATCGTTGTGGAGGTTCCACACGGACCTTCTTACCTTCATCTAGATCATCTGTGTCTGATTTAAGTATCACAAGTATGTAGCAAGTTTTGGGGATTAGTTTTTTACTGCTCTGTTTTAGGTGGGACCACCAATCTGTGGCATAGAACTTGGAAGTTATGATGTATTATATTTATGTCCAGTCAACTCCCCTGGAACTATTATTCCCCTGACTGCCCCCTAATATCTATCTTTGTTAACTAATCAAAACATCTTTCTTAGATTGACAATATTCTCTTAATTCCCTCCTCAACAAATCTTGACCACACATCTACACGGTTACACCCCTAGTTTTTCTTTTAAACCTCCTTAATCCATCGAGTAAAATAAAACAAAGAAAATAAAGCTATATTTTTTTGCTAAAATCATATAAAAGGGTAATAAGGAAAAAAAAATATTAATAACACCCTTGAATCTGACTGTCCTGGAAATTGGAATGCCACCAAAAAAGACAATGAACTTATCTTAATTTTTTCACACTTAAAAAAAATAATCTTTTCACCGTGTTTTAGATTTTATATGTATTCAACCTACACATTTATTTTTGTAATTTGGAACTTATTTTTTGTATTCTGAATCTTAGAGTACTTTTTTTTTCTATAAACGTTGTATGCTAGGAGAGGATTTTTTTTTTCTTTTACGCTATTGAAACCTTTTCCTTAATCAACCAAAGTATTTTAAGTGCTCCTCTCAGTCCTCTGATTCCCTTTTGACCTCCCCTACCCTAGTTTAACCTCCCGCCGACCACTGTCAAAAGTTATAAGTAGAGAAAAAACATTCGTCAAATCTTTTTTTTTATCTAAAACAATTGAATTTGGTCCAAACAGAATAATTAACTAAGAACCCTTCGACCTTACTGGCGTACTCTTGGCTATTGGGGCCACAAACAATAATTAAAAGTTCCCTCCTAAATAACCTAAAAATTAGCAAATTCCCAAAAACCAAAGTCGTACTCGTACTCGGCATTCACATAATAACCCAATTTAATTAATTGCTGCCTACGGGCCCATTTCTCAAAAAAAAAAAGTTAATTAGCTGCACCCCTCCCATTTCTCTTACAAATCCAAGACATGGGGACTCACAGAGTCACAGTCACAGGGAACAGAAAATGAAATATAAATATAAATGTTGTTATTTTTTGCCCTTTTTGGTTTCCCCAAATGATACTCTGTTTTGTACTCCCAAAATAAATAGATGCTCTGTTTCCCCTGTTTTCACAGAGCACGCATGCACCAAACCCTAGGCCAGTACAGACAGATAAATAATAGCCGTTGCCGACGTTAAATATATTTAAAAACAAAACCTGACAAGGGGCCAATGGGGTCTCCAATTAGGCAATTAACTAGCTGACGCACACTAATTGACATTTCTGGGACAGTTCCCTTCACTGCCTATAAATTCTAACCCAGTCTGCCGACTTTCATACACTCTTTTCCTCCCAAAAGAAAAAAAAATCTATCATACTCTCTTGTCTCTTCTACTATTTTCCTCTTCCCAACTTTAGTTGAACTCCTTACTTAAAATTATCAAGTCAAATTACTATCTAATGGCCTCATCTTTGCATATTTTCTCTCTACACATCGTCATTCTCTTGCTATTTGCACCATGTAAGTGTAATTAATGCTAGTCTCCCCTGTTTCTGTTAATCTCATTAATTACCCGTTTCTAAATTGATTCTCTCTAACATGCAATTCTCTCTGCAGTTGTTTTATCAGCTACATTCACCATTACGAACAATTGCGGGTACACCGTGTGGCCCGGTATTCTTTCGGGTGCTGGTACGGCTGCTCTTGCTACAACCGGCTTCTCTCTCACACAAGGCGAGAGCAAAACCCTTGATGCCCCTACTAATTGGTCTGGTCGCATGTGGGGTCGTACACTTTGTACAACTGACTCCACTGGTAAATTCACTTGTGGTACCGGTGATTGTGGGTCTGGTAAGATGGAGTGCTCAGGAGGCGGTGCCGCTCCACCGGCCACACTGGCTGAGTTCACCCTCGATGGGTCAGGCGGGATGGATTTCTATGATGTGAGTTTGGTGGATGGTTACAATGTACCGATGCTCATTGTCCCGCAAGGCGGTGGTGGAAATTGTACCGCCACAGGTTGCTTAGTCGATCTTAATTCGGCATGCCCCACAGACCTTAAAGTAATTAAAACATCCCTTTTTCATTTGAATTGTTTTAATCATTAGAAAAATCATTGGTCAATTAATGAAAAATGTTGAATTTCTAAAGATTTCTAAATATGCAACTGAAATTTACACATGTAAATTCCAATTTTCAGGTGGTTCTACAAACAGAATCCGGTGGTAGCGAGAATGTGGCATGCAAGAGTGCATGCGAAGCATTCGGATCGGCTCAGTACTGCTGCAGCGGCGCATACGGAAACCCAAACACATGTAAGCCGTCGGGATACTCACAATTCTTCAAGAACGCATGCCCGAGAGCATACAGTTACGCTTACGACGATGCCACGTCAACATTTACTTGCGCCGCGGCCAATTATATTATCACATTTTGCCCCAGCACAACCAGGTATGTACATGAAAGATGAATCTGATAGTTACACACGTACACTTCATTGTTTTTGGTTGATATTTTTGGGTGTTTAGTAAGAACATAGGAGGGTAACCATTCACAGAAGTATTCGTTGCGTTTAAGTTTCGCAAGTTCACAAAAGTTTGAAAACTTATCATGTGAATATAGTAGTTATTTGAGTTTTGAGTTTTGACCCCGTGTTTGGTGTGCTAAGTATGTCAGTTGACACTTGACAGTGATTGGTCATTGCGGCGTGTAAATCTTGTCCTTTTGGTTTCACATCATAGCATTAAGTGGCCAACATGTAGGGGTCGGTAAAATAATAATTAATAAGTCGGTAGGCCAGCAAATTGATTTGCAATTTTACCAAGGGTCCAAGGACTTCGCATCCTCTGGATGGCCATCCAGTGGATGGTTCGATCTCAGCCGTCTGATTTAATCTCAATGGCTATAAATGCCCCGTGCATGATACTAAGATTGATAGGCCCGAAAAAATCTAACCGTTTAGATTAAATCAGACGGCTCGTATCGAAAGACGTCCACTGGATGGTTGAGTAACAACCATCCAGAGGATACGCTCCCAGGGTCCAAGAGGCAAAATATGCAATCCGAATCTCTGAAAAGTTGCTTAATTTTTTGGTGCTAAAAAGAAATGGTCCCACTTTGGTGACCGAGTACAGGCGCATTTTTTTCGCCTCTTTCCATGAAACGACTATATATATTATCTTTATTATTAACAAATAAAAATTATAATAGAAAATGTCTGAGCCCGGGTTCGAACCGGGGACCTCTAGTGTGTGAGACTAGCGTGATGACCAACTACACCACCCAGACAATTTTGTTATGTAATTTGCTAATAATTTTCATAAACGCAATCTTTCTTTATTTATGTATTGCTTTATGACACAACTTTTTATTTGAGGAAATAACACCAATCTTTCAAGTTGCATAATTATTGTGTAGAAAATAAAATTTGCTTGTCTTCGTGATATAATTTTTTTTTCCTGTATGGTGGTAATAAAATGTTAACGTGTTTTTTACTATTTGACAGCCAAAAAGCATCAGGAGAAAACCCACAAGCAGCCGTTCCTTTGACAAACAACACCAACAACATGGTGTATCTCGGCGGGGACCAGATAAGCTTCGCATCTCCGGCTTCCCTCCCCAAATCTCTCTCCATGATCCTTCTTCTTGCCGTTGCCTTGCTGCCTCTGCTCGGCCTCTTCTGATCTTCGATTCGCATCTCCAGGCATGCGCGCAAAACTGTCCCCAGACAAGCTAGCCGTTGAGGCGGTGACGCGTCTCGGTCTATAGTGGGGCCCAGCTGGCCTTATCTTTGTCAGAGTTTCTCTGTCGTTTTGTAAAAAGAGACAACAACGAGTGGGTTGGGGACCGAACTCTCTGACAAAGACGAGGACAGATATCAAAGCTATCCATCTTCTTTTAATGTAATATATATAAATTTTTATTTAATTTTTTTATTATTTTAGTGGGTGGAGGAAAATCGATGATTAAATTTATTGGTTTATTGGGGTGCGTAGTGCGTTAAAGGATGAGAAAGGTGTAGCTTAGAATATAGAGAGAGAATAGAAGAGATAATTAGATATTTAGTTTAGAAAGAGAGGAGATATTTTTATAGTTTGAAGTTCATGAGATATTTATTAACTTTGTTGTGTTGAACTTTATGCGGATCTTTTTATTGTGTTGGCATGAGTCGTGATCTTCGTAATAATACTTACGTTAATGAATTTATGATGATTGACGATGGATTCGAATCACTCTTATCTTTTGGGATATTATTGTCGTTTCAGGTAATAATTGCTTCAATTAAGTAGTTAACATGTCTAATTAATTTGATGTGGTCGAAATAATGAAAATAAATAATTAGGAAATAACGTCAGTTTCGGCTGTAACATCTCATTGTAATCAGGGTGAAAATACATGAGATTTGTCAGAATATGCACTCGCATATCAATCAGATAATCAGGAAGTGTTTTTTTTTTTTTTTATGAACCAATCAGGAAATTTGCTTGGGAGCATGAAGGTTCAAACGATGTCGTGTATTAGTTGTGTATCAAACAAGTAATTGACAAAAAAAATATGAATATTTCTTACTTTATATTATCAGTAAATATGTTTATGGTGGAAATTTATTAACAATAGACTAAACCAATAACCATGCTGACAATTTTGTGGATGCTATTTAAATTGATTGAAACATTATTCTTTTTCTTCGTGCTTGACAACGAATTAAACAAATATTCTTAAAAGTGGGAAAAAACCTTTATAGGTAATTTTATAAATTCGATGCACTCAAATTTTATTATGATTTAAGTTTATTTGACAATTCATAAGAGATTATTAAATTTAGGCCTTGTAAATTCAAACTTTCTTTTATTTTATTTACTTTAATAATTTTTGTTAATATTTATTATGTGAATTATATTACTACAGTAATGTATTACCTTCATATGTTGAATTTTTAAATTAATTTATATCTTTTATGATTTTCAATCAGCACATTATCAAATATACATCCATCCTTTCTTTTATATGGGGATTCGTGCAGTTTGAGATATTTCCACAAGCTCGCCGACTCGCCGTTCTCACAAAAATCACATGGCTCAAGGCTCAAGCCACACGCACCGGCAATATTTTTGGTATCAGAAGATCAGCATCTTGATTTGTTTCTCGAATGCTACTGTTACATCAATATTGATGTACCCAGAAAACGATTTAATAATTTACTAATAAAAATGTTAAATTAAAAACTCCACATGCATAATTCTAAGTTTAAAAAAACACTCATCTCCTTTATTTTAAATTAATGGCTACCGGTGGTTATTATCCTGATAGAGAAAATAAAATAAGGTTGAATTAAGTATAGCACCCCTATACCTGTCAACGATATACCGTTTCGACGTGTTCCGTTCCGTTCCGTCGAAACGGAACAGCTAACGAAACAGAAAATTATTTCGTTTAAAAAACGGAACAGCTAAACGGAATGTATTTACTGATACGTTCCAGTGTAATACAGTTCAAATTTCGACGTTCCGTTACGTTCCGTCGAAACGGAACGACTAACGGAAATTTCGGCATGTACCGTCACAGAAACGGAACGGCAAACGAAATGGCCTGTTCCGTCTCCGTTTCACACGTTTGACAGGCCTAAGCACCCCAGTCTCAAATAGCTAAAATCAGTTATTGAATATGCATTGTGTTATAATTAAGTATTGAGCTTCATATCTAAAAAAGGAGGGACTGGCTCTAATCTATTTTCAGCATGGACTTATGGAGTGAATTAAAAAAGTTGATTCAGGTGAATTCTTCTAATTGAATTAAATTTTGGCACCATTAATTTTTATCTATACTAGACTTTGCTCCAATATCATAAACATTTTATTCTTAGATTGTTCGGTATGCATGAGATTAGTAACTTTTAGTTTTAGGTAAGTAAACTGATTTGTAAACCTACAATTGTCTAAAGTACTAACTTTAACTCTTAACCCCAAATACCAAAGTCCCCCTTAGTTAATTATTTACAACACCATCTCATCACTACTAATTGTATCCTAAACGAAATAAAGTCTATATCCGAAGCCGCTAGCACATATATTGATCAAGTTTTGTGCTAAACGTATAAGACAAGAAGCTACGATATTGACGTTGAGACGGGCAGTGTAAACTTGTTTTATGCAAATAAATTATTCCATTGGCACGATAAGAAGGAAGTAAGATCAACTCATTGACTATTTGCATGACATTAGTAAGATATGACATGGCATTGCGTGGAATTTCCATTATTGTCTTCAGACTTCCAATCATCCTACGCAGCTCTACACCAAGCTTGATGCAGACCTGCTTTTGTTAATCCCCTATCAATTTCGCTAAAAAATCACAAAATAAATAATATTTTAAAAGAAAAAAAGAAATAAAGGATTTTGTGTGCTTTTTTTTTGTTGAGGTTTGATTTTGTGTGCTCTCCTCTAGCACCTTCGTCTCTTATAAATTAGAGAAATGATGACTGTAATTCGCAATTTTATCATCGTTTGAACAAATGAACACATAAAATAAACAAAAGTGTAAATATAGATGATCAAATACACATACAAAAAAAAAAGTTTACCATTCATTGTTCAGATTTTTATATGCATATTCAACTTTTTTTTATTAAAATTTTTTGCTTGTATGTGTTCACTTTGATCATTTATATGTTCATCTTATCTATTTTATGTGCTCATTTTGTTCAAATAATGACAAGCGATGAAAGTAATCAATTTCCTATTCTACTATTGATAAGTACGAACATTTATAGCTAAAACTGTACAATGCTACATCAATATTTATTTCTTAATTAATAGTAATTAAATAAAAAAATATTATATCATATACGTTGTATATGTTGATAATTTATGTACCCAACATCATATATCACCGGAGCTGATAACTGCAATCAAGCAGTCAGACAATCAAGCAATCATATGCTAAAAATAGAAAAAAGTCGCTGTCCAAAAAAGGAAAACAAGTTCCTCTCACCCCCGGCGTCGCTCTCACCCTGCCTCACCCCCTCACGCGCATCTCCCCGTCGCCATCGCGCCATTCCGTCGCTGTCGCCCTCAGCCGTCGCGCCATCCCATCGCCGTCGCGCCATCCCGTCGCCGTCGCGCAGCCATGCCCTGCCGTCGCCGTTGCTGATCCCTCCCGTCGTCGTCACCCAGCCCTGCTGTTATCAGAATCAGAAATTAAATATTATTTACTCTCTCACTTATATTAAATACTTCCTTACTACAAATTATTTACTCCCTTATAGTTTTTAGTTACTCCCAAGCAACAGTAGAATCAATTCTGAGTGTTATTTACTCCATTATAGATATTAGATACTCCTTTCATACTAGTTATTTACTGCCTTATAGCTATTTAGTTACTCCTAAACAACAGCAGAATCATATATGAATATTATTTACTCCCTTACTTGTATTAAATACTCCCTTAATACTACTTATTTACTCCCTAATAGTTATTTAGTTACTCCCAAACTACAGTAGAATCAGTTCTGAATATTATTTACTCCCTCATACATATTAGATACTCCTTGTGTACTAGTTATTTACTCCCTTATAGCTATTTAATTACTCCCAAACAACAGTAGAATCAGATATGTATATTATTTACTCCATTGTATATATTAGTTACTCTCTTATACTGATCAATTTTTCTCCCTTATAGTAATTTAATTACTTCCAAAAAACAGCAGAATCATATATGAATGTTATTTAGTCCCTTATACATATTAGATACTCCCCCACACTGATTAATATCATCCCTTGTAGTAATTTAATTACTTTCAAATTGTAACAGAACTAGATCTAAACCTCTTTTCTCTTCTTATCCTTCCTTCTTCCTCAACCAGATCTGATCTAGGAGAGGGAGCAGTGAGGTGAGGCGGAGGTCAAGGTGAGACGAGGAGACGAGAGGCGGAGGAGAGGTGACGCAAAACAGAGGAGAGGCTGAGGCGGAGGAGAGGATAGGCGAAGGAGAGGCTGAGATGAAGCGAAGGCGGAAGTGAGACGGAGGAGAGGGGAGCGAAGGAGGTGGTGGAGATCTGAATCGGAGATTTACTTTTTGTGATTGTGAGGAGATCCATTTGAGAGAGAGGAGACGGAGAAGGTAAAAGAAGGGGAAGGTGAGATGAGGGGAGCGTGCACGCTTGATTGTTTGATTGCGTGAATACTGATTGATATAAGTAATTCCCATATATCACCGTCATACATCTTAGAATTTAGCAAATGGATACAGAAATTCATGATATTATTAACTGTGGACCTGATGGAAGCTGGAGCCTGGAGAATTTAAACTAATAGGCTTAAAATGGACCCGGCATTGGTATATTAATTTTTTGGATAAACCAACAAGGCCCAAAATTAGATTATTATTGTTGATTTGCTATTTATTTTTTAATTGTTTTTGCAGACTTGGTGCAAATTTTGTTGCCAGATTTTTCACCTCACAACGTACAGATTAAATATACCATGCGTAGTTGCAAATTGCATAAATCTATCTCTAATATAGCGTAACTTTCGAATGATCTCACAAGTACATTGGTTATCTTTTTTGTTTCCTGTTTATTGTTCAACGTACGGCTCAACGCACCGCAAAAGGGTAAGTGGAATTTGCCTCTTCCCGTCGAGCATAAGTGCATAACCTCCAAAAATGAATTTCGCTTCAATTCGTTTCGAACAAAAGGGAAAATGATTGATTATGTTTAGTCCCTGTCTATCTCAATATGACTGCCACGTTAAAAGCAACGTAAGTAAACACGACAAAAAGGTTGGCTCATTGCTATCATAGTATGTCGTATGCTAGTTTGAATGGTACTTTTTAAATTGTATGTTGACACCTGCCGCATAAGATAGTGACTTTATTTTTAATCATTATTGTTAATATCATCACATTAATTATCGCCATAACATAAATTTTACAACATGATAGTATTTCATAATATATGTTTCTTTTTTCTGTTTAAATTGAGTTCAAATTTCGTCTATGTCGACCAGTCTGAATTTAATATGTATGTGATTCCTATTTTAACGCAAGTTAGATTAACGCTGTGTTATCAAACAATACTCGTCAAATTAAGGATGAGTAGAATTTTACAATATATCCCCATCTTTTTTATTCAATTTCTTTTAACAATTGAACAGGTGATATTTAATAATACCAAATCATATATATTTGCTTGTTCTTTTTAGGAGCAATCACATATATTTGCTAATGATTAATACTTACACAAAAACAGTTGAAGATACTTATTCATTGGATGTGTTCTATTTAAGGCTCCGTTTGGATTGCTTAGGAATAAGAAGAATAGCCTATTTCTAGGCTGAAAGTATTTCGAACTGTGTAACTTTGTGAAAAGTTTAAATTGTTTATAATAAAATTAACGCTTAGGAAGAAGCTATTCCTCCTATTTCCATACGATCCAAACAGGACATTAATAGAGAGCGCATGAGTTCGCAAATTCCCTGGAGAGCTAGTATTAGAATTTCTAATATTTTTTTCCCAGTTAGTGAAATTGTCATGTATAGACAAGTCTAGATTGCCACACACAAAAATAAAAAAAACCTTTTAACATATCTTTCTTCTTTTCTCTTCGATAAAATTTAAAAAAGAAATTGTAAGGTAACTTGTAACGGAAAGATTCTTTACCCCCTTATATAGGATCAGGTAGCCTATTTTTCATAGGTCTGTTGTACAAAGTCAAAAGCAAATTCTTACTTTTTATCAAGATATGATTTAGAATGTTCATTTCTCCTTATCTTATCTCGTAATAGGAAAGACGCATTATTTTCAAATACTAATTTTGGTTTGATTGAAGAATGAATAGCAAAAGTCTTCCTTAGTGTTCACAATCGACTTTCTTTAAAGAAAAAAAAAACGAAAGTAATTTGGCTAGAAAAGAAACGGAGGCTACTTTTCCTTTCTAACAACTCGGACTTTCAGTTTTGGGGGAGAAATTTGACATATTTTTAGGATAAATAAAGTACAAGATATTTAAATGCACAGAAATAACATAATGAAATGGTGTATTGGCGCAAGAAATTTGCATGGTCACATTTTAAATTTGCAGAATTTCTTAACCTTCCTTGTTTCGGGTTGATATACTGGGTAAACAGAATTGCTGTGCTATTGATAGGAGAATAATCTATGGCAATGACGTGAACTTATGCGACCCGCTTCAAAGTGATTACATCGGTAATTGTCGCAAAAATATAGATAAGTACTATTCATTATTCACCGGCATGATTTAAAAATTTATTATATTCTATTTCATTTGCCACAATTTTTAGTGGCAAAAGTTATTCAATTTGAAACCTACATACTGATCGATAAAACAAATTCATATATTCTACGGATTCTTAACGATTCGCTTTCACGAAATTTAACTTCGTTTTTTTTTAAAAAAAAAAACATAATTAAGCAACGAATTTTTTTTTTGAAAGTTGATTTGAAATCAACGATTTTATATAAGAAATTTGAAAATAAATGCTCTTTTCGTAAATCGACCAAGGACCACTTAGTTGGCAAAATAAAGCTAAACCACTAGACCAAACAATCCCAACTAAAGTATCAAAGTTAGTTATATGTTGTTGTTTTTTTCTTTAATTTATCTTATATGTGATGAGATTTTGTCTACTTAATTTTACCTTTAAGGTTCTCCTAGTGCATCTAAGCACATCAGGTCGAACTTCCAGTGCATTAAATTTACGAAATTTATTGTTCCTGATAACAGTAAATATGTGTTGAACTTTTGCAAGAACTGTATACCATACCAAGTAGTTTACAAGAAATAATAGTGTTGGCTATATAATTTTTGTTTTATCTAACTCATAATTATAGTTTTCTCTTAAATATATCAGACCATGAATGAATTTTCCCAATTTAAATATTATTGAAATCTCGACGAAAATTCGTGAGATAATGTATATATACAAGTTCGTTTTCAGATACTCAAAATATCACTGCGCATATAAAAATAAACCGGATTGTATAAAATTCGACCTGAATTTAATTTATTGACAGTCCTATTTAGTACGTCTCAATTTATTATTAAATAATAAATAATTTCGAGACATTAACTAACTTGCATAATCTCTAATGATAGGGTCTTTACCAAAGCTATCCTAGCTACTTGGTGCTAAATAGTTTGGATTGAAAGGAACAACATGGTCTTCAGAGATTATAGATTAACTGAACACAACACCCATATTTTTAAAACTCTCCATCTCTTTCTCATTTGCTAGGTACCAACTCAGGTATGGTATGGCAGCCAACTTACTGCCCTGCAAAATGCAGCAAGGAGAAGTGAGAGGCAGGACACAAGTGAAGGATATGTCACTGATGTCTCTCCTGACTAGTCTGATCTTTACTTAGTGTGTCTCTTATTTTTCTTTTTTCTTTTGTTCTCTTAAGGCAGCCGGGTTTCACAAACTGTTAAGTGGCGTCTGAACCTCTTTTGTTGTGCTTGTATACTGATAGTTTTGTTTTGCTTAATCAAAAGCTGGTTCCCCTCCTTGGGGGAGCTCTTAGTTCAAAAAAAAAAAAAGATAGAAATTAAATAACTTTCTTCGGTATGTTCAACAACTAAGCCTTTTGTCCCAAACAAGTTGGGGTAGGCTTTTCTTCGGTATGTTCCCTTAAAAAAAATACCTATAGATATGTAAAACAGACAAAGTTGCCCTTGGTATCAAATTTGATTTTTGCTAAGATGTTAAAATAAAAGCACAAGTTTCCTTAGGCTATGACGCATATAAGACTATAAGAGTTGACAAATGACCGCTATTGTAAAGAAGCACAATTAATGCTACATTGCATAAAAATGACATACAGTTAGGAAAAATAAAATAAAATAGATGCAAGGAGTATTTGTGTATTAGGCAGAAACATCATCATCATTGCATGTCATCTACAAACTTTTTAGTGAAAAGGACTTCGAATGATAGAGGAAGACATTTCAGCAACCAGCTACATGATCGTGTAAATAAGCATGATGCAAGGAGTATTTGTTGTATTAGGCAAAGTGAATTATGTGTTAGATTGTGAAGCTTTACCTAAGGCAATGATAGGTACATGGCGATAAAAAATAAACAAAACTATGACAGAAAAGGTAAGTTGTGAAAGGCGACCTTATAGATTTTAATTATATTGTCAATTCGTTATTAATTTTAAAAAATGTGATACAAAATGTATATCTAATGATATATGTGCAGGAGAGAATTGCTTGAGAAAACAACTATTGGCGTTATGAACTCATGATACTTTTTGGTCGCGGTTGAACTAAATTTATTATATTTTTCTTCATTTCTGCTTTATGCAGAGTACGAAAACAAAGGGGTAAAAAGTTCACAGGGAAAAAAAAATATTACTGAGAAGAAAATAATATTTAAATTGGAAGGTAAAAAAAAGATAACTTTAAAGATTTTTGTAAGGAAAGAAAAGAGAAAAATGAAAATTCTTTTCTTGATTTTGAAACTTAAATTTTCGACAAATGAATACTTTATTCTCAATTGATCGTCCCAGAGATTATTATTTTGGTGCACGCTTCAAACCTCAGTTAATCTTCCAATCAAATCAACGGGCATTCAAAAAAAGTTTTTCATTTGGAAGTTAATTGGAAAGAAAGATGGACAAACTCTTTTGGGTGATAAAATGAAGTAGTGTTAAACTGGCAGAATTTGGGAATTTGAATAATTGGCGACGAGTTATTTCTTCTTTGTTTTCGTAAATTTAAGTGGGCATTTGGGCTGCCAGAATGGCCTCTTTGTATTTTGTATTACACGAGTAACACGACGTTTATAAGGAAGCCCAAGCGTTTATAATGCATATAAGAATTGGAAGCCCAGTTCGTGAGAATCTAATTATGTCAAAATTAGGAAGCCTAGTTCGTGAGACTCTAATTCAGTCATTTTATTTTTTTTATTCAACTTATATGTATTTTAGTTTAGGCCGGCCTTAGTTGATTGTAAGGTTTAATAACCTAATAACGGAATTTAGACTTAACTTTTGAAATCTAATCTTAATCCAGGACATCTTTTTATATTTCTTTTCTTTCATCAGTTCAGATATACATTCAGCTTCACATTATTGCCAAAAAAAAAAGATATACATTCGGCTTTTCATAATTATATCGTATTGCATCTTGCTATATTTACATTTACATTCATCTTCAACTATTAGCCAGAAAGGTTCCTTTTATTTTTTAGCTAGCCACCAGCCCACCACTAAACTCCATCTGTCCATCTCTTTAAAGAAAAAACACAAAAATAGAAGGCGAAAAAAGCAAAAAAAAAAAAGAAAAAAAAGAAAAAAAAAGAGGGGGCAAATGAGGATCTTCATTGTCTTTCTTGCATGCTATCCTATTCAAATGACCATTCCATTTCCAATTGTTGAGTTCTTTGGAATAACAGGAGTGCCACCTCTGATGTAGAACTCCTCTGAAGATCGATCAGTCTCTGTACCACCTGAAATGAGTCCATTTCCAGATTTAGTATCTTCAAGTACACTTTTTTTTTTCATCAAGTAACTGGCATTTGTTCATGCTGCTATTGGCAGCATCTTATAACTGAGCTTTTTGTGATACTTGAACAAAAATCATGAAATCATTTGTCATGCGTGCCTAAGCACTTCAATGCAAAATGGTATAAAGTCCAGCATAAAACAAAGGTTTATCTAGCTAGCTTTTATTGAACTTGGCCCAAGGGTTGTGTATAGCACAAACAAAATTTATAATAAAATCAAGCCCGCCTAATTGAACCACTATGGGATATCATTTCTTAAATCTCTAATATTGAGTTACAGCCTGATCAGCCAGAAAACCTCAAAATATTTCTTTCACTGTCCTAGGGACAAAGTCAAATCTAAAGCTTATGCTTCCATGCAAACTTTCTTTCTTTTTTATTCAATTTTCTCATTTTTTATATATATGTTTTAAGAGCAAGTGGCTTGTACCTACCCATATCTTTATCAACCCAATATAAAATCGCCACAAACCACCAAAACAAACAACTTATACAAAAAAAAAAAAATCCTGGACAAGTATAAGAATTACTGAATGAGAATTCCCAAAGAAACTATGATTTGGTTGCAGCTAAACTGACAGTGTCAAGCATATCATATTACAATCTGACTGAATTCTACTCAAGTTCCACACTAAATCTATACATATTAGTGGACTAACCTTCAGGCAGACACTGGTACCTCAGTACGACCAAACTCCGATGACACTATGCTCTGTGGAGCAGTCGTCCAGTAAACTTCCATGCGAAATTACTGAGTCCACCATCTACAATATGTTAAAAATAAATTGTCAGAACTCAGAAGTATAGTATAGCAAGGCATGAGCATAGGTGCTCAAAATGCATAAAGAATTTGGCCATTTTGGAAAAATTGTGTCGGAGGAGGATACAGCTACTTTATGAAAGATATTCATTTTAACAGCATCATGGAGCTTTTCCTTGATTCTAATAATATATAGGTATGCAGGCTAAACATCAAATTAATTTAATAAAGAATGTACTCTACCTTGCTGTATTCATCATTGACGGTGGTAAATTTCTCCTGGATGTATACATTGATCTTGTGTCATCATAGAAGCTAAATCTCGGAATCTAGAAATTCATTATAAGTTGCATAATAATGAATCATATACTTCACAATTAATAATCAGAGTTTAGATGCCAAATGAATATCGGTAGTCAAAAATTAACTTGTCTCGCCAGAAGTAATCACACAGGCTTAAAGTTGTTGGCTATATGTTTACTCTGATCAGTATGTAGACGAATACATAACAATGAAGGGAATTGGTACTGACAAATGTAAGCAACTGTAAGCAGCTCAGATTTTATATCAAACCTACACGACCAATTGTGTTCTTTTCTAGCTTGCTAGGAACCTTTCAAATTGAGTGGAGGACAGTAAATCGTCTGTGAGTGCCAGATTTGCTTCTAGGAAGGACCTGATTGTGCCAATATCCTCCCAGTACTCATTAAAAAGAAAAGCCTGCATATAGAAGGTGTCAGAAAATTATATTTTGGGATAATAATATCCTAAGTTGACCTCTATTTTGAGTGTCCAATTCAAAACCATTTTAAAACATAAGCACAATATTCTATTTCACATGCACAGTAACAAATCATTTTAATTAAACCTCATTAAGTTACTCAATCTTCATTTTCTAAATCTGAGCCAAATTCTAGTGTATATTCAACCTAAAAAGGAAAACAAAAAAAATAGTTCTCATATAAACTTGTTTATAGTTATTTAAAAGATAAAAATGGACCTTGACAAGGCATTCCTTTGCAGATGCAGGTACGATTTCAGATCCGAAATCATTCGCCTTTGGAAGCCGCCACCTGATGTAGCAAATTAACATACATATCAGTGAGCACTGTTCAACAACTTGAAATTTGTCTTCTTCTTTCAAGTTAAATTATTAACTCTACCGAACTAATTGAGCCCTTCTTTTTTCACATGATTGCCATCCATTGGTTGAATTGAGGTTAAATTAATCAAACAAAGGGTATTTTCTTTCTGATAAAAGACGATAAATGATTAATTAAATAACAAAATGGTTGAATTGAGATATCGACTAAGCAAGTTAATTGAGATTACGCAGACTAACTACCAGGGAAAGTTAACAAAACAATTGAATGGAACCCAAATGCTATAGTCCGCAAGACATATTTGCGGGATAGAATCGTCCTTTTTTTTTTTTTTTTTTTTGAAGGTTACACAGAACTTTCCATTAAAGCAAAGAATAACTGTTGATTCATCATACCCTCTTATGTTGAATCAACTGAAGAAAAAACATACCTGTCAGGTAGTTTCCCCTTCTTTTCTAAACCGATCATGCTGAATTTGACACAACTTGCATTCTTCATGATTAAAAAATGCTACCTGCAGAAAAAAAAATTAACTCTAATCAATAAACTTGAAGGCGCAAAGAATTAAGATATACAATAACATACATGGAGAAGTCATCAAATATTAATTTCTACACCTCCTAGACCTCCTAATTTTCACAAAAAGAAAAATGTGGTACCTTAATTTCTACAGACTCCCGTTTAAAGAAAAACATAAGTAACTCAGCATTCCAATTTTAATACACAGATTTCCATGCAAATAAAAATAGAGCAAAATAAATTACCTTAAAGCTAGTCGGATCAGCTACGCCGTGGGATCATAGCTTCCTCTGCTCTAGTACAACTTCTACCTCCTCTCTGCTTCCCTCTCTCTCGATCTCTCTCCTTTTTATACTTTGAATGCTTGAACGCGGCTATCAAGCTCTCTCTCTCTCTCTCTCTCTGTTGTGTGTATGAAATATGAATTAATTCACTAAAAACTCCGAAATGGCGGCTTGCTCTTTCTCAGTCTCACTGGAAAACTGGATGCATTAAATAGGGAAGCTCGTGCCCGGGCTGCCCCGGTCAGTTCTGTCCAGATAATTGATGAGCTGGATAAAACCTTATTATCAGATTAAAAATTCAATCTTATAATTAATTTTTAGTCCTTAACTCTTTATCTTATCTTTTAATCCCTTTATCTCTTTATCTTAATCTCTTCTCACGTTTATTTACTTTATATTTTATATTTTCTAACTGTGGATATGAATAGTAATTTTGTTCTTACTTTTATCTATTTGACGAAATCATATATTAATTCCTCGAATTAGAAATGTGGACACTCTAATAAGTCTAATTCTTCGTAAAATTGGGGCTAGTTTCATCTGCTTTCACCTAATTGAATAATCGGGCTTAAATTCTAAACGGGCCAGTATTCACAATCCGCAAGAGAAAAGGTTGCTATAATGCTATTGAAGTGTCAATTACTCGTCTGGTAGGGAAAGAGAACTCTCTGCATAGTTTTACGTGTATTAATTAATTTAATACATATAATTATGCTAGGTATAATGAATCAAGATTTATGCTATGGTTAGACAACTTTTTCCATATTTTTTTATGCTACCATCACTGGCGGAGTTACATTGATCAAATGGGTGTCAATTGAACCCGTTTTATTTCAAAAAATGATGCCATATATGCAAATTTATACTTAATTTTTCATCACTTCAGTTTTCTGTTAAGGGTTGTACTAATGTTGTTCATCAATATTATTTGTATTTTGTACTAATGTTTTTAAAAATGTCCAGAAACAATGATTAATTGAAAAAACAAATTTGAAAAAAAAATTAACATGTTATAAATTTGTTTTAAAAAAAAATCTGTTATGAATTTACTTTAACTATTTCAAGTACGAAATTAAGTTTTTTCTTTATTGAGAGGATATAAGAATTTGTGATAGTTTGGAATTATGCAATATTCTTTACCAATGGAAAAGAGTACAAGAAAAGTGCTATATTTTGTTTTCTATTTTTTCCCTATAGTATTCGATTAAAATTATATTTTTAATATTAAATATTAAAATTATGGTGTTTAAAACATATAATGATATATAAATTTATTTTAAATAAGTAAAAAATATGAATATTAAAGTGTTGAATCCCGTTAAAAAAATTTCTAGCTCCGGTTAGAATGATTGAAATTAATAAATGAAGAAAAGTTAAATTAAATGAAAGTAAAAAGTAGAATAACGTTAGGTCTCATTGTCTAAAATCCAAATTATGCCTAATGATTCTCAATTGCAAATCTATCATTAAGAACATGAACTAATAATAGTCAGTAAGCTAGAAGATTTTCATTGATGGGAATGTAGAAGAAAGAACAGAACAATATGTGTACCTTAAAACTTTTTCATGACTACTTGACTTTGCATGTTGTGAACTCTAGTTTAGGTACATACGACAATTTCAGCAATAAGAGGCAATCTCAGGCGACTTCATTCGGGCCGATAGAACAAATTCAAACTCTGCCATCACTTCAGTTTTTGCAATTCTAGATCGGAAAACAAGAATAGATCCAACTGACACTAGTGTTCTGACCCTAGAGTAAAAGGCAACATTGAATTCCAGCATGTAAAATTTTGTTATCCCTAATGCCCGGAGGTGATGATTTTTCACTACGGTTGCCTATCTATCCATGCTGAGCAGGTATTGTCATTCGTTTTTACTAACTTCTCTTTAAACCTCCAATATACCTTCACTACTTTTTGGTTACCATTAATTCTTGATAGTCACATACTTTACTACCTACTTGCATTTAAAATTATAATTAATTTGGTTTAGCTAGTCATTTTGTATAACACTTGATCAAGAAAGTTACCTTTTCCAAACTACTTGTATTGAATACTAATGATTATTTAAAAAGAAATTTTCTTCATTAACCACTCTAATATAACTAATTACAAGTTGTTGTGTCCTTCGGCCAGATAGCCCTTGTCAGAGAGAGTGGGAGTGGGAAGTCAACACTCAACATCAATAGCTCTCGTACAGAGATTTTACAACCCTGATTCGGGACAGATTTGGCTAGACGAGATGGAAATCCAAAATTTCCATGTGAGTTGGCTCAGGAAACAAATGAGTCTTGTAATCAAGAACCCGTTCTATTCAACGACACGATTAGTTCCAATATTGCTTCTGGAAAGGAGGGAAATACCACAGAGTTTGAGTTTGTAGCTGCTGCTGAGTTGGCAAATGTTAACAATTTCGTCAGTAGTTTACCCCAGATTTGCTTCTCCAAACTGCAGTTGAAAAGGGCTCAACTTTGTTTTGTTATCAGCTATCTGTTTGAACAAACAAAACTTTTAACCCCCAAATTCAGAAGATTGATCTTTATGTTTTGATTACAATCTGTCACAATTGCAATAACTACACAATTCAGGAATATGACACGATTGTTGGAGAGCGTGGGGTCCAACTGTCAGGAGGGCAAAAGAAACGTGTGGCATTGGTGTTAGCAATACGTACTAAGAGATCCCAGAATCCTTCTTTTAAACGAGGCAACCAGTGCACTCGATCTAGAATCAGAGCGCATTGTGCAAGATGGTTGGATCATCTGATGAGTAGCTGTACAGCTTTGGTGGTTTCCCACTGGTTATCAACCATACGAAATACTGATTTGGTAGCTGTTTTGGAAAATGGAGTGATTGTAGAGAAGGGAAAGCACGAGACCTTGATCAACAGGAAGGGGCCTATGCATCATTGCTGGCACTTCATTCCAGCAATTAGGAGGAAACTATTATATGTTTGAGCTTAAGTATATTAATTACAAACGATCTTCGGTGAATCTATGCTCCTGCATAAATTGTAAATATTATTCAAGAAAGCAAGGGATTAGAACGCTAGCTTACAATAATAAAATTTGTTCAAGCAAATCATGGCATTAGATCGCTGACTTTTTGCCATCTGCTTAACAGAGTTCATAAAGAGAGAAAAATGCTTGAATCTTTTATTGAATTCATTTCATAATCAATCAATTTACAATAGCCTATTGTTTTATATGTATATATACAGGTCGGATGTGTTCTTACACTCTTATGCACACCCCGGACGCAAGAGCCACAACTAACTGAATCTTTTATCTTATATCATCCTCTTTTCCTGTCGACGCATATTACTAGAGCTGTCCATTTGATTGTTAATTAGCTTGTTCTTCTACAACGTGGTTTCAAGGTTTTGGGATCTAAACATTGCGCACACTTGTTGGAACAATATATATCTTCATAACAACCCCACTTTAGTAAGTGTTTAATTGTGAAACTAGCGTTTACAGAGAATTTGATATCATGAAAGAAATAACGTTTTTGGCAAGAAGGTAGATTTTAGTATGTTAAACCGGCTTTGATCTCTTGTATTAGCCTCCAACTATTAAACTTGAACAAAAAAACAACCTTCATCTTTCATACCAGAATCTGTCTCAACAAAGCAAACACTTGTTTAGCGATTATCTCGTACCAGTATTTCTCTCAACCAAGCAAATCCTAGATTAGTGATTAGAAGTTTTTTTTATTTTGAAAATTCATGCATATTGTCAATGTCACACCCATTCATCCTTGTGCTTGTTAAAATTCATGCGACCTCTCACCTGGCTTCTCCATTAATTACACGAAAAAGAAAAAAAAAATTCGTGAAAGCAACTGGGCTCAACCACTAGTGGGGATATGAGTTTGACAGACTAAAATAATCAACTTCTGGTACCTCAAATCATTCCTACTCCAACTTCTGGTACCTCAACTTGCTTGTCAGAGCAAAGAAATAAAATAATCAACAAACAATAAAAATAGAGAAGGCAGAGATCTAATTACCTCTCTCGCAAAAGAAGATGGTTGAGATCGCTGTCGCGAGAGAGCGCCGCCGTCGCGAGAGAGAGAGAGAAATGTGAGAATGGTAAGAGAGGAGGCGATAGAGAAAGAAGGGTTTTGATTTTTCTTTTGCCGAAGAATAAGGGTATGCAGCGGAAACAGATATGTGTGGGACCCGTAATTGAACAGTTTCTTCCCCGATTAAATTTACACCACCTGTCCAGGAACAGTAATTTACTCTTCTGATTTTGATGGTTACTCAACCGCTGCTTACTCATCTCCAATTTCACGTCTCAGCCATCCACTTCCCAATCCCAACAACGGTCACCTCTCCGTCTGCAACTCCGCCAATCACGTTCCAATCCCAAACTTCAGTACTCTTTCTCTCTCTCTCTTTCCTTCTCTCTCTATCGCTCTATTCTTATATTTTTATTTTGAGAAACAATCAATATGAACCAATATTTGTGAAATTACAGGGGAAGGTATACAAACTGTTGTTGATTACTAAGTCTGTAGATTCAGAAAAACATATTTTTTGAGTCGTTAACTATTTTTAGCATTAGTCATGATATTGTGCTCAGTTCAGTTATTAACACTTACAATTTAACTTGAATTAATACAGCTATATATCTGAGAACTCTTTAATCAGTTTGAATTAAAAATAATGATTTCATTGTTGCATGTTGAAATCCTTCTTAGCACATGCATGCCTTAGTTTACAATAGTGAATTGCTGGATATTTAACAAGTGTTGTGAGCATAAGGAACCAAAGGTTCAGAAACCGATTTAGTGATTATACCAGATTTAACAAGTAATCATGGTAGACCTTGATGACTGTCGTGATGTATTTTTTACCAAATTAAACTCCTATTTTCAAATGTTATTTAGGTGTGTTTGGATGACTAAGGAATAGGGCATAAGAATAAGGATTTTCGGTTTGCGTGCTTATCCAAATTCCTTATTCTTATACCATGGTTTTGTTAGTATAGGAATAAGAACCCTTATTCTTTATTCTTGTGTTGTTTGGATTGCACAAAAATAAGAATAAGCACCCAAATCGAAAATCCTTATTCTTATACCCTATTCCTTAGTCATCCAAACACACCCGTTCAGTGATTTTTTTTACAATTTTACATATTTTGACTTAGAGGTGGGTGTTCAAGATCATGGGCTACATGTTAGTGACACCACAACTGTTGTCAGGTACAATTTTCCTTGCCTCGCCATTCATGTGTTTATTCATCTAATTTGATTGCTTAATTTTTTTGTTTGCATTCTTTTTTATTTGTATAATATTTTCTTTTAATCACAGATATTTTTATTGGATTTGAAGTCTATTAGAAATTATGGGCTGATAAGCAATGTTATAAATATGAACATTGAAAAAATTAGAGTATGATAAAAAATAATAAACTATGTATTTGAGCTATATATAATATTTTTCTGATTAATAGTACTTTTGTTATAAGCGATAACAAGAAATGGATATGTAAAAAGTGAAACTTTGTGAGCAATTCTTTTTTTTTTGTCTACATTATTCATCTTTTAATTTCAAATCTGAACTGAGGCTAAGTACGATTGGGCTATATTTTTGTAAGGTTTATAACATTTTGATGTTCCTTGGTATTTCCTTCAATTTCAGATCGGAACTGAAGACTAAGGGAAGCAACATTGACTGCAGGAGCATCTTTGCTTCAACCTCTTGCAGACTATCATTTTCTTCGAGAGGTAAAATTTATAAGGACAATCGAACTGTTCTGACATAAGGAGGCCTTTGGATTTTAATGAATTTCTATGACTTTTACTACAACGGGTGATTGAAGATTAACCCGTATGTTTGATTTTTTTTTATTAGGTGTGGACCGTGTGGTACCTCTTATTTAAATTCTACCAAATACATATCAGTAAGGGTTTATGATTTCTTTCATATTAGTTATTATTATCTAATAGACAATCAATATTAGATAGTGTTTATTTATTCACTTTTAATCAATATGAAGAACCTCACTGATGGCAAAGTTGCGATATATGAACCTGACATTGGTTCAGTTAATTAAACACCCATATTGAAATTTAAAAATATAGATCAGCCTATATTTTTCGTATTCATATATACCTTTGTATGTGTCAGATTATACTAGACCGGTGAAGACTCATTACGTCATAATACACGATGGCAAATGTTGCCATCGTGTATTATGATTTTTCCACTCTTCCATGGTCTCTCTGCATCTTCCTTGGAATAGATTTTACCCCATTTCTCTTTTGTCTGATGGCGCCCCTCTCTCTTCATCACCCCTCTCCATCATCTCTCTACCTCTTCCATCGCCTTTTTCGGGTGGTTCTCCGTCTCAGTGGCTCTTTCTCTCCATCGCCTCCTAAGCGAGTTCTCCTCTCTCTGTCGCCTCATGTAGAAATTCAAGTCGAGATAGGTTTTGTTTCTTGCGATCCATGGCTAGATGCACAAATCCCACTTGATTGATTATGGCAAGGCAAGTTTTTATCTATTTTTATACATTTTTTCGTATTTTTCTGTTTATTTTTGTAGCTAGGTCTTTGTTTTTATTTTACACCTCAAATTTTTGGGTGGGTGTTTTTGTTTTTTTTTCATGAGAGATCCCCCCACCAAAAAATAATAATAATAATAAATAAAGTCCACTTGGCGCCCACAATTCATCAGCCCCTCACACCCCTCCAACTGAAATTTAAAAAAAAATTATTTTTTGGTAATAAAAATTTAAAAAAAATAATAAAAATACAATTACTTGACATGGCAACAGAAATAGTTGAATTATTTTTGGACGATTCTCTTTGTGATTCTTTATTTTTATGTGTGATTTAGGGTTGTTGCATTGTGTTCCTGGCTCCTGACTCTTTACTACCAACGAATGATATTTAGACTGTATTTGATTTTGTCTGCTATTTATAAGATGTGATTTCTCATGTATTTTATTTTATGATAGGAAGATTTAAGAATTGAGATTCAATAATTTTCCATATTATTGCTGTTATTATTTTAGAAATTTGGATTTATTACCTTTCCTACAAATATTATTATATGATTCAGTTTTGTTTAAAGAAATTGAACTCTTAGGTCCATTTAGTACTGATGCCGTTACTTTATCATTTGGTTGGCTATTCTGTACCATTTAGTATATTTATATGATATATGATATATATGGGAGCAAATTTTAGTTTCGTTGACCCTTCAATTTAATTTCAAAAAATTTAAGGCAAGACAACTCATTTTCTTACCAACCATGGATAGATGCACAAATCAAGGGAATCTTTGATGCTGCCATTATTATTTTGTATTAAATGTGCTTCAAAGCTATATTTAAATACTATTTATTTTCCTTATATAGTGCTTAGAGAAATCAAATTGGTATCAAAACCGTCATTATTGTCGCACTCTCCATTAATTTTATATCTACTGCACAGGTCATCCCTATCTGTGAAATTTTGCGAAAAAATGACCCTTCTTCTCTTTTCTTTTTATCTAGGTTATCGATTATCGATCTTTTAATTTCAAATCTAAACTGAGTCCAGGTACTATTGGTGCTATATTTTTGGGAGGTTTGTAATTGTTGGTTGTTCCTTGGTATTTTCTTCAATTTCAGATCTGAACTGAGGAAAAATGGAAGTGATATCGACTGCAGGGCATCTTTTATATCTTTTATATTGTGTGCTGCTGATTTTGAAGGAACAACCAAACAATCATCTTTTGGATGGTGGTTTCAATATATTCATCTCTTACAATTAGGTAACTTAATTTTTTTTAATTATTTTTTTGAAAAACTTTGAAGCTAACAATGAGAAACAAAAATGAGATAAGCAGCCATGAATTGTTGAGGGAATGTATATAAAGATTGAACATTTTTCATGTATTTTTTTGTGCAAACTTCACTACATTAATTTCTCATGTTGGGTTCATGTATTTGTGAAACAGAAAGCTACACGTGTTATATGATAAGTCAGTAAGTAATTACACATCAATTGTTGCTTTAAGCATCAATTTTTCTATTGTGAGTCTTTTTTTTCTAATTTGAATTAATAATAATGTGATTTGTCTTTCTTTTTATTATAAAGTTAGAAATTGTATGGCTAATTTGTTTAATTTTTTTCAAATTTTTGTCAATTTTGATCAGATCATTTGGCATAGAAGATTTCAGTTGATGAGAGAGCGAATTCATATTGATTTTAGGTGTCTTGGTATTTAGATCAGGTATGGTGGTACAGAAAGGTACGAGAAATTAGGGCTGGTATGACACAAGTACAGGTTTGATACCAGTTGCATTCAAGGAAAGGCATTGGTACAAGGGTATGTTTTTTAGTATCAAAGCAGTGAGGAGAAGGAAGAAATAATGTTTGTTATGATGATTGTTAAAATTGGTGAGCTGATTTCTTAGTTGGTACAGTAGTTGGTACCAACGGATGCACAAGGAATTGGGTTTATACAAAAGACAATTGCCACTACCATGACCGTATCATGTTCGTTGACCCGTTTAGTTCAGAATTAGGTGAGTTTACTTTAGTATATTAAATTCTGCCTAAAGTTTCAAGTAACATATTGAATTTGATATATATCATGTCTTGATATTCAATAGTGCATGTATTTAGTTACATATCATCAGAGGTGCTTTCTCCTCTTTTTAGTATATTCTAATAATTGTAAAATTATTTATCTTACATTCTATAAGGGACATCTAAATTTTTCTCAATATTTAAACTTTTTATATAGTCTAGAATATGTTTATGAGCTGACATATTCAATACGATTGAATTATACATTGTAATTATGCACATAATGTGCAGATTTGAAAGATTCTGAGTAAATTTGAACATTTCAAGCTATTTTACATTCATTTTAAGTCATTTTATCACAATAAATTATATTTATACTTTTTTATATAGTCTAGAATTAGTTTACGAATTCACCGATTTAAAACAATTGGATTATACATTATAATTACAAATATAATGTGCAGATTTTGAGTATATTTGAGCATTTCAAGTGATTTTGCATTCATTTTAACTCCTTTGATCACAATAATCTCTATTTATACTCTTTATATTGTCTATAATATGTTTATGAGGTCAATTATTCAAAAAGATTGGTTTGTACAATGTAATTATTCACATAATATGCAGATTTTTCAGATTTTAGTATATTTCAGAATTTCAAGTGATTTTTCATTCATTTTAAGTCATTTGATCTCCATAATCTCTATATATGCTATATATATAGTCTAAAATATGTTTAAGTGGTCAATTAATAAAAAAGATTGGTTTATACGTTGTAAGTATTCACATAATGTGCAGATTTCACAGATTCTGAGTATATTTGAGCATTTTAAGCGATTTTGATCTCATTTTAAGTCTTTTGATCTCAACAATCTACATTTAAGCTCTCTTTATATAGTCTAGAATATGTTTATGAGCTAAATTATTCAAAACAATTGCATTATACATTGTAATTATTCACATAATGTGCATATTTTGCAGATTCTAAGTTTATTTGAGCATTTCAATTGACGCTACATTCATTTTAAATTTATTTGATGACAATAATCTATATATAAGCTCTTTATATTGTCTAGAATATGTTTATGAGCTCAATTATTCAAAACGATTGAATTATACATTTTAATTATTCACATAATGTGCATATTTTACAGATTCTAAGTTTATTTGAGCATTTCAATTGATGTTGCATTCATTTTAAGTTATTTGTTGACAATGATCTATATTTAAGCTCTTTATATAGTCTAGAATATGTTTATGAGCTCACATATTCAAAACGATTGGATTACACGTTGTAATTATTCACATAATGTGCAAATTTTACAGATTCTGAGTATATTTAAGTATTTCAAGCGATTTTGCATTCATTTTAAGTTATTTGATGACAATAATCTACATTTATGCTCTTTATATAGTTTATAATATATTTATGAACTCATTTATCCAAAATGATTGGATTTATACATTATAATTATTCAAAAAGTTTGCAGATTTTACAGATTCAGAGTTGATTTGAGCATTTCAAGCGATTTTAAATTCATTTTAAGTCATTTGATCACAATAATCTATATTAGTGCTCTTTATATAATCTAGAATATGTTTACCAATTCATTTATTCAAAAGCATTGAACTATATATTGTAATTTATCACATAATGTGCAGATTTTAAAGATTCTTAGTATATTTGAGTATTTCAAGCGATTTTGCATTCGTTTTAAGTGATTTGATCATAATAATATATATTTAAACTCTTTATTTTGTCTAGAATATGTTTATGATATCATTCAAAACGTTTGGATTATACATTGTAATTATGCACATAATATGCAGATTTGAAAGATTATGTGTATATTTGAGCATTTCAAGCGATGTTGCATTCATTTTAAGTCATTTGATCACAATAAGCTATATTTATACTTTTTATATAGTTTAGAATATGCGATTGGATTATACATTGTAATTATGCACATGATGTGCAGATTTTACTGATTCTTAGTATATTTGAGCATTTGAAATGATTCTACTTTCATTTTAAGTCCTTTGAACACAATAATCTATGTTTAAGCTCTTTATATAGACTAGAATATATTTACGAACTTACTTATTAAAATGATTATATTATACATTGTAATTAAGAAACATAATGTGCAGATTTTATATATTCTGAGTATATTTGAGCATTTCAACCGATTTTGCATTAATATTCATTTGATCACAATAATCTATTTGTAAGCTCTTTATACAGTTTATAATATGTTTATGAACCATTTATTCAAAACAATTGGATTATACATATAATTATTCACATAATTTGCAGATTTTACAGATTCTCAGTATATTTAAGAATTTCATGCGATTTTGCATTCATTTTAAGTTATTTGATGACAATAATCTATATTTATGCTCTTTATATAGTTTATAATATGTTGATAAACTCATTTATTAAAAATGATTGGATTATACATTATAATTATTCACATAATTTGCAGATTTTACAGATTCTGAGTATATTTGAGCATTTCAAGCGATTTTAAATTCATTTTTAGTCATTTGATCACAATAATCTATATTGATGCTTTTATATAGTCTAGAATATGTTTACGAACTCACTTATTCAAAATCATTGTATTATACATTGTAATTTTTTACATAATGTGCAGATTTTAAAGATTATGAGGTTATTTGAGCATTTCAAGCGATTTCGCATTCGTTTTAAGTGATTTGAATACAATAGTATATATTTAAGCTCTTTGTTTTGTCTAGAATATGTTTATGATATAAATTATTCAAAACAATAGGATTATACTTCGTAATTATGCACATAATGTGCATATTTGAATGATTCTGAGTATATTTGAGCATTTCAAGCTATTTTGCATTCATTTTAAGTCATTTGATCACAATAAACTATATTTATGATTTTTATATAGTCTAGAATATGTTTTTACAAAACAATTGGATTATACGTTGTAATTACGAATATAATATGCAGATTTTAAAGATTTCGAGTATATGTGAGCATTTCAATCGATCTTGCATTCATTTTAACTCATTTAATCACAATAATCTATATTTATGCTGTTTATATAGTCTAGAATATGTTTATGTGGTCAGTTATTCGAAAAAATTAGTTTATAAATTGTAATTATTTACATAATGTGCAGATTTTACAGATTCTAAGTATATTTGAGCATTTTAAGCGATTTTGCATTCTTTTTAAGTCATTTGATCACAATAATTTATATATATTCTTTGTATAGTCTAGATTATGTTTATGCGGTTAATTATTCAAAAAGATTGGTTTTATACATTGTAAGTATTAACATAATGTGCAGATTTTACAGATTCTGAGTATATTTTAGCATTTTAAGCGATTTTGCTCTCATTTTAAGTCTTTTGATCATAACAATCTATATTTAAGCTCTTTATGAGCTCATAAATGATTGGGTTATACATTGTAATTATTCACATAATGTTCATAATGTACAGATTCTGAGTATATTTGATCTTTTCAAACGATTTTCCATTCAATTTAAATCATTTGATAATAATCATCTATATTTACGTTCTTTATATAGTACAGAATTAATTTATAAACACACTTATTCAAAATGATTGGATTATACATTGTATACACACATAATTTGCAGATTTTACAAATTCTGTGTATATTTTGGTATTTGAAGCGATTTTGCATTTAATTTAAATAATTTGATGATAATAATCTATATTTAAGCTCTTTATATAGTCTAGAATATGTTTATGAGCTCACATATTCAAAACGATTGGATTATATATTGTAATTATTCACTTAATATACGGATTTTACAATTTTTTAGTATATTTGAGCATTTCAAACGATTTTGTATTAATTTTAAGTCATTTGACCAGAGTAATCTATATTTAAGATCTTTATATAGTTTAGAATATGTTTCTGAACTAAGTTATTCAAAACGATTGGATTATACATTGTAACTGCGCACATGATGTGAAAATTTTAAAGATTCTGAGTATATTGGAGCATTTGAAGTGATTGTGCATTCATTTTATGTCATTCGATCACAATAATCTATAATTAAGCTCTTTATAAAGTCTAAAATATATTTATGGGCTCAATTATTCAAAACGATTGGATTGTACATTCTAATTATTCACATAATATGCAGATTTTACAGATTCTGAGTATATTTTAGCATTTCAAGCGATTTTGCATTCATTTTAAGTCATTTGATCACAATAATGTATACTCAAGCTCTTTATATAGTCTAGAATATGTTTATGGTATCACTTATTCAAAACAATTGGATTATACATTGTAATTATGCACATAATACATATGAAAGATTCTGAGTATATTTGAGCATTTCAAGCGATTTTGCATTTATTTTAAGTTATTTGATCACAATTAAATTTAAGCTCTTTATATTGTGTAGAATTTGTTTATGAGCTCAATTATTCAAAATGATTGGATTATACATTGTAATTATTCACATATTGTGCAGATTTGACAGATTCTGAGTATATATGAACATTTGAAGCGATTTTGCATTTATTTTAAGTCATTTGATCACAATAATCTATATTTATGCTCTTTATACAGTTTAGCTCTTTATACAGTTTAAAATTTGTTTATGAGGTCAATTATTAAGAAAGATTGGATTATACATTGTAATTATTTACATAATATGCAGATTTTTCAGATTCTAAGTATATTTTAGCATTTCAAGCTATTTTGCATTCATTTTAAGTCATTTGATCACAATAAAGTATATTTAAGCTCTTTATATACTCTAGAATATGTTTATGATATCACTTATTCAAAACAATTGGGTTATACATTGTAATTATGCACATAAAATTCAGATTTAAAAAATTCCGAGTATATTTGAGCATTTCAATCGATTTAGCAATAATTTTAAGTCATTTGATCAAAATAATCTATATTTAAGCTCTTTCTATTGTATAGAATATGTTTATGAGCTCAATTATTCAAAACGATTGGATTGTACATTGTAATTATTCACATAATAATATGCAGTTATACTGATTCTGAATATATTTGAGCATTTCAAACGATTTTGCTTTCATTTGAAGTCATTTTATCACCATAATGTATATTTAAGCTCTTTATATAGTCTAGAATATGTTTATGATATCACTTATTCAAAACGATTGGATTATAGATTGTAATTATGCACATAATATTCAGATTTGAAAGATTCTGAGTATATTTGAGGATTTCAAGCGATTTTGCATTCATTTTAATTCATTTGATGTCGATAATCTATATTGAACCTCTTTACATTGTCTAGAATATGTTTATGAACTCAATTATTCAAAACGACTGGATTATATATTGTAATTACGAACATAATTTGCAGATTTTACAGATTCTGAGAATATTTGAATATTTCAAGCGATTTTACATTCATTTTAAGTCATCTGTTCACAATAATCTATATTTAAGCTCTCTTTATAAAGTCTCGAATATGTTTATGAACTCACTTATTTAAAAAGATGGGATTATACATTGTAATTATGCACAAAATATACAGATTTTAAAGATTCTGAGTATATTTGAGCATTTCAAGCGATTTTTGCATTCAATTTAAGACATTTGTTTACGATAATCTCTATTTAAGCTCTTAACAAAGTCTAGAATATGTTTAAGAACACACTCATTCAAAATGAATGGATTATTCATTGTAATTACACACATAATGTGCAGATTTTACATATTTTGTGCATATTTTGGTATTTCAAGCGATTTTGCAATCATCTTAAGTCATTTGATAACAATAATCTATAATAAAGCTCTTTGTAAAGTCTCAAATATGTTTATTGACATCGATCAAGATACCGACTAATTATCTGAGCCACGTCATCAAAACAAAGGAGCAGTCAAAAGTTATTAATAAGTTAGTTGGGAATTATTTTGAGTTTTAATTAGTCAAAAGTGAGTTAATAATCTGTTATGATAATTTGTGCTATCTTTGTGGTCTTCTAAGAGTTTATTTAATGTGTTTTGGTATTAGAAAAAGTGGTTGAGATATTATATTAATGTGTAGTGGTTCTCAATGTAGTAGAATGCTATATAAGCTGAATATCATGATGTAATAAGGAGATTATTGAATTATTACGAATTTTACTTGTGAGTTGAGTTTATCTTCTCTTTTATCCACTATTGGGTCGAGTTCTTACTCCTGTTCTAGTGATGTATTGTTACGCTTGCTGGTTTCTCTAAGTCTCCCGATCCGAACGGCGTCATTTATGAGCTCAATTATTCAAAACTATTGGATTATACATTGTAATTATTCACATAATATGCAGATTATACAGATTCGGAATATATTTGAGCATTTCAAGCTATGTTGCATTCATTTTAAGTCATTTGATCACCATAATATATATTTAAGCTCTCTTTATATAGTCTAGAATATGTTTATGATATGACTTATACAAAATAATTGGATTATACATTGTAATTATGCACATAATGTTCAGATTTGAAAGATTCTGAGTATATTTGAGCATTTCAAGCGATTTTGCTTTAATTCTAAGTCATTTGATCACAATAATCTATATTTAAACTCTTTATATTGTGTAGAATATATTTATGAGCTCAATTATTCAAAACGATTGGATTATACATTGTAATTATTCACATATTTGTGCAGATTTTACAGATTCTGAGTATATTTGAGCATTTGAAGCGATTTTGCATTCATTTTAAGTCATGTGATCACAATAATCTATATTTATGCCCTTTATATAGTCTAAAATTTGTTTATGAGGTCAAGTATTAAAAAAGATTTGTTTATACATTGTAATTATTCATATATTTGTGCAGATTTTACAGATTCTGAGTACATTTGAGCATTTGAAGCGATTTTGCATTCATTTTAAGTCATGTGATCACAATAATCTATATTTATGCCCTTTATATAGTCTAAAATTTGTTTATGAGGTCAAGTATTAAAAAAGATAGGTTTATACATTGTTTATGAGGTCAGATTTCACAAATTCTAAGTATATTTGAGCATTTTAAGCTTTTTTGCGTTTATTTTAAGTCATTTGATCACAATAATCTATATTTAAGCTCTTTATATAGTTTAGAATATGTTAATGAACTCACTTATTCTAAATAATTGGATTATACATTATAGTTATTCTCATAATATACGGAGTTTACAATTTATTAATATATTTGAGCATTTCAAACGATTTTATATTCATTTTAAGTCATTTGACCATAGTAATCTATATTTATGATCTTTATATTGTTTAGAATATGTTTATAAACTAAGTTATTCAAAACGATTGGATTATACATTGTAATCACGCACATAATGTGCAGATTTTAAAGATTCTGAGTATATTGGAGTATTTCAAGCGATTTTGCATTCATTTTAAGTTATTTGATCAAACTAATCTCTATTTAAGCTCTATATATAGTCTATAATATGTTTATGAGATTAATTATTCAAAATGATTGTATTATACAATGTAATTATTCACATAATATGCATATTTTACAGATTCTAAGTTTCTTTGAACATTTCAAGCGATTTTCCATTCATTTTAAGTCATCCGATCACAATAATTAATATTTAAGCTCTTCATATAGTCTAGAATATGTTTATGAGCTCACATATTCAAAACGATTGGATTATACATTGCAATTGTACACATAATGTGCAGATTTTGCCGATTCTTAATATATTTAAGCATTTCAAGCAATTTTGCATTCATTTTAAATCATTTGATCACAATCATCTATATTTAAGATCTTTATATTGTCAAGAATATATTTATGAACTCACTTATCTAAATGATTGCATTATACATTGTAATTACGCGCATAATATGTAGATTTTAAAGATTCTGAGTATATTTGAGCATTTCAGGTGATTTTGCATTTATTTAAGTCATTTGATCACAATAATCTATAATTAAGCTCTTTATAAAGTATAGAATATGTTTATGAGTTCAATTATTCAAAACGATTGGATTGTACATTGTAATTATTCACATAATATGCAGCATTTACAGATTCTGAGTATATTTGAGCATTTCAAGCAATTTTGTATTCATTTTAAGTCATTTGATCACAATAATGTATATCTAAGCTTTTTATATTGTCTAGAATATGTTTATGATATCAGTTATTCAAAACGATTGGATTATTTATGGTAATTATGCAAATAATTTTTAGATTTTAATGATTCTGAGTATATTTGAGCATTTCAAGCGATTTTGCATTAATTTTAAGTCCTCTGATCACAATAATCTATATTTAAGCATTTTATCTTGTGTAGAATATGTTAATTAGCTCAATTACTCAAAACGATTGAATTATACATTGTAATTATTCACATATTGTGCAGATTTTACATATTCTGATTATATTTGAACAATTGAAGAGATTTTGCATTCATTTATGTCATTTGGTCACAATAATCTATATTTATGCTCTTTATTTAGTCTAGAATATGTTTATGAGGTCAATAATTTCTAAAATATTGGTTTATACATTGTAATTATTCACATGATGTGCAGATTTGATAAATTCTAAGTATATCTGAGCATTTTAAGCGATTTTGCATTAATTTATCACAATAATCTATATTTAAGCTCTTTATATAGTTTAAAATATGTGAACTCACTTATTCCAAACGATTGGATTATACATTATAATTATTAACATAATATACGGATTTTATTATTTCTGAGTATATTTGAGTATTTCAAACAGTTTTGTATTCATTTTAAGTCATTTGACCACAGTAATCTATATTTATGATTCTTATATAGTTTAGAGTATGTTTCTGAAATATAAGTTATTAAAAACGATTGGATTATACATTTTAATTGCACACATAATGTACAGATTTTAAAGATTCTGAGTATATTGGAGCATTTCAAGCGATTTACATTCATTTTAAGTTATTTGATCACAATAATCTATATCCGCGCTCTTTATTTTATCTAAAATACGTTTATGAGCTCAATTATCCCAAACAATTGGATTATACATTGTTATTATTCACATATTGTGAAGATTTTACAGATTTTGAGTATATTTGAGCATTTGAAGAGATTTTGCATTCATTTTTAGTCATTTGATCACAACAATCTATATTTATGCTCTTTATATAGTCTAGAATATGTTTATGACGTCAATTATTAAAAAAAAATTATACATTGTATTATTCACATTGTGTGCAGATTTGACGAATTCTAAGTATATTTGAGTATTTTAAGCGATTTTGCATTTATTTTAAGTTATATGTTTATGAGCTCAATTATTCAAAACGATTGGATTATACATTGAAATTATTCACATAATGTGCATATTATACAGATTCTAAGTTTATTTGAACATTTCAATTGATTTTGCTTTCATTTTAAGTTATGTGATGATAATATTCTATATTTATGCTCTTTATATAGTCTAGAATATGTTTATGAGCTCACATATTCAATACGATTGGATTATACATTGTAATTATTCACATAATATGCTTATTTTACAGATTCTGTGTATATTTAAGCATTTCAAGCGATTTTGCATTCACTTTAAGTCATTTGATGGCAATAATCTATATTTATGCTCTTTATATAGTTTATAATATGTTTATGAATTCATTTATTCGAAACGATTGGGTTATACATTATAATTATTCACATAATTAGCAGATTTTACAGATTCTGAGATATTTGAGCATTTTCAAGCGATTTTGAATTCATTTTAAGTCAATTGATCACGATAATCTATATTGATGCTCTTCATAAGGTCTAGAATATGTTTTTTAGAGATACCAGGTAGAGACTACCAGGTTAAGAACATAACAAAGAAAGAAAGAAAGAAAAGAAAAGGTGAAAAAAATAGAGAAAAGAGCAAGATTAGCAGTATCTCATGAAAAGTGTAGCCTCACGTACTATCCAAACTAGCAGAGATTGTACTGATCTCCTGCTGTTTCGGAAGATTCTATTATTCCTCTCGATCCACAACTCCCAAAAAACTGTGACTATCTTGACAGCTATAAGATGCTGATTTTTTGTGATAAGAGAGGAAATCTCCAGTAAAGCATTGGTGATGGAGCTAGTGTTAATGGAGTTGAGATGACACCTCGCCCAAAGATCCTTTGCAAAAGTACAATCACAAAAAATGTGGTGAGCGCTTTCGATGAGAGTCGTCTGACAAAGACTACACACAGAGTGTGGTGAACTGATTGTGATGTTCCTTCTTATAAGCTGGTCATGGGTGAGAATTCGTTCATTTGCGACAAAATAAAGGAAGATTTTAATTGACGGTGGCACCTTGAGTTTCCAAAGCTTTCTGAAAGGGGAAACAATCTTACCAGCAGTAGCAAGCAATTTATAGGCAGAGGATGTAGAATAATCACCTTGAGGCGTCCATCTCCAAACAATTAAATCCTGGCCAGGAATTAGGTTTTTGCTGGTCACAGCCGTATGTAGTTCTGTTTGCCTCAGCGTTAAAGGTGGATGGAAGTACTTGAACCATTTCTGAGCTGCTCTCTTCAGAGTTAACTTGCGATTTTGAATCTTCTCTGCTAGCAAAGGATGCTCAAACCCAAACAGAATTGGTTGTTGTTCTCCCCAATTGTCATACCATAGGAGCGTGTTTTCTCCATTGCGAACTGTAGTATAAGTAGAGAGCTGAAACAACATTCTCAGAGATTGCAAATGTCTCCAAAAAAAGGATCCGTTCTGATTCCAGACAAGAGGTGGCAATTGAATGTTTGAATTGCTATAAAGCTGTTTGGCAATTGTAGTCCACTGTGATCGAGGAGAGGTATACAATCTCCATAACCAACGCAACAGCAGAGCTGAATTTTGAAGTTGGAGATTGACCAAGCCCAAGCCTCCATGCGATTTTGGCAAACAAACTTTATCCCAGGAAATCAAATGGATGGAACCACCTCTTCCTAGACCCTTGCTCCAAATAAAATCACGACGGATTTTATCAATCTCTTTAATTACCCAAACTGGCAAGGAAAAAACTGACATGAAGAAAGTGGGCATTGTTGAAAGAACTGAGGAAGCTAGCATTAATCTTCCTGCTCGTGAAATGAGTCTCTTTTGCCAAGCTGGTAGTTTATTTCTGATTCTGTCGATGAGGACCTGAAAACACGCTCTGTCTGGTTTTTTGTGAGTCAGAGGAAGGCCTAAATATGTAATCGGCAAGGAAGTGAAATTGCAGTTTAGCAAGAGCTGTATCCTACTGATCTGGTCAGCTGCAACATTGAAGGGTATAAATGCCGTCTTGTTCCAGTTTATGGTGATTCCAGAAACCCTACAGAAAGCATTAACTCCTAACAAAAGAGACCTGAGTGCTTGACCCTTTAAGGTTGAGAAAAACAAGGTGTCGTCAGCGTATTGCAACATATAGAAAGGGTCCGTCAGTCTGCTTGAAAGACTAAAAGGAACAGAAGTCGACAAAGCTTGCACCATCTTACTTAACACGTCTGCCGCAAGAATGAATAATGCCGGTGAAAGGGGATCTCCCTGGCGCAAACCCCTCTTATGAACGAAGCTATGGCCCACTTTTCCCTCTAAGATTATTGCAGAAGATGCCGAAGTGAGGAGTAATTTGACCCAAGAAATGAAACGTGGAGGGAAATTTCTATGATGTAGGATTTGAAACAAAAAAGGCCAAGCCACTGAGTCAAACGCTTTATGGAAGTCCAGTTTAAGCAGGACAGAGGGCTGAAGGCTTATAGAGATGTTGGATAATATTTCTCTTGCCGTGTTAAAATTCTCAGAGATTAGTTGGCCACGAACAAAGCCAGTTTGAGAAGCTGAGATGAGAGAAGGTAGGAATTGCGCCAGTCGATTGGACAAGACCTTAGCAATCAACTTTGGAATATAGGTAATGATACTAATTGGTCTGAAGGAAGATAAAGTTTGTGCATTATCCTCTTTTGGCAAGAGCACAATATGGGCTGAATTTGAGTTCTGGAGATTCAAGTTTCCCTCATACAGTGAGGTAAAAATGTTCAAGATGTCATTTTTAACAAGCTCCCAATTGAATTTATAGAACTCATTAGGGTAACCATCTGGACCACAAGATTTGTCATTTGCCAAACCAAAAACTGCTGAGTGAATTTCCTTCTCCAGAAATGGCAAATCTAGAACCTGTAGAGGTAGTAAAATATCCTGGTAAAGAGACTGGGGGTTGAAAGCTACAGTAGGAAGATCCTCACCCAAAAAAGATTTGTAAAAATCTGTAAATTTGGAGATGATGTTTTCAGTGCCCACAATCTCTGTGCCGTCAACTACTAATTTGGAGACTGTTTTGCTACGCATTTTTGAAGTTGCAATCGCATGAAAATATCTTGTATTACGATCTCCATAATGAAGCCATTTCGTACGAGCTCTCTGGTGCCATTTGATTTCGACTATATTTGCCAAATAGAAAGCCCTCTCCCAAATGAAAATGCGAACTTTAAATTCAAAAGTTGTTAGAGGTCTCCGTTCCTCAACTCTATCTAAACAATGCACAAAAGTTTTGGCATTGATAAGAAAGATATTTGGGTATGGGATGGTACTTTGATGCCAAGTTCGAAGAGCCATATGCAAGTTCAAAGATTTTTCCTGAAAAGAAAGAAGAGAGTTTCCTCCTGTGACAGTTGTACCCCAGACTTCACGAGTGATAGTAGAACATTGATTATTATTGAGCCAAAACTTCTCAATCCTAAATGGCTTTGGCCGTGTAGTGAGGTTCCTGCATTTTAGGATGATAGGAGTATGATCTGAGACTATAACAGGAAGGGCATTGAGAGTTATTTTCGGATAAGCAACATTCAATTCTGGTGAAAGAAACACACGATCAAGCCTAGACTATGTTTATGAACTCACTTTTTCATAAGCATTGGATTATGAGCATTTCAAGCGATTTTGCTTTAATTCTAAGTCATTTGATCACAATAATCTATATTTAAACTCTTTATATTGTGTAGAATATATTTATGAGCTCAATTAAAACGATTGGATTATACATTGTAATTTATTACATAATGTGCAGATTTTAAAGATTCTGAGAATATTTGAGCATTTCAAGCTATTTTACATTCGTTATAAGTGATTTGATCACAATAATATATATTTAAGCTCTTTATTTTTTCTAGAATATGTTTATGATATAACTTATTCAAAACTATTGGATTATACATTGTAATTATGCACATAATGTGCAGATTTGAAAAATTCTGAGTATATTCGAACATTTCAATCGATTTTGCATTCATTTTAATTCATTTGATCTCAATAATTTATATTTAAGCTCTTTGTATAGTCTTGAATATATTTATGAACACACTTATTTAAAAAGATTGGATTATACATTGTAATTAAGCACATAATGTACAGATTTTACTGATTCTTAGTATATTTGAGCATTTCAAGTGATTTTGCATTAATTTTAAGTCATTTGATCACAATAATGTATATTTAAGACCTATATATTATCTAGAATATATTTATGATCTCAATTTTTCAAAACGATATGATTATAAATTGTAATTATTCACATAATGTGTTGATTTTAAGGATTTTGAGTAAATTTGAGTATTTTAAGCGATTTTGCATTCATTTTTAGTCATTTGATCAAAATAAGCTATATTTATACTTTTTATTTACAATATAATATGTTTATGAGGCCAATTATTCAAAACGATTGGATTATACATTGTAATTTTTCACATAATATGCATATTTTACAGATTCTAATTATATTTGAGCATTTTAGGCGATTTTGCATTCATTTTAAGTCACTTGATCACAATAATGTATATTAAGCTCATTATATAGTCTAGAATATGTTTATGAGCTCACTTATTCAAAACGATTGGATTATACATTATAATTATTCACATAATTTGCATATTTTATAGATTCTGAATATAATTGAGCATTTCAAGCCATTTTGTATTCATTTTAAGTGTTTTGATCACATTAATCTATATTTAAGCTCTTTATATAGTCTAGAATATGTTTGTGACATCACTTATTCAAAACAATTGGATTATTCGTTGTAATTATGAACATAATATGCAGATTTAAAAACTTCTGAGTATATTTGAGCATTTCAAGTGATTTTGCATTAAATTTAAGTCCTTTGATGACAATAATCTATATTTAAGCATTTTATATTGTGTAGAATATGTTTACTAGCTCAATTATTCAAAACGATTGGATTAAACATTATAATTATTCACATATTGTGCAGATTTTACAGATTCTGAGTATATTTGAACATTTGAAGAATTTTGCATTCATTTTAAGTCATTTGGTCACAATAATCTATATTTATGCTATTTATTTAGTCTAGAATATGTTTATGAGTTCAATTATTCAAAATGATTGGATTTTACATTGTAATTATTCACATAATATGCAGCTTTTACAGATTCTGAGTATATTTGAGCATTTGAAGAGATTTTGCATTCATTTTAAGTCATTTGATTACAATAATGTATATTTAAGAATTTTATATTGTGTAGAATATGTTATTAACTCAATTATTCAAAACGATTGGATTATACATTGTAATTATTCACATATTGTGCAGATTTTGCAGATTCTGAGTATATTTGAACATTTGAAGAGATTTTGCATTCATTTTAAGTTATCTGATCATAATAATTTATATTTAATCTCTTTATATAGTCTCGAATATGTTTATCAACTCACTTATTTAAAAAAATTGGATTATACGTTGTAATTATGCACATAATGTACAGATTTTATAGATTCTTAGTATATTTCAGCATTTCATGTGATTTTGCATTAATTTTAAGTCATTTGATCACAATAATGTATATTTAAGATCTATATATTATCTAGAATATCGTTATGATCTCAATTTTTCAAAACGATAGGATTATACATTGTAATTATTCACATAATGTTTTAATTTTAATGATTTTGAGTAAATTTGAGTATTTCAAGCGATTTTGCATTCATTTTAAGTCATTTGATCATAATAAGCTATATTTATTCTTTTTATATAGTTTAGAATATTCTTATGAACTTATTTATTCAAAACGATTGGATTATACATTGTAATTCTTCACATAATATGCATATTTTACAGTTTCCTAGTATATTTGAGCATTTTAAGCGATTTTGCAACCATTTTAAGTCATTTGATCACAATAATCAATATTTAACCTCTTTATTTTGTCTAGAATATGTTTATAATTTAATTTATTCAAAACAATTGGATTATACATTGTAATTATGTACATTATGTGCAGATTTGAAAGATTCTGAGTATATTTGAGCATTTCATTCGATTTTGAATTAAATTTTAATTTATTTGATCAGAATAATCTATATTTAAGCTCTTTGTATAATCTAGAATATATTTATGAACTCATTTATTTAAAACGATCAGATTATACATTCTAATTCTTCACATAATGTGCAGATTTTACAGATTCAGAGTACATTTGAGCATTTCAAGTGATTTTGTATTCATTTTAAGTGATTTGATCACATTAATACATATTTAAGCTCTTTATTTTGTCTAGAATATGTTTATGATATAACTTACTCAAAACGATTTGATTATACATTGTAATTATGCACATAATTTACAGATTTGAAAGACTTTGAGTATATTTAAGCATTTCAAGCGATTTTTTGATCACAATAAGCTATATTTATGCTTTTTATATAGTTTAGAATATGTTTATGAACTCACATATTCAAAAAGATTAGATTGTGCATTGTATTTATTCACATAATATGCGGATTTTACAGATTCTGAGTATATTTGAGCATTTGAAGCGATGCTTTCAGTTTAAGTCATTTGATCAAATTAATCTATATGTAAACTCTTTATATAGTGTCGAATATATTTTTGTACTCAGTTATTCAAAAAATTGGATTATACATTGTAATTATGCACAACATGTGCAGATTTCAAGTGATTTTGCATTAATTTTCAGTCATTTGATCACAATAATATATATTGAAACTTCTTTATATTGTCTAGAATATATTTATGATCTTAATTATTCAAAACAATTGGATTATACATTCTAATTATTCACATAATGTGCATATTTTACAGATTCTGAGTGTATTTGAGGATTTCAAGCAATTTTGTATTCATTTTAATTCATTTGATGACAAATAATCTATATTAATGCTCTTTATTTAGTCTAGAATATATTTATGTGCCAATTATTCAAAACGATTGGATTATACATTGTAATTATTCACGTAATATGCATATTTTACAGATTCTAATTATATTTGAGCATTTTAAGCGATTTTGCATTCATTTTAAGTCATTTGATCACAACAATCAATATTAAACTTCTTTATATTGTTTAGAATTTATTTGTAAACTCATTTATTGAAAACGATCGGATTATAAATTGTAATTATTCACATAATGTATGGATTTTACAGATTCTGAGTATATTTGAGCATTTCAAGAGATTTTTACATTCATTTTAAGTCATTTGATCACAGTAATCCATATTTATGCTCTTTATATAGTTTAGAATATGTTTCTGAACTAAGTTATTCAAAACAATTGGATTATACATTGTAATTATGCACATAATGTGTAGATTTTAAAGATTCTGTGACAGTTGTACCCCAGACTTCACGAGTGATAGTAGAACATTGATTATTATTGAGCCAAAACTTCTCAATCCTAAATGGCTTTGGCCGTGTAGTGAGGTTCCTGCATTTTAGGATGATAGGAGTATGATCTGAGACTATAACAGGAAGGGCATTGAGAGTTATTTTCGGATAAGCAACATTCAATTCTGGTGAAAGAAACACACGATCAAGCCTAGACTATGTTTATGAACTCACTTTTTCATAAGCATTGGATTATGAGCATTTCAAGCGATTTTGCTTTAATTCTAAGTCATTTGATCACAATAATCTATATTTAAACTCTTTATATTGTGTAGAATATATTTATGAGCTCAATTAAAACGATTGGATTATACATTGTAATTTATTACATAATGTGCAGATTTTAAAGATTCTGAGAATATTTGAGCATTTCAAGCTATTTTACATTCGTTATAAGTGATTTGATCACAATAATTTATATTTAAGCTCTTTATTTTTTCTAGAATATGTTTATGATATAACTTATTCAAAACTATTGGATTATACATTGTAATTATGCACATAATGTGCAGATTTGAAAAATTCTGAGTATATTCGAACATTTCAATCGATTTTGCATTCATTTTAATTCACTTGATCTCAATAATTTATATTTAAGCTCTTTGTATAGTCTTGAATATATTTATGAACACACTTATTTAAAAAGATTGGATTATACATTGTAATTAAGCACATAATGTACAGATTTTACTGATTCTTAGTATATTTGAGCATTTCAAGTGATTTTGCATTAATTTTAAGTCATTTGATCACAATAATGTATATTTAAGACCTATATATTATCTAGAATATATTTATGATCTCAATTTTTCAAAACGATATGATTATAAATTGTAATTATTCACATAATGTGTTGATTTTAAGGATTTTGAGTAAATTTGAGTATTTTAAGCGATTTTGCATTCATTTTTAGTCATTTGATCAAAATAAGCTATATTTATACTTTTTATTTACAATATAATATGTTTATGAGGCCAATTATTCAAAACGATTGGATTATACATTGTAATTTTTCACATAATATGCATATTTTACAGATTCTAATTATATTTGAGCATTTTAGGCGATTTTGCATTCATTTTAAGTCACTTGATCACAATAATTTATATTAAGCTCATTATATAGTCTAGAATATGTTTATGAGCTCACTTATTCAAAACGATTGGATTATACATTATAATTATTCACATAATTTGCATATTTTATAGATTCTGAATATAATTGAGCATTTCAAGCCATTTTGTATTCATTTTAAGTGTTTTGATCACATTAATCTATATTTAAGCTCTTTATATAGTCTAGAATATGTTTGTGACATCACTTATTCAAAACAATTGGATTATTCGTTGTAATTATGAACATAATATGCAGATTTAAAAACTTCTGAGTATATTTGAGCATTTCAAGTGATTTTGCATTAAATTTAAGTCCTTTGATGACAATAATCTATATTTAAGCATTTTATATTGTGTAGAATATGTTTACTAGCTCAATTATTCAAAACGATTGGATTAAACATTATAATTATTCACATATTGTGCAGATTTTACAGATTCTGAGTATATTTGAACATTTGAAGAATTTTGCATTCATTTTAAGTCATTTGGTCACAATAATCTATATTTATGCTATTTATTTAGTCTAGAATATGTTTATGAGTTCAATTATTCAAAATGATTGGATTTTACATCGTAATTATTCACATAATATGCAGCTTTTACAGATTCTGAGTATATTTGAGCATTTGAAGAGATTTTGCATTCATTTTAAGTCATTTGATTACAATAATGTATATTTAAGAATTTTATATTGTGTAGAATATGTTATTAACTCAATTATTCAAAACGATTGGATTATACATTGTAATTATTCACATATTGTGCAGATTTTGCAGATTCTGAGTATATTTGAACATTTGAAGAGATTTTGCATTCATTTTAAGTTATCTGATCATAATAATTTATATTTAATCTCTTTATATAGTCTCGAATATGTTTATCAACTCACTTATTTAAAAAAATTGGATTATACGTTGTAATTATGCACATAATGTACAGATTTTATAGATTCTTAGTATATTTCAGCATTTCATGTGATTTTGCATTAATTTTAAGTCATTTGATCACAATAATGTATATTTAAGATCTATATATTATCTAGAATATCGTTATGATCTCAATTTTTCAAAACGATAGGATTATACATTGTAATTATTCACATAATGTTTTAATTTTAATGATTTTGAGTAAATTTGAGTATTTCAAGCGATTTTGCATTCATTTTAAGTCATTTGATCATAATAAGCTATATTTATTCTTTTTATATAGTTTAGAATATTCTTATGAACTTATTTATTCAAAACGATTGGATTATACATTGTAATTCTTCACATAATATGCATATTTTACAGTTTCCTAGTATATTTGAGCATTTTAAGCGATTTTGCAACCATTTTAAGTCATTTGATCACAATAATCAATATTTAACCTCTTTATTTTGTCTAGAATATGTTTATAATTTAATTTATTCAAAACAATTGGATTATACATTGTAATTATGTACATTATGTGCAGATTTGAAAGATTCTGAGTATATTTGAGCATTTCATTCGATTTTGAATTAATTTTAATTTATTTGATCAGAATAATCTATATTTAAGCTCTATATATAATCTAGAATATATTTATGAACTCATTTATTTAAAACGATCAGATTATACATTCTAATTCTTCACATAATGTGCAGATTTTACAGATTCAGAGTACATTTGAGCATTTCAAGTGATTTTGTATTCATTTTAAGTGATTTGATCACAGTAATACATATTTAAGCTCTTTATTTTGTCTAGAATATGTTTATGATATAACTTACTCAAAACGATTTGATTATACATTGTAATTATGCACATAATTTACAGATTTGAAAGACTTTGAGTATATTTAAGCATTTCAAGCGATTTTTTGATCACAATAAGCTATATTTATGCTTTTTATATAGTTTAGAATATGTTTATGAACTCACATATTCAAAAAGATTAGATTGTGCATTGTATTTATTCACATAATATGCGGATTTTACAGATTCTGAGTATATTTGAGCATTTGAAGCGATGCTTTCAGTTTAAGTCATTTGATCAAATTAATCTATATGTAAACTCTTTATATAGTGTCGAATATATTTTTGTACTCAGTTATTCAAAAAATTGGATTATACATTGTAATTATGCACAACATGTGCAGATTTCAAGTGATTTTGCATTAATTTTCAGTCATTTGATCACAATAATATATATTGAAACTTCTTTATATTGTCTAGAATATATTTATGATCTTAATTATTCAAAACAATTGGATTATACATTCTAATTATTCACATAATGTGCATATTTTACAGATTCTGAGTGTATTTGAGGATTTCAAGCAATTTTGTATTCATTTTAATTCATTTGATGACAAATAATCTATATTAATGCTCTTTATTTAGTCTAGAATATATTTATGTGCCAATTATTCAAAACGATTGGATTATACATTGTAATTATTCACGTAATATGCATATTTTACAGATTCTAATTATATTTGAGCATTTTAAGCGATTTTGCATTCATTTTAAGTCATTTGATCACAACAATCAATATTAAACTTCTTTATATTGTTTAGAATTTATTTGTAAACTCATTTATTGAAAACGATCGGATTATAAATTGTAATTATTCACATAATGTATGGATTTTACAGATTCTGAGTATATTTGAGCATTTCAAGAGATTTTTACATTCATTTTAAGTCATTTGATCACAGTAATCTATATTTATGCTCTTTATATAGTTTAGAATATGTTTCTGAACTAAGTTATTCAAAACAATTGGATTATACATTGTAATTATGCACATAATGTGTAGATTTTAAAGATTCTGAGTATATTGGAGAATTTCAAGCGATTTTGCATTCATTTTAAGTTAATTGATCACAATAATCTATATTTAAGCTCTTTATATAGTCTAGAATATGTTTATGAGTTCAATTATTCAAAATGATTAGATTACACATTGTAATTATTTACATAATGTTCATATTTTACATATTCTAAATTTATTTGAGCATTTCAATCGATTTTGCATTCATTTTAAGTTATTTGATGACAATAATCTACATTTAAACTCTTTATATAGTCTATAATATGTTAATGAGCACACATATTCAAAACTATTGGATTATACATTGTAATTATTCTCATAATATGCAGATTTAACAGATTCTGAGTATATTTAAGCATTTCAAGCGATTTTGCATTGATTTTAAGTCATCTGATGACAATAATCTATATTTATACTCTTTATATAGTTTAGAATATAATTAGGAACTCACTTATTCCAAATGATTAGATTATACATAATTAATTATTCACATAATTTGCATATTTTACAGATTCAAGTATATTTGAGCATTTCAGGCTATTTTGCATTATTTTAAGTTATGTGATCACAATAATCTGTATTTATGCTCTTTATATAGTCTAGAATATGTTTATGAGGCCAATTATTCAAAAATATTGGTTTATACTTTGTAATTATTCACATAATATGTATATTTTACAGATTCTAAATTTTTTTGAGTATTTCAATCGATTTTACATTCATTTTAAGTTATTTGATGACAAGAATCTACATTTAAACTCTTCATATAGTCTACAATATGTTTATGAACTCACGTATTCACAACGATTGGATTATACATTGTAATTACGCCAAAAATTTCTAGATTTTAAAGACTTTGGGTATATTTAAGCATTACAAGCTATTTTGCATTCATTATAAGTGTTTTGATCATGTTAATTTATATTTAAGCTCTTTATATAGTCTAGAATGTGTTGATGAGCTAAATTATTCAGAATAATTCGATTATACATTGTAATTATTCACATAGTTTACATATTTTACAGATTCTAAGTGTATTTGAGAATTTGAAGCGATTTTGCATTCATTTTAAATCATTTGATCACAATCATCAATATTTAAGATTTTTATATAGTCAAGAATATATTTATGAATTCACTTATTCAAAACGATTGCATTATACATTATAATTACGAATATAATGTGCAAATTTTAAAGATTCGGAGTATATTTGAGTATTTCAAGCGATTTTGCATTCATTTTTAAGTAATTTGATCACAATAATATATATATATATGCTAATTTTAAAGTCTAGAATATGTTTATGTGGTCAATTAATCAAAAAGATTGGTTTATACAATGTAATTATACACATTATATACAGATTTTGTAGATTCTGAGTATATTTGAGCATTTCAAGCGATTTTGCATTCATTTTATGTCATTTTATCACAATAATGTATATTTAAGCTCTTTATGTATTCTAGAATATGTTTATGAGCTCGCTTATTTAAAACGATTGGATTATACATTATAATTATTCACATAATTTGCGTACTTCATAGATTCTGAGTATAATTGAGCATTTCAAGCCATTTTGTATTCATTTGAAGTGTTTTGATCACATTAATCTATATTTAAGCTCTTTATATAGTCTAAAATATGTTTGTGATATCACTTATTCAAAACAATTGGATTATACATTGTAATTATGCACATAATGTGCAGATTTTAAAGATTCTGAGTATATTTGAGCATTTCAAGTGATTTTTCATTCAAATTTAAGAAATTTGTTCACAATAATTTATACTTAAGCTTTTTACATAGTCTAGAATATGTTTATGAACTCACTTATTCAAAACGATCAGATTATATATTGTAATTACTCACATAATTTGCAGATTTATAGATTTTTAGTATATTTGAGAATTTCAAGCGATTTTGCATTAATTTTAAATTGTTTGATGACAATAATCTATATTTAAGCTCTTTATATAGTTTAGAATATGTTCATGAACTCACTTATTCAAAACAATTGGATTATACGTTGCAATTACGAACCTAATGTGTAGATTCTAAAGATTCTGAGTATATCTGAGCATTTCAAGAAATTTTGCATTCATTTTAAGTCACTTGATCACAATAATCTATATTTAAGCTCTTTATATAGTCTAGAATATGTTTAGGAGATCAATTATTCAAAATATTGGATTATATATTGTAATTATTAATATAATATGCAGATTTTACAGATTCTGAGTATATTTGAGCATTTCAAACGATTTTGTATTTATTTTAAGTCATTTGATCGTAATAATCTATATTTATGCTCTTTATATAGTTTAAAATATGTTTATAAACTCACTTATTCAAAATGATTGGATTATACATTGTAATTATCACATAATTTGCTGATTTAATAGATTCTTAGTATATTTGAGCATTCATTTTAATTCATTTGATCACAATAATCTATATTTATGCTCTTTATGTGGTTTAGAATATGTTTATGAACTCACTTATTTAAAACGATTGGATTATACATTGTAATTACGCACATTATGTGCAGATTTTACAGATTCTGAGTGTACTTGAGTATTTCAATCGATTTTGTATTTATTTTAAGTCATTTTATCATAGTAATCTATATTTAAGCTCTTTATATAGTCTAGAATATGTTTATGAACTCACTTTTTCAAAACGATTGGATTATGCATATTAATTATGCACATGATGTGGATATTTTATAGATTCTTAGTATATTTGAACATTTCAAATAATTTTGCATTCATTTTAAGTTATTTGATCACAATAATCTATATTTAACCTTTTTATATAGTCTAGAATATGTTTATGAGCTTAATTATTCAAAACGATTGGATTATACATTGTAATTATTCACATAATGTGCAGATTTTACAGATTATGAGTATATTTGAGCATTTCAAGCGATTTTAATTCATTTTAAGTAATCACAGTAATCTATATTAAGCTCTTGATATAGTTTAGAATATGTTTATGGACTTACTTATTCAAAACGATTGGATTATACATTGCAATTATTCACATAATGTGTAGATTTTATAGATCCTGAGTATATTTGAGCATTTCGAGCGATTTTACATTCATTTTAAGTAATTTGATCACAATTATCTATATTTATGTTGTTTATATAGTCTAAAATATGTTTATGATCTTACTTAAAACATGATGATATTGATATTTTTGTTAGATATTCACATTATTATTGTTGTCCCTAATTTAAGGGCTAGAGGGGGGTGAATAGGCACAAAAACAAAGTTCTAAACCGGTATGGTCAATATTTGGTTCAATTCAAATTTGGTCTAACAAAACAATAATTCACAAACAATAAGGAAAGTAAAGAGATAAAGAAAGAGAGAATTTGAACACGCGATATGATTACGGAGTTCCGACCCGCTAGAGGAAGCTAGCCTTAGTCGTACGTCTCCGGGAGTTTCGCTACCACCAAAGGGCGTGCTCCGTTCAATTCCAATAAGAACGGGTCTACAACTTCGAACCGAATCACCTCGTCACAATGACACTCGAGGTGGATCGGCCTAACTCGATTAAACAAGTACAAACACTCAAGGAATTTAGGCTCTAACCAAATCACTCAACAAATCTAGCAATTAGTACTTGTGGATTGGTTTACACACTCTAATCTCAATGGTTGTGCTATTTTTTGTACTGCCATCTGCCTCGAACTAAATTGTAATAGCCACAAAATGATTTTTATTTGATCAAAATTTTAATTCACTAAACCCGTTTAACCAGCTTAACCCGTAAAAATCCGTACATAAAAAAATTGACGGGTTGGGTTGGATTGGGTTACGGGTGGGTAAACTAAATTTAATTTCTAACCCGATATTATCGGATTGGGTTCAAATTTTGTTAAAATATCATCTACCCGTCCGTTGTACACCTCTAATAAATGGCATGGTAACGTAGAGAGAAATTCCGTGCCATTTAAAATGTTAGACAACCCTACTTGTAGTTAAGGTAGGTGTAATGGTACAAGATAACGGTACCGATACAACACCAACCAAGAGGGCGGAGGGGGTCGAATTTCTATTTTTTTCATCGCCTAGTCTATAGAGGCAGATGGCAGAGATAATTGTTTGTAGATGTAATAACTGTTATTTTCTTTTTTTTCTTACAATGTAGATATATTGTTTGTAGATGCTTTTCTTTTTTGCAAAATTGGATATAACCCCTACAATCTTCTCAAACCGGATATAACCTCCTATAATCTTTAAAATTGGATATAACCCCCTTTAATTATGTTTTCTATGGATATAACCCCTTTTATCAATTTCAATCTTTTTATAGTTAAAAAAAACCAACAATATAATTTTATGACCAAACTGCCCTTCCTATTGCCTTCCATCTTTCTTATTTGACGAAACTACCTTTTTCTGCCAAAAATGCTTCATCTTCTTTTGATATTGACGACACCATCTTTTTATAAAAAAGCTCTATGTTCTCTCTCTGTCTCTATCGAATAATAATGGAGAGGGGGGATAAATGAGGAAACCAGAATAATATTTCATTCGATACTGAAAAAGAAGTTGAGAAATTGAAGACGAAAAGAAAAAAAAAATTTAAAAGATCCACGAAGGTGCAAGTACCTCGGGATTTGCTTTCACATTTCTCTATCAATTTTGTTCTTAAATTAGTAAAGTGATGACTGATGATATACAATATTAATAGTACTAAGGTACTTTTCTTTTTCTAAACGACCAATTAGGATTAGTAAAATTTATTAAATAGGTAGCTTTGATTTACTCGAACCTCCATGGCATCAAATTCACTAGCACCGTGGTTTCTCCCTATTGATGGTTTTATTAAATTTTTGTTTTAATCAATCTAAATTGCTATTCGATAAAGAGGAAGGTAAGGGACCAACGCGTATATAAGAAATTTGGTACCGCCAGATAAGAAAGAAGGAAGATGAAACTTTATGGGCAGGAAGGGGCATTTTGGTAAAAAGATTATGGTACTAATTTTTTTTAATTGTAAACAGATTGAGATTAATAAAAAGGGGTTATATCCAAGAGAAACATAATTAGAGGGGGTTATGTCCAATTTTAAAGATTGTAGGGGGCTATATCCGATTTGAAAAGATTGTAGGGGGTTATATCCAATTTTGCCTTAAAAAAAATTGACTGTCTATGTTTTATTCATTAAAATATCCTCTCTTGATGCATATTATTTTCAATATTTAAAGGGCTTGGAAATTGTAATATTAACACCACACTCGTAAGATGAAATATCTTTTTCGTCATTATTCTCATCGAAATTATTTCAAGATGAAACCACGAGATATGTCTGGCTCGAGATGGTTTTATGTGCGTCGGTATACCCACAGCGATAATTTAGTAAATTATTTAAATTTTTAATCGGTTTATTAAATTTTCAGTAACGTCGGTGCTGAATCAGGATTTTAGCGTGCTAGAAATAATTTTAGTAAATTTTTAATCAGGATTCAGTAACCTAAGCTCCCTAATAGTCCAAACAATTAAATCTCACGTAATTTTGGCACCCTTTGTCAGACATCTTTTGCCCCATAAAAATTCACAATAACTCAACCTAAAAACTTTGAAAGTTGTACTATTATTTTCACCTCACTTTAGTCTAATTTCTAATGTGTTTTTAAAAATCAATAAACGGTTAAATACTCAAAGACTTGATTGTAAAATAAATTGGTATATCCTGTTGGTAGGGTAAAATCCCGTGTCATTTATAGAATCATTTAGATTAATCTTGATAAGTCGAAAAACATAGAAATTGGTGAGATAAGTCATGAATAATATTTGCAAATATCCGATTAGTCATTGAGTTAAGTCAATCGTCATCTTTAAACAACTTGATTGCGAAACTTTAAAGCTTGAAAATTTTGTATGTTTTCAAAAGGAATGGTTTGAGTCATGGTTTGTCGTACTTGTTATGAAACTTTCTAAATTGTGGATAATATGTATTTAAATGTAGTTTAATATCTAAACTAGTCTTTTAATTTAGGTTATTGCTTAGGGACAAGCAAGATTTAAGGTTGGAGGATTTTGATGTGCAGTTTTCACGTATATAATCCGACCCGATTTTATGACTTAATTGCACTCAAATATATATGTTTCTAACTTAATTTTGATAATGTAGGGTAGAAGTTAGATATTGATATGACCTCTCTACTTTGTTCCAGGATCTACACTATTCTGACCATGATTTGCGATCCACTGAAGAGCACAACGAGTAACAAAAAAGACTGGAGACATAGAAGACCCTCAGCGGACCGCTAATAGAGACAACGGGCCGCTAGGAATAAGGAGATTAGTTTCTAGAAATAGCTCAGCCAGTTCTGCAATAGTCTCTACACATTTTCAGTCAGATTTAGGACCTTATCTACACGTTCCCCACCTTCTGAAACAACACCAATGCCTATATAAACACCAAACTACAACAAGAAGGGGATCGAGTTCAGAAGAGAGACACGCTAGTTTCAGAGCGCAAGCCAGAGGTATTCCAACGGGTCGCCAGATAATCCAGCGGGCAGTTAAAGTCGTCGCAGAGAGCAAAAAAGGAGAGATTTGAAGTTCTCTGTTGTAATCTTATTTCTCCTATATGTTTCTTTATTTCGTAAATATATTTGATTATTTTGTGATGTATATGCGTGAGTACATACTTGAACTTTTAGTTTATTTGATATTATACATGATTATTAGTTATACTTGATTTCTTTTGTGTTTTATACTTTATTTTAATTGCTTTAATTGGTCTTGTTATTTCTTCTAAGTAGATTTTATATTTATACGTTATGCAAAGACCACACTTAATTGTTAGGTAGTTAAACCCTACCAAAATTTAGATTAATTAGTACTATCATGTATGACATGATGGAAAAGCTGAGACGAAGAACTAGAAGTAGTGAACTCTTTTCCGATAACGAAAGTCTAGGATATCAAAGGTTTAAAAGGTATAAATTTGTAGGAACTAGATCAAGAAATTAAAATGTTAAATCTAGGAACTATAAGAAAAAAATTAAGTTAATTAATAAAAACTTGACCTGTAATTAAAGTTATGATTAAAGAAACATAGTAAAATAATTAATCTACACAACTATCATGTAAAACTAAAAAAAATTGTTGTATCATTCATTGCTAACCCTAGCGGTTTTTTGGTATGTTTGGCGGATTGTTTGTGCTAGCCAGCAGTTGTCGATCCACAAAGCGATCATCGACCTAAGTTTTCAGTGGACCACTACGAATGTTAGCGGACCGTTAGAACAAAATAAACTGAAGAAGTAATTGACCTGAAACCCCTAAACCTTAATTAAGTATTTTAAATCTCTCTAAATTCGAATTGTTAATTCAGAAATTTTATTACTTGCAACAAATATCTTTTAAATTAATTACCAACCATTAAATAGTATAAGAACTTGGTGATCAAATAACTGTTCGTATGATTCGATCCGAAAATACTTAGGTGATAGTCATATGCTTGTGACCGTATCTTAAATAAACTAGGGTATAAATTTAAGAGCACTGAGATCACATCAATCATCTACATTTTTTCAATTGAAATTTGGAATGGATGTGGTCACAAACCCTTTGGTCAAGGTTTGCAAGATGTTCCCGTCAGTAAACTGATTGAGTGAATGTGAAACTTCACTGCTTTTAAAAGCAAAAATAAACTTCTCCTTTTTTGTTTTTTCTGTTTTTGACGATTCTTTTAGAGGGACTATTTACAGTCGGATTACGTTTTATATTTATTAAGAAAATGGGTTATAGATAATTTTATTAAAAAAAATACGGTGTGTTCGAACATGCGTGGCACAACATGTTATACCGAGACACTGACATAATATAAAACGATAATTTAAAACGTGTCATGTCCGACTTTGATGGAATAGACACGACATGACATGATATATGAGAGATATAACAAGTTTATTAGGAGAGTTTAAAATGATAAATTTTGTGATATGAATGTATAATTCGTATGTAAATATAAGCCTACATATAACTATATTTCAAGAAAACTAAATATGTCTGAACACATATTATAGCATGACAGGTCTAAGAAATAATATATGACACGGTACGAGACACGAGGCATATAACGTTCTTAGATGTAGCGTGTTTATTCATTAAAATTTAGACCATATATGACACACAAGTAAAATATTTTAACGCGATACGACACAGCATGCACACGGCACAACACATGATCTAAACACACCGTATTTGATACGATATGACAAAATATGAAGCTGCATCAGATCTTCTTCAATGCATAAGCTATGGTCGATTATCTCGGATGAAGGAAAATGTTCCAAAAAAACTGGTGCTATTTGTGAACTTATATATATATGTAGTTATATAAAAATGGTACTGAAAACTTTATTAAATGCCAATTTATAAATGGGTGCACTAGGGCAACACAGGTTGTCATGACTCATGACCAAAGAATTTCAGTATCATAAATTTAATGCAATCCTAATTTTCAGTAACATAAATTTAATAAAATGAATGCGCTGGTGCATTTTTACATATAATAATTTACAGGCTAATAATATATGCGCACATAGATGAAACCAATTCCAATATACTTAATATCAAATAAATAATTTTTTTATTTTTTATCTTAAATTCTTAATTGAATGTTATTAATATTTACATTTTTTTAAGTTGCGTGATGGTAAATATATTTTGATTTACTACAAAATTTTGTAGGTCATAACTTCTATTTTTGCACTTCCGTTTTTTTTTATGCCCAATTTAAAACTTAGTATATTGAAAAGCAGAATATAGTGCTGGCCAGAATTACATAAAAAGGGAAACGTCTTTTTAGCTCTCCATCCGTAATTTTTATTTTCTTCTGTCGGTAATCCAAATTTGGAAACTTTCTCAAATTACAGTATAACACACCCCTCCACGCCGATATATAATAATCAGCTCAGCATGTTTCGTCTAATCGTCTGATCATTCTCATCTCTTCTCCACCTCTCTCTACTTTCTGTCTCTTCCTCTCCCTCAAAAGTATACGATTTGCATCAACCTCTTCTCACCTTAATTAAAGAAGGTATGTACTAATCACAATCCATAGAATAGCCAATTTGTTGAAACAGTACATACAATCTATTGTGCTGTTTTTTTTAATGAGATTTCTTCTGGTAATTGAGTAGCAAACAACTGTATCCCATACCTAGTTCTGTTTCCTATTCAAAGAGTTGTTGTTAAAAAGTTCTTGCGAAGTCTTGATCATATAATTTGGAATCGATCTTGTTTGTATTATTAGAGAATAGAATACAGAAAAATTCACCATCAGGACATGTCATTCGCATCCTTTTGTTTTTTAAATGTTTGCTTTGCAACCAGATGCTGTAATATTGCAATTTTCAATAAACAGAGTTGATGTGAAAATAGTTATTCCTATAAACCCCAAAAGAGTTCTTGTTTTTTAAGGGAACAACACCAAATGAATCAAAGAAATTTATTCCTCTTGCTCCAAAGCAAATGCAGTGTCCTACATCCTTTTGGTCTGATAAACCCTAGGGAATGGATTATAAGTTATAACCCTACGGAAATTATATTGTTGAAAATAAAGGGAAAAATAGGAATTAGGAATAAAATGTAAAATATCCAAAAAAGAGAGGAACCGTTCCTTAGGAACAAAAATAATAAGCTTTACTACGATTAGGAAAAAAAAATAGTAAGTCCCCATTGTTGGAAGTAGTACCAAGGGTATAACATTAGAATATATATATCCGTTGAAATTAACTTCTTTCGAATATCATGCTGATAACAAAGTAAAAGAAAAAAAATTCTTATAAAATGCAAAATATTAGCACGAAATAATTTAGGTATCGTGAATTCTTGAATAAGAATTTTGCATACAATCATTTAATTGCCCATTTTCTGTTTTTTCTCCTTTTAAATTTCGTGAAATAACAGAACAAAACTCAAATGGGAAGGAGAAAGATTTCAATTACAAAGCTGGAGGCAGAAGGTCATCGGAGAAACACATTTACCAAGCGATCATTAGGCATCAAGAAGAAAGTAAAGGAGATTTCTGTTTTAAGTGATGGTAAGGTGATGCTGCTCATTCGTTCACCGAAGGGGGAATATGAACTTGCTCTTGGAGTGAATAAGCATTAACTGCATGCTCTTAATTTTTGGTTTATTTTTTGTATTGATGCCTTTTCTTCTTCCGTCAAATTATTTTACGTTTTTAATGCAAAGAAGTTAGAATCAGCACGCGCGTCTTTCAATGCTACCAACTTAAGTTTGTAATGTTTGTTTTGCATGTTCTTAAAAATGATCAAAATTTCAGTAATACATGACTAGTAGGTGCAGATACATAACACATTGTAGTTCAAGCTACCTACTTTATTTTTTTAAAGATTAAAGATAAACATTGTTTTATCCTTTCATTTCAGTTCTCATATATATATGCACTTTTCATTTAATTATTATTTTAACCTTGATTTTGTCAGCACCTTTGACGACATTGTTCAGCAATTTTTGTCCGAAAGTCAAGAAAACCGAAAGAAATCGTAAGTTTTTTTTTTTTTGTCAAATCTTCACTTATATTTATCCCTTTCTCAAGTATATTACAACGTCGAATGTATACCGATACTGTTCTGGTCATGATCAGAGTATACATACAGAGAACATATGACTTTGTACTAGATATATACGGATATATATACCCCTCCAGGATCAAGGACTGATCTGGTTTAATTACGTTAGAGACCCATGGTTTTTATAATTTCAAGTTCTTGTCTTCTTTTGTGTTCACTTGAACAACTGGGGAATACTGAGAAAATATATAAGGTTGATGTGAACAAACTTAATTCTCTGATTGTGCAATTTAATCTTATTAAGATGAGACAAAAGGAGTTACTAGTAGCGTAATACCATTCTGGTCTGGTATCATGCCTTTTCATGGCATCTATAGCTTGCGTTTGGATGAGAGAAGAAGAAGAGGAAGAAGGAAGATGGGAAGAAAAAAAATTATAAACAATTCAAACTCTTCACAAAGTTACACACTTCCCAATACTTCTTCCCACTTCTTCCCTTCTTCCCACACCTATCCAAACGGATATGTTCTGGCAATTTTTCACTAATGCTTACCTTCACCTAAATTTTTTTCTAACGATAAGCGGTACTCTGTTTTCAATTTGCAGATGGAAGGAAAGCATGAAAGTAAGATCATGGACTACCTTTTTTCTATTGTTAAATTAAATAAATATTATCCGTCGCCTTAAATTAAATAATTATTTTTCATGAGTACTACACACCGCTTTTTTGTCTTTTGGAATTATGACCTCAACTATGTTTTTTTATTACATTTAGTCTAGAATGGCACATTAGTGTACCAATTGAGTACAAATGAGTAACTCTAATTATTTTGAGCACTCGTTTTGTGATGGTAAACAAAATTCATATAATTACTTCAATCTTCAAGTGGCAAGCCATATAAAAACGAATTAGGAAAGGAAAAGAAAAAAAAAAGAAAACAGGATAAAAGCTTTTCTGGTTTACAAACTTCAATGGTAACCCTCACATAATAATGTTGTTTGGTTTAACAGCAACTGCAGAAAGCATTTAGACAGGACGAGGAGAGTTATAAAACACTGATGGATCATGGGTATAATAATTTTCTTTTTTATTTCTTTCAAATTTTAATTGCAAATTGAACTTGTTCAAATTAAAACTTAATTACATGTCTACTGTTTAACAATAAAGGAACAGATTTCAAAATATATTAACCAACAGGTAAAATTAGAGCAGCATATTTTACTGTGCTATGAGCTATATTGATGATAAGAAATAATCATGTTACTGTTGAACAAATGATCTTACTTTTTTCTTGGTGCAGTATGTTGTCTACAGAGAAGCAAAGCTCTGACATGGAGGAACTTGATTCTGTCAAAAAACAAATATCAAAACTAGAGAATCGGCTGGGTCGTTTGCGGTAATAAAGTTCTAGTAGTTACTAAATTATAAAATTTTGTTTTTAATTAAAATTTTCCTTCTTAATTGAGGATTTTTCCGCCCTTGAATAATGTATCATTTTTTGTGTCGACCTTATGATAAAATCGGATGGTATAGATTAGACCAAAAAAACTTCCCTAGTAAACCATGGTGCAATCTGAGTCATTCCGGCTCTCTGCTCGAATTCTTTCCATTACAATGATGCAACTGCTGCTATATATAATATAATGGTTATAATGCCATGCAACATGCTAAGCAACTACTGATTGCAATTATTTTAAATTATAGTACTCAATATAAATCTTTTCCCATGTTTTCTTTCAACTTTTTTCTAAGCTTGTATAATGCAATTTCAGAAATATCAATGAAATTGATAAAATTGATAGCATTGATGAACTCGCAGCGACAAAAAATTTGCTCTTGGAATTATTAGTTACAAATTTACGAGAAAAGGTAAGTGAAATGAACTTTCCATTTTTCCCCCTTTTCATTACATTTTTTTTTTTTTTTTTGTGCTTCTCATTACTTTACATATCAATAGATGATGAAAGTTAAATGTAAGAGCAGCATTTACAAACCTCAATTATAAAAAGAAATAATTCTGTGGATTACGTATGCAATTATTGTGTTTAATTTGATAATTAATTTCTGGCAAGGATTATTACATCACACTGAAACCGATTAAATACTGAGCATATACTGTATCCATGTCTAGAATTGAAATTGCACTTTTGATTGCATTTTCTTTAATTTTTTTTTTCCAGGAACGTTTCATAGAGCAACAAAGGTTTCAGTTTTTCATGATTCCCAATATAAGGTAAAATATGGAAATCTCTAATTTATTTTAGAGTGGGATATATATAATGCGGCCACACTCCGTCAACAAATAAATTTTTGAAATTAAGATTGAATGAGTTGCCAAAGTGTTGCAATGGTATAGTTAAATATTTCAATGGTTTACAAATGTTGTGCTTCTTATTTATTCCACACAGCGATTTGAGATGTCCCCCGAGCACTGCAGCAGCAGATCCAACCAATCAATACACACTTGCTATGGATCAACGATTGGCATGGATGTCGACTTTCGCATCTCCACACCAGGGGTTAGAAAACAATATTAGCTTATTGTTTTTCCTTATTTTAAGATTGGGGCATGCATACTTGTGCAATACAATGTATATCAAAGTATCAAGGAAGCAATATTCATAAAGCAAAAAAGTACAAAAACATATTGCTACTTGTAAAAAATGCTATTGATTCTTAGCTGCATCAATAAGTAATACATGCATACAGTGTTGCAAGTACAGAATTGCAATTAATTGTTCTGGGCATTTTGCTTAATGTGCAGGGTGAATTCAGGGTACTCTGCCAGCACATGAATACCAGGGACAAGCTATCCCGCTACTTCAATATATGAGAGGTTAGATAACAAAAAAGCTTACATATATTAAGGGTCAAAATATATGAGAGGTTAAATTTCCAATTTTCTATTGGAATGTGAACTGCTAAAGGCATACAATTAAGTAAAAAAAATAATGAAGCAGTAGGACAATAAAGGGTAAAATTGTTTGAAAAAATTGCAGAATTGTTTTGAAATACAGTAGCACATAACCTGTTTCATTCATAATGTGGAACACCAAGTTACTACCGGATTTTCATTATTGCCATTATTAATTATGTTTTTCTGATGGGTTTCAATTTTCAAGGGGGTCCTCAAGCACACCAGTACCGACGCAAACTCATTCTCAGACAGCAAAAGTGGCATCAAATTTCTGCCAGTTTCAGGGCCAACAAGAATTATGGCCTGATCTTGCTCATCCATGCATGGTTAGACAACAAAAACCAGCTTTTGCCTCTAGCTTTATTGTTTATAAATTCGAGCTTAATTATGCACATATTGGATTCATGATCTGAACACCATATTTTGATATTGTTCAGGAAATTGGCAAGCAATAATTGTCCTACAATTCCGCGGTTCCCTCAATGAGATTTGCAAGAGCAACTTCCCGAGTTTTGAGAAATACACAAGTTTCTACATCCTTTGGGAGATTTTAAGTATTTAATTTTCTGTCTGTTTGTCTGTCTATTTTTTTGGAGTGCCAGACTCTCATCTCAGTTATTTACTGTTGCTGTCAAGACAAACAGTTAATGTAATGCGTGTAGCGATTTATACTCTCTTTATTTATTATAAGCTGATCAAATTATTGCAGCGAATTAATTAGGCGCAATTTTACATGAACATTAATTGGTCAAATCTTTGAAAATACTTTAACGTCAAATTCAAGCTAAGTTTAGTTAATTGGTCGTGTAATCCAATTAATCCACCCTAAAATAAATCTGATTAATTAATTGTCTTTAAACTTGGTAAGCATGTGTAAAATTATTATAAAATTCATATATTTATTTATAATATGTGAAATAAAAAAGCAAGTTTATTATGATATTACAATTATAATATATTACGTGGCATTGGCTAAAGTATACTCCAGAATAAAAATTCAAACAGTCGATCCAAAATTATTTGATCCGTATGCTAGAGTCGTTTCTCAAAATCTAAAATTCAAACAGTCGATCCAAACCGTTCAAGTTGTTCTCCATGTAAAAATATCTTTCAAGACCAAATTTTACATTTTTCCGAATTTTTTGGCTATATATTATGCTATGTTCAAATTCGAAAAAATACGAAAAAATATAAATTTTGGTTTCCTAGGAGATTTCAATATGGAGAATAATTTGAAAAGTTCGGATCGACTATATGCATTTTAGATTTTGAAAAACGACTCCAACATACGGACTATCTGTATGCTGGAATATACTTTAGCCAATCTCATATTACATGTATATTATTACATTTATTATTGCCCATACAGTGAACTTGTAATAAACAATTCTTAATATTAGTACTTCTACTAATTAATTTATAATTTATAATATTGATTGAAACAAATAATTGTTTCACAATATTTCGTAATTGTTTGACAATATTTTTATAATACATTACGAATAATGCTTAACGGCACCTTATTTGTCCATTGAGTCCCTTCGAAATTTATAGCGCTGGTACGAATATCTGACCAAAGTATATGGCATTATTCACACTTCACAGTAAAAAATTTCGCGGACTTTATTGAAACAAGTTAAATATTTACGAGCTAAATTGAGATCCGCTGGACAAGAAAGCCCCGTGCATGTAATCTAGATTGATAGGCTCGTAAAAAATGAACCATCCGATCAAGATCAGACGGCTCGTACGTGCACTATACCGTGTCCCGCGCTACAACGAATTCGGATTGTTACGAGCTCAACAAATACTCTCTTACTTCTTCTTCAAAAAAAAAAACCCCCTCTTTATGGAGGATTTTAAAGAAATTGTATCTGTACGAGTTTAAATAAAAAAAAAACATTTATAGTACAAATTTGTTTGAGTTGCATGAGACCAAAATTTTTTAAGGAAAATAATGATATCTTTCGTGTTATAGCAGTGACAGAGATCGAAAAATATTGGAGTTATTATTTTTTTAAAAAAAAGCTTTCTATTTCAATAGGTTTTTCTATGATTGTATATGTTGAAAGCTTTACTAATTTTTTTTGCATGAATTTTATATGTTTTTTTTAATTACACAGTATTAAATGTTACTAAATTTCTCTACCTTTCGACCTTGATGATATTTTATATGATTATTACAAATTATTCTATTTATTTATATAATTTCAAAATTCTACTTTAGTTTTAATAATCATATAAAATATCATCAAGGTCGAAACATAGAAAATTTTAGTAACATTTAATACTGTATAATTTTTGAAAAAAAAACATATAAAATTTCATGCAAAAAAAAATTAAGTAAGACTTTCAATATATTATAAAGGTAAAATATTTCGGAGATTAAATTTTATGATAATTAGAAAATTATTTCACAAATTGTATAAAATTTTTAAAAAATTGTAATAAAATTTAATTAAAAAATATTTGACAATAGGTATAAAATTTAAAATAACAAGAGAAGAAAAAAAAAAAGCTAGATGTAGGCTGATTGAGTGCAACTCAACCTTCACTGATTTTAGAGCAAAAAAAAAATAAATACCCTCTCTTCTTTTTTGACAATGCATTGGGGGAACCTCTGTACAATTGTATTACGTGCGTTTTATATTTGTTATTAAAAATGGGTTACAGATGGGTTACAACTGCATCTTGATATCCTTTAATTGGACAAGCTATTGCCAATAATATGGATGAAAAATGTTCCAAATAAAAGGGAGGTGAAAATTACTACAATTTGTGCACTCTTATGTATATGCGGTTAGATAAACACAAAACATATATGATACTCAATATATATAAATTTTATTAAAATACCACTGTATAAAAGGTTGCACTTGGGGCAACGCAGTTGTCATGGTCAGAGAATTTCAGCGTCATAAATTTATTGTAATCGTGTTTAATATAGCGAAAGGGTCCTGGTGCATTAACAGTTTAACACAACAATTTATAGGCTTAGAAAATACGCGATTGTACTAAATGATGATAACAATATCGATATGATTTAATTAGATCAGTATTTTTTAAATTTTTTATCTTAATGAACTGTAATGAGTCCGTATTTATTTTTTTCGACGTCCACATGATGTGTGCATCATTGCGTGATGCTAAAGGTGTTTGAACATTATCTTCTATTTTTGCACTTCCGATTACATTCCTAATTTAAAGCATAGTATATCGAAAAATAAAATAAAACACCGAACACATATTATAATAAGAAAGGAAATTTGTCAGTTCTCCATCCAAAATTTTTATCTTATGTTGTTGGTTAATTAGTCGGTAATCAAAATTAGGAAAGTTTCTCAATTAACACAACCCCACCCCCACCCCTCTCCTATAAACAGTGTTTTAATGGCTGTGATAAGTGCAATCCCAAATTTATGGGAATTGCTTTCCATCATTCCCATCATCCCCAAATCTTCATTAATTATCTAATCGGGGGTGATAAGGATCATCCCCGATATTTGTCATCCCCATCATCCTCACGCGTTTTCTATTTTAGGAAACAATTATTTACGCGTTTTCTAAATACGGAAATCCAATACTGATTCTTTTTCACTCTCCTCTCCCGCGCGTGTACGCTCGCCCCCTCCCCCCTCCCACCCTCCTGCGTACGCTCCCCAACCCCAACCCTCCCCCAACTCATTCTAAATGTTGAAGTTAACATATTTAAATGTTGAAGTTAATATATATAATTGTTGAAGTTAATATATATGTCAACTTCAACAATTTAAATATGCTCACTTCAAATATTACCTTCAACATTTAAATATGTCAAATTCAACAATTATATATATTAACTTCAACAGTTATATATATTAAATTCAACAGTTACATATATAACATATTATACAACAGTTACATATATAACTTCAATAGCTACATATATAACTTCAACAGTTATATATATTAATTTCAAGAGTTATATATAGTAACTTCAACAGTTACATATATAACTTCAATAACTACATATATAATTTTAACAATTACGCATATAACTTCAACAGTTATATATATTAACTTCAACAATTATATATATTAACTTCAACAGTAACGATATTAACCTCAACAATTATATATATTAACATTTAATATATATAAATAGACCAATTGTTTGAAGTTGAAGTTGGCATATTTAAATGTTGAAGTTAATATATATAACTGTTGAAGTTAATATATATGACAACTTCAACAATTTAAATATGTCCATTTCAAATATTACTTTCAACATTTTAAATATGCCAAGTTCAACAATTACGACATTAGCTTCAACATTTATGAATATTAATTTCAACAGGTTATAAGTGTGTGAGAGGGATAGGGGGGAGGGTGGGGGCGAGGGGGAAGGGGGATCGTACGCGCGAGGGGTGGGGCGGGAAGTACTAGCGTACGCTCTGAAAATGGAAGAGAGAATTTCATACACGTTTTTTAAAAATAGAAAAAAATGAACGTGCTTTCTAAAGGATGGTGGGGATGATAGAAAAGCTGGGATGATACTAATCAATTCCGATTATCTAACATATATTCATTAATAAGAAAGTCCAAGCCATTCATCCTCATTGCAAATCCAACGTCATCCCATATCTACTGCAAGCATATAATTCAATTCGAAATTCCGAACCGTAACTACTCCCATCCATTTATTATTAAAATAAAATATTCTTCCGTGTCAAAAGCTGAGAGGGTGAGGATGCATATCATATTATACATGTAATAACAAAATATACAAATTCAATATATGTAACTGTTCAAGTTATATATGTAACTATTAAAGTTAATATATATAACTTTTGAAGTTATATGTGTACTGTTGAAGTTATATTTGTAACTGTTGAAGTTAAAATATGTAGCTGTTGAAGTTATATATGTAGCTGAAGTAGTTAATATAAATAATTGTTGTAATTTGGATACTTACTGTTGTAATTAATTTGAGTAATTGTTATAGTTCAGTGATTAGCACAACTTGTGTGTTGATTGTGCGAACTAAATCTTCTGCATACACTGGTGTATGATACTATTGACTTTAACGAGAGAAATAGTAGGGACCGAAATGTGAAAGGATGAGAAGAAGAGAAATAGTGGGGACCAAAAATAGAAATGATGGAAGGGAGAGCAACAGTGAGGACCAAAATAGAAAAGAATGGGAAGAGAGAAATAGTGGAGACAAAAAATATTCTAAAAATAGAAAAAATTAAAATGTGTTCCCACTGGAGATGATGGGGATGATGGATCTTGGGGTTGATCCTTATCACCCCCGCAAATTTATCATTTTATACCATTTCAACTATAACAATCTGATCACTTATTATAACAATCTGATCTCTTATTATAACAATATGATTCCTTATTATATTAATCTAATCTTCTATTATACAATCTGTTCCTTTATAACAATCTCATCTCTTATTATAATAATTTGATCATGTTGTACTGTACACACCGCTTTTGTTGCTTTTTGGACTTCTAATCTCAACTATTTTCTTTATTGTATTTAACATAATCAGCATCATTCCATATTAGCCTAGAATGGCACTTCTGGGTACCAAAGAGAAACTCTAATTATAGCAGTATTTCAATAAATGATTTTTGTGCGCTCTGTGTTGTGTACCCACAATCCTATGGCACTTTTCAGAAACAAACCTAGATCATTTTTATTTATTAAACAATTACAAAATTGTGCCGTGTCTAGACAATTCGCGTGCCGTGGCATGTTTATGCCATCAAAGTTAAACACGGCACGCTTAAGTTCTCGTATCGTGCCATGTCCGTATTCTACCGTGTCGTGTCACCTCCGTACTGTTTCATATCGTGCCGTATTCAGACACACCATATTTTTTTTAGAACACTACTTTTGACTTTTGACAAAGACACAAAAATTGTGAATATCTCAAATTTCAAATGTTTACTAGGCATAAATCTAAATCACCTTATAAAAAAGTGAGCACGTTGACAACCATGTTTATTTGAGAACTATATATGCGAAACAATTATCAACAATAAAAAGTATAATAGTATAAATTTATACTTCGTGATAATTTTCTCATGTTTATTTCACATTATTTTTGCTGCTTATTTCCATCCGATCTGTATGAGTCACCAAATATCTCGAAATTATGTGATGAACAAATTATGTGAATAAATTTCCGTTATTATGTTAGATATTCATTATTTAATAGGCTTATCAGAGCCATCTTTTTTGTAATTCGTATTACATCTAAGAATTATAATATAAGGTGATATGAAGATTAATTCAGTGTAAATTACAGAAAAAAAACATGCTAATATCAAATGTTGGAGAAAATCAAATTCTCTATGTGACATCCCATCGATGTTGATCTAGTTTGACTATTGTTGACCAATGTTGACTTGTTGACCAATTGTTTTTGCCATTTGACTCTTTGACCTTGTGTTGACCGGATGGAAGGAAAGAAATGAAAAAAAAAAGTTTGGGCCGAGCCCATATTTTTGACACCTGCCAACAAAACAACTTGCGTGTCCCATTTATTTCATGCATATTCATTCTTGTTGCCACGTGTCACTTTGTTAAGCGTCATGAATTCCTTTGTAAACTCCATATTTCCTCTTGTTTACCTGAACCAAGCATCTTTTCCCATTTACACTTAGAATGCTTTTCCATGCGAGAAACCAAAATGAGTTAGAATGTTGATTATAATTTGATTAGTTTGACCGATTCAAAATTAGATTCTACGCCGCAGTTGATCGAATGATTGATTTTATTTGTTTGTTGATTTCTGGACCGCTTGATCAGGTAACCGGATTTCTCTATATTTAATTTCGCATTGTTTGATTGATATGATTTATCGTTTGGTTTTGATTGAATATGTTTATTGTTTTGTGATTGGTATATTTTACGGGATATCGGAGTTTGGAATTGGATATGGAATTGAATCTGAATTTTGAGTCCTGATCCTCCTGAGTACGGGGAGGGGCCGGTCCTGATCCTCCTAAGATCGGGAAAGGACCACTGTGACTGACTGATTGACTGTCTGGACCCGATTATCTCCGTAAAATATATTATTTGTTATGTGGATTAATCCGGTCTGGTTGAACTTTGTTATATTAATTAAATGTAGAGAAGCTGCGTCGTTAAATAACCGGTTACTGAGGTTTGTACCTGACTCTGTTTTGTTTTTCTGTTGCGACGTAGGTTGACGGCCGTCGGATGGGTGCAGAAGATACCGTTCTCAGCTCGCGCCCCGCGACCCGTCGGTGCGGGACGTGACAGATGGTATCAGAGCATTCGTTCCTCGGACTGTGTTTGGGTCCCTGTCCTTTCGTTTGAAATTTGATTTCTGTTTGATTGAATTTGACTTGTTATCATCCGTTTGAATTTCGCGGACGAAATTCTTTTGAAGGAGGGGAGAATGTGACATCCCATCGATGTTGACCTAGTTTGACTATTGTTGACCAATGTTGACTTGTTGACCAATTGTTTTTGCCATTTGACTCTTTGACCTTGTGTTGACCGGATGGAAGGAAAGAAATGAAAAAAAAAAGTTTGGGCCGAGCCCATATTTTTGACACCTGCCAACAAAACAACTTGCGTGTCCCATTTATTTCATGCATATTCATTCTTGTTGCCACGTGTCACTTTGTTAAGCGGCATGAATTCCTTTGTAAACTCCATATTTCCTCTTGTTTACCCGAACCAAGCATCTTTTCCCATTTACACTTAGAATGCTTTTCCATGCGAGAAACCAAAATGAGTTAGAATGTTGATTATAATTTGATTAGTTTGACCGATTCAAAATTGGATTCTACGTCGCAGTTGATCGAATGATTGATTTCATTTGTTTGTTGATTTCTGGACCGCTTGATCAGGTAACCGGACTTCTCTATATTTAATTTCGCATTGTTTGATTGATATGATTTATCGTTTGGTTTTGCTTGAATATGTTTATTGTTTTGTGATTGGTATATTTTACGGGATATCGGAGTTTGGAATTGGATATGGAATTGAATCTGAATTTTGAGCCCTGATCCTCCTGAGTACGGGGAGGGGCCGGTCCTGATCCTCCTGAGATCGGGGAGGGACCACTGTGACTGACTGATTGATTGTCTGGACCCGATTATCTCCGTAAAATATATTATTTGTTATGTGGATTAATCCGGTCTGGTTGAACTTTGTTATATTAATTAAATGTAGAGAAGCTGCGTCGTTAAATAACCGGTTACTGAGGTTTGTACCTGACTCTGTTTTGTTTTTCTGTTGCGACGTAGGTTGACGGCCGTCGGATGGGTGCAGAAGATACCGTTCTCAGCTCGCGCCCCGCGACCCGTCGGTGCGGGACGTGACACTCCAACATTCTGAAAATTCTGAAACCTATCAACAAGCCAAATAGGCAACAAGTCTGAAACCTATTTACATTTTGAAAAAAGTTGACTGGCATGTCCAATTTTTATGTCAAATATTCACAATTAACTCTAGTATATATTTATTTGAAAATTCTGAAACCTATCAACAAGCGAAATAGGCAACAAGTCAAGTAAAATATAAATACATGCTCCCAACGTATTTTAGTGATGAATATTTTACATTCTTTTTTTTTTTTCTTTTTGAAATGAAGTTGTGCATAACCTGTTCCATTACAACATAAAACACCATGTTATTGCCTGATTTTAAGTATTGTCCTTATTAATTATGGTTTCATGAAGGGCTGCAAGGGGATCACAAGCATGGCAGTGTCGATGCAAACTCATCCTTCTATTGAAGGAATAGATCAGGCGATATTAGCCGATCCCACTGGTTTTGTTTGAATTTCCTAGTGCTTGAGCAAGTTACAAGTTTCTGCTTGTTTTTGGGAGATTTTAAGTCTCCTATCTATGTTATGTATTGTTGTTAAAGCAAACAATGTAATATACATTCGGTAATTTTGACTTATCTCTATGTATTAAGCTGATCAAATATTAGGGTTATTTTTTGCTTAATTAGGTGTAAATTGGGATGCTTCACCATGTTTGTTTAACAAGAGTACAGATTATGCCTTTATTTTTACTTTTGTCATGATAACACGTGTGCGATGCTTGGTACCTTAACAGATTGCACCAATTTAGAAATATTACTAACTCTTTTCGGTGATCTGATACATGGTATACACCAACGCAACTTAAAATGTAGCTTGCCAGGGTAAAAATCTATGGATACAGTGCATGTATATCTTGTTTATACTTTACGGCTTTCCGACTCTTAACAAATTCTATGCGTATTTCCCTAAGAAATATGCTAAAAACATGTACAATTAAGAAAAAATAATTGTCCAGGCGCTGGAAATTATTTTAACTAAAATGAAATAAAGCTTTACTTATCACATTAATAGTACTGAACTGCTGATTCTAAGTTGGAAATATGGACTCATTTGTCTATATTATACTATTATATTCTGCGATGCATATGATTTATGAGTCGTCAGATTAATTTCAATACTAGAAGTTCATTCATCAAAATGGCAAATGCAATTTATAACTAGTATGATTTTTATGCGTTGTAGGTTTACAAGAACAAAGGCCATACATTAAGTCCTGTATTCTGTAAAATTTCTCCTCAATAGTTTTTGTTCTCGCTTTAATTTCAAGCAAATTTACCTTTGAATAAGATGTTTATATAACAGAATATATGGATACAATTTTGTACCGGGGAAAGTTTGGTTTTGACCCAAAATACTCGGACGTTTCAATCAGGCTCTGGCCTACTTTTCTTTATGTTTCTTCTTTTAACAGGCTTTCATGGATGCCTACGGAAATTTCTTAAATCATGAATTTAATTAAAAAGTTATAATTTATGTGTTCACTTAATTGGGATCTTTCTCTAGTATTGTTTGAATACAGAGCCCAAATGCGTTCAGTTTTCAGACGTCTATAAGTCGGACCTTTTACGGTCTCGCATAGTCGCATCCTCTGCTTCCGAGTAAATCGGCTATACCGTCCGGCCGTCACAATTTCTTTAATATTTAAATATTTTAAAATTTAAATGTTGAATCCAAACAGTTGATCTTATTCAATTATATGGGCGATGCGTTTTCATATAAGTATTATTAAATTTAGAGTTGATTTGATACTAGATCAAGTGGTCAACAAATGAACGAATATGGTTAACTATCACTGATTAATTCTAATACGTTCATGATTTGGGCACTTAATCAAGTATCAAATTGATTCTAAATTTTATAAAATTTATATGAAAATGCATCGCCCGTAAAATTGAACAAGATCAACAGTTTGGATTCAACATTTGAATTTTAAAAATTTTAAATATTAAAAAAAGTTGTGATGGTACAGTCGATTTACTCGGCATACAATTTTACACCTCAAACTCTATCAAATTAAATAAATTAAATGGGTGAAATAACAGTGTAATTAAGATCAGTCATGGGTTTGTGCCTTTTTTTGCTTGCGATTTTTATATCTTAAGCTCCCTAATAGTCGAAGCAATCAAATCCCACCTAATTTTGGCTTCCTTTGTCAAACATCTTTTGCCCCATAAAAATTCACAATAACTCAACCCAAAAAATTTGGAAGTTGTACTCTTATTTTCACTTCACTTTAGTCCAACTTCTAATGTGTTTTTAAAAATCAATAAACGATTTTCAAAAAGACTAAATATGTCTGGATACGATATAATATGATAGGTCTAAAAAAAATATGACACGGCACGAGACATAAGGCATATAGTGTTCTTCGATGTAGCATGTTTATTTATTAAAATTTAGACAAGATATTACACAGAAGTGAAATATTTTAATATGATAAGGCACGAAACGACACATCATCTAGACACTAATTACATATGCATCAGATCTTCTTCAATTTACAAGCTATTGTTAATAATCTCCGATGAAGGAAAATGTTTCAAAAAAGAAACGAAGCAAGAAAACTGCTACTACTTGTGAACTTCTATATATATGTAGTTATATAAATATGCTACTCAAAATTTTATTAAATGCCACTTTATAAATGGGTGCGCTGGCAACACAGGTTGTCCTGGCCAAAGAATTTCAGTATTAAATTTCGGAATTGTTTAAGACCATCCTCTAGATTCTATCATTCTCCATCATTCCCAGTGTGAACACACATTTTTGTCCCCACTATTTTGGTGAATTTATTCGAAATTGTTCTCCCTCCCATCCTTTCTATTTTTGATCCCCACTGTTTCTCTTCTTCTCATCCTTTTCTATTTTGATCCCCACTTGTGTTCCCACTGGAATGGAGGGAGAAAAATAGTGGGGACCAAAAATATTCTAAAAATAGAAAAAACTAAAATGTGTTTCCACTGGGGATGATGGGGATGACGGATCTTGGGGATGATCCTTATCACCCCGTATAAATTTAATGCAATCGTAATTTTCAGGGACATAAATTTAAAATAATGAATGCGCTGGTGCATTTTTAGATAACAATTTATAGACTTAATATATATATGTGATCGTAGATGAAAACAATTCCAATATGATTAATCAAATAAATATTTTTTTATTTTTTATCTTAAATTCTTAATTGAATGTTATTAATATTTACATTTTTTTACGTTGCGTGATGGTAAATATGTTTTGAATTACTACAAAATTTTGTAGGTCATAACTTCAATTTTTACACTTCCGTTTTTTTTTATGCCCAATTTAAAACATAGTATATTGAAAAAAAAAGAATATAGTGTCGGCCAGAATTACATAAAAAAGGAAACAGTTTTTTAGCTCCCCGTCCGTAATTTTTATTTTTTTCTGTCGGTAATCCAAATTTGGAAAGTTTCTCAAATTAAAGTATAACACACCCCTCCACGCCAATATATATATATATAATGATCAGCTCAGCATGTTTCGTCCGATCATTCTCATCTCTTCTCCACGCTTTCTCTACGTTCTGTCTCTTTCTATCCCTCGAAAGTATCCCACTGCATCAACCTCTTCTCACCTTAATTAAACAAGGTATGCGCTAAGCACAATCCATAGAATAATATATACAATCTATTGTGCTGTTTTTTTTTTATTATTTCTTCTAGTAATTAAGTAGAAAACAACTGTACCCCATACACAGGCTTTTTTTTTTTTAAAAAAGTTGTTGTTCCAAAGTTCTTGCGAATTAATATTGATATCATATTTGGAATCAATCTTGTTTGTATTGTTAGAGAGCAGTAAATAATTTAGGTTTCTTTTATTCTTGAACAAGATTTTTGCATACAATGATTTAATTGCCCCTTTTCTGTTTTTTCTCCTTTTAAATTTCGTGGAATAACAGAACAAAAATCAAATGGGAAGGAGAAAGATTTCAATTACAAAGCTGGAGGCAGAAGGTCATCGGAGAAACACATTTACCAAGCGATCATTAGGCATCAAGAAGAAAGTAAAGGAGATTTCTGTTTTAAGTGATGGTAAGGTGATGCTGCTCATTCGTTCACCAAAGGGGGAATATGATGTTGCTCTTGGAGTGAATAAGTATTAACTGCATGCTCTTAATTTTTGGTTTACTTTTGTATTGATGCCTTTTGTTCTTCCGTCAAATTATTTTACGCTTTTGTACTTCAATGCTACCAACATAAGTTTTGGATGTTCTTAAAAGTGATCAAAATTTCAGTAATACATGACTAGTAGGTGCAGATACATAACACATTGTAGTTCAAGCTACCTACTTTATTTTTTTAAAGATTAAAGATAAGCATTGTTTTATCCTTTCATTTCAGTTCTCATATATATGCACTTTTCATTTAATTATTATTTTTCCCTTGATTTTGTCAGCACCTTTGACGACATTGTTCAGCAATTTTTGTCCGAAAGTCAAGAAAACCGAAAGAAATCGTAAGTTTTTTTTGTCAAATCTTCACTTATATTTATCCCTTTCTCAAGTATATTACAATGTCGAATGTATACCGATACTGTTCTGGTCATGATCAGAGTATACATACAGAGAACATATGACTTTGTACTAGATATATACGGATATATATACCCCTCCAGGATCAAGGACTGATCTGGTTTAATTACGTTAGAGACCCATGGTTTTCATAATTTCAAGTTCTCGTCTTCTTTTGTGTTCACTTGAACAACTGGTGAATACTGAGAAAATATATAAGGTTGATGTGAACAAACTTAATTCTCTGATTGTGTAATTTAATCTTATAAAGATGAGACAAAAGGAGTTACTAGTAGCGTAATTCCATTCTGGTCTGGTATCATGCCTTTTCATGGCATCTATATGTTCTGGCAATTTTTCACTAATGCTTACCTTCACCTAAATTCTTTTTTCTAACGATAAGCTGTACTCTGTTTTCAATTTGCAGATGGAAAGAAAGCATGAAAGTAAGATCATGGACTACCTTTTTTCTATTATTAAATTAAATAAATATTATCCGTCGCCTTAAATTAAATAATTAATTTTCATGAGTACTACACACCGCTTTTTTGTCTTTTGGAATTATGACCTCAACTATGTTTTTTTATTACATTTAGCCTAGAATGGCACATTAGTGTACCAAATGAGTACAAATGAGTAACTCTAATTATTTTGAGCACTCTGTTTTGTGATGGTAAACAAAATTCATATAATTACTTCAATCTTCAAGTGGCAAGCCATATAAAAACGAATTAGGAAAGGAAAAGAAAAAAAATAAAACAGGATAAAAGCTTTTCTGGTTTACAAACTTCATTGGTAACCCTGACATAATAATGTTGTTTGGTTTAACAGCAACTGCAGAAAGCATTTAGACAGGACGAGGAGAGTTATAAAACACTGATGGATCATGGGTATAATAATTTTCTTTTTTATTTCTTTCAAATTTTATTTGCAAATTGAACTTGTTCAAATTAAAACTTAATTACATGTCTACTGTTTAACAATAAAGGAACAGATTTCAAAATATATTAACCAACAGGTAAAATTAGAGCAGCATATTTTACTGTGCTATGAGCTATATTGATGATAAGAAATAATCATGTTACTGTTGAACAAATGATCTTACTTTTTTCTTGGTGCAGTATGTTGTCTACAGAGAAGCAAGGCTCTGACATGGAGGAACTTGATTCTGTCAAAACACAAATATCAAAACTAGAGAATCGGCTGGGTCGTTTGCGGTAATAAAGTTCTAGTAGTTACTAAATTATAAAATTTTGTTTTTAATTAAAATTTTCCTTCTTAATTGAGGATTTTTCCGCCCTTGAATAATGTATCATTTTTTGTGTCGACCTTATGATAAAATCGGATGGTATAGACCAAAAAACCTTCCCTAGTAAACCATGGAGCAATCTGAGTCATTCCGGCTCTCTGCTCGAATTCTTTCCATTACAATGATACAACTGCTGCTATATATAATATAATGGTTATAATGCCATGCAACATGCTAAGCAACTACTGATTGCAATTATTTTAAATTGTAGTACTCAATATAAATCTTCTCCCATGTTTTCTTTCAACTTTTTTCTAAGCTTGTATAATGCAATTTCAGGAATATCAATGAAATTGATAAAATTGATAGCATTGATGAACTCGCAGCGACAAAAAATTTGCTCTTGGAATTATTAGTTACAAATTTACGAGAAAAGGTAAGTGAAGTGAACTTTCCATTTTTGCCCCTTCTCATTACATATCTTTTTTTTTTGTGCTTCTCATTAATTACATATCAATAGATGATGCAAGTTAAATGTAAGAGCAGCATTTACAAACCTCAATTATAAAAAGAAATAATTCTGTGGATTATGTATGCAATTATTGTGTTTAATTTGATAATTAATTTCTGGCAAGGATTATTACATCACACTGAAACTGATTAAATACTGAGCATTATTCTGAATAAGCCTTTTGATTAAATACCGTATCCATGTCTAGAATTGAAATTGCACTTTTGATTGCATTTTCTTTAATTTTTTTTTCCAGGAACGTTTCATAGAGGAACAGAGGTCTCAGTTTTTCATGATTCCCAATATAAGGTAAAATATGGAAATCTCTAATTTATTTTAGAGTTGGATATATATAATGCGGCCACACTCCGTCAACAAATAAATTTTTGAAATTAAGATTGAATGATTTGCCAAAGTCTTGCAATGGTATAGTTAAATATTTCAATGCATGGTTTACAAATGTTGTGCTTCTTATTTATTCCACGCAGCGATTTGGGATGTCCCCCGAGCACTTCAGCAGCAGATCCAACCAATCAATACACACTTGCTATGGATCAACGATTGGCATGGATGTCGACTTTCGCATCTCCACACCAGGGGTTAGAAAACAATATTAGCTTATTGTTTTTCCTTATTTTAAGATTGGGACATACATACTTGTGCAATACAATGTATATCAAAGTATCAAGGAAGCAATATTCATAAAGCAAAAAAGTACAAAAACATATTGCTACTTGTAAAAAATGCTATTGATTCTTAGCTGCATCAATAAGTAATACATGCATACAGTGTTGCAAGTACAGAATTGCAATTAATTGTTCTGGGCATTTTGCTTAATGTGCAGGGTGAATTCAGGGTACTCTGCCAGCACAGGAATACCAGGGACAAGCTATCCCGCTACTTCAATATATGAGAGGTTAGATAACAAAAAAGCTTACATATATTAAGGTTCAAAATATATGAGAGGTTAAATTTCCAATTTTCTATTGGAATGTGAACTGCTAAAGGCATATAATTAAGTAAAAAAAATAATGAAGCAGTAGGACAATAAAGGGTAAAATTGTTTGAAAAAATTGCAGAATTGTTTTGAAATACAGTAGCACATAACCTGTTTCATTCATAATGTGAAACACCAAGTTACTACCGGATTTTCATTATTGCCATTATTAATTATGCTTTTCTGATGGGTTTCAACTTTCAAGGGGGTCCTCAAGCACACCAGTACCGACGCAAACTCATTCTCAGACAGCAAAAGTGGCATCAAATTTCTGCCAGTTTCAGGGCCAACAAGAATTATGGCCTGATCTTGCTCATCCATGGTTAGACAACAAAAACCAGCTTTTGCCTCTAGCTTTATTGTTTATAAATTCGAGCTTAATTATGCACATATTGGATTCATGATCTGAACACCATATATTTGATATTGTACAGGAAATTGGCAAGCAATAATTGTCCTACAATTCCGTGGTTCCCTCAATGAGATTTGCAAGAGCAACTTCCCGAGTTTTGAGAAATACACAAGTTTCTACATCCTTTGGGAGATTTTAAGTATTTAATTTTCTGTCTGTTTGTCTGTCTATTTTTTTGGAGTGCCAGACTCTCATCTCAGTTAATGTAATGCGTGTAGCGATTTATACTCTCTTTATTTATTATAAGCTGATCAAATTATTGCAGCGAATTAATTAGGCGCAATTTTACATGAACATTAATTGGTCAAATGTTTGAAAATACTTTAAACGTCAAATTAAAGCTAAGTTTAGTTAATTGGTCGTGTAATCCAATTAATCCACCCTAATAAATCTGATTAATTAATTGTATTTAAACTTGGTAAGCATGTGTAAAATTATTATAAAATTCATATACTTATTTATAATATGTGAAATAAAAAAGCAAGTTTATTATGATATTGCAATTATAATATGGGGATTGCTAAAATGCTATGCATAGTACGGATGGCCTTCGTACTATGGATTCGTTCTTGAATTTCATGTTTCAAACAACCGATCCAAACCGTTCATTATCTTCTTCATATTAAAATCTCATTAGAAACTAAATTTTATATATTTTTTTTAATTTTTTTACTATTTTTTTCAGATTTTTGAAAATACTTAATCTAATAAATTATGGACCCTTCAATAACAATGATTTTAAAAAATCTGAGAAAAATAGTAAAAAAAATTCAAAAAAATGTAAAATTTGATTTCTAATAAGATTTCAATATGTAGAAGATAATAAACGGTTTGGATCGGTTGTTTGAAGCATGAAATGCAAGAACGAATCCGTAGCACGAAGGCCATCCATACTATGCATAGCATTTTAGGAATCCTCATTATAATATATTACATGTATATTACTACTTTTATTATTGCCCATACAGTCAACTTGTAATAAACAATTCTTAATGGCTCCGTTTGGATAAGGTGCGGGAAGAAGAGAAGAAGAGAAGAAGTGGGAAAAAGTATTGAAAAATGTGTAACTTTGTGAAGAGTTTGGATTGTTTATAATAAATTTATTCCCTTATTCCCAAATAAAATCCAAACGGAACCAATATTAGTACTTCTACTAATTAATTTATATTTTATATTTTTTTATAATATTGATTGAAACAAATAATTGTTTCACAATATTTCGTAATTGTTTGACAATATTTTTATAATACATTACGAATAATGCTTAACGGCACCTTATTTGTCCATTGAGTCCCTTCGAAATTTATAGCGCTGGTACGAATATCTCACCAAAGTATATGACATTATTCACACCTCACAGTAAAAATTTTCGCGGACTTTATTGAAACAAGTTAAATATTTACGAGCTCAACAAATACTCTCTTACTTCTTCAAAAAAAAAAAAAAGAAAAACCTCTTTATGGAGGATTTTAAAGAAATTGTATCTGTACGAGTTTAAATAAAAAAAAAACATTCATAGTACAAATTTGTTTGAGTTGCATGAGACCAAAATTTTTTAAGGAAACTAATGATATCTTTCGTGTTATAGCAGTGACAGAGATCGAAAAATGTTGGAGTTTTTATTTTTTAAAAAAAACTTTCTAATTCAATAGGTTTTTCAATGATTGTACATGTTCATTCTACGCAAACTCCGTAATTTTCTTTAATTTTTTTTTTCCTGCTGTTGGTTCTAAAATATTTATCTAAAGTTCAAATTCCTATGAAAAATAAGCGATATAATTAAGATCTTTGTTGAGCACTTCGAATAATTTAATACAATTTCAATTTGAAAAATAAGCGATATAATCAAACCGAAAAAAAAAATTCCCCAAACGGTTCTCATGCGAAATTACTTTTTGTCATCTCGTTGTTTCATCATCCTATCATCTCCCTACATACACATTAATTTTTTTCATTTTCATAGAATTCGTTAATAACTTTTCTTCTATATTCGAAAGTCCACGAGATGAAAGGATGAACACGGGAAAGATGAGCGTCAGGGGATGAGGACAAAGCGAATAAAAGAGAAAAAAGGAGAAGGAAACGAAAAAGAGATGATAAGAGGAGAGGGATGGGGATGAAGCGAAACAAAGAGGATAGAGGGAATGATTTATTAACTGGAATAATTATTTGTATTAACTAGGACAATTATTATATTAAATAGAACAGTTATATGTACTAACTAAAATAATTGTTATATTAACTAGAACATTTATATGTATTAATTAGAACAATTATTATATTAAGTAGAATATTTATTCTTAGAACTAGAACAATTATGGAGGAAGGGTGGGACAGGAATAAGTGTAACACTCCACCGACATTTGATTGTCTTTTATTGAATTTGACTAGGTTTGACTTTTGTTGACCAAAAATTTGATTTTTCTTTACCATCTTTGACCATTTTGACCCGCTATTGAACTTTGACCAAAGAACCAATGAAACAAAAAAAAATTCATTTATCCTTGCCGCTTTGAAATGTTTGACTGAAGAGAATTATTACAAAGTTGCCACCTGCCCTTATGCAATACCTTGCGTGTCCAATTTTCAAAATACATAATTTTCTTAACCAATTCCATTGTGTCACGTGTCTCATTCATCTCTATCCGATTGTTCAATACATGAACCGTAGAAGTTATATATTCCATTATCACTCGGAAATTAAATCTCCTTTTGGTTGAAAGTGATTCCATGGTATTATGGCTAAAAAAATAAAAGAAAATGATCATTTTGAATATCGATTAGTTTGATCCATCCGATCGATTGAAATTCGAGTCTACGTCGCAGTCGATTTGATTTATTTTTGAATTATGAATTGCTTGAATAGGTAATCGGATTTCTATATATTTAATTTCATATTGATTGACTGATATGATTGATTTTATCGTTTAGTTTTGATTGAATATGTATATCTAAATTGTGATTGGTATATTTTACGGGTTATCGGATTTGTAATTGGATGTGATGTGAATTTGAATCTGAATTTTGAGTCCTGATCCTCGTGAGTTCAGAGAGGGGCCGTTCCTAATCCTCCTGACATCGGGAAAGGACCACTCTGACTGACTAACTGTCTGGACCCGGTTATCTTCGTAAAATATATTATTTGTTATGTGGGTTAATCTGATCTGATTGAATTTTGTTATATTAATTAAATGTAGAGAAGTTGCGTCGTTAAATAACCGGTTACTGAGGTTTGTTCTTGACTCTGTTTATTTTTCTGTTGCGACGTAGGTTGACGGAATGTCAGATCGATGCAGAAGATATCGTTCTTAGCTCACGTCCCGCGACCCGTCGGTGGGAGCTGTGACAGTAAGTGTGACGTTCAGGGAAGGGAGAGGAGTGAAATAGAAGGGAGGAGAGGTAGCAGAACAGAGGGGAGTTCGGATGAGAACTGAATTAAATTCTAGAAACGGAAATGATGGATTTTTCAGAAATGGAATAAAAAAACGCGTCTCTGGGAGATAATGGAATGATCCTTATCAGCGTCGGTTCTGATGATAATTTTGAATTTGTTCTTCTTAAATATCGATTAATTTGAATAAAAGTTCTTTTTGTGGGACGCGAGAAGAAACTATATCTTCTACATCCATCTGACGGCCCGTCAACTTACGTCGCAACGTAATAACAAACAGAGTCAAGTACAAACCTCAATAACTGATTATTTAAGAACGCAACTTCCCTACAATTAATTATTACATAATAAATTTTAATAAGATTAAATTAATTCACAGAATAAATAATATATTTTACGGAGATAAGCGAGTTTAGTCGGTCAGTCTACTAGAGTGATCCTTCCCCGATCTCAGGAGGATTAGGATCAGTCCCTCCTTGAACTCAGGAGGATCAGGACTCAGAATTCATATTTAGATTCATATTCAATTTTCAAACTCAATATCGCATAAAATATATGAATCAATTCAGATAAACATATTCAATCAAAATTAAACAATAAATCAAATTAATCAATCAATACGAAATTAAATACAGAGAAATTTGATTACATCGATTCAATCAATCAATATGAAATTAAATATAGAAAAGTCTGATTATCTAACTGAACGGTTCAAAAATCACAAGCGAATCAAAATGACTATTCAAATCGATGAAGACGTAGGATTATTAGTCGTAGGAATTCTAATCGGCCGACAACTCAAAATAATCAATTGAACTTTTAATTGTATAAAAATAGTAAAACTCATTTAGATTGGACATGGATTTCATGGAAAGTTAAAAGATGCATTTCGGATTTGCATGCAAACACAAAAGAAGAAGAGGCATACGGCTTAATAGAGAAAAGGTACTTAAAAATAAAATGGAGACACGTGTATCTACCAAGCAGGAGATGTCCATCAAATTTTCGTATTCGGCTGTGCAACCTACGGAAGGAGTATGGTTCAACCATACAAGTTGATCAATTCCGGTCAATAGTTAGAATATCTAGTCAATTATGGTCAAATTCGGTCAAATTGGTCAACTTAGTCAGAAATTCAAAATTCTGGTCAACTTAAATCAAAATCGATCAAAGCTGGTGGGGTGTCACATGTTCTGCTTATTAATCATGTCATTCAATTGAGCCGAAACTCCTTTTAAGAAATTGCATCATCTCTTTCAATCTGGCACTTCCTACTAGCAGACTCTTGAATTTGATGCTACTTATATACAATTATATGATAGGAAGGTGCTATTTATAATATCAATATATGAGGGTCAATAAGTTTCTTCCCCCATCAATATTAATAAAATTATATAAAAAAATTAAATTATTCAATTATGGGGTCAAATAAAAATGCAATTAGGGCCACATGTTAAGTGGTTCAAATGGAATTTTTAAAATAAATTGTTTAGAAAATCATAAAAATATTTTTAATAATTTTTTAATTCCAATAAATTTAATCTTCATAATATTTAACCTTTATAATATGTTGAAAGCTTTACTAAATTTTTTTACATGAATTTTATGTTTTTTAAAAAAATTATACAGTATTAAATGTTACTAAATTTCTCTACCTTTCGATCTTGATGATATTTAATATTATTATTACAAATTATTCTATTTATTTATATAATTTCAAAATTCTACTTTAGTTTTTAATAATCATATAAAATATCATCAAGGTCGAAACGTAGAAAATTTTAGTAACATTTAATACTGTATAATTTTTTGAAAAAAAAACATATAAAATTTCATGCAAAAAATAATTAAGTAAGACTTTCAATATATTATAAAAGTAAAATATTTCGGAGATTAAATTTTATGATAATTAGAAAATTATTTAACAAATTGTATAAAATTTAAAAGAAAAATTGGAATAAAATTTAATTAAAAATATTTAACAATCGGTATAAAATTTAAAATAACAAGAGAAAAAAAGCTAGATGTAGGCTGATTGAGTGCAACTCAACCTTCACTGGTTTTAGAGCAAAAAAAATAAATACCCTCTCTTCTTTTTTGACAATGCATTGGGGGAAGCTCTGTACAATTGTATTACGTGTGTTTTATATTTGTTATTAAAAATGGGTTACCGAAATTATTTTATTTAAGAATTTTCACACAAAAAATTTTAATAGAAAGAATTATTATTATTTTTTTTAATAAGAAGAAAGTTCGTACGCGTTTTATAAAAGCGTATAGTATCTTTCCTTCGTACGCATTTATAAAACGCGCTCGAGGGCTCCGAACGCGTTTTATAAACGGGTACGAAGGAGATATAAATTCACCACTTCAGTTACGTCTTTTGAGGAGCTGACACCTTCGTACCCGTTTATAAAACGCGTTCGAAACCTTCGAGCGCGTTTTACGGATAACGACCATATCGTTGGTTTGTCTTTTGAGGAGGTAATAGAATATTTTATGTTAATTTAGATTTTTTTTCTTTAATAATTTAGATTTCTTAATAGACTGATAATATTTTTGTATAAATGATTATTATAAATTGTATTAAAAAATTAATTGAAAAACAATTTATTTAATACAACGGTTTATGTTTTGTGTTAATGCAGCGTGAAAAACATTTGGAGATGAGGTCGCACAAGCGAACGATTGAGGTGGACGATCGGATTGAGGGAAGGTTGATCAAACTGGGCCTGAGTCACATTACGAAGGTGAAGCATGTCAACGTCGACATGCCATTACTGAAGGCAATGGTCGAGTTTTGGCGTCCGGAGACGCATACTTTTTATTTTTCCGTCGGAGAGATGACTGTTACTTTACAGGTAATTTATTTAAACTTGATATTAAATTTTTTTACAATAATTTTCGTATTAATTTTCACAATTATTTGTCACATTAAATTTTGCCTTTATTACATTTAAAATTCAAATTCGAATATTAATTTTCGTAATAAATAAATTTGAAAAAGGAATTGCAATATTAACATGACATGAATTTAATGTATTTTGTAATTGTTATCAGGATGTTGCATTCGTATATGGTTTGCGCTCGACGGGCATCCCAGTTAGATCTAATACAAGAGGGTCCTGGGAGGAAAAGATTCGTGCAAATCTTTATGCTCATGAAGATTTGGAAAACTGGCACAGAGAAAAGAGGAGCAGGGAGTAAGTGAAAAAAAAAGTTATATATTGATTTTTGCTATTCAATATATGCATTGCTTACTTGTATTAATTATTTTAAATTTGTACAATGCAGGGGCGGTGTTGTGGGCAACAACATGAAGTTAAAATGGTTGAGGCAAAATTGCGGGGTGGCGCCACTGCCAGGTGCTACTGATGAGGAGTTAGACCGATACACGCGTGCAGTGGCTCTAGAGGTATTTGGAACGTTGATGTTTTCCGATATTTCTCAGAATTCCATCCCAGCATACTATTTGGAGCTCGTATCGGTATAATTTTCTTAACTTAAATAATATTTTTATTTGTTTGCTTTTCCATTTTTATTTTATATTTTTGCATGGTTATTATTTTTTTCAATATTCAAATTATTTTTTTTTCAATGCGTTGTTTAATTTAAATGCAGGGCAATTTGAATGAAGTTCCGGACTTCAATTGGGAAGCTGCCACGCTTGCTTGTCTGTATCGTGCTCTGGACAGTGCCTCCATGCGTTTCAAGGTTGTGACGGGACCTTGGATGCTACTGTTGTTTTGGGCATGGTCATACCTTCCTGTTTGTCGCCCAGAGGTTGCTCCTATCGGTGGATTAGGATAGCCTAACATAGATTCATGTGTTCCGTTTGGGAGGTAATAACTTATAATAATTTTTCAATAATTTTATGCAAATTACAACACATAAATGCTGACGTTCAAAATTTTCAGAAAACGGGGCGAAGTTCGGTCTTTCTTACGGAGCCAGCACCGTGGGGGCAGTGGAGAACCCACGGGACTACCTATCCGTGTTGAACGTTGAAGACGTCAACTGGTTTCCGTACATACTCGACAGGGCTTTCATGCCACGGATAGCACAAGAGGGTTCCATAGCGGAGCATGCTCGGTTGCCGCTCATTTTCTACCACATTGTTGTCTACTACTACCCCGACCGTTGTAGGCATCAGTTTGGACTGTACCAGATTACTCCTCCTCCACTACCTGTGGTACATTTGCTATATTTTTCAATTTATCATATGATAAATTTCAATTTAATTAGAGTGAAGAAGTAACGAGTTTATTTTAACAGAGTTGGGACATGACACAGAACCTGTTGGGTTTCCAGCATGGTACTTATCGAGATCGCCCAGATTTTTCTACCATTTTTGCGAGTGCATATGGAGAGTGGACTCAGGAGGCATTAGCAGCACGCTAGCTGGAGACTCGATCTGGGGCTGCTACTGATACGTTGCGATACTTCCGGTGGTTTTGGCGATATGGTGCCTCCGAGAGACCCACACCACGAGAGGATGCTGAGGCACGTCTCCAGCGCACTCAGCAGCTGCCACTCGCTCAGAGGCAGTACACAAACATGGGGTCCAGACTTCGCAATACAGTACGTCTTAATTTTTTTAATATGAAATGTATGATTGGTTAATATTTTGTGCAATATGTCATTATTCTCGTAAATTGCATGGCAACTCTGCGCTGAAGAATGCACTTCATGCATTGGGACTGGTTGTGAAGAAGGGGTGCAGAAGGGTGGGAAATGTAATTCTCACCAACTGTCGTTCGCAGTTGCATGATGCTTCCATGCCTTTGAGGTAATTTTAAAAAATTTAATTTTTCGATTGCGTTTTTGCATTTTAAATTCAACCTTCATAATTATGTCATTGTTCAATAATTTATAAATTACAGGTTGGAGGATTTGTTGGAGCAACGAGGACTTCCAGCAAATATTGCGGACATACCAAATTTTGGGGACGAGTCTTCCTCTGCATGTCCGACTGTACCCACAGACCTTCAGGCGGAGGATCTGATGCATGCGGTTAGTATTTGTTCATATGCAAGTTTCAATTTTAAAAACTAATTTATTTATATTGACATTGTTTTTTTTTTAATATTATAGGATGGTCGATTGAATACCGGACAATTAGATGATATTTTAGGACCACACACGTTCTTTCCTACTCAGTTTCCAGCCTCAGGTCCTACTCCATCCATGCATAGTGCATCAGCATCGACCTCGCAGTTTGCTGGCATTTCTCAGGATCCCACTGGCATTTTCACCGCCCACGTGCCACCACATCATGATCCTCCACCGTACTCCTTTGCGTCATTTGGTATGCCTTCCTTTTTTCCACCATTTACTGTTCCGTCAGTGCCTACGCCTTCTTTTATTCCATCATTTGACACTCCGTTGGGTAGTATGGGAGGGACAGACTCATTCAGCACATTGCTACGGACGGCCGCAGATGAGGAGGGAGACTATGTCCCTTTAGCGACTCCTCAGGAGGCTGGACAGACCGTTGAGTTTGGGCCCATACAGACGGCTCAGGAGGACCAGCATGAGGAGCACCAGGAGAAGGGCGATGAGGATACTGACTCGAGTGACTCAGGAGAGCTTACTGTCCCGCCGAGACGAGATAGGCGTGCGGTGAGGGTGATTGACAGATTTTCACCTTCAGGACCTAGGAGGAGGCGGTGGCGTTAGTTATGACGATGGACTGATTGTTTTTTTTTATGACTTGTGACTTGTTTATGACTTCTGATGGACGGATTGTTTTTTTTTCGTTTATGACTTGTGATGGACTTATGATGATTGACTATGCTTTTTGGATTCGTACTACCGATGATAGACTTGTGTATTATTTATTGTGATTTTCTTTATGTGTAATCAATATGAAAAAAACAGTGCAAAGCACTACTTGAAACATAAACGTTTATGTATTGAAACGCCAATAAATGAAATACTCTAAACAACAACGTTTATTCATTGAAATACTCCAAACAACAACGTTTTTCCATTGAACGTCAACACATTAAAGCCACAACTTATAGTGCAAAGAACTACAAAAAAATAAGAGAAAATAAAAAATAACCATAAAAATAAAACATTGCATTAACAATTCCAACTAAATTACATTAACAACCATAATAATAAAACACATAAATATTACAATGATATAAATACTTAGAGATTTTGACTATCTACATGTTCTAGAATTTCATCCCACCATGGTTGCTCATCTTCGTCATTCGGTTGTTGTTGATTACTCCCACCAGTGTTGTCAGCGAACTGAGCGACTTCGTTCCAAAAAGCCGCATCATCTTCTTGTTGATTACTCGGAAGAGTGTTGTCAACGAATTGAGCGGCTTCGTTCCAAAAAGTCGCTTCGATTTCTTCTTTTTCTATCTATGTCATTCGGCTTGCTGCAATTTGTCGAAGTTCATCCCTCTTATTCATTTCTCTCAATTTTTGCTCCGATTTTCTCAGCCTTTTTTTTCTTGCCTCTTCTTCCCTTATTTTTTTTTACGATCCATTTCTTCATTTCTTTCTTTAATAATCCTCTGGGTCTCTATGTCCCGAGCTCTTTGTTCATTCTCGTCGTGACGTTTGTGCTCATGGTAGTGGTCACGCAATATGTTTTCTTTGTAATTGAAAACTTGAGCACACCTTGTACAGCTCACTGTGTGGTCTCCATTAAAGTTGTATATTTTCTTGTAAACAGTCCAGTGAGTTGGTTCAGACGAGAGGTAGGGTTTCGGTTGTTGTTGGGGGATGGGTTGAGGTTCTATGTAATATTTTTTTACCAGTCATATCGCCTTTCTCGGTTGAGATTCTTTTCGTGTTCCGGCCATCGCCGCTCCTGGTACTCCTTATGTTCCCTTTCCGGCTCACCATTAATGTGCCATTGGTAGTGTATTTTTAACTCGAGCACGTCACCCTCTTCAGTCGTGTCTTCATGGATGTTGTATTTCAAAGTGCAATAACAAGAGCGGCAAATTGCCTCGTATTCTCCGTTTTCTAGTTGATTTCTATTGGCAGGGTAATGGTAGAAAGTTGGCCAATACTCAATGCGGGTTGTTGTTCGATAGTTTGGAACATCATTATTTGAGTTAGAGCTATTTCCTTTCTCCATTGTACTGAAATTTTTAACTAGAAGGAGGTACTGGGTGTTTGTGCATTCTAATTCAACAATGGCTGGTTTTATAAATAATTTCACTAGTTTCAAAGATGACATTGTAAAATCAAATCTTGTCATACCTTTTGCAGTATTTATCAGAGCATGCTTATACTTTTTTCTAAAAATTAAATAATAAACTGTAATAACTCGGTTCAATTCTCCTTCGTACCCGTTTATAAAACGCGCTCGAAAGCTCCGAACGCGTTTTATAAACGGGTACGAAGCTCTTACCACCTCAAAAGGAGTGAGGAGTAAGTGCACAGTATCTCTCCTTCGTACCCGTTTATAAAACGCGTTCGGAGCCCTCGAGCGCGTTTTATAAATACGTACGAAGGAGAGATACGTTACGCTTTTATAAAACGCGTACGAACTTTCTTCTTGTTAAATAATAATAATAATAATTCTTTCTATTAAAATTTTTTGAGTGAAAATTCTTATATAAAATAATTTCGGGATGGGTTACAACTGCATCTTGATATCCTTTAATTGGACAAGTTATTGCCAATAATATGGATGAAAAATGTTCCAAATAAAAGGGAGGTGAAAATTACTACAATTTGTGCACTCTTACGTATATGCGGTTAGATAAACACAAAACGTATATGATACTCAATATGCATATAAATTTTATTAAAATACCACTGTATAAAAGGTTGCACTTGGGGCAACGCAGGTTGTCATGGTCAGAGAATTTCAGCGTCATAAATTATTGTAATCGTCTTTAATATAGAGAAAGGGTGCTGGTGCATTAACACAACAATTTATAGGCTTAGAAAATACGCGATTGTACTAAATGATGATAACAATATGGATATGATTTAATTAGATCAGTATTTTTTAATTTTTTATCTTAATGAACTGTAATAAGTCCATATTTAATCTTTTCGACGTCCACATGATGTGTGCATCATTGCGTGATGCTAAAGGTGTTTGAACATTATCTTCTATTCTTGCACTTCCGATTACATTCCTAATTTAAAGCATAGTATATCGAAAAATAAAATAAAACACCGAATATATATTATAATAGGAAAGCAATTTTTTTAGTTCTCCATCCAAAATTTTTATCTTATGTTGTTGGTTAATTAGTCTGTAATCAAAATTAGAAAAGTTTCTCAATTAACACAACCCCACCCCTCGCCTATAAACAGTGTTTTAACGGTTGTGATAAAGTGCAATCTCAGAATTTATCATCCTATACCATACCAACTATAACAATATGATCCCTTATAATAACAGTCTGATTTTTTATTATAACAATATAATCCTTTATTATAACAATCTGATGTTTTATTATACAATCTAATCCTTTATAACAATTTCATCTCTTATTATATAATAATTGAGCATGTGTTGTACTGTACACACCGCTTTTGTTGCTTTTTGGACTTATAAAGTTATAATCTCAACTATTTTCTTTATTCTATTTAACATAATCAGCATCATTCCATATTAGCCTAGAATGGCACTTCTGGGTAGCAAAGAGAAACTCTAATTATAGCAGTATTTCAATAAATGATTTTTGTGCGCTCTGTTTTGTGTACCCGCAATCCTATGGCACTTTTCGGAAACAACCCTAGATCATTTTTATTTATTAAACAATTACAAAACTGTGCCGTGTCTAGACAATTCGCATGCCGTGGCGTGTTTATGCCATCAAAGTTAGACACGGCATGCTTAAGTTCTCGTGTCGTGCCATGTCCGTATCTTACCGTGTCGTGTCACCTCCGTACTGTGTCGTATCGTGTCGTATTCAGACACACCATATTTTTTTTAGAACACTACTTTTGACTTTTGACAAAGACACAAAAATTGTGAATATCTCAAATTTCAAATGTTTACTTTGCATAAATCTAAATCACCTTATAAATAAGTGAACACGTTGACAATCATGTTTATTTGAGAACTATATATGTGAAACAATTATCAACAATAAAAAGTATAAGAGAAAGTTTAATATGCACTATAGTGCATAGGACATTCCGTGCACCGCGGACTTTTTCGGAGGTATTTTTGTAAATTGAAAAATCTAATTTAACCAATCTAATCTACATATTAAAATCTCATAGAAAATCAAATTTTACAATTTTTGAGATTTTATTACTATTTTTTTCGAATTTTTTAAGACATGCCATTTTTGGAAAATTGTAAATAGTACAACATTCCAAAAAGGACATGTTTTAAAAAATTCGAAAAAAATAGTAATAAAATCTCAAAAATTGTAAATTTTGATTTGGTATGAGATTTCAATATGTAGATTAGATTGGCTAAATTAAATTTTTCAATTTACAAAATTATTCTCAAAAAAGTTCGTGGTGCACGGAATGCCCTATGCACTATGGTGCATATTAAACTTTCTCAAAGTATAATAGTATAAATTTATACTTCTTGATAATTTTCTCATGTTTATTTCACATTTTTTTTGCTGCTTATTTCCATCCGATCTGTATGAGTCACCTAATATCTCGAAATTATGTGATGAACAAATTGTGTGAATAAATTTCCGTTATTATGTTAGATATTAATTATTTAATAGGCTTATCAGAGCCATCTTTTTTGTAATTCGTATTACATCTAAGAATTATAATATAAGGTGATATAAAGATTAATTCAGTGTAAATTACAGAAAAAACATGCTAATATCAGATGTTGGAGAAAATCAAATTTGTGTAAGATTTACATTTTGAAAAAAGTTGACTGGCATGTCCAATTTTTATGTCAAATATTCACAATTAATTCTAGTATATATTTATTTGAAAATTCTGAAACCTATCAACAAGCGAAATAGGCAACAAATCAAGAAAAATATGAATACATACTCCCAATGTATTTTAGTGAATTGACAATTAAAGAATTACAATTAATTATAGGGATTTTGCTTAATATGCAGGGTGAATTCAGGGTACTTTGAGAGCATGGGAATACCAGTGACAAGTTACCCTGGCAATTCAGGGAACCAACAAATTGTATCAATGCCTACTTTCATCATCCGAGAGGTTAGATAACTAAGATCTTACATATATTAAGGATCCAAAAATATATAAAATCAGCTTAAATTTCTAATTTGCTATTTGAATGTCAACTGCTAGAGGCATATAATTAAGTAACATATGAAAAAATGGGGGAATAAAGGTTAAAATTTTTTGGCAAAATTGCACAATTATTACTGGTTAGTACTACAGAGGTGATGAATATTTTATATTCTTTTTTTTTTCTCTTTTTGAAATGGAGTTGTGCATAACTTGTTCCATTACAACATAAAACACCATGTTATTATCTGATTTTAAGTATTGTCCTTATTAATTATGGTTTCATGAAGGACTTCAACGGGATCCACAAGCATGGCAGCGTCGACGCAAACTCATCCTTCCATTGAAGGAATAGATCATACGGCAAAAGTGGTGTGGTAGCCCAATTGTCTGAGTTAGAGAAGGCGATATTAGCATATCCCACTAGTTTTGTTTGATTTTCCTAGTGCTTGAGCAAGTTACACATTTTTGCTTGTTTTGGGGAGATTTTTAAGTGTTTATTTGTTTTGGAGTGCCAGACTCCTATTTATGTTATGTATTGCTGTTAAAGCAAACAATGTAATGCATTTGGTGTAAATTGTGATGCTTCACCATGTTTGTTTGACAAGAGTATAGATTATGCCTTATTTTTACTTCCCTCATGATAACACATATGCCATGTTTGGTACCTTACAGATTGCACCAATTTAGAAATATTACTCTCTTTTTCGGTGATCTGATACATGGTCTACACCAACGCAACTTAAAATGTAGCTTGCCATGGTAAAAATCTATGGATATAGTGCATGTATATCTTGTTTATACTTTACGGCTTTTCGACTCTTAACAAATTATTCTGCGATGCATATGATTTATGAGACGTCAGATTCATTTCAATGCTAGAAGTTCATTCATCAAAATGGCAAATGCAATTTATAATTAGTACCATTTTTTATGCCTTGTAGGTTTACAAGAACAAAGGCAATTTTAAGCAAATTTACCTTCCTGTATTCTGTATTCTGTAAAATTTCTCCTCAATAGTTTCTATTCTCGCTTGAATTTTAAGCAAATTTACCTTCCAATAAGATGGTTATATAACAGAATATATGGGAAATTGATTACTGCCATCTGCAGTTTTGTCATCTCTGTCATCGCTAAATATAAAGTGAACATATACAGCAAACAAAGTGAACTTATAGACGATATAAGTGAACACATACAAACAAATAAGTTTAATGAAAATAAGTTGAATATGCATGTAAACTTCAGAACAAGTGATGACAACACTTATTTGTTTGTAAGTGTTCACTTAGATCATCTATATGTTCATCTTATTTGCTATTTATGTTCACTTTGTATTTAGCGATGACTGAGATGATATATTTGCCGATGACACTTATAATTTCTAGAATATATGGATACAATTTTATACCGGGGAAAGTTTGATTTTGACCCAAAATACTCGGACCTTTCAATCAGGCTATGGCCTACTTTTCTTTATGTTCTTGTTTTAACAGGCTTTCATGAATGCCTACAGAAATTTCTTAAATCATGAATTTAATTAAAAAGTTATAGTTTATGTGTTCACTTAATCGGGCTCTTAGGGCTGTCAATGGGTACGGTACGGTACGGTAGAAGGTATTTTCATTACCGTACCCGTTAAAATTTTCTTTACCCGTACCCTACCCGTACCCGTTAAAAATAGCTTTACCCGTACCTTATCCGTACCCGTTAAGAATTAACGGTACGGATACGGTAACGGTAAAAAATGAATATAATAATAATAAAATGTGTACACTCTGTATAAATAAATTATATCAATAAGTATATTAATAAAGTGCAACAATGGTGGCGAATATTTTAGGTTTATGCTTTTTTATATTTTCGTACACTGAATGGAAAGAATTATAAATCTTAAATAAAATCTAGCAATATTTTTTTACCAATCATGTAATATAAGATGCCATATGTATCATGTAATTGTATCTTTTTAATTGTGGCAATTACTCGTTATGAAAACGGTACGAAATAGTTTTTACCCGTACCCATACCCGTTAAATTAACGAAAAATTTTCCTTACCCGTATTCGTACCCGTTAACTTAACGAAAATAAAACTTTACCCATACCCGTCTTATACGGTACGGTACGGGTTGGGTAAACGGGTAAACGGGTTTCATTGACAGCCCTAGAGTAAATCGGCTGTACCAACCGCCGTCACAATTTTTTTAATATTTAAATATTTTAAAGTTTAAATGTTGAATTCAAAATGTTGATCTTATTCAATTATACGGGCGATCCGTTTTCATATATAAGTATTATAAAATTTAGAATTTATTTGATACGAGATCAAACGGTCAACAAATGAATGAATATGGTTAACTATTATCTGATTAATTCTAATACGTTCATGATTTGGTCACTTAATCAAGTATCAAATTGACTCTAAATTTTATAAAATTTATATGAAAATACATCGCCTGTAAAATTGAACAAGATCAACATTTTGGATTCAACATTTGAATTTTAAATTTTTTAAATATTAAAAAAAGTTGTGATGGTACAGTCGATTAACTCGGCATACAATTTTACACCTCAAACTATATCAAATTAAATAAATTAAATGGGTGAAATAACAGTGTAATTAAGATCAGTCACGGGTTTGTGCCTTTTTTTTGCTCGCAATTTTTACACCCTAAGCTCCCTAATAGAACTGCTACTACTTGCGAGCTTCTATATATATGTAGTTATATATAAAGATGCTACTCAAAATTTTATTAAATGCCACTTTATAAATGGGTGCGCTAGGGCAACACAGGTTGTCCTGGCCAAAGAATTTCAGTATTATAAATTTAATACAATCGTAATTTTCAGGAACATAAATTTAATATAATGAATGCGCTGGTGCATTTTTTACATAATAATTTATAGACTTAATATATATGTGCTCGTAGATGAAAACAATTCCAATATGATTAATCAAATAAATATTTTTTTTATTTTTTATCTTAAATTCTTAATTGAATGTTATTAGTATTTACATTTTTTTACGTTGCATGATGGTAAATATGTTTTGAATTACTACAAAATTTTGTAGGTCATAATTTCAATTTTTACACTTCCGTTTTTTTTATGCCCAATTTAAAACATAGTATATTGAAAAAAAAAAGAATATAGTGTCGGCCAGAATTACATAAAAAAAGAAACAGTTTTTTAGCTCCCCGTCCGTAATTTTTATTTTTTTCTGTCGGTAATCCAAATTTGGAAAGTTTCTCAAATTACAGTATAACACACCCATCCACGCCTATATATATATACATATATAATGATCAGCTCACCATGTTTCGTCCGATCATTCTCATATCTTCTCCACGCTTTCTCTACATTCTGTCTCTTTCTATCCCTCGAAAGTATCCCACTGCATCAACCTCTTCTCACCTTAATTAAACAAGGTATGCGCTAATTACAATCCATAGAATAATATATACAATCTATTGTGCTGTTTTTTTTTTTATTTCTTCTGGTAATTAAGTAGCAAACAACTGTATCCCATATTTGGAATCAATCTTGTTTGCATTATTAGAGACCAGGAAATAATTTAGGTTTCTTTAATTCTTGAATAAGATTTTTGCATACAATGATTTAATTGCCCCTTTTCTGTTTTTTCTCCTTTTAAATTTCGTGGAATAACAGAACAAAAATCAAATGGGAAGGAGAAAGATTTCCATTACAAAGCTGGAGGCAGAAGGTCAGCGGAGAAACACATTTACCAAGCGATCATTAGGCATCAAGAAGAAAGTAAAGGAGATTTCTGTTTTAAGTGATGGTAAGGTGATGCTGCTCATTCGTTCACCGAAGGGGGAATATGATCTTGCTCTTGGAGTGAATAAGTATTAACTGCATGCTCTTAATTTTTGGTTTATATTTTGTATTGATGCCTTTTCTTCTTCTGTCAAATTATTTTACGTTTTTTAAGCAAAGAAGTTAAAATCAGCACGTCTTTCAATGCTGCCAACTTAAGTTTTGGATGTTCTTAAAAGTGATCAAAATTTCAGTAATACATGACCAGTAGGTGCAGATACAGAACAGCAACACATTGTAATACCTGCTATTGAAAGAGAAGCATTGTTTTATCCTTTCGTTTCAGTTGTCATATATATGCACTTTTCATTTAATTATTATATTTTCCCTTGATTTTGTCAGCACCTTTGACGACATTGTTCAGCAATTTTTATCCGAAAGCCAAGAAAACCGAAACAAATCGTAAGTTTTTTTTCAAATCTTCACTTATATTTATCCCTTTCTGAAGTATATTACCATGTTGAATGTATACCGGTACTGTTCTGGTCATAAGAGTATACATACAGAGAACATATATATGGCTTCGTACAAGATATATACGGATATACCCCTCCAGGATCTAGGATTGATCTGGTTTAATTACGTTAGAGACCCATGGTTTTCATAATTTCGAGTTCATGTCTTCTTTTCTGTTCACTTAAACAACTGGGGAATACTGAGAAAATATAGAAGGTTGATGTGAACAAATTTAATTCTCTCATTGTGCAAATTAATTAATCTTAATAAAATGAAACAAAAAGAGCTTCTAGTAGCGTAGTACCATTCTGGTCTAGTACTATGCCTTTTCATGGCATCTATATATGTTCTGGCAATTATTCACTGTACTCTGGCAATTATTCTGGTCTAGTACTATGCCTTCAACTTAGGTCTTTTTCTAACTATAAGCTGTACTCTGTTTTCAATTTGCAGATGGAACCGCAGCATGAAAGTAAGATCATGAAATACCTTTTTCTCTATTGTTAAATTAAATAAATATTATCCGTCGCCATAAATTAAATAATTAAATTTCATGTGTAGTACACACGGCTTTTCTTGTCTTTTGGAATTATGACCTCAACTATGTTTTTTTATTACATTTAGCTTGCATAATCAGCATCTTTCCATATCAGCCTAGAATGGCACATTTGTTTACCAAATGAGTAACTCTAATTATTTTGAGCACTCTGTTTTTTTATGGTAAACAAAATTCATTATAGTTCAATCTTCAAATGGAAATCCATATAAAGACGAATTAGGAAAGAAAAATAAAAAGGAAAAAATGACAAAAAATTTTCTGGTTTTACAAACTTTAATGGTAACCCTCACATAATAATGTTGTTTGGTTTAACAGGAGCTGGACAAAGCATTCAGAGAGGACGAGGAGAGTTATAAAGCACTGAGGGATCATGGGTATAATAATTTTCTTTTATTTATCTTTCAAATTTTAAATGCAAATTGAACTTGTTCAAACTAAAAGTTAATTACATGTCTACTGTTTAACAATAAAGGAATAGATTTCAAAATAGATTAAGCAGCTGGTAAAATTAGAGCAGCATACTTTATTGTGCCATGAGCTATCTTGATGATATGAAATAATCCTGTTCCTGTTTAACAAATGATGTTTCTTTTTCTTGGTGCAGTATGTTATCTACAAAGAAGGAAGGCTCTCAGATGGAGGAGTTTAAGTCTGTCAAAGAAAAGATATCAGAAATAGAGAGCCGACTGGGTCCTCTACGGTAATTTAGACCTAATAATTACTAAATCATAAACTTTGTTTTCCATAATATCTTCCTTCTCAATTAAGGATTTTGGCGCCCTCGATAATGTATCAATTTTTTTTAGCCTTTAAAATAAAACAAAAAACAAAAGATAATGTACCCTTTTTGGTGTTGACCTTATGGTAAAATCGGACGGTCCAAATCAGATCAAAAAAATAACAAAAAATCTCACCAGTAAACCAACGAGCAATCTTAGCCATTTGGCCTTTGATCGAATATTATATAATGGCATGCAACAAACCAAGATACTTCTAATTGTAATTATATAAATTTCTAGTACTTATTATATAAATCTTCTCTCATGTTTTCTTTCACTTTTTTTTTTCTAATTAAGCTTGTATTGTACAATTTCAGAAATATCAATGATATTGATAAAATCGATAGCATTGATGATTTAGCAGCGACAAGGAAATTGATACTGGAATTGATAGTTAAAAATGAACAAGAAAAGGTAAGCAATATGCTTTGGAGAATTTTCATTTTTTTCCCCTCCTTTCTAATTACATATCAATAAAAGCTACAAGTTAAATGTAAGACCAACATTCACAAACCTCAATTATATACGACAGAAAAAATTACGGGAATTAGATATGCAAGTATCGTGTTTAATTTGATTATTAATTTCAGGCAGGATTATTGCATCACACTGAAACCGATCAAATACTGAGCATATACTGTACGTATCCATGTGTACAATTGAATTTACACTTCTGATGTGCATTTTCTTTATTATTTTTTTTTCTAGGAATTGTTCATGGTGAAACAGAGGTCTCATAATTTCACGATTCCACATATAAGGTAAAATATAAAAACATTAATTTATTTTAGAGTTAAATATATTATATATATAATGTGGCTACACTCTGTTAATACATTATTTTTTTTTAAATGTGAAAGAATTGCCAATGTCGTGCAATGGTATAATTAAATGGCTGAGTAATGTTGAGCTGCTTATTTATTCCATGCAGGGATATCAGATGCTCCAGGAGAGCACCAGATTCAACCGATCACACAAAAGTGACATGGATGCCGAATTTCACATCTCCATACCAGGGGTTAGAAAACAATATCATGCTTGTGGTTTTTCCTTATTTTAAGATTGGGATCACTTACATATAACATCTGCTAAAAACCCAACTGTGCAATACAATGTATATCAAAGTATTAAGGATGCAATATTATTTTTTGAGGGTCATTAAGGATGCAATATTAATAAAGTAAAAAAGTACAAAAACATATTGCTAATTGCCTAATTGTTAAAGATACAATAGAATCTTATCTGAATTAAATCATTATAAGTACAGTGCTGCAATTAAAGAATTACAATTAATTGTTAATAGGGATTTTGCTTAATGTGCAGAGTGAATTCAAGGTACTCTGCAAGCACGGGAATACCAGTGAATTCAGGGAACAAACAACAAGAGCCTACATATATTAATGAAAGAGATGTGCAAGAGCAAACCTGGCTAGCTAAGTGGATAGCAGGAGAACCCTGTGGATTCAATGAAGGAGATGTGATAAACCAAATGTGTGAGTTAGAGGCGGCGATATTAGGAGACCCCACTGGTTTGTCAGATTTTCGTAGTGCTTGAGCAAGTAACATGTTTCTCCATGTTTTTGGGAGATTTTATGTGTTGCTGTTAAAGCAAACAATGTAATGCATTCGGCAATTTTGACTCGTCTTTATTTATTAAGCTGATCAAATATTAGGGTTGTTTTTGCTTAATTAGGGTAATTTTGGATTCTTCGCCATGTTTGTTTGACAAGAGTATAAATTATGCCTTTATTTTTACTTCTCTCATGATAACACATATGCTATGCTTGGTACCTTACATATTGCACCAATTTAGAAATATTACTAACTCTTTTCGGTGATCTGATACATGGTATACACCAACGCAACTTAAAATGTTGCTTGCCAGGGTAAAAATCTATGGATACAGTGCATGTATATTTTAATTGTTTATACTTTACGGCTTTCCGACTCTTAATAAATTATATGCGTATTTCTCTAAGAAAAATGCTAAAAACTTGTACAATAAAATTTAATTGTCCAGGCTCTGGAAATGATTTTTACTAAAATGAAATAAAGCTTTACTTATCACATTTATAGTACTGAACTGCTGATTCTCAGTTGGAAATATCGACTCACTAGTCTATATATTATGCTATTATATTATGGGATGCATATAATTTATGAGACGTCAGTTTCATTACAATATGGTTAAGCGCAAAAATTCAAACCATTTTTTATGCGTTGTAGGTTTACAAGAACAAAGACAATACATTAAGTCCTGTATTCTGTAAAATTTGTCCTTAATAATTTTTGTTCTCGCTTTAATTTCAAGCAAATTTATCTTCCAATAATATGTGGGCGGTGACCCCATTTTTATTCAAAAAAATAAATATATAAAACATCGAATTTACCTTCCAATAAGACGTTTGTATAACTAGAATATATGGACAAAATTTTAAACCGGCGAAAGTTTGGTTTTGAGTTTTGACCTTTCAGTAGTCAGCCTCAGGCCCAATTTTCTTGTGTTCTTCTCTTGACAGGCTTTCACGAAATGCCTACAGAAGTTTCTTAAATCATAAATTCAATTTAAAAGTTATAATTTATGCGCCGAAAAAATTAAAAATAATATTACAATAATATAAAATATTAAAAATAATATCAATATAATAAAATTTGTAAATAGTATCGTAAGTACGGAATCCGAGATTCCGACCACAATTACGAAAACTCAGATTTCGTAACAAGCTAGTTACGAAATCCCGAATTCCGTAACTAGCTTGTTACGGAATCTGAGTTTCCTAACAAGGTCAGATTTGGATTTTGATCATTTTGAATGATGTTAATATAATTTTATATTCTGTATTAATTTAATATTAGTTGTTACTATGGTTTTTATTTTAATTAATTTTCAATTATCTAACGTTTTGTAGTTCTTACCTTCATAATTAATTTATATTTTCTCTTAGTCTTTATGTATAATACATTTTTTTAAGTTATTAATGGGTCATAAGCCACACCTAATTTTAATTTTCAATAAAAGAGAATTTTTACATTTTGCAATTACATTTATTACTAGGACTACATATTCAATACAAATTTTATAAATAAAAATTTTAGTAGCGTTTGATATTTAAACAAATAATATAATACACCAATAATTAAATTATAAATATTACTACTTCATAATTCATAATAAAAACACATAACCACCATAATAATAAAAACACATAAATATTACATTGACTAACAGCCGCATCAACTAACTTTCATTAACCACTATAATAATAAAACACATAAATATTAAAGCGAAATAAATACTTAGATATTTTGACTACCTACATGTTGCAGAATTTCATCCCACCATAGTTGGTCATCTTCCTCATTCATTTCCTGTTGATTACTCACACAAGTGTTGTCAGCGAGCTGAGCGGCTTCGTTTCAGAAAGCTGCATTAGCTTCTTGTTGATTACATGCACCAAGGTTGTCAGCGAATTGAGCGGTTTCGTTCCAGAAAGCTGCATCGTCTTCTTGTTGTTCTATCTCTGCCATTTCTAGCTGATGTATTACACTTAATTAATTCCATTAAACAAAGAGCAAAGTAGATCTAGTGCACAAGCTCAATTCGACACAAGAGAAAGGTATAGGAATTGTACCTCCCGCGAAATCGTATTCGCGGGGCTCGACCAAGGCATGGTAATCGATGGCGTGCCTTCTCCACCGTCTCCACCACGTCTAGTAGCCGCCCTCGAGTCCACCAAGGAGGATTAATCACGTTCTACAAGGTACGTGCTAGCATACCCAAAGAACAAGCCTAATCCTTATGGTTTTCTCTCTTGCATCAATCAACAACCTTGATTTAGTGGAGAGAAAATAGCTCAACACATGAGCAAAAGAGAGAAAGAGAGGATGAAAGTGGCGGCCTCTATGGGAGGAATGATAGGAGAGAGAAAAGCTAGGTGGAGGCTCTCATAAGTGGTCCTTATATAGAGCACAAAACCTAATTGACCTCTTGCATAATTACAACTATGCAATCCACCTACCACCATATTGGGCAGCCACGAAATGGGCCTATATGGGCCACTTAATCCACTCAATTTAGTCTCTAATTCTATTAATTAAAGCCTCATTTATTTGCTCTTTAATTGGGCTATCTATTTGCTACCAAATAACGGCCCAATTAATTAATATAACCATTTATATTAAAATTGTGTTGAACTAAATTAATTATTAACTCATTAATAATTATTTTAGGATTAGTTAATGCATTAATTTATTTCTATATGATCCATTGACTTAATTAATTATAACGGTCCACAATGGTATATAATTAATTAATCAATCTTATCATATTTTCACAGTACTTACTGCTGTGAATAAATAAATAATGTACTGCTACAGTATTTAAATCCTGCATAAGAGAATAAAAGTATTTCTCTATTTTGATTCTTATGTCACACGATATCATCGTATAATCCAAGATAATAATGTGTCATTCTTGCAGATTATACGTTTCTTGATCTAGAGTTGATCGCCTAGTTGCGCGCATACGATCCAACTCCATCAAGGGGCCCAAACAGATATCGTCACTCACTAAGTGAATTAATGAGGGACATACGGTTTTCTTGATGATTAGTTTTTCCCCGCACAATTCAAGAGAACGTAAATCAAGTCCGTATAGCAGCCCTTAACGGGAATCAGCGGTAGACAAGATTTATAGAACCTATCCTCATGTGGAAAAGATAAACATCTCAAACTTAGAACCAAAATCATAACGAAATAAATAATGACACATAACACAATCCATATATTTATTTCGTTGGGTCAAGTCCTGTGCTATGTTCCATAACATACACATATGTAATTAAGTCGGTAACTCTTTACCTATGATTTGTAGAACTTAATCATCACTTAACTTGCATACTAATCTTATATGATAATTAATGTTCCTTGTTAATTATCAAGATTATGGACCATTTAGATTTATTATTGTCATTCTAAAGAATGATCCACAAAGATCCGCAATTCAGATCCTCAACCTGAATGATCTGACAATAATAAACCAAGGAACAGATGATAAAATATCATCCATAACATAAACTAATATTTAAGTCATTAAATTATTGACTTCTAGGACATAACTCTAACAGCTGCTGTAATACTTCTTTGTTAATCTCTTTTCTTGTGCCATATCAGGCTCTCCCTGATTTTTTTTTTCCAAGTTTTTCTTCTTCCAACTTTCACCTCTCTTCCGCAGCCTTATGTGTCATTTTTCTCATTTTTTCCATCTCATCTCTCTCTTTCCATTTTTTTTGTTGTGCATCCCACTGTTGACCCTTAAAAAATGGTGATTCCATGAAAGCCAAAATGCAAATTTAAACAAAAAAAAAATCAAAAGTCAAAAACAGCGAGAACCAAATTCCCAAATTGCCAAAAACCAAAATCAAATTGCGAAAAATATCAAACAAACTCCAAAAATCCTCAAAATTTACCCAAAAATTTCCTAAGAATTATGATGAATTATCATAATTTTTAAATCCCAAAAATAGCAACACAAACTCCAAAATTTGCAAACAAACCCAAAAATTTCACAAAATTACCAAAATAATTCTATGAGGAATTTACCAAAATTACCAAAATAGATTAACAAAATTACCAAAATAATTCCTTATATTTTTCTAAGCCTACCCACAAAATTTCAAGCAAAAATACCCAAGAAAAAGCCCTCAAATAATTTATTTAGGTTTGGCCTTAAAGAATAAAAAGGAAATTGGGAAAATCAAATGAAAATTCCAGAAAATTGCAAAGTCTCTAACGCGTACACCCATTGGAGAGGATCCAGGGGGGCCAAGAATGTCGCTGCCCCCTTGGATGAATTACTGTTTTCATTTAAAGGCTTGGGTACACCCGTTCTGTATAAACCATGCACAGGAATTCGAAATGTTCTATTGGCTCACAGTGAACCCAGACCACCTATCTTCTCCCCTCTTGTTAAATTTTACACACTGGCCCCACTTGTAAGAGGCGTCCCTTCTCCCTCAGTAAAAGAACAGAAGGTGAAAACTTCGACTCTTACCGTGCACGCCGGGTAAGTCGACGAGGAGAGTCGACGTGGCCTCCCCCATGGCCACAGACGCAAAACCAGACCCAGTCGCCCATGGTTTTGCAAAACCAGCAACCTAGCGCAGCCCATTCTCCACCATTGATGAAAATTGGACGATGGAGATGCACACGGCTCCAAGATGAAACCCTAGGGTCCCTGCCTATATAAGCACCCCCAAAATCGAAGGAAAGAAGAGAGAAAGAGAGGGGTAAGGTTAGGCTAGGATTAGAATAGCGTTTCTGTATCAAATTGAGAGAATTGAAAGGTAATTGTAAGAGGCATTCCGTCGAGCAGTTGGAAAAGAAAGAGAGGAGTAAGAATTGAGTGTTTCTCTGTGGGTATCCATCTCTGTTCAAGTGAAATAAACAAGTTTGAAGTGTTAATTGCTCCTCTTTTTCGCTCTTTCTTTAATTCTCCATTTTTTCTTCTCTTCTCTAAATCAAAGCAATAGCAATTGCCTTGTGACAAGGGAAGGGATCTGCTAGGGAGCACGGCTCCCATGGTGGATCCCTGAACTTGAAACAAGGGGAATCAAGTATTAAATGATTGTTTCTCTTTGTTTTAATTGCAATTCCTCAAATTAAGATAAAATAAAAGAAAAACAAATTAGTTCTTTGTCTGCTAGGGAGCTCTGCTCCCATGGTGGATTTTGGTTTGGCATGGAGCTCTGCTCCTACGCTGGATCCCTTCTATGATCTGCTAGGGAGCCCTGCTCCCATGGTGGATTGTGTTTAAATGTGTTTAGTTGAGCAATGGCCTCAATTAAGCCGTTTAAACATTCAAAAATAGAAGGGATCTAGGGGAGGTGCTGCTCAATTTACTCCAGAAATTGTAAATAAGATTAACCGTTGCATTGTTACAAAAAAATAGTAATATATACATAAATCTGTTCACAATTGAAATAAGTGAAAAGGTGAGGTTATCTTTGCATAAAACATGAAAACAAGCATGGACAGCAGGTACATGGCCTCTTGAACAGCAGGGAGCAAAATTTTATTATTTTTAGAATGTCCTACAATTTTATACTAATTAATGAAGACACCTCCATGAAATATATTTGAAAAACATCAAAAGTTATTTTGAACTACTGCAAGGTGCTTTTAATATCACATTACAACTCCTGCAAATGATTTTTCTGTAACTGAGGCAACTCGAAACAAAAATCCTCAAAAACAGTGATAAAAGTACATAATTAATTCAAATTAAAATTGCAATACATGTGTAAATGCCTCCTATACAATCTGTAGTGTCTTCTACATCAAAAGCAAGTTCAGATTAGTCTAAATAAGCTATAGAGTTAAAGCTTTCTGCTGCAAAACGACTTACAAGTAAAATTGAAAATTGAATAAAAGTGAACAAAGCACACTTTTTGTCTCATTGTCTCACATGGCAAATCAGGGTGCCTCAAAATGAAATAAAGGCGTAGATAAACTAAAATCAACCCCCTGAAACTCCCCCAGTATTTTCTGGCACAAAAGAACTGCTCAGTAGGCCCCACAGTAGAAGCTCGAATTAGACCAAAACCAATCCGAAATGTCTCAGTTGAGATCACATCTTCCTAAGCTTCTACGTATCAAATTAACTTCACCATCGTCGTCAATGTGCACCTGTGGACGAAAATAACCCCTCTCTGGCAAGGAAAAGGATGCACGAAGCTTCGAGTACCATTAATGGTGATCCAAAAATCCTAAGGTCCCACCAGGTAGCACAAGCTTCCATTTCTTCAAAAAATGGCACCGATGTGCTCTCCTCGAGTCTACGACTCTAATGCACCAAATCTCGATTGAAATGATGAACTGAGCCGCCTCAATTTCGTCGGAGAAGTTTCAGGGATCAAATTGCAAAATGACCAGTCCCCTGTCGGAGAAGACGGATTCAAATCTGCGATTCTTTCGATTTTCTGCGACCAAAATCTATGTGGCGGGTCTCTGACAAGACGATAACCCGTTACATGGATCAATAAAAATGGTCGACACTCGTTCAAACCTAAAATCGCACCCTGCCACGTCAGCATTCAATCAGTGACACGCCAGCGCCAATCAGCAGCCAAATCAACCCTCTGTGCCTACGTGGACGAATCAGAAAATTCCACGTCAGCAGAAAATTCAAAAAAAAAATCATTAAAAATAGTAGGAAACTCAGAAAAATTCAAATAAAATATCCATAAAATCCTAAAAATCCAAATAAACCAAATTCACTTATATTTTGATATAAAAGTCTGTCAAATTATTGGTCCTTTCTATTTTTAAAGTATTTTCAATATTAAATAGATTTTTAGGATCCAAAGTCTTGAAATCCAAATCAAATCCAAGACCAAAATAGTCTTGAAATTCAAACCAAATCCAAAGGCCCAAAATAGCCTTGATAAACCCAAATCCAAATCCAAATCCTCCAAAGGCCCAAAATAGCCTAAGGATTGAAAACAACGCCCCAACACAAAAACGAAAACCAAGTCTGTCTCAATTAACAAAATCATTCAAGTATTCTCAATTGGTCCCGTCAATTAGGTATGGTACACCAATTGAGTCCAGTTTAACCCAAAAGAAATAAACTCAAAATAAACACAAAACCAATCATTTTTCTAGCCTTCACATATAATTCTTTAGATCCCTTAATTAGAGGTTCTCGTGAGCGATCACGGGGTAATTAACAGTAGGGGCCTTCGCCTGCTGGAAAGAAAGGACCCACGAAATCAATAAACCTCTTTAAGAAGCGACTCATGTTTTGGTTCTCTTGTCGTTAAGAGATACTCGAACGGAGATCGAACCTTAAGGGGGGTGAATCTAAGGCTATGTTCCCATTTCTCGAGGAAACCCAATTCATTCTTCGAGGGATGACGAAAAAGCCGCAACACCCACCAACCTTGTTTTTCATGTTCATCGTAGTGGTCACGCAAGATTTTCTCTTTGTAATTGAAAATCTGACCACACTTTGTACAGCTCACTGTGTGGTCACCACGAAAATCGTATATTTTTTTGTAAATCATCCAGTGTGTTGGATCTGGTCTCCACGTATTTTTTGGTTTTTGTTGTTCGGGGATCGGTTTAGGTTCTTTGTAGTAGTTTTTATACCAGTCACAATTTTTGAGTTCAGGTTTACTCAGCAAATTTCGGAGGTACTCTTTATGGTCTTCTCCACCATTAATGTGCCACTGATAGTGCATGTACAATCAGAACTTGTACTCATTTTCTACATAGATATTATATTTGAAATTGTAAAAATATTTAAGACATGTTGCAAGATAATCTCCTTTTTCTATTTCATTTGGATTGGCAGGGCAAAGGTTTAAATAGCGGATGATACAATCAGATCAGGATACGGGCCCAGTGGCTATGTAAAGCCCCTAAAGGAAAGAAGGCCCAAAGCTACTATGATTATGGTGGACCCAGAGCCGTTACGCTTTAGGTGGGACTTGGGTGAGAAACCGTTAGAAAGGACTTTCCTTTGTGGGTCCCCCGGAGAAAACGATCTCTCAGGACAAGTGGTTTTCGATAACTGCCTTGGGATACTCTGTGACCTTCCGAGGGTGTCTGCTAGGAAAACCTCGACACAACCTCGCACAGGCGCACTTGGTTTGGAAACCAAGGAGAGACAGATTGGAGTTAGGAGAGGTTTTAGCGACATTCACGTCGCAATCGAAAGGAGGGATGGTGCCACAGACAAGCCACAGAAGATCTGGTGCGGTGCCACCTGACGATTATAAATAGGTACCCCCTCCATGAGGAAAGGGGTTTAGACTCTTGTAAACAAAATGAGAAACCATGTATTAACTCGATTAGAAAGAAATGAATTGGAGATTTCTACTTCTCTTTGTTTAATCTCTTTGTTGAAACTTATGAGCTAGATTTTAGGTTATCAGCGGATAACAGGTTGGTAGTGAACAACCTCATGTCATAGCGGATATCGGATAGCGGTCATTTAGCGGCCGCTATGGGATCATAACGGACCCGTACAAATGTACTTATTTATTACATCATATACATATTTTTAATTAAAAAATAAATATCATATTACATTATATGCATGTTATGATAGTTAAAATTTAACACATACACTTTACAATCCATTATTGCAATAGACAAATTTCATTGTAATTTGTAAATAATATTATATCAAGTTAGTCAGAGTTAATATGCCAAAGATATATTTGTAATACTGATTCTATACTAGCAAGTAATAAATTTTGTCGCTATATTTCTATAAATACCATTATAATGGATCTATATTTTGTTAATTTTTACCATTATAGCCACCATAAGAAATAAAAGGCCAAAAATAAATATAATTTTAAGTAATATTACTATATACCAATGAACACCGCTATAGCGGCACTTTTAGTTTAGCACCATAGCGGTCTACAATGTCGTACCGCTATAGCGAGGCTATTGCAGTTCATAGAGGCGCTATTTAAATCACTGGACAGGGAAATGTTGGTAATTTGGCCAGTACTCATCTCGGGTAGCTCACCAATTTTGGCACTTCAATGTTGGAGTTTGAGCTATTTCCTTTCTCCATGGTAGTGAATTTTTTAGGAAGAAGGATTGAGTGGGTGTGACATATTCTGATTGATGAAGGATACTTCTATAGACCATTTTATCAGACTTTATCAGACCACGCATGTCCTTTTGCATTAGTTGGGCATCATTATACTTTTCAGACTTTATCAGACTACGTCTGTCTTTTTGCAGCTATAAATATATTTTTTCAGAATTTATCAAACCACATCTGCATTAATAATAAATGGTTCATTAATGAAGTTTAACAAATTTACCTTAATTTTTTTTTACGGTATTCTTTTTACATTTTTCTTTGTTTTAACCGGCGATATCATACTTCACTAATATAAAATGCATGAATTATAATTTTGAAAAAGTTAATTAAGAATAAGCATGTCATTAATTAAGAATATAAATGTATAAAATAATAAATAATTATTAAAACTTAATACTTATTAATTAAAATATAATTAATTAGTTTATTAAATAAAATATAAGTAAGGAATCATAAACAGTAAAAACAAAACACATAACAGTATAAAAAAAAGTTGATTTGAGCGGGAATAAAGGAAGTAAGGAATTCTAGATTTCGTAACTAGTTTGTTACGGAATCTAGGATTCCGTACCTAAACATAAATTAAATTAGTTGATTTGAGCGGGAATAAAGATAGTTATGGAATCCCAGATTTTGTAACTGGGCTGTTACGGAATCCTGGATTTCGTACTTAGGTTATTACGAAATCTAAGATTTCTAACCTGATGAATCATCCACCGAATGTTCATTTGTCGTATATTAATATCGAAATCTCAGATTATGTACTTAATACGTGAATTACATAATTGTTCAAATAACTGATTTGGTATAAAATTGACATTCACTTTTCATTTTGTTTGTTGATATCAGAATCTCAAACTCCGATCCTATCACTATAAATACTTAGTCATTATCATAATATTAATATCATCCATCCTTTCTTGAAATCTCTTAGCCAAATAAAAATTTATTCGATTATGGTTTTCGTCAATCAATCTCTGTATAATTCACCAAACAATTTCCGCTTTGATGCCTCTCAACAAACTGATTATGAATCCATTAAACAAATTATTTTGTCCACATTAGGATATTATGAAGGTCACTTCAGTTTGAAAATCGTTTCGTGTTTTAACGTCATTATTGAAGGAAGGTTCCAACAAATGATTTTGCCAGTGAACTCTCAAAATGAATGACGATATTCAATACGAGTGTTTGCAAACAAGAAAACTAGAGGGTCTAGAACTGCATCTTCCCTGTACCAGGAGAGTTTTTCAAAAATTTAAACCCTTATCACACCCTACAATTATCCCCGAACAATCATTCAAGCATTCACAGAAACAATTATTCAATCATCAACAAACATTTTCATTCAAACAATATACAATCTATTCAAATAAATAAATATACATATAGAAAAGCTAACTTCGAGTAGAAGCGGTTCAACTCTCTTTTCAACAATTTTTTCCTACATTTAAAATTAATCCTATCAATTTTTAACAATTTTATTTATTTTTTTTAATATTTAATTATCAAATTCTTAATTTTTAAATAAAAAAATTCAAAAAATTTAAATTACATATAAAAAATTATCCTATTTTTTCTGATATTTTCATATTTTTAAATTATTTTTACAATATATTATCTATTTTTCTATATAATTAACTAATTAATAAACTAAATAAATTATATAAATTAAATAATTAAAAAAATATATAAAAAACTTAACTCACGTGTCTTTGTCGCAGAAAGAAATTAATGAGAGCGAGAGGAGAGAGAGCTAGATCGGAAGCCAAATAGGGTCGAAGTCTAGTTACGGAAACCCCGATTCTGTAACTAGCTTATTACGTATTATGTGATTCCGTAATTGCATTCGGAATTTCGAATTCCGTAATTGTGATACTATTTAAATAAATTTGATTATATTAATATTATTTTTATTATTTTAATATTATTTTAAAATTTTTCGGATTTATGCGTTCACTTGATTGGGCTCTTTCTTTAGTATTCTTTTGAATACAGAGCCCAAATGCATTCAGTTTTCAGAGAAAAGATTACTGTCATATGTAATTTTGTCATCAGTTTTCATTGCTTGAACAAAGTGAACACATAAAATTGACATGGTGGTCATATAAATGATCAAAGTGAACACATAAAACTAAATAAGTTTTGTCATCCTTTATTCATATCTTTATATGCATATGCAACTTATTTTTATTGAACTTATTTATTTGGATGTGTTTACTTTGATCATTTATATTTCATCTTGTCTATTTTATATGTTTAATTTGTTCAGGCGATGGTAAAATTATAGATGACAATAATCATGCAGTCTGACTTTTTGCTAGATTATGATTAGGCTGAACTAATTGAACTAAAAGTTGCGTCCAAATGCGTATCACTGTTTATACTGCTGATTGAGAAAATAATGCGGGGATTTCACTGAAACAATTTGAAAATTTACCAGGTCGAAATGCCACACTCTTTATATAAATAGCATCTGTATGAGTTGTAGAGGCTAATATTTTAAGGAAAAATGTATGATGTCCTATGAAATTAATCGTATGCGCCAATCATGCCACTTTCTCCACCGATATATCATGCCTTCCGCTCAGTAAACATTCTCTGATTTTTTTTTTCTGACACCATTCAAAACATTCTCTCTTTTTCTGTGCACAGTGCGCACCAACTGAAATCAGAGAATGTATTCTGAAATCTGAGAATGATATATACCAGTATAATATATTCTGAAATCTGAACTCATGTATTTTCAAAATATTCAAGGAGCAGCAATATAGGCCTAGCACACCTTCAACTGTGAACTGAAGACAACTCACATGGATATCTCATGCTGTTGGCCAAACATATGGTATGCAATGATTAAAGTATACATACAATAGATTTTAAAGAGAAAAACTGTCAATATGTCAATGCATGCCGTTTCTCTTCTCCTTTTCCATCTCCTTTTCTCCATTAGATTCCTCCATGGATGATTAAAGCTCATGATCAGCTTGCATCACATTTGTCCCACTCGCTTTCCATATAATCACCTTCTTCTAAAAATTTTCCCTAATTAATGGAGACGTCCATTTTCATTTTATAAGTCATTTTGTTAGTTAGAAGAAGATGGTAACTTTGAAGTTATATATAATTTCCAAGTAAACTGTACTGGAGCATAAAAAGATTAATTGTAGAAAATAGCAAAGATCATTTCCATTTTTCACTGGAAATTCGAAATGGAGGGGTGTTATACGCCCTTTGCTCATGCTTTGCAAGATGTCCCCATTGTGATGTAAGCTGATTAAGTGCAAGTCAACATACACCGGCTTTTAAAGCTAAAAATGAATAATACCTCTCTTCTTTTTTTTGACAATGCATAGGGAGGAGCTATTTACAATCGGATTACACTTTATATTTGTTATTAAAAATGGGTTACAGCTGCAACCGATCTTCTTTAGTTATGCATTCATGAGTTGTTGGCAATAAAAGTATCCGAACAAGCTATTGGCATTTGGCAATCATCTCGCAAGAAGGAAAAAGTTTAGAAACAGAACGGAGTCGAAATACAACATTTATTTGTGCAGTTTTTATATGTCATTATATAAATATGATACTAAACAAATTCGATTCAATTTAAAATATCACTTATAAACCAGGAAAAAATAATTTGAAAAGAATGATATACATATCGCATATTGTCATTATGGAAGACTAGTGTTGCTATAGAAGGATATGGAAAAAGGATACACCCGTACGAGGCAAATGGAAAAAATACAACATCATATATAATGGTTTTAAATTACAACTTCAAATAATTTCCAAAAAATAGATAATGTAGTATGAAATATGAGAGCAACGCGTAGTAAATTTTATGTTATAACTTATAAGTTTCCGAACATACGTCATATATAATACCTATGGTGCATATATACTAATGTACCGAAACTAACTTTAAACAAATGTACCGAAACTTCGAGACATACTGATCCAAACTCTTAGATCTGCTTCAAGATGACAGATCCAAATCATCCAATATAATCTCCCTATTATAATCTTCTTGCCAACCAAATTTTTTAATTAAGTGTGTATAGTGGTCTTTCAAAAATAAAACTAGTCTTTTATATAGTACAATTAAAGATAATATACAATGGAAATAATTGCCGTTTAAAATTTTAACATTTTTTTATTATGAATATTTAAGATTGCGATATTTAACCCTTCCATTAACCTTGCGAAACTGCTGATTATTGGTCAAGCCGTGTCCGTACTGCTATCCACAATTTTACCACCATAGAAGAGCCTAACTCCCATGTTACATAAAACAAAAGCTAGATTCTTGGTTTAGACTCTCGTTACAAAAGAAAGAATAAGATAAAATTTTACTAAAAACTATAAATGCAAGGGGGGGCAAAGGGAATGAAAAGAGACTAATCAAGGAGGCAAAATGATGTAGTTTGCATAGAGGGATGACGAAGGAATGAAATGATATTGCTTCATACGGTTTGAGGCAAAGGCCTCTTTATTTCTTTAAAGCCAAAGCTTGTGTGCTTTATATGAAGCTTGGGACCATCATTGAGCCGAGAGCTTGAACCAAAAAAGAGAAAAATGTCATTGGATCCGGTACGGGTCGATTCATGCTGGATTTCAATTTGGAAACCACTGAAGTGCATGCATTTGAAGATGGGTTAGATTAGCAGGAAGCACACCAACATGCTGTAAAATAATTTCTCTATACCAGAGACAAATACTATCCTAAGGTTGAGTAACATTGTACCAATATTCTTATCTAATAGAATAATAATAGTTGGCTGGAATAATTATTTATTTTGAGGTTTTGACTTTTGACAACTTTTTGTGATGCAATAAGATCATCAGCCTTTTGTATGATACACAAGTTTGAGCTCAATTCAAATTTCTATAAATATAGTTGATGCTTTTCTCCTCTTTAACTAAATTAAAAGAGTTTATCGGATTGATAAATATCATTAATTGACATGATAAGATCCATTAGCACATGGGAATGGCTCGTGCTGTCAAGCTATTCATTGCCATCTCAGAGAAAAAGAGAGAAAAAAAAAAAAAAGAAAAGAAAGAGGCTTTGGTCTATTGCTGGCCCCGCTGGTTAGAAAGAGAGAAATTACAATCTCTATTCTGTGTTTTTTCTACATGAATTAAAGTTGAACTCCTTTCTACTTCCAAATACGTTTAAAGTTAGGTTCCATATAATGTACACACTCTCTGAGTCATGATATATCTTTTCTTAATCTTTTGATAAAGCTTTAGTTTTGATGCATCTTTTCTTAATTTTTTGATGGACCACATTATAATTTCCTGACAATTTGTGTTGTTCCAGTTCTGATCAATGATTTGGGACATCAATTCAGATGAATTACAAAATCAACAATATGATTTGAAATAAGTAAAGTTAGATCAGATGGATGATACCTCTTGATGAATATTTTAGTGGAGTTTAAAGGGAAACAGTAAAATTACATTGTCTAAAATTTGTACCATGTAATAGACAACATGGAGACAAGTACCTTCTCTGACAAAATAACACCCAAATTTAAACAGGTCAAGAATATTCCACATAATTCTGAGCAACAATAAATAATGCCAGCTCCATCCTGATACCTAAATCTGTACCAAAATTCAAACATATGTAATTTATTGAACAAAGTTGCAACCCAATCAGATGAAAAGTTTGTCTTTACCCCTTAACGAAGAGGGAACAAAATAGAGCTTTCATCATAGCTAGTGGTGTTTATTTAATAATTAATGTGCATGGACCATCAGGCTGAGACCTAATTTTCATTTTTTGAGGGAGCATAACCTGGGCCTAGTACAAAGTTTATTGTTTTTATGAGCATTAAAGTGGTATATTGTTGCTAAAGCTAGCTCATTAAGCATGCACGCATGAGCTAATATAGCTCTAGCATAAGACATGGCATGTTAGACTTGTTAAGTAGGGGTCCATATACTTAGAAAGTAATATGACCAGTCAACAACATTTTTTTTTTCTGAGAGGTAGGCCTAGTCAAAACATATTATTACTTGAAATAATATATTGGCGCAGATGTGCTAAATCATATTAAAAATGGCGCCACACGTATGTAAAAAATGCAAGTAATAAATGTTGTACGACAACATTTTTTTCCGAACACTAAGTCGCTTTGATTTCGGGAAAAATTAATTAAAAAAGGAAAATTAAGTGTAAGAATTCTATGAGCTTTTAATTTTGCTATCACTATAATTTCTACTGATTCATAAAATCATAAAATCCAAATAAAAATAATAATAATAATAATAATGCCAATAATATTAATAAAGTACTGAACTCATTTTCAATTTGTTCTTTCATTGCTCATATGTATTCCTACAATTCTTCCCAACCAACATTGTTTTTTCTATTTTCTGATTCAAAAAACAAATTTTTAGTATTATTTCATAAACAGTCACTATCAAAAACATAATTAAACTTCATTGGTTTCCACCGAGCATGGCAAATATTCCATTTTTAATTATGGTATGCATGTTAGCCATAATAGTGAGATGTGAGACACTATGCATCGAAAGAGAAAAATTTAATATCTAAATCTTCAAATTGGTAGAAAAAAAAAATTTTAAACCAAAAAAAGGGCGACAACAGTGCGAGAAGAAAGAGGGAATGTCTCAGAGTAGGTTGCCTTCTCCCCAGGGCACATGCCCCGAACACTCTATCCTCATTGGACCCTACCTCGAACTCATGGGCCCACCAAAATTATTATATTTTTGGAAAATTGTTGCCATGTCCCTCCAAGTGCTTATTATCATACACATGTACATTTCTTATAATATCCATTATTTCTTTTATTTTGGTTAAAAAGTGCTGCAAATTGTGCTTTTTAATGAAATAATTGAAAGCTAATACATATTAAGAGGAAATTTGCTTTTTCAATTGCAAGTTTAGTGAAATAGTGTATCACATCGTAACCTTCATTATGTTTATTGCAGGCAGAGTAAAACTTATTTATTACATTTGCAACATTTCTCTTTATTATATTCTCTATTAAGTTAAAAATTGCTACAAGTTGCATCTTTCATGAGACATAACCAGGGATCTATATTCTGAAAAGAAGAGAAATATATTACACATCGAATGTATCATTTTTTTAAGTTCGTTATGTTTTAGTGCCAATTATTTAATCAGCAGGAGTAGTGAAGTTTGAGCGTCGTTGATTTAATCAGCACGAGCACGAGTAGTGATGCATGAATATGTATAATAACTACTATTTAGCATTCTTTGTGATATTATTAAATTTATATTTTTTTACAATTACAAGTGTATTCAAATTACATATATTTTATTCCTTTATATAATATGTACATTGCTTATAGAAAAACATTATTTAATTTGTCATGAGTTCATTGAGTTGTTCCCCCCTATTTTTTATTGATAGTAAAATTTTTTAAACTTTTGTGGATGAGTTGGTAAAAGATCCCTTATCTTTTGATAGTGCTTCTTTTGTGGTGCTAAAGGTGCCGCAGCGTCTCTGCCCTGTCCCCATTAATTACCAAAAGGTTCAACACATTCAACTCATTGAACGCAACCCATTACACGAAGGCTGTAAACAAAACAAATTAGTAAATGCTACATGATGGGTTTTATTGATTTGTTGACCATATAAAGTCTCATGGTGTTGCCTTCCATTGACACCAAAAGTATTTAAATGATAAACATTCTGCCTAGAAAGATAGAAACAAGAACCCAATGTCACTATATCAGTGACTCGTTGTATTTTATGTAACATTGAAATTGCCACAGAAAATTGAGAAACATGCCACTTGGTTAATTATTATTTTCACCATGAGGCATGCTTGGGCATGAGGTGAATAAAGCACCTTTGCGGCCGGGCTATGTGCACTCTGTGGGGTGCCTAGTCAATAATGGGTAAGATGTAGAAACTAAAACTAAAAATAAGGTAAGGTAACACGCTCTCTTGAGTATAATCATGCGGCCTCTTTCACCTTCTGTCTCTCTGCTTAGATCTCCTGTGGCAGGCATGTGCAGCAATAATTCATAATCATACAACCCTACTATATCCACACAAGTACAGAATTTAACAAATTATATAGATTGTACTCTTTATTATACCAGAATGTTAAAAAAAATTCCAAATTTTTTTTATATAGCAATACTAGCTTTTTGAAGTATATATATTTTTCATTATAAAACAATAGGTCAGACCAAATTACACTCGTATTATGCACAAATTAAAAAATTTAGACCCTGCATAATTATTCACCTAATCACAAACTTTTTACTATGACACAATTCCAGTGACCAGCAACGCGATGTTATGAATGTAATGTTTGCAACAGAGAATCAGAACTCAAAATTTGAGCCTCCAATCCCATCCACTCTTTGAATAAGCTTTCTTGTCATGTATTATTTAATTATTAACATTCGTTTTGCACTTAAACTGGTATAAGTGCGTTAGTTATCATTCGTTGAATCTTCCTATCATTGGGAAGTACATTATAACTATTAAAAAAACTATCCTGTGAATAAATGAAAAACTGAAGTGACACCAATTTGCCTAGTTCTTTATTTTTGGGTGAATAACTTCATTTTCCTTTCTTCTTTATTTCCTTCGAAATGAATTTTAAAGAAATTAGATTATAATTGAGATGTATACCACTGATATGAATTTTGCACAACTATATAAAGTTAATAACATAAAATTTGACATGATTATTTGTCTTCGTTTTCTTTTTTTGTTCTTTAGGTACATTAACATTAATCACCAACATTTCACCATGTAATCTGCTTTAATTACTCTTTACAAAAATAAGCCTAAACACAGTCTACATCAATTTAGAAAAATAAAATAAAATTCACTGTCTTCTTATATTTATAATCCTGACATGCTTTTATCGTAACAGGGCTATAGTGGAACCAGAGAAATAAAAAATTAATTAACTACAGTCCTGTTACTAAATTTAATTTAAAAATATTAGATCCATAATTTTTGAGCCTACAAAAGCGGCAGCTTTCATCCACTTCAAAAAAAGGAAAGTATAAACAAAACGCTGCATACCAAACCCAAAGTGCATGCAAGGATAAAATATTAAATTTAACTAATTTCGAACAGAGAGAGTGATTAAACAAGATTAAACTATGTAATGAAAATCCATGGACATCCAAGAACTGATACTACCGCTAACCTAGACCAAGGGAGAGTAATAAAAAAAGTTTAGTTAAGTAATAAAAGAAATAAAACTAGGATTAGTGCACAAATTACGAAAATAGCTGTCCAGGTGGGGAACTAAAATTTGACTAAGGAATTAACTCGGCGACCGTGCTATTTCTGTTAACCCACTCGTGTTACCCTGTAAACCACGCCACATATATGTTGTTTGTTTTCATGTTTTATCTTGTCCTTTTTCATTTTGTGTGTTTGTTTTTGTTTTCTTCATAGGAATGTACCAAAGCACGGCGTTATTGTTTTTCAAATTTTTAAGTCTGATCTAAGATTTTCTTAGATTTAGGCTTATGGCTGCTTAGAAGTTAAAAAGAATATAAGTTTTGATAATTAGCATCAGAACTTTTAAGCTGTAATTGGACTGATATTCATAATGATATTTAGCTTGCAATATCAAATCAGAGAAAAAATATATAATATATATGAGAGATAATTGAAGAATTTGACAGAAAGGCCATGTGCCAATATTTCTCTTCATCTCGATTATTAATCTCTTACTCAGCATTTCAATTAATATTTGGATTTAGGATTCACATCATATATTGCGCCGTATGTAATTTACATCCCACTTGTTTGGAATCAATTAAACCGCAATGAAATTGGTGAAATATTAAAAATTAAAAATTAAAAAGACACATTGAACAAGTTCTATACAGTAACTCTACCAAATAATTTGATCTCAATATTTTATTTGATATTGGACTGTTTAACTTTAATTCTATTTTTATTTCTTAATAATAAATTTCAAATGATTACTTGCAAGATTGAAATTAGAAAATTTAACTTCATAAGATGCACCCTCACCCATAGAAAACTGGGAATCAAATTTTAAACATCGTTTGATGAAGCAGCAACAACCATCATTTATATCATTATATGAGACCATAAAAAACTAAAAACATTTATCACATGATAAAATATCAACTAAGTATTTTTCCTCTATGAAATTAATATATAGACCCCACAAATTATATTTTTGTACGGATTTCAAAAAATCCATCATAGTATGTACATAATATATATTTAATAATAAAAAAAAAATCTAATGATAAGAATGCACTAAATGACCTTTAAAAAAAAATATATAAGAATCCAGTACATGATCTTAAATATATGGGAATACTTCAAGGGAAAAGAAATGCAACCAAAGCCAAATTCATTATTAGTGAGCTCAAGTCACATGCTATGCTAGAGCTTGCTTCTAACTTGAGTAAGGTATGGATAAACTATATATGTACAACGGCTAGATATGATTACTTATTGAACAAATAAAAACCTTCTTGAGCCGAATGTAGCACTTTGGCAGTCAAAACTTATACAGCATATGCATATTACTTGAACAATTAGACCTACAAACTTAACCCAAAGCCTATCTAATTGAACTCCACTTGTGGATAATTTAAAATTTCACTGTAATGACTTGAAATTGAATCGATCAATGTCAAAGACATTAACATTAATTAACTGAAAGTAAATAAATGTTAATATTCTGAAGGGAGGGTTTTGAGACGCAATAGAGTAAAAAAAATAAGTAAATAAAACAAAGAAGAAAACGGGAATGGAAGAGCCGAAACTAAAGTTTCACACCTAATTTATCATAAAAAAATCCTATTACATAGAAAACATATTATTTCCGTCGAGTTATTATGCTATTAAACGAGTATCGACCTTTTCATCCCAACAATGCTAACACTCATTTCATGTTTAAAATTCGACTGGATATCACTTATAGATATTTTTTTTTCAAAAAATTAGGAAGACTTAACTTTTATCTTTCGTAAAAAAAAAAAAAATACACACACACTCAGCAATTATTTTGACGAATTATTTGTTTGTCTGCTAGTCCTTATCGAATCCATTAATTTCAGTTCATACGGCATTTTACAGTTGGACTCAGCAGCTTTTGGAAAGAGAATAATAACTTTTCTTTCAAAAGAAAAAAGAAAAAAAAAACTTGAGTTCCCAAATACTAACTTTTTTTTTTTGCATAAAATTGTTTTATGCTAACCATGCAAACAGTGTGATTTTCCTACAGTACTCAAAATTCCATGGTTTAAAATTTGTCATTACTTCCTCTTTTTTATTTAGTATAAGCGTATAACATATATGAGATTATAAGCACCCCTACAGTAAAATTGAAAGAAATTGTAGTCTAAATTTATAAGTTAAATCATGATATATGAACCTAATCCAAATATGTACGCGATATACACTAGAATAAAAATAATACAAGCATAAGTTTATGATTCGTCTCGTCCCAGTTAATATTTTAGAAAATATTTTTTAAATTAAAAAAAGGAGATCTAATGAGTTTTTCGTTATTTAGGTAGTGCGTATTTCAAATTTAATTGGTCATCTACAGAATTTTTTTTAAAAACCAATAAGTGCTTTCAATTTATATTTTTAATAAAACATTAATATTTGTAAAATTAGTTCGAATTCAATATTCAGTTTAATAAACTAGTAAAAATATATCTATGTTTAAAATTCTATATGAATTATTTTGTAAGCTAGTAAATAAAAATATGCCACAAAAGATAAAAAAAAATACACTATAAACTAGTAAAATACCTTATATTCATAGACGCGCCACTGCAGCGGAACATTATTACTAAAAGCACCCGATATATTTATTAAGGCATTTAAATTAAAACTGTTATTTATAAATTAAACAATCCAACGGTCCAAAACCGCCTCCTCTCAGGCCCAAACTTTTTCAAAGACATGATTTTCTCTCCCCTACATTTATTTATTTATTTATTGCTAACATTCTTTCTCCTTAATTTATTAGCTCCGAACAAACAAACAAAACTTAGCAATCAAATTAAGGAGTAAGCAAAATTTCAAAGAGGCTTATCTTTTATGATCACCGTCCCATTTATTAAGTATAATTTAAATTTAAAATATTATTTATGAATTGAAGAATCCAACGGTCCAAAACCGCCTCCTCACAGGCCCAAACTTTTCCAAAGATTTGTTCTCTCCTTCCTTCATTTTATTTATTATAATTGCCAACATTCTTTCACCTTTATTATCTCCGAACAAACAAACAAAAACCAATAATCAAATTAAGGAGAGAGAAAATTAAAAAGAGGCTTCTCTTTTATGATCGCTTCCTCATTATATATAGGCGCTCCTCTCTTCTCTGACCCTTGCTATATCTTAATAGCACCAACTAGCACTAATTTTCTGCTGTGGTGCGAGTGAGGGAGAGATCTAAACGAAATCAAGTCATGGCTTCTAACACAAATGGAAGTGAAGATAAGCCAGTAGAGACAGTAGTAGGGGGGAGGTACATGGAAATGGAGCAAGACGGGGAGGCGAATACCGTGAAGTCTCGCCTCTCTGGTCTCTTATGGCATGGCGGCTCGGCCTATGATGCCTGGTTCAGTTGCGCCTCTAACCAAGTACAAATTTGTTATTTCTCTCCATAATTTCTTACTTTCTTTTCACTTCATTGGACTCATCTAAAGTTTTTTCTTCCTTTCTTTTCCTTTTTATTTTGGAATTTTTAGGTGGCACAAGTGCTTCTTACATTGCCATATTCCTTCTCTCAACTAGGAATGACTAGTGGCATTTTATTTCAACTCTTCTATGGACTACTGGGTAGCTGGACTGCTTATCTCATTAGTATTCTCTATCTAGAGTACAGAACAAGGAAGGAGAGAGAGAAGGTTGATTTCAGAAACCATGTCATTCAGGTAAAGAATTAGTTATACATTCAAACTTTACTTTTCATTTTAACACAGCTTATATACCAATATACCATTTTAGTCGCATATTTAAAATCTTATCTTGTTTTGTGTGTGTGTAAACAGTGGTTTGAGGTGCTAGATGGGTTGCTAGGCAAGCACTGGAGAAATGTGGGACTAGCATTTAATTGCACTTTCCTTCTCTTTGGATCTGTTATACAACTAATCGCTTGCGCTAGGTACCTGCATCTCGCTCTCCTAAGGGTTCAATCTACTGTCATTCATGTCTATTTTTTGTCTGAACACTTATGTCTTATTTTGTGTCGTTTGTAAATTTATATGTGTAGCAATATATACTACATAAATGACAAGTTGGATAAAAGAACATGGACGTATATCTTTGGCGCATGCTGTGCTACCACAGTCTTCATCCCTTCATTTCACAACTACAGAATCTGGTCTTTTCTAGGCCTTGTTATGACCACATACACTGCCTGGTACCTCACTGTTGCCTCTTTACTCCATGGCCAGGTACAAACATCTCATTTTTTATATCTTTTCTTTTCCATTTTATGGTGATCTTTATTTGTCTTGGGTTATTATGTTAATGCTTTGATTTATCTTTTTAATTCTTCTTGTTGTAAATTTGTAGATGGAAGGAGTGAAGCACTCAGGCCCAACAAAGATGGTTCTATATTTCACAGGAGCTACTAACATTCTTTACACATTTGGTGGCCATGCTGTCACTGTGTAAGTTCCTCTCTCATTAAGATAATTAATTTCTATCAAAGAAAGTACTACAAAATTATAATTCTCTTAGAAGAAAATATATAAATTATCTCATGTTACTGTGATGCTACATTACTGTATTCAAGAGTGGCTGATATGTGTAGGTCTTTTTAGGACCAAACGGGTATATTGAATAAATAAAAGTAAAAACCGTTTGACTGGAAAAATTTGCTACCTTTGTAACCGAGTCCGTTCAAAAAATGTAACAGAAAATCCCGACACTTGAGCCCACTAACCTTTTCTGATGCTTTTTTGTGTTCTTTTGCTCTTTCATGCTTGCTTTTTTTTTTTCTAATGCAACATTGACATTTGACTGTATCAGAGCGCACAGTTTTATTAACTACCTTGAAGAAATAGATTTATTTATTGATTAGCCCATTAAGTTAACTATTCATTGAGCAGAGATAATGGTCTTTCTGTCTCTTAGAAGTATGTAAAAGTCGCAAATGGCGGCTTCTGTACGTAGTTTTGTGTTCCCTCTGTCATGTGCTCTTTCTCATTTTGCATTTTTCTAAACAAATCTCTTATTTTCCCAATAAAGTAAGAGCAATTATTTGATATTTCCTGAAAAAGTCTTATAAGTAATTAGTAATGCTCTTATTCTATGTACTTTATGTTCAACTTACCTCTCCTATAATTTCATAGAATTCTCTCTCTTTTTCTTGTCTGACAATGTCCCTCCTGGCCTCTGACAAATCGTACAGATAACACTTCCCACTATCGCCTTCGTTCATTATTTACACAGTCAAAGAAAACATATACATACATCCCAAAACCACCACAATCCTTTTAACTTCTTTCGCATTTGTAAAACTGTACCATCCACTATTTCTGTAAATTTCTGATTTGGTACCAGTCTCTCCGGATTGCGACGCATGCATAATACATGACTCTGATCCACTTACGCCGAGTGGGACATATCATCCCTGTTTTCACAACACTCCAAACGAGAGAAAGGAAAAGAAGAAAGAGAGAGAGAGACCAAGGAAAAATAGTGGTACCTGACAAATTGTTACCCAAATCGAAAATGAGAGATATAACATAAAACTTGTATGAAAGGCCCAACTTGGGGGCCCTGTTTGGTTTCCTGCTACTCAGGCACTACAACATGACTCTTTTTACATGTGTCTGCTATAGTTTCATACTTTCATGTGATATCTTTTTCAAGTGGGCTTTGCTAAGAGACACCATCTTTAACCCCTTTTGTCATATTTAACATGATAATCTAATAAAACATAACATAAGCATTTAAGATGAAATAATGTTACATTGCATATATATATCTTATGCAGATGAAAATGAGTGTTAATTAAATAACTAGTAACCATTAAGTATTGACATTCTTTTTTTAAAAAAAATTTGATGCAGAGAGATCATGCATGCGATGTGGAGGCCACAAAAGTTCAAGGCAATCTATCTTCTAGCTACACTCTATGTCCTAACTCTAACTCTTCCGTCTGCCGTCAGCGTCTACTGGGCATTTGGCGATGCGCTTCTCACGCACTCCAATGCATTCGCTCTACTCCCACGCAACGCATTTCGCGACATGGCTGTAGTGCTGATGCTCATCCATCAGTTCATCACATTCGGTTTCGCATGCACTCCTCTCTACTTTGTTTGGGAGAAGGTATCTATTGGGAATTCTCAAGATTATTGCACTTATCTTCAAATCATGAAGTTGATTGTATGTAGTTGTCAATGTATTAGTCATAAATTAAGTCGTTGTTCACATGATGAGGATATATATTAGTGGGTAATATTCCAAAAATGCACTCTCTTAGAAGGAGGATGTGAAAACTGAAAACTAAATCATGCACTTAGGCAACTGAGTTGACAAATACTAATAATTTATTATTTGATAATGAAACAGCTTATTGGCCTCCATGATTGCCGCAGCTTATGCAAACGGGCAGCTGCCCGTCTGCCCGTGGTTATCCCAATATGGTTTTTGGCAATTATTTTTCCCTTTTTTGGGCCAATTAATTCAGCCGTTGGATCTCTGTTAGTGAGTTTTACTGTGTATATCATCCCAGCATTAGCTCATATGGTCACTTTCCGCTCTGCACAAGCCCGTGAGGTAAAAATTTACTATCTTTTACTGTGTTCCTTTTTTTAATAAATCTGCAAGTCAAACACCTCTTAATAAATATACTAAAGAAGAATAAATTGCTTGTTAATTAACGACCAATCTAAGTTTAATAGTTAAGTGGGTAGTTATGCAGTTAACTTTAGTGGCAAATAAGACAAAACTCAACCAGTCTAAAAGTAGTTACAACTTACATGTGTAGAACAAAGTGGGGCTATAAAAGCTTAAAGGTTATATTACATGTTGTACCACTATCTGTCTCAGTGCCTTTGGAAGTACAGCAAAAGCTATATGAATTTACTGTTATTTTTTAAAAGTTAATTGAAGGAAAAAAAACAATATTTGCACTGAAAATGTGATTAAACCCTTTGATTTGAGTGTTAATTGTCACTACAAGTTGTAGGAAAAAGTAGCCAGAGAGTTGGGTGTTCCATCTCAAAAGGCACTTCTTCCAAGAGAATAACATGTAATTCTTTTTATGCAAAAGGCACTGAGAGAAATTGATAGTTGTACAGGAAATATTCTTTCAGTCAACATGGTCAAATACATCAGATCAAAATTTCAATTTTAATTTCATTAATCAAAGAAGCACACTTCTGAAAATGATCCAAGGAAAAATGCTCCAAGTCCACGTAAATATATGCAAGTGTTATGGGCTTCAATGGAAATTTTTTTTTTTTTTTCAACAGAGGATTTCTGAAATTGGTGACTTAGATCTTCGATTTTAGCACATTCAATGAAAATCCCAAACTTTGAAACATCGTAAGCATAACTGAATAAGTTTGGTTTACTGAAGTAGTAAAGATGACAAATCCAATGAAAGCCTTTATTGGTTCTGTTGATATTCCCTAGTTGAGAGCACCATTATAGACTGGTAGTGGGTGTTTGCATCAGGCCGTGCTAATATTCCTTAAGACTACTGAAGTGCGTACATAATGATAGTATGACAGGAGACATGACACCAACAATATACAATTCTAGTAATCAATAGATAAATGAATTGGCCTTTTGAAGCTCAGTATGAACTTGGCATGCAATAAGTTTCGTTTGGCAACTAATAACATCATCATATTTTAAACACAGACCCTCATTTTTATCCTTATTAAGTTATCAGTTATCTTCCTAAAAAACAATGCTTTGCTGTTGCATTACAGAATGCTGTGGAGGCACCTCCAAAATTCGTTGGCCGGTGGGTCGGTACATTCATCATTAATGCATTTGTCGTCGGTTGGGTCCTGGTGGTCGGGTTCGGTTTCGGCGGTTGGGCTAGCATGACCAACTTCATACATCAAATTGACACATTTGGCCTCTTTACAAAGTGTTACCAGTGTCCGCCGCCTCCTTCACCGGTTCTAGCAAACCCACCTGTGCCCCTTCCAAGCAATGTGCATAATTTGACAAGCCCTTTCATCATTTCTCCTTCACCGACTCCTGCTCCTGCCCCGGCACCGATGCCATTTTTTCTTCGTCATCGCCACCACCATCACTGACCGTGAAGGCGATCAGTGTCGGAATCACTTAATTAGTTGTTAAGTCTATATATGCTTAGAATCGATGTAGGCCGGTTACCACTTTTGCTTAGGCAATTGTTTTTTTTTCTTGTTTTTATTATTTTTTCTTTTCTTTTTTTTTTTAAGTTTGTTTTGTTTAAACTAAAGTCAGGGGTCATTGCGCCTCAAATTTCACTTAGTAGCAAAGATGTGTTGAGGGCAGAGAAATGAAGAATGTGTTCGGTTGTGAGGAGATTAAATGGGATTGTAAAAACTGGCTTTCTATTAATAGAAAATGGTAGGGCATTTCTGTCCCTACTTATTTTAAAAAGTGAGATTATACGTGATTGAATCCAATGGGTAAACGTTTGATATTAATTAATTTTAGTCTTCTTATTGGTAATTATTATTAAAATTTTATTGAAATGTGACAAAATGGGCAAGGTTTATAAAAAATACAAAATTAATCATTTTTTTTTATAACAGAGATGCTCCCTTTAGATGTATCATTTGTATTGAGAGTTGTGTATCAATTGGTGGTAGAAGATGCTTCCTTTAGAACCTTGTCATTACTCATTAGCACCGACTGTTATCCACTAATAAAGCGCCATATATGATTGGTGCCGGTGCATTATAACATCCTATAAATTCTATTAGGGGAAAAAAATTTATGTATATTTTTTTCCACGATTTGTATTAAGTGGGAGGAAATACGAAAGAAATAGAATTACATCTCATATTTTGAGACTCGTCTGGCACTTCCATTTTCATGTTGTATATGTGCAATCAGAACAAAGGCCTCCTTTTCTTTATTTTGATGAACTAAAATTTAAAGTACAAATCGAGATGTTTGGACCCTAATACAACATGAGATACTAGATACTCCCCAAGCTAATTAAAGTGAATCCCTCTTAGACCAACTATAGAACAAAGGCCTACTAGATGGTGTATTACATGTGTATTAGAATAATACTGCTGCAGGTGGCCTCTACTTTTGTTGATGTTTCACTGAAAATGCTTTAATTACTCAATCCTTTGTACCTGAGCATTTCTTGGTTACTGTAAAAGCTTCATCCTTCTAAAGTCGAAGTGCTTTTGGTTCACTATAATTAAAACATGGCTCTTCTCTTTTTATGTATTTGAATGGATAGTCTAATATCCGTTGGATTCTTGTATTTTGTTTTGATGAGAGTGATAACAAATTAATTGGAAGAGAAAAGTAAAATGAGCAGCGTCTAGTACGATAAAGAAGTATAGAACCAATGAACGTTCTATGTTTACTGTAAAAGCTTCATCCTTCTATAGCCAAGGTGCTTTTGGCTCATAATAAACAAAATAAGGGTCATTTTCAATTATTTTTTAAGGATAAATCCAATATATATGGGGACTCTCTGCATCTTGTTATGGTGTAAGGGTCTAGGGGATAACAAATTAATAAAATGAGCAGCGGTCTAGTAATATAGAACACATGAACAGTATACACAGAATTTTTGGGTTATAATTATAATTACTGATTACTAATATATATAAAACTAATTTTACTTGATGCATCTCCGTTTAGTTTAAAGTAATATAATAACTTTTTCTTTTTACTATGTTTATTTTTACGAGATAAGCATATGACAAAGAGCTAGGTACAAGTGGTATAATGATACAAGCCAGATATTGAGGGAGAATTCTTGTTCAGGCATTCAAATAATACGCTATAGATAAAATAATCTTCCAACCGAAAGTAATTTACTTTTTAGAGAAAATAACAAATTACAACTAAATAAGTGGGACCTAGACAATTAACGTATAAATTATCATCGATGAATTTAGTTAGAGCTATAGTGGGAGTGACAGAATCTTATATTTTAGGATTGAGTACCTTCCACCAAATATTCTAGCTAAAAACATGAAAAGGCAACAATCTGGCTGAATTTGTCATGACTCAAAATGCAATGGACAACACATCTAGAAATTGTCCTTTGCATTGGAAATTGAAATTGCATAATTACAATAGAGGAATAGAAAGGGAATCCCATGTTAACTGCCTTCCCGTGACCTTAATTAATGCTATTTAATTAGACAGGAACCAAACAAATTGCTTGTATTTACCAGCCTTAAGTATGATTTGCTTTTTGACAACTATCATTTATTTTATATATCTCTGTCATTTATTGGAAAGTAGCCAAGTTGTACCTGAGTTTGTCTGAAAGGATCCTTAGTTCAAATGCATCATCAGGAAATATATTAATGGAATTTAAGATTAAAGAATGATACTACTTAATTTTTAAATCCAACTTACAGTTACGGGGGTTAGAACTGGTGACACGGATCAGCTACCAAACATTTAATGACCTCTTTTTTATAAGGAAAATCATCTTCGGTTGATTCCTGAGGTTTGCCTTTTTCATTTTTTTTTTTTTGAAGAAACCTCCTCGTGGGAGTGCCTTTTTCAATTGTTGGAAGGATCCAGTAACTCTAATTTTTGTTTTCTCATTGCATCATGAATTCATGAAAGATCTGGGTGGTTTTGGGTCTCCTTTGAGAATTTTGGAGCTTCGGAGAAACAAATTTGGGCCACAACCTGATCCCATTATAAAATCATATATGGGCCTAATGAAATTAAAATTTGTGAAAAGGCCCAATAAATTTATGTTTCGTTGTCCAATTCCCATACTAATACCAGTATACCACGTATCGACATGTAATTTTATTCTTTCCGTCGTCTTTTCTGTGATAACAATTCCTTCAAAAATGTAACGAAGGAACAGTAGGAGATGTAAATAGAGTATAATAATAAATGTCTTTCCTCTCTATCTTCAGTTTTAACATCATATTTTTTGTTCGTTACTCTCTTCAGACAGATTCAATGAATTCTACATGCAAATAGTGTATGTACAGTGTTCGTTTTAACCATATTTTAATCTAGAGTTATGTTTAATTATTGAGTCATCAATTTAAGTGATATATAGTTAATGTAAACAGTTGTAGATTATGTGGTACCTTAGAATATTTGTATCACTGTCATCAATAACTTCTGATTTACATTGACCTTCCACAGGATCAAAGCATTGACCAACTCAACCTTTTTATTATATAAGTCTCCTTTTAAAAGGAATTAAGGTTTTCTAGAGGAAAAGGACTTCGACTGATCGACTCTATATTAAAAATTAAAGTCAACTCTGATGGAACTAACCTATACTAGACTGGCTTTGACAGCAACAATAACAACAACAACTAAACATTGTCCCAAACAACTTAGGATAGACTAGAAATGAAACCCAACAAGAGAAAGAAATAAAAAATGTTTAAGACCTATCTAGAAACTTCCACCCATATTATAGTTCACATTATTTTTTTTTGTTAAAAAAAAAGAAATTCACACTATTTTATATACAAAATAGCAAACTACGATACCTTTTTTAAAAAACAAATTACTTACTGTACATAGAAATGACAAACTATGCACGGATCCAAATTTAGATGATAATCTTATCTTATAATTTTGACAAACACAACAAACTTTTCAGATACATGCTAACAGAAAAATTAGGTGACATTGCACTAGAAATATTTAGGAGGGACCCATAAAATTCATATTGATATGACTTCATGATGTCAGAGCAAAGTAAAAATTATGCAGCCATACATGAAACAGACATGGGTGCGTTTGGATAGGTGTGGGAAGAAAGGAAGAAGGGAAGAAGTGGAAAAAAGTATTGGGAAGTGTGTAATTTTGTGAAGAGTTTGGATTGTTTATAATTTTTTTTCTTCCTTCTTCCTTCTTCCTTCTTCTTCTTCTCTCATCCAAACGTAGGCAATAAGCATGAATCTTATCCTCAGTCGTTCGGCAGGGATATATATAGGTGAAGATTTTCTGAGGAGCTTTTTTTTTATTTTGGGTAGTTCTCAACAAAATTACTACAATTTTTTTTTGTAATGCGTATTATTTGATCCTGTGTGCAACTGTGGGGAAGATTTGGACCAGTGATATTAAATTAGATGGTTGAGACCAATTCTAATCATAGATCTCTTTTACTCAATACGCCATTAGTTTATCAAAATTCTATAAGGACAGTTGAATCTAATTAAATTAATCATTCAATTGGAAGAACCTGAAACTGAAAGACGAGTGTGATTGATAGACACTGCAACAGATAGAATGTAGAGAGAGAGATGGAAAGAGAGTTTATAATAAAAGGATAGAGACTGGTATTAGAATAGAAGGCACACAGGAAACCAGGCAAGAATCAGATGCGGCCATGTGGGGCACATGGAATCTCAACTGAAATTAAAGTCACTAATTAGGATTCCATCTTATGGTTAAAATTGAGCATATTCAAGATAGTATTTTTCAAGAGATCTTTACCGTATATATTTAAAATGTGAAATGATTAGGTGATTAACAGCTTAACAAGAAATTAGTTAGTTTTTGCTAAGCATAATCCTCATCTCAAGTGTTATGACTGTTGTGTGTGAGTGTGTCACAGGAATATCAAAATGTACTACATCATTATCATTAAATAGGATTGGCCTAAGGAAATTGACAGCAGGATTCTAGATAATGGTTTGTCCTGGTACTAGTCATTGGATTCTTGACAATGATCTGTAAAGAATTACATGTATGAGAATTGCATATTATTTTTTCTTTTCTTGCTTTGTAAAGCACGATAACATTTTGTCGAAGCTTTTCCTTCATGTGGTAAACTAGAAAAAAAAAATTATTAGCAATATTTATATTACTACATACGTAGATCATATTGAACGAGTTTCATTGACTGTTTGAACATAAAAACCCAAAATTCGACCGCTTGCATTGCACCGAAAATACAAATATTTTATATTAAACACTTTGTGTGTATGGAATCATTACAGGTAAATTATTATCGTTATAAGATTCTCAAAATAAGCATCAAATGTAGCAAAGCACGCGCATCTTACTATCGATTTAAAATTATTCAAAATACATCTCTCTGCAACATCAACACATAAAAACCTAAAGGTATATACAAATTCCATCTGAAACCAACTGCAACAAGAATAATGTACGGTTCTACGCCAATTCTTTCTCTACACTCAACAGTAAAATTACCTCGTTCCCCTTGACTGAAATAATTCAACCCTAGCTTTGGCCTCCGGCAATAAATTCTCAACCTTAACATCTTGCGCCATGTGTGCCTGTTTAGAGGCCCAAAGAAGCACCGCAAGCACTCCTGCCTGTTCCAGTTCCTCACTATCTGGCACATGCAATGCTACATAACACAACAGGACAAGTGCCTCAATCTGTATTTGATCTCCCAAATACACCAGCTGCACTAAATGTCGGGCCCCGCCTCCCTCTATAATTGTCTTGCAATGAGTTACATGCAAGTGGTTTTCAGTACACGCAAACTTGGTAAGTGCAATTACTGCTTCTTTGGCAACAGGTGGTTCTCTTTCATCAAGCAACTGCACAAGTGGGCCCACAATTCGGGTTTCACTTGCCTGAAAGGTACGGGCAAGGCAGCCTAGAGAAGTGATACATGGTAACAACAATTCATCATACACACCAATTTGAACAATTCGTAGTAACTGTTCAACCACTGCTTTAGCGGCCGGTGAACTAGGTTTAAATGCCGACTGCCGCAGAGCGAGATTGTGCTCAGCTACTCTGGCTATCTCCATTACAGCCAGGGCTGAGTACTTCCGGACTTCTCCAGTTCCTTTCTCCAATAATGTTGCAAAACATAGAAGAGCCCGTGACTCTGTGATGCTTTTACATATGTTGACATTATCCTTGGCAAGGCACCACAATGCATAAGCAGCCATTGCTTTTAATTGTGCCTTTGTCTCTGCATCTTCTGACAAGCGTCCCCTTGTCACTCCAACAGAACCATTGGTCACCATTGCTGACTGCACCACTGAGTGGATATGAGTTTTTGGTGCATTTGGCTTTGGCAATTCATTACCAGTACCATTGTTGTTGTTTTTATTAGAATTAATATTAGGACCGAAATTTTGAGCATCTGAAGAACCTAGACGTACACTCTTAGTATGAGCAAGAACAACCGAGTGAAGTGACATGGCCTTGGCAGGTGCAGTGGGGATGGAATACTTGCTATGCTCTTGTATTGTCTCAAAAGCCACGTGGCCAACAAGCAGTCGAACCACGTGGTTCTCCGCAAAGGAATCCTGGAAGTCAGGATTCTTTGCACAGAGCTCACCAATGGCCCATGCAACAACAGCCTGCACCTTCATGGGTGGCTCCTTGAGAGACTTGGCCAGGACAGAGCAGATACCAGCCTGGACCAAGCGTGCAACTGATTCCTTGTCACGTGCTAGGTAGCCGAGGGCACGGGCTGCGGCTTCACGGCCTTCATCCCGACTCTCTTTTAGGAGGCGGAGGAGAGGGGCAACACCGTCCTCCTCAATTATCTTCCTTGCAAAGTGGTCATTGTCACGCGCCATAGATGCCAAGTTACCTTTGGTGGAATAATGGAAGAGTCATAAATTAGATAGCTGCATTTGAACTTTCTTGTTGTACTGATAGGGCTGTACTGGTCAGGATTTACTGGTATAGATTAATTAATATTTGATAGTTGATACCACCTTGACGCCAGCCAAAAAGCAGGTTCATTTATTAACCAAAGGAACCTATACAGTACTACTTCGCATATTAGACATTGCTAGCTAATTATGGTACTTAACTACTCACCAGTTGTTAGTAAACCAGAATTAAAGCCAACCCACAGTTAAACCCTGTTTTTCCCAACTCACTAAAGTAACTTATTCAAAACAAAACAACAGTGGATAAAGCACAAATTTAGATAGATGGTTGATTACAAACCCTTTTCTTTTTTAATTCCTTTACAGATACACCTGGAAGCCTTAGTGCCTTACAAACGGCACAATCAGAAAATCCCAGGTGGCAGATTGTTGTTCTGGTACAGGTCTATACTAGTCATTCGTTTACACATGTCATATATTAAAAAAAAAAATGGCTACTTACTGGCAGAATCCGCACGTGCTTCTGGTGATCCAGTGTGGAGTTTGGCTATATGATCCCATATCAGAAACAATATTGGTTCATTTTGAGCTATGTTTGGCAATCCGTGTAAATCTGACTCTCCATCAGGATCATTATCTGGAGAAGATATTCTAATCAGCCATGACACATTCTGTATTGAATTGTCAAGCTGATCCACCACCCGTGGGAATGAACCGGCTGGTATTATGTTGAATAATCTGAGAAAGATCATAAGAAGGTTTAATGAAGTTATCCAAATGCAATGTGTTTTATGCAGCATATACTGTTTGACAATTTCAAATAAGTTGAACTCTGCACTTTAATCGCTAGAGGAATATTATTTTTTAATTAATCCTTTAGAATATTTGTGACTTCGTGATATTAATGGATAATGCCCGAATCAGCACTCCCAGGATAGCATACAACCCATACATCTGCCTGGTATTATTTTATAAGACATAATCAAGTTTGCGAAGTTTAAGGTGACTGTATAGTTAATAGTTAATAATGTTATAGTAATTGAGCGATGACTATGGCATTATGCTAATACCAGAATGAGATCAAGTTAGTTAGGTTGAATATGAATTTCACCACTACAATAATGCATGAACTATGAAGTATCCAATTCTACCCTCAATGAAACACCGAACAAGTAACTCAAACCTGTATCAGTACTTAACAGCATGCACTACTTCTAGTATTACACAATGAATGACTCTGTTAGTCCCCAAACAAAATCCAACAGATAAATACTATCTCAGTGCCTTTATGCATCTAGAACTTTCCAAACTAACATGTAACCCCTGAATTAACAAACAGAACAGGTACAGTATACTGCTGCCTAATTTTATCCATAATCCATAATATGACCGGTACAGAACCAAAAATACCTGCGCAAAATCCCATTATGGTCGCGGCATTTAGAGATCAATGACAGAGCCTTTGAGAGGGCTTGAGCTGTCTCTTCTGTCACTCGTGCGGCGGGTCGTTCATACAAATCAGACCTAGCAGCTTGCCTCAGTAAGGAGGCTAGATGCTCAGCCTTTGTTTTGATCTCAGTACACTCTGCCCGGTATGACAGGGCCGCACCCGCGGCTTTCGCCACGTGGTCAGCCAGTTGGATCGGCTTTGCTAGCATTGATTTCACTGCCTCACTCATCCTTGCTTCCTTTTACTTACAACTAATTCAATCTAGCTGCTTAATATCTCTCTATCCCTGTCTTTTTTCCCTAAAATTATGCTTAAACGGTAGGTAAAGAAGAAGAGGAAGAAAGTGGTAGGTTCAACTCATCAGGTGTGAATTGAAAAGCTATTAAACTAGTGGTTTGTTGAGTTCAATTGGAAGAGAGATCAGGTGGCCTCTCGTACTTTCAAGCTTGGTGGTGGGGTTTAGTTGGTATCTGTAAAAAAGAAATTGGGTTGGATCAGAAACAGTTGTTCCTCCTTTGTTGGTGCTAAAATAACTAAATTAACAAGGGTTTGGGGGAAGATTAGATGGGAATTGGAGGGAATTAATTAAAGGGAGAGGGAAGAGGGATTTGAGGGAGAGGATACTGGTACTAACTGTAGAAAATAGAAAGCAAACTGTAAGAAGACTGGGTAGTACAATACAAAAATAGCTGAGTTGTCAAGGAGCTTGGGTCGGTCGCCTGTGACTAGAGGCACCCGCATCCTCAGCAGTCGGAAAAAGAATCCTTTTCATTTTTCTTAATTTTTTTAAATTTTAAAACTCAAATGGAGAATCCAAACCGTTGATCTTGTTAAGTTTTATCGGCGATGCATTTTCATATAAATTTTATAAAATTTGAAGTTGATTTGATACTTGATTAAGTGGTCAACAAATGAACGAATTTGGTTTGATTAATTCTAATACGTTCATAATTTGATCACTTAATCAAGTATCAAATCAACTTCAAATTTTATAAAACTTATAAAAAAATACATCGCCGATAAAACTTAACAAGATCAACGGTTTGGATTCTCCATTTGAATTTTAAAATTTAAAAAAATTTAAAAAATAAAAAGGACTGCTTGGAGCAGTCCTTTTTTTGACTGCTGAGGATGCTGGTGCGTGACTAGAGGGAGAGAGGAGAAGTTTCTTTTGCTTTTCTCGGAAATTCTGAGTGGTAGTGGTACTAATATGTAGGGGTTAGAGGAGAAGTTTCTTTTTAATTCATTTCAATGTAATACTTTAACAATTTATAAACATAAAAAAGTTTTCAAAAAATAATTTAAATATAAAAATTAAATATTATATAAAACTATTATATATGACATATATATTATTTACTCTATAATTAATAAAATTTAAATATAAAAACTTTAATATTATGATTTATTTTATATGGTATATAACTTTTTTTTTTTGAAAATGTATTGACAATTACATAGTACTCGATTTAATTTTTTTAAATAAATCATATTCAAGTAAATTGAAATATGTGTTACATCTAATAATTTATTTTATTATATAAATTGTATAATTTTTACTCTTAAAACTATAATTACAGAAACGTGATGGGACATGGGACCATAATTTTTATGAAACATTTAAGTATTTAAACCCTCTTCGATAAAATTCCCTAGTGGGAGGCGGGACCATGTTCAATTATTTTGTATAAATAGCACCATTGTTATCCTGAAATTATTCTTTTTTTGGAGAATTGACAGTGCCGGAGTGGCTGCTAAGACTCCAATTATTGTTTGTTAAATTTAAATAAAGAATTGACGCCATGGATTGAATTGTTTATATGGTACCTGAAAAAAAATATTATTTGACCTTTTCCATGTTACCTCACAATAAATATAATTCCATTGCTACGTTTCCACAAAGTAACATCGTTTGCTCTTGATTAGAAGATTGATATATATGACTAACAGTCTAACATCGTTTGCTTTTTCTGGTGAATAATATGACTTTTATGGCGCTTTCTGCCTTTCTCTAATTTCTTTTCCATATCCCTTCTTTTTGTACTTGTAGGAACTGATAAGTTTTATGATCAAGTATAAATACAATTTTCATTAGAAGAAATAATATTATAATATAAAGTTATCATTATTGTATAAGCAGGATCTAGAGCCCCTTCCTCGCTCAGGTATAAATTTTTAATGAGTCTATTGGACAATTCGTCCGAATTTAAATTCAGATGTAAGAGATTTGAGGGAACCTCTTTTAATACATAATAGTTTATCATTTCAAATTATTAAAAATTAGTTAAAACAACAATCATAAAGACAAATTGTACATCCGTTTACTAATGGCATTTTTCTTTTATGGTAATGCAGCAACTTTTGGCGTACCATTTATAAAGAGTAAGGTTCCGATGCCACATTTTTTTTTGCCACAAATATCACAATTTATTTTTTATTTTAAATTTTATAATTTAAAATATAATCGTCTGATCAAATTCGTTGACCTTGTTCATTTTAATGACGGATGCGTTGTTATAAAATTTTATAGTTTTTGAAGTTTATTTGATGCTTGATCAAAAGGTTAAAAATGGACGAATCAAAATAACTAAAATAGATTAATTCTAATATGTCCATTTTTCAACCTCTTGATCAAGTATCAAAGAAATTTTAAAATATATGAAATTTTATAACAACGCATCCATTGTTAAATGAACAAAATCAACGGTTCAGAACGAATAATTATATTTTAAATTTTTTAAATTAAAAATAAAAAAATGTTGTATTTTTTACATCAAAAAAGTGGCACGGAAATCTTGCTTATTTATAAATATGCTTTCAATTTGTATTTCCCATAGATCTAATTTAATATAATAAATAATCTTTGCTCGTGTTTCCCAAACCTGAGGTCGATGTTAGCTAGAGAAAGATTAAAAAATACCTTAGAAGTGGGGAGCATAGTGTGGTGTACCGGTGTCACTTTCTTAGTAGCTATCCCTGCTTTGATTTCTCCGTTTTTTTTTTCTTTATTAATTATTAATTTATTATCGATTGATTAGCTTGGTTAATGTTGCAGCTTGATTAGTGTACGGAAGTATTTATTTCGGTAATTAGTCAAGGGTCGTTGCGTTTTCTGCGTCTCCAATTTGGATGCATGAAAAATGTATTGATCGCGAGGCATTATTACGTTATTTCTGTTTTAGAATTCTCAACTTCTCAATTGTTGGATTTTATATTAGATAATTACATTATGGAATAGAATTTAATAGAAAATCAGACCTGCTAAATATTTATTTTCAAACTTTGGAGGATTGTAACCTTCAAATGGAGTCATCCAGTTTATTGTATGGACAGCATGTTGTCAACACAAATTTGTTTGTCATTTAATATGACCCACTTTTCTTTTTCTAGAATTTCCCAATAAGTCAAGAAGGATATAATTTTTTTTTTAGCTGACAAGAAGGATATAATTTATGGAATAGTACTTGACTTGTATTCCACATATAGATAAATAAAAAATCATAAATGCTAATGCTATAACTTATACACGTAGTAGTTGGATTCATTAAAATGGTTTTAATGGACGGAACTTGACATTCTCTTCTTGGGGATGTCAACCAGTTTCGAAACGAACTTGTAAATAGAGAACTAGAGAAGATCCATATCCTTGCGCCATTTGGATGTCAATCAACCCCACGACCCCAAAAAAACAAACAAACAAACAATTTTTCACCCATTAAAAAAACCATTAAAAATAAAATACAAAATTATCTTTAATAAAGAATATACTTTTCGGAAAACCTTGTCACATAAAAAGAAAAGTTTTTCACCCATTAAAAAAATAGAGAATTCCTTCTATTATGTCACACCCCCTGATCCTCGATTAGAAGGCGAAAGTGCGACGGTTTAGTTAAAAAAAAAAATTTCAACCAAACCCAAACAAAACAGAACGCCACAGATTCCAAAATCATTATGTACAAAAACTTCAGATGCTATTTCATATTATTTTTGTATTACAACCTAAGCTGGGAATTTGTATCATCCAGCTTCACACACAGAAATATTACACATATTATACAAATATTATTATTTGTTTTCACTCCAAACCAACCAAAAGACATCCAATCACACACCCAAAACAGTAGCAAAACCGCAGCAGCACAGTAACAACAACAACGCAATAACACCAACACCCGATCCAACTAGGAATCCTCCCTTTTACGCTTGCGGGAAGGGTTCCTGCTCTGGCACCATACCATCGTTAGGAGAAGTCGGACCAGGTGACTCAAGATACAAATAAACATAAACCTCAGACAGCGCCTCGAGGGACAGAAGAAGAGTGGAATCGGCATCTATGCTAGGAATACGAATCCTAAACTTGAGGATAGAACACTCGAGCGTAGCTATCGCGGGCCTAAGATGGCTTCGTGTTTCCTGGAACCCCCAATTTAACGAGGCACAAACAAACGACAAACAGAGTGAGAAAATAATTTCTCAATGTGGATATTTAGTTCCAGTTACACATTTCTTTATATGAATTCATAAATTTTCTTTTGAAAACTTTCATGCAGAAATTTGAACTGAATCATACCGTAGGCACTAGGCGAAAGGGGCCTAGGACTGGCATACTGCAAAATATGCAAGTTGCACAGACAAAATCAAGCAAAACATAGCAAAATAATAGTCACAAAATAACATACACTACAATTCTCAAGGCTTACAGATAAAGAGAGAACTATTCCCAAACCAATGGTTTCATACCAATTGGTACAGAGCAGACAGAGGGAATTTCAAGTAGTAATAGCGCTAGGATTCTGACCGGGTCGGGGGCCAAACCGACTATCTCTGGATGAGTGAGTTATATCACATTTTTGTTATGCTATCAGAATCCATTATGGTTTCATTAATCAAGTCAAATATATCATTTTGATAGAACAAATTCGTTGAAATCATTCCAATCCTTTATCATTAAGTCTGAATCATCATTATAATAATCAAATGAAATATTCCAAATCAAACTTAGTATTTTCAACTGAACAATCGGAATTTATCAACATGTAGTTCATTTATTTTGGGCTTCTATTGACTATATGCACAATAGAATGCAAATTTCCAACGAATTTTCAACATGTTATGCATTAAATTTAAAGTTACCGACTGTCTAGAATTCTAATAAAGATTCCGTGTAATCCACACCTTCAGAATTGGGTTTGGAGATAGCTCCGCTAGGGTTCCCTGTTCACAATCATAGATTAAAGGTCTGTTAAGATTTGTTAACAGAATTCTATAATTCCTTTAAGTGAACAAAGGTTTAACTACAAAACGTCTAACTACCCAATTGATGTAGTATTTCAAGTCCTTTAATAATTTAGTTACTTGTCCAATCATCATTAATTAAATCCAGAATACTGTATTATCTCATTGCTTGTTCATTTAACAAAATAATCCATACATATATCAACATCAGAATTTATTACAAATAGAATTTACAGAATACAAGCAATAATATAGTAAATAAAAAATCAGAAATAAATCCAATTCAAGAAAACATAATTAATTTATAATTTTGTGGGATCAGAATAGTCTGTATAATTTTATTGCCACTGTATCTGTCCAAAAAGCAGACTTAATCTCATCATATCCCGAAAATCCGACTATCGAGGTTAGACTAATATTAATGGATCTAAGTCTTTTAGTCTACCGTTTTATCAAGCTCAACAGATTCGCGTCTAATTAGAATTTAATATTAATCCAAAATTCTAATTATAAAAGCCCACAGAATTTATTAAGCCCACTATTAATTTCGGCCCGCAAGTCAAAAGCCCAACAGATCAAAGAAGGCTCAAAGGAATTAATTTCGGCCCAACTTTAATTTTATTTTCTTTCGGCCCAAAAACAAAATAGCCCACATCACACACAGCTGAACCCAGTCAGCCTGACCCGGGTGACTGAGTCAGTCGTAACGGGTCCGACAGATCCAATCGGGTCTAAATCTGATCCGATAGTCAAAACAACATGCACACCCATTAATCCTCCATCAGATTTGCATAAAGGCCCAGAATAAATTCCAAACCCTTCTTTCTTACATACAAGCCCACAAAGACTTATAAATCCATCGTATGTTACAAGTAAGCCCTCAGAAAATTGCATTTAAGTCCCAGAACTTAATTTGTTCTCACAATTTTGTCCCTTAACCACATAAACTGTACCAGAGATAGGTACAACCAGAAAGTTAGTCATACCACTAGCTAAATTGCATCTTTAAGCATGTAACAAGCTTTAAGTAACTCACAATTTTACACAATTTATGCACTGTTTCCACTGAAATGCATGATGCACGCCAAATATATATATATATATATATATATATATATACCCATGAATTGAGATAACCATGTGATGCAACTATATATATGCATATGAGATGCAATTAGAACCTCTGTTTTATTAATTCTAGCATGGTTACATCACAAATATGCACATTACTTCACCACAGACTTCATATATATATCCAAGCAATATTTAAAGCTCAGTGAATATCAAAGTTTACCTAAGTCCAAGCTTTTAAATTTCGGTTTTTTCGGTATGATGGTCCAGGTCCCCATGTTATTTCGGTGTTATTTCGATATTATAACGGCGATATAACGGTGTAGTATTTTTTTCAAAGTTTGACACACATCAATTCTATAACTATCAACTTATATGTTTATACATCTCCAATACTCCATACAAATAGCATACGGTCATACCGAATTCAATATACTGCAATGTACCAATATTGAGTAGCAATAGCAGCTTGTACCAATTTAACAATACTTCAATATTGAATACACAATTTAACAATAATAGCAATAACAGCTTGTTATTTCGCCGAAATAACTGAAATAACGTGTTACGTCATTTTCTCAATTAAGACTGTAACGTTCATGCGGTTTGACACAGAATACCGCTATTTCTGTTATTTCGCCGTTATTTCGGAGAAATTTAGAAGCTTGTCTAAGCCAAAACCTCATTTACAGAGAGGTCCAAATCTCAAGCACTGTTTCATTGAATCAATAAAACTCAATTGGTTCCTATCAGTAATACATTAATTAATGCAGTTTAACAGTTCTCACAAGTCAAGTAACAAAATTCATGCAATCAATTTCAACTTGGAAATTATTTCATGCTCATGAAATGACAATAAGTATTCAATAGCTGATCTTAACCCAAATTGCATACCTAAACACTACCTAACATATATATAGAACTGATACTATATGATGACATGGCAAAAGTACAATCCCTAATACCAAACACTTAGCAGTTCCATGACAAAGATAGCTTATCACTGTATACATCATAACAGTAGGCATTGAGTACCTACTCAGCACCTTTACAACTCCAACACTTATTATATCTTAAGAACATCATATAGCAGTTCATATGTTCCTATGATTGCATCACTAACATAATCTAAAAATGCAATATTTTCACCTATCCTAACAGAAAATATGCACATGCCATGACAGTATATAATTAAGAGTCTCTATTAGGTGAAATACATGTTCTAAGTGTATAAAATGCTTATATATTATACTGAAACCATTTAATCACTCTGGTATGCATGAAATTGAAGCTATAAACAACACAGTCCCTAACAGAATGATACTGACATCTCTAAAATTCCAATTATAAGTTCCACAGCATATAAATAATTCATTTAGGCTTATATAATATCTTCGCATCACTAATTAGCCTAACAGTTAGTTCATTTTATCAAAATCAGAAATCACAGTAAGGATATACCTTGCTCGTGAGCCTTAACAAATCTTCTCAAGCACTCTAAGATAATCAAAGCCAAGCAAATCAAGAACAAGGATAATTCCATAAACCGTTCAAACCTAGCAGTATCAGATTAGTGAATCGAGATACCCAAATCAGAAATTGACTCGAAATCAAAAGAAAGACAGAGACATAGTACCTCTCTGAGCTTCAATCCTCCTCTCACATCAACGACTGTTAATCCCCAAATTACAAAACCCCAAATCCAATTGAGTATATATATATATATATATATATATATATATATATATATATATGCTTACCTCGACAGCAAAGGATAGAAGAGACGAGAGGTGCCAACCTCTGGTTGGGAGCTAGAAGCAGCCTCACTCTCACCCACTCACATCGCAACACAAAAGGAAGAGCATGACGCTCATCGAGTTCATGGCATAAAGAAAGGGAGAGGCGAAAATTTCGCCAGATCAGAAGGAAGAGACGCGACAGTAGGAGGAGAGACCTCGTCTGTCTCGCTCTCTCTCTTTTTTTTTTATTAAAAATTCACAGAATCTTCTGTGGCCAAACCATGTAGTCAATTGTGTGGCTTAAATCAGAATTCTAATTTTGTAAATTAGCTATTTGACCAATTTAAATTATTTTGATCAGAACAAAAGTCAGAAAACCGTGGAAATTATACAAATATTTTCTCAATATTTTATAGAACATTCACATGTTCTTATATCAGAAATCCCACAATTTATTTCATTATAAATTAATTTTATTTAACTTCTTGATTATATAATTCATGATTAATGCCAATCATGATTATTCAGATATTAATAGGACTTAGTAACTAATCAATGGTCAAAGATATCACATATTATATGCGGCCGAAATTCAATTAAATAATAGAAACTCATAATAAACAAGCGTTGTTACGAGGGTGCGTAACTGGACCAGAAAATTTATGTTTCATCGATGTTCGTATTCCTAAATAATATGTAAATATGTGTTATATATATTTGTAAATAAATTATAGCTATACGTGTTCATATATGCAAAAATTTATGCGAATACATAAACAAGATAGATTTTAAATGATATATGTTTAAATGCGTCTATATATTTCACAATATATTATTTATGAAGAACGTTCTGATGTCTAAATTTCAATGCTAACAACTGTCACAAATCTTAAACTATTAGATCAAAACTTGATAAGCAGTTTAAATCATAACTCATCAAAATATTCGATAAATTTTTTTCTTAAAACACAACTCAAAACTTAATAATGAGTCTTGATCATAAATTCATTGAAACATTCAATTGCTTTATAAAATAAAAAAAAGAAAACAATCTCGATGTATGGTCCTCATTCGCATTGCTCTCATCCTCAACCAACATTTTGATCTCATTTAACTCCTCTTGTGGCTCTCTCTATCTAAAATACTTCAATTTCAATCCGGAATTCTACTGTTCAATTATCCCAACCGTCCATCTTTTTCCTCCGCGCGATGGATTCAATCGGCACCCTTCCTCTCCACTCAGACCTCTGTTCCTGTGTCGTGTTAGATTTCATGCCTAATTATCTTTGTTGCTTTGATGGTGTTCTTTACTGCCATCGCTCATTCATTCCTTGTCTTTTTTCGGCTCGATCGTCGCTGGGTCCTCTCTCGTCACATGGGATGCTTTATGGAACCTTCTCGATGCCTCTTCTACTTTTCCCACGTTCTTCAGAAAAAAACCTTTCCCTAGGAAAACAAAGGAGAAGAAGAAAAAGGTACTGGAGGGAGAAAAAGCGAACGACGGTGGAAGAAATAGTAAGCGATTGTTGCTGGTATCCTTCCGATTTTCTTCGGCCCCCATAAGCTTTGCCAGGGTAGCGATGGAAGACGCCTCATTTGTGCACTGTCTCCTCAATTTCTGCAGAGTTGTATCTTTTCTATTCTTTTCTTTTTTCTGATTTTGTCAAGAAATCCCTTCTCAGAATTCATTTGTTCGCTGATTTCTTCTCTTTGTACCGCCTGTGTAGGTTGTGGGCCTACCAGTTTCTGATATCTAGCGATTGCTGTTGGTTTGCAGAGTTTTTTCTGGTGGATCTTATGCTTAGGTCTGATGCACTTCTTTCTTCTTTTTTCTCTATTTCTGCGTTGACTATTCTGCTAAATTGTTGGTTTAGAAACCTCTATTATGCATCTAAACTGCTTATATAGACATTTAATTTTTTTCAGAAGTGGTACAGATCAAAATTTAATTTTTTTTCTTTTAATTTTTAATTATTTTCAAGGGTAGTCTGGAAAAACTCAACTTCTTTCGACTGTTGGCACCGATTCTGTCTTGATTTAGTCATAAAATCCATGCTTATGAGGTATGTTATGCTATTTAGCAAAATTTGGAGTAAAAAAAATAAAATGGTCATATATATGTTGAACTTGAACTTATATTTCTCTTCTTAATACGTGAGTTTAACAATATCGTCATAATTATCTTGATTTTTTTGTTCTTCAAGGTTCATTAATTTCGCCTTATGTATTTTTTTTCCCAACAGAAATTATTTACACATTTGCAAATTGTTAGTTTACAAATGAATGCTCCTTTCAAGCTTAAGGTATGCCACGTGATTTTTTCTTAATAATACTTAATTTATTATTTCACTCATTGAAATAAATAAAAAATCTCACATACTTCTCTCCTAGCATCGCTTATACACCATTGAATTAAGAATCTGTATCAGTTCAAAAACTTTTTCGATTTGGTAGATTTATCATCTCTTGCTGGTGTTATTTTTCCTCATTTTATCAAACAATACTTCAATATGTGAAGTCTTCCGTGTACAATAAAAAAGGAGATGGTCTGATGGCATTCTTGCAAAATAGTAAGAGCAAAGGAAGACCACAAAATCCATGTAATTTTTTTTTCTCTTTTCTGTTTACTTTATGCTATTTGCAACTTATTAGTTTGTTGTTGGAATCATAATAACTGGTCTTGCTTTGGTGAGAGAATGTTTTAGGTGATAGTTGGATTTATAACCTGATTCGATATTATGACGTCCCATTGCTCTTTCATTTCAGATTGTCAAAATACATTTATGCTAGAGTGACAAACATTTCTATGCTAGCTTGAAAGGTGACAGTATCTTTTCGCTGGTAATCGAATAGTATAGAAACTTTTTCAGTATTATTATATGTCTTTTTTTTTCCTATTTTGTTAATTTAGTATGTAATTTTTTTTGTAGGGACATGCAAAGAAATTTTCTGCACTTATTAAAAAGCTTATGTCAACAGTTACAAATGATCAAAGATGGCAATGTCATAGCTCTGACAGTTCATTCTGATTCTGATTACAAGAGGTATTTGATTTAAAAAAAATTGAATTTTGTCAAAGGTATCATCTTACATTAAAATTGAAGATGCATGGTCTGAGTGTAGCTTACTTTTGAAAATGATAAAAATGTCATTGGCCTTTTATTAACGCTCGATTTCCAATTTATAAAAGAAACGGTTCATATTCTCCAAATGCAGGTGGCATTGAATCTAGATATTCTTTAAATATTGTTTCCAATAACCTTGCAGAGCTTATGAAACATTTATTTTTGTGGGATTTAGATTATTTGCTTTCCTTGTTCAAGCATATCAATAAAGAAGCCATCAAATAGTTGGCGTGGTTTGTGTAGAGGAAAGGAATGAAGACTGCCAAGGCCACTACAGTAACCCTTTTTCTTTTTGTTAAGCTTAGGTTTATTATTTGCTACAGTTATTTATTTTCATTTTAATAATTCTTTTGTTATTTTCTTTGAAGTTGTAGTCCATGTGTTGGCAAAAGCTGCTTAATTACCAAGTTGAACTGTGTCATGAAGATGACCTCCAGGTACAAGGCTACAACATCCTTAAATTTTCCTTCTTTGTTACTAATCTTCAGCACTTTTGCAAATTTTAAAGCTAGGTTATGTTCAATTACATTTTCAAAAGGACTATTTTGTGATTATTCTTATTTGACTTTGTAGTATTATCACTTTCTAATTTATGTTAATATTTTCCAAATAAAATTATAACCACAATGCATGATCAGTATTAAACAGAGCTACTATAACCACAAATGAAACTCACTTGTTAATTTATAGAATTTGATGATCTGATGAATAAACCATGCATTAGACTATTAGTTGTTGGCTTGTTATTATTATACAAGTTCATTATTAATTGTTATTAGATCTATTCCCTACTATAGTTACATTTTTAGATATGTTAATGTAGGCTATGCAATGGTCGTTCCCAGAAAAAGAAAATAGTTTGTATTTTACTTGCTCTTTTTGCCCAAACTGAAAAGTTTAGTATGTATAAAAAATTGACAGAGTACTTGCAAACATGCAACTTAGCTAATATTGTTTCATTTTGTTACTATGCGCAGGTGAAAGGGTTGTTTGCTTGGCTGCTGCAGAAAATGATTTTTGTTAATTATATTCTTAGTTGCCATTTCTTAGGATATAAACTATGTTTTGTGGAGTATTAGTCGTTGTTGAATGGATTGTATGTGCTTTGATATGATTGTTGCTTACACAATACTGTTGATTATTTATGTTATGTTTTCAGCGTATAAAATATGTATAAGCATTACTATAGAATATTATAAAATATTTAGTTGTTGATGTTAGTCACTAAATTAGCTAAATCGTTATTAGAGCTGTTACTAGCATTGATTATGAAGTCTAATTGTGTTGGACTGGATTTGTCAGGCCTTTTGGGTCGGGTCTAACAAGGTAGCCCAAATTCATTAACAGGCAGGCGAGGGCTCAGAGATTAGACCTGTCAGGTAAGCAGGCATGGATTTTCTGGCCCATGTTCTTGGACCCAGGTAGGCAGGTCTTCCATTTGAGAAAGTCGGATCAGGCTTGGGCTTGCCATTGTATTGGCAGGCCAGGCTCATTGCCATCCCTAATCATGCTCATTTGAAATCTTGTGTTCTCCACACCCTAACTGTACAATTTAAAGCTTTATTTATAGTTAACTCTAAATACCAGCTGTTTTGGTACACAACAAATAAAAAAAAATATTATAGTATCAATCCAATATTTTTAGAGTTTAGAGACATGGAAATTGAAAAGGTAGAGCTTAGACTTGGAACATCCGCTGATTATAGGGCTAAACAATCTATATTAAAAACTAGTATCTCAATTTTCTCCAATGTATCACTGCACGACGAAACCAATTAAACTATGCTTCGTTCCTTTCAATATGTCTTCATCTGAAAAATTAATCAGCTTTCAAGCATGTATACAAAGTTACAAACGATTCACACGACACTCATGACTGAAACGAAAGGTACGGAAATTATGATATCTGGAACCTATACTCTTCTCATGATATTCTTATGACTAATCAACTCAAACATGATGCAAATCTTATAATTTTTTTAAACACGATATAAAAAAGTTTTATTGAACCTCTCTTTTAATACATAATATTCTATCATTTCAAATTATTAAAATAAATTAGTTAAAAGAACAATTATGAATACCAATGGTATTCTTCTTTTATTGTAATGCAGGAACTTTTGGCATAACATTTATAAATATGCCTTGAAAATTTATTTTTCATTGATTTTTAATAATCAATAATTGTGAAATCCCGAAAAATATTAATTATAAGTTAATTTAGTTAAGAAAAAATTTAAAGCAAACAAATAAATTTAAATGATCAAAAACTAAATCACACCCAATATAAATTACAAGAATGGAAATTTCAATTAATTGAATTAGACGACGACTTTATTTTGAAGAGAAAGCCTTCAATCAAAGCGCTTTGACCGGAGTCTTAATTAAACACCGTCAGATCTCAATTTTGAAAGTTCAAACGACCGATCCGAACCGTCAAATATGATCTCCATATTGAAATCTCCTTGCCGACAAAAATTTTCATTTTTTTGAATTTTTTAAGTATTTTTTTCGGATTTTCAAAAACAGCAATTTTTGTAGGGTTCAGAACAAATTAGATTAACGATTTTTGAAAATCCGAAAAAAATACTTAAAAAATTCAAAAAAATGAAAATTTTGGTCGGCAAGGAGATTTCAATATGGAGATCATATTTGACGGTTCGGATCGGTCGTTTGAACTTTCAAAATTGAGAACCGACGGGGTTTAACTGAGACTCCGGTCAAAGCGCTTTGATTGAATCCATTCTCTTATTTTGAATCCGATACAATAAATATTTTCGGCCACTTATAAATTTTCAAGAAATTAATCAGTTGAATAATTAAAATTATACTTCACAAATTTCAAATATATATTTTACAAAATTACTATGGATTGATTGCTTTGAAGCCTGAATTTTCCTGCTTGTTTAAATTTCTAAAATCCTTTTAATCAGGACCATTGTATCGAGTTTAGATAATCTGAAGTTTTATCAGCCGTCTGAATCTCCCTTTTTTTCTCCGAAAGGGTCGTCGTCCCCGACCCCACCCGTTCCCTACTTTTTCGCTCTCTCCTCTCGCGCTTCACCAATCAGAGACGTTTCTCAACCAATCCGCTAGGCTGCCTCTCTCTCCAATCAGCTTGCTTTCCTCTCTCGCCTATCAAATCCCTCTCGACCCCAACTCCTACTCCCTCTCCTCCAATCGAGTACATGCGCGCCACTTGGAATTGTTTGAAATAGTTCTTACAACTGTTGGATATCTGTGCTTGTCTAAAAATCTTGTTTGTAGCTTGTAAGATCTGATTTAGTGTACAATTGTCCTAATTCCCTGAACTGTATTTTGCTTATTTGTTTAGATAGGCTCTGTGTTTGATGGTTTAGGCTTAGGAAAATTGTTATATGACTAATAGTCGAATCATTAGGCTTTACTGCGTCATTTTGGGTCTGTCTCTCTTATGGGTACACTTTTGATACAGGTACAAGGCTGGTTCAGGCTCTGTACCAGTCTGGTACACGTTCTAATATGTCCAAGGACCTTTCTGTGAAATATTTTGTTTTCAGGGACTTATTCATAAAAAGCTTTGAACTGTGTTAGGCATTGATTTGAACTCTGCCACGCGGGACAACTTTTCTACTTATTGTATCAATGTTTGTTTCCATCCAAGATTTGTGTTTTGAGATTGTCACTTTGAGCGTGACATATATAATCAAGTATAACAGAATTGAGATGATCTCTTGGAGTGTGCTGAGATGAATGGTTAATTAATTTTAATGTTAAGAATTAATGCAGTACAAAGCAATTTGTTTCTACAAAACAGCCAAAGAGTGTTTTGATTCATTTCCTTGGCTCTCACATATTTCTAGCATAAATCTTCATAGTTCCATAAAGAAAGGAAATATTATTTTAACCACAAACCATCTTGAGCACTAATATATTAACTGCAGCTTATTAGAACACACTTGCTCGGATTTTAAATTTAAGAATTCGCAAAAATTGAATAATAAGCGCCTTTTGCAGCAAATTAAGTCGTCCTTGAAATAAGACAATTGAGCATATGACTGATATCAGTACTGTCGAGGAGCCCTTCTTCCATAATCAAATCTGTATAGTTGATTACCTCAATAAATTTGGATTCTGATTACATATCACCTATGTAGCACGAATATATTTTGAATAGTGATGTGTTCCTGTAATATTAGACAAAACACAAGACACTAATATTCTACTAAAAATTGAATAAACAATGACCTGCCCATTCGATATTAATTCAAATGCATGCGTCCGTGCCCGCATGATCTAGTTTCTCATAAATTTTCACAAACCATTTGGATTGGCAATTTGGCATCAAGGTTTGAGTCAAGTTTTGGGGTTAATCAGAAGTTCTACACGATGTAAACAATTCTCTGATTTTTTTTTTTTTACTTTTTTTGAAAAAAGTAACCTCATGGTTCAATTCTCTGATTTGAATTGGGACTTTTATTTTATATATAAATCAAATTAACGTGAAGTTTTGAGTTTGACAAATTGCTGGGACTCCTGGTTTAGTCAGATTTTGTCTATGTAACTAACTATGGCTCCGTTTGGATTCCATTTGGAAAGAAAAAAATAAAAAATAAATTTATTATAAACAATCTAAACTCTTCACAAAGTCTTCCCACACCTTATCCAAACATAGCCTTATGTTATTTCGGCTTAACGCCACGGTCACGCAGTTTCTGTCTTGACTGGATTTTGGTTCCAAGAATCCAAGTCAATCATTCAGGGCCCATATGGTTCCGACCCGGCCCAACTTCAACATTTCACCCGCAAGGCCCAACCATTTGATATTAGTCAGTTTAAGATGTTTTGCGGAATTTCCAAATTCATTCGGATTTTCGAGTCTCTACATAAGACATACTGACATACAGGGGTGCATAACGTCTTAAACGATAACGCAAATGAAGTGTTGCGTTGGTCGTTGCGTTTAATGATACGCAAATTTTTTGGGTTGCGCATTGCGTTTCGTGCAAGACATAAATGTTGCGTCGACTGTTTCGTTTACTGGAAACGATTAGAACGGTTTAACCGTGTTTACTTAAATCATTTTTTCATTTTCATTTTTATAGCGCATCCAATAAATAATAAACAGGGAAAAAAACCTCAACACAACCAATTGTAAAATACAGTAAAGCCAATAAATAATAACAGATGTAGAATTGTAAATTTGTTGTAGCGTGCACTTGCATAATTTATGTGCACAATAATGATCCAATAAATTCAAGAACAAATGATACATACAAATACCTCATAACCCTAAAAGTTTGCTGTGCCTAATTTTACCCATAAAATACAACATTTGTATCAATATTTGAGAGTTTTTTATATAAGAGAAAAATTCAAGATCAAATTTAGAAAAATCTTGTCCCTTTAGCAAAAATGAATGACAAACTGACAATAGCGGGCACCACTGCTCTCTGTTCACCAGTCTTTGTTGAAATATGCATCACCAATTCTAACTAAAAATTTCGAAACACAAACCAAAATTAAAACAAATTTCTCAAGGAAAAATCAAAATTGCTCAAAAGCAAGAGATGTGTTCAATTCAGAACACATCTTTACTCGTAATTTTGTTGGAAATGAGAACTATGAAAATCAAGATCAATTTTTTTTCTGCTTGTACAAGTCTTTCAATACACGAAATCAGATCTAAAATTTGAGACGGATCAACAAAGAAAAGTTTACCTTCAAAGGACAGGTAATTTACAGCTCAAGGTCTGAACAAATACATGATTCAACCTCCAAGATGTAGTTTACAACTAGCGAGAAGAGAGAACCATGGTGATTTTGAAAAAAATTGATCCGAGGAGGTTTTTGATTTGGGGGAAAATGGATCGAGGTATCTGAGGATGTGTCGGAGAAGAATAAAGGTTAAAAGAGGGCTAATGGCAGAGATGGAGAGAGGAGCTTGGTGAGGTGTGCAATAGGAGAGTAGAGGGGAGGGTGATATCAAATTGGGCGAAGAGAAAGAGGGATCGATTCAGGTGAGGGGACAAAACGATTAACCCTCTTGGTGAGAGGGGCTGTCGGAACTTGCATCTGCTGCTGAGAGAGATCGGCAGACAGAACGTTTTTTTCTATTTACCGTAGAAGAAGAAGAGAGATGAGAAAGGTATCGAAGGAAAGAGAAGATCAGCGATAGCGGCGCAAATTAGGTTTATTGTCACCTCGTTCTTTCCGCCCCGTCTCCTCCGCAATCACGACAATAACACTGCCATAGAATATAACGAAATAGACGAAATAAACGATCACGAAATCGGTATGTTTCGTTAACCGTTCCGTTGCTGAGACGAAACTGATTTCTGTTTGCGTTAACTGTTTCGTTGCTAAAACGAAACTAAAAATCTTAACTGTTACCGTTTCGTTTTAGACGAAATGAAACAGTCAGATGATCGAAACGAGTACCGTTTTCAGCCCTACTGACATACATTACCCGACAGGCCGGTACTAGAAATGTATTAAAGAAAAAAGAATCGTCTCATCGTTGAGAACTTGAAATACTTTCTAGTCTTTTTTTCTTTCATTTCTTTTTTTTTGAAGTCGTGATATTCTTTGGCATATCACTATCAAGTATCAATAATCGTATATTTGTCTCTACATTTACTGGACACGAAAATACCAGTGTAACATAAATCGCTAGAGAACACTCGCAAATATTTTGGGTGTTTATTTGTTTATTACCTATTGTGTAATATATTAATTGATGGAGATTAAATATGAATATTCAATTTTGTTTTCAGTGGCTCATTGAATGTTATATTTCTTCAAACTCAAACTGCTCATGAATTTATTGTGTCAACAACTTATAGATTTCCAACAGAAAATATTGAATATAAAATGAATTTGAGGATCAAGCGTGATGAAAAACGAAACAAGGCCTCAATACACTTGCGGGGGGGGGGGGGGGGGGGAGGTAAGAACAAATTATAAAAAAATTTCTGCCTGTCAAAATCTCTGTTGCCGAATAAGATATTATTATTTTAAAAGAATTGTATAAAGCTACTCTGTTTGGCACGAACTTAAATTGTTTCTTAAGTTAAAAAAGAACAATGGATTTAAGGATAAGATATTTTTCAAACAAACTAAAATCAATATTAATGAAATATTGGAGACTATGAGACGCAAAATTTTCATATTATTAGCAATGAAATTATAAATGGGCTTGCATATGATGTGATACTGAAGAGGATCTGGTTTTCTAGCAAGGTGCATTTTGAGAAATTTTCTAGCAATGCCTAATTTTTTTTTTTTTGTAATACAAGTTTTGAGAAATTATTTGTTTGATTTCGAATTTCTTAAAAGTTTTGCCTACATCGCTTTTTCCTTTTTCCTTTCATTGATTGAGACACTTTTTAAGAGAGATGTGTTAGCCTGAATATAGATCTGCTTCAGTCATAAGGGATGTGGTTTGTTTCAATCACTAAACCCTGAGCAAAAGATCTACCTTAGTTGTATCATGTTGTCATTATTTTTTGAATCAACATCTTTCAAATTTTTTTTTTTTTTGTCAGCAACATGCCTTGTTGTCGCTCTTTCTTCTCTAATAAGACTTCACATATGCTTCTGCTTTTTTTTTTTTACTGAGAATCAATAGTTTTTTTTTCGAACCCCTATTTTGCATCAGATTTATAAGCGCTTTATTTCAAAAGCATCTCTGGTCATACCAATTTTAAGCGATCATGTATGGCGGTTGGGCAAAGAAATATAACAATGCTATCTAAGTCAATTACTTTATTGTTTACAAAATTAGAGATTATCAAAATTTATTGACTTTTGTTTCATTGAAACCCCACCTCTTATTTAAAAAAATATATATTATTTCGATTTATTTTTAGATGTAAATAATATTGAACAAAACATTTTAAACCAAAACAAATTTAAAGAATTATTATCTTAAATTTTTTTCCAATATGCCAATGACTGCGTTACAAAATCAATAATTAAACTATGCTTCATTCCTCTCAGTATATCTTAACCTGAACAGTCAGTTATCTTTGAAGTATATGTACAAACAATTCACTTGACACTTGTCCCTGAAATGGAGGCTTGAAAATGATGCTCACTTTTGAAGCTACTTCGCTCATGATATTCTCATGACTAATTGAATAAAAAACTGCGCAATTCCTACGTAGGATTGAAATAATTTTTAAATTTAGAAAAAAGAATTGAAATAAATATACCGTCTTGTATTGGAAGAGTTTTACCGTGACGAGAGCCAAGAATCAGAGTGAACGAGTGTAGAGATTACTAAAATCAACTAAAAAAAAAAGAACTTGAGAAACTCGTCTAAAGCAAAAAAAATTGAAATTTAAATTTAATATACATATGGTAGAGACAATATTGTGCACATCCAATCACCTAGATTTGCTGTTTGAAGGAAAATTTATGCCAAAATAATGTTTGAAGTAGATCCCTCGTTTAGAATATACCAGCAGGAAACAACTAAGAATAATTAAGCTATATATCCGTGAGAAATTAGTTGGGCATATAATTATGACGAGTTTAGCTACGGTGAGTCGCGACTCACGGACCCTCCGGTGAGTCGCGACCAAAATTCCTGAATCTAGATCAAAATGACCGATCCAAGCCGTCCAATATGATCTCCTTATTGAAATCTCCACGTAGACCGAATTTTTTATTTTTTCGAAATTTTTAAGTATTTTTTTGAAATTTTAGAAAATCGTTAATCTAATTGGTTCTGAACCATTCAAAAACATCAGTTTTTAAAAATCCGAAAAAATACTTAAAAATTTCGAAAAAATAAAAAATTTGGTTTGCACGGAGATTTCAATAGGGAGATCATATTGGACGGTTTGGATCGGTCATTTTGATATAGATCTAGGAGTTTTGGTCGCGACTCACCGGGTCCGTGAGTCGCGACTCACCGTAGCTAAACTCTAATTATGACAATAGAAGGAACCGTATATCAATGCAATCGGTGGCCCAAATTAGCTAGCTTTAGTGGAATGAAATAAAATGAATTATTTGTCTTAAAGAAACACATAATATGGGGAAAATTTTTTCTATGCCACTCCGAAGTTGCGAAATTAGACTTTTGCCATCCGAAAGTTAAACCTTCTAATTTTGCCACCCTAAAATGAGACTTTCTTCTGAAAATGCCACTTTGTCTATTTTTGTAATATAAAAACGATTTAAATAATAAAACTGAAAATCTATGACCATTATACCCTTCGTCGAATTAGACCCAAATCCCATTGATTATGAACCAGAGTACCACACCCCACCCCATCGATCCCTTGTCTTATCTTCAGATTTATCCTCTCTCTCGCGGATGAACCCCATCAATCCCTAGCTGATTGATCTCCTCTCTTCATCGCTAACCTCTTCCCACCTTACCTCCATGGCCTCACCTTACCTCCATCGCGTCATCGCTAACCCTAGCTGATCCGACGAACCCTAGGTGCATGCATTTCCGTCTCTCTCGAAAGCGTTCACTCGGCGCTAATCTTGTCAGTCGCGGATTGGTAGGCTTACTGGTAAGGCTTTTGAAGCACCACGGATCTGTTTGCAAGGCGATTTCTCTGCCAGGGACTCATTTGTAAATAGTTTTGAACTGAGGAGGGACTGAGATAATATATAAGCGCTGGTATTAGTGGTCAAAAAGTAAAGTAAATGCTTGTACCAGTAGTCAGTGAAATTTCACTTTGTGTATTGCACTTTTCCTTGTGATTTCTCTTTTAATTGTAGTTGTTGTATATATACTACATCTGTCTTATAGAAATCAATTTCATGTGAAAAGCATCAGTGGCTTGTTTAGAAGATGAAACTGATATTTCATTGGAGATTAATCTTGTGGCATGTTTAATTTTGAAAACTGTGGCTTAGTATTCCCTGCAATGAATTCATTGGTTTCTTGCAACTGTCTGCATCCTACTTGGAGATCAGTCTCTTTTTTTAATTGGCGCATCACAAAAATGTCTCTTATTCTCTTTTTAAGCATAAGCTATATAACAAAATTAAACAGTGAATACCATTTTAAGCATAGCGCATCTCTTTTTGAATAACAGTGAACACCATGCAATCTTAAACAAATCTGAAACTAACAGTGAATTCATCAAAATAATAGTGAATAGCCATAGCACATCTCTTTGATACAGGTACAAGCAACATCAAGTATCACGAGTCATCTGAATTTGTACTAAATTATCAGAACTAAAAAAGAAGCACCACGATTGAATAACAAAGTCACAAAATTAATACCTAGCACCAAAATCAGAAGTAAGAAAGCATTGGTACTAAATTCCATGTTTCAAAACAACAATGACATAATAGCATCTCTACACAAAAATATCAAATATAACTGATAAAAATCTTTAAATATGGGCATATTGCTTCTATCTCAAGTAGAAACAGTATCTGGACATATTGCACCATTTGTATCTGCACCATTTGCATTTACCTCTCTCTTCCTGCAAAAAACAAGTAGAAAAAGGAACAACAATTAAACAGACTTATAAAAGTATTATTAATCTTTCATTTTTTTATTCTTTTATTTTCTTTTGTACAAGCATGATATCTTTCATCATATCCAGGTTACTTCTTTTTTTTCTGCATTACACGAGTATCATCACAAGGAAGGAAGAAAAATGATCTTTTTATTTCTATTATATGATCACGAGTTTAATCTTTTCACTTTGCTAGGCCAATGTGCTAATTGCTTGCATGTATTAAGTTAAGACATATATAATCTTATTATCTGGAGTTATGCTAAATGGTACCAAGTTTCATTGCGAAAGACAACTAGCATACAATACATATTGGAACTGATATTGTACAGGTACTGACAAATTGTCCAAATTCCCCTGCTATGCTAGATATGAAACCCAACAAATGATGAAGATTGAAAGTTAATTAAAAAGGAGGGATGAAAAGCATGTTAATTGTTCTTACTCATGGTCTCAAACGAGGAAACAAAAGAAGAAGGAAAAGGAGGCGAACCTCTGTGTGAAGAGATCGGAGACTGAGACGAGCCAGTGCGAGACAACGTCTGGGGTGGAGACGAAATCCGTGCGCGAGAAGTAACGGCAGTGCAGTTCCGACGACGGCGGAGATGGAAAGAATTAGCGTTCGATTTTCCTTGGGTTCATCCTTAGCACGGAGGGAGAGGTTGCGACTAGTTCGATTTGCGACTGGGTTCGATTGAGGCAGTGGAGGGTTGCTATCAGGTTCGATTTGGTGAGGTGTGAGAGAAGAAGAAGAAGAAGGGGAAATTTTTGCGACTGGGTTTAATCCATATGGCCTGGATTCGTAATCGTCTAAGTCCCGATCGATGGGTATAATGGTCCCATATTTTCAATTTTATTATTTAATTAATATTTTTAATATTAAAAATGACAAAGTGGTAAAAAGAGAAAAAAGTCGCATTTTAGAATGGCAAAATAAGAAGGTTTAACTTTCGGATGGCAAAAGCTCAATTTCGCAACTTGAAGGTGGCATAGAAATAATTTCCCCAACAATACGTCTTGATTTTGGCCATCCAAGCTCTGTACTGTGCTGAAAGTTAAAAAACTGGGTGACCTCCCTACGCTCTCCAAAGACCATCTTACTTTCTTGTCCTTCTCATATTTTCAAATCCAAGTATTTCATGTCATCAGTTTAGATTATATGTGGTTATTGCAGTGCTAAGTTTAGAATAGTAAGCCGAATGATTGTCAGATGTTGTATAAAAAGCATGGTATTATTGTTATATCAAATCAGAGGTTTACCAAATTAGTTGGCTAGGCGCAAAATTAGAGAGGGACACTGTCAAAGGGAATAGAGCTAGGTCGATTAATTTTTTTGTTGGGGGATCGAACGTTCGATAATGATGTGTACATGTTGCATTTTATATGAAACCTAATAAGCATGAAATGGGGACCATTAATTACGATTGTTTTTTTTTTTTATCAAGTTCTCTATTGATATGTTCTATTTTAGATAAAAATTTAATAAATTTATAATTTGACTTTATATCTTCTAATAAGTTTTTTATTTTTTTACCTCACAATTTTTCATAAAGCTAAAACTTAATTATCCACACTTCATGTACGTATTAACTTCAACAGTTCAAAATCCTGTCTCTGTTCTTCTGCAGAAACGTTAGCATGCACCAGCAGCACCACTGTCTTTCTATATGACAATCTTGTTGGCTTTGATATTCTCATTTCCTAAATTAATCTATCAATATAATCTGAATGCTATTTAAAAAATAAATAAATTTATGGAAGAATTATACATATCTATTATAAGAAATTTACACTGTTTGTCCGATTTCAACCATTAGGATTATCTGTGAAAAAACTGAAAATACCTTGGGAAAAAAAGAAAAGGAGAGAAATAATGTGTTTGGAAAGTACTACTGCATGTAATCTCCTTGGAACGATGCGAACCCTCCATCCATGTCCAAAATAATTTAGGTGATCAAAATTTCCACTTATGAACATATAACAAAAAAAATTATAGAAAGTATAACTTAATGTTTAAACTTTTCCTATGAAATTAATGCAGTGCAATTTAGCCGGTTGGTTAGTTGCAAGGAGATTAATGTGCCATACTTTTGAGGCAGTGATGTCGCATCAAGTCTCCATCATATATGAGCTGTTCGGCTGTTCCATACATGCTCTTTTCCACTTTATATGTGTACCGTGTGTATAATTGTACGCTTTATTACATAAACATTAAGCAAATATACAGATAAACTAATCGATACTTTATAATATTAGTTAAAATTTAACATTTTTCAAGCATGCCACGTCATTTTCTCTACCATATGTACTATTAAAATCATGTTGCTGACATGTTCTCATCCGACGGCCAACATCAATTTGACAGCTCCTTAATTTTTCATAAATAAACACAACAATACATTAAATACTCTGCGATCTTTTATAAAAATTTTGGTACATACACTGGTTCTATATTATATAATCTTTCCGATAAAACAGGCCACAAAATTTTTCATGATAAAGATTCTTTTTCTTATAACCAGTGCTTGATCAGACACTAGTTATTCTTCTGATCTAATAATTGAAATTTTTTTTTTCCATTTTTCATTAAAAAAAAATCTTAGTCTTGCGTCGCATACTGTTTCACAATGGCATAAATCAATTTTTTTTCTTTTTTATAATAGAAAGTTTTGATGTTCCATAAGTTGTAAAAAAAAAACGTCACTATTGCGTACTTATTTTAAAAATATTAAATATTGATCTTCATCTTCTTTAGTTATGATGCATCCATATATATTAAAATTTTATATTTAAGTTCATTTTAATTTTTTAATCCTTCAAAAAAAATTCATATTAATTTCAAAAATGTATGTTTCGAATAATAACAAGAATCCAAAAAAATAAGAAAATCTAATAAATAAAAAGCAAATTTTAGAATGTTTATTTTTATCTCTTGATCAAATTTGTAGAAAACAAACTTATATATTTATATACAAATGTTGTGTGTGCACGCGTCACAATCGAAGAATAAATTTTAGAGTAACTAATTAAGAATTATTAACACAAAGGAGAGGCTAATTAATTTACAAAACGAACCGTTCTATTAATAAATTTTCTTTTCTCGGCCGGAAGCCCACTTCATTTTTCTCCAAAGAAAAAAGGGTCTTTTTGTATTATATTGTATTAATGAGCATGCACCACGAGATGAGCTGACTGCCTGGAAAGGCCCTCATATAGCTACAATTATCTACAGTTGTACGATTGATTGGTTGGTTTCATATAAACAGATAGATAATTTATAGCGGTACTCTGAAATGCTGGGGAATCGTTTAGCAATTTTTCTATTATTACAAATTGTCGGTAGTCGATATTCTAAAGTAATTAATTCAGTCGTTAGTAGATATATATTAATGGAAATTGATTACTGCAAGCTGTCAGCGTTCGCTGAGCAGCGCTCTATCCCTTCTACTCATCTAGTGCGTATTTTTTGTTCAGTTCGTTATTATAAGTGGTCACTCTATCAGATACAAATGTTCACTGTATTATAATTGTTCACTATGTTCGTTTTAATTTTCAAAAAGTTCAGTTGGTTAAGTACAAATGTTCTGTTAATTGAGTATAAATGTTCAGTTAGTTGCGGCAGAAAATATAAATGTTATGAGCAAACATGTTTATTTTATTAAGTATAAATGTTTAGTTTAGTAAATACAAATGTTCAGTTTAATAATTACAAATGTTCAGTTATTTAAATGTAAATTCCGGTTCAAATTAAATTTTTTTTCCGATTCTACTCCTGCCTCCTAGCCCACCTCTTGACCCACGCGCGACTCTGACGTATTTAACTGAACACTTCTTATTATTAAATTGAACACATTGATATCTCTTATTTATATATACATTTTTACCGTACTTAGCACCCAAATAACACTCAAACCAATTAATTTATTGTGCTTTTGAATTATATTTGTTAAAATTGGATACTGCCGTGGAATTTGACTTGTTTTGTAGGAACATGGTGGATTGGACACAATAATTTCATAAAAGAGATAATTTTTGGGAAGCAAATGACTAAATGGAACACATAGTACTGTAGAGCTCATCTTAAACTTTCCAACTATCTTTGAATCACCTCAATCGGAGTCCGAATGAAGAAATTATGGTCAAAATACTATCGGTGCGCAATGCTGGAATAATTTCAGTCTGAAATCGCGTGAAAAAATCGATTTTGGCAAGTTTTGAACCCTTGCCCTAACCTGCATCCCAAGCCTCTCCCTGGCCATATATGCACGAAATTACAGAGAGAAAAGTATCCAACCTTCCATAGCATAATTTCCACCTTTTCCGCCACTGTTATCACGCCGAAAGGCATGGGATTCTACCTCTCGCAGCGGAACATGATCATGGCAGCAACTTTGGAGTGATTTTAAATGCGACGGAGGTAGAACCGATCCAACCACGGCTCTAGACGATCGATATCTCGAGTTAGAGACGATATTTGGTTTATTCCTTCTTTTTCTCTTGATATTTAATTTGATGGAGTTTGTATCTTATTTTTATTGCATGTTAGGCTATTTAATTATGTCTTAAGGTTAGGTAGTAGTTTAATTTGATATTTGTGATGACTTGATACGATTTGGCATTTTATATGGCATTTTATATGTGATATTGATGTGTTGTGAATTATTTCTATGCTTAGTTAAATTAATTGTTTGCTTGATCGTTTGCCTATTGATGAACTGCAGCATTTTTAGGGCATTAACTAGATCAAACCTTTAATTAATTAGGAAATTGAGGTAAGCCAAACACTCGAAAGAGGGGTTAACTAATCAACCGATAGGTGTTATTTCTACTGATCAGAAAGGACTTAGATACCTTTGGAAATCAAACACAAAGACCTTAATTGATTAATTTCCGACACAAAAAGTTTAGGATTAGTTGATTACGTGGTAAAAATCGAGTTCCAAACCAGTCTAAAAACCAAAATTGCGACGGCTGAGGCTAGAACTTAGGTCTGGTCGACAAGTAACCTTCACATAACCTTGCCTAAAAATATTAAGTCAAAACAGAGAGTTCGGAACACATTTCGGTGCCAAAAATATATAAATTTCGGTCTGAAATTTATATATTTTGGACCGAAATTTCTGTTGTTACACGTGAAAACGGATGAAAACAGCGTTCCAGAGTCAAATTAAATGAACCAAAAACCTTAGGACATTTTTTTGGCATCTATTTGAGTCTAGAAAAATACAAAAATCAATCCAAAAATATTTCATTATTTATTTTCTTTATTTCAAATGTTATTTAATATTGTCTTTTTAAATCATAAAATCCCAAAAACTTAATTGTCTAGCTTTCGCGAGAGATTTAAGGTCTATTAATCAATTGTACCATCCCTTGGGTTCGACCCTTAGCTTTACCAGAAGGACTAGTGAGGTAAAACAAGGTATAAATTTATTTGATATCTAGGTTTAAAGCCTTCATCACATTTTTTATTATTAAACTGAACATTTGTAACATACAGAAGCGATGGTTTATTTAGCGATGACAGTTATAACAGCTGCATATTAATTGTGCCTTTATAGTTAACTAACGTACATTAATTTTGCATTTACCATGCATCAGGGAACAATCTCCAGATGAAACATTTCATATGAGCTAAGATAATGCCTATGAAATTTAGTTTAGCCATGAATATATTAATAATAGAATTTCCAATAAAAGTACTTTTGGACGATGAAAGAGATTACTAGTTTCAAAAACCGGACACCTAAGTAATTTAACAACTGGTGTTAAAACTTGATGATATGCATATATAACTGATGATGAACATACTCCTCACTCCTCAGCATTAAGATACCAATATCATGATGATTCAAGACAATTACTTAATAAAAGTTGTAAAATTTGTGTTCTATTATCATTTATTTTTTTCTTTTTTGCATGCATGGACGTCCATGTGGCATGTGGGAAGAATCTCAAACTTAACCAGTTTTCTTTTTCCTAATTAAATTTGTGGAATTGGCTTTGGCTAATAGCTGATCATGCAATTATGCTTTTTGGTGATTTTTAGGCTCCGTTTGGATAGCTTCTTTCCGGAATAAGGAATAAGGAATAACCACTTTTTATCAATAAATTTATTTCTAACCATCCAAACTCTTCACAAAAGTTACACACTTCCCAATAAATTTACCCCTTCCCAATAAATTTATTCTCTTCTTCTTTTTTCCTACTTTATTCTCAACGCATCCAAACGGAGCCTTAGAGATTTATTTCTCTTTGTGCTCAAGACAAGAACATAATTGGTCCAGACATATTTTAGAGTCTCTTTCCCTTTTCAGATGATAGAAACCCTTATTCTGACAGGTACCAAGTCAGACAGAAAAAAGGGTAATGAGACTGTCAAAACATGTGTGTACTTGTCTACTGTTTTTTTCTTTTATTTTATTTTTTTGGCATACTAAATAAAATTATATACAGGACCCTACGTACTAACTGGAAGAAACATTAAGTAGCACTAAACATGTGTATATCAGATGTTATACTATATACAGGATATTAATTGGTTAGTGACTCAACATCTGCTGCACATTAATTCACACCATGCGATCAAGATCTGATGGTGTCAATCCAATTAAAAAAAATTAATGAAAAATGAAAATATAATTTGTACCGCTTCTTTTTGGTCGGATGATCCATTTGCAACTATGGTGTTCTCAGTGTATCACTTTCTGCCAACAAATGTGCTCATATTGATTTATAGCATCCCACATGAATATGACGCTTGGTATGACGCCACCCGATTAAAATTGTCGCAGATGTTCTTTTTTGAAGAAAATATTGTCAGAGATGTTAAAAAATCCCACATGAGCAACCGGATGATTAGACTCAAGTTACTTGTTTTTATTTATTATTATTATTATTATTATTATTATTATTAATTATTATTATTATTATTTATGATGAAAAGAACATAGCAACAGGCACTTCAAATTATGTAACCATATAATTAATGCCCTAAACCATAAAGGCGGCGCTTCATGTGATGGATCTTCTATTCTCTTGTCAGTGCATCGCCATGTGAGCCCTTAAACACACTATATCTATACCTTCACACTGCACTAGCATAGTAGCATGCCATCACTACAATATAAACCAACTTATGCACTCCCTCTTCTTCATCGCATTCCTCTCTCTTTTCTAGTTCCTTTCAGTATACTAACATTATTTCGCCTTTGATGGGGACTCAGAGGCTTAAACAAAGCCTATTGTTTGGGCTTTGTTTGGTGACATTAGCCTTTGGATTCACCGGTGCTGAAAAGACCGTGACGGTGGTTGGCTCGACTGAGTGTTTGGATTGTGCTGAGAAAAACATCAAAGCTGAACAAGCTTTCAAAGGTATTTATTTTTTTTTAAAAAAAAAGAATTAAGGTTTAACAATTTATAGCTGTACAATAGATATGAGCTCAGTATTTACCTTGGAAAAAAAAGATTTCATTATAATACGATAAAAATTGAGATTCGTCGTGCAAGTTTACTAGCTGATGTCTTTGATCCATGTACCCTTGCAAACTTCATCGCTTTAGAGAATTTATCTTCTGTCTTTTTTGTCAACAAGGAAAGTCAAGTGCATATACTTCTCAGAAGATTATTTGCACTGCACATATATTATGTTAAAAATGTGGAGTTGCACTTTCAATTCAGGCTAGACTTGTACTATCAGTAAAAAAGAAAAACTGTTATTTTTAACGTTTAACCTCAACTTATGTTTCAAATTAATCTATTAATAGGTCTTAGAGTTGCAATTAAGTGCAAATCAGCCACCGGCCTATACGAGACTAAAGGAGTGAGCCAGCTTGACAAATCTGGCAACTTTCATGTTAACCTCCCCATCGACCTACTCCATGAAGAATCCGAAGGCAGCGCCACTCTCAAACCAGCATGTGTCGCTGAAATCAGGGACCGTGCCAACAAGGCGTGCCCCAAACCCGATCCATTAACCCTTACCCTAGCATCAAAAGAGAAAGACCAGCATACCTTCACCGTGGGCGAAAACGGCAAATTACCAATTCTCTCCAGCATTTGCACCTCTGCCACCTTCTGGCCGCCTAAGTGGGACCCACTTCACAAGAAACCTATCTATTGTCATCCTTGGTTTAAGAAATTCTGTGGACCTGAGCCCACACCACCCGTACCAGAATACAAGCCACCTACACCAACATACGGGCCACCAGTTTACAAGCCGCCTACACCAACATACGGGTCACCAGTTTACAAGCCGCCTACACCAACATACGGTGCACCAGTTTACAAGCCGCCTACACCAACATACGGGCCACCAGTACCAGAGTACAAACCTACCCCGACACCTGTACCGGTGTACGAACCTAAACCGACTCCTAAGCCTGTATACAAGCCACCGCTGTACCATCCCCACCCAAAATTTGATTTGCCTCCTCATCCATGGAAGAAATATTTCCCCAAGAAGCCTTATTTCCCTCCAGCTGATAATAAGAACTAAATCAGGGTCATGAGATAATGTATATTAAATGTGTTTTCGGGCCATATAATGCATGGAATGGTTGATTTGATATATGCTTTTGGTGGTCCTACTCTAAGCGCTTCAATTGTGGATAGATATGCAACATATGGTGTAATACTTTTACGATTTGGTTGTTACATGGATAGCAGTGTATTTGGTCTTGTGTTTTGCAGTTTGTATTTGGAAGTTTGTTGTGGATTTTCTATTTGGAAGTTAAAAGTCAAAATAAGTTAGAGTTTAATTGTTGGATTCTGGTTATGCACAATGCTGTTTCCTTTCAATATCTGGTTGCATATATTTCAGTTAAATATACAGCAGGACGGTTATTTTTGCACAGAATTCAATCACATGCAGTCTTAAAAGAATATAAATGAAGTCAATTAAAGGATGATGAAATTTGATTTATCTTGTAAATAATAAATGTTGGCATATTAAAGCAGTAATGTAGTGCCATGCCAGGCTTAACCGAGCAATTTAGTGTATGTGGTATTTCGTCGAACACCTTACATGTACAGCATGTTAATGACCCAATAGCTCAAGCACTTTGGGATGATTAAATTAACCAAAAGAAAAAAAAGAAATGTTCTCCCCAAATGAAAAAGCTAAATGCGAATAACAATCCATGATAATATTGTTCCAAGTTATGTTATCTATAAAATGCCAATTCTTCTTTTTCTTTCGAGAAGTGCCATTGCCTACGTGGAAAGAATCCGAAGAAACCGGTGCATTAATTCCTTCCCTAGTAATTCATGTCACAGGAACAGTTGGAAATCTATAAGCAACGCACAACGGCCAAGCAATTACTTCTTCACTTTTTGTACTTCTCTGACAGCCTTAGAATTAAATAAACATTCTAAAGACATATACTACAACAGGCATAAAAGCATTCTTATTTCTTTGGGTTTTTACAACGACCGAAAGTTACTACCTGTTTCTTCTTTCTTAGTGTTCAAAAGATGTTCAAAACTTTCCCAAACAAATTTGGATAGGCCATAATGACATCTCTATCCTGGTCATTATTTTTTATATAGCTAGATTTTTCATATGGCAAGGTTTTTACATTGGTTCGTCAAGCCTATCACACAGTTAAATTTTTATATGAAATATTAATTCATGACTCTGCGTGGATTGCCAGTCAAACTTTGCTACTGTACTGTAATCAATAGTTAGTATATAGATTTCATTTTTCAGGTATGGTTATACATGTCTATAGTAGATCACTAAGCTAAGCTGAATGTAGCAACGTCCAACTGTTTTTCATTGAGGGTGTAAATTAATTTAATCTATCTTGTGTTTACAATCAATGAAGAAAGAAACAGCTCAGATATGATGCGACTTCACCAATAATGGTCCCGCAATATTGCATAATTGAAAGGGCTCCGACCACATTCCATTTTGAAGTTAATTCATGCATTTATACTGAAGAAAAAAGTGCATACAAAAGGTGTTGTAGTACTCATTCCATCTAGTGTCTTTGATTATCAATGGTTAGCATGATTAATGCTACTTATAATGACCATTTAACGTTCACCTTCAAAAAAAAGACCATTTAACGTTCAAACAAATTTTTTTTTTTCAGATAAATGGTCAATGATCGGGGGGAAAAATAGTATACTTGTTGGTTTCCTGCAAAAGAACTTATAAACTAACCCCAAAAAAAAAATATATTAAACTGTTAACTTTTTCACAATCAAGGGTTTATAATACTTCAATTGTTTCTCAACGAGCTTACAACATTGAATAGAGGGAAAGTTAGGTGTCACCAATTAAGGCAAGCCAGGCTAGATATTAGGAAGTGGCTGGTATTATGATATTATCCCAAAAACGGCATTTAAAAGACCCAAACTACAAATCCGGTGCCCACAGGCGGTTGATTGGTTTCTACTGACGCTTATAATATGAGAAAATGTGTAGCGGGTTGTTTTCAGGAAAGCAAAGGAGAACAAACAAAGATGGAAAGCAAGTTATTGAAAAATCAACTAATTGGAAATACAAAAGCTTAAAAATGAAATAATGAATTATGGAACAGGGCATTTGCTGAATGAGGATATCACTTATACTGATTTTGCTAAATGCATTATCCTTTTTGTTAATGTGCACCGCCAACACTTATTCAAAGATAGTTGGCATAAACCAAACAAAGGCTGCCTTGGTCTATCTCAGTGACTCGCTACAGAAACACTACAAGCAGATGGTTACAAAGGAATGGGATTAATATCGGTGCCCTCTGTCCTCTCCTTTGGAGGCCTTTACTACTACCATGGATATCACCACTATATAAAGCCAGTCTATGCTATCCTTCTCTCCATCCCCACTACAAGCATAGTATTCCATCTCTCTTCCTAGAGATATTTTCAATCAATTTCTCTCATGGGGACCCGAAGGATTATGCAAAGCCTAGTTTTTGGCCTTCTTGCATGTTTTCTGATTGCAGGATTTGCCAGTGCTGAAAAGCCAGTTAAAGGATCTGAAACATTCTTGCCACCTTTCAAGTGGGATCCATTCCACAAGAAATATTACCCCTGGAAGAAGCCATATGTCCCGGTCCCAGCATACAAGCCACCTACACCTGTGTACACCCCTCCTGTGTATAAACCAACACCAAATCCTGTACCAGTTTACAATCCTCCAACTTACAAGCCCCCTACACCTGTGTACACCCCTCCAGTGTATAAACCGACACCAAATCCAGTACCAGTCTACAATCCAACACCAAACCCGGTACCAGTCTACAAGCCTACACCAAACCCAGTACCAGTCTACAAGCCTACACCAAACCCTGTACCAGTCTACAAGCCACCTTTCCACAAGTTCCCTCTGTTTCACAAGAAGCACCCCTATTTCCCCCCAGCTAAGGAGGAGACTAAAAACTAAGTTAATATTAATTGCATTTTGTGCATGCAATTCCTTTGTGGTGAGTGTTAGCATTTATTTATTGATAATTTTCATCGTGTCATTTATATAATAAGGTTATCATGGGTTAAATTTGGTTTAGTGCAGCAGTGTGGTTTTTTTTAGTTTATTTATATTGGCAAATGAGATTGTTTTTATTTCAGAAATAAAAAATTAGGTTGTTTTGTAAGATTAATGAAGTGGATTCAAGCTTTCTTATTACTTTGTTGTTAATTTGATATAAAAATATTCTTTTTATGTTACTTCTATGATATGTCCTTTACCTTTCACATGTGAGCCAGTCGGCACTCATCAGAAATTGTCTATGTTGATGAAATAAACATATACAGCTAACATCATAATAGCATAAAGTTAAAACAAAACTACAGGAACAAAACCTAAAGCAAAAAGAAACAAAAGAAGTAATGAAAGAAAGAAAGAGCTTATCAACAAATATCAGATGTAACAACTGCAAAATCATCGCATGTTACCTTCTCGTAAGACATCAATCATATCATATAGTTTCTTATCAGCCTTTTGTTGAACCTGGATTAATGTAACATCAAAAAAACAATTCAACCATAAGTTATTTGATTTCTTGCATTATGTATGCTTCGGTTCCAAAGAAAAAATGAGGAAATATTGTGGGTGATTGAAAGAAATTGGGATATTTTGATTCTTTATTTTAGATTTAATTACAAAGTCAGAAATTACTTAGTAACAGGGGGGGGGGGGTTAGATCAAATCAGGCTCCCTGGCTAACTAAAGCTCCACAAGGGAATGCCTAGTTAGGGCAAAACCGCTGCTTTGTATAACTTGTGCCAGTTGAAATATTGCAATAACCAATGTGGCAGTCTTTGATCCAAGTCAGCAATTATAATATGTTAAATTAATAAAGAAATGACATAAAATATTAAAAATGATAGCTGTACCTTTTTATATAGAAAAATTGCAGCATCAACTGTTCCCTCAGCATACATCTTATGCCCACATACATTATGCTGGAATTCGAATGAAACCCTAACCAAATTTTCGGATAAATATAAAAATAAAAATAAAATTTTACTTTGATATAACCCTAAGCAGAGGAAGACAATAAGAAATCCAAAGGTAACAGAATTCATTTATGGGTTCAGAACCTAATATTTAGCATCTCATGGATTACACAAGTCAGCCCTCACAAATTGTACTTTGATATAAAGCCTATCAATACAACCCCCCCAAAAAAAATCACAATTTAGAAATACCTTCAGTCCATAGATATTGTGTTTATTAATTTTTTTGATAATATTGGATTTTATTACAGAACTTACAATGTAAATGTACTAAAATAAATGTGAATATATCTGTGTGTGTGTGTGTGTGCGTGTGTGTGAGTGAGTGAGTGAGTGAGTGAGTTAGAGAGAGAGAGAGAGAGAGAGAGAGAGAGAGGTACGAATCATCAGGAGAAGTGAGACAATAGAAGTGGAAGGCGTGGCTGCCTAGGTACTCCTCAGGGACACCAACCATTTGTAGTTGCTTCGTAGTGTCTCTTATTTTTCTTATCTGTTAAAAAGATTACATAATTAGAAAGGAAAAGAAAGCAGAAGCAGAGAAAGTTTCAAAAATTTAGAAAGTACATATAGCAAAGAACAGAACGAGATTTACTCTTCTCATGTCATAGGAGACCCCCAGCTTCTGGAAAGAAGAGACGACTGATTTTGCAGTGCCTGATGCATCCAATTTGCTAGCTTGATGTGATTCCAGTACCTTAACACAATGGTATCTCCATCATTTTTTCAGAAAATGCACACAATATCCCTCCTTTCATTTGTAGTTTTTCATACATTAAAACCAAGGTTAAAAGTATTTTAAATATGGAACAGCAGGCTGGATAGGGGGTTAGATTTTGCCACGGTCAGGTCAGTTTTGCATTGGGGTACATTTTCGGGTCCAAGTTTGCCTTAATTGCTGGTCGTTTATATGAAAACTGTCCCAACCATTTGGCGTTGCAGTTGAGTTCTTGTGAGATCAGACCAAGACAAAAGTTGGTTCAAGTTCAGTCCCATCCAGCTAAAATGGTAATTCTGTTTCAGGTTTGTTGGCCTAGAGAAGACATGATTTTGGATTAGTCAAGCAGACAGGTCAACTTTTATAGGTCAGAAAAAGAAAAGAGAAGAAAAGGAAAATCCAGCTCGAGCATATTTGAAGTTTAAGTCTGGCCAGGTTTTCCCATACTTACCAAAAATTGGGTAATAATGTAAATAAAAAAAATATAAATAGAGAAATGTACTTCCAGATGATAGCCTGAAAATGCACCAGGAAACTGCTCGGCCATGATATCCATGGCTGCAAGGAATGCAACAACCTATTGAAGAAAAAGATTTGAAAGTTAAGCTTTCTAGTTTTTCTCTTTTCTTCTCTAGCCAAATGTGAGAGATTGCCCTTTGATTTACCAGAAGCAGAAGAGGAATTAGTAGCAGGTAATCAAACAGAATATTCGGGTCGTGGATAATAATTTTCGATGGAACGCAAGAAACTTAATATGAGCTCTGTACCTGTTTGCCCATTTGAGGAGATATAACTGCATAAACATCTGAGCTTTTCACAGTTTTGTAAAGCAATTCTCTGTCTCCACCAGTTGTACCCATCACAAATGGTACCCCAAGCTTACAATAAAGCTCTGCATTTGCTGTATTTAGGGGGGAAAAAACAGAAAGAAAGAAAGAGGAAAAAGGAGACATACATGTCAAAACTTGAGAACTAATATAGTTGTACAGCATTATAAATATATATGGTGAACTTCAGCTTCTCCATGGGTGTTCGTACTTACTGGTCCTACTCTAATATTACTACTGTTAGATTTGCAAAGTTCAGGACCAAAACACAACCAAACTGTGAGTTGACCTGACTAGATTGCTAGGTTGTACCTCCACATATGTAATACCAACCGGTAGTAGACGAAACAATCAAAAAGGCTATCATTGCCAGCATCAAGAATCGGGTTGTCTGAACAATGACATAAGTTCCCTGTACTAGACTGAAAAGACTTTTGAAGAAGCTTACCATTGACAGCATCAGGAACCGTGTAGTCTACAACCATTACATCAGGAAACTGATTAATGACTGATAAAAGGACAGTTTCTCTCTCTTTTGATCCATGAATGGTGACATCTACATCTCCTATTGTTATGTTTCCACCAGGCTTCTCTTTCCCGCTAAATGAGACTGGTACCAATGTAAGCCCAGAAGAAATAATCGATTCAGCCACCGACCTCCCCATCTTCCCCATGCAACCATTCACCTAATAGGTAAAATCACAAACACAAAAAGGCAATAGTTCCATTACATTCGACATCAATCAAATTATAAAGAAATGTGATAGGATGTAAATGTAGGAGAAAAACAATGATTCAGGTGGATAAACCATGCAGCACACTAAGTGGCATTTCATCAAACAGGTTGTATGCAAATTGGTATGCAGGCCTGTCATCAATAAAAAAATATTTTTTTTTTAAAAGCAATCAAATTTCCTCAGTGTCCAATCAGAATATTGAGCGAAATATTATTGCCCCTAACACCATTACACAAACTAGAAGCATTTCATCAAACAAGTGATGTGCATTTCAGCAACACGTGCACTATGTAATGAATGCCATATTTTTATGAAAAATATAACATATACATCATACCAGGATGGGAAAAGGGGCAGTAGAGGAACCAATAATTTTAGACGATTTCTCGATATTTTCAGTTACGACAGCTCGTGCGACTGCACCACGTCTCCTTGTGCGGTACATACAAGGCTTCTCCGGCCTAGTGTAGGCCTGGGCATGGCGAGAAGCAACGATGGAGTGTTGTTGTAACAAAGATATCATATTCTTTTTATAGTTCTTGGAATTCAAATGTGTGTTAAAATCTCTGAATTCAGTTCTGGTTATTCTAACGTGCTGGAGCCTAGAGATGATATTAACACACCGTTTTGCTACACAACATCGGATAATGCTAATTTTGTAGACAAATTTGCCCTTTTGTGGTTTAACTGCTCTGTTGTTGGACTTGGGCCTCTCTTGGCCCAGTTCTGGCGACTACATCCGAAATACCAAATGGAGCTGACATGCAGGAAATTACATGATCACATCATCACATTCACAGCAACAAATTAATATCTATATATGATATTGTTATTACATGATCACAGTCATTTTATTGCCAATTCTTGAAGATATGCCAAACAGCATGTATAAAATCTCACAGCAAGGCATTTAACAATTTAGAACGTTTTTTTATCCATAATGAATATATGTTATCATTTTATGCTTTGCAACTAAATTGAAATTGATTGAATTTGGAGAGGCCCATGTGCATGCATTGTATATGATATGGACATCGGATCCTCTTACGACTAATGAAACTTATTTATTCTTGGATACGCAGCCACATATTGAACAGCTACAACAAAAGGTCCAGCCGAAAATATATCTTATGTTAGTCTAATTCTTCCATTCATATCTAGATGGGTCCAGCCGAAAATATATCTTATGATAGTCTAATTCTTCCATTCATATCTAGATGGGATGAAACATGAAAGATAGATATATGAGGATTGCTAAAATATTATGCATGGCACGGATGTTTTTATGCTACGGATTCGTTCTTGAATTTCATACTTCAAATAACCGATCCAAACCGTTCATTATTTTTTTCATATTGAAATCTCATTAGAAATCAAATTTTATATTTTTTTAAATTTTTTTTACTATTTTTCTCAGATTTTTAAAAATACTTAATCTAATAAATTCTGGACCCTTTAATAACAGTAATTTTCAAAAATCTGAAAAAAAATAGTAAAAAATTTAAAAAAATGTAAATTTTGGTTTTTAATAAAATTTCAATATGTAGAAGATTATGAATGATTTGGATCGGTTGTTTGAAGAATAAAATACAAGAACGAATCCGTAGCACGAAGACCATCCGTGCTATGCATAGCATTTTAGCAATCCTTTATATATATATATATATATATATATATATATTTTTACTAAATCTTCAGAGACCATAAGTATTGAGAAACATAAGTATTTTAATAATGAAAATCTCATCGGACTTAGCACCTAGAGTGGTCAGTGGGCCTGATCTGGCAAAGCAATCGTTGATTGAAATTTGAAAGGGAGAGACAGAGACAACTAGAAATTCCGAAAATTTTTAAAATAGTATTAAATTAATATAATATATTAAAAATAATATCAATATAATAATATTTTTTAAATAGTATCACGAGATCGGAATCCCAGATTCCGAACGTAAGATCGGATTCCTGGATTCCGATCTTAGCTTTTTAATTTTTTTATATATTATTTATTTATTTATTTAATTTATTAATTAGTTAAATAATTAGAAAAATAGATAATATATTGTAAAAATATTGAAAAAATATGGAAAAATCAGGAATAATTAAATTTATTTTCATTTTAATTAATTTATTTAATTAAAATATAAATTTTTATAACTTATTTAATTAAATGAATTGTACCATTTAGAAAGGATTATAAATTTTCAGAATTTGCAGGGATACAAATGCATAATCCTTTCCTATCTGAATGTTCAAAGTTTCATTAATCATTTCTGCATTTGCAGGGATACAAATGCATAACTTGAAGAATAAAACTTTAAACAGGCTTAACTTTTGATAGGAAGGTCCGTTTGGGGCGATCGAGCACAATCCGGAAAGCTGGCGACGAGATCTACACGTTTTACGGGGTATACCCCGTAACGACCATTTTCAAAGCCAAAAAACGCTCTCTGGACCTCCAAAATCCACTTTGAAAGTTTGCAAACCTAAAACCCACTCTAAACTACTAAAAATATTTTTAAAATAAAAAATTAATCATTAAAAAGAGAAATGCAGTAAATCAAGTGAATTTAGTCTTTCTTCTCCGTCTCAGTAAAACATCAATCTCGTGTGATTCCTTTCTAATGCAATCCAGAAAGTGCTTCCTTGATCATGAGACTCGATATGATTGTTTAATATATAATATGAAAATAATATATACAGAGGACGACATCCGGGACGCATATCAAATGGTTGTTTAAAAATTTATAATTTTAATTTAAATTAATTAAAAATTTATATTTAATTATTCATTTTTTAATTAAATAAATTAATTAAATTTATATTTAATTAAATTAATTAATTAAAAGGAAAATTAATTTAATTTTCCAAAAAAATACTAAATTACATATAAAATTTTGTTTAATTATTCCTGATTTTTTTTATATTTTTTCAATATTTTTAGAATATATTATCTATTTTTCTAATTAATTAACTAATTAATAAACTAATAAATGGAAAAAAAATTTAATTTCCCCAAAAAATACTAAATTATATATAAAATTTAGTTTAATTATTCCTGATTTTTTCATATTTTTTCAATATTTTTACAATATATTATCTATTTTTCTAATTATTTAACTAATTAATTAATTAAATAAATAATATATAAAAAAATTAAAAAGCTAAGATCGGAATCTCGGATTCCGATCTTAGCTAAGGTCGGAATCCGGGATTCCGATCTTAGCTAAGATCGGAATCCAGGAATCCGATCTTGCGTTCGTAATCTGGAATTCCGATCTCGTGATACTATTTAAAAAAATATTAATATATTGATATTATATTTAATATATTATATTAATTTAGTATTATTTTTTAAAATTTCGGCTATAAATTACTTGAACTTTTCAAATTGAATCAAACCTGCATAGCCAATCAGTTTAGTTCGGCCTTAATTTTCTCATGGGATGCATCTGGAAATACAAAACAAAGGGATGCAAAGTCAGAAAAGCCGTTGGTGTCTATCTGATAGGGAATAATTTACGAAATCTTATTTGTGGTTGAAAGTGAAACAAAAACAAACACAATACGTACCAATCAGTTTAATTGAACTGGTTTCAATCTTCTTGGTCTTGGAGGATGTTTTCCACATGCTGCATAAAAATGTCACACCAACTTATACAACGTCACGAGGAAGTTATGATTTCCAAATAGGAAAATTATATCGCAGTTTAACTAATTATATAATGAGGATTGCTAAAATGCTATGCATAGCACGGATGGCCTTCGTGCTACGGACTCGTTTTTGAATTTCATGCTTCAAACAACCGATCCAAACCGTTCATTATCTTCTTCATATTGAAATCTCATTAGAAACCAAATTTTACATTTTTTGAATTTTTTTACTATTTTTCTCAGATATTTTAAAATACTTAATCTAATAAATTCTGGACCCTTCAATAATAGTGATTTTCAAAAATATGAGAAAAATAGTAAAAAAATTCAAAAAAATGTCAAATTTGATTTTTAATAAGATTTCAATATGTAGAAGATAATGAACGGTTTGGATCGGTTGTTTGAAGCATGAAATTCAAAAACGAATCCGTAGGACGAAGGCCATCCGTGCTATGCATAGCATTTTAGCAATCCTCATTATATAATTTTTATATCATAAATATATTAAATCATTTTGGGATTAATTTTTCTTATTTATTTTCATCTCTGCGACTCTTGTATTCATCACAAAAAAAATACATAAAACTATTGCGCATGGACAGTGAAAAGCACCACCAATAACATTCACCTGACAAATATGAAACACTCGACATAACATTGAGCATCGCAAAAAATATATGAAAAAAAAAATAATACCCTTGTCGTTTCCTTAACTTTTAAATATATCCACTGTAAACAACAGGGTAAATTTTAATGCAAAATTATACTTGTCATCTTTGACCTTTCAGCTTTAACATGCCCATCAAAACATCATTTTTAAATTTTTTTTAAACGTCCAAAGCAAGTTGATCTTAGATATTCCTCTTATATTGAAGACACATGTTTGTAATTCAATTTCAATTGGAGTACCAAAAAACTTTATATATATTTTTTCTCCAAACAAATTTAGAAATGATAGGAATAAAAGATATACAATTATATTGAATGTATGGATGAGTCAGAAAATTTAATAGAACAAAGGGAAAAAAAATTTACCGTCAACCAAACTCTATAATTATATTTTTTTAGTCACATATCTAATTTTAAATAACTCTGCCCCACAGCCACTGTCCCTGTTTTGTTGCATCTCCTCGCCAGACGGGATCCCAGTAAAGAGTGAATTAAACGCTCAAAAAAAAAAAAAAAAGACGAACAGAACAAAGTATTGTAATTAAAAATAGCGAAAGAACCTCCCTCGCATGTGTTCTGTTACATCTTGTAAGTTGTAATACTTAATTTTTCTCTTGTCTCTTTCACTACAACTTGCCTTTTAAAAAACTATCTATAACTTAGAATTCCTCTCCCCGCTCTTTACCTGTTGCATTCGCATTAGCCGCCTTGTATAGATATTTAGATGAGAATAATTTGTTTCTATGCTATATATTATTGTTGCAAATCTCCAATTGCAGAAAAATGGGATCGAATCCCGTGAAATTTGCATATTACATTTATATAGTTTCGTAACAGAACAACTAATCTTTATTCAAAATTTGTAGCAGTTCCAACCATAATAAATTATGCTTATTGAAGGTTGTTTAAGTACATATGTGTTTACTATGTTTTTAAATTCAAACAGTTTGATCCTAAGCAGAATAAATGTAAAATTTATAAACGTAAATTGTCATTAATTGATGACATAGATCGACATCATCCATCGTTTAAAACTGATTAAATTTTTTTAATTAAACTCACAAACTTTTTTAATAAACTTAAGTTCATTCTAGGTATGGCATTTTGGGAGAGTGTCCCTTTATGACTTAGTCAGCCTCATAAGAATCACCAAAATATAAAAGCAAACTAGAAAAATTCAAATAACAACATCCATTCCCCTAAAATATCATGATATTGGTAATGTCATATCCACATATCTTTGGGTTTAGGGTTATAGAATCGTCTTTTTTTAAAAAAAAAAATAGACTAGATAGAGGCTACAAACCGTCTATATTAATTTCTGGTAGTTGAACACTTCCTATCCTCTTGTGCTAAAGAAATCAATAAAAGAAATTTTGGTTGGACAGATCATATACAGTGCTACCTTTTTATGGGCATGTTTCACGACTTCTCAAATGTCAACTGTCCAATTTTATGGTCCCTTTTCTTAATCTTCTTTTTTTTCCCTTTTTTTGTGATATTTACATTATTTTTTGTTACTTGATATTTATAATTCCATTCATCCTGAGTGTTCAACTAAGCGTCTATTTATAATATACAATAAAAAATAATAAGCACTTACAAAGGAACAAAAAGCAAGAACATTCTATAATTCCATCTTCTAGCTAAGTACTATTGGGGCGTTTGGATGGGGTTGGAATAAGAGGGAATTGCAAATTTCCGGAATTTCATATGCCAAATTTATTATAAACAATCCAAATTCTTCACAAAGTTACACACTTCCCAATAAATTTATACCTAGAATTGCAAATTCCCCAAATTCCTACAACATCCAAACGGCCCCATTGTATCTAGCTAGTACAATTCGAATATAAATCTGCAAATAGGAAGAAATAAGCAAAGGGCTTTAGTCACCAGCACTATTACAACTTGCTAATTAGGACAGTAATCATCCAATCAAAACCATACCAACTTTAGATCTGACCCAAATAAGTAACTAATGGCTTCCAATTTTACAGTTGGCACATGTAACATATCCATACAAAATACCAACATGTATGCACCGCGCAATAAATTCATTTGATTATATCATTCTCAATTTTGAAATAAACTTGCGCATCTAATGATCACCTCCTCTTATGTGATACAAATCATTCAATCGATCATTGATCACCAGTCGTCATGCCATTCCTATCGAACCACCAATCGGCATGTCACCAGCATTGATCCGTCTCCCAAGTTCGCTTCCTCCGTCCGTAAAAGCTGGGAAAAGTCGGGGACCGGGAAAGACTACTGTACCTCATTTGCATTGCTCCATTCATCTGCTGGCGTGGCGGTGAGCACTGTCTACGATGGAGTTGCAGTCGGCGATCATAGGCTGCTCGTTGATCGGGATCTGATAGCGTGGCATAAGCCGTCTGAAGACGTAAGAATTGATCGGACGAACTATCAGGTAGTGTGTCGGGATGACACGTGCGCGCAAGGCGTCGGTAAGCCGATTTGATTTCGGGGAAGGTAGCAGTGACAGGTATGCCGAGGATGTCGTAGAGAGAAGAGCAAGCGGAGAGCGAGGTCGTGGCGGTGGCGGTGGCGGTTGCGGAGGCGGTGATGGTGGTAAAGGGACGAAGAGAAACGGAGGAGGTGGTCGGAGAAGGAGGTGGGGAAGGGATGTGGCGGCCAAAGAATTGAGGAGGAGAGATCATGTTTTGTTTCCTTTTCTTGTGTGTGTGTGTGGAGATTGATCAGTGGAAGTGTTTTGTGGTGTTTTTATAAAGACAGAGGTGGGCCTTGTCTCAAAGTGGTAAATCAAAATAGACCCGGTTTAATCTCTAATGGTCTATTAGACTGAACTATATGAGCATGTTTCAGCGCATTTGCTCATGTGGTCGGCATTTGATTGGTAGTCATATTTAAAAGTTGAAAATTGGAGAGAAGTAAGGGGCAAGGGCCACATGGACACATGGGACCAGTAGCCAATAGAAAAAATCAACATGGCAAGATTTGACCCAATAAGGTGGGACCCACAGTTCACTATTGTAGAAGAGTAGCTTCATCAACTAGGATCCAAATCCTGTGTCGCGCGGTAAACGGTGTAGCGCAGAAAATGACAAAACTGCCAAGCCCGTGGGTCCCACCTTAAGCCGCGCTGGAAACTGAATTCCCAAGAAAGTTTGGTTTGGTTCCTTATTTATACTGCGTTTGAACTTCGGATAATTGCTTGGGATTTGGGTCCTTTTGGAAACTGAATTCCTTCTGAGAAAGTTTGATTTGGCACCTTATTCATTTTTTTTTTCATAATGCACCTTATTCATCCAAATATTTACTAGATAACTACCGCCTAGTGTTTCTAAAAACAAATGTTTTTGCAATCCTAATACTAAGTGCATTCGTGCATGCAACTAAAATTATATTCATCCAAATTATAAAATAAATTTTTTAAATATTTTTCTTATTCTGTAAACCTATATTTAGTCTAATGTTCTTACACTATACAGCTATGCAAATCATCTGCTACAACCTATATTAAACTTAATTAGTTTTATACGACTGTAATTTTTAATTAGGAAGCCTGCAATTTTTCATGTACAATAAATAAAAATATTGTTTTCTTAAACAATAACATGAGAAACGAAGTCAGCATGCCAAACTTTCTCAGGAAGTCGAATTTTTGTACATCATTTTTTTTAGTGAACATTTAAATTAATGAAGTTGTTATCAGTTTTGATAATTTCAGAAAACTAAAACCTTAATAAATTGCATATTTTGTTCTAATAAAAATCACTATCAGAAGATTTCCAATTATCATAAAATACGAGGGCATATGTGAAAGAAACTCTGTCCTACAGTACTATCTAGTCCCATTCTCCCAAGTCCCAAGTGATTATCCAAAGTTCATACGCAGTATAAATGTATAATTGTATAAATAAGGTGCCAAATCAAACTTTCTTAGAATTCAATTTCCAGCTCGGCTTAAGGTGGGGCCCACGGCTTAGGAGTTTTGTCATTTTCTGCGCTACACCGTTTACCGCGCGACACAGGATTTGGATCCCATCAACTAGGATACAAGTTTCCTTCTAGATTCTTTTTTGTTAGGAAAAGGAAATTTTGTTTTCTTTATAACATTATGAATAAATTTATTATACGGATAAGTTTAACCTGCTATAGAATAAGTATTCGTTTGTATAAAATAAAAATTCAGAGGAACATTCTTTGTATCTGTTCTATCCAGTTGTTCTATCATAATGCAAGAAATTATGGGTTGTTGAATTATTCGCTAGAAATTATAAACAAGTGTTTTGATAAGCAAGAGCCATTTTTCCCCCGATTGCATTCATGTTTTCAATAAGTGTATTTCATAATTGCCAATTTAGTAGGCCGTTGGCTAAGCACTGACTGCTGAAATTTAATTTGTTTTCTTGATCCGTACAATTTTTTTTTTATTTTTTTACTTCTTGCGCCCAAATAATTTGGGTCATAATCGGCTGTGAATCAAAAGAAAAATCTCACAAATCCTGTATTTGACCTTATTGTAATTTGTAAGCATACGTTCCAATATTGTGGGATTTTTATGGATTATAGTATAAAAATTCAATTGATATGGTTGACGTAATGACGTGTTACAATAACTATATATAACATAAAAAGAACAAACCAAAAAAACTTGATGAAAGTTCTATGATTTTTCATTATTGAAGATCTTCAACTCATAAAAAAAATAATTATTATGCATATCTGAAAGTGTAGTCCTCAATTATTTGAGTTTATCTATTAGAATTTCTGTATCACTTGAATGGAGGCTCGAACTAACAGAAACACTTTTTTTTTTTTTTTTGATGAACCAGAAACACTAATTGACACTTGCGTTGTGCTAGAAATATATTTTGGGTAGACTATACTTTGTGCAAAGTTCATCCAATTTGTATCGATTGACATAATAAAATTTTTATTCTGAAATTCAACAATACTAGAGGAGAAGGTTCTAGTGGCTCAAAAAAATCATATGGAGGCCATAATTTTACTTTTTTAATTTAATTATCCAATTCTAACTATTAATCTTGTTGAAGTTCACAAACTGCATTCCATAACTTTTTATAATTTGTAAAGTTTATTTTGATGCTTGATCAAGAGGTCAAAAATTGAACAAATCTAGTCAACTATGGTAAATTTGTTTGATGCTTGATCAAGGGGTTGAAACTCGGCCCTAAAAAAACAACAAAAGGTCGGAACTCCAAATTTATAAAATCTTACAGCAATGCATCACTTTTAACTTAAACCCCTTAAACAAGATTAACTATTCAGATCTGATGTAAATTTTAAATTTTGAGATAAAGATTAGAAAAATAAAGTAATACCATTTGTGACATCCGAATACCAGATGTCCTTCCAATTTTGTCTTCAAGAAGGAAATATTTCTCCAAATAAAAAATTTATTAAAATAATACAATTTTTATATGAAAATAATTTTTGCATTAAATAAATATGTAGTGTATATCCATATATAATTTATCCAAAAAAAGTATTTAATTTTCTCTTTTATAGCATAGGTTGCATGAACACGTATGCATTTTCTTTGACCGTTGCACATATTTTTTATCCACAAACTCGTTACAAAAATAAAAAAAAGTTTCGATTAGAGCTGGAGCCTACTGCGCAAATTAATCAAGCTATGATTTATCGCTAATAGACCTTAGAAAAAAGTTAATGGCTAATAAATGCTACAAGTAGGGCAAGCTGCAGTAGTTGCAATCTGGAAAAATGACACACTCAAAGTGCTACACGTCGCTCATCGGCTCATCCCCATTGGCATTCCTCATTTTCGTCCTTTTCCGAAGGCTTGTGAATCTATCCGTGCTTAATATTAGATTTCTCATTAATAAACTTAATGTTGTTTGTACTTTAATTTAGATTTTTTTTTTCCCATATACATAGCATGTTTCCAAAATATAGTAAGCATAAGATTCCATGTCATATTATACAACTATACAAGTATAACACCCGCAACTTCACTTCATGCATCTCAAGATGTTTGTTATCTTTGGCTGAATTAAAGCTCTCAACTTGTTTGTTAGTTACAACTTACAAGCAACAAACATCACCTAATAATTGAATGCAAGCTACACACATAAATTGCGGCTATCTTATCTAAATTTTGATAAGACACTAAGACCACAAACTTGATGATATTTTCTAGAGACGCAGTATATAGAAGCTTCTATGCTTTGTAAGTGCTTTGTAAGTGGCCTCAGGAGGTTGGAAAAACACATTATCCGTGAGGACCGTGACCCCAACCAAAGAGGTGAAAAGAAGGAAGAAACTAATCAATAAAAGGGATAAGGTCGTTGGATAAGATCATACGTCTCAAATTCCATTTTTCAGCTGTGACAATGCTAGTATTTGATTAATTATATTCTAATTTGATAATTAGTTTTTAGGATATCTTAATACCACAAGTTTTCTGTGTCACAATTAGTTATAATATGTTTTATATTTTAAATTTTAAAATTCAATCATCAATCTGAATCGTTCATTGTTTTACCTCTTGATATAGCTAGTATCAAATGAACTCCAATAATTATAAAATTTTATGAAAGTACATATCTCATAAAAAGTAAACAAGATCAACGGTTCAAATATGACGTTTGAATTTTAAATATAGAAATATTAATGTAAGTTAGTGGCAACATGCATGTGGCATGAAAAAAGCTTTTGTGATATTGAAATCATTATTCTTATTCTTTTGGGGTGTGTTTGGATAGAGGCCGGATAAGCATAAGAATAAGGATTAGCACGAGATTCTAGAATTTTTTATTCTTATTCAAATTCCATAGTTTTGTTAGTATAAGAATAAGGGGTCGGATAAGCCCAAATTCCTTATTCTTTTGTTGTTTGGGTTGCACAAGAATAAGGAATTTGAAGCTTATTCTTATCCGGATCCTTATTCTTGCGCATCCAAACACACCCTTGACATATATAGGAGGCAGGACAATAAATCTTCTAATAGCTAAACACCACTAAATTCTTTATTTTCAATACGAAATAATAATAATACTTGCGAATGTTTATACAATAATATTATTTGAAATAGAGAAGGTTAAAATACATTTATTTCTTCATTCTCATGTCTCCATCATACATCCACCTTTCAAATTATTAATAACAAAATATATAAATCTTCAATAATAAAATAAATGCGTTAAATTTTTTTCCCTACGTGTATGTAAAATTTATTACATTTCAACTTTGCTTTTCGTATGATTCATGGACTTTGAAATGTCTAAATAGCATCAGTTTTTTTTTTACAAGATTTTGATATGAATGAAAGAAAGTAAAAGAATTTAAAGAGCTATTATTTTTACTTGTAACAAAAAATTGTATTAATAATATCTAGGTTTTCTTTTGGTATTTAAGTTCTAAATTTTTGAGTTATTAAAACTTTTAAAAATGGATGAAAAATGAAGACTGTTGTGTCTAAAGATGCGGTTTAATCAAGACTTAGTAGAATTAATTAAGGTTTTAGACCGGTTTGGTATGAACTACCCTAACACAATTCGATTGGTACCTAACAATTGACAAGCACACACAATCAATTCAAGTAGCAAGAAAATAAAGGGAGAAAGAGAGAGAGAAATTGAACACTCGGTATGATTACGGAGTTCTAACCTGCTAGGAAAGTCTAGCCTTAGTCATACGTCTCTCGGAGTTTCGCTATCACGAAAAGGCATGCTCCGTTCAATTCCAACAAAAATGAGACTACAACTTCGAACCGAATCACCTCGTCACAAGGACACTCACGGATCAGCCTAACTCGAAAGACAAATGACACCAAGGCCTCCAATGGAGAAGAGCTCTCAATCTATTCCAACCTACACCTAGCAATAATGACGGGACGGTGGTGTTCGAGAATACTTTATCCCTCAAAATGATCTTGCTATGAAAACCTCAAGTAGGAGAGCATTATTGTGCTCAAAGGCTCAATTCTAGTCTAATTTTGCAAGGCAAAACTCTCTAAAGAGAGAGAACAATAGGTGGATATATATAGAGGGTGCCAAGAGCTTCAGCCTAGTCAAAATACCTTCTAAGCGTTACACAACGCTTGAATATAGTCGTTAAATAAAACAAAATCCGACAAATCCGTTGGAGTGTGTCAGAAGCATTACACAATGCTATCAAGCGTTACACGATGCTTGAGCAAGAAAATTCAAACGGTCACTAACAAGAGTCAGAGCGTTATATAATGTTACCAAGCGTTACACAACGTATGCCAGAGCGACCTCATTTTGGCCAAAAAACCATCCGTTATGTAACGCATGTAACGCTAAATTTTTGTTCCGTTGTGTAACGGAAAGAGGCGTTACACAATGTATAAGTCGAAAGTAGGTAAACAGGTCCGCATGCTTGATCAAGCGTTGTGTGACGCTATGAAGCATTATGTAACCCATGAACACAGAAAAACTGAATTTTGCTATAGTTTCTTGAGCTTTTATGTGTTCAAGCGTTGTGTGATGCTATGAAGCGTTGTGTAACACTTGAACAAAAAAAATTGAATTTCGTTGGTTTCTTGAGTTTTTCTACCATCTAAATCATTTCAAGGATAAACAAGGACTTAATAATACCTTCTACCTTAGTCTAATAACTTATAAGTTGTCTAAAGACTTGATCTTGATCTTGCTCATAACTTTATCTAAGTCTTCATAATTTGCATCTTCTACCTATAAAACTCAAAAAAGATTGTTAAATGTCAAATAATATTATTTTATAATCGACAAACCTAGATACGTTTAGTACAATAATGAACACTGAACACCTCGACACTAAAATACTTATGATAGAACTCTATAATTTCTTAGGAAGTTAATTTCATTTTTTTTTTCCAAACTATTGGTATCAGAAACATATAAAGAGCAGACTTGTACGGAGCACTATTCAAAACACTAAGGGTGTGTTTGGATAGTTGGAAGAAAGAAAAAGAAGAAGGAAGAAGAAGAAAAAAAATTATAAACAATTCAAACTCTTCACAAAGTTACACACTTCCCAATACTTCTTCCCACTTCTTCTCTTCTTCCCTTCTTCCCACACCTATCCAAACGCACCCTAAGTTTCAACAATGTTCAGGATCTTTTGTAGCGTTCGGATCTACTGTGACATGAGCAATATTTGGAATTTTCTGTGCATGGTAGTTTCTATATAATATCAAAATAATATATTTTTTTTTATCTTTTAGCAGCTTCTATATAAAAAAATGTCAAGTTGTGATGCTCAAGTTCATAGAAAATTATATGGATGAATCGCGCAACATGCGAGATTCGCACTAATATGCACACATATACAATTGATGAAACATTTACTCTTTCATTTTCTATTCTTCTTTTAAAAAAATTGATATAGCTATTTTATTAAAATATATGCTTGACAAAGCAAATGTACGAAATAAGAAATTATTATTAATTTAATATCGATGCTGAAAATTTTGAAGTAACAAATTCTACAATTGTATTCTAATACAGATACTTTTTTATGAATATTATGGGCATTTTATGTTGTAAAATTTTTTTATTAAGTTAGATCAGCAGTCGGAGGTTAATTGTTGCAGATTAAAAGTTCAGTAGGATCTTTGTCAAAATAAAAAGTTGGAGAGTTCACTTGTCACAAACGAAAAATTTGAGAATCTTTTATGACATAACCCTTAATAAAGAAGTATATAAAATGAACATCATGGGGGCGCAGTTAGGCTTTAATGCACCTATTTGGATAGAGATCAGTCACTTTTCGGTCTTTATTGGTGCAATCCTACCTAAGTCAATTTGTCTTGAGTTATTATTGAAAACCAAAGATTTTATTTATTTATTAATTTATTTTTTGAAGAAAGAAAACCAAAGAGTTATTTTTCTAAACGTAAACATTCTATATGGTGCGCCTTTCAGGCCCTGCACAATCATTACTAATTTTGTTTTGAAAACTCGAGCAGCGGGTCGTCATATTAGGGACATACGAAGTTAAGATGTAACAGGAAATTATATTCAAACATCTCTAGTATTTTATGCATGTGGCCTAGTAGCTCAGTGGTAAGAGCACTAGGCTAGCCTCCATGAGGTCAAGGGTTCAAGCCCCGCATGCACCTTTAATTTCAAAAAAGTTGGATGACAAAGACCTCCCTCTTTCTTCAAAAAAAAATCTCTAGTATTTTATACCCTCATCACAATATGATTTTATAAAATTACAAATTTTAATTCTTTATTTAGAAAGTCAGCTTTTTGAAACTTGAATATAATAGAAGTATAGAACCATAACGTTAAATGTGAAGATATTAAATCCTTTATAAAATCACAGGATAATAAATGAATTCTGTTTTTTTTAATCAAAACTTTTCGATGTAAAATATAAATCGTCAGAAATTTAAATCCTGCCATCAAATTCCTGTTTTTCCAAAATAACATATGGACTGTTGTCACTCTTCTAGAGATTTTAATTCCCAAAACCAGGCCAAAGGCCCAATTCTAGCTAGTTAGACAAAACCCCAAATTTCAGAGCGCAGCGGATCTAAACTAAAACGGGTTAAAACCCTGTTCATCACTTCAACACAAAACAGTATCCGCTCTAAGATCCGAGAAAAGCCCTAAACCCTTCTTCCCTCGCGCGGGATTCATTCATCAACTCCATTTTCGCCATTTCTCTCTCTAGGGTTTCATCACTCGCTTCACTCCCACTTCAATGGCGAAGTCGCCCAAGTCGGCGCCGGAGTCCCTCTGGTGGGACCCGTTCGTCGCCCTCTTCGACGAGCTCGATCGTGCTCCGCTCTCTGACAACTTTCCCAACCACCTTGTCAGTCTCTCTCTCTCAAGCCCCCTTTCATGCTATTGCACACACATTCTTTCACTCACACGGTACAAATTCTATATGTCTGTTCTGTTAGTCATCTCGTGTGATTAGTACTCTCCATGCAATGTCTTAGGAAAGAACTGCGGTATATTTCTGAACTGACCACTAGGTAGTCTCAGAACCAAGTTTGACTGATTTATTAGTGCAAATTGGATTAAGAGACCTAAAATGGAATTTTAGGTGGAGAAGATAAAGACAAACCACAGATGGTTTGTTGAATCAGTTTCTGGCTTCAAGCCTCCGAATGAAGCATCGAAGAAACTCGTAGAGTCTGACGAGCTACTTGTTGGGTCACATAATCTGTCAATAATGGCTGAGCTCAGAGAGACTGCTCTTAAAGTCAGCCAATTAGTGGTATCTTTCTTATAGCTCTTCTGTGTATAACCATTTTTCTGGTTTTGTGCAAACTAATTTCAGTTTTATATTCTACTTCAAGCATTAAATTCAGCAGTTCTCATATCTGCAACTGTAAACTTTAATTGGATATCTCCAGATAAAAGCAACCACCGGTATATAATTTTAGTAATGTAATTTGACTAATGTACTGATGTGTCTTGAGTAACCAAATAATATAGAACCAGTTCATGCAAAATTCAGATCCCCAGTTGTTTTCAACTTTGATTTTAGCTGCTAAATTTTTATCTAGGGAAAGAGTGGCCTATTATATCGGAAATGATACACACCATCCACCAATATACCATCCAACCATCCACCCTCACCAACTACAAGAAATTGGGCTTTTTGGGCACCCAGGCCCAGATTTTTTCGCGCATGCTGACATCAGCATTTCGTGTTCTGTTTGATGCCTTATGGGATGTGTTAAATGTTCAACAGTTTTCGAACTAAATACAACAAGGGATGAGTTAATTTGGGTTACGTGTTCAGTTTGATATATTTATAAAGTAACATATTAATGATTTTACATCTTTCTTCACGCATTCAGCCAACAAATTTGGGGACACTATATCAATTTAAAGTTCATTTTGTTAGCACAAATGATGATTTAACATGCGTCATATGTTCGATTTGATAGTTTCGTAATATACAAAACAAAACACAACAGCTAGTACCAAAATAAAACATTAATATGATCCCTAAAATAACATGATCAGTTTTAACAATCCAAAACAATAAAATTTTAACCAATTCAAAAAATAATACCATTACAATTCATACAAATATTAGAACACATATTCAGTTTGGTAAAAATCTGAATGTTGGTGGAGAATGAACACACAACGCCGTACTAACTCGATCGAACCACAGCCAGAACCTGCGTAATATGAATACAAATACATGTGTAAAGTATTAACAACATTATCCCTTAATTTGATAAATAGATCACAATTTAATACTAAATAGTCATTTTCAGGCAATTGTATGTAAAAAACAGTTTCTGACAATAGAACATAAGATGATCCCTTATGTCATTTAACTTAATGTTTGTAGTATCTAACACATCATTTATGTAAAATTTGAAATTATCGTTGATCATATTCTGATTTCAAATAAGTTATTACTTATAATAAACTGAACATTTATAATAATAATAGTATCCATTATTACAATAAACTTAACCCCTATTGTAATTTAAGTGCACACTAGTCAATTATTTTTTTTCCTAAGGTGTGCTCATAAACTGAACACTTATTTCAATAAACATATAATTTGGTGATCTATAGATGTACTGAACATGTATAAAATGCAGCGTGATTTCCGTGCTATTTGTAACCATCCAAAACCATTACATATGAAATTACATCAAAGTAGAACAACAATATAACACTATTTATATAAAAATGCAGTAATTAATCAAATCATTAGTAAACACAATCATATAGAGAGAATCATGTGGAGTGCCTACCATCAACAAAACATTGAATACAACAGTTTCAACAATTGTGAAGAAAAATATTATAAATAGAATGATCAGAGAACTTGATCCAGACATTTGTGAAAGATTGTCGAAGTTTTTGAATTAATAACACCAGATCAATAGAGGAGCAACAATTGTTTATCAATTCCCAAAAGTTTAAAAGCCTTTAAATTTCAAAGTCTTTAATTATAACTAACGAAAGATCGAAACTTTCAAACTTATCCTTAAAAAAGATTTAAAATCAACAACAGTTCCAATTAATCACTCATTAAACAACAAATTACCTATCCAAAACAACACTCACCGCACTAAAAAGACCAGAGAAGATAAAAGGCACAACATTGGAAAGGAAAAGCAAAATCACATACTGGATTGTCTCAGAAAACAAAATTACAATGGAAATTCAAATTAAGTTCGACACTACTAACCTTTCGATCTCCGCTATGTATGTCGTCGGTTGATCCCTCTCTCTTATCAAAATTTCCGTAGAGAATCGTTGGATCCATTCCGTTATTTCTTTCTCTCTCTCGTTCGCTCTCTGTGTGGTTCGTTTCTGAAAATTAAAATAAAAAAACGAAAAGAAATGGAGAGGTACGATGCGAAGGGATGTTAGTTGATGTGAGCGCAGCACAAAAGGTTGGAAAACTGGGCCATATGCTGGGCCCAAAAGAAAGACGGGAGAATGATGGATGATTGGATGGAAATAAAGAAGATGGTAAATACCAATTACCCTATTATATTGGGGCAAAGTTCTCAACATTAGCAGCTGCATCCTCACTAATCTTAGCTCTGAGTGCTAGTTGCTACAATTGCAAGTAGTTAAGAGTTTTGGTCACAGATATGAGAAGCCTTTGGAGTATCTACAAGTATTGTAATATGTTGGCTGTACTCATTAATGAAAATGAAGTCTCTACTAATAAATAATTTTTAATCTGTTGTAGAACTTAGATGAGGTGCAGTCTTACATGCTAGTTGATAGATCTGTGGGCCCCACATCAAATGCAGAATACAAAGAACTAGTGCATTCTGTAAGTATCTCTAATTCAATATCCTTAAATTTCCTTCTTTGTCGTTTTACCCAATGTACTGTCATTAAAACCAAATATTCCACTTGAATATGTGCAGTACTTGCTTAGGCAAGGCATATACTCAAAGCTTAATTTAGAGGTGATGATACTGTAACTCTGCAAAAATGCTCCTTGAGATTATTGCACAGCAATCCCATGTTAACAGATAAACTAGATTTAGAAATTTCAGTAAGAGAGTTATTCCAATCTAGTTTAGATTACCATGGGAAAATAATTTGTTAAAAATATGACATTTTCAACAGCTTTGAGCTGTTTGCAAATAACCTAAAATATGTTGGAAGTTTTTAGTAGGTACTAGGACTGTGGTTCTTGACTTCTTGTTGCTAATAAGGTAACATGTTTGGTGTGATTTGTGAAAGCCCTTTCCATGATTCCTAGTTTTTTTCCCTTGAGTATGGTTATCTACCATGATTTGTTTAGGTGGTGCTAAGGTACTACGTAGAGAGACAATGCTTGTTGAAATGCATTAGAAGAACATTCGTGCATGCATTGTATGCAACTGATACAATAGGGGGAGAGGCCATGGTGTTGATTAAAGAAGATTTGCAAAACAAGCTTATTTCTGTAGTTCAAGATCTGCTTGCCTCTGCATTCTCTGTTAAATCTGTATGATTGTGATTTTTCTTGGTGCAGTTTATTATTTTTCTTTTCAAAATTAGGTAGAGTTATGTGTACCTTTGAAATATATAATACTGTTTTTTCTGCTGTTAAATTTTTGGGGTACTTATTATTGACATTCTTGATCAGTAACTTTGATCAGGGTGCTTGTGTATATTAACATTTGCAAACATAAAAGCTATGGCATTTTTCATGTGATCTTGCATACCCCTATTTGTTCCTTCTCAGAAGAGGACAAAATGAAAGTTATATGCTGTGTGGACTTGATGGTGCTAGCAAGGGGGTCCGGTCCATAGTATTTTTGAGGTTTTCTGGGGAATACTGTCAGCCATTTAAAGCAGTGTAGTAAAATTTATTTGATGTTTTGTGGGTTTGCACATCAAATACTGCCTTTTTCTTTGTTATTAGTATTGTTTAATCCCCACTTTTTTACTTTTGTTCTTGAAACAATGCAGGACATGAAATTCACTATACTATGGGTAGAAGAAACGCTAATTGAGGCTAATTTAATATTTGACATTTTGTTCCTTGCCTTCTATGACAACTTTACTCGTTGCACACTTGATCAGTGGAAATCCCTTTCTAGCATTTTCAGGGTAAAGTTTCTCCTTTCAAGAGTATCCAATGGTTCAGCTTTACTGGAATTGTTGCATTATCATTTATACATGTTTCAGGAAATGCTGGGTGGATCTTATGATGTCAGTAAAATGGCAGTTTCTATAGAAGCAATGACCTCTTTCTATCATGCAAAGGCTCAGTTGTTATTTATTCTTATAGAAACACTAGATTTGGAAAATCTTCTTCGAATGGTTCATGATGAAGTTTCTTTTAGGTATTCTATATTTTAAGTGCATGTGCCATAGTTATATCATGAAATTTCTCTCTTACATTATTTATCTTGTTATTTCCATGATATGTAGTGAAGTCTCATGTGCATTTTCTCTCACTGATATCCAAGAGATCGATGTCGAGGTCTCAATGTTTTCTGAGGAATTAGAGAGAGAATCTGGGCCATTGGTACTTGCTTGGGCTGTGCATCTTTGTCTTGTGTCATCTCTGCTAGAAAGTGATACCAACACATTAATGGTATTGCAATGCACACCTGTTTTCCTTTTTTTCATTATTACCATCTCTTCTCACTGGGACATTGTTTAGCTACACCTTTGATGATCTTACTATTGGTTTTCTGTTATATTTTCTTATGTTTGCTTAATGGATAATGACAATAGCTTGTTTGGCTCTAGATGAAAAATTAACTAGCTTAAATGAAAACTGTAAGATGGTTAAATTCATTTGTTTGGGGCTACCAGGGAATATGCATCTATTTTAGAAAGGATGCATAAAATATTGCCTGAGAAATGACTCTATTTTTTGTGAACTTCTTCTCTGAATTTAAAAAGTAGCCAAACACCTTCGTAGGAACCTTTGTTTCTATGAATTCCTGCCCTGCCAATCAGGGCATTTAGTTGTTGATATAGTACTTTGCTATTTTCTTTCTATCTTGTTGATCATCCGAATGATCAATCCCTTCGTTACCTTTTTTTTTTTTTTTTTTGAATCCATTCTGTCTTACAATATAAAAAAAACCTTGCAATGGATCAAATAGAAGAAAAAGGAATGAAGGAAGGAATTCTTATAATGACTCCGACTTTTAGCTAATCACCCTAAAAAATTTCTTAACTGTTTATTAGGATATGGACCATATAAGCTATGTGCGGCAAGCATTTGGTTGTGCCCCTTTTGACTATTTGCTTGAGATTATTTGTGGCAACACATTTAAGGAATCAGACGTCAGTCTTCTCTTTCCTTTTTCCCTTCTTTCTGGTGCTAACCATCATTTATTTGTTATGCATTATTGACTGGTGAAAATTGCATCCTTTTCAGGGGCCTGTTTCTGGTTTTCTAAGTATTGTCAGGACACTAATATCAGCCTTCATTGCATCATATGAGCTTTCTGAATCTGTAAGTTGTACTTCTCACACCATAAAGATAGTTCAGTAACTTTATACTTTTATAGTACTTCCACTCCAGATTGCTATATGTTTTACACAGGTACAACCACAAATGAAAGTTTAATAACTCAATAATTTTGTTGTTTTTCTTTACGGCTTAAGCTCTTGAACTGAAATATAATAGACTCACATGCTCAATATACTCGAAATGAAATGAACTCTCAGGTACTAACTATTACATGCCGGTACCATCAAACCCTCTTGATTATTTGACAGCCTTTCTTAGATGATTTTCTTGTACTATTAGATCTTTGAATTAAATTATATAACAGAAGAATCCTCATTTACCTTTCTTACTGCTTTGTGTTCCCCCCTCCACCAGCCGAGTGATGGTTATCTAAGTTCGATTTTAGGTATTCTGTACAACATTTATCGCGGGGAGGTACGTCTTCTATATTTTCTTTTAGCTCTTGCCATTAATTTTTGCAAATTCATTTTTCAGAATATTGTCTGCCAGCGTCCCTGAAACTTATACTTTACACTCCTAGACTCCCTTCTGTATGCTTTTTTAGATTTATTTTCTGAGTGTGGTGTTTTAATTTCTCAGGAATCACTTTGCACACAATTTTGGGACAAGGAGAGCTTTGTTGATGGACCCATCAGGTCTGTCCTTTATATGCTAGAGAAAGAATACCCTTTTCAGAAGCTCGATTTTGTTCGTTTTCTCTCTGCTGTTTGTGAAGGAGCTTGGCCTGCTCAGTGTGTGTAGGTTATCCTTACCACCTCTCTCTCATTAATTCGTGGAATTAGTCATAAACTGTAATAGAAATGATACTCGTCATTTCACATATTTGCAAACGTTGCCCGACTTGATTATGATACTTCTAGTAAAACTTTGAGAAATTGGATCAATCAAACGGGAAAAGTATATTTGATTGAATGTTGAACCATATTACCTGGCTTCTAAAATATCATATTGTTTGTATCTATTTTCCTTTAATAACTGAACAGACTCAAAACAAAGAAAACAAATTTTTGCTCAGTTCTTTATCTGGGTTTGTATGTAACTGGCAAAAGAGTTGATAGATTTGTCAAGACAACAATGGGCAGTGGTGTCACTAAAAAAAAACTTGTTTCCTTTAATGGATAGGTTATATTGATGAAAACTTGCTTGACTATCGACGACTCTCATCAAAATCACCAAGTTTAAATTACAAATACCTTTTTATAGTATAGATAGATCATGCATCAAATTTTGTACATTTTGAAAACCAAATGGCCACTTATCGAGCAGTTTTAAAAATTTGGTTTGATTTTACCAGCACTTTATTGTGCAGATACTTACAAAAGATTGGCTTGATCAGCAAAAATATACTAAATTGTATTAGGTTCTTACAGGTTAAAAGGGTGTATGCCTTTTACCGGTACCAAACATGACTAGACTCCTCAGACTAATAACAGATTTTTGTCCCAGTACGAGTCTCAATTGTCGTCAAAATCTATATTAAATTCATTGGTATAAAGCCAGCTTAAAATAGGTTCAAAATATAAAATTCTAGGGAAATGTATTTCTAGGTCACTTGGACTTATCTATGTCATAGAGAGATCTTACAAATCAATTCTTTGGTCATAACATGTTTATTGATGCAGGTACAACTATCTTGAAAAAATGAGGGGCATGACCACACTGTATCAGATGCCTTCTGGTGTGAGGAATAAGGACATGGTGCGACTGAGCTCTCCAATGGCTGTACCAGGCGTAGAAAGTATAGTCATTCCAAGTGGGACCTGTGGTTTTGTTGTGAGAGCTGTTGACGAAAGTCTAATGCTGGTTCATTGGGAGGTAATTTTCTATGTTGTTTAATTTGGTTCTAGGTTGATCAAAAGTGGGATGGGGAAGTGAAGTTCTTTGGCAGTAGGTAGGATTCAATCAGCTGGTTCCTGAAGATATCAACCAATTCAGAAATTTGTAATAAGTCCACTTAAGTTTTTTATTGTTTCTTTTTCCTCTTATGTTACTCTATACTTGACGTATTCGCAAAAGCCCCGAATATATTGAGACTGAAGAAAGCATCAATTTTGAATGAAGAAAGTATAATTTGACAGTATTAATCTTTTGATTACCTGTATATTATTTTTCGGGCACAAATTCTTTAATAAAATTTCTTTCTCACTAAATTAGTTACTAGTTACTACTTTTAAAGGTACGACTTTTAGAAGAATAACAATAATGTTAAGAAGATAAGAAATTAGAAGGACAAAATATGATTTCGGGGAGGGGGGGGGGGATCATTTTGACCAGATAAATGATGAGGTCTTAATGGTTCAATTAAGCAATCTTGAATCAGTGTTGGTCTTTCTCTTGTTCCCTAAAGGGCTGTAAAGATCAGTAGTTAGTTTTAGTCATTTGTTTCTCGTGCATCTATTGTCAAATTAAAAGTTATTATTTTTTCAGCTATCCTTTCATGGTATTATTATCGAAGTTTGTATTTATTTTCCTAGATTAAGCCTAATATTTGCACATCACATTGGCTTATTTTTGGCACTCATTCCTACCATTGATTCTGTAATAGCCACTTATCAAGCAAAAGAAAGAATTAGCAAGCAAAGATATTGTTGTAAAACTGATACTGGTGCCACATTGGTCTTTTGGTTGGAAGTGCGCTTTATTTTAAAATGCATTTCCAAAATTTCAAGACTAATTGAGGCTATCTAAAGTTCAATGCAGTGTATGCATAAAAACTCATGAGGTTTCAGCATTCTTAAAGACCTTGTTGTGATAGCTTCTAATGAGTATTTTGTTTTGTAGTTTCCTCATTCAGGGGTATTTCTTTTTCTTCTGAATTTGGCACAAGGTCTCCATTTTAACCGTCATGAGGAGTCCTCTCACATAATGGACCTTATCTATCGCATGGTCTCTGCTAATAAGGTAATTTTTGTTCATTCTTTGTTAATATAGGAGTTCTATGATGTACTTTTTCTGGATTTATGAACCTGAACTCCTTTCTTTATTTTAATGAGTTGTATATGATCCCTCTAGCAGGAAATATGCTTTTCTTTGCTTAGTACCGACTCACTGTTGATGTTGAGCAGAGCTGAGGCTAACAAGCTGGGGCGTCAACTAGAGAATGATTTTAGGTTTGGCTTTCCATTATATTTGACCCTTAAGCTTGTTTCTGAGGACAATGCTGCATTTCTAAACATGCCTGTGAGTTTGTGACTAATATCAATTCGGTATTGGCAGTATATGGAATTACCAGTCCTTAGAATTTACAAACGTGAATAAACACACCAACATCCATCGCCAAATCAAATAACAACAGATGTTATGAATAATGAATTAGAAATTAGCAATTTAGGCTGCTGATAGATGCACTGCCATGGTGCGTCTCTTCCATCTTCATTTACTAAGACTTATAATGCTCTCCTTCTCTCTTTTTCCTGTATTTCAGGATTGATGTTGTAAAGTTGGTGTGCACGTCTGTACTGAATCTTGTTCAACATGGTGGTGATATTGGAATTGTAGCAAATTCTTTTGGAATCTTAGCTGAGATGTTAAAATGGTACAAAAAAAAGCTTGTTTTCTTATGCAGACAGTAGTTAATGATAACTTGAAACTCATATACCATTTTTGGTGGTGCAGTATGCCTTCTCGTGTGCTTGATGTGGCGTTGACTTCAAATATCTTCTCAACTGAAATTACTGGCCAGCCAAAGTGAGGGCGTTTTAGTTTAGTTTTTGTGCTACTATTTTCTTGTACAATTTTGTTGGTGTAATGCGCATTTTATAATATTTTTTCTTTTGCATGTTTCAGTGGAAGTTGGATTCTTTCTACTGGGCTTGCAAGGTTATTTTTTGCCGCATGTGAAGAATCAGATGGGGACTGCTCCTCGTTGGCTATTTCAGGTAAATTACTTTGCAGTTAGAAATAATTATACTATCTGTCAAATTTTGTTTCTACAGCTTATTGATCTTCTTTTGTTCTGTATTCTTAAAATCTAACCTGAACTGACCTTGATATAAGAAACTGATTTCTGATAAAAGCAATTCCACTTCAGTGCTTGATTTCATATCTCAGTTAGTGGAGAAAGGAGTAACGGAGTATAGTATTATCTCGCCACTGATCATATTCTCTCTCCAATACATGTTTGTTAATCATACCAACTGGAAATACAAGAAGCAATCTCGCTGGAGGACGACACTAAAGGTATGGTAGTATGGTACCCTCATTCTAGGTACAGTAGTAGGGTACCCTCATTCTAGGTACCATGTCAAGTTAAGATTTCTTAATCAAACTAGTAGTTACCACACTCTGAATAGTGGTTCAGATGATTAGACTGCCCTAGTGGTGTGTTTGAGTTCCAACAGAATAAGAACTTGATGAATCGAGTCAGTTACTTATTCCATTAATAAGTGTTTACTGTTCAGTCCTAACTATTCAAATTTTTTATTCAGTGCCTTGTGGTGTTTTCTTCATTGCATGTATGTGTTAGATGTACAAAAAGCTAATGAGGGCTATTTTTCTCTCTTCTAGGTTTTTGAATTGATAAAATGTTGTATTAGAGTGCTCCCTCCTTCACATGGCCTAGGCCGCATGGTTCGGGATATTCTTCTCTTTGATTCTGCCGTCCTCAGTGTGATTTGGAGAATTATAATAGTATTGACAGAAGCATTGGATGTAAGTGAGGTGCCATTCACTTAGCTATCATATCCTGTTTTTGTCTTTGTAAATGAAATTTCCTAATTTTTTTTTGGCTTAATACAAAAATGTAGTCCCAGATGTCATATCCTGGTCATAGCAGTGAAATACAGGACATCGAAGTTGTAGAACTTGTTCTGGGCAGTGCTCTTGATGTTATCCATGATATACTTGATGAATTACCTGAGGTTTGCATTTTTACCTTTTTACTATCTAGTTCATAGACACAAAAGTTGATGTTACCAAAATGCTCCGTTGCATTACATTATATTTTCAATTTCAAATGTTGTGATTTATTTTGTTGTTTTATAGCAGTCACCGATGTGTCAAACATGATGATAACACTTTTTAACACTTTAAGGCCAGAAAAGTAATCCTATGAAGCGTTACTCTACTAAACATAATAATATTTTCTGTACAACTACAGAAATGTTTCGCCCAAATTTCTTTTCCTGACTGCTTTTCTTCAGGATGAACACAGGTGTAAACTAGTAATTAATGTGATGGGGGTTATTTTATATACTGTGCCTTTTTTTTTTATAGCTATGGATGATACTCTGAATTTTCGATTCAGTTAATAACAATACAATAATTTTGTTCTCTTTCATGGATGTATACAGGAAAAATTTTCGAGCCTTCCTCCATTATTTAGTTTGCTTCTATCCCCTACTACAAAGCCAATGCCTTTCTCTTCCTTGGTGATTTTATTAATTTCCTTTTCTCACAATCCTGTAAGTCTATCTTTCTTTTTTTTTTTCTTTTTTTTTGGTGAAGCCCAATGTTTTCATCTGTCAATTTCTCCAAAAATATAGCTAACCAGGTCTTCCTTATTTAAAACCTAATCCTCGTTAATTCTCTCCTAGGGAATACAAATGGCCTCAGCTAGAATGCTTTCCTCTTTATCTGTTGTTGCATCGAAATTCCAGTCGCAACTTTTTGAGTATGCCAACCTTGTTTTTGATGCTACTCAGGTACTTTCCTTCTCCTTGGTTCTTTGTTTTTTTTCTTCTCCTATGGCAGAAACTTTGGCTTAGTGATTTTCATTTTAGACAACTTATGTAGAAGTACTTTCTCATTTTGTCAGATGAAGAAACTGAAAAACTTTTTTTGTGAATCTCTGGATGATGGCTTGGACCAAGACGATAGCATTAAAGTAGTTGTACTGGATCTTCTTACTTCTGTTGCCTCTTATCAGGTATTGTATTTTTTGATAACTTTGCTGAAAAGATCTTGTATTTTGTGTCTGTGAAAGTGCTACCCGTTGATGAAAATTGAAAAAGGTCCATACAGTTAGCTTTTAGTCATGTTGTTTGTATATTATATTATTGTGTAAAGTTATTATGATATGGTGCTGAGATGAGTTCTTATTAAAAAATCTAGCTTTAATATAGGAGTTCATTAATTTATTGTGTCAAAATTCCAAAAAATAATGATTTATAGTTTATATTCTGAAGAATTCATTTAAAAGATGTTGATGATGTATCATTGTAGATATGTCTTAGTTTTGTCACGTTCATTCAATCACTCTATTAATTATTAATAACACAAATGATTCAAAAGGGACAATATTTTCTGATATTATTCTAGGATCTAATCTAAGTAGCTTTTCTTGGTAATGTTGAAGAAGGATGCTTTTGCTGTGATTTTTTTTTTTATTTAAATTCCCACAAAACCCAAAGTGAAAACAAAAATCTTGTGACAAAATTCTCTTGTAACTCTAACGTGTCTCCTATGCCAATACTGTATTCTTTTTTTTTTGCCTTTTCATGTTACAATTAATTCAAGACCAAACAAATGAATGTTTTTCCCCCCTATGTTTTATGATTTTAGCCAGCTCTGTTTTCTTCTCTTGCACTGGAGAGCGAACCACTGGATATTAAACCGACGGAAAATGACACAATTAAGAGGGAAAGTAAAGTTGTAGACATGCTCTTGAAATACTTGGGTCGGTCGAAGTACCTAATAAACGGCACACCTCATCTTCTCTCGAGTATTGTTGGGCTCTTCAAAGCATTATGGGAAGGTGGGACTCAGTACATTGAAATTCTCGACATTCTTAAAAGCTCGAAAAATTTTTGGGAGAATTTGATGTGTTGTTTATCTCCAAGCCACAATAAAAGGCCTCTACCAGTCGGAAATTTAAATAGAGATGATGGCCATGAATTCTCTTCTAGGTATTGCTTTAGAAAGTCTCTCCTCTCTATCTCTCGTATCAGACATGTATATGTTTTATTTTTATTATATTTAATTTTATTCTTTTCTTTTTTTGCCTGATTGACTTGCGTTGTGCTTTTTGGTAGGTTTTCTTGTCAGGGTGCAGTTTTAGAGATCATGGCGAATGAATTGTTTCTTGAGGAGAGGATTTTACAAGGAGAGATATCTGAGAAAAAGAGTGACAAGAGCATCAAGCATGTGCTTAGGAAGGTTTTTGAGAGTCATGATACAGAAGAGGTGCTAAAACACTGTACTGTTAGTGAATATGACATTGACATTCTACATCGAGCTAAGGTGACATATTTTTGAAGTGATCGATCTGTCTTTCTACTTGTACTATTTAAAGCATTTCTTTTAAGTTTCTTTTAAAAAACTTTTGCACATAATATTTGTAGGCAGCTGTTTCTCTCTGCGTCATGCATCTTATTAAAAAAGTATCATCGGGCAATACTGGAAGCTTGTCAGTTTCACTTGTGAAGAGAATTGGAGAGATTGTACATTCATTATCAAAGCACCCTGCATTTTCTAAAGTTCTGACAGGGTAGAGCCTTCTATATCATTTTAAAGAGTCTTTGAGCCTTCTTTCCGTTCAGCATTCCTTTATGGCAGCAAAAATAAAGTTCAAACAAAGAAAAAAAGATAAAGTCATATAAGAAGGGAAAAAAAAAATCAAATAAAAGACATCCACCCCCCAACCCCCCCCAAAAAAAAGAGATAAGAAATAAAAGCAAAAAGGAATCTTCTCATACAAAGATAAATGCTAAAATTCTGCATCTTTATCTTTTTGCAGTGAAAGAGACCAAACTGCTGTTTTTAGCAAAATAGATGACCACCTACAAGGAAAGCTTAAAGGAAATAACATCCCTTCTGGTCCATTTCTCGACCTTTGCACATGTCTATTAGATGCCAATCTTTTTAGGTGCAAAGCATTTCACAAAGACAGTAATGATGCGTGTATTTATGATGTGTCGCAAGCTGCAAAAGAGATGGGGTTTGACCTCTGGACCCTCTTGTCAGACTGGAAGGGGCTGGTGGAGGTGGCAGAGGATATGTTTATGTTCATGTACAAGATTAATTCTTTGGTTTTAGTTGAAGACTCCAGACTTAGCACTTTGAGGGCATTTATCAGGGCCTTGACTGTTTACAAGGAATATGTAAGCCCCTTTGACCTTTGTGAAGTTGAGCTCAAGTTTTGAATAACTGTTATGGTGTTATCGGTACATTACTGCTATGGTATGGTAGGTGTGTTGCTGCCTGTCCTGTTGTGTCTCAATTATTTTAAAAAATAATGGAAAAGAAAATTGACTGACTTCTAAGAGGTCCAGAGTTCAAGCCCACGTGCTTTCAATAGGCTTGCGAGCCAGTGTAAAAACTCAGCTATATATACAAGAAATGACCAGGGTCGGGGTGTTATTTCTAGCCTTACCCAACTTGTTTGGGATAAAAGGCTCTGACTTTCTAATGGAAAAGAAAATTGGCTATTACTATTGCGGTGTCAGTGTGTTATAATTTTGACTGGTAAAATATATGAGCGGCATGCTATTCCTATATATATGATCATATCTATTTTTCAACTGATGTAAGTTTTATGCATTTAACTACAGGGTGGCACCTCAGTTCCTGAGGCATTTGTTGTGTTGGGCATCAAATGTGTATGCAAGTCCATCCAGGCAACCTTGAATTCTTTAATTAGTACTACAATAATCAATGCAGAAGAAGAGAGCTTTATATTTCGTCTCCTTTCTACTCAAGCAGAGTTGCTTCTGACTCTTGTAAAAATTGGGAAAGCACCCTTAAATTCAATTTCCATTCTTACAGAAGTCACCAGCTCAGGCATCAAGGTGTTAGCTAATGTCAGGCGGCCAGGCTCTGCTCTAAACAAAACAATCAAGCTTTTCCTCATGTTGCAACTGGATTTGCTTTTTACAAGTACCAACAGAGATGATGCTAGTGAAAATACCTTAAGTGAAGTGACCAGCATTAGTGGCTTGTTATCTCCTTTATGCAAGTACTCGAAAATTCCTGAACTCTCCAACCTTGCATTGGTTTGCATGGACCTCATTCTGAAACACAATTTAGTTAGTTCAAATATTATTGTGCAAAATCACCTTCCTATTCATGATATTTTACAAAAGATCAGAAATGAAAGCATTTCTGATTCTGTCTCGGCTTCCGTAGCACTTAGCTTCTTTCTGACACTTTCGAAAGGGAAAGGAGGTGTCCAGTTCCTTCATTCAGCCCATATCCTCTCTTTTCTGAATGCCCTTTTAGGTGAAGGTGATCCTTTTTTAACTGGGAGTGTTCATTTATGGAGTCTCGGTGTAGCACTTATAGCCTCTTTGATCCATGTCACGGGCAGTGATAGTATTTATTCTGATATAGTAGAGGAAGCTTTTCTGTTTCTCTCAGAGAAGGCTTCAGTCATGTCATATTACCTTTCTGCTCCTGAATTGCCCATTAATGACAAAAAGAGGCCTCGTCCAAATAATTCGCGAACCACCCTGGATGCACTGACCTTAACCAAGCAATGTCTATTCTTTGTACACACCCTTTCAAGGTGCAAAGTTTCAGGTACCATAAATTCTGGACTAATGGAGAAAGTAATCCATCTATTGGCCTTTATAAGCAAAAGAAGTTCGAAATTGCCATTTTGTCCTCCTAGCAACAAAGAAGAGGTGAAGCTTGACAAGTGTACAGCAGTTACTAAAATCAAGCATGGGTGGTTTGGGCTCCCTGCAGAGCCAACCCGATTTACTGAGACTGTTGCCTTGCGAATTTATGAAATCTCCCTTCTTGTTTTGAGTATTTTGTGTGTGCAAGCTGAGGCAGCAGTTAAGAGGGCTGAAGAGCTGGGTTTTGTTGACCCTGCCAACCTTCCTGAGCTTCCTATGCCTGAAATTCTTCATGCATTGCAGGTGAGAATATCATCTCATCAGCTATTGTTTTCCCTACTAATCAGTCCGGTTGAATATTGTTTGTTCCAAATTCCAATAAGTAGATAGCTTTGGAGTAGTGCTTTCTCTAAATTGCTGATTGTTGGTCACATGGTCATACTAAAGTTTTTTTTTATTCACGTATGTGCAAATGTTGAATGGCTAGTAACATAGTTGTCTATTTTTTGTAGGATCAAGCAATTGCTGTTGTAACAGAGGTGTTATCAGCTGCAAGTAAATTAAAATCTCTTGAGATGGAGGTAGAGAGAGTCTGTGTCTTGTTGGTACAGGTACTGGAGAGGTCCCTTTACTTGGAGCTCTGCGTCTCCTACTTGTGTGGTGTCCGACTTGTATTAGGTCGTGTAGAAGATTTCTCCAGAGAGATTAAACCCATGATGCATGGTATGTTGAAGCCTCCCTTTTTCCATACCCTTCTTTCTGCAAGCACAATTTGAATTATGAAATACTTTCTACAGTTCCCTGGTTTCTGGTTAGCACGTGCTGAAACTTCAAAAACAAATATGTTTTTTTGATTTAACTAATTTTTTTAAATGATTTTTCAGCAATGGAGCATCAAAAGGATTTTATAGCATACCGAAGGTCATTAAATCAGATAGTAGCTCTACTTTACCCAGAATTGTTGCATAAGGGAGATCTAATGTGATGCGTAGCAAATTGTAAATTTAATTACGTCTAAGTCAGTCCTGTTCTTTACCCCTTCAGTTAGAGTACACTAGTTTGGTCTCGTAATTTCTAACTGTGTAAATTTGTGTTCTGTTTCAGCTACAAGGAGATAACTTCTTAGTCTCAATTTTTTTTAATCTATATTTGGATTGATGATTGATCATATGAAGAACCAAAACTATCAAATAATGAAAAAAAAACTTGTGCATGTCTAGGCTTTTTTTTTTTTTTTTTTAAATAAGGGATCACTTGGCAAGGAAAATATTTGCCCTTTTGACAAATCAAATGAAGTAAGCATTTGAAATAGCTAAAATATATTTATGATAGTATTGTTAATTCAAAAGATAGCTTATAATTTTCTGCACCTTTTGAGTTTCGTCTGATATTTTGTTTTTCAGTGTTAATAAATATAGATATTCCTACAGATTCAAATTGTTTAATGAACATTATAAGATACAAGTGTTATTATTTTTATGGATCATACGTTAAAAATGTTTGATTTTATATTAGAAATAAATAAAAAATGGAAGTTCTCGAGTTAAATATATTATCATTGGGCCGTTTGGATCGCTAGGAATAGGAGGAATTTTCTATTCCTAGGCGTAAAGTATTGGGAAGTGTGTAATTTTGTGAAGAGTTTAAATTGTTTATAATAAATTTATGCTTAGGAATAAGAAAGTCTTCAAATTTTCACTTGATCCAAATAGCCCCATTACTTAAACTTTATGTAGTTTTCAGTTTGAAGAGAAGGTGCTGGCTCAGCCACTTGTCCAAAAATAACAATAATAATAGTAAGGAACGAAGAAGATAATTGCACAACATTATCATTGATCTAAACTCTTTTTAAATTGAATCGAGTGTACTTTGTTTCGACCGGAACTCAGGAGTAAAATATTTTTAATATTAGGCACAGTGTTTAGGTTATTAAGATTACATGCTAAAACTGGAAAATGCCAACGACTAATTTTAGCAACTCCTGAGGAAAACGACAAGCTTGACCGAAAATGTCATATATTGCAGAATAGCATCAACTAATCCGCTTTATATTGGAACAGTTATTTCGCCTAACCCCAGCCCATTCCACCTCAGCGTTATTCCTCCCCTGTATGTAACCTCATTGAACCATCATTTAAAAGCCATCCAATTCCACTGGCACCTCACCAGTCCTCAACACAACAAAACTAAAATGCATTCCTTTACTCTCTTCCTCTTTCTCACTCTTTGTTCCCTTTCACAACCGCTAAGTGCCACAACTGATGTGCCAGTAGGAATAATTCAAAGGGCCACGAAGCAACAAATCCTCGCTACTATCACACCAAACTCTGAAGAGAATATAATTCCATTTCTCACCTCACCATCAGGAAAGTTCACTGCATGCCTTATCAGACATGAGACAGCACCTGGAGCTGGTGGCTTCGGGAATGATTTCTGTTTTGTTCAGGTTTCTATACCAAACATTCCGTCCAAAAATAAAAAGATAAGCGAATAATGTAAATTATATAAAATCTTGTTGTGACTTTTGATTTTTTTCCTCATTAGGTCCAGGATACAGCATCAGGTAAAAGCATGTGGGAGTCGGAATGTGCACCTGTGAGCAATGTCAACACGTGCGCACTTCTCTTCACTTGGAATGGATTGGAAATATTTGATGGTAGCAACTCGGTTTGGGACAGCGGTGCAGCCTCAGCCAACAACAACTTCCTTCTTAGTCTTGAGTTGGTAGACCAAGGCGACATGCGTATTCATGACAAGGATGGGGAACTTGCATGGAAAGCTAGCGATGAACCTCGTGTTGATCAGCATTGTGGCATGCCAGGATCTCCCGGCTTGGCACCTGCATTGCCACCTTTTGCCGAGCCAATTGGCCAAGACAAGAATTTGCCATTCGGACAGTCTCAACAGCAGCCAGAGGCAGCCAACCCAATTGGTTTAGGTACTGCTGCACAGGGACAATTTCACCAACCGAATAGCGAAACTGCCGGTGTTGGTCAAGCATTTGGATTTAATAGCCAGCCCTTGGTAGACAACACCCCTTATGATAGTGGGTGTTACGATGGAAAATATTGGGCTCAGGTGAATGTTGGTTTGGTCCTTGGTGTTTTCTTTGTTTTGATGTTTTAGTGTTTCTCTTTTTCATTGCTTTTAATTACATGTCAAGAGTTGATGAGGGTATATGGTTTGAAGGATTAGTTGGTTTTTGTTGTTTTCCATCGTATACAATCTGAAGGATTGATGTGGAATAGATCAATATAGGGAAGATTATATAGTGGGGTGGGAATGAGGTTAATTTATGCTAGGGTCCAATTCAAGTCTCTTTTGTTTCGTCCTGGTCAGCTGTAATACGTAATTAAGGTCAAAGTTCAAGTCTAAATTTCTCAGCCTAATGCAAAAGTTGATGGTTTTATAATATCCTGTTTTTTTGTCCCTATAATATCTCAGCCTAATGCAAAAAGTCTAAATTTCTCAGGTGTTGGTAGTTGGCCTAGGGTTTAGTGAAAAGAAATGCAAATAAACGCGATAAAAAGCACTATAAAAGTGCTTAACGGCACTATAATATTATATATGTGAAATTTGTGATCGCAGTGTTTTAATTGCATCATATTTAATCCGTAACCGATATTTGATAAATCAAACGGCTGATATTTATTTGAGTATTTTTTTGAAGAATTTTATCTTATCCCAACCGTCCGTTTTTAATCTTATATGAAATTGATAGGCGTCCATCTTCATCTTCCTCGTGCAACTATTTTATTAATGGCGATTGTACAAAAGTCTGATCCTAGTATAAAGAATTCCTCTCTCTTTCAATAAGCTCCAATCTCTGATTAGATCAAAACCTTTTTCTATTAAAAAATGACTCAGATAAGAGAACTAGTCGCCACCTCTTTGGTGCTATCACCAAACCACTTCAAATTTCACCAAAAAGTATCAAATTAAACAAAATGTCAAAACCCAACTCACCTTTTCTCCATCTCTTCCTCTCCCTCTTCCTCGCCACAGCCATTAATGGCTTCCAATTCGAGGAAGCCACCGTTGAATCCATCCAAACTGCCTTCAATCAAGGCATTCTCACCTCTCGCCTACTCACTGAGTACTATCTATCCCAAATTGAAACGCTAAACCCATTATTGCACGCTGTTATTGAGGTCAATCCTGATGCATTGAGCCAAGCTGACCAGGCTGACCAAACTGACCCGTCGCGCCGCACCAGTGTTCTTCATGGTATACCAGTAGGTATCCAATTTGTTGTTTTACAACTCGATTGAGATGAAATGGTGGTTTCCTGAATTGGGTATTACTATATATTGAATTCTTTGTTTAACACCTTAATTGAGATGAATTTGTTGTTTAACATTGTGTAGTGTATATCAGTAGGACAGTAGGGTCAGTACGTCTAGGTCAATACTAAACATATTGAAGATCAGAAATACTAATCTGAAATTCTACTAGATTATTTGGTGAAGTAGAATTTAGTATGGTACAATCCGAGAAAAACTGGCTGGTACATTATCCGTCATTTATAACATTAATCGGCTAATAATGGACTGGATAAATTGGACCTTGAAAAAAAATATATTCATGCAGTTGATGTATATATGTTTACTATTAATAGGTGTTACTTAAGGATAATATTGCAACAAAGGATAAGCTGAACACCACGTCAGGATCATTAGCACTTGGTGGTTCTGTAGCACCTCGTGATGCGGGTGTAGTACAAAGATTGAGAGATGCTGGTGCAGTTATTTTGGGTAAGGCTAGCATGAGTGAGTGGTGCAATTTTCGGGCAAAAGGCATACCAGCTGGCTGGAGTGCTCGTGGTGGGCAGGGTAAGGTTAGTTCTGACCTGTACTGGTACAGGAATATAAATTTGTTACTTAAAATATTGTATTCATTCTGAATAATTCGTGAAAAAAAGAGATAAAAGGCATAATAAAAAATTGGTATGGGTCTCACAAGGCCCTGTTATATGTGTGAGTTGGAAAGGAACATTAAAAGCTTTATTGTTTGTCATATTAGAAAGGAAAGAATAATATAGCATTTGAAGATGTACAAACACGGCTGCAATGGCATGATATATGTATGGGTATTACTATTTCCATACATTGCCAAGCTAAATGCCCTTCAGATAGTAAGGGCTAGAAAACGCTAACCTTTCTTGTTTCATTAATATTCAAATCTGGGATTAAATTGACGGCAGAATTTACTTGAACCTTAAAAACATTTACCACAAAAAGTGGTCCTGAATCAGAGGCAAAATTTCGTGGCATGACTGACAGCTCCTGTCAATTTATCAAAATTTTTTTGTGATAAAGTTGTTGGACATTAACATTACTTATCATTTTTGTATGTAATTCGAGTATCATTTGATTGCATTAATGGCCAGTTGGTCACTAAATTTAGACTGCAGAAACTGTGTTTTTGATAAATCATGAAAAAAATGTCATCATTTTTTTTATATGCTTGATCTATACATTGTATAGACCACACACAAAATTCCTGATTTAAAATTCAAGTTAAACCCGTTATCAGTAACATCTAAATCTGTATTTCCATTATGTTTCCTTTTGTACTGACTTATTTATCTTATCTTTTGTTGAGTAGAATCCATATGTACTCTCTGCTACACCTTGTTCATCAAGCAGTGGTTCAGCAATAGCTGTGGCAGCTAACATGGTGACAGTTACACTTGGAACTGAGACGGACGGATCCATTATTTGCCCCTCTAGTTTTAACTCGGTTGTCGGTATTAAACCAACTGTTGGCCTCACTAGCCGGAGTGGTGTCATGATCATCTCACCTCGTATGGATACCATTGGGTAAGAGTCGAAGAGCACAACATTTATTTTTCTTTTATTTCCTTTGTTTTTTTTCTTCAATAGGAGACAGAGCCATTCACTCTACCTTCCTGGTCATGGTTATTGTATCAGGGGCCTGTGAAAACAGAATGGTGCTTAGTTTGTCTTTTCTTTTGTTTTGCCATAGTTCAAAGGTATGATAATTTGGATTGGTACATTGTTTGGTTTTGTTATTTGAAAAAAAAATATATATATAGAGGCCAAGTGAACTGAAATGTTGATTAATATAGTTTAAGACTTGTAATACATGCAGAACACTTGCATTAGCTATTCGTAATATATTATTGCGCAGAACTTAAAAGTTTATTTATTTGGTTAGCCTGAATGAACCAAGTTAAAGTTCATTTTTTAAAACTGTTCGATTGTATTAGCATATATATTTGGTTTGGTCAAGGTTTATCGGCTTTGCCAAAATTTTATTCAATTTAGATTGAACTGATCTACAGAGCATCTATCATCATACTAGTGCTTGAATTGTATGGTCCTTTAGAGTACCAATAGAAGTCACTTGATTTCTACAGTATAATACCAGTATAGATCATGCTTATCTGTGACATGCATTTGATGCAGGCCAATATGCCGCACAGTTTCTGATGCAGTGCATGTACTAGAAGCAATAGTTGGGAATGACCCACTTGATGCAGAGGCAACTACTGATGCTTCAGTGTATATCCCAGAAGGTGGATATAAACAATTTTTGAAAAATGAAGGACTAAGAGGGAAAAGACTCGGGATTTTACGCAAGGGATTTTTTAGTTTTCCCAAGGGATCTTTGAAAGAACAAGTATTTGAAGAACATTTCAAAATCATGCGGTAAGAGTCGGCGCTATATTAAATTTATCTTTCATTTACCTCGTATCTCAAGTTCCATTGCATTTTGAGTTCTTTTGGTTTTGTTATGTCATCCTGATTTGATAAATTAATTGAAATGAAAAGGGAAGGAGGTGCCGTGTTGGTGGATGATCTGGAGATAGCTAACATAAGCATTATCAGGAACTCAAACCACAGTGGTGAATGGGCACTCATGCAAGCTGAGTTCAAGCTCTTCCTAAATGCCTACTTGTCAGACCTGTCTGTTTCCCCTGTTAGATCTCTCCAGGATGTGATAGAGTTCAACAACAACCATCCTATCGAGGTAAATAAGCTAAATGTTCTTTGTGTTGAAAGGTGATGAGCCTCAAATTATACTTCATTGTTGCCTTTCTCAATACAGCAACTTGTACCCTAGGTTGGGCCAGATGCTGTACCTAAAAGTAGCCTGAAAGTGTAATAAAACTCATTTGAAACAGGAAAAGCTGGACGAATTCAGCCAAACCAATTTGATTGAATCTCAACAAACAGATGGTTATGGCTACAAAGAAAATCAAGCAATTTCCAACTTGAACCAATTATGTGAAGAAGGGCTTGAAAAATTAATGAAGGAACAAAAGCTAGATGCGATTGTAACTCCTGGTGCAAGTGCAAGCAGTATTCTTGCTATTGGTGGTTACCCTGGTATTAGTGTACCAGCTGGGTATGATAGTGATGGTATCCCATTTGGCATATGCTTTGGTGGCTTGAAGGGTTTTGAACCTAGGTTAATTGAGATTGCTTTCGCTTTTGAACAAGCTACTAGGGTTAGGAAACAGCCTAATTTTGGTATTAAGTTATTTGAAGATGACCTTGTCAGTGGAATTTAATTTGAGTTTAATAGATATGTGTTATGTGTTAGGAAACTTCTAAGACTGGATGAACAATTTATTTTAATTCCCAGTTGGAGACTATTTTATACCGAAATATAAGGGTCAAAGTCTACATTCATATGGATGTGCAAGCATTATTGTTATTCTTTAGACAACCACTTGCATCAAGTAGATTAAGAGAACATGTTCATTAGGTCGTTTAAATGCAGCTATTAGACTATGATGGACTGGATTATTTAGTTATTATAATATAGTCATGGTAGTCTCATTTTCCGAAGTCATTAAGCTGCTTTTAGTTGTACTATAGACCTTTTTCAAGACAAATTAGTTACAATTTGGCACAATAATTTCAGTTTATTATAATATATAAAATTTAGTTGCGTGTTACAAATTGTTATTTACTTCATGATAAGCTTGAGGCTGTGTATCTTTTTTGAGATTTTAATCGCAAATTACAAGAACTATGACATGCAAGTACTTTGCCATAGATTTTCTTTTTTACTGCATTTTACTATACTGTAGTGATGAACTTACTGTATGGCTCGCTAATTTAATGACAATTAATTGAATATTGGCAGGCTTTTTGTCTTTAATTTCAGTTGATGTACGTGATGTAAACATTGAACATTCATTGAATTTCAGTATTTAGCACTTGATAAGCAGGACTATATATTCAACATTACCGACTGGTCAGATAGACTGAACTCGGGCCATATAAACTGCACAAATATATTAGATATACGAAAATGCAAAAGCTCTCTAAATTCGAGGTGAAAAAAAAAAACTGGGGTGGATGTCAACGCCCCCAAAGGCCCAAGCATCGCAAGATTTATTTTATATTATCCTATTATATTCCCGTGTACTTTTTTATTTTTTTTCTTTTAAGTTATACCACAGATTGTGTGAGCCTTTCATTTCCTTGTATTTGCCTTCATATTGTGTAGGATACCAGGATCCCCATTGAATGTTCTTTAAACAGACCATATTCTTTTAGCCAAAACTACAGAAAGATGACCAACCAAAAAGCAATGAATGGCCTCCACCATGGCGCTCCTACATCACCACAGCCACACTTTGTGTTGGTCCCTTTCTTGGCACAAGGCCACATCATCCCCATTGTAGACTTAGCTCACGTTCTAGTTGATCACGGTGCATTTGTTACCTTCGTCACCACTCCTCTCAACGCATCTCGCATCAGACATTACATCGAACGCGCAAGAGACTTACAACTCTCGATCAGGTTTGTGACGCTTCCTATCAACTGTGCCGAGGTGGGTCTGCCTGAAGGATCTGAAAACCTCGACGCCCTTACAGCTGGACTGAAGCAATTCAAAGAATTTTTAGAAGCATGTTTGCAACTGCAGGACCCACTTATATCATACCTCAAAGAGCATGGTCCACCACCGAACTGTGTTATATCTGACATCTTCCACCCATGGACAGGTGATGTGGCGAGAACATTTGGAGTACCAAGGTTTAGTTTTATGGGTTTCTCCGCATTTTCTCACCTTTGCAGGTACTACATTCGAAAAGTTCAGCTGTTTTTTATATTTCTAATTTATAATTTTAATTATATTACAGAATGATCTTTCCAGTGAAACCAACATTAAATTCTTGAACAAAAGTGACATGTTATTTTTACATAATAGGCATATTTTTAAATAGGAATAATTAGATATATGTCATTATGAAAAATTGATAATTAGCAAGTTTTTAAAATGCGTTTTTTTTTTCGGTATGACGGTGAGGAGTTTATTTAACGGTGCGGCGTTTTTTAAGTGAAAAAACAGCGAAAAAACGGTATATATATATGCGAACATCTGTGTTAAACTCATATGTATTCTTGTGTACAGTACTACAATACAAGTCGGAATTCTATAATTTTTTAGAGGAGGGTTCCGCTGTCTCTGGCTTAAAATTCCTCCAAATGCCACCAATTAGCAGCCGTTGGATCAAAGTTGATGAGCGGTTCTGATTCAGTAATATTGACAGCTCAAAAAGTCACAAAAATTAATAAATTAATACCCATCTCTCCCAAGCTCTCTCTCCCAAGTTCCAAGTCCCAAGTCCCAAGTCCCAACTGATTCCCATTTCACCAACGCTTCTCACAGTCGAATACTAAAAATGCTACCTTTCGATTCTCTGTTCCAAATTAAAATAGCAACGCAAAAATTTCCCAACTGACTCACCATGCTACCTTTCAAGCTCTCTTTCCCAAGTCCCAATTGACTCACCATTTAGCTAACTCAGCATTATACCCATAGAAGTTGAATCGTAAAATGTATCGTGTATCGTAGCATTAAGTATCGTATCGTGTATCGTGTATCGTATCGATTCGTTTAAGATACGCTAAGCTATCCTTAAAATTATGTAAAATAAGTAATTAGAATTTATATTGAACTATTTTCATTAAAAGAAAGTTCTAATATCACATTATATCCTTATAATTATTCGATAATTCAGCCTTCTTTAAATATAGTGTATAAATATTGGATTTTACTTAAATTTTATAATATATAATATGCATAAATCATTTACAATTTTAATCTATGATATTACACTATAAAATCTGTACAAATTATACTCATTATTAATTATTTTTGTATGTATAAATTATTAATCATTATATTATTTACAATAGTGTAATGTATTTTATAACAACATATTGTATAATATTAATATATTTTTTATTCGTATAAATTATAAATATTATATTGTATAAAACTATAATCTATATAAATTATATTACAAAATATATGTAGAAACTATTAAGCTATTAATCATTATAGTATAGTATTATGCTATATAATTTGCATAAATGATGATGATGATTATTATTATTGTCGTTGTTCTTATTATTCTACTAATATTCTATTATAATCTTTATTAATTATAGTTGAAAATGATTATTATTGTTATTATTATTCTACTAAAACAAATTGTTTCACTATTGAGTATTACCGAATCGTTTGTATCTTAAGATACATTAAGATACACTGCAATTGAGATACAATGGTCAAGATACGTATCGATCGGGCTATGAATCGTATCGTATCGTGAGTTACGTATCGTGTATCTTAAGATACTAAATTCTATGATTATACCTAATTAGAATAGCAACGCAAAAATTTCACAAATTAGAAAAAGCTAATAAGGAAAACGAAAGAAGTTAATTATTCATTTTCTAAAAGAATGTCTGAAAAACCAAATTTCGGAAAACCAACTTCAGAAGCATGCCAGACAATTATATTTCCGTTAAGCATTCACAAATCAAATTATTTCAAACATATCAAATAATATTAAAATAATTATGATCCACTTTCCATTATTTTAGTTTATGCAACAGAAAAAAAAAATTATCTTATCTTGAACAATTATCAACTCCCGTAGTTTTATTTCAAGATACCTAGGTTATCCCGGTACTTTGAAACATTAGCCGTACCCGTACCGAGTACGAACCGGGTACTGGTACCGTACCCGGTACTTACCGGTACAGTCAATGGTCAACAGTTAACATTTAATGTGTCGATATTAGTGCTTATGATATTTATTTATGTAAACTCCAAGTTTATATCATTTATTTGTGTAAATCCAAACCTTAACTACACAAAATTATACTATATACATTATATTTTATAGAGCACGGTTCCGGTGCCTACAATTTTTCAATGCCTCATCTGTCACACATCGTGGACCGTTGGATTAAAATTTGATAAATGGTCCAGATCTTCCATTTAAACACATCGCTAGTGAAAACAGAAAAAGGAAAGAAGAAAAACCAAACAGTTGACGGTCGTCGCTCAACTTCTCCTCCTCTTCCCCGCTGCTCGATCGCTCCTTCTTCAGCCAGCGCCTGACTTCTCCCCCTCTTCCCCGCCACTCGACCTTCCCTCCTCTTCCCCGCCGCTAGATCGCTCCTCTGCTCTCCGTTTCTCCACACCTTTACTCAAGCTCTCCTCACCCTTCACGTCGCTCGTCGGACACTCTCCTCTCCTCTCCGTCCGCGTCACCCGAGCTCTCATCTCCCTCTACGTCGCTCGCTCATCAGACGCTCGAGCTCTCATCTCTATCGGCATCGCTCTTCAGATGCTCCAAATTATCTTTCTCGTGGATTTTTCATTTTGTTGTGGATTTTCATTCCCATTTATCTATTTAGTATTTTTTTTTGTTTTTTGCATTTATACGAAAGGTGAAAGCTTTCTCAACCCAACTCTATGGCTAACAAACGAAACCTTTTCAACTGAAGCACAACTTGACAAAAATGCAATTAATTTTTGTGACTAATTTACCATGAAGTCGCTCATCAAAGAAGTACAAATTCAGAGTGTGAATACAATGAAAGAAGTAGCTCGTCAAAAGCTACACAGGTGCAAATGCAAGCTTGAGGTCCAACTGCTAGCTTATGGGCAAAAGAAACTGAGCCTGTCACAGAACTCGACGGAGACAGAGAAGAGAGCTCGACGGAGCCGGAGAAAAGAGCTCGTGCGATGAAGAGGGAGAGGAGAGCCCGCCGGAGAGCTTAATGTGCCAGAGAGGAGAGTTCGAGCAATGAGGAGGGAGAGGAGAGTCCGTCGCAGAGGTCGACGGAGCCGGACAGGAGTGCTCCGTGGGAACGCATCGAGGGTTTTGTTTTTTTTTTCGTTCTTTCTTTCTCTTTCTACAGCGATCCATTAAATTGAATTGCAATCAGGACTCTTTATCAAATTTTGATCGGACGGCTCAGAATCCGTGACAGATGAGGCATTGGAAAATTGGAGGCACCGGAACCGTGCTCTATTTTATAATATATTATAGGGGCAATTGGATATATGCCATTTCAAAACTTCAAATTTAGAATAATGCCACTCTAAAACTAGTTCTTAGATAATTGCCACTCTAAATCTCTTTTATTTAGAAAATTGCCATCCAAATACAATTTTTGTACTCTTCTATTACAAAAATAATACAAATATAGTATATCTCAAATAATATTTTGATATTCCTGAAATGTCCTGTCCCTTCTTTTCTTTTTCACTTTGCGACTCAGAGGGGAAGGTTCATGACCATGGTAGCTGCAACACATACCAGTATCCGACTAGTACTTATTTCTTTCACTGATCTCATTGTCTCTGTCATGGACCCCGTCGCTCCGGTCGCCACTCCGGCAATGCATCGCTCAAATCTCGCGCCTCTCTGAAATACTGCATCGTTTGACCTCCGATGTTAAGTCGTGGCAGGAGATGTTGACCGCTCCACCATCTCTTCCTTCTCTGGCTTGATCAACGTCGGGCTTGCGACTAGGTCGCTTCGTTAGTCCGATCTGTTTTACTTGGTTGGGACTTCAAAATTCTGATTTTATTCTAGATTTTAAGGTTTCATCTGATTTAGCAATTGGAATTGAAAAATTGTGATTTTTTTTGTTCTTTTATTTGTGACACCCCGTCGAATACTGTAACTGGACAACACGCGACGGAGTGCCCGCCGCGGATGTCTGCTACACCCGCAAGGCTTAGAACCACTCATTTTACAAATTACTGTTAATTATACACAATTAATATACATGTCAATTATAATTATTTACTTAAACATAAAATAAATCCTACAAAGGTCTGGTACATTTAGGTTACTAATCACAATATCCAATGGCCCGCTACTCGTCTTGCTGTCCAGCACTTGATCTGAAACCTGGAACCCACAACCAATCGTGGAAACAATGCAAAAAGCACGGAATGAGATAAATAAAATTTATCTCAGTACGGTATTCAGTTCCAGCCACTTGAGTTTTTAATATCATGTGTTGGAACTAAATACGTGACTGAGTCAAATAAATTTCAATTTAAATCCACGTTTATTTTAAATAAACATTTAAATATAAGGTTTCGATCGAACAGTGTAATTGTGAAATAAATTCAATATCTTTCATAAAACATTTAAAATTCAAGTATAACAATTGTCATTTCAATTTCTTGAAAAAGTGATTATTCATATGCAACAACTAACATGTAAAACATTCACATCTCATTTCAAGCAGGCAAGACTATGTGAAATTAACTAAATCAATGCAATATGCAATGTGAGCTCGGCATCAATTCCATAACAATTCAAATTTCAAAGTATAGCAAAAGCCGACTCATTTGGTTGGGCAATTATCTAATATGCAAGTCTGGTTTATCTCAAGTCAATCATTTTAGTCATTTCCTTCAGATACCGCGAACCACCTTATAGATGGATGCCAACGGCCAATTCAATTCATATACCATTCAATCAATTAAATCAACAAATGTACAAGCAAGCTGGGAACACTCACACTCCGGTCCATTCCATACTAGACCTACTGAGTCCCGGTACATAAGCGCTTATTACACGGTGCTTGGTAGGATGGGTCATGACTCCACCTCCAAACATTACGAGTGTCTATCTCAACCACACAAGTTGTACTTACCTCAATCAAATCACATTTCAATCGGATACCATTCAATATGTCACTTTCCAACACTTCAATCGGATACCATTCAATATGCCACTTTCCAATCATGCATCAATATACAATTTCACAAAATGATCTCATGAATAAAATTCCAATTATGAATTCAGAATGCATAATGATAATAATAATAATAAGAATAATAATAATAACAACAATCAGAATATAAAACACATATAATTAAAACTCAAGTGAAATCCGTACCTGATAACAAAATGAACATCAGCAAGCAAACAAATAATCATACAGACTCTCAGTTGCACCAGCCCTATTCGGCTTAAAAACCTGCCCCGACTCTACATAAACAAATACTAGACTAAGTCCTTACTTTAGCAAGCAAACATTAACAATTCACATTCAACAACTCCGTTGATAAAGTTAGGGGTTTGATTAGTCCTTTGATTACCTCATACAATTATAGTACATCTTATTAGTTGTACCAGTAGATGATTTGAAACACTAAACAGTGGTTAACAACTCTAGAAATCAATACACAACAGTAAAACAATAGTGCTGGACAATTTTCTGGCACAACCCGTGAAGGGTATTTTCGACAGTTTACAAAATCCTTTTTATCTCAAGAACGGCTGAACGGAATCAAATGAAAATTTAACTGTGAATGAAACATAATAGGACTCATCTACTGTAAAAATTTCATGATGTTTGGACATACAGATTAATTATAGCGAATTTTCGAAATCAGACAGAATCAGGTTTCAGAAAGTCTGTTCCAGCAAATCGTGCCAGCAAATACATCTGAAAGTTTCTGCCTTGAAACCCTTCAAATAAATCTCTAAAAATTTTGTAAAATTTACAGAAGTTTCCTCTGGATGTCTATTTTCAGACCTAAAAGTTTCAAGTCCTAACTGCAAACAGATAATAAATGAAAAATAAAAAACCACACTGGGGTCTGTCTGTTCCAGAAAACTGATTTCCAACACTTGCCCTGGTTTCAAAACTCTTGTAAAAATACCAAATCAACTCAGAAAAATTCATATTAGATACCAAAATTTTTGTCTGGAAGTCTAGTTTTAAACAAAACAACTCTCATGTCCAAATTCGAAATAGAATAACGACAATTACTTAAAAACTGAAGCAAGGTCACAGGGGTATGTAAAATCAGAAATGTACTTATTCAATTTGGCCCTTCAACAAAAATACCGATTATCTTTTCCTTTAACTTACTTCACTTGAACAGGAACCACAGATGTTTCTCTTGTCATCTAAATCATTTAGTTAGAACATAAAGAAAGTAGAAAATACCAAATTTAAAGAGGTATCCACTTCGGCTCAGGGATTGGCACGGCTCGAGAATCTGCTTCCTAGGACAGTTCCTATCTTTCTTTGAATTTTCCTCTATCTTTTTCACCATTAATATGGCCGAATTTTTTTTTTTGAAAGTTGGGTACGGCACAAAATGTAGCTCACTTGGAGAAGAGGGAAAAGGAAAATAAAGAAGAGGGAGGCGTTCTAGGGGACTGGGGACCAGATCCCAAATTCCAGGAGTAAAGCTTCTCTACTCCTTTTGTTCATTTGCACATGGTGCATCCTTAATCCCATGAACCTAAGACATACTACTATGGGTCCTACTTGGAAGGAAGCCAAAATTGTAAGGAATACTCAATTTAAGGACATAATTAATCCAACGATTTAGAGCCAGGAAAATATGTAAATGTACTTTTATTTCAATTATTACTGTTTCACCATAAACATCCAGCTAATTCAGTTTGTAGAAATTTATGATGAATAGCAGCAACCTTTATGTTACAAAGGAGAAGTTACAAATTTCTATGTTCTTATTTCAAAAAATAAGAGCGAGTATAAAATTTAATTTCATGCATGGAATTTACTCAAAATAAAATCAAGCAAGTGTGTATAAAATTTTTTTTTCTGAAATGTTAATATAAGCAAAATATCTTGCATTACCAATATAGAAAACGTTCAATTTCAGAAAATAAAGTCACTCAACTAATAATTCAGTAATGAATTATCGAATTTCACTATAACAAAAGTTCAAAAACAGCAAAAAAATTCAGTTGTCAAATTTTACAAGAAATTCATAAATAGCAAAAATTTCAAAACGTCACATTCCTCCCTCCTTAAAAAAAAAATTTCGTCCTCGAAATCATCTAAACACATTGCAATTATGCAACCAATAATACAAGTAGATAGCATGTACATATTATGCAGCAATTACAAATTTATGCAATGCAAGTGATCCCAACATTTTATCCAATCTAAAATTCGAATACTAATGATAATACTAGAATGTCAGTCCAATTTTGGTAACTCTCAATGCAAGTCTGGTAATCATAAGTCTCAATCGATTCAGAGTCAGATATTGCGAGTCTCCCTCTCAGAGGGCTACCAGCTATTATAGATATTCAGATACCGTGAATCACCTCCAAAGAGGGTTGCCAACGACCATTCAATTCCATTTACAATTCAGACAACCGTGTACCATATCATTATAACAATCCGAGTAACAAACATACTACAAGCAGAAAACACTATCACTCCTTATGTTACCTTTTTTTTTAAGTCTTTCAATTCTTGTAACTTGTAACATTTTAAAAGGTCTAGTTTATTTCTTATCTTTTAGGAAGCACGGTAATATCAAAATTATTCTTGGCTGCCTTGGTGATCAGTCAAGGAAGTAAGGATAATTCTGGTATTTTTTAGATTCAATTAACAAGTCAGATGATCAGTCAGCTTGTTTGATCCTGGTGCCAACAAAAGATAAGAAGATCTTTACTCAAAAGCACAAAAGTTTCAAAATAACTGAAATTCTTGCTTTCTGTAGAAGACGTAACATAAAAAAAGCTTCATGCAAAAAGTATCTTTACATCTTTCTCAATAGAAAAAGTATATTTTTCGAAACATCAACAGATATCTTATGGAACTATATTATGAAAACAAAAATCTAAGCAACCTCCGAATTTTCCAGACTAGATCCTTAAGTTATCTTAATTCAAACTATGCACAATAAAACAATCGAAGTCTAATTTATGCTCCTTTGACTAAAATGAGTCACACTCGACAAACAATGTTAACCAAAGAGTATTTTTAAATATATAATAGAAAATATCATCTTGAGTTGTGACTTTAAATTGAAATTATAACATATCACAACAAAAAATTTTTTTTCAGAACCAACATATACAGTCAAAATATCAAAGAGTATCGAGCTACCTCATATAAAGTATTAAACTATGAATTCAAATATATTATAGCTTAAAACTATGCAATATAAGCATCCAACTTAATTCAACTATTCAACACGCAAAAAGAACAATCCTCAAAGAAAGTTTTCAAAAAAAAAAAATACGATTTAGTTGCTAAAGTAAGCACTATAGCAACATGGTAATCAAACATAAACAATCAATCAATATATATATACTAGTATATACAAATACAAAGCATCATTAGTATATCATAGTTATAAATAAGTTAGACAAATACAAAGCATTCTCACATGAGAAATCTTAACAATAAGTTAAACAAATTTTAAATCTCTTGTGACAAATACTATGAAATAAAAACTATTTACACAAGCAACCCCTTAGACCTACCCAACTCACGTGCTCTATTGGTCTGGTTCGGTAGCTAAACTATTCTCTGATACCACCTGCGACACCCCGTCGAATACTGTAACTGGACAACACGCGACGGAGTGCCCGCCGCGGATGTCTGCTACACCCGCAAGGCTTAGAACCACTCATTTTACAAATTACTGTTAATTATACACAATTAATATACATGTCAATTATAATTATTTACTTAAACATAAAATAAATCCTACAAAGGTCTGGTACATTTAGGTTACTAATCACAATATCCAATGGCCCGCTACTCGTCTTGCTGTCCAGCACTTGATCTGAAACCTGGAACCCACAACCAATCGTGGAAACAATGCAAAAAGCACGGAATGAGATAAATAAAATTTATCTCAGTACGGTATTCAGTTCCAGCCACTTGAGTTTTTAATATCATGTGTTGGAACTAAATACGTGACTGAGTCAAATAAATTTCAATTTAAATCCACGTTTATTTTAAATAAACATTTAAATATAAGGTTTCGATCGAACAGTGTAATTGTGAAATAAATTCAATATCTTTCATAAAACATTTAAAATTCAAGTATAACAATTGTCATTTCAATTTCTTGAAAAAGTGATTATTCATATGCAACAACTAACATGTAAAACATTCACATCTCATTTCAAGCAGGCAAGACTATGTGAAATTAACTAAATCAATGCAATATGCAATGTGAGCTCGGCATCAATTCCATAACAATTCAAATTTCAAAGTATAGCAAAAGCCGACTCATTTGGTTGGGCAATTATCTAATATGCAAGTCTGGTTTATCTCAAGTCAATCATTTTAGTCATTTCCTTCAGATACCGCGAACCACCTTATAGATGGATGCCAACGGCCAATTCAATTCATATACCATTCAATCAATTAAATCAACAAATGTACAAGCAAGCTGGAAACACTCACACTCCGGTCCATTCCAGACTAGACCTACTGAGTCCCGGTACATAAGCGCTTATTACACGGTGCTTGGTAGGATGGGTCATGACTCCACCTCCAAACATTACGAGTGTCTATCTCAACCACACAAGTTGTACTTACCTCAATCAAATCACATTTCAATCGGATACCATTCAATATGTCACTTTCCAACACTTCAATCGGATACCATTCAATATGCCACTTTCCAATCATGCATCAATATACAATTTCACAAAATGATCTCATGAATAAAATTCCAATTATGAATTCAGAATGCATAATGATAATAATAATAATAAGAATAATAATAATAACAACAATCAGAATATAAAACACATATAATTAAAACTCAAGTGAAATCCGTACCTGATAACAAAATGAACATCAGCAAGCAAACAAATAATCATACAGACTCTCAGTTGCACCAGCCCTATTCGGCTTAAAAACCTGCCCCGACTCTACATAAACAAATACTAGACTAAGTCCTTACTTTAGCAAGCAAACATTAACAATTCACATTCAACAACTCCGTTGATAAAGTTAGGGGTTTGATTAGTCCTTTGATTACCTCATACAATTATAGTACATCTTATTAGTTGTACCAGTAGATGATTTGAAACACTAAACAGTGGTTAACAACTCTAGAAATCAATACACAACAGTAAAACAATAGTGCTGGACAATTTTCTGGCACAACCCGTGAAGGGTATTTTCGACAGTTTACAAAATCCTTTTTATCTCAAGAACGGCTGAACGGAATCAAATGAAAATTTAACTGTGAATGAAACATAATAGGACTCATCTACTGTAAAAATTTCATGATGTTTGGACATACAGATTAATTATAGCGAATTTTCGAAATCAGACAGAATCAGGTTTCAGAAAGTCTGTTCCAGCAAATCGTGCCAGCAAATACATCTGAAAGTTCCTGCCTTGAAACCCTTCAAATAAATCTCTAAAAATTTTGTAAAATTTACAGAAGTTTCCTCTGGATGTCTATTTTCAGACCTAAAAGTTTCAAGTCCTAACTGCAAACAGATAATAAATGAAAAATAAAAAACCACACTGGGGTCTGTCTGTTCCAGAAAACTGATTTCCAACACTTGCCCTGGTTTCAAAACTCTTGTAAAAATACCAAATCAACTCAGAAAAATTCATATTAGATACCAAAATTTTTGTCTGGAAGTCTAGTTTTAAACAAAACAACTCTCATGTCCAAATTCGAAATAGAATAACGACAATTACTTAAAAACTGAAGCAAGGTCACAGGGGTATGTAAAATCAGAAATGTACTTATTCAATTTGGCCCTTCAACAAAAATACCGATTATCTTTTCCTTTAACTTACTTCACTTGAACAGGAACCACAGATGTTTCTCTTGTCATCTAAATCATTTAGTTAGAACATAAAGAAAGTAGAAAATACCAAATTTAAAGAGGTATCCACTTCGGCTCAGGGATTGGCACGGCTCGAGAATCTGCTTCCTAGGACAGTTCCTATCTTTCTTTGAATTTTCCTCTATCTTTTTCACCATTAATATGGCCGAATTTTTTTTTTTGAAAGTTGGGTACGGCACAAAATGTAGCTCACTTGGAGAAGAGGGAAAAGGAAAATAAAGAAGAGGGAGGCGTTCTAGGGGACTGGGGACCAGATCCCAAATTCCAGGAGTAAAGCTTCTCTACTCCTTTTGTTCATTTGCACATGGTGCATCCTTAATCCCATGAACCTAAGACATACTACTATGGGTCCTACTTGGAAGGAAGCCAAAATTGTAAGGAATACTCAATTTAAGGACATAATTAATCCAACGATTTAGAGCCAGGAAAATATGTAAATGTACTTTTATTTCAATTATTACTGTTTCACCATAAACATCCAGCTAATTCAGTTTGTAGAAATTTATGATGAATAGCAGCAACCTTTATGATACAAAGGAGAAGTTACAAATTTCTATGTTCTTATTTCAAAAAATAAGAGCGAGTATAAAATTTAATTTCATGCATGGAATTTACTCAAAATAAAATCAAGCAAGTGTGTATAAAATTTTTTTTTTCTGAAATGTTAATATAAGCAAAATATCTTGCATTACCAATATAGAAAACGTTCAATTTCAGAAAATAAAGTCACTCAACTAATAATTCAGTAATGAATTATCGAATTTCACTATAACAAAAGTTCAAAAACAGCAAAAAAATTCAGTTGTCAAATTTTACAAGAAATTCATAAATAGCAAAAATTTCAAAACGTCACATTATTAGTGATTTGTCCCTTTCTAAAGATGTGCCCTGGGTTGGATCATAACAAAGCATGAAAAGAAAAATAGAAATATGAGAGAAAAAAGGGGTCGCAAAGCCGCAACAGAGAAAGGAAGGAAAATGAGAAAAAAAAACGGAAAAGGGTAATTTGGGAAATATCAAAAGTTATTTTGGAATACAATATTTTCGGATTATTTTTATAATAAAAGAGTATGAGAATAGTATTTGGGTGGCAATTTTCTAAATAAAAAAGATTTAGAGTGGCAATTATCTAAGAACTAGTTTAGGGGTGGCATTTTTCTAATTTTGAAGTTTTGAAGTGACATGTCTCTAATTTTCCCTATAATATAATATAATTATAGATCAATAAATTATTCAAATAATATATATATCGTTGTATCCATACCGGAGATTTTTGAAAATTTTCGTACCGCCGTACCCGAATCGTACCGGGTACGGTACTCGTACCCGTACCCGTACCAATGCAACATAGCAAGATACTAATAAACTTTCTGCATTAGAGGCATTAAACTTAGGTCAATCCATCCAGACAACTCAAAATCTATATCATGGGCTTATCTCCATCTAACACCTGATCTAAGACCGAACCACAAATGGTAAAAAATTCTGTCGTTCAACAAGCAGCATGATAAGTCATATAAAATGCACCCAAATTTACCATAATGATTTTAACGAGAAAAGAAAAAGAACAGAGTTCTTCATGAATCAAAGAGAAGATTCCACATCTGAGCTTTTCCAAATTGAACAAAAACGCGTTAGATTTACACACAAAACAAAGGTATAGCTAGAGCGAGACTGATAGAGAGTAATGGGTTATATCTAGAGTTGGAGAGAAACTACAACAATGGCTTATGTTCAGAGTTGGAGAGAAACGACAAGTCGCATTAGAGGCAAGGTCGCAATCCACGAACGAGAGGCGAAGCATGAGAGGAGAAAGCTTTGCTGCGTGGTAGAGTTAGGTTGGGACTTGGGAGTTGGGGGAGAGAGTTGGAACTTGGAAGTGGGAGAGATGGGATATTAATTTATTATAATTTTTGCGACCTTTTGAGCTGTCAATATTACTGAATCACAGACGCTCATCAACTTTGATCCAATGGCTATTGATTCATGACATTTGGGGGCATTTTAAACCAGGGCAGTGGAACCCTCTTCATTTTTTAATATGCTAATAATCTAATATAGTAATATACAAATATCTAATTATTTTAGTATTATTGCGTATAAGTATAAATGTATAATATTAATACTATAATATAATATTGTATATAATCTCTCATGTCTCTGTTTTTCTCCGCTAAAAGAATTTTTTTTCCCCAAAATAACGGCGATATTTTGGAAATGATGCGTTACGTATTTTTCTGGTTTGAAACTGTAACGGTGGTGCGTTTTTTTTCGGAAAATCGAAATTTCGAAAATAATGCTGTTATTTCGGCGAAATTTAAAAGTTTGATAATTAGAGATATGCCACCCTTAAATTGTAAATTAGTTTTGTGCCCCCATAAAATAATTAAAATTAATTTTATGCCATTATTTTTTGTCAAAATTAGAGATATGCCACTCAAATTAGAGAAATACCACTCTAACTTTTTAAGAATGTCCAAAATACCCTTTTATTAAGAAATGACAAAGAAATTTATTGACATGAATTGAATTTTAAATTTCAGATTTACAAATTTTCAATTTTCTAATTTTGGATTTTAAAAATTTTGAAGTTCCAAATTCAAAATTTTTGAAGAATTTAAATTTTTAAAATTTTGAAATTTCAAATTTTGAAATTTTATATTTTCGAAAAATTTGAAATTTCGAATTTAAAATTTTCAAATTTCAACTCTTGAGATTTTAAATTTTAAAATTTTGAAATTTGAAATTTTAATTTTTTTTGTTGATGGCATAAAATCACTTATTTACTTATCAGTGACATATTTCTAATTTTAATGTTTTACAGTGACATAATTTTTATTTTATTATTTTATAATGACATATTTAAAATGGTATAGTGGTCAAATTAATTGTTCGGTGGCATAAATCTAATTTTTATCATTTAGTGATGTCATAAAAATAATTTGTCATTTAGTGATGATATTTCTCTAATTTCAAGTTTTCACAGCGAAATAAATTAACCTAATTAACTTTAAAAGAAAGGGAGGTCTGTGCAAGATTTATCTGTTTAACCATGTCATTATGAATATTTTGGGTCTCAAAAGTTTCAACAATTTGAAAATATGCCTTTTGATTGATTGATGCAACTATTATTTTCTCATAAACAGGAGCTCATTCAGAAATTTTTTTCTTAAGAGTTATTTTTTCTTTTTGTTTTACTGGGAAGTATGATAAATAATCACCTAATCATAGTTTTATGTTCCTATAATAAGGACTCCTCAATTTTCAAAGTGGACACATGACCTGGTATACAAAAAAGAAATGACATGACTATGACACTGCTCACAAATTAGTCTTTTATCAACAGGCACATAATGGACAGCAAGAATATTTATGACAAAGTGACGGACGACCATCAACCCGTGCCTCTCCCTGGGTTCCCACACCCACTCGAGATCCCAAAAACCCAATCACCCTGGAACTTCCCCATACCAGATGGAAGGGTTCGAAACATGATCATAGATGAAGAACCTAAGGTCCATGGTGTCATAGTGAACTCATTTGAAGAAATGGAACCTGTCTACGTAGAATGCTTTGAGAAAGCTATACAAAAGAAAGTATGGACGCTTGGGCCAATGGGATTATATAACAGAAATACAAAAAAGCCGAATACTAGAGGTGACAAGGCATCAATGGACATAGAAAGATGCATGAATTGGCTTGATGGCATGCAAGACCAGTCAGTTATTTATGTTAGCTTTGGCAGTATTGCACGAATCATGCCTTTACAGCTCATTGAGATAGGACTTTTAATATTGCACGAATCATAGTAAAATCCAGACCTCACAACTCAGAATTTGAGCAATGGTTGATAGAGGAGAGATTTGAAGAGAGGACAAAGGACAAGGGTCTTTTAATTCAAGGGTGGGCTCCGCAAACTGCAATCTTGTCTCATAATGCAATTGGTGGATTTATGACACATTGCGGATGGAATTCAGTCATAGAAAGCATATCTTCTGGTGTGCCTATGATAACCTGGCCCCACTTTGCAGAGCAGTTTTTGAATGAAATATTGGTGGTAGATATTTTGAAAATCGGTGTACGGATTGGTGTTACGAGCTCGATTACATGGGGGAGTGAGAAGAGGGATGAGGTGATGGTAAAGAGAGATGATGTTGAGAGGAAGGTCTTGGAATTGATAAATGAAGAGGGAGAAGGGATGAAAAAAAGGGACAAGGCTAGAGAACTTGGTACAATGGCCAAAAAGGCAATGGAAGAAGGTGGTTCTTCTTACCAGAATATAAAGTTGCTGATTCAGGAAATACAACAGCAGATTCTAGTGGTATAAGTAAAAAGGGCAAATGGTTTGGAATCTCTGAGATGTACAAAATTAAATTGAGTTTGATGTCTTATTAAGGTTCTTCATGTTACACCAGAATGCTGTACATTTATAAATTTTATAAAATATGTTCCTGCAAGTTTGAATTTTGTGTTGATCCAAGAATCATTTATTAGCTTTTAACAAAATTAGTGTATTATATTGTGAAGGTCATGTATGTATAAAGGGGGAACAAGAAATTCTCCGTCCTACATCACATTTGAGTTGAAATATCCAACTAGGAATAGCCTTAAAAAAGTACCAAGTAGGGGAAGGTGTATAACTTGGATCAATCTTAGAAGCATTGGGGCCTATTATTAATTCTTCTAGTGTTTTTGGATTGTTGTGTTTCCTGCAAGGGAAGTACTTGAAAACATCTTTCGAAACAATATTAATGTTATACTTTCAAAGAGAGATAATGTCATGATTATAAACTGAAATTCAACATAAACCTAAAAAGAAACAACCACTACCACTAGTAAATTTGAAATTTTAAGAGAGCACAGCACAGTAGAATTTAATTGTAAATGGAAAATTGAAAATTGTTAATTGTTGCACTTCCCTCCTCCAATTTAGAAGGGATATGGGCCTTTCAGACTGGAAAATCTCAGCCTTAAAGAACCCGAAAATGCCTCATGGGCCTCCGATCTTTCGATTTTGTTAACCAAGCAAGCCCCATTATCTTTTTCTATGCAAGCTGGGTATATATGAAATCGCCGAAATATTTACCCAAAAAAAAAAGCGCCAAAAGAGAAATCATATCAACTGACCGCCGTTGATGGTTTCCAATTCGCTTTCTGATCAACGCTCTCTTGTTTTCGCCAACGCCAACACAAAGAGCAATGCCTGTTTGGCATCCAAAACCGTAAACCCATCACTTCGCCATTTCTGAGTTCAATTGACGCATTAATTCCAGGAGATGAGTCGCCTCAGTTTATCGCTCTGAACTAACCAGCTTTCTTCACGGGTACATGTTTGTGTGCCAATTTGTTGGTTTGCGAAGTTTGCTGATTTAACAGTAGAATGTTTGTTTCTGTTGCAAAATTTAAAATATTGGATTGTCTCTACTCGCTACTGTTTATAAGGTCTGGTGCTAATGTGACTAGGTTTGTACCAGTAGATACTAGTCAAGCACTAGTATATTTGGATTCTGGCACTAGAACATAGAGATGAGCCATATGGATGTTGTTAGTGTATTAGAAATAGGTCACACCAGTACAATTTATGTGTACTAACTACTAAGATGGTAAGATTAAAAGGTCAGTGGAGAAATTGCATCAATTAGAAAATCAGAACAGTGGCTGATGCAGAAACAAGATTCTCTGCCTAAGTGCACCTCACTGTATGTAGATTGGATGGTCAAATGGGCATGTTGTGCTGAGATTCATAAACTCCCCCTTCCCTCTACAAACATCAGTTGGCACTGAAGCAAAAGTGATATGGGTCTGGTACAGGCTCAGGTTACTGTTTATTAGGATCAATTCTTTATGCTTAAAAGTTGAATGAATAATCCTTTTCAGGAAAACAAGTCGATGTAGCAGTTGTACGTAGGGGTGAGCAAAAAACTCGTAACTTGTGAATTACTCGAACTCGACTCGAGAAAAACTCAGTTAAAACTCGAGCTAAAAGAACTCGGTTTGAACCAACTCGGTTAATCGACGAGTCGAGTTTGAGTTAGGCTCAACTCAGCTCGTTGACTTGTGAGCTGACTCGTGACGTAATAAATTTTAATTTTTGGAAGATTATCAACATGATTTATGAGGGTTGATATTGAGTTTCAAGACATATTTTGCTTCAAATCAATGGAAAAGAATAAAATTGATGATACATTTTATTTTTTATATTATTGTATATATCAATTACTTTAATTTTAAAATAATTTATCAATTAAAAAAATGAAAATTTGAAGTAGACATACTCATATCAAGTTGGCTCGTGACTCGTGAGCTAACTCGAGTTAGAGACGAGTTGAGTTTGAGCTAACTTAAAAAATTCGAAAGTATTTCCAACTTGAGTTATAGCCGAGTTGAGTTTTAGTTAGCCCCAACTCGCTCGAACTCGGCTCGTATACAGCCCTAGTTATACGCAATGAGGCTACATGAGAAACAGTACGGCACACTGTTAGTCTTCAACAAACATCATCAGAGTGTCGGCGAGGTAAATTAAAGTTGCTGTAAATTGACAGTGGATAAGTCCAACATAATTAGTTGAAAGACTAAATTTGTTCCCAAGGATTTGTTTCATGCAGTAATATAAAATTGACCCAACTTGTACCCAAGGATCAACTTGTACCTTAGTTGAACAACAAAAATTAACGCATAAATATGAATTCTAAATACACTTGCAGTTTTGAGTTACACCATGTTGGAGGATTTTTCATGAAATTCTGTCTTCAAAAAAAAAAAAGGGAATAATCAACATCATCCTTGAATATGATTGTGTGTTATAAATGCATGGTGTTAAGAAAAAGTGGGACAACCATTTTAGATCCTTAAAGATCAAAGTTGAAGTCTGCACTTGTGTAAATAAACTCCTTTTGGACAGATATTTTGTCCCAACGAATTTTTGAAGGTAGATCTATTATCTGATTTAAAAGCTGCATGGATCTCCATCCAATTAACACCACAAAGAATCTGTACTTGTATTGTATCCAAAAAGTCGCGACTAACTTTTGATAAATATTAAAGTGCTGACTTCTTGCTGGTTATACTAATCCTTCTATATTTGTGTTGTTTGTCCTTTTAATATTTCTCTTCATATATGCATTGATTGTATGCAGATCTTAGACCTCACACCTCCTCTGCCCTTGTATCATTTTTAAACTCTGCACAACATTAAAGCAACATGAATGGTGCCTTCAACCATGTCCCTCCGATGCAGCGACCCCACTTTGTGTTGGTCCCGCAAATGGCACAAGGCCACACCATCCCTATGATTGACATGGCGTACATCCTGGCCGGTCATGGTGCAGTGGTTACCTTTGTCACAACCCCACGCAACGCCGCACGCATCGAATCCATTATACAACATATTAGAGATTCACAACTGCCTATCCAATTTGTGCCGTTGCCTTTTAAAGGAACTGAGGTTGGTTTGCCTGAAGGATGTGAGAGCGTGGACTCCCTCCCTTTGGGATTGAAGCAGCTATCTACCTTTGTGGAGGCATCTCTGCAATTGCAGGACCCTCTGATTTCTTATCTCCGAGAAAATGATCCGCCGCCAAGTTGCATAATATCTGATATGACTCATCCATGGACAGGCGCAGTTGCAAGAGAGTTTGGAGTACCGAGGCTTAGTTTCATAGGATTTTCTGCTTTCTCTTCCCTCGTCAGGTACCCAAATTTTGGATTGAGGAATGAGGACCAAGGATCTGTTTGATTCCAATTCACTTATATATGATGTTATTTATTTTAGATATTGACATTTACATTGCTCTATTGTAAATTGCTTAACAGATTTATGTTTAGTGATCATTTGAGCTCTCAAGCTATTGCTCATCTAGTCATCTTAAGCATTTATATTGATAATTCTGTTCTTTAAGATTTTTAAAAAGCTATTAATTACATGTGTTGTCTGACATGTCATTCTTGAATGACAGGTACCTAATTAACATCCACAAGGTATATGATAATGTAGTGGATGATTTCGAGTCCGTGCCGATACCGGGTTTCCCTCACCCACTTGAGCTACCAAAGACCCGATCCACTTTGAGTTTCTATGCTTCAGGAGAGAGGATCTTCAACATGGTAAAAGAGGAAGAATCAAAGAACATTGGTGTCATCGTAAACACATTTCAGGACCTAGAGCCTCTCTACATAAAATCTTATGATAATACTATTGCAAAAAAGGTATGGTCAATTGGGCCCATGTGCTTATTTAACAAAGATATGACAACAGTGGCTTCAAGAGGTGAGAAAGCATCAATCGATGTAGATGGATGCCTACAATGGCTTGATTCTATGCAAAATAGGTCGGTTATCTATGTCAGTTTTGGTAGCCTTGTGCGTAGTATGCCTCTGCAACTCATAGAAATTGGGTTAGGATTGGAAGCCTCAAAAAAACCTTTTATCTGGGTGATAAAGGCAGGAGAAAAAATGTCTGAGATTGAACAATGGTTAATAGAAGAAAATTTTGAAGAGAGGGTGAAAGATAGGGGCCTAATTATAAGAGGTTGGGCCCCACAAGTCATGATCCTATCTCATAATGCCATTGGTGGATTTATGACACATTGTGGATGGAATTCCACTATAGAAGGCATATGTGCCGGTGTTCCTATGTTAACTTGGCCCCACTTTGCAGAGCAGTTCTTGAATGAAGTATTAGTAGTGGATATTTTAAAAATTGGTATAAGAATTGGTGTTATGAGTTCTGTAACTTGGGGTAGTGAAAAGACTGATGAGGTAAAGATTAAGAGAAATGAAGTGGAGAAAAAGGTACTGGAATTGTTGACTGAAGGAGAAGGAGGCTTGGAGAGAAGGCTGAAGGCAAGTGAACTCGGGAAAATGGCTAAAATGGCAATGGAAGAAGGTGGGTCTTCTTACAACAATATTGAGTTGCTAATTCATGAGATTAAAGAGAGAATGCATCGGAATAAAGACAAGGCGCAGACATGAAAGAGTTTGTTTTTAAAGTAGGTAGACATTGCTAGTTTAAAATAAGACAGCGCAGAAGTGATTTTTTTTTTAAAAAAATATTTTTGTGATTTAATTATTGCATCTTGGAAGCCACTTAGAAATTAAATGCGAAAGAAGTTTCATTGTGATTGTTCATGTTATGTTTTTCTTCCCAATATTTGTAAGCCATTGAAAATATTGCTTTTCAAATGTGGATTTTCGAGAATTTCGCAGACAAAATGAACTGTGATTTCATTATTTCGTTCTCATCATATTCCCATCAAAGCTTGAATTTATAGAGCTGATGTTGGAAAGGTTAATGTTGTAGTTGAAGGGAAATATGTGGTTGAATAACAAAATTAAACCATTGAAAGACGAGGCAAGTGTGTTTAAACATATTTCCATGATTTCATTGTGTTTCAATATGATACGTATCATAAGTAATTGAGGTTGCAAATCACATCGCACACCACAGTAAAAGATAAGGTTTATTTGTTTTTTTTTTCCCCCTTCTTGTGTTAATATAACATGTGAAATATCGCAGGCATGAAAAGGAACAACACATGTGCTTACAATTTTAGATGCATGCGTTATGCTTGTTGGCCTCTTGAGATTCTGTATCTATGTCCAGATTTTAAATATAATAACTTACTGATAAATATAAGGTTCGGGATCTATTTTCCTCTTGAGATTCGGATATATGTTCAGATTTTAAATATAACAATATTGTTGTTTCTTATATCTCAAATATGATATTAGAGTTATTTCTCTAGATAGCTCCAAAAAAATAATATTTATTTTAAATTTTAAAATAAGACAACTTCATACAATATCTTACTCAAAGCAATTTTGTAAATTTCGTACATTTTTTTTTATTAAGGGTAACGGAACACAATGCAGGAAAACAGATAGGTCGAAAAACAAATAAAAATTTTTGTTATTTTAAGAGTTTTATTGCACTTTAACACATCATAAAATTTCAATTAACTATATAATGAGAGAAGCAAGAGCATAGGACCCGAATGATCATGATTAATTAGGAGAGGAGCAAGATTAGTTATGTGATATAAAATGGCTAAGGAGTTTGGAGACTTCACCCTCTTTATGTATTTATAATTTTATATATAATTGGAAAATGAGAATGTTGTTATTATTTTGTACAGATAGTTTATATATATATGGGATATGTTATTTTGAAAAAATTGTGATAATTGATTAATTAGTCATCAGATTTAACAATTTATATAACATTATTATAGTTTATATTAATTGTGTAAGATTTGATCCGTTTAAAAATTATTCAATAATTGAGTCTAAAAATTCCGAAATTTTTAATAAAAAGAGATAATAGTTCCTTCTCCTAAAAATTTGACTTATTAAATGCATCTGAAAGCATGGCGGGCATTAAAAAATTTGACTTATTAAAAAAATATTTTGCAAGAAAGCCCCTGCACGTTTCATATTTACAAAATACCCAAAAATTTATTCAAATAATATATGTATTAAATAGATAAAATGAACATATTACACATACTTTATATGCATTTAATTATAGATATTTGTTTTTAAACATGTGTATAATATCATTTTGTTTGAAATCTTATTTAATCTTTCTATAAATAAAAAAATAGAGAGACTAAAATGCCAAAGTTAAATTTGTAAAAATAAATAAAAGTAGGCTCATCCACCAAAAAAAATCTCAATTATATTGTTTGTGCATTACGCGCCGATGACTCTACCTTTTTACTATTTATTTCTACAAATTAATTTTTTACATTTTAGTCTCTCCATTATTGTTATTTACAAAAGGATAAAATAATATTTCAAATGAAATGATATTATACACATGTTCAAAAAGAAATATGTACAATTAAATACATATAAAGTATGCGTAATATGTTCATTATATCTATTTAATACTTATTTAAATTATAATAAAATTTTTGATATTTTGTAAATATGAAACATGCGGGGACTTTGCTATAAAATATTACTTTAATAAGCAAAGTATTTCGTCTCTAAGCAATCTTTGACAAGTAACTTCCTTTTATTTTTTTTTGTAATTTACATTTGAGACCATTATTTTTTTATAAATTGCAAGAAATTATTATAGTTAAATATTTAATAAACACACGTAAAGAAAATATATGAGTATTATTAATTTGTATGTAATTGTGCTTATTTTTTTTAACATACATATATTGTTTAATTTTTTTATACTCTATGAATTTTTTTAAATAAAAAATATTCATGGATGAAAATGTAAGAATTAAACTTTACTATTAAATTTGGAAAGTAGATAGATTGGATTCGGAGATGAGATGTAAATGCCACATCTTTCTGTGCGCTGCTAGTAGTGCAGTTTATAACTGCGTTACTGGACTAATAGCACGGTTTATAAACGAGTTATTTTCAATACCCGATTTATAACCGTGCTATTAGGTGAGAGAGAATAACGTTATTATAAATTAAGCTATTTCTTGGTTTTTATTAAAAAAAATCTTGATTCTTATTAAAATTATTTAATATTTAATTCTTTTTATTAAAAATTTCGGCTAAAAATTAGTACTTTAATTTTACCAAACCTTAATTGACAATGGAACGCTTTTAAATTATACCAAACTTGTCGAACAACCTACTTAAACAGTTATGGTTATAAGTTTATTTCTTGACTGTAATGACCATCTACCGAAATTATTTTATATAGGAATTCAGATGCAAAAAAATTTAATAGAAAAAATAATAATTATTTTTTTTAATAAGAAGAAAGTTCGAAAGCGTTTTATAAAAGCGTATAGTCTCTCTCCTTCCTACCCGTTTATAAAACGCGCTCGAAGGCTTCGAACGCATTTTATAAACGGGTAAGAAGGAGAGAGACTGTACCGCTTCAGTTACGCCTCAAAAGGCTGGTCAGACTTTCGTACCCGTTTATAAAACGCGTTCGGAGCCTTCGAGCGCATTTTATAAACGTGTTATTAGTTTTTCATATTTTTCATTCAAACCGCAACATTTAACTTATTAAAAATATTATTTTGCATCAAGGTCCCTGCATGTTTCATATTTACAAAATTCTCAAAATTTTATTTCCAATTAAAGATGTATTAAATAGATATAAGAAATATATCACACATATTTTATATGCATTTAATTGCACATATATTTTTTTTTGAACATGTGTATAATATCATTTTGTTTGAATAATTATTCGCCGATGACCCTGTATTTTTATTATTTAATTCTACAAACTTATCTTTTGCATTGTAGTCTCTCTTTTTTTTATTTTATGTTAGCCATATATAATCAAATAATATATAATATGGAAATATTTAAAATATAAATTTTTTAAAAAATTTTGAACATTAAAATTTTAAACAGGCATAACTTTTGATAGGAAGGTCCGTTTGGGGCGATCGAGCACAATCCGGAAAGCTGGCGACGAGATCTACACGTTTTACAGGGTGAAACTCCGTGACCCCGTAACGACCATTTTCGGAGTCAAAAAACACTCTTTAGACCTCCAAAATCCATTTTGTAAGTTTGCAAACCTAAAAACCACTCTAAACTACTAAAAAAGTTTTTAAAATCATAAATTAATCATTAAAAAGAGAAATGCAGTAAATCAAGTGACTTTCTTGATAGTTATTCAATCAAAATGATATTAATGTCAAAATTAATATTCTAATGTCATTTTTAAATAAAATTAATATGAAATTAAATGTGATATTTTAAAAATTGTAAATTTAACCTTAAAAATAAATTTAACCTAAATTTTCACATTAATTTTCCTATTAATTTTGAAAAAAAAAATGGTACTCCATTTCGAAAAATTTACGCCTTCCTACCCATTTATAAAAAGCGCTCGAAGGTTCCGAACGTGTTTTATAAACGGGTACGAAAGTCTGACCAGCCTTTTGAGGCGTAACTGAAGCGGTACAGTCTCTCTCCTTCTTACCCGTTTATAAAACGCGTTCGAAGCCTTCGAGCATGTTTTATAAACGGATAGGAAGGAGAGAGACTGTACGGTTTTATAAAACGCGTTCGAACTTTCTTCTTATTAAAAAAAATAATAATAATTCTTTGAGGACGGAACGAGTGACGCGTTTTATAAAACGCGTTTTTGTATAAAACGCGTTCACACTTTGAGGACGGAACGAGTGACGGAATAGTTTTGTATTTCGTCGCATGTAACGGAACAGCGGACGGAACTGAGTCTGGTAACGTTGGAAAGAGCGAAACGTCAAACGGATTTGTATGTTCCGTGCACGTTTCAAATACGTTCCGTCCATGATTCTATGGTTTTAGAATAAGTACGATAGCAGGGGTAAGTTTGGCAGAGAGAAACTAAAAGTAGCGTTTTCTGCCTCCTCTGTCATTCCACCCAACTCCATTTCTTCTTCTTTTTCGTCTCAAATCAGCCGTGCTCTCTCCCTCTCCGGCGATCCTTTCTCCTGCGCTGCTCCTCAGTCCTCTCCCTCCTTTGTCACATACGCAAGAACTATTCTCACTCTCTCTCTTTCCCTCGTGCGTCAAGAGAACTTTGAAAGAGAAAGCTAAATGAAGAGGGGTTGCGCCGTCAATGATCGTCGAAGGTGTCGAGGTGACTGGTGAGACCTAAGCCGCTTTGTCTTCTCTGTTTTCTTCTTCATAGTACCGTGTTCTCCTTCCATTTTTCCCCTCAAAGGCTCAAACTAATTGACCACAACTGTTCCCTACTTCATCCATCTTCCCACAATTAATGGAGGATTAAGTAGAACTACACTTATCTCCAAGCCACCACTCTGTTAAAAGATAAAACTCCCAAGGAAAAGTTTTAGAATCCAAACCAGCTTTTGTCACCGATCAACCTGAGTTGAAACCAAGATCATTATATACGAAATTCTGATTCAGACTTTGCTATTTGAAAGGAGAATAATTGAATTGGAATGATGCATGGGTTTCGAGTAATTGAAATGGAGTTGCTTTATCTAATATCTATTTAATTTCGTGGGAGAGAAATAAAGATATGAAGAGATAAAGATGGGAGAGAGTCAGAGAGAGAAATAAAGTGGGAGAGAGAGAGAGTCACAGAGATAACACATGGCTAGTGTAATCTGTAATGAGAAGCAAGAGTGGGACCCACTTTCTCTTTTTCTATTCTCACTCGTTTTTTCTGATCAGACTAGCCAACGTTATTAACGTTCAATACGTTAAACTCAAACGAAACAGCAACGAAACAAAAATTTATATCCTTCTAGAAAACAGAACGTAAAACGTCAAATTTTTTAAATCTGTCGATTAAACGGAACGTATAACGTATCCTCCTTTTTCCATTGTCGTTGTAAATGTTAGACAGGCCTACATCTATGCTTCCACCTTACTGGGTCTATTGTGTTGAAACTTGAAACACTGGGTCCATTTAGCAGTTAGCTCCAGTTTCCAATGAAGTCATTTTTTCTGAGCCGCCTCGAAGTCAATTGGCATAGTTTGAACATAACGCTGGATATTCTTAAACGAATGAATTGTTAAATAATTTCCCTCAAAAGTAACTAAATTAATATATATTGAAGGAAATAATTTGACTTTTCAATTTCCTTGACTCTATTATCGCAACATGCATAAGAATTATTTTCAATAATTCGAATGTATCTGTAACTTTAAATGAAATCTTCCAAGTAAAATTTGTATGACCCACAATTTTTTAAATAAGAATCACGGATGCAAGGTTACATTATTCTATAGAGGTGACACAGACAGGAGCACACTCTGTATCCACACAAAATAATTTAACATGTGCGGAGCAGGTACAAAGCATAGAGCGATTGTTTATTTGATTCTTCCAACCGTGCATATTTCATGTAGCTATATATGCAACATTTGACTGATGCATCTTCGAACTGATTTTAAAATAATAAATAAATAAATAAATATTTAAATTAAGCCACTTTTATGAACTGATTTGTAATATTAGTAAATTAAAATATTTCTTGAGGACAGTTGAAAATGTGGATTGTAAAAAGTATAATACCCAGTGCATTTTTTTTGGGGTGCTAAATGTGATTGGAAAAAAAAAAGAATCCGATTCATTTGCTAGCAAAATTTTGTTTCCAAGTGGTAACTGGAAATATAAACCAAAATTAACTGACCTATGTAAGGTAACATTCGCTTAACTGCGGCAAGAAAATTAAACTTTACAAAAAGAATCTTCGAATATCAATAGATTTTAATCCAAATGAAAAATAATAAAATATTAATGTGTTTTTTTTTTAGTGTAAACATATGCATTTCTTCCAATTAAAGAAGTTCAGCTACAACATGCATAAGCCATCAAGGAATTTTAAATGTTACACTAACCATACAAGTATCAACCTTTATCCGAACTTTATTGTTGGAATCCGTTTTTTTAGAAAATGAAAATATCGGAATTTTTTTGAGATAGCAATGACAGCGGCTGTTTCATGGTTGTCAAGAAAAAAAAATGTTGAGAACTTGGAATCCACTTCCGGACAAAATGTCTAGAAAATGAAAAATGTCTAGAGCAATTTTTGAGATAGCAATGACAGCGGCTGTTTCTTGGTTGTCAAGAAAAAAAATGTTGAGAACTTGGAATCCACTTCCGGACAAGGGAATGTCTAGATCCAAAGACATTATTTTTAGGGGATTGAATTTGAGCAAATGAAATTGATGGATTTCAACTTTGAGGCAAAATAATCGATATTTCATAATTGACACAATGACATCTGTACCTCCCCAGAAATTGCTTATTTATTTTTATACTCCAATAATAATAACATAATAAATTTAATTACGACCGCGACATATAATATAAAGACTTGAAAGTGAAAACAGAACATTGATTGAAAAAAAAGTCCTATTCCTTTCCTATTGTTGCTGCTAATCGTAAACGGGTAATATGATATAACTATGTTAAACAAAATTGGGGCAGCCACACAATGGACAAAAGGGATGAGGCATCTGCTTACGCCATCTGAACCTAACATATATACCAATAATTATAATAAAGACAACGATGTACTTGTATTTATGTGATGTAATGAGATCAAATAGTGGTAAAATTATATCAACATTCACATTTTTTTTCAAATACGAATAAAGATATGTTCAGATATAGATATTATTAAGCGAATATAAATACGGTTCGAACATTGTCGGATATAAAAACAAATAAGAATATAATTCGTCGGATACGGATTGCATTTTAATATATACTTTTAATTAGTACATTATGTACATTTCGAAGTGCGCCTTGTACTTTTTTTTTCCTAGAAACAATTGATTTTATCCGATATACAATGCATTGATTTACCCATTACTCTAGCTGTTTATTGATACACCAAATATGTTTTTTTCTTATTTATGCATAAATTCTGACCGTTTTATTTTTTTTAATTATTATTTTTGAAGCAATAGCGTCTTATTGGGGCCATTTGGATCGCTTAGGAATTTAGGGAAGTTGCAATTCCTAGGAATAAATTTATTAAAAAATGTGTAACTTTGTGAAGAGTTTGGATTGTTTATAATAAATTTATGATAGGAAGATGAAATTCCCCAAATTCCTTGGGGAATCCAAACAGCCCCATTATCTGTCCCGTTTATCCAACATTGGCAACAGAAAAATTGAGTTTTATGGTGGTACTCTAGATATATATGACATGTCTCAGTAAACAAAAAGCAATATAAATAGAGAGCAAAATTCCGGTGACACACTATTTTGGTGTCACAAATGCCACACTTTACTTTTTATTTAAAATTTTAAAATCTAAATTATAATCGTCCGATCCAAACCGTTGATCTTGTTTATTTTAATGATTGATGCATTGCCATAAAATTTTATAATTTTTAAAGTTTATTTGATGTTTGATCAAAAGGTAAAAAATGAACGAGTCAAAATAACTAAATAGATTAATTCTATATGTCTATTTTTCAACCTCTCGATCAAGTATCAAATAAGCTTTAAAAATTATGAAATTTTAGGACAATACATCCGTCGGTAAAATGAACAAGATCGACGGTTTGGATTGTACGATTATTTTTAATTTTTTTAAATTTAAAATAAAAAAATGTAAAGTGTGGTATTTGTGGCACCGTAATATTTATCATAAATAGAAATGTAGGAAGTGAATGTTAATGTCTGGTACAAAGAATTGGTTGTGTGTGTGTGTGGGGTGCGCGCGCGCGTGGTGAGGTGTGGTGGGGTGGGGTGGTGGTGGGGTACTGGGGTGTACAATGTACAAGTTTAAAACAGTTACCGGGGACAAGGTATATGAATTTAAGATGACAAAGGCAATTTAATTAGTATAATCAACGATAGCTAAGGTGGAAACAATAGCTGGTTATATGAGAAAAATTTGCATTTGCGATAAAAATTAACCTCTTATGAATCGCATAATAATTAATGGAACTTACAAGTTTTTGTTCGCATACATAAAAGTTCAGTAAATGAATTTGTTCAGACTTTACAAAAAGAAAAGCAGTATACGTTAAAGTTCCTGTAAAATTTCAATTGTATTATTTTGTATATGAAAACCAAAAACAGAGGCCATGCATTCTGTTAACCCAATTCCGCCAGCCAGAATTAAGTCCCGGTGTTCTTTTTTTGTTTTTTTTTTTAAAAAAAAGAAGCACCCTCTTGGAGACCAAATTAGTCCTAGTGTTTCCTTTGTATCTTTCTTGGATGTTCATCTTATATAAGAGTTATTATCTGTTCTCTCGTCCTATCGTTTTCTTTTCTTTTTTCTGCAAAGTACTTATCCTCCGGACTGCCACAATTTCGTTTATTTCATATATCTAGTTGTCTTCAAGCCTCTGATCTTCCCCTAGAAAGTACTAAAGTCATGAAGGGATCCACTCATGGTTCCCAATCAAAGCAACCACACTTTGTGCTGGTTCCACTCCTGGAACAAGGTCACATCATACCCATGACAGACCTCGCTCACCTCCTCGCTAGCCATGGTGCGCTTGTTACATTCGTCACAACCCCTTTAAATGCTCTGCGTATTGAAGCTGTCATACAGCATGCCAAAGAGTCACAGCTCCCTATCCAGTTCCTCCCTTTGGCATTCAACAGCGCCAAGGCCGGCTTGCCTGAAGGATCTGAAAACTTGGACATGCTTAGTCATGGTGTACAAGAATTTGCCGCCTTATTGGAATTATGTTTCTCGAATAAGGATCCTCTTATTTCATATCTCAGGGAGCATGAAACGCCACCGAGCTGTGTGATATCTGATGAGGTTCAGCCATGGACAGGTGAAGTTGCAAGGGAATTTGGGGTGCCGAGGTTTAGTTTCGCAGGCTTCTCGGCATTTGCTTCTCTTTGCAGGTACTGCACAATTGGTGCATCCGTTTCTTTCCTTCCTTTTATTTTTGTTTTGATACTCACACACATAGATATATATGTCAAAAGATTTCTTTCATGTTGGTAATACGCATCACTGCCTATTAAGTACTTCTAGTTAAAAATGCAAACCAGTCTGTCCTACGCACATTCAGAGAATTTCCGAATAAAAATCAATTTAGCCATGCCAGTATTTCATGATTATTATTAGTTCCACTCGTATACTGCAATGTTATTATCTTGGCCAAATAAAATCATAGTATTATACTTCTAATAAAATCATAGTATTTAACTAATCACTGTTTTTTTTCATTGTATTATACTTCTAATAAAATCATAGTGTTCCTAAATACAATGAGGCTTTCCTTAGTTATCTAGCCCAATATCTATGATCCAGAAATTATTTGTTCCTGTTTTTTCCTCAGAAATTGGGTTTTTCTATAACAGGGACATTTCAATCCTCCATAAGATATACGATAATGTCACTGATGAACACCAACCTGTACCTCTTCCTGGGTTTCCACACCCAGTAGAGATACCAAAGAACAAGTCCCTTCTGAACTTCTATGTACCAGGGTTGGAAAAGGTTACTGAAAAGATGAAAGAAGAAAATTCAAAAATCTATGGAGTAATAGTTAACACCTTTCAAGAGATAGAATCACTTTACGTTGATTCTTACGAGAAGCTTACAGGGAAGAAGGTATGGGCAGTTGGGCCAATGTGTTTGTACAACAAAGGTTGAAACAAATGGTTTCTAGGGGTGACAAAGCATCCATAGATGAAGAAAGCTGTGTAAGGTGGCTAGATTCAATGGAAGAGGGGTCTGTTCTGTACTTCTGTTTGTCAATTTTGGTAGTCTCGCAAGATGTGTTCCTTTACAACTCATTGAGATTGCATTAGGGTTAGAGGCATCAAGAAAACCCTTCATATGGGTAATAAAAGCAGGGGACAAAATGCCAGAGATCGAGCAATGGCTGATAGAAGAGAAATTTGAAGAAAGAGTAAAAGATAGAGGTTTCATCATAAAAGGATGGGCCCCACAAGTCATGATCCTATCTCACAAAGCAGTTGGTGGATTTTTAACTCATTGCGGATGGAATTCAATCATAGAAAGCATATGTAATGGCGTGACCATGTTAACCTGGCCTCACTTTGGAGATCAATTTTTCAATGAAATTTTGGTTGTAGATGTTTTGAAAATAGGCATCAGAATTGGAGTTGAAAGGTCTGTCGTTTTGGGTAGTGAGAAGAGCGAGGAAGTAATGGCTAAGAGAGATGATGTGGAGAGAAATGTGTTAGAGTTGATGGATGAAGGGAAGGAAGGAATGGAGAGAAGAATTAGAGCTAAAAAATTGGGGGAAATGGCAAAGAAGGCCATGAATGATGGGGGCTCTTCTCACAAGAATATTGAATTGCTCATTCAAGTAGTAAAAGAAAGAGCAATGTAAAAAATTGTGAGAAATTTTGGAGAGAAACAAGCTGTTACTCAATCAATCGCAGCATTTGATCATGCATTTTTTAAGTTTAGTCTAAGTGAGATTTTTGGGATTCAAGTTACTCTTGTACTTAATTTTTTCTAAATTTTGGAATGTTAAACAAAATAAGTTATAGTAATTGTCAATTGAAGATGACAGAATATATCTGGGTCGACTGTAAGGAAATTCAAAGTGTCAAACACATTATTAATTTAAAAAAAAATTGAGAAATGCAAGGATAAAACAAATTTAATAGAACCAAAAAGTTCTAAAAAAGTAAAAATACTAATCAGCTGATTGAAACCATTACTTTATTAAACTAGATTCCAAACTTTTTACATAGAGAGAACTCGACAAAGATCATTGGGCCGTAAATTTTTTTAACACACAGATCTTAAATTTAAAATTTAATACTAAATATGAAAAATAAATAATTCTATCAATAAATATGGTAGAGTGCCATTGGGTGCACCAACGACGGCGCCACTCCCATTAGCGCACCTACCCATTCAGACACATTTTAGCTCTATTTTCTTTTCAAGTTGGAAAAGTTTCAAATTTTGTATTTGCGCTAGTCCTAGTGGCGTTTACTATTTTAAAAAATAAAATTTATCGGAGAGATTGGCGTGTTAACATTTTAAATTTTTTTGATAAAATTATTATTATTTTTATTAATATATTATTATTTAAAAAAATATTTTGACTGCCAATGACGGTGGCGCGTTAATATTTTTAGAAATAAAAAATTATTATTACTATTTTTAAAATTAATTTTTCTGACATGTTTATAATGAAATTTCTTTTTTTATATATTCATTATTTAATTTTCAATTTCAGTAATATTTGTTAAAAAAATTTACGGTCATTGGGTGAATTAATATACTTCTCACCAGGCCGAGCCACAATCGAAATTTTTTTTGTTCATTTATAGCATTAGGACAACCCTGAGTTCCGAAACAGACCCTTGACTGTTTCTAATAAACAGATACAGACTTACCTCTAACTCCATCCAAGTCACAGTGTAGAACTGAATTCCAGATGAATAGTCCCGAGATTCAAAATTAAACCAGACCCCATAATGAGTCCTGCAACTGGACCTTTTCAAACCAATCATCTCCTCGCCTCCAAGTCTAGAACATTGTTGTGGTCTCTATATCTATTTTACACTCATGCACCAATGCACCTAATTACCCAAAGTATGGCGCCTCCCCTCTAATGGCGAACAAAAAAATTTATTAGTATTACTAATAAATAACTTCATTTGTAAAGCAGTAATGAATGATAACAATTAAATGCACCGTGTTAGGTAAGGACTTGTAATTTTGGGACTGCTTTGACCACTTTTAAGTTTTTTCTTAAACTTCTCACCGTTGCATGATGTGCTAGAGGATGTATGGATTCGTAAAACGGTTCATCAAAGCAGCGGGTTAACTCGCAATTCGCAAAACAGACTCTATTTGGGTAGTGGAAAGCTTGATGATATCGAAAGGAAAGGAATATAACACGGAGTAAATCTATTGTGCACCATGGTGCATATAAGTTTTCGTGCATCATTATCATTTTGGTCGGTGATTTTACAAATTGTCAAATCTAATTTAACCAATCCAATCTATATATTGAAATTTCATAGCAAACAAAATTTTATAATTAAAAAAAAATTTACTATTTTTTCGAATTTTTTAAAGCTCGTCATTTTTTAGCTATAAATACACTAATTTGTAGCAAAAAATTGCAAGCTTTAAAAAATTCGAAAAAATAGTAAAAAAATTTTAAATATTGTAAAATTTTGTTTGCTATGAGATTTCAATATATAGATTAGATTGGTTAATTTAGATTTGCCAATTCACAAAATTACCGATCAAACTGTCATGGTGCACAGAGCCCTCTATGTATCATAGTTCACAATAGATATTCTCATATAACACTTATTACATATTATTATGCCAACTTAACATAAATTTACACAAACATTAAGTAAAAATATAACACTTATTCAATGGACAACATTGAGATTTCAATATATAGATTAGATTGGTTAATTTAGATTTGCCAATTCACAAAATTACCGATCAAACGATCATGGTGCACAGAGCCCTCTATGTATCATAGTTCACAATAGATATTCTCATATAACACTTATTACATATTATTATGCCAACTTAACATAAATTTACACAAACATTAAGTAAAAATATAACACTTATTCAATGGACAACAATGTTGATACTATAGTAGGGTCAGTTGTCTCCAACAAACGTGTTAGTATGCCTCATTCGTGTTGATACGATACGACACAATATTTTTATGAAACTAGCACGACCGTCGACGTGACATGTCAAAGTCATTTCGTGTTGGAGACTTCCAAACATTGACTTATTTTAATACGACACGAGTTGACACTTGACACGACACGGCACAAGACGACACGACAGGTGACACAAGTTGACAAAAATAAATATTATTTATTTATTTTGTATATTATTTAGAATTTATTAAAATATATGAGTTTATATTATAAATTTAATATCTTCGATACATAATCTTTTTTATTTTAATATATCAAGTTAAAAATAACTTCCAACAATTTATTATATTTTTCTATTTTAAAAGTTATTTAATTATTTTTAGTGAATTTTTAGCGAAAAATTAAAATAAGTTATAATTTAGCTTGATATGTATTGTGGTAATTAATTTTTTCATTCAACACGATACGACATGACACACTACGTTGTAAATATTAACTCATGTCAACACGATACAAGATCTAACATGCACGTGTTTGATACGACACGACACAACACATTGACAATACTTTAAATATCAGAAAAATATTTTAATAACTTCATAAAATTTAGTGTGGCATTTTTAATGTTATTGAAAAAATAATCAACAAACCTGTTATTTTAACAAGAAAAAATATATAATTCATTTCTTTAATAAATAAATAATATATAAAAATCGAATTTTTATTTGGTTTAAAGTTTTAATAAATAATATATAAAAAATGCACAGTGTTATATCAATATTTTAATATTTTCTGTAGGATATACCAAGTTTTGTGTTCACGAGAAATTGATAGTGGGTTCTGAGAATAAAAATCATTTTCATTCGTGTAAAAAAGCTCTTCTTTTGGCCTATGATGTACTTTTAAAATAGCAGGAATAGGTATAAAATTTGAATTATTCTTTTGCGCCCCCTTTATATATCATACAGTTTTTTTTAAAGAATATTTTATGTATGCATTCATTAATTGTTCATTTATTGAAATGTTAATAGACTTGCTGAAAATTATTGAAATGAAATTAAATCTATTTTATGTATGCATTCATTATATTGTTCATGTGCCAGCTAGTGTAAACGCATGCGGCCGTTACAAAAAAAAAAAAAAAAAAAAGAGTGAAAAGGACAAAATGCATCTCTACTGCTCACAAAAGAGACAAAAAAGGCATCTCTTGCCCTCCAAAACTTTATATAGCATTATCAGTGCAATGGTTTTTGAAAAAGACATTGCATTGCATTTCCCCTCTAACTAAGAACAAAGGGGATTGGCATCCTCCACAGCTACTTGCTGTACCAAACAGCAGTATGATGTTTTTGAATATTAATTTTTTTTTAAATTTAAATACTAAATCCAAACCGCTGATTGTGTTTAATTTTACGGGTGATGCATTTTCATATAATTTTTTAAAATTTTAGTGTCGATTTAATACTAGATCAAGTGGTTAACAAATGAATGAATCTAGTTAAATATCACGAATTAATTCTAATACGTTCATAATTTGGTCACTTAATCAAGTATCAAATTGACTCTAAAATTTATAAAATTTATATAAAAATACATCACTCGAAAAATTGAACAAGACCAACAATTTGAATTCACATTTAAATTTAAATTTTTAAATATTAAAAATAATTAATCGGCTGTACCAGAATGACGTTATCGCGATTATGGGAATGGAAGTGGAGCACATGGGAATTGTTGGTTTTCTACATTTTTTTTAGTTTTCAAAATACAGACTTATTAATAGTTTTAATTAATTAATTAAATTAAGTTTTTGAGGCAAAACAAAAGGTTGCTCACAGTTGATTTTTATTTTTTATAATCAATAAAAGGTCACATATTTAATTATAACATTTATAACATTAATTCTTCAATTTTATATTCGGAATTGATTAGTGTTATTCCCTCCTCAGCGTCATCCCCTCATTTCCACTAAACACATTTTAATTTTTTCCATTTTCTAAAAGTACTTATTCAGCGTCATCTCCTCATTCTCTCTTAAACACATTAATAACTTCCATTTTCGGAAGACCAGGAATGAGAGGATGAACGCTGGGAGGACGTTTTAGCGAACTAGATGGATGAGAGGGGAGGAGGGGGGGTATAGGGAGCGCAACAAAGAGGGATTGAGTCTCAGGAATGATTTATTAACTAGAACATTTAATATATTAACTAGAATTAACAAGAACAATTATATGTATTAACGAGAATAATTACTATACTAAATAGAACTGTTATATATTTAATTAGAACAGTTATATATTTAACCAGAACAATTATATATATTAACTAGAATATTTATATATTTAACCAGAACATTTATATATATTAACAAGAAGAATTGTTATATTAACTAGAAAAACTAGAACAATTAAATAGAATAGTTGTATAGATTAACTAGAATATTTAGATCATCCTCCTTTTCTTCCTATGTGTCGCTCATCCCTCCCCTCTGTTTCACTTATCCCACACTCCTATCATCTCCTCATCAGAAAAAAAATACATTAATCATTTCCTCATTCTCGCCTCCTCTTTTTTTTTTCAGAATACAATTAATCTTACAGTTAGAAGGCTGATGGGACGATGGAATGTGGAATCATTCTTATTAGCCCCGATTTTATATTCATTGAAAATCGAAAAAGCTCCCAAGTTGCTCCTAATTGTGTTTTTTGTAGATAGAAACTTGATAGTCGCTCCTAATCGTCAGTGTCAGGTGATATGATCATACGAATCGTAGAATATCTATCAGGTGAAACAGTGGACAAAAGGGATGAGGTGTGTGCTTACGCCAATTTCCTATAGAACCTGACATTTAGGAAAAAGACAATAATGTGCATGTAATGTTTTTTTTTTTTTTTGACACTACCTAGTTGAAAAGAAAGAAAAGTACAAAACAGAAAAAGAAGGGAAAAAACAAAGCCACATGCTATGGTTAATTGATTTCTGCTTTGGCGGGATTTACCATTATATTTGACGACAATATTGCAAATTGATAAAATTTTACAACAATGACTATTTTTAAGCAAAATACTAAGAGGGAGTTTGTTTGTATAAAAAGGAGTTGCATAACTTAAGGATGCCTAAGTGTTTATGTAGTGTTATGTAATAGATGTTTGGTTGTGTAGTAAGGATGACTAACTTAATGCATGCATATATTCATGTCAAAAGACTAAAATGCCCTTAAATTTAAATTAGTATTATGTATTATATGTTGTGACCTAATTATTGTTAATTATTAATTATTATAAAAATTAATTATTAATGATGATAATAAATCATTTTTACTATTATGAAATATTAATAATTACTTTTAATTAAATATTATAAATATTATTATTTATTTTATAATAAAAATTATTATTGATTAATTATCTTCAATTAATTATTATTCTTAAATCATTATTATTAATAATTAATATTACTTGTTAAATATTATTAATTATAATAATTAATCTTTGTTATTAATTATGATTTTTTAATAATTATTGTTACTTATTAAGTATTATTATTTATTAATTAATATTAATTAATTTTTAATTATTATAAAAATTAATTATTAATGATAATAAGAAATCATTTTATTATTATGAAATATTATTAATTATTTTTAATTAAATATTATAAATATTATTAATTATTTAATAATAAATCAATATTGTTTATTAATTATTATTATTACTTGTTATATATTATTATTTATTAATTATAATAATTAATATATATTACTAATTATGATTTTTAATAGTTATTGTTACTTATTAGATATTATTATTAATTTTTTTTAAAGGGTATTGTTGGAAAAAAAATTAAAGGGGACCGGTGCATAACTTATGCAACCTATTTAGGTTGCATAACTTATATACCCTTAAGGCATCTTATGTAAGAGGTGTTTGGTGACTTAAGGATACATAACTTAAGTTATGCACCCTTTAAGTCAAAAAAAAAAAAAGAACAGAACCCTTAATTTTGATATATTACTTTTCCGGAAGTTACACTTGATTATCAATTATCTTGATATTTTAAATTAAAATTCAATATTCTACTCATAATACTCACAATGTACAAATGTATCAATATTCTCCTCTCTACCCTAATAAAATTAAAATTCAATATTCTACTCATAATAGTATAATACTCACAATGTACAAATGTATCAATATTCTCCTCTCTACCCCAATTTCGTGTACAAACTTCTTATATCAAATTATCAGCTAAGCTTCGACTCAAGGTTTTTCTAGAAACTAGCTAGAATTGAGACCTCCAACAGTCATGAATGATTTCGCCCATGGTTCTCGATCAAAGCAACCACACTTTGTGCTGGTTCCGCTCATGGCACAAGGTCACACCATACCCATGATAGATCTGGCTCACCTCCTGGCTAGCCACGGTTCACTTGTCACATTTGTCACGACCCCTCTAAATGCTCGGCGTATCGAATCTGTCATACAGCATGCCAAAGAGTCACAGCTACCAATCGAGTTCCTTCCTTTTACCTTTAACTATGCCGAGGCTGGTTTGCCTGAAGGAACCGAAAACTTGGACATGCTTCGTCACGGTTTACAAGAATTTGCTGCCTTCCTGGAAATGTGCTTCTCGAACAAGGATCCTCTTATTTCATATCTCAGGGAGCATGAGACACCGCCGAGTTGTGTAATATCTGATTTGTCTCAGCCATGGACAGGTGAAGTGGCGAGGGAATTCGGAATACCAAGAATTGGTTTCCTAGGCATGTCAGCATTTGCAACTCTTTGCTGGTACAGCTTAATTAGTGAATTTTTTTTTTTTTTTGGAAAATGTGAATGCTTCAAAATTCAAATGTCTAAAATCAAAATGCAATAGAGTGAAACGGTAAACCCAATCGTGCTATTTCCATTCAGAGAATTTAGAATGAACAATCCATTTAGGTATATAGTATAATAGTATTTCATTATTCTGATTTATTAATTATTATTACCAGTATATTGCAACATAGTGTACGTGCCATGGTTTCCTTACTGACTGCCCCCAAAATTTGCCATCTAGTAATTCTCTGTCCCTGTTGTTTCCTCACATGTTGGCTTTTGCAATAACAGGGATATAACAATCCTCCATAAGATATATGATAATGTCACTGATGAAAACGAACCTGTACCGATTCCTGGTTTCCCACATCCACTAGAGATACCAAAGACTAAATCCATTGTGAGCTTCTACGCACCTGGGTTGGAAAAAGTTCGTGAAAAAATTGCTGAAGAAAATTCAAAATCTGAGGGAATAATAGTTAACACTTTCCTAGAGATGGAATCTCTTTACATCGATTCTTATGAGAAGCTTACAAGAAAGAAGGCATGGGCAGTTGGGCCAATGTGTTTGTATAACAAAGGTTTGAAACAAATGCTTTCTAGAGGTAACAAAGCATCCATAGATGAAGAAAGGTGCATAAAGTGGCTTGATTCAATGGAAAAAGGGTCCGTTATGTTTGTCAATTTCGGTAGTATTGCTAATATTGTTCCTTTACAAGTCATGGAGATAGGATTAAGTATAGAGGCCTCAAGAAAACCCTTCATATGGGTACTAAAAGCTGCGGACAAAATGCCAGAGATCGAGCAATGGCTGATAGAAGAGAATTTTGAAGAAAGAGTAAAATACAGGGGTCTCATTATAAAAGGGTGGGCTCCACAATTTATGATCCTATCTCACAAAGCTGTTGGTGGGTTTTTGACACATTGCGGATGGAACTCAATCATTGAAAGCATATGGTGTGCCTATGTTAACCTGGCCTCAATTTGGAGATCAATTTCTAAATGAGATATTGGTGGCTGATGTTTTGAAAATAGGCATCAAAATTGGTGTTGAAAGATCTGTCGTTTGGGGAAGTGAGAAGAGCGATGAGGTAATGGTTAAGAGAGATGATATGGAGAGAAAGGTGTTAGAGTTGATGGATGAAGGGAAGGAAGGAATGGAGAGAAGAGTTAGAGCTAGAGAACTTGGGGACAAGGCAAAGGCGGCCATGGAAGAGGGAGGTTCTTCTTACAAGAATATTGAGCTGCTCATTAAAGTGGTACAAGAAAGAGCAAAGTTATTGATTTAGAGTAATATAGTGATATGTAAAGAGGGTCTTAGTCGATCAATTACAGCATTCAATCATGTGTTTTCAAGTTTAAATTACGAAAACCCTTGGGATTCAGGTTGCTCTTGCACGATATTGTACAATTACTGATGTTAGATGAATTAATATTGTACTGAAAGTTAATACGCCCTATGAATTGATTTTACATTTTGCATTTATTGAAATGTTAATTGCCGTGCTGAAAATTATTGAAATAAAAATTATAAATTGTGGATAATTATTTTTTTTTTGCATGTGTTAGCTAGTGTAAACACAAGCGGCCCTTACCACAAAAATGACGAAAGGCATGTCTAATCTTCAGAAAAGAGACAAAAAGGCTTCTCTATCCCAATCCAAAACTCGTAGCATTGTCACTTTGCCAGTGCACTGCTCTTTGATAAAGACATCGCATTTCCGCTCTAAACTAGGAAGAAAGGAGAATGCTTTGTTAGTTTAAATTTAAATTCAATATTCTACGCATAATGCACAAACATATCAATGTAATTTAATGTCAATTTAATGTCAAAAAAATAATTTAATGTCAATTTAATTTAAATTTTCATCAGTATGATATTAACAATTCTTAAAGCACCATAAAATATTTAAATTCTATAAAATTTAGCTATTAGACAATCCATGTGTCTAATAGAACACTAATAATTTAATTATTTTAATTTTCAACTTTATGTAAATTTATGAAAAAATCATTAATTGCGCGGTGATCCTCCAATTACTTTGATGTAATTTTTTTTGTGTTTTTAACGCATAACATAAAATTTTGAGGAACTGATATCTGTTCCAATTTCTATTGTGATCTATGCATGAGATTGAGGTACTTTGTGGGATACAAGCAAGATGTTGTCTTTCTTGATAAAGTTTGTTCAATTTGAAACAAATGAATCAAATTGAATAGGTCCAAACAAATTTTATAAAGTATCACATGATCACCATGTGAATTCCATCAGTTGTTTCAAATTTGAACAAACAGGACAAATATAAAAAAATACCTTAAAATAAAAAAGCATTGTTATTGAATTACTCAAAATCTTCTGATCAATTGTTTTTTATAAAATATAAAAGAACATGACTGAAGGATCACCTTTAATATTCCTCATTCCCATCATCCCTTAGAATCATTAATGAGGATAAAACTTCATTAATGAGAATCATCCCCCTTGGGAATCATCCCCTCCCTTCCTTCTCCCTCTCTCCCCTCTAATTCTGAAACTAGAACAATTAATATATTTTTTTTAGAACAATTATATTCTAAAACTAGAACAATTAGTTTTTTTTTAGAGAATATATTCTAATGAGATTTCAATTTGAATATATCATAAAGAGTGATACAGATTGTTTCTTTGAAGTTTTGAATTTGAAATTCAATCGCATTTGACAAAGAACATATGTCAAACATCTTAAGCTGTTTAAAATTAATAATTCCTAAAATATGGTGCATGTATTTATTTTATTTTTTTATTATGATCTTATATTAATAAAATTCCGGGCACCTAAGTGCACCTCATGTAAATGAGCAGTGAAATTTCCATTTAGATTAACTAATCTTTTATAGATTATAGTATGTCAAAATCATGATCATGCCCTTTTTGTACGTAGAATATGCGCCAAACTCATCAATTAAAAAGTAGCAGCTAGCTAAAATGAATTATGCAAACAACTTTCTCATGAAATGTTAAAATTTGTTGGAATAAATGTTCATTAAAATCAATTAGGGCATCAAACGCTGAATAAATGCTTTGTGTGGTAAGAATATGTGATAAATAAATTATATTTTGTTCAAACTTAAATTAAATTTAAGAGCCATAGAATAATCACTTTGAATATGACAAATGGTCGAGGTTGCTCATGTGAAATTTATTCCAATGTTTTTTAAGATGAATTTACGAGAGGAGACGAATCTACAGAAATTAAGAGGAGAAAGGTAATTTGAATTACAATCAAAGATAGCCAGGGTGGAACTAAGGGTGCAGGCGGTATACTGTTTATCGTTTTTCGTGTACGTTCCGTTCAAACGGAACAGTATACGGTTATGAAATTTCAATACGTTTCAGGAACGAAACGGTAAACATAATGCATTTTGTCATTCGTTTGGGTGAAATACAGTGCAAATATACACGTTCCGTCCAAACGAAACGGTTAACGAATCGGCTGATACGTACCGTTACCATAAACGGAACGACAAACGAAACAGGCCATTCTAATTCCGTTTGAAACGTTAAACCGGTCTAGGTGGAACCAATGATTGCTCAACAAAGGAGAAAAAATTGCAGTTTCGACAAAAGATGGATAGATGATAATCACATACATAGTGTGTTAGGTTACCTCGGTACTTTGGAACATCAGCCGTACCCGTACCGGATACAAACCGGATACGGGTACCGGTACAATCAATGGTCAACGGTTAACATTTAATGTGATATTAGTGTTTATGTCATTTATTTGTGTAAACTCTAAGTTTATGTCATTTAATTGTGTAAATTCAAGCCTTAACTACACAAAATTATGTTATACATATTATGTTTTATAATATAATTTAATTATAGATCAATAAATTATTCAAATAATATATATATATATCGTCATACCCGTACCGGAGATTTTTGAAAATTTTTGTACCGCCGTACCCGAATCGTACCGGACACGGTACTCGTATCCGTACCCATGCAACATAGATAGTGTGTAACTTTTTAAGTTTTAAAAATTAGAAAGTCTTTCTTTTTTTGAGAAACCGTAATATTTCAATTTTCCAATTGTATATAAAAACCAAAAACAGAGACCATTGTTCTATTGGCACAATTGTGGCAGCCAAAATGAAGTCCTAGTGTTTTCTAATTTCTTCTTTCTTTGATTGTACATTAATATTTCGAGAGTTCTTATTTGTTCTCTCCTCCTAGACCTATCGTTTTCTTTCCTTTTATTTCTGTGGTTACTTTTGCACCTCTCCCCTGTACATTTGCTTCTATATACGAAGTCGTGTTGTTTCAGCATTCACTCACTAAAAAAGGAAAATCTGTCATACTCTTTCTCCTGTCTACCCCAATTTCGTGTGCAACCTTCTTATGTCAAATTATGAGCTAAGCCTCGACCCAATCAAGCTTTTCTAGAAACTAGCTGCAATTGAGACCTCCAACAGTCATGAATGATTTCACCCATGATTCTCAATCAATGCAACAACACTTTGTGCTGGTTCCGCTCATGGCACAAGGTCACATCATACCCATGATAGACCTGGCCCACCTCCTGGCTAGCCATGGTGCACTAGTCACATTCGTCACGACCCCTCTAAACGCTCGGCGCATCGAATCTGTCATACAACATGCCAAAGAATCACAGCTTCCAATCGAGTTCCTTCCTATACCCTGTAACTATGCCAAGGCTGGTTTACCTGAAGGATCCGAAAGCGTGGACACGCTTCGTCAAGGTTTACAAGAATATGCTGCATTCCTGGAAATGTTCTTCTCGAACAAGGATCCTCTTATTTTATCAGGAAATAAGGTGAACATATACAGTAAATAAGGTGAACATATAAACGATCTAAGTGAACACTTACAAACAAATAAGTGTTATCATCACTTGTTCAGAAGTTTACATGCATATTAAACTTATTTTCATTGAACTTATTTGTTTGTATGTGTTCACTTAGATCGTCTATATGTTCACTTTGTTTCTGTATATGTTTCCTTTATATTTAGCGATGGCAGGAATGACAAAACTGCAGATGGTAGTAATCAATTTCCTTATTTCATATCTAAGGGAGCATGAGACACCGCCGAGTTGTGTTATATCTGATTTGTCTCAGCCATGGACAGGTGAAGTGGCGAGGGAATTTGGAATACCAAGACTTGGTTTCCTAGGCATTTCAGCATTTTCAAGTCTTTGCAAGTACAGCTAATAGTGAATTTTATTATTTTGGACATTGTGAATTAATCAGCTCAAGGCCAAATGGCAATGCTTCAAAAAGTTTTCAAAATCAAATGCAATACCGTGAAATGGCAAACCCAATCGTGCTATTTCCATTCAGAAAATTTGGAATGAAAAATCCATTTAGCTATATAGTATAATAGTACTTCGTTATTCTGATTTATTTTTACCAGTATGCTGCAACATAGTTTACATACCATGGTTTCTTTACCGAGTCCCCCCAACATTTATGATACAGTAATTCTCCGTCCCTGTTGTTTCCTCACATGTTGGCTTTTGCAATAACAGGGACATAACAGTCCTCCATAAGATATATGATAATGTCACTGATGAAAACGAACCTGTACCTATTCCTGGGTTTCCACATCCACTAGAGATACCAAAGACAAAGTCCATTATGAACTTCGATTCACCTGGGTTGGAAAAAATTCTTGAAAAAGTCGCTGAAGAAGATTAAATCTGAGGGAATAATAGTTAACACCTTTCTAGAGATGGAATCTCTCTACATGAATTCCTACGAGAAGCTTACTGGAAAGAAGGCATGGGAAGTTGGTCCAACGTGTTTGTATAACAAAGGTTTGAAACAAATAGTTTCTAGAGGTAACAAGGCATCTATAGATGAAGTTAGGCGCATAAAATGGCTTGATACAATGGAAAAAGGGTCCGTTCTATTTGTCAATTTCGGTAGTGTTGCTAATATTGTTCTTTTACAAGTCATGGAGATAGGATTAGGGCTAGAGGCCTAAAAAAAACCTTTCATATGGGTGCTAAAAGCTACTGACAAAATGCCGGAGATGGAGCAATGGCTGATAGAACAGAAATTTGAAGAAAGAGTAAAAGATAGGGGTCTCATTATAAAAGGATGGGCCCCAAACTGTTTCTGATAAACAGCTCCAGACTTACCTCCAACTCCATTCAAATCATTTCCAGTGTAGAACTGAATTCCAGATGCATTTATTCAAAAACAGACCATATAATGAGTCCTGCAACTTGCCCTTTTCAAATTATTCATCTCATCACACATTGTCGCGGTGTCAAATCCTATTTTCCACTCATGTAACAATGCACCCAAAGTATGGCGCCTCCAAATCGTCTAATACGATCTCCCTATTAAAATCTCCATGCAGATCAAATTTTATATATTTTTTAAATTTTTAAATATTTATTTCGGATTTTTAAAAACTATTGTTTTTGAACGGTTCAGAACTAATTAGATTAATGATTTTCTAAAATTTCAAAAAAATACTTAAAAGTTTCGAAAAAATATAAAATTTGTTCTGCATGGAGATTTCAATAGAGAGATCATATTAGACGGTTTGGATCGATCATTTTGAACTAAATTTTAAAAATTTAAACGCAACTCACGGACGCTTTGGTGAGTTGCAACTCACCATAGCAAAACTTTATATATATTTATATAACTATTCCATAACTTCTAACTCTTGTATATTTATTATTGCTACCCAAGTCCAGATATTTTAACTCTTGTGTATTTATTAGTGCATAACCTTCAGCTCTTATACTAATATTGTTACTTATATCCAGATATTTGATCCGTTATTTTTCAATCATTTCTTTGTTGTTGTCATATGATCAATAGTGTCATTGTTATTATTATTATTGCCAGAGTTAATATAATCATCATATTCTTTTAATTATATCGAGATCAACTCAAATACAGAAAATCCAGCTGAAAATCGAATCAAAAGGTCAGAAACAGAAACTAGAAAGTTAATCTCAAAAATAGAATATATTTATTTAATTTGGGATCAGATGGAGTCTGAGAGTATGCCGTGTATGTTATTTTATATTTTTGTCAGACTATATCGTCAGATCCCGAAATCTGAAGCCCAACTAATTCTTTGGTAAATTAACTACAGGAATTATGAGTGCCATCGGCAAATATACCATCACAGCCATCGCTAAATACAAAGTGAACATATACAGCAAATAAGGTGAACATATAAATGATCTAAGTGAACTTATAAAAAAATAAGGGTTGTCATCACTTGTTCCAGGGATGACAAAACTACAGATGACAGTAATCAATTTCCAATTAACTATGAGTTCAACCTTTTATTTTTATTAACCCCCAATTTTCATTTTAAATCACAACCCAATGATCTAATTTAATTTCAGAATTCAGATCCGTCGTTAACAAAGCCGACGTTTATTCAAGCCCATTCAAATTTTCAAAAGCCCATAGCAAAGTGAAGTCCAACGGAAATTATCAAACAGCCCACAACGAATGCCATATCAGAAAACGGGTCCGGACAAAAATGGTTTTTGGATTTCGAAATTTTGATCCAAACCCAATAATACAGAACCTCATCCAATTTGTAAGCAGATCCGACCCGCAATCAGTATCTTTTTCACTTCAGCCCTCAGATCAAATTAATTCCCATAACCTTTGCAAGTCAGACTCTAATACCAGCAAATATCCTCTCGAACGGAACTATGTTGCATGGGTGCGGGTGTGGGTGTCGTATCCGATTCGATGCGGGTGTGGGGATTTGATATTTTTCAAAAAAATTAGAATACGACACTATATATAAAATAAAAAATATTATATTTTGTAATTAAAAAAAATTGATTTATATATTTTATTAATATGATGTTATTAACATTATATTATAACCTTTTAATTTATATTGAGAAATTTAACAATATATACTAACAATATGATGTTCTTAATTTTCTGGTAGATCAATTAAGCCTAATAATATATAGAATCTACCAATTAAGCCTAATAATATATAGAAGCTAGTGGGCTTAGTAGACGTTAATTATCATATATTGTACGCACTTGCATTATTTTTTGAAATCATATATAGTACTATATATTGTACTTTAGTATTTGTACATCAATTAATTAATTAAGCTCTCTGAAATTAGAGAACCCGATCTCATCTCTATTTCTAATTGGATCTGTATTTAGAGAGCCATCTTCAACCACGTCAAAATAGCCAGGCTCAATTGTCCGGTTTTGAAGTTAGCTTTTAGTCCCACAAGGAGAATGAATCTAATATATATAGAGAGTATATATAGCGAGTTATGCAGCAGAGCAACAAAAATTGTTGAATCACACATACTTTATCAGATGCGGCGCTCATGCGTCTAGACACGCGTATCCATAGTCAAAACTGGTTCAGATACTTGGATACGCCATGTGGCGCATCCGGTGCGAATCACACACGTGTCGCACGTGAATCCTCGTCGAATGCGGGACACGAGTGCGTCTTTACAAATAGTACTTGAAACTCAATGTACACATCAGACCTATACTAGACAACATCCCCACGGACCAAAGACTCGTGCAATACGAGTGCTAACTCTGTTACATGTGTTACAACTTACAACCAATACCAATCATTATCATTTATTAACAGAAGCGTTGAAGGCTTGAAGCTAATAGAATCAACAATTTTTTTCCATAACATTTATATTGCTGAAAAGTAAGGAAATCAAATCATACTAGCACTAATACTAAACATGTATCATGCTAAATTTAAGTTAGCTAGTTGGCACATAGCTACAAGAAAACTGTGTGAGCCAACTCGCACCAATTTTATACAAATAAAGACCGGTTTCATTCTACCCCTATTTTTTTTCCTTAATTCAATTAAAACATATTTCACGTTTTCATTAACAGTAACACATGGGCTCCGTTTGGATGTGTTGAGAATAAGGTAGGAAGAAGGAAGAAGGGAAGAAATTTATTGGGAAGTGATAAATTTATTGGAAAGTGTGTAACTTTTGTGAAGAGTTTGGATGGTTAGGAATAAATTTATTAAAAAAAATTCCTTATTCCTTATTCCTTCTTCCCACTTCCCACCATCCAAACACAGCTATGAATTTACACAGAGAGCCCAATTTATGACAAGGAATGTTATCACAAATCCAAAGCAATCAATTACCATAGCAAACATTGTTCAATAGCATTCAAGTCTCAAGGTTATAGTACCAATTTAACACAACACCAATTAACCCAACATTATGTATGGTAAATACTCATGAACCAGATGATATCTCAGGCTCCGTTTGGATTCCATTTGGGAAGAAGAAAAGAAGAAAATAAGAAAATAAATTTATTATAAACAATCCAAACTTTTCACAAAATTACACACTTCCCAATACTTCTTTCCACTTCTTCCCTTCTTTCCTTCTTCCCACATCTTATCCAAACGAAAGCTCAGTTATAGAAGTGAAGCCTTAATCATCTAATTACACCCTTTTTTTTCCCCTCAAGTCAAACACACATAATTCAACAGGCCACTACTCACTTGATTTTAAATCATGGGATTATAGTTCTCAGAATCCAATTTAAACAAACAGAGCAACATGAACTTGGTACCAAGTTGGTACGTCTTAATTCGAGTCTCAAAATCCATTCTCTCCTTGTCATTTAACCAACAACAAAATCAATTAACTAATTAATTACAATCTCATTTAGCAAAACCATTAACAAAATCTCCAACAGATTATTTCCCTAAGCTCCATCAGAGTATTAACAAATATACCAAAGAGAGGCAAATTAAACGAGAGGAGGAACTCGGCCACCGGCACCTTGCCTTGCCTCCACTATTGAGATGGCACTCGGTGGTAGGGTAAAGAGTGCGGCTAGGAGATAAGCTCCATAGGCTAAGTCGGCTGAGGAGATATGGGCAGAGCAAAAGGAACCTGTCCGACTGGATTGATCCAACAAATCGGACGGTCCTTACTAATTCAAGTTCAAAACCCCATTCCAATAGTTGAGAAACTTGAGATTATTCAGAAATTAGTTAATAGTTTTTGTGGCTAGATTTTATGTACATAACATCGGTTTTCATGATGATTTAATCAATCATGAATTCGATTATAATTCTAGCTTGATTTAACGTAATGCCGGGTCATCTCAATCATAAATTTAATTCTACGTTTTTAAATCAGATTGTTGAGAAATTTCAGGAATGAACTAATCAAAGGGTCCAAATATTTTAGGGCTTGATTTAATAAATATATAGGCTGCAGATTACAGAGTTGGTTATATATTTTGATTCTCTAAACTTCAGATTTTATCATCCAGTAATTTATTAATTAATTTCACATATTTTATGATGATTTCCATTTTTTACCGGAATTAAGATAATAGCGAATTTCATTTTTAGTTCCTTGATAATATAATCGAATCATCCTGATTGTTATTATCGTATTTTATAACCATTTTCAGAGATTTGCAATGGATTTTTTGTATTACGAATTTTCCTTGATTGACACGATTCCAATAAATTGGCTAGTCATCGAATTGAATCTTTATACTATAGAGTTTTCTGAACGTATCTATGACGTATGTTTCACCAACACTTAACAATCAATTTATGTTTGAGAAGAATTTATTTTAATTCATGTCATGGTTTAGATATAACTGACATTATTCAAGAATAATTTATTTTACGTTCGGCTGTTAATTGAACACAGAAAAGTTAATTTCTTCAACCAAAATGAGCTGACGCTAAAACTAAGTCTGAGTAAAAATCACTTTTAAAAAGGAAGAGAAATGTTAGAGTATAATATATAGGACGAATGAGATCTATACAATACGATCGTTCTCATGTTTCACATTTCGAATAATCGATCTCCATATTGAAAATTTATGAAAAATCAAATTTTATATATTTTTTAATTTTTTTTAACTATTTATTCAGTTTTTTTAGAAAATTCATGATATAAACATTATAGACCCTCCAATATCAATGATTTTGAAAAATACCCAAAAAATAAAAAAATGAAAAAAATATAAATTTTATTTCATATGAGTTTTCAATATGGAGAACGAATTGAGCGGTTTAAATCGGTCGATCGAAATTTGAAATATGAGAACGATGTATTGGACAGACCTCATGTCTCATATATTATTAGACTCTAGAATTTTTCGAAATGAAAATTATGTAAGGTATAATAAAATATAATTTACTAAAATTTACCAACATAAAACAATATAGAGTTTAGGAAAAAAATTATAAATCAACATAAATATACTAATATGATATCATGAGTTTTCCACATGACATCATAGAATTTTCACAATAAACCATGACAGATGGTACAGCTTCCCGTCCAGCATCGCTCTTGCCAGGACGGATCCAGACAAATTTTAAGCATGGGCACCATAGCAAAATTATTAAGTCAATGATGCTATAATAATATAATTAATATATAAATATAAATATAATAAATCAATTATATTTATAAATATATTATTTTCTCAAACATAATCAATAATGGGACTATTAAAATCCAGTAGAAGAAATTTTTAATAAATAACATAATATATTAAATCTAATAAATAAATAGTGAAATTTTATTATTGGATAAAATATTAAAATATTACTAGTAAATAGAACATAGAAAAATAAAATTGAATAATTCTTTGACTTTTAGATTGTATGATAATATACCAGATTTTGAGATACTAAAGAATATCTCCAACTATCTATATAATCAATCTTAATCACATTAGTTTTTTTTCAAAAAAAAAAAAAGAAAACTCAGTAAGACACTATATATAAAAAAATTACTATGATATATTTATAAATAGATTTAGCTACAGAAATCATAGTATAAAGTTTGATTCTATCTTTTTTTCGAAAAAAAAAATCAGCAAGACACTATATAAAAAATATTTACTATGGTATATTTATATCTAGATCTAGCTGTAGAAATCATAGTATAAAGTTTAATTCTACGAACAAAATGATGCAACACAAAATACTTACATAATAAGAACAATAGATGCTAAAAATACTAAAAAATAACTTTCCAACTTGTGTAGGTTCAAGAAAATAATTTTGATAGTTGTCCGATATATTTCATATTGTTTATAGAAACTACAAAGTCATGGTTAAAAAATTACAAATCATCTCAGAATGTCTCGCCTTTATGAGGCACAAGAGTGAAGGACAAAATTAAAAGCATAGGCACTTTTGCTAAATTTAGCATGGGCACTTTTATTTTTATGTTCTAATAAATGAATAGCGAAACTAACATATGGTAATTAATTTAAATAAAACAAGGGTAGACAAGTGCCACCCCTTGCCCCTTAATAGCTCCGTCCATGGCTGTTGCAGCCCTCAACATTGGTAAGAGCACTCCCTTGAAGACTTCCTTCCATCCCAAACAAAGCAGACTAAAAGAAAATAACAGAGAAACATACAAAAGACTAACGGCGAGAGCAATTTATAACCAAGCGAATTGTGAAGAAACAAACACAAACTTTAAATTTAACCACCAACGTCCTTTCATCTCATTGACTACAACACAGCACAATATAAAGAGGCAGCAATAAGACTTATTTATGGACAGGTAAGTCGCATCCAACGACAGGCAACTCAAAATCGACAGGAATGAAAGCTTTAAGAGCATATATAAACCAACCATTATTACATTCATTAATGCGCAATTGAGACGAGTCACGCAACTCAACAACGACAGGCATAAAAGCTTTAAGAGTATGAAAAGAAAGATAACTACAATATTTATTTCAATGTTTGGAAAGTCAGAAAACTGATCAAATATAAAATATGAGGGATGGTCGTGTCTTCTCCGCGACAACAAGGTCAGCTAGTTTTGTTCAAATTAGGAGAATAAAATGTAAGAGCCATAGGATAATCAATTTGAATATGACAATTGACAAATGGTCGAGATTCCTCGTGTGAAATTTATTCTAATTTTCTTGAGCTGCTATCCCAATTTCATTTACAACCTTCATATATCAAATTTAAGTACAACTAGGGACTCTGTCTGTCGTGGCAAAGCCGCGACCTCTCAAAATTGTAGTTTACTGTATAATTAATTTTGTTGTACCAAAAATTATATTAAGTAAAAAAAATTAATGATTCTATTTCGTGGTCCAAGCTACAATTTTGAGTGATGTATATTAATTATACTTCCAATTGGCCCAAGCTACAGCAAGCCAAACCTAGATCCACAATTATCGCCTGTGTGCTAATACCCTCGATGCATTTCTCCAGCACTGAACATGTGGATGATGTACACATGTCACTGTCTCTTTTATTCCTATTAGTTCCAGCCATCATCAATTAAAATACATCATATACCAGCAAGGCATCCATGAACTCATTTTAGTTTAGTTCTTTGTCAGTATACTGTTACCCAATTGGATTTGAGTTTTAAAATGACTATCTTAGTAGCAAACACATCTGAAGAGAATAGAGGCAATTCAATTTATACTTAAATATATATATATATAGCCAAGTCAAAAATATTTAAGCACTGGGTAAAAAGGGATCAATTCAAAGCAAAAGATAAAACATATACGATCATATTGAAGAGACATGGTTGAAGTAAAAAAAAAAAAAAAAAAAAACATTTGGTTGCTTAATATTGAATTGCTTTCTTTCATTTGTTGTGGCTATTTTTGGATTTTATAATTTGTCAACTAAATTGGTACTATTTTCTATTTTCAAGGCTTAGCAGAGATAAGTTCTGCTTTATTTAGATGTTTAGATTCAAACCGTGCTTTGTACCACGTGTTATTTTTTTCACACAACTATCATCAACGAAACTTTACTGCCTCATACAAAAGAAAATCAAGATTACCTCTAGATGCATCTCTTGGATGTCTCAAAAATCTTGAACAGTAGCAATAAAAGCAGTTGAATAATCCAGCGATCCAAAATAACATCTTCCTCTAGATTGCGACTGAACTTAGTTGTAGTTGTGAACTCTGATTACTCTCTAACTTATTCAATAGGAATTAATTTTTGTTACGTACATCTCCAACTCTACAATTCAAAGATAATACATCAGTAACTCAAATTACTATTATACTATTATATCTATATCTAAATACATCGGTAATTCAAAGATAATACATCAGTAACTCAAATTACTATTATACTATTATATCTATATCTACATACATCGGTTTTGACTTACATTTGCCTGCTCGCATGTAATATTTATATCAAAAACTATAACAAAATGAAGAATTAAGAAGAAAAAGAAATATATATATTGTAACAATTTTGTTCTGTCAAGATGAGGAGGCAACGAAGGAAATAATGTACATCATATATAAGCCATTCTAGAGTAAGTTGCATATTGCATAAAATAGTAATACCTTAATTAGGCCAACAGTTGTAGATTTCGACTTTAAACTCAGCATCTCCACTGTAGGTTCTGTAATAGATAATTTAAATCTAATGAACATATTTGTGAACATCATAAATTCATTACCAGAATTGAAAATTTAAAATCACAATTTCTCTCAAGATTAATCTCTTTCATGAAATTTTATTTGTGAACGCACGCATGCACACAACCAATTAGAAGAAAATCCTTAAATGAGGTGCTTTATCCTCAAGAACAGGCACGATCTCCCAGCGGCACGGCTCCAGCTCATCGGAAACAGGACAGTGCCCAGCTAAGGTGACTCGAACACTGTTAAATAGGTAGGGCGAATCGCCGTTTTTCCCTGTCGCCTTGCTTAGCATCTTTGCCTCTTCGAAATGGATCGGTGGGAATAGTATAAAGAGAGCACACAAAGTAACCGATCAGCATTTACTTAGTTGGACCAAAGACACAATAAATACAGAAAGCCAAATTACAAACACACTAATACATTTAGAGAGGTGCACCTGGTCCACCGTCTATACAATCCTAGCAGCACCATCTCCTGATATCACATCCAGCCGCACAAACCAAACCAACGCTCCAGATAATTCCCTTGAAATTCAGAAACGGTACTGTTCATAAGGAGGAATTGAGGTGTTCCAGCATTATATATATATATATATATAAATAATATAAAGCCTCCACCCAATCAATCTTGTTCTAGAAACTAGAATTAAAACCTTCAGCAGTCATGAATGGTTTCACTCATAGTTCTCAATCAAAGAAACCACACTTTGTGTTGGTCCCGCTCATGGCACAAGGTCACACCATACCCATGATAGACCTGGCTCACCTCCTTGCTAGCCATGGTGCACTCGTCACATTCGTCACAACCCCTCTAAATGCTCTGCGCATTGAATCTGTCATACAGCATGCCAAAGAGTCACAGCTCCCAATCAAGTTCCTCCCTTTGCCCTTCAACTATGCCGAGGCCGGTTTACCTGAAGGATCCGAAAACTTGGACACACTTCATCACGGTTTACAAGAATTTGCTGCCTTCATGGAAATATGCTTCTCGAACAAGGATCCTCTTATTTCAAATCTCAGGGAGCATGAGATACCGCCGAGTTGTGTAATATCTGATTTGACTCAGCCATGGACAGGTGAAGTGGCGAGGGAATTTGGGATACCAAGACTTGGTTTCCTAGGCTTCTCAGCGTTCGCAAAGCGAACTCTTTGCAGGTACAACTTAATTAGTGAGGCCCTGTTTGGATAGTTAGGAATAAGGGCTATTCTAGACTAAATAGCTATTCGGGACTAAGAAATCATCCAAACAGTCCAGGATTAAGAACTTATTCTTAATCAGACTAAGATTAGTTAATCCGACATTTTGTTAGAATAAGAGTTGAGATTAGAAAGAAAAGCTCATTATTTATTCTTTACTCATCCAAACAAAAAGTCTTGATCTGAGATTAAGCTTATTCTTAAAAATTTAGGATTAAGAATCTTAATCCTGAATAGCTAATTCTACCCTTAATCTCATATTATCCAAACAGAGCCTGAATCTTTTTTTTTTATTTGGACATTGTGAATTAATCAGTTCAAGGCCAAAAGCCAATGCTTCAAATTTCAAAATCAAAATGCAATACAGTGAAATAGCAAACACAATCGTTCTATTTCCATTCAGAAAATTTCGAATGAAAAATCCATTTAGCTATATAGTATAATAGTATTTCGTTATTTTGATTTATTATTACCAGTATGCTGCAACAAAGTGTACATACCATGGTTTCCTTAATGACTGCCCCCAACATTTACGATCTAGTAATTCTCTGTCACTGTTGTTTCCTCACACGTTAGCTTTTGCAATAACAGGGATATATCAATCCTCCATAAAATATATGATAATATCACTGATGAAAATGAACCTGTACCGATTCCTGGGTTTCCACATCCATTAGAGATACCAAAGACTAAGTCATTTCTGAGCTTCTATGCACCTGGGTTTGAAAAGATTCGTGAAAAGATCGCTGAAGAAAATTCAAAATCTGAGGGAATAATAGTTAATACCTTTCTAGAGATGGAATCTCTCTACATTGATTCCTACGAGAAGCTTACAGGAAAGAAGGCATGGGCAGTTGGGCCAACGTGTTTATACATCAGAGATTTGAAACAAATGAATTCTAGAGGTAACAAAGCATCCATAGATGAAGAAAGGTGCCTAAAATGGCTTGATTCAATGGAAAAAGGGTCCGTTCTGTTTGTCAATTTCGGTAGTCTTGTTAATATTGTTCCTTTACAAGTTATGGAGATAGGATTAGGGTTAGAGACCTCAAGAAAACCCTTCATATGGGTGCTAAAAGCAGGGGACAAAATGGCAGAGATCGAGCAATGGCTGATAGAAGAGAAATTTGAAGACAGAGTAAAAGATAGGGGTCTCATTATAAAAGGGTGGGCTCCACAATTTATGATCCTATCTCACAAAGCAGTTGGTGGCTTTTTAACACATTGCGGATGGAACTCAATTATAGAAAGCATATGTAATGGTGTGCCTATGTTGACCTGGCCTCAATTTGGAGATCAATTTCAAAATGAGATCCTGGTAGCAGATGTTTTGAAAGTAGGTATAAAAATTGGTGTTGAAAGGTCTGTCGTTTGGGGAAGTGAGAAGAGCGATGAGGTAATGGTTAAGAGAGACCATATGGAGAGAAAGGTATTAGAGTTGATAGATGAAGGGAAAGAAGGAATGGAGAGAAGAATTAGAGCTAGAGAACTCGGGGACAAGGCAAAGAAGGCCATGGAAGAAGGGGGTTCTTCTTACAAGAATATTGAGTTGCTTATTAAAGTAGTACAAGAAAAAGCACAGTAATTGATTTTGATTAATATATTGATAGCTGTAAACAAGGTTTTACTGGATCAATCGCAGCATTCAATCATGTGTTTTCAACTTTAAATTAGATTTTGGGATTCATGTAGCTCTTGCACTGTGTTGTAAATTAAATTACAGACGTTAGAAGAATGTTGTACTGAAAGTACGCTCTATTAGAAATTTAGAAGATTGCATAGCAAAACTGGGTCCATTGCAAGTGAACTGAAACACTGAATTACAGTAACAAAGTAATAAATTTGAGAATGTCAATATAAAACAAATTTAATAGAAGCAATGGATCCGGGAAAAAAAAAGTTACAAAACAACTATTCAAACCATTATTTAGATTATTCATATTAAAATAGTCGTTTAGTTGCACAACAGACATCAACGGGCCAACTTCTATTCATCTAGATTTCCTAACTTTCTACTCGGAAAGGCATATCTACGACTCATTTGAGAACTCAAACACCATCGTGTGATTATACTTCTCGCCGGGCCGAACCACAATAGAAGGAAATTTGGGTTCATTTATTGCATTTGGAAAGCCTTGAGTCTCCAAGCAGACCCCAGACTGTTTCTGATAAATAGCTCCAGACTTACCTGCAACTCCATCCACGTAATTTGCAGTGTAAAACTGCATTCCAGGTGCATTAGTCCAGAGATTCAAAACTCGACCTGATGATGGGTCCTTCAACTTAACTGCCCTTTTCAAACCATTTATCTCCTCACCTAAGTCTAGCACGTAGTTGTGGTCATAACCTCCTGGAACCTTGTCTATGCGAGCACCTATTTTGTACTCAGTAGTGAAGTCAAATGGAGAGTCTTTGACGGGGATGATTTCACCGGTTGGTACAGAGGTGGGGTCCAAAGGGGTCATGTGCTCTGCCCAGATTTGGGCTGTATGATCTAGAATGCTACCCGAGTTGTGACCTGCCAGGTTCCAGTAGGTGTGCTGAGCTAGGCTTATAGGGGTTGGTTTATTTTCTGCTACAGCCTCCATTTCAAGTTTTAGGGTATTTGGCGAGTGGAGTGAGTATGTTGCAGTAATGCTGACATTACCAGGATATCCTACATGCCAATAAGATCACACCATATTAGTAATGTTGAAGATTGACTGACTAATAACTTTGTAATCAGAAAAACACAAGTAAAAAATTAAAGAAATCGACACAAGAATAAATCAGAAAATGTTAGCTAAAAAATTTTACCTTCCTCTCCGTCCTTGCTATGATATTTGAAGGTAATTGATGGTATTTCCCCTTTGCTATGCTCGGCTACTTCCCACAGCACTTTGTCATATCCCGTTATCCCACCTATACATAATGCAAGAAGTAAAACAAAAAAAAGAAAAAGAAAAAGTGGATAATTAAAAAGAGAGCTCTTATACTAATTCAATCATGCAGTTCATCAGTGCTCATTAGGAACTAGAAAAATAATTAACCATGTAGGCTATTAGGCCCGTTATTGATTGGTAAAGAGTATTGAACTCCGTTAAGTGTAAACTTCCCATCTCTAATTCTATTTGCCACCCGACCAACGATGCATCCAAAGTACGGCGCCTCCCCTCTCTACAGAAATTGTAATTAAACACATCAATCATTGGTACTAATAAATAGTATTCTTTTGCAAAGTAGTAACAAATGAAAACACTAATAAAAATTGGAAATAACATACTGTTAATTAAACATCATTTTGCTGTAACATTAGTAAAATAACAAAATTTGAGGTTAATACAGCAACAAAACCATGTAATACCATAATTAAAATTAAAAATTCATAACAGAAATTTCTGTGTTCAACAAATTACCATGTAAGGATCAATAGTGTCAAATCCAAGCACAACATCCGCCACATTCCCTGTTTCATCAAAAGAAATCACTAATTACTCACCATTTTATGACCAATCGATAAACCTACAGCTACGAAATCGCAATTCTACAATCTCAAACCCCCAGGTTTGAACAATGAGAAATCACATACCTTTCGAATCAGGCACGAGGAGAGAAGTAATGGTAGCGCCCCAGTTGCTGATCTTAACTGTAATAGTGCCATTGCTGAGCTCGAAGATCTCCGCCATTGATGGATCGCTCGAGCTTCAAAACCCTAGTCCCAATTTTGCTATTGCTCCTTGCTTGGCGAAACTTTGTCGCTTCTATATTTGTCTATTTCGCTTAATAATTTAGTACTTCTTTTGTTAACACCTCAAACATAGTTTGTACATACAATAAAAGAGGAAGAAACAAATTAAGTAAAAGCTCGTGAGAAACGAGATATAAATGCACCCGTTCTACAGAATTTAAACTGTGTGTATGATGGAGAATAAGTGGGTCCCGCGAGTAAGTGATAATGGTGTATTGCACACTGTTTAAAGACTGTAGATGAGGAACGAGATATGCGCCGCAGATGCGACAGATGGCGCGCTGTGAGCGTGACGTGTGAATTGAAAAGAACCTTATCTAGGCCTGGGCGCGGATCGACGTTGAGTCGCCAACTCGTTCCGTTCCGCAAGTACGGAACGTGTAACGGAACCATTTCTCATTTCGTTTCGAAAATGGAACGTTACACGGAATACAGACCTGTAATGTTGGTATTTATGGAACGTTAAACGGAATGGTCTCGTTCCATATACGTTTCAACACGTTCCGTCTTAAATTCTACACATTTAGAATACAACAAATAGCAGATTACAGATTGAGGGTTTTAAGGAGAAATATCGCTGGAAAATGGAAATTTGGGATAGGATTTGTCGTCTTTTTCATCACTCTCTCGTCCTTTCCGCCGTATACCTATCTTCCCAAATCTCAATCCTCTCTTCCTCAGTTTCTCTTTCTGTCTTTCCCCTCAAATCAGAAATCAAGGTCAAGCATGCGGCGCGCCATGAGGCTTGCGGCCAGGCCATGCCGATCTATCACATTGTCGCCTCTCCTTTTTCACTCTCAGTCTCTCACATCACATCCTTGCAACGGCGATTGTCAGTTATTGTTTCGTTGCCTATTAACCAAATCATTACCCCTCTCTGATCTCGTTTCATCCTAGATTCTTAATTTGTGGTCGTCTGGAGCCATGGCTGTCAATCTGTCACCAATTTCGAGAAGAAAAATGATGGGATCTTTGGTTACATATATGCTGTTTCAAAGAAGAGAAAAGAGAGATGCTGACGGGAAGAAGAAAAGAAAGAAAAACTATAGAAAGGTTTGAATTTCTACTTCTAATTTTTTTCAATTACTTTTTTTTTCTTTTTTTCTGTTTTTTTTTTCTTTATACAAGCTACCCAGGAATTTCACCTTTAGCTTGTACAAGCTACCAGGAATTTCACCTTTAGTTTGTACAGCAAGAGATATCATTTGTTGATACAATCTGTACATAATACTTTTTTGTAAAAAAAAAGGTGAGTATAAAGAATATGGCTTCATATGTGAATTTAATTCTGTTAGAGTACCCAAATTGCCATAGCTAATGGAGCTTATAGTAAACTTAGTCATTTTTTTTTCTTTTCGAATCATCAGTGCTCAATTAAAGGGCTTGGACTTAAAAATTTGTGTGGCCTTTTTGTAGTTCAATATGCTTAGATGAATTAAATTTCTTCTTTTACTATTGCAATTTTTTTCACATGGTCAAAATGTAAACAGAAAAAGAAATTAAGTCCAACGGATCTTTACTATTGCAATTTGCACTACAAATGTCTCATTTTTTTTGTTATATATATCTGATTCTATTTGTCTCATTTTTTCCCTCTTTATTGTTTTGAACTTGTGCTAGGCTTTGAACTTGTCCTATCTGACGTGCTGTGCTGCTAGTCTGAGGCACCTCAGTGAGGCTATAACATTCTGTGTTGTGCAAGGATGGTTGAATCTGAAATATCTGAACCTGACATTTGTAGTGATGCTGATGAGTATGAAACTATACTTTTCTTTATTTAATTTAATTTTATATTTTATGTTATTATGTGATATCTGAAGTGGTTGAATAAGAAATATTGCGATGTATGTTATGCTGGAAAATGGGTTGAATAAGAAATATTGAAATGTGCTTTATGCTGCAAGTGCTTGAAATGCTTGATATATTTTATGCTTTATGTTGCAAGTGCTATTTAACATCTGATATGTTGCTTGTGTTTGAAATATTTTATACTTTGTGTTGCAAATTCCATCTAAAATGCTGAGTTCTTTATTTCTTTGCATTAGCATGGGGTCTGGTTTGAACCTAGAGATCCCTGAAGAGATAGAAAGAATACAAAATGAAGCTCGAGCAAAAGATTCACAACCTGAACCTATTGCTGTTGAACCAACTACAAACAAGAGAAAGAGTAGAGAAACTAAAGCTGCTGTGTGGGCTCATTTCAAAAGGGGTGAAAAACAAGAGGACGGTAGTTACACTGCAACTTGCAACTATTGTGGCCTTGTCTATCCTATGGGTAACTAGAAGGGTACTGAAAACATGAGAAATCATATTCAAAGAGGATGCAAGAAGGTGCGTCCGGCAACAAGGCGCAAGCCTGATGCCTTGCAGAAATTATTGCAAGCTGGCAGAAATACAGGTATTTTTTTTAACCTTTATGGGTAGGTCTTAACTCTTCAGGAGTAAGCTTCTTAATTTAAACTATGATTTAGAGCCACATTCTTTAATTGTGGACATTTAAAGCAACTGCATCTGACTGTCATGCCAAATGTTGAGTTTAAACTTGAGATATATTGTTTGTCATATATTGTTTTGAGTTTAAAAGCTGCCAAAAGTTAATCAAGTTAATTGTTACTTATTCTAACTTTCATATATTTCATTTGTTAGATGGTCAGCAAACTGTTACTCCCTAGCAGTTTGATCAGATGAAGTGTAGAAAAAGTTTTGCTTGGTGTATTGTTGCACATGGATATCCATTCAGTTGTGCAAGTCATTATTTTTTCAAGGTATTCTTAAGTGATTTGTGTCCTAGTTTTAAGTTACCTTCAAGAAAAACACTTAGATATGACTGTATGAAAATCTATGAAGAAGAGAGGGTTCAATTGTATGAGTTACTTGGTAAAATTGATTGTAAATTCAGTTTTACTAGTGATTTGTGGAGTTGCAAGGGAAGAGATAGGGGTTTCATGTCCCTTACTTGCCACTTTATAGATGAAAATTGGGTGCTGAGAAAAAAAGTGATAAGCTTCATACCTTTGCCATCTCCACATACTGGTAGGCATATTTCTCAGGCTATCTATGGCCAGTTAGTCGATTGGAACTTGGATAAGAGAATCTTCTCTCTTGTCTTAGATAATTCATCGGCTAATGACGTTTGTGTAAGGGAACTATTGAGCACAACCCCAATTAAGAGTGTGCTACCAGCAGATGGTGCTATTTTTCACTTGAGATGCGGATGCCATATATTAAATCTCATAGTGAAAGATGGGTTGGAGAAGTTGTCTGATGAGATAACAAAGATAAGAGAGACTATGAAATATATCAGACATTCACAACAAAGGATGAAAAAGTTTAGATTTGCAGCATCTCAGGTCATGTATCTTTTATCTTTTTTAAAAAAAAATTAAAACCCTAACTGAATATATGAATACTTAAGTATTTATCTTTTGTATTTTTAGGTTGATGCTCCAAATAAAAAACCAGCATGGGATGTGGAAACAAGATGGAATTCCACATACTTGATGCTGGATCTTGCTTTGCAACTGAAAGAGGCTATTAATAGGTATGCCTTGTCTGATAGTAGCTTTACTTGTTATCCAAAAGATGTAGATTGGAGCATGTAGATGCAATGGTTTGTCATTTGAAAGTATTTTATGATGTCACAAATAAATTGAGTGGCACCAAGTATCCTACACTCAATCTTTTCTTCCCTGAATACTGCGAGGTATATCTTACGATCATGAAAATGTCCACCAGTGCTTATCTTTTTATTGTTGATATGAGTAAACAAATGTTTAAGAAATGGGAGAAGTATTGGAAGGCCGGCAATGTTTTGTTGGCAATTGCTTGTTTTCTGGACCCTAGGTGCAAGCTGCATGTGGTGGAATACTACTTGAAAGAAATGAATCCAGAAAAATGTCCTAGGTTATCTTTCATCTTTTATCCTTTTTTTTTAAATTATAAACCTAACTGAATATATAATTACTTAAGCATCTATCTCTTATATTTTTAGGTTTATGGCTAACTTAAAGGCATGCATAAATCAATTGTTCAAAGAATACTCGGATACATATTCCAATCGGAATCAGAGCCAAACTAACACATCAACTACCAACTTGAGGTAATCAGTTGAACTTGCTCCCATTGAATTCATTATACTTGTGATAATCATATACATGATTTTGTCACATAGAAAGGAAGTAAAAAGGATTTTTTTTGTTTTGTTAAAATTGATTTGATTTTGGTGATCCTACTTACTGTTAAATTGCTTTGGTTATGTTAAAATTGAGGTAATCACATAGAAAGGAATTGATTTTGGTTCTCTTAAAATTGATTTGATTTTGGTGTTCCTACTTACTGTTTAGGATTTTGTCACATAGAAAGGAAGTAAAAAGGATTTTCATTATGCTTAAGGATCACATGAACTTTCATTATGCTTGTTTTGGATAGGTCAACTAGTTCTAGTTCATCAAGTGCCATTACTGATACAAGAGCTGGATTAAAGAACTTCCTAAGTGGTATGAAGACTGTCGAGCCAACAAAAACGGAGTTGGAGGAGTATATATCTGATGCTTTAGATGACACAAGTCTGGATGCTGACTTCGACATCCTAGCATGGTGGAAACTAAAGACACCTAAATATCCTATCATGGCTAAATTAACAAAGGATATTTTGGCTGTTCCAGTTTCAACAGTGGCCTCAGAGTCCACTTTTAGTACAGCCGGTAGAACTTTGAGTCCAATAAGAAGCTCTTTAAATGATGAGAGTTTATCAGCTTTGATATGTGCATAGGATTGGTTGAAAGCTTCAATTGCAGGTATAATTTTTTTTCATAACTTGAAATAAAAAATTTGAACAAGTATTTTATTTTAGCTAATCTCTTCTTTTGGATTTGATTGCAGAAACTGGTGGACTCTTTGGAGATATTTCGTGGTCAAATGATGAAGGTGACCCTACTGATGACACTATTTGTGGCTTTGTTGGCACTGTCAATGAAACATGAAGTGTTGTCTGACCTTGTGAATCAGCATAGTAAGCTTGTTTTGTTGCCTTGTTTTTGCTTTTCTTTATGTTTGGAACTATTATGTGTTGGCTTTCTAATAGCTAATTTGGGATCTGAGTGAATCATGGAGTAGTGACTATTGTAACTGTTCCTATATTTTGTGACTACTATGTTTTGTGACTAGTTGAATATTTGAAGTGACTGTTATGTTTTCTCCATATTTGAATCCTATATCATGGAGTGACTGCTATGTGTTGGCTATATCTTGTATGTTTTCTGGTTTAGTAATCCGAATGTACTAGTAACTGTTCTTAGCTATCTTATAAGTTGTAACTGATTGTGTAGATTCTGTTATTTTTTTAACTTATTGTTAGTATGTTATTGTATAAAAAATTACAATTCTTTTAAGGTATTGTGACACAAGGAAAAATAGACGTTGATAACGTCTAATTCGTTTAATTAAAACGAAACGTCAACGGAATGAAATTCCGTGATGTTTAAAAAATAAAACGGCAAACGCCAAAAAAATTATGCCGTCCATCAAACGGAACGACTCACGTATAGACTTAATTCCGTTTCCGTTAAACACGTTGCCCAGACCTAACCTTATCCAATCTATAATTAAGTAGAAACCAACGATGCGAACTCACTTAATTATATTTGACTTGAGTCAGAAAAATATTAATAATTTTCTCTTCCCCAAATTTATAATTTTTAAGATTTTCGCATAAATTAATGCTTTTTTAGACAAGACGACGAAATACAGGACTTACAATTTCTTTCTTTCGAAGGCGCAAGACTTACGATTTCATTAAGAGAAATAAAAAAAAAAATGCAACAGCTTTACATATCTACAGAAAAAGAAAACTTAACAGTACAAATAACAAAGCACAATCAAAATCTTATGTAATTGGTTCAGTTCAAATCAAATCAGTAGGATGATTATTATCTTTTTGAAAAAAAAAATTCTAACTCGTCAAATCTGTTTGATAAATGCAAGCTCTGCCTTGATTTAAATAAGTACAAAAAAATTATACATACATCACATTTTAGAAGGGGAAAAAAATATAATGAATTCACTTTTACTCTGTTAAAACTATATATGAAAATTGAGTTTTTTATGTCTGGCATTTTAGCTATTTCTTCATAACTTCTTTATATAAACATATATAAACAATAATAATCATTCCTAGTTAAAAAAATTATTACTCTTGGCCTGTTCGGTATTAATCAAAACAGCATGGATAAGCGTGGATAAGTATACAATATGGCTTTCTATTTCTGTGACCTTTCAAAGTTTATATATATATAAGAAAATCTAGTAATATGGTGCATTTATTTTAATTTTAACAACTGCTCTGAAAATCATTGAAATAAAAAATTATATAAAATTATAGATAATTTATCTTTTAAATCTAGGGTGATTTTTTACTTCATGTATCGGGTTTCAAGTTTTATGATAAGTCAAGAAGGCCCATTTCGAACTAGGCCACAAAGCTTCCAAACATTTGGGCTGCAAACACAACGAAACGATCAAGAAACAATTCACTTTTATTAATCGTTTCCTTTATGGCACAAAACAAATATTAATTTGTGTTAACCGTTTCATTTCAAAAGACGATAGAAACGGACTGGAAATTAATATTTATTTAGGTCTTCTTGTTTTGAAATTATCAAAACGTATATTTGTGTTCAATTTGTTGCTTTGACAATTAATTTTTATATATGTTTTTCTATTTCACATGCATAACTCATCGATTTGATATTGCAATATTCTCGATTCATCACAATTTATTTATAAATACTTAAAAAATACATAAAAAATGACATAAAACGGTTGAACTAGAATAAACAAAATGAAAGAGGCCAGTTTCGTTAACTATTTCATTTAAGGCTTAATTTTTTGTATGTCCTCCAACTCTTTTCTAATTGTTTATTTCTCCTTGTACTATTGTGTATTTCTTATTTGTCACTAAACTCTTCAAAATGATTTCTTTTTTCCATTCAACTTAACTATATAGAATTAACCATGGTTATCTTATAAAAAACTGAATATTAATTCTAAATTAACCTTAGAAAGACAAAAATACCCCTAAAATATACTTTTATATTTCCTCGTTTCCTTCCTTGCTCCAGAAATTGTTTCCTGCTAATTAAAACATATGTCCCTTAATCTCCCTCCTTTCTCCTATCTGATATCACCTCCTCTCGCCTTCATCCTATCTCGTATGTCCTGGAGATCCCTTCAGGTCAAATATTCTAAGGTGATAATAGATTTACTTTTATTTTTTTTTTACAAACGTCACTTCTAATAAACAAAAATATTTCCTGTATGCAGTGAGAAGAATATGTATTTTCCTATGATGCAAGTTGGTTCCAGACTCGGATGAAGCAATGCTTAGATTTTTGGGTAGGAAACAAATTAGAGGTGAAATATGTTACTGAAGATGAGAAGCGGAAGTGTAAAATACTGCAAGTTTACTTTCACTAGCGGGGTCTCGCGCGTTGCGCGATCTATTTTTTTTTTTATGATTCAGAACAAATATTTTTTTTTTATGATTCAATAAAATAGTATATTGTTGGAACAAATATGAAAAATATTTAAATGATAGAAAAAAAGAATGAACTATAATAGAGATTAAATTTTATGAGGCTTAGAAAATAATTGAACATACTTTATAGTTCTAAAATTAGAAAGTATTATATGATGGGATTTAACATATTTTCTCAGTACATGGGATTCCTCATATATCTATAGCGTTGCGCGACGAACTTTTATTTTTTATATTTTTTCATTACATTTGCTACCATATATAGAACTATTTTTCATAATTTACACAACCTCTTTATTTTTCTCTTCATCTGCTACCAAATAATATTTTGTTATATTCGCGTGTTTCGTAAGAAAACTTTTTTTATCGTGGATAATATATAAATTTATAAAATATAATTCAAAATGATCAAATAGACTAAATACAATGAGGATTGCTAAAATGCTATGCATAGCACGGATGCCCTTCGTGCTACGGATTCGTTCTTGCATTTTATGCTTCAAACAACCGATCCAAATCGTTCATTATCTTCTTCATATTGAAATATCATTAGAAACCAAATTTTACATTTTTTATAAATTCTTTTACTATTTTTCTCATATTTTTGAAAATACTTAATCTAATAAATTCTGGACCCTTCAATAACAGTGATTTTCAAAAATCTGAGAAAAATAGTAAAAAATTTTAAAAAAATGTAAAATTTGATTTCTAATGAGATTTCAATATGTAGAAGATAATGAACGGTTTGGATCGATTGTTTGAAACATGAAATGCAATAACGAATCCTTAGCACGAAGTGCATTCGTACTATGCATAGTATTTTAGCAATTACATGTAACTAAAAAAAAATTACATAAAGTATTAATTCAAAAGAAAAATTTTAGTGTTAATGGATGGATTAGAATTTTATAGAATGGACACAATATTTATTTATTGGATTAGTTATTACTTGTCAATTACAAAAAAAAAAAAATCAGGTCCAAAACGAAACATTTCAAATTGATATGTATAGAGAGTATAATATTTCAAAATATTGGATAAAAGGAAATTTTGCAGTAGTAAATTATCAGCATTTTTATGAGCACGCATATAAAATTTGATGGAAAGATGAATTTAATATAGCATTTAACAATAAATAATTGAAAAATATTTTTTTATAATTTATAAAAACGAATAACATAACATGAGTAAATAATTGCATTTGGGCCTTTAAACAACGACTAATTAGGAAGGGATTAGAACAATTTAACGACTATTTAGGAAGAGATTGGAACAATTTAAAGGCTAAAATATTGTTTTTACATGAATAAAATAATATGAGCGATGAAATTATGAAAAGAACAGCACACTATATATATGCCGACCATATCAACATGTGCAGATTGTATACATAGCATAGATATTTGATTATATTATTATAGTACAATAAAAATATATATAGGATCTTCCTTCTATGCCCAGCAGCCTAGGTAAGCTAAGCTTAGGCGTACTATTGAGCGTAGGTACCATCATGCTCTTACCTTTTTTTTTTTTAAGTTAAAAGGCCCGTAGGCCATATCAAGAGACGCATCAATGCATCATCTGTAAAATAAAAAAAAAAAAGCTAAACAAAGGAGTGAAGAGAGGCACGCGTCCGTTTCTCACTGGACAGAACATAGTGCACGTGAGAGCAACTATAGCAATACAGCTGGACCATCTCCCGGGGGCAATAAAGAAGGGAATGAATGGACATGATCTCCTGAGAATTAAAATCAACGCTCCAGATTCAATTCACTGTGCACCAACAGTAGCGGATCCGGATCATTAGTGAGTGTACCCCACCTGTCAGCCACACTGTAGGTCTACGGTGCTTAGCTACAGTGTTCGGATCCGGATCCTATACTCAGGATTAATATATGTATTGATTGATTTGCCCACTGACATTAGTTTGTGCAAGTTCATCACAAAATTAGAAGTCTAACTTAAGACAATTCTTTCTGTTTCATTTATTATTTCTCAATTTCTGTCTGATGAGAGATCAGACAGTCGAGGATCATCTCCAACAACAATTCATATAGCGAATCTAACTATGTGTTGCCAGTTTGAATCTGATGCGAGATCAGACGTTTGTCCATTGCTTAAATAGTTTATATAGAATATTTCCTCTCTTTCAACATACTATTACTATCTCTTCGATTCCTAAATAATTACACATTATTAGTCTATTTGCTAAATATTTGATAATCTAGATTGGGTGGTTCTGAAGATTCCTTTCTCATATTCTCAACAAGGTCATCTCTGATATATAGACAATGAGACAGTTTGTAAAACGCAAGAAAGCAAATTAATAAAGTTTACAAAATATAATTTCTTGTCTTCTTCAACCTCTCTCTCTTCTCTGAATTTGTACAAATGTGTTGCTAGTTTGGAGCTTTTTAATCATTTTCCCTGTAATAAGAAAGGGGTTAACGATAAATTTTCTGGAGCAAGAGACAAACAAGGAAAATAAAAATTGTCAGGAGTATTTCTGTTTTTTTTTTAATTTATTTCTCTTTAATTTTTAGTTTTCTTATAAGATAAGCATAGTTAATATTGTATGGTTAAGTTGAAGGGCAAATAAAAAATACACAACAGTACAAGGAAAAATAAACAATTAGGAAAAAATTGGAGGGCATAAAAAAAATTAAGCCTTCATTTAACAAACGAAACAAAAATAGTTCATTAACCGTTTCAATTAAAGGGGACGAAACGAAACGATTAACGGTTAAACGGAGTTGCGATTGCAGCCCTACCAAACATGTTCAACTGGAGCATGATGAACAATCTTGATGGGCCTCATAATTGCAATCAATCAATCAAATTGTTAAAAATAGAAATAACACATCCTTCTTTTGCAAAAATTTAATACTGTCTCCTCTTTGCGCGCCCATGCATTTTCTCTTCACCTCCTCCTTGTGTCGTGCATCCGTATTTTCCTTTCTTCTCCTCCACGCACGCCTCTCTTCTCCTAACCCCTCCCATCCCCTCCCATCTCTTCTCCTTCCCTAATAACTATAATCAAATATTCGCTTGATTGCGCAATCCTCTACCCTTCTCCACCTTTTCTTTCCATCATACCTGATTTCCATTTTCTTCTTCATCCTTCACTATCATTTTTTTCTTCTACCATATCTATCAATCAACCTTGCAGTTAAACTTTATTAAATAAATCGCACATTTAACCATTTTAATTACTCCCTTATCTTTATTAGATACTCCCTAGTACTTATTAGTTTACTCCTATCAGATGTATAACGACATAAGCTTATCAAATATTCCTTTACGACAAAAAAAAAATTTACTCTTTGGAACTAATTTAATGATTGGTTACTCATATAAATAATTCCTCATTTTAGTTTATTAGATATGATGAAGGCTTAAAACCTAGGAATCAAATAAATTTATAAACTTAGAGCTAACCTCACTAGTCGTTTTAGTTAAGCTTTAGGGTCGAACCCAAGGGACGGATTAATGAGTACCGGACTTTACTTCCTCACGAAAGCTAGACAATTAAATTTTGATGGAGTTTTTGGTTGATTAAATCTAAAGGTGCAAGTAAATAAATATTTTTGGATATTTTAATTATCTAAAAAAAATCTAAATGCTTAAAGAGATGTTTTTGGTGTTTTAACAATATAAAAGTCGTCTTAGGTTCAGGTTTCACATCGGTTTGGACTCTAGAACATAGAACTTATCACTTTCGTGCATCAAACGGTGTTTTTCAAGCATATACCGCTCTGTTCGATCCGAACAGATGGTATAAGTGTGTGGTTTTGACTCTTTATGAAATTTTATGCTTTGTGCTAGGGTTTGTTGGTCAAACCTAGATACTCTAAACCTCAGCTTTCACTTGTTGGACTAGACACTGGTTCAATCACAACCTAACCTAATTAACTCGATTGGTTCACAACTTTTGGTATAGAATTCAATCAACTTAAACTTGTTTGTTGGAGTTCATAAGGATATCTAGAGGTCTTTTGGACTTGTCTAAAAGTTACACTTTTGGTGTCAACTAATCTCCCCTTTCGAATCTACGATTTATCCCAAATACTTATCTAAATTATCTTGATTATCCTAACTTTAGAACTTAACTAAATGCGGCCGTACATCTAGAAGTTAATTAGACTTAACCAAGCAATTCAAACAGGCAATTAATATAATTCTCAACAAAACAAATCAACAAAACATATCATATCATATCAAGTCAAATCACAACACATCAAAACCTAAATTACTTTCCTACTCCTAAGACAACATAAATCTAGCCTAACATGAAAGCAAAATAAGATACAAGCTCCATCAAATTAAAATATCAAGAGAATGGAAGAAATAAACCAAATATCGCTTCTAACTCAAGATACCGAACGTCCAGAGCCGTGGTTGGGTTGATTCCGTCGCCGTCGCGCCTAGAATTGCTCCAAAGATGATGCCATGGTCGTGCTATGATGAAAGAGGTGGAATCCCACGCCTTTCGGCGTGAGAACGGTGGTGGAAAGGTGCCAAAACGTGGTAGGAGGTGGAATTTCGTGTATGGTGGCTTCCCCCTTTTTCTTCTGGGCTAGGGGAGCATAAATAGTAATCTTCTGGACTTGGAAAGGAGGCTAGGGCGTCATGGCAAGAATTCATACCAAAATATTGAGTTTCCATGCTTGAAAACTTGCCAAATGCACTATGTCGGCTCTCAACTCGGACCGAGTTGGCTCAAACTCGGACCGAGATGGCAATTTAGCAGTTTTCTGACTTTCAACTCGGACCGAGATGGATCTAACTCGGACCGAGTTGACTCCAGACTGAGGAGAGGTAGTATTTCGGCCATAATTCCTTCACCCGAACTCCGATTGAGGCGATTCAATAGGCGTTGGAAAGCTTAGGATGAGCTCTTCAATGCTATTGATTCCATTTGACCAATTGTTTCTCTTAAATCCACCATTTTATGCATTAATTGAGTTTGATCCACCGAGTTCCTGCAATTCAATACAAAAACCACAACAGTACCCAATTCTAGACAAATATAGCACGAAGCACAATGAATATAGGGGTTTGAGTTACCATTTTAAGTGTAAAGTCCGGTCGAAAAGCACATATAAATATGAGATATCAAGATACTTCCTTAAACTTATAGTTACACCCTAATTATAAATTATATACTTCCATGATAAAACATAAATGAATCTTAAGACGTATAAATATTAGATACTCTCATTGTTTATTAGCTACTCCCTTATATATATACATATATATATATATATATATATATATATATATATATATATATATATATATATATATATAGTTTTGCTATGGTGAGTTGCAACTCACCAAAGCGTCCGTGAGTCGCGCTCAAAATTTCGAAATTAAGTTCAAAACGACCGATCCAAATCGTCTAATACGATCTCCCTATTGAATTCTCCATACAGACCAAATTTTATATTTCTTTGAAATTTTTAAGTATTTATTTCGGATTTTTAAAAACTGCTGTTTTTGAATGGTTCAGAACTAATTAGATTAATGATTTTCTAAAATTTAAAAAAATACTTAAAAATTTCGAAAAAATATAAAATTTGATCTGCATGGAGATTTCAATAGGAAGATTGTATTAGACAGTTTGGATCGGTCGTTTTGAACTTAATTTCGAAATTTTGAGCGCGACTCACGGACGCTTTGGTGAGTTCCAACTCACCATAGCAAAACTCTATATATATATATATATATATATATATATATATATATATATATATATATATATATATATTAGATACTCTCTTAAATGAACTACATATTTAAACATATTAGATACTCCTTTATACCTATTACCTATTGTAGATACTCACTTACTACAAATTATATACTTCCATAATAAAACATAAATAAAAATATATTTGACACCCACTTAATAGATATTATATACTCCCTCCTGTATAATATATGCTCAAATTCTCTTATCTATTATTTAACTTACATTTACTCTTTTGTTGTTATATGATCAGAGGGGAGATGGTTTAATGGCAAGAGAGTTGAGCAAAATGGAGAAAGATAGAAGATCAGAGGAAAGACAAAGGATTAGGACGAGAGAGTGAAATGGGAAGGGGAAGAGAAAGAGGATGAAAATTATTAAGGCTATGTTTGTCATGGGGAACGAACTAGCTGTTCGCGAACAGTTGTAGTTCGCGTTTCCCAAATAAGACACGAACAAACTTAATAGCGAACAAATGAGTTTATCCCTTGTTTCACCTTTTCGAGTGAATAAGAATGGGAACAAGAACATGGGTGGGTTCCATTTTTTTATCCCTTGTTTTTTATTCGCATGTGTCATCCAAACATAAAGGAGTAGAGAGAAGAAATGAGAGAGTGAAGGGTGAAGGTGAGAGATAAAAGACAGAGTGAGAGAGAAGATAGATGAGAGGCGTGAGAAAAAAAAACGAGGGCAGGTGAGAGTTAGGAGCAAAAGGAGGTGAGGAGAGAGGAGCGAAAGGAGATGCGTGAAGAACGTTCTGATTGTTTGGTTGCGCTCGGCAGTGATTGTAGTAATTCCCAAATCTCGACATAGCTAGTACTGCTATCGATCCAAACAACAAACCAGAGCTGCAAAGATAGGCGAGATCTGCTTGGATAATATTTACAATAATTGTTCTTCGATCTTCGAAAGTATATTTTCTCCTGTCAAAGTTGAACCGTGTTAAGTTGATCCAGCTTCAAATAATTAATTAAATAAAGAAAAAAAGTGCCAACATAAATTTTTATTTATTAAGTATCAATTATCCCATGCGCAAGATACCAGAATATTATCCACGAGGTACAGGTACGCTCCGGTAGGAACCGAGTATGCCACGTAACGTACCAGAATATTTTAATATATTTAACTGACTGGGTACGAACCGGGTACGATCAAAGGCAGTTTGTCCGCGCAAAGAACCAAATCATGGGCTGATATAATCATATTTTTTTAGAGCAAGGTTCCGGTGCCACGAATGCCACACTTTATCTTTTTATTTTAAAATTTAAAAATTTAAAATATAATCATCCGATTCAAACCGTTGATCTTGTTCATTTTATTGACGGATGCGTTGTCCTAAAATTTCATAATTTTAAAGTTTATTTGATGCTTGATCAAAAAGTTGAAAAATGGACATATTAGAATTAATCTATTTTAGTTATTTTGATCCGTTCATTTTTATCTTTTGATCAAGCATCAAGTAAATTTCAAAAATTTTAAAATTTTATGACAATGCATCCGTCGTTAAAATGAACAAGATCAACAGTTTGAATCGGACGATTATATTTTAAATAAAAAGATAAAGTGTGACATTTGTGGCGTAAAAAAAAATGTGGAACCTTACTCATTTTTTTATATTTATACACGAACACGACATTAATAAAGGCCCACGTGTCTGGCCCCATCAGTGTGAGTTATGTTTTTTTTTTTTTTTTTTTTTTTTGAAGTTTGAACAGCAAAACAGCGTGCCCACCCCAAGGCAACACTTTGTGTTGCGGTTCCGACCCAACCAATCCTTTTATACACTAACCAAAAGAGTTGTCTTTCTATTGTGGGACTAAAAACATTTTCAAAACCGAACATACAACGACAGCCCCTCGGTATACACATGCATTTTATATTTTTTTTTAAAAAATATTTTGTTTAGTATTTTAATTATTTGAGTGTCTTCTGAAACTCATATTGACATTTAATTTTATATGCATTTTTGCAAGTAATCTGGTTGTATAATTTTTTTATTCTTTTAGAGATCTAAAATATTTTATGATTAAATGTATTTAGGTTCTTAATTATCACCATGGATTTTCAAAAATAGTTTACATATTTTTTTGTTATAATTAATGTAGATATATAATTTATTTACCATGAAATATCATATATTATTTTGAATATATATATATATAGAGAGAGAGAGAGAGAGAGAAAGCCTTCAATCAAAGCGTTTTGACCGGAGTCTCGGTTAAACCCCGTCAGATCTCAATTTTGAAAATTCAAATGACCGATCCAAACCGTCAAATATGATCTCCATATTGAAATCTCCTTACAGACCAAAATTTTTATTTTCGTAAATTTTTTAAGCATTTTTTTCGAATTTTCAAAAATCGATAATCTAATTTGTTCTGAACCCTACAAAAATTGCTGTTTTTGAAAATCCGAAAAAAATACATAAAAATTTCAAAAAAAATGAAAATTTTGGTCGGCAAGGAGATTTTAATATGGAGATCACATTTGACGGTTCGAATCGGTCATTTGAACTTTCAAAATTGAGAATTGACGGGGTTTAACCGGGACTCCGGTCAAAGCGCTTTGATTGAATCCTTTCTCTCTCTCTCTCTCTCTCTCTATATATATATATATATATATATATATATATATATCGTCGTACCTGTACCGAAAATTTTTGATAATTTTCGAACCACCGTACCCGAATCGTTCTGGGTACGGTACTCGTACCCGTACCCATGCAACATAGAGTGCGAGTAATTAAGCAACAACCATACCTGTAATCTTGCAATTAAGTAACAATCTAAGCAACAAAAAGTAATAACGCCGTCTTGTATATATTACAGTGTCAACTGCACCAATGTATGTGCATGAGAACCAATTGCAACTTCCCAAGTTTTTGACAAAATTATTGAGTCAACTTCGTAAATCGCAATCTTTTAAACAATTGGGAATCATTTTTAGACAATTTGGGAACACCGGTGTAGAATCATTTTTATTCCGAAACTTCGTCGATCCACAAATTGTTTTTTGATGTTGAACTCCTAGTCTATAATCGGAGCGACGCCTATAGCCTCCGCCAACAAATTGTTTTTTTTTTTAGGTTTTCTTTTTGAGCTGTATCTTTCCTAAACCTTGTTTTTTATTAATTAAAATTTATGCAGTTAGCAACTTGCCAACATGCCTTCGAAAAAGACAAGACCGGATAACTTAGTTGTTACACCAAAAATGATGCAACGAATGCATTAAGTTTTTATTAGTCAAGACTTATGTCAGGTTGCACTACTAGAATTTTGTTTATCTGTGTCGGACCACCGACATATTAGAGTCGCTAAATCAAGTAGGGACGCAGAAATGAAAAAGCGAGCTGGAGGACTTTTAATAGGAGTCGGTAGGCCGACACAGATTGGTTAGGACGCATAAATATTCTAAATAGAGACGCTCTCAAGTTCTATAGAGGGACGCGAATATGTTGAATATAATGAGTCGGTATACCGACGCGTATAATTAATGAGAGACGCATATTAGTTGAGAAGCTCAACTCCTTTAGATAGAGACGCATATTAGGCGGGTTCAAATATATGGCATGAAATCAAAATGAATTAGGCGGGATGAAAATGAATTAGGCGAGCTTAAAATCACTACAAGAAAAAAGGTTTATAGCTAGATCTTTGCTGTAAAGTTTTTTATTTACCAACATAGATGGTGTTATTACAAGATAAAGTTGCAAGATAAAATTTTGATGTAGCTTAGTAGCTAGAATGAAAATAAAATAGTGTTATTGCAAGATTTTTTTTAACCTTGCAAGGAATAATGCTAAATTTACTGCTAAGTTTAATTTTCCACCAAATTTTCATTCATATATGGAGAGTAGCTGATGTGGCGCAAGGTGGATTTGGTAAACGAACTTTCCCTCTTTTTTTTTTCCCAAAATATGGACGGCGCCAAAAATAAATTTTGGATTGTAAATTTGGTGTTAAAAAAGAAATAAATTATTTTCTTTACAAACCATGCTTCGAAATAATTCAAATTATTGTCTCATTAATAAATAAATAAATAAACTTTGGTGTTAAAAAAGAAATAAATTATTTTCTTTACAAACCATGCTTCGAAATAATTCAAATTATTGTCTCATTAATAAATAAATAAATAAACTAAAAGTTTAATTTTCATCATATGACTGATTGCCATGTGTTTGATAGCTATATATTATATATTACATTTTTTTTTAAAAAAAATTGACATTATACTTTATCCTCCAATCATATATATCGTCGGACTATGGAAGTAATTTTGAAGCTGGTGCACTTAATTGATTTAAAATATTATTCATTGAAGAGATTGTTTTGTTTATATATATATATATATATATATATATATATATATATATATAGAGAGAGAGAGAGAGAGAGAGAGAGAGAGAGAATGGCTAACGTGCCATCGATGGCACGGATGGTCCCGTGCCATCAAGTCATTTTTCGAGATCCAAAATTCAAATGGTCAATCCAAACCGTTCAAGTTGTTCTCCATATTGAAATATCTTTGGAGACCAAATTTTATATTTTTTCGAATTTTTTTGCTATTTATTATGATATTTTTAAAAACATTATGATTAGAGTATTTCAGGCCCTCAAATTTGAAAATATCATAATAAATAACAAAAAAATTCGAAAAAATGAAAAATTTGGTCTCCAAAAGTATTTCAATATTTTGATCAACTTGAACGGTTTGGATCGACCGTTTGACTTTTGAATTTCGAAAAACGAGCCGATAGAAAATTGATGGCACGTGCCATCGATGGCGCGTTAGCCATTCTATATATATATATATATATATATATATATATATATATATATAGAAATTCAGTGTTATACAATTTTCTAATTATAAGCTTACCAAATATTTCAAATAATTTTCGAAATCTTATAAAATTTAATTTCCATAAAGATGCGATATCTTCTTTATTTGTTTGGAAGTCATTTAAAATTCATTTATCTATGAAATTTTATACGAGTGCTAACAGAAATATAAGATGTCCAATGATATAAAATTTCTTAATTATAGGTGTACAAAAAATTCAAATAATTTTCTAATTTTCAAAACTTTTATACACCAATTCTTGTCATATTTAAAAAAAATTATATATAGAGAGAATGGTTAACGTGCCATCGATTTTCCATCGAGTCATTTTCTCTAACCTGTATCCATGCAACATTTTATATTAATTATTGTAATTATAATTATTATTAATATTATTAAAATTAATTCATAAAATAACTAAAAATAATTATATTATTAATAATAAAAATAATTAATTTATGGCATGTCTGGTTCGCGTGAATAAGTCTTATTCACGCTCCATCCAAACACACCTAAAAAAAAAATCCTTAGTAATTTGTGTTCTCTGGAATGAAACGACACGATTGTGTTGGTCCAACATATGTGTCTTGACACATCACGACACGAATACGGAATTGGCATGAAGCGAACATGTTATCGTGTCATACCACAATCATGTTGTGTCGGGACATTCAAAAGTTTGACACGATTCAACACGACACCATTTAACATGCAATAGCACAACATAACGCGAACAATTAACATGACATACAAATATGAATTAACACGACGTGAACATGTTACGAACACAAATTAACACAACACATTAACACAAATTTAATTATTAATATTGATTAGTTTAACAAAATTAATATTTTAAATTTAATTTATAACTCTACATCAAACTATTTACCATCATTTGACTCATACTTTTCTTATCTAATTATTTTTATTTATAAAAAGATGTTAATAAAAAAAATCGAATTCAACCAAATAATTAGTTTTGACATTTTAGTTATTTTTTACCTTCAACATTTAAAACTTAAATTGAAATAGTAGTTTATAATGCCACAAAATAGTATTTTATAATATGTCATGAGAAATAGTATGAACGATAGATAGATATTATAATGAAAAGTAATCCTCTCCAAATAAAGTGCCTGGATATTATAAATTTAGAAAACCAGTGTATTTAATACCTAATGTTTTATGTCATTGTTCAGCAATAAAGACAGTTTATAATTGATGGAGATTTGAAATTTTCGTTAATAATAATAATAATGATAATAACAATAATAATAATAATAATAATAATAATAATAATAATTATTATTATTATTATTAGCGTCGTTTACCAATGTCAAAAAACGCATTAAATTAAGAATTTGTTAAAAAGCAAATAGAGGGGAAAAAAATGAAGTTGTATTCATTCGTCGTCTCCAGATATAAATAATATTAAATTTTATGGTATGATAAAGTGTATGCCATCTTCAAATAAAGTTGAACCATGCTATTAAAATATACATATAATATATTTTGGTATAATTATTTTATCATTACAAGTATAATATATCGAATTAAAAACTTCACGACATTCTCAATTATTATGTATTGGACCAAAATTTAGCTTACCTTTTATTTTCCCCTCAGTTTCATACAACTAAAATTCTAAAAATGTTTATCCAGGCTCTAGCCAATCCCCATCCGCTCCCGAGCGGGACCGTCCAACGCAGCCTACGAACCGTCCGATCTGATCTGGACGGTTCGGACCTATCAATCTAGTTACATGCGCGGGGCTCCTTTTGCCATTGAGATTAAATCAGACGGCTCTGATTCCTACGCTGCACGGTCCCGCGATGAGACACTGAGACTGGATTTTATTTCGGCTCCAGCTGTCCCTTAATTTCCATTCTGATTTCTCAACCCCTTCTCTCCGCCGATCTCATTCATAATTTAACCTAACCCTTCGAGCGCCGTAACACCCCTGACCCTTATTCGCAACCTAGATCTACTTCCCGCCTAGCGCCGTCTCCATGGCCTCTCTCGAAACCCTAGCCATACCTTTGTGGCTTCAATCTCTACCGTGCGCGCCCGATTGACTCAGAGTTTGCGAAGCTGCTTTTCCTTCGTTTCATGTATCAAGCATGAGTACAATTTTATTTTCATATTGTTATTCTTAAGAGCATTGTTTTGTTATTGGTTCAATTTCTTTTTTTCACGGTTAACATGCTTAATAACTAGCAGCTAGCAAAGATTGTTATTGGTGCCCCTCTCCTCTCGTACCCCGTCCAACATCACAGCTCCATCGTTGGCACTAGCATCAAGGAGATGCATTGAGGTAGCTTTTCATGAACTTAATTTTAGATTATGAAAAGTAATTCTTAACCATGCTGCTTCTTTTATATGTTGGTTAAGTTAATTTAGTCAATCTGTATTGATCATAGCAACTCTAATTAAACTAAATTAACTCAATGTAGAGCTGCTCCAACTCTCTCTCTCTTATAATCGGTAAGTAATATGTTTTTCTTTTTGTATCGCATTTTGTTTGGATTCTATTGACAGGTCAAAGCAAAAATTACTCGGTTGATGATGAGTTCTGCTAATTGCACAATGTGGTATTGAAGATATGTTTAGAAGCGAAATGTTCTTTTTATCTATCATAATTACAGTTTCCTGGCAAAGGACTACTGTTAATTTTGAATGTACTTTCTATCACTTCACTTTTTATTTTTTTTATTGCAAATTTGAGGCAATAAGTACTGAGAAGATTATTCAAGTTCTCCTGTACATATAGCTTTGGTACACCACTTTCTGATCTATAGCCAAGGGACAATAGTACAAAATTCATAGATTAGATTGAAAGTGCAATTTACAAATCTGAATTTGTGTCATGGTGTATTTGTGTATAATTTTGTCATGATGTATTTGTCTTTAAAATCATGTTTGTAGGTCGGGCATCATGTGCAAGAGGATTTTGGTGAAGATCTCGGGAGAATCATTTAAGAAATTATAAAACCAATAAAACAGCCAGTTTACTTAGATCTTTTATTATTTTTTTCCTGCCGTGGAGAATTTATTGGAATTTAAGGAATTTATAGTTATCAAGTTTAGTTAATTGACTTGGTGGATTAGAAAATATCTATCCTTTAGTACAAAAGAGGCTCAAATGCTTCTTTTTTTTTCCAGTAATTTCATTTGTAGATGTGACTCCGTAAGTTCCATTTACAAGTATCAAGTTTTAAGCTAGTTGCATACATGTATTATTTCCTGGATTATGGGCTTCAATTGTTACCAAATTATTGTCTAATTTCAAAGAGGAAGCAAATTCATATTGATAGTATACTTTTGTAATGAACTCTCTAAAATCTAACTTAATATGTTTTTTGTATGATGAACAGCGTTTAATTGCCTCAAGTATTTGTAGTGGCATTGTGAGTCTTTGGTTTTAGGTGTAATTTTTATTTATTTTTAGTTTAGATTGATTTAAATTTTTATGTTCTTTTACTTGGAATTTTGATTTGTATCAATATTATTTCTAATCAATGTACTCGATGTTGATTTTCAATTCAATGCAATTAATGAATTCAATCTTATTATGTGTAAGTTTATGTGATATTATTTTCGTTTGATTCAATGTGAATTTCAAATAGCTGTGAATAATTAAAATTGTATGAATTAAATAGTGGTGGTATCAAATTCATATCGGGAAGAATTTAATTCAATGACTATATAAATATAAATGTAATTAATGACAATTCTGACAATAAATTTTCTGTGTCGGTGAGCAAAGGTGTCGTTATATCGACTCTAATAGGTTGTGGGTCCCGCTAAATTTTGACAATAAATTATCTGGGTCGCTAATCAAAGGTGACCGCATATCGACTATTATAAATTGTGGGTCCCGCTAAATTCTGACAATATATTATTTGTGTCGCTGCTCAAAGTTGTCGGTATATCGACAAATATAGTTTGCGGACCCTGATAAATTCTGACAATATATTATTTGGGTCGCTTAATAAAGGCGTCGGTATACCGACATAGTAATGTCTTTGAATAAGCGATCGGAGAACATGGAATGCATCGTTATCCCGACACAAATATAGAGACGCGCTAAGTAATCCGCGTCTTCGCGACACAGATGTTTATTATTAGCGGCTAGAGTATCGGGGTCGCTTAGGTAGTGTCTTTAGGTGGACGCAGATAGCTTTTCGTGTCGGAATAGAGACGCCTTTTTGCGAAGCAAATAATTGACATTCTAGTAGTGTTGGTAAGATGAAGGAAACTCTTGTTGCAATTTTCCTTTTGCATATATTCCGATTTATTAATAAAAATAATTAAATATAATGATGTTATTTAAAATAAAAAGTATGTGAATACTGCAACAAGAACACAACAATTCATATTAATAATCCAAATTAATTTACTGTCAACTCAAATATCAGAGGGATGGGCACAATAATTGAGAAAGCAAGTAAACCGAGCGGAATGAATCTTGCTAAGTTGATTCAGCTAAAAAATTAACTAACAACAATTTAGTTGATCCTGCCCACTAATGAATAGTATACAACAAGAAAGTTGATGCACGTTATCAGGTAATTAGGTAGCATATGTCGAACCAGATCATTAATTAATTAAGATCATTAGATTGAACCAGATCATAGTTAATATTATACAACAAGAAAGCTGATCTTGTTAAGTTGAACCAGATTATTAATTAATTAAGATCATTAGGTTGAACCAGATCATAGTTAATAGTATACAATACGAAAACTGAACCAGATCATTTCTACTGGTACTTATACTGCTGACTAGCTGAGAGCCTGAGACTCCATGATTGAAAATGTAGTGTTGTCAGATTATGTTGTTCTTAGTTTCTTTAATAAAACTAATGGATTGGTGCCAACTATTTTCTCAAAAATGTAACAAAATACCAGCCAGAGGGATTTTATAGGTATTTGATCAAATTAGAGCATACCATTTACTAACCTTAATGCATTGGATCATTTCTTGGTGTACAACTTTATTTTCTGGAATTCTTGGAGAAAACTCAACATTTCATTTCGTATCTGTCATTTTAGACAGATAAATTCCAACCTTGGTGGTACTTAAGTAGATTTAATTACATCATGCTAATCAACTGACAACATGTATGTTTCTTTGAAACAGCAGTAAAAGATTCTTTTTATATCGTTGTTGGCTACTTGGCTTGTCATCCGTCAACTTTGACTTAATTATCAAGTGATTTCTTTAACCAACCACCCTTACTTATATTCTCTTAGAGTTCAAACCCAATACAAAAATCAAGATATAACAGTACACAAAAGGCAGAACTTCAAAGAAAGAGAGATGGCTGAGGCTTTAGTGCATTGTGTGCTTGGGAAGATTGCTGAAACTGCGTACAATGAAGTACTCGTCCTGTATGGGGTGAGAGACAAGGTTGAATGGGCAAAACGAGAGTTGGAGTGGGTCAGTGCATTTGTCAAAGATGCCGATGCAAAACAAAGCAAAGATGCCAGGGTGAAACAGTGGGTGAAAGATGTTAAGGAGGTGGCCTATATGATCGAGGACGCTTTGGACAAGTTCTTTGTGGAGATGGGTGGGGGAAGGTCTAAAGATATACTCAAAAGGGTCCTCCATACGCCGAAAGCACTCATTGAAAGGCACAAACTACGCACTGCAATTGACAAGATCAAAGAAAGAATGAACGAGATCAAGGTGAATAGAGAGAATTATGCGATAACAAGCCTAGAGAGTAACAGTGGGGGCCCTGACTGGCAATCCACAAGGCTAGTTGTAGTACCAGAAATTGATAAGACAGAGGTTGTCGGATTCGAAGACGATATTAATAATTTAAGCAAGCAACTCTGTGATATGAGTGTTTCAAGACGCTCTGTGATATCAATTGTGGGACCCGGTGGACGAGGAAAGACAACTCTATCCATTAAAATATACAAAAGGTATACATTTATATTTTGTTAACTTAAAAATTCGTATTCAAGCAGAATGTGTTAACAAATTTTCAGGCTTTGTGTTATGCTGGATTCGCCAAAAGAAAATTACAATATGATTGTTTGAAGTGTTATCTTTAACTTCACTATTTTCTAGCTAGCGATTAAATCAGTTTACATTATAACATTTAGGAAAGGAAAACCAAAAAAACCCTCTGACAATTGAAAATTTACATGATAGTTTGTGATCATGGTCATGGGGTAACTAGGTCTTCGGCTCTGTCATCGTATTGTCTATAGATGTATGTATAAACCACATATATACTGCCAATCTTGGGCGCCATGGCTTGGTTGTAACTGAAATGGATGACGCTGTTAAACCTGTATAAAAGAGTCCTATGTAACAACTGAAAGTTTTTTTTCGAGAACTTGACAGAAGCTGTCAAGGAATGTAACAACTGAAAGTTGCAAACATGGTTTCCAAAATCGATGGATTGATTCTGTTCTGTTATGACTCTGTTAAAACCTGTATAAATCACGATAAATAGTGGTCTACAATTGGAAAAGCAAATCCATGAATTGCCAGTTATTGGTGCTGTGTAGACTTTTTGTATACAGTATTTAACCATCTGAATTAAATTATCGATATTATATAAAACTTTCGTTTTTCTTTGAGCCCTCTATTTTTGGAAATTAGATAATTATGGCTAATGGAAACCCATATAAGCATCAGTAATTTTGTATTTGATATTCAAATGAAGTTAAATGGATTAAATTTATTTTGGTCCATAAATAATTTGGTTATTATGATTAAACTAAATTAATACAGATTACAGAAAATCATAATGAGAATATATATATTGTTGTACTAAACGTCTCTAGGTTTGTCGATTACAAAACAATATCATTTGGCATTTAACAATCTTCTTTGAGTTTTATAGGAAGAAGATACAATTTATGAGGACTTGGATAAAAGCTTTAAGAAAGATCAAGATCAAGTCTTTAGAGAGCTTGTAGGCTAGTTTAGACTAGGATAGAAGGTATATACTTTAGTTCTTGTTTATCCTTGAAATGGTCTAGATAGCGAAAAGCTCAATAAACCAGCAAAATCCTGTTTTCTGTGACCTAGCGTCGTACAACGCTAGATAGTGGCACACAACGCTAGAACAGCTAAATTCATACTTTTGTGAATCAACGTTGCACAACGCTATATAGAGTTAGGCAACGCTGAGTCACAACATTGTACAACGCTCAGTAGCGTTGTACAACGCTGCAGTTAAAAAAAAAAAACTTGAAAAATTTCCTGAGTACCATCGTGCAACGCCATATAGCGTTGCACAACGCCACAAAAATCCCAAGTTAGCTGGCTGTTCAGACAGCGCTCTGTTAACGTTAGCCAACGTCTTTCAGCGTTGGGTAACGTTAGCGTTGTGTGACGGTATATAGAGTTGTACAACGCTCTGTTGAATCTGTCAGAGTTGTTCCTTTTGTCTCCCTGTAACGTTGTGTAATGCCATTCAGTGGCAAGCAACGCTCTGACAATTTCCAACGGAATTGTCGGAGCTTTCCTTTGGTTATACACTCCTTCGTTGTGCGACGGCAAATAGCGTTGCACAACGCTCTGACAGACCAACGGCTATATTAAAGAGCCGTTAGAATTTACAACGGTCATATTTTAGCGTTGTATAACGCTATTCAGCGTTGTACAACGCTGTGGCCTGTTTTTGCTGGGGAACTGCTCATTTCGAGCCCTATATATATCCACCCCTTGTTCTCTCTCCAACCAACGAGTTAGAGAGTTTTGTCTTGCAAAATTAGACCAGAATTGAGCCTTTGAGCATAGGGATACTCTCCCACTTGAGTTTTTCATAGCTAGACCATCTTGAGAGAATTAGTAGCCTCAAACACCACCGCCCCGACATTGTCGCTAGGTGTAGGTTGGAATAGGTTGAGAGCTCTTCTCCTTTGAGGCCGTTGTGCCATTCGAGTTAGGCCGATCCGCCTCGAGTGTCCTTGTGACGAGGTGATTCGGTTCGAAGTTGTAGTCCCGTTCTTGTTGGAATTGAACGGAGCGCGCCCTTTCGTGGTAGCGGAACTCCCGGAGACGTACGACTAAGGCTAACTTCTTCTAGCAGGTCGAAACTCCGTAATCACATCGCGTGTTCAATTTCTCTCTCTCTTTCTCTCTTTATTATCTTGCATTGTGAATTGCTTGTGTGCTTGCTTATATTGGGTACCAATTGAATTGTGTTAGGGTAGTTCATACCAAACCGGTCCGAAAACCTCAATCGCTTCCGCTAAATCTTGATTAAGCCGCCTCCATTAGGGACAACAAAGTGGTATCAGAGCGGGAAACTCGATTAAGCTATTCTTAATCTCGGTTTTCGGTCATGGCGGCTCGGTTTGTAGAGAGACCGGATAAATTAGGCCAAAATTGTAGAAATTTCTCTTTTTGGAAGAGATGCATGGTGAACTACCTCAATATCTTGGGATATTGGCATGTAGTAGAAAATCGGTATACCCCCAAACTTAAACCAAATTCGGTAGAATTGACCAAGAAGTCCCGTGATAATCGAATGGACAATGATTGTGCGGTTAATTTCATATTATCCTCGGTCCATGAATCAATTGGTGTGACCCTTAGTCGTTTTGATCTAGCACACGATATGTGGATGGCTCTCCTCACCCGTTATGAGGGAAATTCTCAAATTAGGCATTCTAAATTGTATGAGTTGTACTCTCAATTTGAGAATTTCCACATAAAGGATGGTGAATCCATTAAGGATATGTACACTCGTCTTGTACAACTCCAAAATGAATTCACCGAAGGAGGTGAGCCCCTAACAAATGGCAAGATTGTAGGGAAGATGATGCGGGCTATGAGTGGACGGCACGAATGGGATGCTCACATCACGTCGCTTGAGACCATTATCCGGATGGACCATGAGTACACCCCGGAGCAAATGTACACCGAGCTTCGATGTGTTGAGGAGAAGCTCAAGCAACTCGCCAAACTAGAGCATCCTCCAAGAACCTTAGCCATGACCTCCACAAGCAATCCCGCCTCCACATCATCATCTCGATCCTCTCATCGCCGATACCCACATCAAACACCATTCAACCTCTACGAGCTTGATGAGACAAAGCAAGAGGTGGTGATTGAGAAGATGTTTCGTGGGTTGCTCAAGCATGAGAAGAAGTTCAACAATGAGAGATTAGTTAATGATGAACGGGAGTTGTGCTTTGTGTGCAACAAAGAAGGGCATTCCATGCACAAGTGTCGCAAGCTTTTCCCTCAAGTGCAAACCGACAAGCCAAAGCCTAAGCACAAGAAGGAAAAGAAGAAGGCTCAAGCCATGCATGCCTTGTGGGATGTTGAATCCGAAACAAGCTCATCCGATTCGGATTCTCATGAGGTGTATGCTTTGGTGGCAAATGTGGAAGAGGTGGTATTCTCAACGGATGATGTGGAAGATGACTTCGTGAAGGACATCCTCAATGAGTTCAATCAAGGGACAAGATTTGTCCATCCGCTACTTCAAGCGCGTAAAGCAACACCACCTCCATCTCCACTAACTTCACCAAAGTCAAGCTCTCCTAAGGTATATCTTCCTCTCAATGAATCTCTTAGTAGTAGTGATAGTGAGAGTGATGATGAACCAACTTGTTCAACCAAATGTGTTGATTGTGATAGGTTGAATTCTATTCTTGATGCTACCCATGATGCCACCCATGATGCCTTGGTTAGGAAAGCTGATACCATAGAAACCTTAAAAACCAAGGTAGATGAGCTTACTTCTAAGATGGGTGAGTATGAGGCTAAAATTAAGGAGCTTGAAAAACAACTTGAAAAACCGGTTTTAGCTCAAGTTCCTAAAACGGATTTGAAAAACCTTTTCAAAGGTCAAAAGCCTCATGACAAGTCCGGTCTTGGTTACCAAAAGCCTTATCAAACCAAGAAAAGAAACTTGTCACACAATAATGGGAAACAAGTTGCACAAACCACACAATTTCAAAAACCTAGGAATTCTCGTGGTCATGCACATATGTACCAAAGGAAACCTAGAAATACTAGAGTGCAAAACGAAAAGAATTTGCAAAATCAAGAAAAGAAGGTTTTTATTCCAAAGGCGTTCAATAAAATTTATTTTAGAGGACCCGATGGATGGTTTTATGAATTTAAAGAGCAACATTCTTCTCAAAACCACAAAGCTCAATTCAATGGGCATAAAAAGAATGTTTCCCAACATTTCCAAAAGGATCGCAAAAAGGATTTTAATGTCTCATCCAATGATCCTAAGAAGAAGGCCGAATACCTTAGAGCCCATTACTATTCTCATTTTGTCAAGGGTTCTACCATGCCTAAGCCAACCAATGCATATTGCAACTATTGTTGTCAAAATGGTCATATCTTGTTGGAATGCAAACTTAGGAAACCAAATGGTGAGTCCAAAGGTAAGTGGGTTCTAAAAGCTTGTACCTCTAGTGGTATGGTAACCAATGTGGCCTAAATACCAATTTAACCCCCGGTCTTATAAGCCAAATATTTAGGGGGAGCCTCTTTATTTCTATTTTATTTTTGTTTGAGATGTTAAATTTGGTCACACTACTTTGTGTAGTGCCCTAAATTGGTTCTCCAATTCTTTTTCTCCAAAATTAAGGGGGAGCCATAAATTTAGGGGGAGCTTTGGTACAATTTTTACTTTTTGTCGATTTACAAAAAAGGGGAGAATTGTAGTAAAGCTTGTGAAATGCCAAATTTTAATCGCTTTACTAATGATATTGTTTTGCAAATCGTCAAAAGGGGGAGATTGTTGTACTAAACGTGTCTAGGTTTCTCGATTACAAAATAATATCATTTGGCATTTAACAATCTTCTTTGAGTTTTATAGGAAGAAGATACAATTTATGAGGACTTGGATAAAAGCTTTAAGAAAGATCAAGATCAAGTCTTTAGAGAGCTTGTAGGCTAGTTTAGACTAGGATAGAAGGTATACTTTAGTCCTTGTTTATCCTTGAAATGGTCTAGATAGCGAAAAGCTCAATAAACCAGCAAAATCCTGTTTTCTGTGACCTAGCGTCGTACAACTCTAGATAGTGGCACACAACGCTAGAACAGCTAAATTCATACTTTTGTGAATCAACGTTGCACAACGCTATATAGAGTTAGGCAACGCTGAGTCACAACGTTGTACAACGCTCAGTAGCGTTGTACAACGCTGCAGTTAAAAAAAAATACTTGGAAAATTTCCTGAGTACCATCGTGCAACGCCATATAGCGTTGCACAACGCCACAAAAATCCCAAGTTAGCTGGCTGTTCAGACAGCGCTCTGTTAACGTTAGCCAACGTCTTTCAGCGTTGGGTAACGTTAGCGTTGTGTGACGGTATATAGAGTTGTACAACGCTCTGTTGAATCTGTCAGAGTTGTTCCTTTTGTCTCCCTGTAACGTTGTGTAACGCCATTCAGTGGCAAGCAACGCTCTGACAATTTCCAACGGAATTGTCGGAGCTTTCCTTTGGTTATACACTCCTTCGTTGTGCGACGGCAAATAGCGTGGCACAACGCTCTGACAGACCAACGGCTATATTAAAGAGCCGTTAGAATTTACAACGGTCATATTTTAGCGTTGTAGAACGCTATTCAGCGTTGTACAACGATGTGGCCTGTTTTAGCTGGGGAACTGCTCATTTCGAGCCCTATATATATCCACCCCTTGTTCTCTCTCCAACCAACGAGTTAGAGAGCTTTGTCTTGCAAAATTAGACCAGAATTGAGCCTTTGAGCATAGGGATACTCTCCCACTTGAGTTTTTCATAGCTAGACCATCTTGAGAGAATTAGTAGCCTCAAACACCACCGCCCCGACATTGTCGCTAGGTGTAGGTTGGAATAGGTTGAGAGCTCTTCTCCTTTGAGGCCGTTGTGCCATTCGAGTTGGGCCGATCCGCCTCGAGTGTCCTTATGACGAGGTGATTCGGTTCGAAGTTGTAGTCCCGTTCTTGTTGGAATTGAACGGAGCGCGCCCTTTCGTGGTAGCAGAACTCCCGGAGACGTACGACTAAGGCTAGCTTCTTCTAGCGGGTCGGAACTCCGTAATCACATCGCGTGTTCAATTTCTCTCTCTCTTTCTCTCTTTATTATCTTGCATTGTGAATTGCTTGTGTGCTTGCTTGTATTGGGTACCAATTGAATTGTGTTAGGGTAGTTCATACCAAACCGGTCCGAAACCTCAATCGCTTCCGCTAAATCTTGATTAAGCCGCCTCCATTAGGGACAACATATATATATATATATATATATATATATATATTATATGATTTTCATTTAATAAATTTGGATAGAATGATATATGTTTAAACCATATATTATAACCATAATTACTAAAGTAATATTTCATAATTGTATTTTTTATATATATTTTACTTGATTTTATACTTCCAATCTTTTATTTATAAACTTATTTGCAAAAAATATTTTTGTCGACTTATTTTCGTATTCTTCTGATTTTTGAAGACGTAATATATGTTTTTTTTTTTATGAAAGATATCTGATTCAAATAATTCGATTTTTCAAATTTGATTTATTCTGCAGCATTGACCAGTGCGCCGAGTCCGAGTTCGATTAGGATTTTCATTACCATGGTTACAGATGTAAATACTCATTGGCTGACCGCATTAGTTGATAAGTAATTAGTCCAAATAAAAGCTTCTTCATTGGTTAATTAGTTCGTATTATCTGGTGATCTCTTGACATTTTAATGCTTACCAATTACCGCTTTGGGGGTAACATACATGCAGATTTTTACACTATTCAGGTTTTTCATTTTTTTTTTGTATATTTGCAGTTCTGTGGTGGGAAGTTACTTTGACTGCCGCATATGGATAACTATCTCTCAGGAGTTCAAGAATAATAGTGATGTACTTAAGAAAATACTAAAGGAGTTGCAGGAAAATGCAAGAGAAGTTGCGGACGAAGTAGATCTCATCAAAGAGGTTCACGCATCATTGAGCAAGAAAAAGTATTTGATAATACTAGATGATGTTTGGTCAAGTGATCATTGGACTCGACTTGAGGTAGCGCTTCCTGAGGTTCACAATGGAAGTCGAGTGTTAATTACTACCAGGTTAATAGTGTCTCTGTTTTTATTTCATTTCGAGAAAATATTTTATAGGTAATTAGGTATCAATCTATTATCTGTCCGATTGATCTACTTAAGCTTGTTTAGAGCAGTATTTTGTTAATATAAAAATCAAACTGGAAATTAATCCTCATCAACATCTAACATGACCTCTGATATAATAATAAAGTTGTAACTAGATTCAATTTCATGTATAATAGAAGGTTATGTGAAGAAGCCAATATATGTAAATGATAGAGATTAATTATTATCAGTTTTTTTACTGTTAAATTAGCGCATTATCTGCTACATCTTTGACAAACATTTACGTGATTGTTGAGATACTTATTTGTTTTATGAATACTATATATTAGGTTTATCGATGTTGCAAAGAAGTCAGATGCTGCCAACAAGCCATATGAATTAAGAATTTTAAGTGAAGATGAAAGCCAACAATTATTATTGAAGAAAGCTTTTCCAAACCAACCAGGGAACAAATGCCCTGATATTTTACTCCCTCTCATAAATCAATTTTCCAAAAAATGTGTTGGTTGGCCTCTGGCGTTGGTGGTGCTAGGTGGCATTTTATCTTTGAAAGATCTCGATTACAATAGTTGGAATGAGATATTGTTGAAAATGGATTGGAAAAGTGAAGGCAGAGAGTGCCTCGACGTTATTTCCACTAGTTATGAGGATTTACCATTTCATCTTAAGCCATGCTTCATGTATATAGCTGTGTTCCCTGAAGATCATGAAATCAAAGCCTCAACTCTCATTCAATTGTGGATTGCAGAAGGATTAATATTTCAAGATGAGTCGAGAAAAACATTGGAGGACATAGCAGAGTGTTATCTGGAAGAACTAATCCAAAGGTATATTTTGTTTATTACTTGATATTTACTTCTCAAATTAATTAGTATAAATTAAATTCATAATAAAATTTGCTTAATTTCATTTTATTTTGAGTATGAGACAAGGACCACCTTAAGATCGTTACAGTTTAAATTTTCCAATTTTCATAACACGAACCTTCCACACAGTGAAAAAAATAGTGCTAAGCTAAGCTAGGCATATGTTTTACTTCTTTGATTTCTCAACACGACTTATTTTTTGAAACAAAATCATGTTGGCACATCCTACACTGTTAGTTTGTATTCTTTCACTCAATGATCTCTATTTAATAATGGAAGTTCTTGAGCTAATTAATTTTTTGAACATGTGGCTTGTACATTACCTTTATTTTGTTGTAGAATTTTGTATGTATATTATGTTTTTGTCTTGTGGGTGCTACAGGTGCATGATTCAAGTTTCAAAGAGATCGTGGTCTGGTAGAATCAAGTATTGCTACACACATGATATTTTACGTGAATTAGCCATCCGCAAAGCTAAAGAAGATAATTTTCTCCTATTATGCTCTGAATCCAATGCAAATTCAATTTCGGGAATTAGTGCCTCAATGCGCCGCATTGCATTTCATGAATACGGTAATGCGAAATTACCAATAGAACCAGTAGGGCCTAGCCTTCGTTCTCTAATAGATTTTGGGGGATATTGTGCATCATACAGAAATTTAGTAAGACCCGATCATGAACTTAAGATGGTTCGAGTTTTACACATAGGTCGAGATATGGGCTGGGCTAGTAGGCAACGTATATATGATTATAAATGGTTGGAGCCCTTGATCACTCTGAGATACTTCCATTGTATCAGAGATTTTAACTTATGTGAAGTGCCAGCTTCTTTTTGGAATAACAAAATGTTGAGGTATGTTAAAATAGATGAGTATCCTTTTGTCATGGGACCATCCTCATCAGCAAAATTGGAAAATTTGCTTACCTTAAAGAGTGTGGTTGCAAGGGACGAATGGGATGTAAAGTTGCCCCACTTTCCACGCATCCGTAAGTTGGGCATTTTAATAGATAAAAAAAATTAATTGGGAAGCATTGGCACATTTAATGAGCAAACTTGAACACCTACACTCCCTCCGTGTATATACAAACCTGGTGTATACCGATGATGAAGGATCAAAATATCCCTGTTTAAACCCAGCATTTAGAAACTACAAGCAGGTTTATTCCTTATACCTGCAGTTCAGATGGCCCGAGGATGTGCTCGGTGGTTTTAGCCAATTGCCGAGCAATCTTGTTAAGCTCACACTTTTATGGTCTTGCCTTGAACAAGATCCTATGCCAGAACTAGAGAAGTTGCCAAGCCTCAGGGTACTTCGCCTCCTGGATGATTCGTACAAAGGGAGACAGCTCGTTTGTTCCAAGGGAGGATTCAAGTGCCTGCAGCAACTGAAACTTAGGGATCTAGAAAATTTAATAGAATTGAAAGTAGAGGAGGGTGCTATGCCTAACCTTAACCAACTTGAAATATCAGACTGTGATAGACTGAATGTGGTCCCCGGATTGCAATGTTTCACCAATCTCCCAGAGTTAAAATTTTACAGGACATGTCATATGACTTCTGTTTGAGACTGAAAAGAGGTTTATTGTACAAATAAAGCATTAAAATCAGTGGTTATTACATAATGTTTTATTCAGAAATGTTTCACAACTAGAATGGAATTAAGCAGCTTATTTTGTTTCCTTTCAGTTGATTTGCCAATCAACATTTTTTCTCTCTTTTTCTATTAAATACTATTCAGATAAAAAAATGGCATGGTTGTCATGTCATTAACGCAATACAAAATTGAATTAAAATAAAATAAATAAATAAAATGTGTAAATACATTAATACTTGCCAAATTTACTGAATACAATTATAGAGATGGATGTAAAGAAAATAAAAAATAATAATTAGAGGGTATATAAGAAAATATATGAAATATTGTGAATAATAAAAAAAGGAAATAGGTACGAACAAAAATAGAAAGTCACAGTTTGGTACATAAGAAATTGGTACAAACTGTAGCAATATATAGAGAGATACCTATAGAAAAGAACTAAAATTTATCCAAGGCGACATCTGTATATATTAGGCAGGCAAAATTAGCTAGTATCATATGGCGTTGTGCTGGTACATGGCCAAGGCATGGTACAGGTACGATTCAGAACATGTTTTCCTAAATTTAACTTTGCGCAAATATATACATCATCGTTATTTGTTTGATTCATAAGATTATATGTACCAACAAAGATGTGCTGGGCTAGGCTCACAACTGTTAGTTTATTTTCTGGTACAGTCTGGATTTCAAGTTTTAGGGTATTGGGCGAGGAGAAGGAATATGTTGCTGTAATGCTGACATCACCAGGATGTCCTTCATGCCAATCAGATCACACTATATGTTACAGATCTTTAAGGAAATAATATAATATGATATATTTAGATTTAAGGAAATCAGATTTAATAGATATTATTTGATTTCAATATATTTATGTATCTTTTTATTTCTATTAGCTAGCTGATATTGAGAATTGATATGTTACCATATTTTAGAAAGCTCTATATATTACGAGCTGAGGATTGTATTAGAATTAAGCAGAATTCAATAACAAATAGTCTTTCCTTTATCTCTATCTCTCTCTTATCCCTTCTGTCTCTTTTCTTGTGTACCCCAACCAAAGCTCGTAACAATTTGGTATCAGAGCCAGCCACGATGTCTAAGGATAAAACAACCCCAGCCACTATATTAGTAACAATGTAGGTTGATTGACCAAAAATTATGCAATCAGAAAAACACAAGTAACAAATAGAAGAATTGAGACACAATATTGTAAAAAAAAAATGGTAGATAAAATTTATCTTCCTATATGTCATTGCTGTGACACTTAAAATGTAATTGATGGTTTTTCTCCTTTCTTTTGTTCAGCTATTTCCCACAGAACTTTGTTATATTCTGTAAACCCACCTGTACATTAATGCAAAAAAGAATTAGGAACAAAAGAATATGAAGTGGAAAAGGTGGCCAATTAAATAAAGAGCTCTTATGTTTATTTAATCATGCAATTCATCAGTGCTAATTCAGGTTAGGAAAAGAACTAAACATGGAGACTATGAGGCGGCTTATTGATCAGTATAGAGTATTCAACTCCGTCAAGTGTGAATTTTCCATTTCTAATTCTACTTGGCACTTGACCAACAATGCATCACAGTGCCTCCTCTTTCTAATAAAATTATAAATGAATTAATTAGTACAAAATTACTAATAAATAATATTCTTTTGAAAAGTCATAAATAATGATTAGAACAATTATAAATGTAATGTATTAATTAGTTTTTTTTTTCACAAGCTAGGTAGTGGCTACCTAGAGAGTATGTATTAATTAGTTAAAGACTCCTATTCTGAGGATGCTTGGTTCTTCTTATGAGATTTCTCTTCAGCAAAAAAATTTTTTGTAATGCTTTAGCCACTTTTTAAAATTTTGTAATAAATAAAAATAAAATAAAAGGAAAAGAAAAATCTTTGTAATGCTTTAGCCACTTTTTAAAATTTTATGAACTTTTTAATTGTGTCACTACATACTAGGATGTATCCTTTTGCAACAGCTCTATTAAAAGCAGTCAGTTAGCTTGCAAATAGGGTTTATGAATTTCGCAGAAGTGATTGAGCTTATTGGTGTAAGTTGACGGTTTCTAGATTAATAAACTTAATTGGAATTTGGTTATAGTTTGCTCCAAGTGACAATGATGATGTATGTATTAGCGTCTAAGCAGTTTTGACTAATTCTGGTTGATCTGCAGTTAGTTAACCCATGAATTCTAGTCTTGGTGTAATAAGACAGTCTACTAATTGGGATTTTTCTTTCCCCCCTTTTTAGTATAGCGTACTGAATATTTCTTCTTTTTTTTCCAGATTTCCGAAAAGGGGAGATCGCTGTTAGAGAATGGAAGCATGTATCAAACACAGAAGCAAATTAGTGGATTTCAAAAACAATTTTGGTTTTGCTCCTGTTTCTACGGATAGCAATTAACAACTTTACTTACTGTCCTCCTAATTTTTAATTTTACTTACAAATCTCTCGTTTATAATATTTACTTATTTTCCAGCATTGATGTGGCCTATGTTGTCCTTGAGTCTTATTTCAACAAATCCCTCGTTTATAATATTTACTTACAGACGGATTTTTCTAGTGCTTGGAGACCTTTTGATTGAAACTAATTCCTTGTTGTCTTTTAGGAGTGGCATAATTAGCGCTCTTTTTTGTTATTTATTTTTATCATATCTGGAGATCACTATTCTGATTACTTGAAATAAATTTGTAATATCGTTAATCTAGCAATAGTCTAATTGTGTATACATTTTCTTTCTTTTTTTTTTTTTGCTCACAATCTTTGTATACTTAGCTCACAATCTTATTCTTGGTCGCTAATACTAAAAACACTGCGGTGGATTGAAAGAACAGTTTGTTATATCTCGTAGGATCCTGCTCCTCTGACGGTTATTGCACTAAAACATTTTGGGTTTTTTTCTTGGAAACTAGTGGGAGATCCCACCACTCTTCAATTTACTGAAGAGCTTCCACCACCAATCAAAATGTACCAAAGGATTGTTACAGCACACAAAAAGAATCAACCAAACAACGTTCATATCTCCCCCCATACCCTTTCAACGACTCAAAAAACTAATCAGAACCCCAGTCAAACATGGGGCCAACAACAAACAACAAACTCCAGTTATTACAAAACTGAAATAACAGCATAATGTTCAAGATACTAAAATGCGAATTTTAAATAGCCAAAAGGTGCACCATCTCCTCAGAAAGCCTGTCTTCACCAAAATCTGTTGTTCCTTCAGTCCAAGTCAGCTCATCACCTACAACGTTTGCTCACCCCTTGCCATACATTCCCTGAATACCTCTTGCAGGGTGCTGTCCATGTTTCTGACCAATAATACACAATTGATTTAATCTTCCTACAATACTTTTTCAGATCAATAGGTTCAGTCTTGTTAAAGCAACACTTATTTCTTTCTAATTAACCAGCTTACCCAACATACAACAGTATATATAAGAATGAAAATTTTTTGCACCTCCCCCTGAAATTTGTATGAAATGGTAACAATATCTTCTAATTTATGGGGAATAATGTAACAATTAAAGGAGGTAAGCAGCCAACTTCATACTTGATTCACATGTCTACAAGTGAAAAAAATATGATCTATGGTCTCCAATGCAGTGTAGTAAATACAAGTATAATCTCCCTCCCAACCTCTACATAGCAAATTATCCTTGGTTAACAATTTTCTCTTGCTTAGTAGCCACAAGAACACTATAAATTTGAGTGGAATTTTCATTAACCAAATGTTCACCTCAGATTTAGTATTCACACCCCCATCAACCTGTACATATCTTTTCTGTTATATTTCTCTTTATTTTTATGCTGCCATAGAACCCTATCAGAATCCATAGACAAAGGAGGTAAACTACTCACAAAATCTAATAATTGAGTAAAAACATGTCTTTGAGGAAGAGAAATTTCTATTGAAATGCAAACTGTTTAACTGAGCTTGCACAATATCAGCTGCAGTGACAAATTTGGATGTACAAACATTATATAAGGAAACACATGAAATGCTAAGTGGTACCTCTCCACACCATTTATCTTTCCAAAACAAAAAAACATTTTGGCTTTTATTAGTTTTCTATCCTATTTTCCGTATGTTATTGAATTTGCATGGAACAAATTCTGTGTGTAACTATAATCAACATTCAATAGATCTAACAAGTACATAAATCTCGTGTATCACTGAATTTTCGCATTACCCATATCAGGATATCACTGATGAGGAAAGCATAAATCTGCGTTATCCTTATCACCATTCGCCCATACAAGTTTCTTTGGCTGACATCATTTCTAAATCTTTCTTCGGATTACTGTAATACAAAATGATATAAAAAATCACAAATTTTACTTACGCGATTACAATAGTATCTCATGGATCTCAGCTATATTTCCGTCGGATTCTGCAACAAGCCCACAATATAACGTCAGGCCTTATTAAGGCCCAATAAATTTTAAAGGCCGCTAGTAAGAAAGCCCATAATCCACTGGAACTTGAGCAATACAGCTCGTCTAAAAAGAATTTAAAAAATTAAAATATCTAAAACAAGATTGGATTTTTCTAGCTTGCATTTTGATTTGTATACAGGTGGGAATTGAGTTAAAAAAAAAATCATATTTGTAGTATATTTGCAATTCATGTTGCTAAAACTTCGAAAGATCATTTTTCTCATCAGTTTCATTAAAGTCTAAGCTTTTATTAGAGCAAGTTACAACGTCACCAATTAATGCATTGATACTAGTGTACGGGAACCAGATCTCTGGTCGTCTTTAGATCTGAGCCGTCTGATTTAATCTTAATGGCTATGGATGTCCCGTGCTAGTATCACGATTGATAGGCCCGAAAAAATATTAACCGTTGAGATTAAATCGGACGGTCCAGATCGAAAAACGACCAGTGGTCGTTTGGACCAGAGGATCCGACTCCCTAGTATACGTATGTGTTACACTTGCAAAACATTATCAACTGTAGCTGATTGGTCCAGTTCGACTTCCGTTCACTCTATTGACAGGCTTTGTCTCTGTTTTATGGAAGGGTTCAACGCTGTATCAAATTCAACTCCAGTCTGTTCACAAACTGTAGATATTCCTCATAACTACATTTTTATTTTGGGATAGTGTCAAGTGTCAACCATCTTCGTAGAGGTATACATCATACAAGGTTCCAAATACCGAAAGGCTACTCTATCGATCATTAAGTTCCTTCAAGTTTGGAAATTTAGATTTGTTAATTTTGGAGAAATGAAAATGCACAATTTGCTCTGAAGAAAATTGCATTGATATATTTCGATTTCTCAGTTATATTTTTTATAAATATTCTTTCGGCTACTCGATAACTAACTTGGTACTTATCAATTTATCACATAGCTAGCTGTCTGTGATTTTTTTTTTCCGTATCTCTTTAATTTCAATCATCACTCAATAAAAGTAAATAGAATTGATGATTTTATAGCTGGCTATTGGATATGTAAGGATAATTAGTTGTCGTGACATATTTTAGTTCAATTTTTGGGTGAAAACTAACAAAAAATCCCAATAATATAGTTCTAGACTTAAATATGCCCATAACATCATAGGGGTTGTTTGGATTCTATCGGAATTTGAAGAATTTCATATTCCTAAATATAAATTTATTATAAACAATTCAAATTCTTCACAAAATTATACACTTCCCAATAAATTTATGTCTGGAATAAAATATTTCTCAAATTCCTAAACGATCCAAACCGTCCCATAAATGGGACGCGCATAGATAGTAAGGCAGTGACTACATACGGATATGACCTTCACGTAAAAAAAGATGTGGAGTGGAGTGGTGACTCTGTTTCTCGGACAGTCGGAAGCAGAGTATGAAACTTCGTTGAAGGAATACAGACCAAGGCGGTGGGACTCGAACCTCTGACTCAGAGAGGGACAATACTTATTCCTCAAACACTTGGATGGGCTGGCGTGAGCATATTGACTTTTAAGTTAAGTTATACATTGTAAGTTTTAATTTCATTAATATAAAATTTGTTTTTGCCAATTAATAGCCCACCAGCTTTCGGAAAGAAAAATGTAACTTGAAAACTATTTAGAAGGTGAAAATTTCTAAGTTATGGTAATAGAAAATTGATTACTGTCATCTGCAATTTTTTCATTCCTACAATCGTTAAATATAAAGTGAACATATACAGCAAATAAAGTGAACATATAGATGATCTAAGTGAACACATACAAACAAATAAGTTCAATGAAAATAAGTTGAATATGCATGTAAACTTCTGAACAAGTGATGACAACACTTATTTGTTTGTAAGTGTTCACTTAGATCGACTATATGTTCAACTTATTTGTTGTATATGTTCACTTTATATTTAACGATGACTGAGATAATATATTTGTCGATGATACTTATAATTCCTGATGTTAATAATTAAATATTATTTAAAAAAATACTCTGCTACTTCGTGTCCAGTTTATTTTTGCTTTTAAAATATAAAGGTTAAGGTGAGGGCATTCAGCGTTAATGCTTTATGTCGGCCGTGGAGTTATAAAGTGCAGCTGCGGAGAGAAGTGGGGGTGGATTGAACGAGGGGGCTGAAACAGAGGGACCGAGGGAGGGCCGAACGGGAGAGAGAAGGAAAAAGGGTGTGGTATGTTCATGAGTCCGAAACTCCGAATGGGATTGAATCCCATCTACAATTTAAAATTATTTTGTTATACAGAGTCGTTTAGTCTTTAGGCTCCGTTTGGATAAGACGTGGGAAGAAGGAAATAAGTGGAAAAAAGTATTGAGAAGTGTGTAACTTTGTGAAAAATTTGGATTGTTTAATAATAAATTTGAGTCATTCTTTCTTTATTTTTTTCTTCCCACTCCAATCCAAACACAACATTTGTGAAGAGCTTAGATTGTTTATAATAAATTTATTCTCTTATTTTCTTCTTTTCTTTCTTCCCACACCACATCCAAACACAGGCCAATCTCATGTTTTAACATTTAAATTTTACATTTACGATTTAGTATTATTCTATTATTATTATTTAATTGAAGTTAGAGTTATATTAATTATTACGTATACAGTTGGAATCAAATTATTATTATTTTGTATATCTATTAGTTTAATATTTTATCATAGAAACCTAAGTATTTTTACTATTTCATATGATTATTTTTATATAATTACTTAATATAATTACTAATTCTGTCATTTATTTATCATCATGATAGTTTTTGCAATTTCATCTTGTTAGATACAATTTAATTTAGTTTATTTTCATCATCACTATATTAAATTATGTTTACAGTTCGAATCCGGTATCACGATCAACATATTGCAAATTTTATTTATATAAATTTTTTGTGTATATTATCAAATGAGGGTGAGTTTATTAAAATTTTAGTAACTGAGATAACAAATCGTTGAAATAAAAAAAACTTGTAGATATTAATTTGTGTATCATTTAATTAAATACGAGGATGGAAAAATGCATTGGAATGTCATAATCTGGTCATCTGGGTTGGTTTTCACTAGAATCTACCGTATATATATATATATTATATTATATATTATATATATATATTAATTAAATCTCGTGCGTTTGTCGTCCGCTATTTAGCTTTCTTTCCGACACGGCATGTAAGGTCTAAAAAATTTTTCGCAAGGATATACACACCGAAGCAAACTAGACTTAAAAATCTCATCTCAGGATTTTCTCTTTTCCCACGTTCCCTACTTCCCTTCTCTCTCTCTTGCCCCTCGCCTCTCTCTCTCCAAGCAAAAGAAAAGAACTAAAAAGAGAGAGAATTTGAGAACAAAGCGATGGATACAGCAACGTCTCTTTCACCTCTTTCCGCTCTCCTCCTCCGCAACTGCCCGCGTCACCTTCAGCCCTTCTTCCTCCTCGGTTGACTTCCCCCAACCCCAACAGCACCCATCCATGTCTCGCACAACAAAAAACCACCGCCTCAGCCCCTCCACGGCCAACCCTCCTCTACCTCCTTCTCCTTCGACTTCCCCACCCCTACAGAAGCTTCCCGAGCAGAATTGATGAGGTAATTTGTTAAATCTCAAAAGGTAATACATAATTGTTGTTAAATAAAATCAAAGCTAATACAAAATCTGGGTTGGCTCAGTCACATAAATTCTGTGAGTTCCTTTGTTAATTCTAATTTTATTTTGGCTTTTTAAATTTCTTATAGTTGTTTGGTTGTTAGAGATGGGTTTTGCTAAGCTCAGCAGCCTTTCGTGTGCGTGTGATATTTCATATTTCCCCTTTTATCAATTTAGTCTCTTCATAATCTTTTTTTCTTTGTATTTTTTTTCCTTTTTTCTGGTAGTCTAACTTACTGCATAGTTTAAAGCATTTTATTGAAAGCAATGGCCATATCTTTTTAATGATAAAATCACAAAACGAGAGGGCTTTTTGAAATTCCTATATTGCAACACATACTTTTTTCCAGTTGAACATTAAGAACTCATTGTTGCACCCACATTCTATAATGTATATATTGATCTCTGTACCAACATAGAAATATAAATTTTAGGCTGATTAAGTTTTTCTGATGGATCAATTCAGCTTATCATAGAGGGCATATGTTGTAAACTACAAGTTGCTGACCCTGAATGGAAAATTATGCTTCTGAGGTACTTCAACCCAGTCGGGGCCCATCCCAATGTTAGCATAGGGGAGGACCCACGTGGCATTCGTAATAACCTCATGCCATTTGTACAACAAGTAGCTATTGACAGAAGACAGGAACTTACTGTTTTTGTTATCGATTATAACACGGTTGATGGCACAGGGGTATGTTTAGTACTCATGAATTTATTATTGATGTTAATTTTGATAGCTTGAGATAATCCACATTAGAACAAAAAATGCAAATAGGATAAATCACACTTAAAGCGTTGTGAACCTTTTGTGAGATATGGCTTATGTTGGTTTAGTAGCAGGTTGGCATGAAAGGTATAAGTATTATGAAAGTTATAAATCAAGATGAAACAAATAAATTATGGTTTTAGATGTTCCCAGTTTGCTGTATAAAATGATTTTCCTCAAGCTCTTCAAATGAACAATTGGAAGGTGATGGAAATACCTAACAGGCCATAAGCAGTATGGATGAAGAAGGAAGCATGCTTATCAAATAGATTTTTCACCAGTTTATTGCATACTACTAAATTACTAATATTGCACGGTACTTATTTATATATTAAATGAACTCCATATTGTCATGTTTCCTTATTAAATCATCCACTAATTTTTAGATTATGTTACCTTTAATCCTTTAGCTAAGAAGAATTACAATCCCATCAAGTAGTGCAGCATGTATCAAGATGCTGTAATGACTTAGTAAGGTGTTATGTTTATTCTCTTAACAATTTGCAACCATTTTTTTAAATTTGAAATTTATGTGAATGATAGGAGCTTATTATAATATTGTTATATCAAACTTTTGTAGGATGATTGTTGGATGACAATAGAATAAAAATCGAGGTACATTTCCAAACCAACAATTACCTTATGAGTAAATCCAACGCCATATGATGGTTTACGCTTTTTATCTACACAATTCCTACAAATTATATTTTCTTTCATTTGTAGCATATGAACACAATCTGCAAAAAGAGTTTGTTTGTATTTATTTATTTATTTATTTATTTATTTATTTTGAGAAAGTCGCCCAAGAAGTCAATGTTGGGATATCAAATTTCTCAAATAAAAATTGAACAAAGTTGAGTTGGTGTCAGTACATGGCCAAAACAATTAACTTTTAATTTTTTTCAGTTAAGTTAAATATCGACATATAGAATAAATAAGTTGTCAACATTTCATTCGTAAATAGGTACATTTCATGGTTACCTATTGTATTTTGTTTTTGTTCCTATTCAAATTTTATGTTGTTCATATTTCAAAAAACAAATTCCATTAACTGATTGCTCTTTGCCTGTGAATTGTTTGCAAGTAAGATGTACAAAATCAAATTTCAACGTCTATTCTAAGAAAAATGGAGGTTGTATTATTGATTTATTGCTTGCTTCATTTGTACGTTTTTTCTATCATTTATGCACACTGGAGCTTTAATCTATATATGATCACTTATTCTGTCAAGCCTATTTCACATGAATATGGCGAATCAGTTACATTGAAGACTCTTAAAGATTTTCACACGAGAAGGGTTCAAGTTATTGTTGAAGCATGACCAGATATTCTTCCTTTTGAAACCACTACAAATAAACTAGAAGCTCAGGTCACACTTTCTTCTATTTCTATTTGATAAATTGTTTGTATTAGTAATCCTAATTCGAATAAACTAGAAGCTCAGGTCTCTATTTGCATTGAATTCATTGCAATATACTATTTCTATTATGTTTCTATATTTGCACATTGTTAAGATTTAAAAGTTCTTATAAGCTCAGGTCTCTACTTACATTTAATTAACTTTTTCTCAGGGTTTTTTATTTTTCTTTGCATGAATACATTTTAACAAAGCTGTAACTGGCTCAATTTGTCATCTTGATAGGTAAATTTTATTTCACTCTTTTTTTATTTTATATATACTAGGCAAAATCAGCAAAACTTCTGCAAGCAAACCTCAGCAGTAGAATATCACATATCTTTACAAGTAGACATCTTTTGTTCACATGATTTATCAAGTTCTATTTGGATTTAGAAAATATAATAGAACATGAAGTGTTAAATCTACACTCTCCTTGCTTGAGAAAGATTTTCATTGCCATCATGAGTGTTTTTATGACAGGGTGGTGCTGATTATATTTCATGCTGCTGGTACAAGTAGTGAGAATAATCAGGGACTAAATTGTGACATTGCAATTATCGAAGGGGTAGACTGCAAATTATTGGAAATGAATAAAGATTTTTCATTATATGGTTAAGTGTTATTTCAATTAAGGCAATACTTCACTGATTGCAATATATTGCCTATATAACTAGATAAAAATACTTTTATTGGAAAATAGAGTTTTGCAATAAAAAATTTTATTTCCTTAAGATGAGAAAAAGATTTAGATTTCAATAAAGAGATACATTGTCAGAATGTATAAGCTTGAAACTGGCATTACAAGCGGTGATAGTTGTTGTATTGATCTATGTAACTTTTATACAAATGACCATCTCCTATGACAGATTCTGGATAGACGGGTGAAACCTGAGTTAGTTGCGTGACAGGAGTTCCATTCTATGTTGGATTTAATTAATGTGTCTAGAAGCAATCCCCATTTCAAGTGTAGGTTACCCATTCTGAGTTAGTTACCCTTCTGAGGGGTATATGACTAATATTGAAAACCATGGTTATTTCTAATATTAATGTGTCTAGAAGCAATCCCCACCGGTAAGCGGTAGGGTATTGAAAACCATGGTTATTTCTAAACCTTACAAAATTTATTTGTACTAAAGTATGGCTGTATTCTTCCGCTGGTATTCTTAAATCTTAAGGCCGGCTTATATATTATATTAATATATGCAACTGACCATTTGGGCATTCCAAAGGCTGGCTTTCATTGCTGGCATCCGATTAAATGCTTTTCAATATTAGTCATATATCCCCATTCTGAGTTAGTTACCCTTCTATTCTTTAATATTAGTCATATACCCCTCAAATCATGATCACTATTGTCATTTACCCTTTTGGTTAATTTAAATAATATAATAATTCTGAAAATCTAATTTATAAAATTTAAGACTAAAATACCCCTGACCTTTCCCTATATTCTTTCCCTTCTGATAGAGATGGAGATGGAGATGCAATTATCAAGAGAAAAAATTTTGTCGTTTCAAACTATTGATTTGGCCTTTATTTTCTTCCATATTGAATTTGTAATTTTCCATATCATATATGATTCTAAATTTAGGAGGGAAGATAAGATCTATGATCTATCAGATGGGAAAGAAGGAAGGGGAAAAGTCAGGGCATTTTAGTCTTAAATTTTATAAATTAGATTTTCAGAATTATTATATTATTTAAATTAGCCAAAAGGATAAATGACAATAGTAATCATGATTTGAGGGGTATATGACTATATTATTTATTTTTTTTCCCGTCTCGCTTCGACTTTGCACAGTATTAGTTAAGAGTTTCGCGCTGTGTACTCTCTCTTTCTGCCCCCCTCCCCATGCTTCCTTTCTTTCTCCATTGTTCCTTTGAACGGCACCTGTCTTAGGCATCTCAAATCTTCGCAATCTCCGACGTTGTTCGCCGTCTCGATTTTATGGATGTCCTTTATCTCTCGGTAAACCTAGATCAACACTGTCTCTAAATCGTGCTCTCTTTCACTCAATGCTTATCCCTCAAACTTACAACCTTCTCACCTCGAAGGTTGAAGGTGCTGGTGAGCAAGCAGTGGCAGAGGTGGCCATGGCACCTAGAGGTTGTCCAACTAAGCCCTCTTCCCCTCTTTTTCTGGTGATCTCTCCTTTCCTATTTGATTTCTATATATTGATCATTGATTGGCTTGTAAATTTGTTTTCTTTGTGTCCCAATTACAGCATCGAGCTTCCTCCGCACATGGTGGTCACCAAACATAAAAAAAGCTCATCTCCTTCTTTGGCAACATGGTCTTCACACACTGCACGGAGATCGCAGTCTACTCAATCTTCAAGGCGAAGCTTATCTGCCATTTCTTCCACCTCCTTGATCGCCATGAGGCTGTTGTCGTCGTCATGGAAGGTTGCCATCATCATGACCTTAAGTGACTACTACATCTTCGGTCACGACAGCACCCTCATCCAGCCCTTCTTAGATTTTATTTGTAAGCACATACTTTTTATTGGTTTAGTTTTTAGATTACTTCAATTTGAAAAAGAATTCGTCGGTGGTGGGAAAGAAAGAAATTGCAGTAGCGCTTAAGGAAGCGGGTTTTACCAGAGAGCTCATGCCTTTTAAGGGAGCCCCGACCGAGCTCACCTTCGAGGAGCGTTTTCCCTTGGTAGTTTTCGTGGTATTTTACCTCATGCCGATGAACTCGACCCTCCTTCCGCTTCTGCTATGGCACAGCCACCTCCTTCCAGGACTCGGTTACATAGTACCATTGGAGACATAGCTCCCTCTTCCCAGATCTTAGATGGGGGAGTAGCAATGCCTCGAGCTGCTTAGAGCTTTTAGTTTTTCTTGTTAGGACTAGTTACTTGTTTTTTCTAGTTTTCTGACGATGCAAAAAATTAATACTCTTTTTTGGAATGTACGTGGCATTTCGGATTCTCGAAAATGTGACTTAGTGAAAGATTCTGTTAGAGACGCTAATTGTGATTTATTATGTCTCCAAGAAACTAAATGGTCCACTTGCGATCGTTTGAGGGTACTTTCGGTTTGCCTTTTCAAGTTTGATTATTTTGCCGCTTTAAATGCGAATGGGACAAAATGAGGAATACTCATAGTTTGGTCAAGCAAATTCTCTTGCATCTCGACCTACCCACTCAACTTCTCTCTCTCTGATCCTTTCTCATGGCAATTTCTCTTTTTTGCTCACTTCGGTTTATGGTCCCACTGAAGCTAACTTAAACTCCCAATTTCTGGATGAATTACATACGATCCGGAACTTGTGTGACCTACCTTGGATAATTGTAGGGGATTTCAACCTAATTCGTGACCCAACAGACACAACGGGTGGAGGGGCACACCTGTCTTACATGCTTGCTTTCAATTCTCTTATTGCTTACCTCAACCTCTTCGAAACTCCTCTAACGGGTCGAAAGTTCACTTGGTCAAGTAAGAGGCCAGCACCCTCTTTTTCCAAATTGAATAGGGCGCTTCTCTTCCATTCTTGATTATCTACCGATCTCTTCTTTCCTCACTGACTTGCCGGCTCTTACTTCAGACCACGCACCTCTGTTACTTGTTATTAAGCCACACATGACTCAGTACAAGAGACCCTTCAAATTAAAAATTTTATGGCTTAACTACCCAGAAGTTTTTGGTATTGAGGAACAGGCATGGAAAAATGCACCTTCCAGCTCTAGCAGTGCGAAATCCCTGTTACACAAGTTCAAAGATGTTAGAGTTGCTCTTTCCGCATGGGTAAAATTGAGATTTGCAAGAATGGACACCTTCCTGAGGCGAACTAAGCTCAGCATTAGACTTCTAGACCTTATCGAGGAAGTGAGACTTCTCACCATTGATGAGTTTCGCTTTAGAATTCTGTTATGTGAACACGCTTTTCACTTGGCCAAGTCTCAAGAACAAAAGTGGAGACAACGGAGTAGGATTACGTGGCTGCGTTTGGGAGACAAAAATACCAAGTACTTCCATGCCGTGGCAAACTCGAGGCGCATCTTCAATTCTGTCCACAGGCTCAACCTTCCAGATCGAGTTATCTCCCATCAGCACGACATCAAAGAAGCTTTTCACTTACATTTCTCCTCTCTGCTTGGAACTTCACCTTCACCACCTCCTCCCTTCAACCTTGCGGGGATTATCGGCCCTAATATTGATCCGACTTCATTGGGTGAGCCTTTCACAGAAGTTGAGCTTTACTCGGCTATCAAAGAACTCCCAAGTAATAAAGCCTCAGGACCGGATGGCTTTCCGATGGAATTCTACAAAGCCTTCTGGGAGATTATTAAGGTCAACATACTTAGAGCATTTGAGGCTTTGCAAAATGGCACGCTAGCACTGAGCAAGCTTAACCAAGCATATATTTCTTTGGTACCTAAAGTCTCTAATCCGTCTACGCTCTCTGATTTTAGACCTATCAGTGTCATCAATTGTTTCATTAAAAACTTCACAAAGGCCATGGCTAATAGACTACAGCCTTTCGTTCCGCAACTTGTGAGCCCGCTTCAAATGGCCTTCACTAAAGAAAGATCAATCATGGAATCTTTTCTAGTGGCTAGAGAGTGCATCTCCTTCTACCACAAGAAAAAAATACCGGCAGTTCTCTACAAGTGGATTTTGCGAAATCTTTTGACACTATCTCTTGGACCTTTCTTACCAACCTACTCATTGAACGGGGGTTACCACTTCTTTGGCTGTCGTGTATGGTTCGGCTCTTGCGCTCTTCTTCCTTTTCTATCAAAGTGAACGGGGAGTTTACTGATTTTTTTCTTCTACAAAAGAGGCCTCAGGCAGGGAGATCCGCTCTCCCCACTACTTTTTATTATTGTTGTGGACGCACTGCAATCTTTCATCTCTAATGTTGCTTCGTTAACTGATGGGCCCATCATCATCCCCCCCACGTGCCCTACAGTATGTTAGAGTATTTGATTGTTGGAATATACCTCTCACTACGTGAAAAAGGACCTTATGTAACGGGACTTCTGTAACGGTTTTTGAAATAACCGTTACAGACTAGCGAGGCATAAGGCGGGAAAATTGACGCCACAATTCTGTAACGGTTATTATTAAAAAACCGTAATAATATTTTCGTCATGCAATAGGAAAAAAGTGCGTCCACCTTCTGTAACGGTTGTTGGATAACAACCGTTACAGATTTTAAGAAATCTGTAACGGTTATTATTGAACAACCGTTACAAAAGATACGAGAAAAAGAAAGAATTAATAATAATCTTCTGTAACGGTTATATATAAATAACCGCTACAGTATCTTTGTAATTCTGTAACGGTTATTTCCTAATAACCGTTACATAAAGGCAAATAATTTTTTTTTATTTTTTTAATGATTCTGTAACGGTTATTAGGAAATAACCGTTACAGAAAGGTTCTGCATAAATGTGTCTTCCTCCCTCATTAAGTCTCATCTAACTCTCAGCCGCACTTTCCACTTTCTCTTCTTTTCATTTATTGCGAATTTTGTGGTGTCCACTTCACTCCAAAAAAATAGCAAACAATTTCTAAAAATTTTGAAAAAATAATAATTAGAAAGAGAATAAGAAGGAGAGCAGATTTAAGGTAAAAAAAATTAAATTTGAATCATATTTTTTTAATATTTTTTTCCTTATTTATTTCGATTTTTTCATTAATTTATGGTTTTTTTATTGTTTTTATATATTTTAAGATTTCATTGAATAGGAGAAGATCTTACATCGGCCGGATAAGTCGTACGATTCAACGGATCGGAAGTCACACGATTGAAAGTATATTTTCATGAACTCCTCTTTTTTTAAATTATTTGCATTTCGTTAATAATTTGCTTATATATATAGGCATGAATTTCGTATTGTCATATAGGAACCAAATACCGGAACTCAACTGAATTTAGGTCGTTGCCCGTCCGAGATTAATCCATTAGGGATTAATCTCGGATAGTACTCCCGGTCGGGAGTACTGCTCTTTGGATACGATCTTTCTCATTTAGGACAACGAGTTGTACGTTAGATGCAATGTGTTGTCTGAGAAAAATTCGGCGGCATTTCCCTTGTGCTCCCACGGATACGTACGCACGAGCAATCGTGTGTTGGCGTATTCAGGGAACATAAGGGGAAATGTCCGTGTTGATTTCTTGTCCCAAACAACCAGGTAATGATATAGATGTGTACTTGGCTCCATTAATAGATGACCTTGGTGAATTGTGGCAGAATGGAGTGAATTGTGGCTCCATTAATAGATGACCTTGATGACCTTGGTGAATTGTGGCTCCATTAAAATGTGTTATTTGATGACTTGCCATGTTTGATGATACTTGTGATATATGTAAATACTTTGTTTATTGTTTGTGTGATATGCATGATTATATATGTTTGATATATGTGTGCTTTGTGATATATATATATATATATATATATATATATGCTGCATGTGTTAATGTAAATTGGGTACCAATTTGGTACCAATTCGGCTAGCAAATTGGGCTAGCCAATCAAACAGGGAAACACAAAAAAAAGAATTTTGTAACGGTTATTAAGGAATAACCGTTACAGAATATTATAATTTCATTTTTTTAAATTATAAACATTATCTGTAACGGTTATTACCTAATAACCATTACAGAAGCCAGTCTTCTGTAACAGTTATTAGGTATTAACCGTTACAGATATTCTCCAAATACCGTACCTGTTCCGTCCACAATATCATAACAGTTATTAGATAATAACCGTTACAGAAGACTGGCTTCTGTAACGGTTATTAGGTTATAACTGTTACACATGTTCTCCAAAAAACTGTACCAGATTTCCCTTGCATAATACCATAACGGTTATTAGATAATAATCGTTACAGAAGAGGGGGCTACTATAACGGTTATTAGACATTCTGTAACGAGAACTACAGTAACGTTTCGTGTACCGTTACAAAAGTCTTTTATTAACCGTTACAGAAGCCAAAATTTCGCGTAGTGTCTGCTTAATTATTAATCCTTGCGATGTGTGAACAAGATCTTGAGCCTGCCTTCTTTTCCAATGTAGTATGTACATTCAAACTTTGGTGGTATGTAACCAACTTTTAATTTAGGCTAGATAATCAACCTAGAACACATTGTTTCTTTAGTATCGGTACAATATTGAAAATATTACCAGTGCACAACCTAAATGGAAGCATATTTAGGTTGCATTTATTTTCACTATTCTCCACCAAACAAGAGAGATGGTTTTGCTCAAGTTCCAGTATAGAAGTATACCATGAAACAAACATGAAACCAACATTCCTTCCGTATCCTACAGAGGAAGCACTGCACAAGATGATTTAAAAATATATATATATATATATATATATTAAATTGTAATTAAGTACTTTGTTTATCAGTTAAATTTGAGGATGACTAAAATGCATTCGGAATGCCAGGATAGAAGTGATTTTCCGTAAAAATTGTGAACTGGCCCTCATTAAATATCTTAATTACTTCATTGTCATGGGAATAAGAAAGGAATAAAGATTTTAGAAAGAAAATATTAAAAATAGTGAAAAGAGTGTTATTCCGGAAAGAAAAAATGTTGTTTGGATGGTGAGTTAGGAATAAGCAAATTAATATTAATTTAAATAAATTATTAAAAATTATCATTTCAATATTAAATAAAGTACTAATTAAAGAGCACCCAGAATTTCATTTAGCTATTAGTATTTGGCTAATTTTGTTAAAATTATGTATATATAATTGTTGGAAAAAGTTGTTCCTAAGAAAGAGATATTCTTCTTCTTATTCCTAACTTGTTTGGATGCCTATGAAGAAGTTATTCCTAAAAAACAAATTATTCTTCCTTATTTTAATACCATCCAAACGGTCTTACTGTGTAGTAATCAATTTTCTATTCCGACTGTAAATGGTATGTGCTAGTGTATGGACATTACATGTGTTCTTGTGTTAGCTGTTTGCCTGTTAGAGTGTTAGACTATTGGTTTATTAATTTATTAAGATAAGAAAACGGGCTGATCCGTGCCATCTGTATTTATATTAAAAAAGAAAAAGTAACCAGCAACTTTGTAGCTGTTTGATCAAATTAACCCCTTCCATTAGCTGTTTGTTGAGTTAGACCTCCACTTTTTATTTTTATTTTTTTAAAAAAAAATTCTCGTACCGTTTTAGCAGCAACTTTAATGCGTTGAATAATTTCTGGCTGTAACAAATTTGTTATCCGATTTCTCGGAGAAGGTAATTAAATTTTGCCAAAACTTCGATAGTTGCAATATATCTCTGGCTTAATTACTAATCCATGCGAAGTGCGCTGTGACTCATGCTCTTATGCCCACCTTTTTTTAAACTGAAGTTTTACATTTTAAATTGGAACAAATTGAGAAAATTGAAACGTCGCTCTTTATATCTGTAATTTTAGACAGAGAGTATTAACTTTGGTGTTATGCAGCATTAATTAAGGCTAGCTAATCAACTGGGAACATGTATTAATTGTTTATTTTGAAACAGTCGATTACCAAAATTATTTTTAATTCGTAGGTTGCTCGGAAGACGTCAAATTTGACTTATCAAATGAGTACATTGACCAACGTAAGCCACCATTATTAATGCAATAATGCTCTCTCAAATTTCAATGTCAATACCAAAATCAAGAGAAAACACACTCTCTAAAAGAAATTAAGAGAGATGGCTGAGGCTGCAGTGCACTATGTGCTTGGGAAGATTGCTGAAACTGCATACAAGGAAGCACTCTTCCTGTACGGGGTCGGCGATGAGGTTGAATGGGCAAAACGAGAGCTGGAATGGGTTAGCGCTTTTGTCAAAGATGCTGATGCAAAACAAAATAAAGGTGCCTTGGTGAAAAAGTGGGTGGAAGAAGTTAAGGAGGTGGCTTATATGATCGAGGATGCTTTGGACGAGTTCTTTGTGAAGATGGGTGGAGCAAGATCGAAAGGTGTACTAAAAAGGGTCAGCCATGGGCCGAAAGCGCTCATTGAAAGGCTCAAATTAGGCGCCGCAATAGACAAGATCAAAGAAAGGTTGAACGAGATCAAGGAGAATAGAGAGAATTATGGGATAACAAGCCTACCCAGTAGCAGCAGGGGCCCTGCCAGGCAATTCGTAAGGCCGGTTTTTACACCGGAGATTGATGAGACAGAGGTCGTCGGATTCGAGGACGACATCAAAAATATATGCGAGCAACTCTGTGATGAGAGTGTTTCCAGACGCTCTGTGATATCGATTGTGGGACCCGGCGGACGAGGAAAGACAACTGTGGCGAGCAAAATACACAAAAGGTATACATGTACACACATATCTTGTTTTACGCCATAGTTTGTGATCATGCGGTAAATGGCCAATCACTGCAGATTACTGTTACTGTTACAGTAAAATTTAAAAAGGACAATCACATGCTCACAGCAGATTACTGCTCCAGTAAAATTTATAAAGGATAATTAATTAAGGGAAGGTCAAAATTGAGGAAACTTCTACGCCTCAAATTTTTAATTATTAAAATTATTTTTTTCGAGGTGAGAAGTTCATCTCTTTTTTATTTGAAATTGTAGAGCAAAATAGAGCTAAAGTTCACATAACCTCCATTCCTCTCAATTGTAAAATTTGATACTGGAGCAAACCCTTAGTGTCAATGGAACTCCAAGATGAAGAAAAAAAAATTAAAAAATGCTTAATATAGAAACGAATTTTCGACATTGACATTTTTTATGAAATTTCAATTATACACCTTGTCATTTTTGTTTAAAAACAATGAATAAATAATTATAATATTTAAAAATATAATATATAGTTGCACATGTAATACACATTAATATACATTATAGATATAAATTTAAAAAAATTATATTTATAATTATTGAATTAAGATTATTTAATAAAAGAAAAAAGTGAGCGTCATGGACGAATAAATGCAATAGAATACTGAAAATTGTTAGTATAAATTTTGTCAACTGAGAAAATGTCATCCTTAAATTGCTTAGAAGAAATATGCCACTTCAAAAATATTAGCTATTTAGTGTTGACATGCCTCAAATTTAAAATTTTTATTGTGGCATATATCGAAATCACCTTATATAAATTTTAAGTCAGACCAAAATCATTCTCTATTGATGAATGAATATGCTAATTTAATGTGTTCTTCATATTGAAATCTCATTGGAGAGAAAATTTTAATTTATTTAAACTTTTATAAAAAATTTCAGATTTTTAAAAATAGTTGTTGTGGGAGAGTCTAGATTTATTCGGATTAAAACTTACTAAAATTTCAAATAAGTAATAAAAAAAATTGAAACAGTTGTTATTAGTTACGAAAAATCATGATTGATAGACACATCCGTCAGTCATAACTAATTTTAGTCTATCTCACAAAATATTTATGGTTTGTTCGTCGATGATCCTAACTTTTTGTTTTTTAGATAGTCCAAAAAAGAACTATATTATATATATATCTAATACATATGTATGTATATAAATCGTATGCATATTAAAAAATTATAAATATATACAAAAAAATATAAATATGTAAATTTAAAATAAAATCTACATATATTATATAATATATAAAATATATTTTATCACAATTAATGAATTTTTATTTTATAACCAACATATAAAAAATAATGGCTATCGGAAATACAAAAAGGTAATTTAGATATTAGGATAAGAATCTTTTCTTTAATTGTATTAAATATGCTCTTGAGCTACAAATTCGGTTAGTATATAGTTAAACTAAAATCATACGAATTATTGAGGATCCAAATAAGAAAAAAAAATATATAGTTTTATTATTATTTAATTATTAAAATTTAGATTTATGTTCAAACCTTATTAATTATAAAATATTGTATAATCCTAATATTTATATGTTTCTTGATTTTGTTGTTACAATCTCTGTTTTTAAACTTATTTGAAAAATGTAATGTGAAAATTCTGTGCCTCCGATTTGATTCATCCGATTTTTTTTTCATTTTGGTTCGATTATTAAGATGGACCAATGCCATTCCGAAATACTTTATTTTCTGAAAACATTTGGTGAGAATTAATCAGCCTAATTAAATAAAAGCATGTTGATTGATGATCGGGTTTGTATATTTTGACGATTCCTTGATATCTTAATGCTTACCGGTTACCGCGATTAAGATGGGTGATAACAATCATGCTGATTTTAAAGTTCAACTTCTAATGGAACTTTTATAGTCTCTAATTGTATTGAGAGAAAAATATTTTAGATTGATTAATTTACACTATTTAATTTTTTGATAATTTTAAACTATCTTTGTAAAATTACAGTTTTCGGGAGAAAAGTCACTTTGATTGCTGCATATGGGTAACTGTATCTCAGGGGTTCAATGTTATTGATATAATGAAGAAAATACTTGAGAAGTTGCACAAAACTGCCAAAGAAGTTGGGGACGAAGAGTATTTCATTCCAGAGGTTTACGCATCATTGAGACAGAAGAAATATTTAATTGTACTTGATGATGTGTGGTCGAGTAACGATTGGACTCTTCTTGAGAGAGCATTTCCTGAAGATCACAATGGGAGTCGACTGTTAATTACTACCAGGTATATTTTGTTGTTTCTTTTTTTACATTTTGATCGAATATTTTTTAAGGTATCATTCTATTAGATACAAAGTCCTCTTGACAATTGACATAGTTAATAGAGCAGAAACTTTATTAGTACAAGACCAGAGCTAAAAGGTTATCTTGGATCAACATATGATAGGATATCTAATATAACAAAAAAACACAATTAACACTAGATTCAATTTCATTTAATAACATATGGTTATGTGAAGAAACATACACCAAATAAGTGAGTAATTGTTATGAGGTTATTAATCGCTAAATTAGAATGTTATCAGTTATACCTAATACAAATATTTATGCCATTGTTGAAATAGTTATGTTTTAATTATGAGATACTATATGTCAGGTCTAAGGACGTTGCGAAGAAATCAGATGGTGCCAACAAGCCATATGAATTACGAACCTTAAATGAAGATGAGAGCCAACAATTATTACTGAAAAAAACTTTTCCCAGCCAATTTGCAAGCAAATGCCCTGATAATATACTTCCCGTCATAAATCAATTTTCCGAAAAATGCTATGGTTGGCCTCTAGCTTTGGTGGTGTTGGGTGGTATTTTATCAATGAAAGATCCTGTGCACTGGGATGGGTTATTGTCGAAAGTGGATTGGAAAGAGTGCCTTGATATTATTTCCACTAGTTATGAGGATTTACCATTTGCTCTCAAGTTATGCTTCATGTATCTCGCCGTGTTCCCTGAAGATTATCAAATCAAAGCCTCAAATCTTATTCAATTATGGATTGCGGAGGGATTGATATTCCATGATGATCAGTCAACGAAAACAATGGAAGACATAGCAGAAAGTTATCTAGAAGAAATAGCTCAAAGGTAAATTGTCTAGAGAAATTTGAACTTTTAAATATACTAAATTGGAAAGTAAGCACTAAGTAATAGACAAAAGGGAAAATCAGTCATATACCCCTCAAATCTTGTATAATTGGAAATATCACCCTCTAATCTTTGATTTTGGAAATTTACCCCTCCAATCATAATTTGTATAGATATATACCCTTTTGAATACTTCTTATTCTTAATAATACTTTAATTAATTATGAAAAATAAAGATTAAACATTTAGGACAAAAAATGCCCTCAGTCTTCTCCCCTCTGTACCATTCTTCTTTGTCGCTCCGTTTGGATCAGCTCTAAGAATAAGGGAATAAGAGAATAAAGGAGTAAATTTATTATAAACAATCCAAACTCTTCACAAAGTTACACACTTCTCAATTCTTTCCTTATTCCTCTTATTCTCACACTATTCAAACGGATCCCGTGCGATCCATATCAGAACAAATTCGAAACCTTAGTTGAGTTCAAATGCTATATTTAAAAGAATGGAAGTAGCATTTTCTAACAGAATAAGAAATTATTGTGAGTCATTTTAGAGGCTATACGTGGAATTGCTTAGGCTCGGTCCTTCTCTCCTTTTTGAAAGCAACTTGGTATTCCTACTTTCAATAATCATCAATTGAATCCACATCTCCAGACTTTCATTTATTGGAATGCATCTATATGGGCTGCCCCGTATTCACAGGTGATCCTTTTACTCTACTAATTTGCTTCTAGTTTGGAATTATTTGAAACCTTCTTCAATTGGTTTATATGCATAAAGAAGGAAATTATTTGAATAAAGAACTGGGACAAAAGTAATTCCGAAAAGATAAGCTCTAGCAAGTAAAGGGGGGTGACACAAGTAGTTGATAAGAGACCTCTCGTTTTTTCTCAATACGAGGAAAAATGAAATGACAACAGACAAGTAAAAGTATGAATTTCATGCATTCTTTTTATCTGAACAAAAAAAAAAATACAACGTCAATGAAAATCAGAATCAGAATCGAAAATCAACGAGGAAATGAATTGTTAGAGGGGATGAGGGCAGTCTTGTCCTAAATGTTTGAATTTTATTTTTCAGAATTAAAATATCATAAGAAATATTCAAAAAGGTATATATCTATGCACATTATATATGATTGGAGGGATAAATTTCCAAAATCAAAGATTAGATGGAGATATTTCCAATTACCCAAGATTTGAGAGGTATATGAGTATATGACTGATTTTCCCTTAAGGAAATTAACTAACGAAAAGGAATTGTGTCATCGTAATTTACGTACATCTATACTACCAAAACATACTTCTTATGATGTCTCAATGAGAGACTAAGAATGGATTAAAGACCAATAAGATTATTGGTCATAAAATAATGTTATTAATTCAGCTTATGTCAATAATATATTTAAACACAGGAGGAATAAGAGGGCATTTTTTATGATAGCATGATTTAGCTCAAAGTAAAAATAAGAAGGCTTATATAAAGTTTAAATGTGATATAAATAAAAGGAAATAAACTGCTTCCTTATTGTGGAGCAATACAATTTGGGTGCTCAACAAGAAGCTTAATGGGTTGAGTTCATCTTAATTCCGCCAACATCAGAGTATGCATGTGAGCTTGTTTAGCATAATCTCTCAGGATTTGAGCTGAGAATAAAGAAACATATTTTGTTCCCAACTCATAGAACCGTAAACTATGTTTGCCTCTATTGCGCATTTCCTGAGGGTGTGTTTGGATGCAACGGAATAAGCCGGGAATAGGGAATAGGAATAAGGAATTTCGATTTGCGTGCTTATCCTTATTCCTTATTCTTATACCATAGTTTTGTTAGTATAGGAATAAAGGCCCTTATTCCTTATTCTTATGTTATTTGGGTTGCACAAGAATAAGAATAAGCACGCAAACCGAAATTCCTTATTCCTATTCTCTATTCCCGGCCTATCCAAACACACCCTGAGAATATAGAAACTTGTTTTGTTTCTATCACAATACGTGCTCATTTCCTAATTTTCTCCATTTATTAGAAAAGAAGGTTCTTGATCCAATTTAATTTTTGAAACGTTATTTGAACATTAACTTTTTTGTTTCAGAAGTTTAAATTTATATATATTTTTTGTGGTCGTTGTAGGTGCATGATTCAAGTTTCAACGAGATCGTGGTCAGGTAGAATCAAGTATTGCTATATACATGATATCTTACGTGAATTAGCTATCCGCAAAGCTAAAGAAAATAATTTTCTTTTTTTATGCTCCGAATCGGATGCTGATTCAATTTCCAGAACTAGTACTTCAACGCGCCGCATTGCATTTTATAATTATAATGATAGAAATTTAATAGAATTAGTGGGCGGAAGTCTTCGTTCTCTGATAATTTTTGGGAAATATTTAGTTAGGTCCAAGTCCAATCATGAACTTACAATGATTCGAGTTCTAAACATAGATGTGCGCACTGAGGAACTTTATCAAAATTTTAAATGGTTGGATCAATTAATCGCTTTGAGGTACTTCCAATGTACGGGCAATTTTGGACCGCTGCCTATTTCTTTTTGGAATAACAAGATGTTGAGGCATGTCAAGATGTTGAGCAATAACCCACTTTTTCCTTCTGTTTTGATGGGACCACCGTCATCAGCAAATTTGGAAAATCTGCTAACCTTAAAGGGTGTCGTTACAAGCGACGAATGGGGAGTAAAGCTGCCACACTTTCCGTGTATTCGTAAGTTGGGTATAATAATAGAAGGAAAAATTGATGGAGAAGCATTGGTAAATTCAATGAGCAAGCTAGAGCACCTCTACTCCCTCCATGTGGCCGGTTATATAAAACGAAAATATTATTTTATCCTAGACTTGAGAAACTACAAGAAACTGCATTCCCTATACCTGTCCCTGTCCGTCTGTGAGCTCGGTATTGGTTTTAACCTATTGCCGCCCAATCTTGTTAAGCTCACACTTGATTCGTCTCACCTTGAAGAAGACCCGATGCCAGAACTAGAGAAGTTAAGCAACCTCAGGGTACTTCGGCTGTTGGAGTGGTCATACGAAGGAGAACGACTCGTTTTTTCCAAAGGAGGATTCAAATGCCTGCAGCAACTGAAACTTGTGGGTCTAAGGAATCTGGTGGAATTGAAAATAGAGAAGGGTGGTATGCCTAATCTTAACCAACTTGAGATATCACACTGTCCCGAAGTGAATGTGGTCCCTGATTTTCAATATCTGACCAATCTCCGAGAGTTAAATTTACAGTACATGTCAAATGACTTTTGGTCGAGCCTGGAAGGAGTTAATCAACACAAAATCCTGCATCTCCCATCTAAAATATTTAATTGGAAACTCCCGAGTGGCAGATCCTTTTTTCCCAGATTCCAACAGTACAGGAGGTTTTATCGTAAAAATAAAGCATTAGAATCAGTTGTTGTTACATAATATTTTATTCACAAATGCATTGCAACTAAATTAGAGTACAATTTTTATTTCAGGATCATTTTGTTTGTATTCTTCTTTTTTTTTTTTTTTTTTTTTTGAGATATTTTTTTGTATTCATCTTCTCATCTGAACAGCAAAATTTAGCAGCTTATTTTGTTGAGTAATGCTAGAATCAAACATATAGGACGTCAAACACGATCCAAACGTAACATATTAAAATTTTAAACAGTCGATCCAAACCGCTCAATATGATCTCTATATTAAAATATCTTTGATAATCAAATTTTATATTTTTTCATATTTTCTAATTATTTTTTTCGAATTTTCAAAATTGAAGGGTTCAGAACTTTTTAGATTGAGCATATTGAAAAATTCCAAAAAAATAGTAAAAAAATTTGAAAAAATATAAAATTTGGTCTCCATGAAGATTTTATAACACAGAACAATTTAAGCGGTTTGGATCGACCATTCCAATTTTAAAAATTAAAATTTCATCGCGTTGGACAAGTGTACTTGTCCTACATGTTTGACACTAGCAACTCCCTATTTTGTTTCCTAATTAGCTTGATTTGCCAATAAGATTTATTTTGTTTTTTTTAATTACTATTAAGATATAAATTTGGCGTGGTTGTCAGCACGTTATTAGTGCGATACAAAATTAAATGAAAAAAAATAAATTCTGTGTCAATAAAATAATACGTCCCAAACTTATTCAATGCATACATGTATGTTGAAATAATGAAATTAAAAAAAACTAGAGGGTATATTGGAAAATAAGTAAAATGCAAACAATAAAAGGAGAAAATCGTTAGAGACCAAATAAGGTTACTGCTTGCTACGGAAGGAATTGGTACCGACGACAACAAAAGAGAGATGCCTTTTACATCCATGGTAGAAATAGAATCACTACTACCTCGCACGATTGCACCACACTCTTTCGGACAGAAAATCACTCATCATGCCAGATATTATTTCTCCGAGTTCGCAACAGATAGATCGAAGATCTCTCGATCCTCCCTCGACCAATTGAGCTCTCTCGCTAGCTATCCCATTCCCATCTACCCAAATGAAAATTTAGAGCTTCACATTGATTCACAACGGACTCTCAACAGGTATAACTTGCTTCAACCCTCTCAATCTCTCTTTCTTTTCCAGCTGTATAAATTTGGTTGGCTAAATTTCTCAACAGGCATTGCACTGGTAAGTTTCAGAATGTGATTTCCTAAGTTGAACTTCACAAATATCATCATTAGTTGTTTGATTCACAATATTATTATATATAAACAAAAGAAAATAATAGTTATTTTGTACTAAACTCTGAACTCCTTTTGGATATCCCATTTCATTCGGAGGTTTATTCAAAATTTCAAATTGTTATGTAGTTTACAAAAATGTTGGGTCGATTTCTCCAATATTCAAACCATAGATTGACTGATTGAAGCTAAACACGTCTGATGAAAATTTATTCCAACTCAGATCAGATTTCTTCATTTCAGGTGTTAGTTGACGGTTCTTAGATGAATAAGCTTAATTCGAACTGGTTATGGTCTGCAAACTTGGAACTTGTTCGTTTTTCTTTCCTATTAGTTAGTCCATGAATTCAAGTCTTGGTTAATAAGACAGTCAACTAATTGGAAATTTTGTTTCCTCTTTGATAGTTAGTTTTCTAATTAGTCAGCATCCTAATTCTAGCAAATTCTGAGTTGCCTCTCTTGGCATAATAAGAGTTGCCTCTGTTGCTTTTTTATTTGTCCTTTTCTTCCTGCGATAAATTAAAGGAAAAAAAAGAAATAAATGAAGTTACTCTAATAAGTAGGATTACATCTAAACAAACTGTTACTAAATGCTAACTCAATTAACTAAATTTACCTCTTTC